>CM060684.1:12697396-14124896 GCA_030686995.1 Artemisia argyi
CTTAGATTTAATTAATCCCTAGTTATCTTTTATTGATTCGTTGAATGTCACAGTGCAATTGTTTTAGTTGAAGCGTTGTATTCCTTAATACCAGTCGTGGGGGTCTGCACAGCCTTCCCCAACTCTATGAATATCAATTTCTTCTTATGACGATACGTTTAGCATCCTATCATAGAATCGCTAACATCTACTCGTGCATTAAATACAACGAATAAAACAATAGTGCACATCCGATTACCTTTTTTAAGACGTTCAAGCTTGTTACCTAAAAGGAGATTAGTCAGTTTTCTTAAACCTAACACGAATCAATCAACTAAACAATAGACAACTTATCAACAATCAATAACTATGTTTCATTAGATCTAAGCAAACACAATTAAACTTAAGCTAACATGTTAAAAGAAAGTCAAGATAAACAATTAATCAAACAACACATAGACATATTGAATTATTAAAAGAAGACTTATCTTTAATTAAACATGGAAGAAAAGAAGGTATGAAAACCCTAAGAATGCTGTAAAATTCGTACTCAAGGTTGCACACCAAAGTTACCTCCAAAGTTACACACTAATTAATGAAAAATTGAAAACTATTGATGGTATGTGTTTCGTGTAACGTTTAAAATAGAACGTGAAAAGTCCTTAACCGGTGTAGAATGATATGTTACACGTGTATGATATTTTTAATTTGATAGACCATAGTGCCTTATATAAGTTACACTCTGTTCCCGAATATAAAACGGAAAGAAGAGAAATGAAGAGAGGAAACAAGAGAGAAAAGAAGAGGAGAGGCAAAAAAAATGATTTTTAATTTTGTGTTCCCTAGTTGGAGAGAAAAGAAAGAGCACGTAAGAAAAAATGGCTTTAAAACCTCCTTCTCTCTAAATCATTCTAATTTGGGAAGAATATTAGGAGAGAAGTTTTGACATAATTTTCTCTCCTCTTCTCTTCTCTTCTCTCCAAAAAAAACTCGAGAACATGATTTTTTTTCAGTTTCCTCTCCACTTCTCTTCTCTTCTCTCTAAATAAGAACTCGGGAACAGAGTATTAGAGTGAAAGAATATAGCCAACATGTATTAATGTAAGATGTATTAAATATAAGTTATTTTGAAGTACTCCATATCAATCAAGTAAAGAATTGGTGTGATGATTTGGTTTAAATGTCAAGATTGTTTGAGATGCTTTTCGTAAACTTGTATTTGTTTAGTTAACCAAGTTAAATGGTTTCCAAATTTAAGTCGACAAAATCACTTTAATCAAAGTTTGTCTATTTAAGTGGTTTCCTAATTTTTTCCGCAAGAAAATGATCTTTCAAATGTCTTACAAATTAAGAAAAGACCCTTGCCATACATAGATTAAGGCAAGTCAATTTTGTATTTCAAATGAATGTCCTCCCGTGTACAAAGATGTATTGACAATTAGGAAAAAAACTTGCCATAATTAGATAAAGATTGAATACTTTCCGTAGTTACTGATTCAGTACTTTGGTAGTTAGGATGTGTCACAGATAAAGTCAGTCTTTGCATGTTTGTTGATTTACTACTTTCCGTAGTTAGATTTAGTTTTGAGAAAATTACCAAATGAGTACAAAAGTACAAGGCCATGTCACTATATGGTCACTTTTGTACCTTCTTCCTAAAAGAGTCATGCTCAACTGCTCAACTTCACTAATTTTGCGAAATGTGTCAAGGCAAGTGGTGGATATAATTTATTGTTTTATTGTAAAATTACAAATACACCCTCCTATATTATATTATTATCACTTTATTAATTATTCCACCTAACCCCTACCTAACCCCACTCACCTTCCTCACCACTTTATTAATTATTATTTTTTTTCAATTATGTTTTGATACATGTACTTTGTGCTTATACACTTGTATCCACCTAACCATTCATCATCTTCATATGTTAACACCTAGATTCCGACCACCACCATCTCCAAATTCCGACCACCACCTCCCCACTTCACACTTCACAGGTCCATCACCACCACCACCACCACCACTGCTCAACTCCACTACTCAACTGCTCAACCACCTGCTCAACTGCTCAACCACCTGCCACCACCCACTTCACCAGTCTATCACCACCACCACCACAACTACCACCACCGCCACTGCTCAACTCCACTGCTCAACTGCTCAACCACCTGTTCAACTGCTCAACCACCACTAATTGACCACTACCCAATGCTCGACCACCATTACAACCGCTTGACCACCACTACTAGACCAAACACCTCCAAACTGACACCACAACCACCACACTGTTAGACTACTTAATTTACCATCACAAAATTAATTTACCAACAAACAATTACGTAGTAATTTATAACATATTTTACATAAACTCTATAACAACAAATGCACAAATTACAAAGAAATAATATGACTAGCAATTAATCATTAAAAGAAAATAAACTTTTTACAAGTCTTCATCAAATGAAAATTCAATCTTTGTGACCAATCTTTCTCACGAATCTTTCTGACCAATCTTTCACCAATATTTCAAATGAAATATTGTGTAAAAATATTTCTCATCAAATGAAAATTCTATATAGATCTATCAGCTGTAAAAGAAAATTACATATAACTCCGACGATGACTCCGGCGACGACTCAGATCACAAACGATCAAATCTGGCCGGATCTTTGAAGATAAATTTGGCCGGATCTTGTGGGTGTTGGCGGATCTTGTGGTGTCTTTTTACAAGCGATAAACCTTGTCGGATCTTCACAAACGATAAATCTGGCCGGATCTTTAAAGATCTTTGACGATGGGAGTTTTTTAAGGATCAAGAGTGGTTTTTCTTTTTTTGAAAAATAAGAAAACGGGTAATAATGAAACACATTGATGTCAGGGGCACGATCTTGAGATGGTGTGGGAAGAATCTGGAGATGGTGAGGGATTTGTGTGGTGGTGGTGAAATAATGAAAGAGATGGGGTTAGGTGGACTAATAAATAAGAGATGGTGGAGGTAGGTGAGGTACAAGTATGTAAGCACAAAGTACAAATATATTAAAAAATCTAATTAATAAAACATAAGGGTATATTTGTAATCTCATGAAAAGTAATAAATTATATTCACCTAACTTTTGTACTTATAAATGACACTTGTCACAAAAGGGGTGGAGTCGAGCAGTCGATGAGTTGAGCATGACTCTTTTAGGAAGAAGGTACAAAAGTGACCACAAAGTGACCTCCCTTTGTACTTTTGTACTCATTTGGTAATTTTCTCTTTAGTTTTTCTAAGATTTTTAAAAGTTCAAGAAAATAGAAAGGTACACCTTTTATATGCGGTAGAGAAGAAATAGAATAGATTATAGATTAACAAATCTTAACTTTGCCTTCACAACAAAATACTTGTATAAAATGTTGTTAGTATTTGTACATCGGGTAAAGCGACTTATATATCTTGGGACCATTTATTTGGTGCACTTTCACTACTTTCCGCTAGGGGTGGCAATTCGGGTCGGGTTCTGGTTGGCGGGTTCGGGTTGTCAGGTTGGCGGGTCAGAAAACCCCAACCCGAACCTGACCTATTTAAAGCATCGGGTCAGTTATGTCAACCTTAACCTGTTTACACGTAACTCGAACCTGACCCATTTAACCTGTATATATACTTGGATTGACAGGTTAAATAGGTTATACGGGTTGAATATGTTAAACGGGTTTCGGGTTGACCCATTTAACCCGTTTTATATACAAAACTTAGCAGTTAGCACATTACACGAGTTAAACGGGTTAGTGGGTCGACCCGTTTAACCCATTTAACACGTATAATTAAATATAAATAATTTTTAATATAATAAAACAATCTTAAACGGGTTAGCGGGTCGACCCGTTTATTTTATTCCCAACCCGAACCTGACCTGTTTAATAAACGGGTTAGATATGTCGACCCATACCTAACCCGAAATCTATTTAGCTCAACCCGAACCTGTTAATTTTCGTGTCGATTTCAGATCGGGTTTCGTGTCGGGTCAGAAATTGCCACCCCTACTTTCCGCTTGTGTATGTTGACCATTCTACTTTTATGATGGAAAATTTGAATTTTCACAATTAGTATCATTGAGGTGTTCGATTACTATCTTATAGGTTTTATAAGATTCTCAATTTACGGTGTGCAATTGTGTGGAGATATTTGATGAGAAAAAGTATTTTGGCTATCAAAGAACATGTATTTGATGCAATATTAGGCTATTCACAGTAGTGAACCATATTGCATCATCTTTCCGGCTGCCACCTCAGCTTTCTTTCTCCTCAAACCATATTCATTTAAAATCCACAGTGGTGAACCATATTGCATCATCATTTTTTTTTATTTTTTTTATTTATTTTTTATTTTTTTTAACAACATTTTTTAACACAAACACAAATTTTATTTATAAAACGTAAATATTACATAAACGAAACGATACGAAATGAAACCATTACAACTAAATAAAAAACCTAAACAACTAAAAATTAAACAAGACAACACTTATTTAAAAACTAGTACTCTAGCTTGTAGCGTTCTTTGATTTCCGCCTTGATTTGCATAAGTTCATTTCGCTGTCGTTCGCTCAAATTTGGGTCGAGTGGCGTATTGTAGAAAATCAAGTCTTGCTCCCGTTTTGAATTTCTCATGAGTTGAGCTTGGTTCTCTTGGATTTCCACTAGCTTTCGTTGATATTCCAATTTTTGTTGTTTGATCGCTAGCTCTCGTTCCTTGTATTCTCTCCACGAGTCCTCACGCTCTTTACCTTTACCTTTCTCATTCTTTGACGGTTTTGAGTTCCAAAAGTCCGATAGTAGCCCACTCATGAATGACTTTGATGGTTCACGAGATGAGGAGGATGATTTCTTCCTTGCGCTGTCACGACCACGTGGTCGTGATTCTCTAGTACCCTCCTCCGTATCATCATCATCATCATCATCATCATCATCATCATCATCATCATCATCATCATCATCATCCAAGTCTTGAATATTCGGGGGGCCTTGTGTTGACCCCGACGTAGTTGTTGAACCCTTCACTTTCTTTCGACTGTTCGATTGGAAAAGAGGCATCTTATCCTTCCAAGCATCATGCCCCCTCAATACTTCCCAACAATTCACCAAATGGAAATCATGACCGTAATGCGTACGATACTCCAAAAGAGCTTTGGACATATCGTCAACGTCATTTTCACCACTTCCATGCGTCTGATTGACATTATCCATAATAGCACCAAAATTCGCAACTGGACCACGAATTCTACTCTTCCATTTGGAGACGATCGAAGGTTGTGTCCGGTCTGAACCAGTTTCTTTTCGAAAGTAGGCTACCACTTTCTCCCAAAATTTGTGCCGATTCATAGCGTTTCCTTTTTTGTTATTTTCCGAAACATAGATGAAAGCTTTGCAAAGAATGACCTCTTCTTTGTGTGACCATGGTTTGGCTTTTTTGGCCGGTTCGGGTTCTTTGCCTTTAGCTTTCGCCTTTGTAGCACGCCGCGAAGGCTTCTTTGGCTTGATGGGTGATGTCTCTTCAACAACGTCATCGTCATCGTCATCAACGGGCATAGAACCGTGGAAAGAACCGTGGTAGGAACCGTGACCCGAACCTTGCCCCATCGAAGCATCTTGACTCAGGTAGTCTTGGCTTGCATATTGTTGGGTCGAATAGCCATAGTTATGATAGTCTGCCCAATCATCCAAATTCATATCAAGATTAGTAGACCGAATCGGAGAATGTTCTTGATACGGTTGAGAACAATGCAAGAAATCCATGTTAGGACGATAAGACGACCCACTTGGTTCTTGGTGATAATCCGTATTAACACGTTGTGGTGGTTTAAAAGGGCGTTGAAGGGAAAACAAGTTTTCACATTGATTGGGTTGTGGTAGTTGTGTTAGATATTGAAAAGTTTGTGGACGAAAGCGAATACCTTGTTGTGGTGGTGGTGTTACGCTGGTTAGTTCAAAGGTGTTTTGTGAAGAGAAATTTATATCCGGTGCATTTTGGGGTAGTCGGGATCGTCGGTTTTTTGATGGTGGAGTGATTTTCTTTGACATTGTGAATATTGAAGAGAGTATTTGGTTGAATTGTGTTTGAAATTGGGTTTGATGTTGGTATTTATAGGATGAAAAGTGGTAAAGATTTTTTTTAAAAAAAGTTTTTTTTTATACATACAAACGGTAAGATTTTGAAAGATTTTGCAAATCAAACGTTCCTCAATATCGTTCGTCTGGGCGCTCGATTTCGCATTTGGATGAATGGCGATCGATATGCCACAATGAGCTCGATCGATATTGAAATCGATCGATCGATATTCACGATCTATTTTTTCCGTTCCACTGTTAGTAGCCTTAATAGTAGTTGGAGCAATGCATTTATATTTTTCATTTCCTATTTAACGTTTTTATTTTCCCTATCTTGTAGTTTCAATAAATGTTTACACAACTTCATTAAAGTTATTTTACTATCTTTCAATCTATATTTTCATATTAGTTTTAATTCTATTATTTATACAATAGTTTAACCAAGTAATTCATATAGAGGTATTTCCCTATGTGCCCCAACGGTAAACTAGTATGTACCCTAAGTGCCCCAAGAATTTTTGACTTCCCTAAATGCCCCAGGGGCGATCATCTCTTAAAATTTTTTGGGCGGATCTCACACATTTGGGACAAGTGTCCATATTCTTGGGCCCACTGTGTACTTACATAGTACCACTATATCTAGCATTGTTTTTGAGCGACTGGACCCACATTTTTGGGCGACTTATCTTTTTTTACTTTTAATTAATTACATTTTTGGTCCTTGAAGTTTGCTTGTTATTTCATTTTTGTCACACATATTTTTTTTTTCTTCATACAAAAGCAATGTATGAAAACAAAAAAACTAGAACAATATATCCTAAACAAGTACCTACTTTAACTTTGCAATACATCCATCTCTCTAAACTACTGCTACTTGAATTAAAAGGTTCAAAACATTACAGGTGCCATGATAAATCATTAGATCGGTTACCCTACACCTTTTCTGGAGATTTTGAGCCTTCGGCTCCCACCACAACTCACGGGCCACCACCGAAGCTCCACCACCCTCTCCTTGTGTTCCCGATGGTAAAAACCTAACCCCACACGCTCCGTTTTCTATTTTTAACATATTATTTTCAAATCCCCCTAATTTATATTTTGATTAAATCTGATTTGGATATATCAAGAAAGGTGGCGCGTTGAGGTGTAAACACGAGGTGGTGATGAGTTTGAGGGCGCGTGTGATAGTAGATCGGGTAGAGGAGAGTGTGGTGGTTCGATTGGTGGTGGCGGTGTGGTATGGTGGCCGACAGTGAAGCGGCGGCGAGCTTGTGAAGGTGGCGGCGGCTAGGGTTTGTAGTGAGAGAGAGAGGGTGTTGGTGAAGGTGAAGGTGATGATGGTGTTCATGGCTACGCAAACAAAATACTTGATAATAAAAAAATTCGAACGAATATGACTTAACAATGTTGACCATCTAGCTCTCCTTGGAAAGCAAGGGCAGCTAATAACTTTATAAATACTAATCAAAATTAAAAGAGGCATTATACCATAAATCTGATCATCAAGATTAATCTAACATTTATCCAGTCACATGGAAGAGCTATATGTTTGTGTTTATGAGAAATAACAAGCAAACTACAAGGACCAAAAATGTAATTAATTAAAAGTCAAAAAAGATAAGTCGCCCAAAAGTTTGGGTCCAGTCGCTCAAAAACAATGCTAGATATAGTGGTACCATGTAAGTACACAGTGGGCCCAAGGATATGGACACTTGGCCCAAATGTGTGAGATCCGCCCAAAAAATGGGGCATTTAGGGAAGTCAAAAATTCTTGGGGCACTTAGGGTTGTGTACCGTTGGGCACATACGGAAATACCTCATTCATATATTCTATCATGTACTTTACAACTTTTGGTACTCCAAAAAAATTACGAAAATCATGCTACCAACTTTTGTTATGTCCGGTCTTTTAACCTTCATCATATTCAAGGTTTGACTTCCTTTTTTGTCGTCTTGAGAATTGTATTTTGGTCGTTTCCAAGTTTGTAGCATTGAATACTGATTTTTATTATAAACAATTTCAAATTTCAAAAACTTTAAAATTTCTTACAAAAATTTTATGTATTCATCTAGAAAAATATAAAACTTTTGAATTTATAATACATTTATATTACAAGCTAAGAATTAATAATAATAATAATTTTAAAAACACACAATTTAACAAATAAACAAAAGAAATTTATAACTCCCTCCGTCTCAAAATTATTGTCATGAGAGAGAAAACACAAAGTTTATGGCTCGTTTGATTTGTGGGTTTATAAAAGGTTTGGGGTTAAAAATTTAAAATCAAATGTTTGGTAACATTTTTAGTACTTGGGTTTAGATTCATACTTCAAATATTTGGGCATGTGTAAAAGTAGGGGTGTTTATAAGGTTTTATGACAAGATGTGGACCCACATATTTCCTCACTCACATTCTTTTCTTTTTTATCTCATCATTAATAATATAAATAATTTTTAATTTATATTTTAATAAATAATATATTTTTAAATATATTTTCTCTATTTACTTCAAATCTAAATCCAAATCCTAAACCAATTTCAAATCTAAATCCAAATCCTAATCTTAAACCCGTCTACGAACCAAACAGACCCTTAATAAAAATGGGACCACTATAAATCTCAACCACTCAAAGAGAATATTCCTCTAATATATTCTCTAGTTTTTACTTAAAAAGGAAAGTGGACAATAATTTTGAGACATCCCAAAAAAGAAATGTGAACGATAATTTTGAGACGGATGGAGTACTAACAATTTAAACATTCCAAAGATTTACAACATATGCCACACATTTAAACATTCTGTATAAAATTTACCAACAATTTACACAACATATTTACCTATGAATTATTTCTAATAAGATAATTTACCAACAATTTACATAACACGTTTACCTATAATTTACTCAACAAAATTACCTACATAAAAAAAAAAAAAAAAAAAAAAAAAAAAAAAAAAAAAAAACATATGTATGGCAACATATTTCATTACATCCACCCATATTAATAAATTACAACAATGCTAATGAACATATTCAAACAAAATAACAAATACTAATAACTTTATAACAAAACTTACCTATTAAGTTTTTTTTTAACAAATACTAACTTTTAACATAGAACATACGAATTATGGCATTTTTCCGTCGACACAGCGGCGACAACTATTTTCCGGCAACCCAGCGACGGTAGGAGCAACTTTTTTGGCGAATAAGCAACGGCGACAGTTTTTTACCCAACAACCCAAATGCGGCGACGACGAATGCTGTAACAAAATGAGACGTTACAAATCTTATCAAAAACCATGATCTAAAAATAAAATATACAGATTTATAAAAGAAAACTTTAAAAGCTTAATTAATAGTCATAGATCTATTGTAAAACTCAAAAAAAAAAAAAAAAAAAAAAAAAAAAAAAAAAAAAAAACTTAACAAACCCTTTTGGTGGGTGTTTTTCTTGGTGGTATCGTTTTAGTGGTGGTTCGGCTATCGGCAGAGTGGTGGTTTCAGTGGTGGTGAGGCTCGTAGTGGTGTGGTGAGAGGCGGTGGTGGAGGGTTTTTTTGTGGCATCGGTTTTGTTAGAGAGAGAAAATAGGACAATTTTTTCATGTGTGTGTGTTTTTTTGTGTCAGGTATGAGATGCGTTTTGTGTTGGCTTATAATTGAGTTAGGTTGGGCGGAATGGGCATATACTTTCCAGTTTCGAAGCATAAAATCATTTTCCCGCCCCATTTATTGATATGAATTATTGCCATTTTTCACATTTGCAGTTTTGGTTTGAAAGACATTGATTTCCATTCATTATTTTCCATCAATACTTCCCATTTATTGACATGAATTGTTGTCATTTTTCACATTTGCAGTTTTGATTGACATTAATTCACCAGGCAACGATTTACACATTTTCACAAGGGTAAAATTGGGATTGGCCAAAATTAAGATTTTCACATTTTCACTTTGACCATTTCTCTATTATAAGTAGTTAAGATAGGCATATAATGGATAGCATTTTCAAACATGCCATATATTGTCATTATTTTTCAAAAAAATAAAATAAATAAATAAATAAATAAATAAATAATAATAATAGTTAGTGAAAATCTCCTCAAAACTTTGAGGTGGGGCTAGTTACCAGATTCATCGAACATGACTCTTCTTTTGTAGACATACCTACACATATGTTTCTAGGTATTCATCGAACAATACTTAAGTTATATACGAAATAATCTGGCATAACATTTTTGTCGCTGGATTCAGATGATCATCGACTCCAATTATTTCTTGCTCTGTGTTCTTAGTTAAAAAAACACGTATGTTATAGAAAATTTAGATCATAGATCCATGCACACTGATTAGGGGGTTTACTAACTCTATTTTTCCTAATCACAAACCATTCGAAAACTCCTATTGGAAACTTTTAATTACTTAAGTATTTGAAATTACTAATTTAGTCACCGTAAACAACCCACTTTTTGTTACTTATGAAAAAAAGTTTGTTCTAGAGCAGTATTTAGCGCTTTTCTAAAATTATCTCATACAGTAAAACTTCTATAATTAATAACCTCGATTAAATTAATAATTTGTTCAGTCTCAACTTGGATCAGTACAAATTTGGACCCCAATCGATAAAATAATAAGATAATAATTTTTTTTGAAACCACAGTGTAAATATATTGGTCCAAACAAAACTATAAATTAATAATTACTAAAAATTCATATTTATATAAAGGCTATACGTAATTGGAACTTGTACAAATTCAATTAAGGTCATACGTAAATGGAACTTGTCCCAACGAAACTAACTTTTAACTCATTCACAAAAAAATGAACTTGACAAATTCAATTAATTTGTAAATATATTTGGTGTATGCTTATTCATACACCTTTTCTTGGCTAAATTAAGACCTAAACAACCAAAAACTAACGATAAATGCCAAAGATATTGTGTTTTTGTGTTTGTGATCGTGCAGGTAAGGATATTGCATAAATAGCACCAAAACCAACCAAAAAGCCTCAAACGAGCACGAGAATTGGAAAAGCGTCAAAGAGCCTAAGCCAAATGAGAAATCTACTTGAGAAAAGCCCGAAACGATTAATTTATTCCCCAAATGTTCAAAGAATGACAAAGGAGACTCTTAGTTAAAGTTTGGAGATATTGACAAGTTAAGTCCTCCAAGTTTGAGCAAAATTGACAACTTTAGTCCTTTGAAGACCTTTGGAAGAAAAGTCAACTCAAATCCTCAAAGTTACAAGATCATATGTTAAGTGTTTAGTGCATTCGTAGCATTTTTTAAATGTTTTAAGAGAATATTTCATGAAACGTAAAGGTCTATGGGCTAGTTATGTAATAATGTCAAAGATTAAGAAGCCCTAGCCCCTAGGCCTATAAATACCTCTTTATGCCTCATTTATGGGGTTGGTGAGATTTTTATTAGTGTTGTAGTTTAATTTTGCTTAAGTTTTTATTATGTTTTAGTTAATCTTTTTAAAAAGCTTTCTTTCTCTAGTTACCTTCTCTCTCTAAAATTTCTTCAAGTTTTACTAGTTATAATCTTGTTATTGTTGGTGGGATTTGAAGTTTAGATTAATATAAGTTGTTTTGGTAATAAAGTTTGTGGAAAAACATAAGTTTTATGGGGTAAAATTGATTTAGTTTGGTTCTAGGTCACGTTTTTTGTTAAAGTTTTACAAGTTTTAGTTAAGTTTGATCTTGATTCTAGCAAGTTGCATTTGTTTTGATTTTGGCGAGTTTGTAGTTTACTTTTTAGAGAGTATATTTTATTTTCAAATCTAGCGAGCATATGTCTTTTTCTATATTTTAGCGAGTTTGGTTGCAATTTTTCTAGCGAGTTTTGTGTCAAGTTCAGCGAGTTTTAGTCTAAGTTTCTTAGCGAGTTTTAGTGTTTGTTTTCCAGCCAGTATTATAAATAGGTTTAGCGAGTTTGGTAGTCAATTTTAGCGAGTTTGGTTGCAATTTTTCTAGCGAGTTTTGTTGTCAAGTTCAGCGAGTTTTAGTCTAAGTTTCTTAGCGAGTTTTAGTGTTTGTTTTCTAGCGAGTATTCTAAATGTTTTAGCGAGTTTGGTGTTTGTTTTTCTTGCGAGTTTTGTTTGTTTTTCAAGTCTAGCGAGTTTGGTTCTTATTTCTATTTAGCGAGTTTTAAGTTTTCAAAATAGCGAGTTTGCTTTTTATTTTATTTTTAGTGAGTATCGTTCGAGTTTCGTTTTTGGCGAGTTAGCCAAGTTTATCAAGTTTGATAAACGCTCCTCATCGTTAATCGAGTGAGGCTTTTCTTTGCTAACTCCAAGGCGAAACTCTGCCGAAATTTCTTTAGATTTCTTTTATTTAATTTGGCTTTTGTTTACTTGTATCTTCTTTTATTTCTTTTATTTTTCCTTTAATTAGTTTTCAATTTACTTTTCATTTCTAAAAATATAAAAAAAAAGCCAAAAATATAATTACTTAGTTTTAAATTGAATTAGTTAATTATAAATCAAAAAGACCAAAAATATTATTTTCTTTTACATTTATTTCTTTTCTTTGTCACGTAGGATTTAGAAAACTTATTTTGTAATCGCATTATTAGTATCGCTTTTATTTTCTTTTTACAATTGTCGAGTTAAATTTTATTTTCATTTTATTTCAATTTCGTTTTCAAAATCGTTTCTTTTATTTGTTTACTTGTTTTAATTGTTTTCTTATTCGCGTTATTATTGAGTTTTATATTTCTTGTTCTCAGTTTAAACAAAAACCCAAAATATTTCATTCTATCCCATTCACTTCATAGATTCACCGAACCAAACCGACAAGATCGAATTCAACCCTCGTTGGGACAAACGACCCGTGGATTTACTTTTACAAGTGAACCTTCGGTTACTTTACCACTATCAAAACTCTTTTATCAAAATGGCGCCGGTGCCGGGGAGGCGTTGAGAAGATTTCGTCGTTCGATCGTATAATTTGTGTTTTGAAGAACCTTCCTTTGGAAGTTATCGCTTTTATTAAAATTTGAAAATACAAAAAAAAAAAAATAAAAAAAAATAAAAATACAATATTAGTGTAATTTCTATAAAAAAAAAAAAAAAAAAAAAAAAAAAAAAAAAAAAAAAAAAGATTTTCCTTTTCTCATTTGATTTTCACTTTAGAATTTTTCAATCTTGATTTCTTTTCGGTGTATGAATGCCCGTTCTTCTTCTCTTAATCTTATTCCCCCACTTTCAAATCCCGAACGTTTATTTCGTCAATCAAACCGTATTCGTTGTCCTATCCTTGAGGAAATGAATCAAGACGGTCAAATTCCTCCGGTTGAACCAAACCATGGAGCACATCCGGCTTCCGATCTTCGTACTATGGAAGAATTGTGCCAACCGACTATGTTCGGACGTGGTGGCCCGATTGCCCACATCAATATCGAAGCCGCAGATTTTGGGCTTAAACATCATATGATCCAACAAGTCCAAAATTCTTGCCAATTTCATGGTTTACCAGGCGAAGACGCGAACAAGCATATTGATAAATTTCTAACCGCCACTCAAAGCATGAAGCAAAATGGGGTCTCTGATGACGCCCTTCGTCTCCACTTGTTTCAATATTCATTAACTAATTATGCCACTGCTTGGTTTGATCGACTTTCGAAAAATTCGATTCACACTTTCAACGAAATGGTCACAAAGTTTTTGGCAAAATACTTTCCACCGTCGATGCTGACGAAGTTGAGAAATGATATTTGTAACTTTCGACAAGAGCCCGACGAATCTTTATTCGAAGCATGGGAACGTTACAAGCTTTCGATTGATCGATGTCCAAATCATAACATGTTGCTTGTCACTATCATTGATACGTTCTATAATGGTTTAACATTGAGGCATCGTGAAACGATCAACGCTGCAGCTGGTGGTACTTTTATGAAGAGACGTCCTGAGGAGTGCTATGATCTTATTGAGAATATGACCGCACACCATAATTTTTGGGATTCCTCCGCTGAGAGAAGCGAGCTGACTAGAGCTATTGTTGCTAGTACTTCTTCTCCCGAGATAGTTGCGCTTACTAAGAAATACGATGATTTGTCAGTTGCTTTTTTAAGAATGAGTCAAGATAACCAAAACAAACAACAAGTAAATTTGGTTAGTCAAAATTGTGAAACGTGTGGTGGCCCCCATTCCTATTTCGAGTGTCCAGCCACCGGGGCTCATGGACACGAGGAGGTGTATGCTGCTAATCAGGGTGGTAACGCTTACCAGACCCAAGGAGACCGTAATCTCCTCAGCTACCGTTCCAACAATTACCTTGGGCCACCACCGGGATTTAACAACCAAAGCCAAAACCGTAATCAGGTCAATGCAAATCAAAATCGTGCAAATCAAGGTTTTCAAAACAACGGTTATAATCAAGGTCAAAACCGGGGCTTTCAGAATCAAAACCAAGGAAATTATCAAGGAAATGTTAATGCTAATAATGGCAACATGAACTATAATCAAGGAAATTTTCAAAATGCTAATCATGGGAATTATAATCAAGGAAATCAAAATCAAGGAAATTTTCAAAATCAAGGCTTCAATAACAACTACCAAGGGCAAAACGTAAATCAAAATGTTGTTCCAACTCCATCAGCACTAGATGAACTTGTGAAACAGATTACTATTCAAAATCAAAATCAACTTGTCGTTAATAAAAACAATGAGGATATTAAGAGAATAATGTTGAAAGATTTAACCGAACTTAAGAAGTCTTTAAATGATCGACCCTCGGGTTCGGGTACCGTGACTCTTCCAAGCAACACGATCGCTAACCCGAGGGGCGATGTTAAGGCGATCACTACACGAAGCGGTTTAAATTATGATGGACCTACGGCTCCGACTACCACGTCTTATCGTCCACCTCATGTAGTCGCCCGTGAAGCCGAGGCGACAAAGGATACGGAACTTCCTACTAATAACGGAAGGACCGAAAACATCCACCCTCCAGTTGTCCAATCGTCAAAAGGAAAGGAGAAAGTTAATTGTGAGCAAGATACTCCCGTCAAAATTAAACTTCCATATCCGTCGCGACTTGATGAGCAAAAACACCATGATAAGAAAACGCATCAAATGGAAAAATTCTACCAAATCTTTCAAGATATGAGTTTTGAAATTAGTTTCGCAGATGCTGCTCTCTTAATGCCTAAATTTGCTTCAATGGTGAAAAACTTGTTAAGTAACAAAGATAAATTGTTTGAAATGACAAAAGCAACCCCTTTGAATGAACAATGTTCCACGGTTCTCCTTAAAAAGCTTCCCGAAAAGCTCGGAGATCCCGGAAAGTTCCTTATTCCATGCAATTTTCCGGGGATGGTTCAATGTTTCGCCTTGGCCGATCTCGGCGCTAGCATTATCCTAATGCCTAAGTCCGTTTGGGAAAAATTATCTCTCCCTGCTCTCGCTTCGACCCACATGACTCTCGAGCTTGCTGATCGTTCCATCACTCGTCCCATTGGAATAGCCGAAGATGTCTACGTGAATGTGGGAAAATTTCACTTTCCAGCCGATTTCGTGATAGTAGATTTTGATGCAGATCCCCGATTTCCTCTCATTCTTGGGAGAGGATTCGTAAGAACCGGGCGTGCTTTAATCGATGTTTATGACGAAGAGATTACCTTGCGCATTGGTAGTGAAGCCGTTACTTTCGACTTGGATCAAACCGCGAGATACTCCTCCAACAATGATCATATGTCCGTTAACCGAATCGATATAATCGACGTTACTTCGGAGGAGTATTCTCAAGAACTTCTCGGTTTTTCGAACAATGCTTCGAGTGGCAATCCCACTCCTTTTTCTGAACCTATTGTTTCCGACTCTTCCCCCTCCTTCACTCCATTCGAGGGAGGTGATTTCTTTTTGGAAGAGGTCGATGAGTTTCTTGCTACCGACACATCTTCTTTGTCGGGAGATGATGATGCTTATTATGATCCGGAGGGGGACATTCTTTTGCTTGAACAACTTTTGAATGAAGACCCTACCCCTTTTTCCCCTCCGATGGACCTTAAAATGGCCGATGTTAAAGAAGTTATGCCGTCTATTGAGAATCCTCCAGAGCTCGAGCTCAAGGATTTACCTCCTCATCTTGAATACGCTTTCTTAGAAAAAACCAACAAACTTCCCGTCATCATTTCTAAAGACCTAAAAGATGAGGAGAAGACCAAACTCTTAGATGTGCTTATGAAACATAAAAATGCAATCGCCTGGAAAATATCCGACATAAAGGGCATAGACCCTCGTTTTTGCACTCATAAAATCTTGCTTGATGAAAATGCTAAACCAACTGTTCAACAACAACGACGGGTTAACCCTAAAATCCACGATGTTATCAAAAAGGAGGTAATCAAACTCCTTGATGCTGGAATGATTTATCCGATATCCGATAGTCCATGGGTTAGCCCGGTCCATTGTGTGCCAAAGAAGGGTGGAATGACCATCGTCACGAATGAAGAAAATGAGCTTATTCCCACACGTCTCATCACCGGATGGAGAGTGTGTATCGACTACCGAAAGCTCAATGATGCGACTCGTAAGGACCATTTCCCGCTTCCATTTATGGATCAAATGTTGGAACGTCTAGCGGGAAATGAGTTCTATTGTTTTCTTGATGGCTTTTCCGGGTATTTTCAAATTCCCATTGATCCCCCGGATCAAGAAAAGACTACTTTCACTTGCGCTTATGGGACGTTTGCCTATAAACGTATGCCATTTGGCTTATGTAATGCTCCAGGCACGTTCCAAAGGTGCATGATGGCTATTTTCCATGACATGATTGAAAAGACGATGGAAGTTTTTATGGACGATTTTTCAGTTTATGATGATTCGTTTACGTCATGCCTGTCCCATTTAGAAAGAATGCTCCAACGGTGCGAAGACACTAATTTGGTTCTAAATTGGGAGAAATGTCACTTTATGGTTAAAGAGAGCATTGTCCTTGGCCATAAAATTTATAACTCTGGGATCGAGGTAGATAGGGCTAAAGTCGACGTGATCGCAAAACTACCTCATCCCGCTACCGTTAAAGGAATCCGAAGTTTCCTAGGTCATGCCGGTTTTTATCGCAGATTTATTCAAGATTTTTCTAAAATAGCCCGACCTCTGACCCACCTCTTAGAGAAAGATGCCCCGTTCCTCTTCACCAATGAATGCGCCGATGCATTCAACATTCTCAAGAAGAAGTTAACGGAGGCCCCAATTCTAGTTGCCCCCGATTGGGACTTGCCCTTTGAGCTTATGTGTGATGTGAGCGATTATGCTATTGGTGCAGTCTTGGGGCAACACAAAACAAAATATTTTCAACCTATTCACTATGCTAGTAAAACAATGAATGAGGCTCAATCTCATTATACTACTACCGAAAAAGAGATGTTAGCGGTCATTTATGCCTTTGAAAAGTTTAGACCTTACCTTCTCCTTAAGAAGTGCATAGTATATACAGACCATTCAGCTATAAAGTATCTAATGGCGAAGCAAGATGCTAAGCCTAGACTACTTCGGTGGGTTCTCCTTTTACAAGAGTTTAATGTTGAAATTAGAGATAAGAAAGGAGCGGAGAACCTGGCCGCCGACCACTTGTCCCGATTATAGAATCCCCATCAAAGTGTGCTCGAGAATAAGGATATTAATGAAGCATTTCCTCTAGAGACACTTGTGATGATATCACTTAGTGATTCTAGTACCCCATGGTTCGCCGACTTTGCGAATTACCATGCGGGGAATTTTATAAGGAAAGGGATGTCGTCCCAACAAAAGAAAAAGTTCCTTAAGGATGTTAAGCATTATTTTCAGGACGACCCCTATTTGTTTAAAGAATGTGTTGATCAAGTGATCCGGCGGTGTGTTCATGGCACAGAAGCTAATGAAATTCTTTTGGCATGCCACAGTGGACCCACGGGGGGACATCATGGTGCTAACTACACCGCCAGGAAAGTGTTTGACTCCGGCTTCTATTGGCCGAAGATATACCAAAATGCACATGACTTGGTTAAGTCATGTGACTCTTGCCAGCGTCAAGGAAAAATCTCTCAAAGAGATGAAAGACCTCAAAAATATATTCAAGTTTGTGAAATCTTTGACGTTTGGGGTATAGACTTTTTGGGCCCATTCCCGTCTTCTCGAGGGAATAAGTATATACTCGTGGCTGTCGATTATTTGTCCAAATGGGTTGAAGCGAAGGCGCTACCCACCAATGACGCCCGAGTTGTTGTTAAGTTTTTGAAAAGTTTGTTTGCCCGATTTGGTGCACCTCGTGCCATTATTAGTGATCGCGGTACTCACTTTTGCAATGATCAATTTGCAAAGGTGATGCTCAAGTATGGTGTCACACATCGTCTTAGCACTGCTTATCATCCGCAAACGAGCGGTCAAGTTGAGGTGTTCAATCGTGGCTTAAAAAGGATCTTAGAAAGGACCGTAGGCGAACATCCTGCCTCATGGGCTGATAAATTAGATGATGCACTTTGGGCTTTCCGCACCGCTTACAAAACCCCGACTAGGTGTACTCCTTACAAGTTGGTGTACGGGAAAGCGTGTCATCTCCCCATTTAGCTTGAGCACAAGGCCTATTGGGCCTTGAAACATGCAAATTTTGATTTGAAAACCGCGGGCGATCACCGAAAAATCCAACTAAATGAGCTAAATGAACTTCGTGATCAAGCATATGAAAATTCTTTAATTTACAAAGAGAAAACAAAGAAACTTCATGATTCTAAGATTAAAAATCGCATTTTTAACGTTGGTGATCGTGTCCTTTTGTTTAACTCTCGTTTAAAGATTTTTTCTGGAAAGCTAAAGACCCGTTGGTCTGGGCCATTCACCATTGCTAAAGTTTTTCCCTATGGAACCGTCGAGTTGTCTCAACCTGATGGTCCCAATTTTAAGGTGAATGGTCATCGTCTCAACACTATTTCGGAGAGGACTTACCATCTTTGGTAGTCCCAGATCTCCAAACTTTCCCCATGGACAATTGAATGCGGGGATCGAGTCAAGCTACGTGACTCGGTAACCAAAAACAAAGCGCTTCGTGGGAGGCAACCCATGCTTATCCATCTATCTTTATGATTTTTAATTTCTAATAAGTAACGTGAGGAGGGCGACCTCTTCTATTCTTGTGTTTTCGTGTTGGTTGTGTTTGTGCAGGATTTCCCCGATTTATGATGACTCTCGTGCTCGTTGTATCATCTCATCTCCACTCGAGTCTCATTCATCGATGCTTGATCGGAAATCACATATCCAAAATCTTATCGGTAACATTATCTTTGGCATAATTAATAAACGGCCCTAGATTTATGTTAGGATTACCCTTACCTTTCAAACATTGAGGACAATGTTTATCTTTAGTCGGGGGGGGGGGGGGGGGTTGTGAATCTTCGATTCGATTGACCTTGCACGTTTCACCTTAGTTGTTTACTTACGCAACCTCGTTTTTCCTAAAAAAAAAAAAAAAAAAATTGAAAAATTTTAAAAATTGAAAAAAAAAAAATATTAGATGAAAATGTCATGAAAAAGTACAAAAAAATGAGAAAAATTGAGAAAAGTTATGCAAAAATATCATAAGAGTTCTGACACCTTGTTGACATTCCTGCTGGGTAGAGTAGGAATAAACTTTTGACTTGACTGGGCGTGTTGAGCCCTAGCTTGTTCCCTTAACCAATGATGATCATAAAAGTTTGTGCTAGTCTTGTACACAAGGAGCTGCTCTTTTGCGTGTTCCCGTACTTGACTTTATACATGCGCAACTTTAAAAGCTTTCGCTAGTCTTTTACACTAGGAGCTAGAAAACACGAATTCTTTTTAAGAGTTTGCAAGTTCCCGTATTTGACTTTATATATGCGTGGCTTGATTATCGGCTAAGTATCCGCGGATCTCATTATTTGAGATTTGTTAAAAATGCGGAAAGCGAGAAATGATAGTGTTTATTTAGAAGTTAGATGCCTTACGTGGAGTAGTTGGTTCTCTTTAAAGCTCATAGTAGGTATTTGTGGCCTTTTGCTCCCGCAAAATTGTTTCACCCTATATATTGTGTATAAATAATTAAAGATGTTTAGGTTTAAAACGAAATTTAGTTCTCCATCTTCTTAAAAGAATTTTTGCTCTAAAGATTGGGTACACATCGAGGTCCAGTAATAAGTGAATAAGTTGTAAAAGTGCTCTTAGATTACGGATTGAGATCGGACCTTGGATCCTACTTCTAAAGGCGGTAGGTCTTGGACTTAAACCGTGAAGGTTCGTTTTCTAAGAGTTACTATGAAATGTATGTTTATTGATTTGGAATCACCCGATAATCCTGTGGTATTAAGTTATTGAGAAAAAAGTGAAGTATGAAAAAAAAAAATCAAGAAAAGAAAAGGAAAAGAGAATAAAGTATATGTTGAGATGATCGAATGAGTGCTTATGTTGTTAGACTATAAAGTTGTTCGCACGTGATGATCATGTGGACGGTCCTAGACCGGGCGCGTGATGTGCACGTGAAGGTACTCGGCAACTAATGTCTACGAGTTTGTATGAATTCTTTAGTCTTTGATGTATGTTTAACCTCGATGTGGACCTCATTTTTAAGGCAAATTTTCTTGCAAGAAGATGAAAAACTACTTAGCGTTTTAAAACATAATATCTTTATAGACTAATAATTATGAAAACGAGAAAATATGAAGAAATTCATTTCTCTCACAAAAATAAAATAAATAGATATACTAAGAAATGGGAGCAAGAGGTTATTTCACAATTAACTTCTATGAGTAGTATTGGCATGTAACTTGTAAATAAGCTATGATCTCGTTTTTAAGCTTAGTTTGGGGGCTTGTGAAAAATCAAGGATGACGAACTTTATCCGTATGGTCACTTCTCCCTGAGTCGTGTTTCCTGCTCCGTGACCCTAAAAGTTATCGAAAGATAATGAAAGTTAGCAAACCATCACAAGAATAAAGTTGAAAAAGGTGGTGTTATATCATTGGATAGCTTAAGTTATAAAAAAATGGTAAACGGGGCGTTTTCGGGAATAAATAGTTTCGTAATCTCCTTCGAACGTTTTGCTACTTTCCAAAGTTAGTAAAAAGAGCATTGAAACTATTTATCTCGAGAGCGTGAATTGATCACATTGCGTGAGGACACGACAATACCTTAGTCTAGGGGATTTTGGTGTATGCTTATTCATACACCTTTTCTTGGCCAAATTAAGACCTAAACAACCAAAAACTAACGATAAATGCCAAAGATATTGTGTTTTTGTGTTTGTTATCGTGCACGTAAGGATATTGCATAAATAGCACCAAAACCAACCAGAAATCCTCAAACGAGCACGAGAATTGGAAAAGCGTCAAAGAGCCTAAGCCAAATGAGAAATCTACTTGAGAAAAGCCCGAAACGATTAATTTATTCCCCAAAGGTTCAAAGAATGACAAAGGAGACTCTTAGTTAAAGTTTGGAGATATTGACAAGTTAAGTCCTCCAAGTTTGAGCAAAATTGACAACTTTAGTCCTTTGAAGACCTTTGGAAGAAAAGTCAACTCAAATCCTCAAAGTTACAAGATCATATGTTAAGTGTTTAGTGCATTCGTAGCATTTTTTAAATGTTTTAAGAGAGTATTTCATGAAATGTAAAGGTATAGGGGCTAGTTATGTAATAATGTCAAAGATTAAGAAGCCCTAGCCCCTAGGCCTATATATACCTCTTTATGCTTCATTTATGGGGTTGGTGAGATTTTTATTAGTGTTGTAGTTTAATTTTGCTTAAGTTTTTATTATGTCTTAGTTAATCTTTTTAAAAAGCTTTCTCTCTCTAGTTACTTTCTCTCTCTAAAATTTCTTCAAGTTTTACTAGTTATAATCTTGTTATTATTGGTGGGATTTGTAGTTTAGATTAATATAAGTTGTTTTGGTAATAAAGTTTGTGGAAAAACATAAGTTTTATGGGGTAAAATTGATTTAGTTTGGTTCTAGGTCACGTTTTTTGTTAAAGTTTTACAAGTTTTAGTTAAGTTTGATCTTGATTCTAGCAAGTTGCATTTGTTTTGATTTTGGCGAGTTTGTAGTTTACTTTTTAGAGAGTATATTTTATTTTCAAATCTAGCGAGCATATGTCTTTTTCTATATTTTAGCGAGTTTGGTTGCAATTTTTCTAGCGAGTTTTGTTGTCAAGTTCAGCGAGTTTTAGTCTAAGTTTCTTAGCGAGTTTTAGTGTTTGTTTTCCAGCCAGTATTATAAATAGGTTTAGCGAGTTTGGTAGTCAATGTTAGCGAGTTTGGTTGCAATTTTTCTAGCGAGTTTTGTTGTCAAGTTCAGCGAGTTTTAGTCTAAGTTTCTTAGCGAGTTTTAGTGTTTGTTTTCTAGCGAGTATTCTAAATGTTTTAGCGAGTTTGGTGTTTGTTTTTCTTGCGAGTTTTGTTTGTTTTTCAAGTCTAGCGAGTTTGGTTCTTATTTCTATTTAGCGAGTTTTAAGTTTTCAAAATAGCGAGTTTGCTTTTTATTTTATTTTTAGTGAGTATCGTTCGAGTTTCGTTTTTGGCGAGTTAGCCAAGTTTATTAAGTTTGATAAACGCTCCTCATCGTTAATCGAGTAAGGCTTTTCTTTGCTAACTCCAAGGCGAAACTCTGCCGAATTTTCTTTAGATTTCTTTTATTTAATTTGGCTTTTGTTTACTTGTATCTTCTTTTATTTCTTTTATTTTTCCTTTAATTAGTTTTCAATTTACTTTTCATTTCTAAAAATATAAAAAAAAGCCAAAAATATAATTACTTAGTTTTAAATTGAATTAGTTAATTATAAATCAAAAAGACGAAAAATATTATTTTCTTTTACATTTATTTCTTTTCTTTGTCACGTAGGATTTAGAAAACTTATTTTGTAATCGCATTATTAGTATCGCTTTTATTTTCTTTTTACAATTGTCGAGTTAAGTTTTATTTTCATTTTATTTCAATTTCGTTTTCAAAATCGTTTCTTTTATTTGTTTACTTGTTTTAATTGTTTTCTTATTCGCGTTATTATTGAGTTTTATATTTCTTGTTCTCAGTTTAAACAAAAACCCAAAATATTTCATTCTATCCTATTCACTTCATAGATTCACCGAACCGAACCGACAAGATCGAATTCAACCCTCGTTGGGACAAACGACCCGTGGATTTACTTTTACAAGTGAACCTTCGGTTACTTTACCACTATCAAAACTCTTTTATCAGTATTCATAAAATGTTAACTGCAATTTGTTTTTCTAATTTATTTTTCATCTCTAACTAGTATACATTGTAACTAGTGTATTGGAAATAGAAATTTAAAGGTCATATTATAATATCTCGCTAAATTAATAAAATATCACGGTCCCAACATTATTAATTTATAGAGGTTTTACTGTATATCGGAACAATAGTTTTCACGTGAGGTTGCTTATTTAAGTATCTATCTAATCAGTATTATTTATCCAATGTACATTTATTTGCTAGAATAACGGAGAAAAATAGGAAAAAAGGAGCAAACAACTTGAACTTACGAAAAGTTGTTGTTGCCTTCAAGTCACCGTAGTGACTAAATGTCCGGTCACCAGTGACGATCGTTTTATGAATTTCGTCACCATACGTCTTTATATACTCCATTGACCATAGAATTATAACGTTTTCTTCATAAACTCCAGCCTTTACGTAAATCACGTACTTCTTCCCTTGTCTTCTGTTCCCTGCCGAATTTACAGCTTCTCGAATCGTTTCAAAATCTCCCGAACCATCTTTAGCTACCACAATATCCAGCCTTTTAAGTGCCAAATTTGACAGAATGTATTCGTCGCTAAAATTCCAATCCATAATGGTATTAGCACCTCTATTATTTTTTTGGGTAAAAAAGATTTTTCACCCTGCTAAAATGCATTATACCAAAAACATTAAAGTACTAAAGATGAGGGTGATTCCCTCATCTCAGTCCCTAAGGACACTAACAAGCAACCACTATGTAAGAATGACATGCCATTCTTATAACTAACAAATGAACTTCTAACCTACAATACTATAATAGACATTACAACGTTTAGTTCTAGAAGTCCAAAACATTCCATGGAAAAGCTTCGGCACTTGCAATGGTAAGGAAAATCTGCACCAACACCAAACAACCAGCAAGCTTCCACGACTAACAAGTAGTAATCCCAATCAGAGTGCCAATACATAGGAGAAGGCAATCAAACGTTAACCAGCAAACAATTGACATCACTACACGTAATAGGATACATCAACGTACCAAGACCAGGGGATGACCAAAAATCAACACCAAGCAAGACCCCGTACCATGTATCACACCCCAAGCGATCAGATATTGCTGAACCATACTACGAACATAAATTGCAGGACCAGAGAACATTCATCTCCAATCGGTATATACATGAAACACTACACCAATGGAACCCAAAATATTTAAAATATACGTCACCAAGCCAATGAAATCCACAATATTAGGTTTCCAACAATAATCCTAACCAAGAGTTAGGAACTGATTAGCAGCACACCCAAGACAACATCCAAACAGCAGCAGCCTCTGCCAAATGACCATGTAAAAGGACATGTTTGAGACAATAATAGGGTTTAAAAACCCTAACTTACTATATCATCGTATCACAAACCAATTATTGAAAACCTTCCTAAAACCAGGTCTGAAAACATATGAAAAGATAACCAGTGACTAGGGTTAAACCTAACCCCAACTACCAGCACAAGCAATCACATGACCGAATAATGAAACAACAACGCACACGGGTCATTGAATAAAGAAATAGGGTTTTTGAACAAGGTTTCCCTCAAACTTGACTTTCATCTCTCATAAAACCCATTTAAACAACTTGAAATTGGTTTTGAACTTGTAGTCGATTAAACCATAACACAACTAACATGCATAGGTACAAACCGATCTTGATATCACAAACCAGCGAGAATATTACAACGAAACCCTAAGAATTAGGGTTCCATTAATCATAAACGCATCAACTTCATCCAAGCACACCACCATCAAGAAGTAACCAAGCCCCAACGGATTAGTATTAACCTCAGGCACCAACGAATGATAAATAAAAAACCCTAGAATTATGGTTTCGCAAATATAGCACCGCAGCCTGCACACACGACGACCCCACCAGAATAGGGATAATCTATGTACATCATGTAGACACTTAAACGATCAAGGAGATAATATAGTCCACCGATAACCGACCCCAAAATATACGATTTTCCTTTATCATAAAGACCAGCAGTATAGCGATTTGAAAGATCTAGATCAAGTAACCATCCGACCGACAACCCTAGTAATACACCTCCTAAATCGATTGCATACCAGTTAACAAGGATTAAACTCATTAATAGGTAGAGATACAATATAGGACATGAATTTAAGCCGGAAAAACAATGGGGTGGCGGCTGGAAATCGCCATAAGGAGGAGATTTCTAATAGATATAAGAAGAAAATCATAACCAGCCACCCTCAGAAGAATACCATGACCGATAACCCGTATTTCATACCCAAACAAGGGTAGAGAGGACGGATCAGAATGGAATTTTGGCCGAGAAAGGTAGAAGGGTAGCGGTCGAAAATCTTCTCTAGGGAGCGAGAGAGAATTACGGTTTTTTATTAGCACGTCTAATAGCAACACTAATAGCCAAAGAATTGAGTATTAGTTCTCTGAACTTGTTGGAGAGTGGTTTTTGACGAGCCAGATGATGCAAGTTTTGCAAATCATAAAAGTTTTACCTCTCAAGGATCTTGAAAGATTTTTACAATCCTCCAGGCAGCAGTGTAACTGACCGATATAGTATGGTGTGTGTGATGAAATCACGATTATTCGTATTTTAATACCAAAAATACCCCCGTTTTAGCTTAAATAAATAACAAAGTTATGTTTTTTATTGCAAATATTGCGTTTCTTTGTTACTCCCTCCGTCCCATATTAAGTGTCCTAAATAGAATCCTTGGATGTCCCAAATTAAATGTCCATATTCTATTTCAACAAATGAGATGAGAATTTAGTGGGTAAAAATGATATTTGATTGGTGGAGAGTGTAGTTAGTAGAATTTTCTAAAACTTTGTGCATGATGTAAGCGGACACTTAATATGGGACGGAGGGAGTATTTTATTGTTAAGGTACCGTTCGAGATTTATTGGAGCAAATATGGAGCAAATCAAGCTATTATTGATGATTTATTGAAGATTAGAAAATATTAAAGATGCTTAGAAGATATATTGGAGGCTTGGAGCTTATTCAATAATTTATCAAACTTAAGTTGAAGCCCAAAGAAAAGCCCGAGATAAAGCATGAAGAAAGCTCAAAATTTGATTGTCCAAACGCAAGTATTTTTGAGATAATAGCCCAAGTCCACTTGCTCCATCATAATTCATATTTGAATTACCCCTCATCAATCCAACGGTGTCAAATTGCTTAGGTAAATTAAATCCTAAAAATGTAGCCAATCATATGTATGAAATCCAAATGCAGCTATTTTCCTTGTGGGACCATGGATTTCAAAAATTTTCGAAGCAATATAAAGCAGTCGAGAGTCGAGACCCATTATCATCTATCTTCCATTTTTTTGTACGCAACTTTTTATGTAGAATTAATTGTCATTAAGAATGTAATAACACATCAGGCAATAAATAATGAACAAGTATAAGAACATTACTACAGTTTACACACTCTCACCTATTTACTACAGTATCTATTTACATGAATTGAAATTCCCAGATACACGTTAGGCAATAAAATAATGAACAAGTATGATAACATTACTACCGTATCTATTTACATGCATGCAAGTTTCCGGTAGTAATTTCCAATATATCTATTTACATGAATCAAAATTACTACATTAATTTTGAAAAAAGTTTACACTCTCTCACCTATTTACTACCGTATCTATTTACATGAATCAAAATTACCAGATACACATCAGGCAATAAAATAATAAACAAGTATGATAACATTACTACGGTATCTATTTACATGCATGCAAGTTTCCGGTAGTAATTTCTATATTCAATAACAAATATACACATGCACTATATTAATTGTCAATGCAAATCTATCATCAAGTTCCTTTATATATTAATCAATAACCATATCAACATTTGTTTCTATGTCATGCAATTCATACTTGTTGATACATAATCTGGCGCGGGCTGGATTCGACGACTCTCCCTGGGCTGTTCGTCGTCTTCTCGAGCCCTGAGTAGATCTGTCAACAAAGAGAACCCGTTAGGAGTGGACCCGAGGCCGTAGCCCCGGGATCCACCTCCGATAGTCAAGTTAGTCATGGTGCGATATAGCGTACAAGAGTTAGGTTTAGAGTAACCTGTTGTGTTGTGTCGTTGTTGTTCTTGAAGAAGGGAATCCCAGCCATATATTTATAAGGCATGGATTAGGGTTTAGGCGTAGAGTGGGCCTGATGAGGCGAAAAATGATCCGTTTTTAGGGGGTCATTTAAGCCGGAATTCGAATTTATTTGATCAAATATTGCCCTAAATCGTTCCTTTTGTGATTTTAGGTACTTTGGGAGTGAAATCTGGAAAAGGAAGCAATTCGGACGTTTTTGGAGCATAAAAGTGAAGAAAACGCCAAAGTCTTAATTTTCCATGCTGGGAACAGTAGGTGACGGCGTCAAGAGTAATTCCCTGACGGCGTCAAGAGCAAATTCCATGACGACCCAGTACAGATTTGACGGCGTCACGAGGGTAGGGCGTCAAGAGTAAAAGTCATGACGGCCTGGAAATGATTTAGTCTTGACGGCGTCAAATGTAGATCAAGGCAGTCCGAGATTAGTTTTGGCGGCGAGGTGACGGCGTCACAAGATTTGTCTTGACGCCGTCAGACCTCTTTTCCTATATATAGTTTTCTAATTTTTCACAAAAAAAAAGAGAGAAGTTTTGGGAGAAACCCTAAGTACGATTTTGGTGTAACTTTACAGGTTTTTCAAGGGTTCCAACCCCTTGATACCTTGCATGTGTAATCAAGATAAGTGTTCTTTTAATTCAATCAATATGTCTATGTGTTGGTTGTCTATATCTTGTTCTTGTCTTAATTCCATCATGCTAGGCTAGATCTATCTTGTGTTTGCTTAGATCTAATGAAACCTAGATGTTAATTATGTGTTGACTACTTGTTTATACTTGTTTTGGATGAATGATTTATATGTTATGCTTAAGAAAACTGGCAGATCTCCAATTGGTAACATGCTTGAACGTCTTAAGAAACATGAACCGACGCGCATTAGGTCTTTATTGGTTGTATTTAATGCATGAGCCACTGTTTACAATCCCTATAGTTGTGCTGGGCATGGTGTAGGAGGAGATAAGAGCTCATAGAATTGGGGAGTTAAGTGTGCCACCCCATGAATGGTATTAAGGAATACGATCCGTCATCCATACAATTATAACAAGTAATTAACGTGTAAAAGATGTCTAGGGAGTAGTGAAATCTAAGTAAACACATTTTCTCAAATTACTGCTCACAACTTTAGTATAATTTAGTTTATTTTCATTTTTAGTATTTTATTTTGATTGCATCTTAGTATTGGGTTAGTTGAATAGCAACTAATTCCGCCCAAATCCTTCAAACCCGAGATTTTAACTTGCTTTCTAAAAAATATAAAGACACAAAAATAATCATTCCTCATCTTTAGAACTAGTATTTAGGCTTTCTAATCCTAGCGACACTATTCCTAAGCTGAACGATCAATCCCCCGGTACTTGTCACTATACTATACTACAACGATCATGTACACTGCCTGGTGGGGGTTGTAAGCTTCTCGAGATCCCTCGAGAGGTAAAGCCTGTTGCGATTCCCACGCATCAAGTTTTTGGCGCCGCAGCCTGGGGAATAGTTATTGTCTAGGTTAGAATTTCTTTGTATTAGGTCTACTTGCTAGATTCCTTTCTAGTAAGATTTTATTTTTATATTTTAGGTCTTCTTTAGTCTATCTTATTTCTTTGTGCCTTTGTTCGTAACTACCCGACTTCATGGACAACAGGAACATCTTTGAACCCGTCATCCCACCACAACAAGACCCACCATTAGAACCCCTTAGGCCCCGAACCTTAGGAGAGTATTCCCGACCTAGCCATCAAGGCTACCGAAACACCATTGAGCTCACCGGAGCCAATGTGACCCCCTTGCGATCCGACACCATCCGGTTGGTGCAAAGCGGATGTGCATTCCATGGACTTCGTTCCGAAGATCCAAACCAACATCTAAAGGACTTTCTCAAAATCGTAGATTCCATAGACCTAGATGTTGCAACTAGAGAGACAACCCGATTACGCCTATTCCAATTCTCTCTACGGGATCAAGCTAGTCAATGGCTTGAGCGTTTACCCGCGGGATCCATCACCACATGGGATAACCTCACCAATCGCTTCCTTACTCAATTCTTCCCACCCGGGAAGACTGCAATGCTTAGAAATGACATCCCGATGTTTGAACAGCAGCAGGGTGAAACTTTTTACGAAGCTTGGGCCCGTTTTAAGGATCTCCTCTATAAGGTCCCTCATCATGGTATAAACCGTTGGTTATTAGTCCAGATTTTCTACGACCATAACAAATTGGATTAAGGGTGATGGGCGTAACCAACCCTCCAGACAGGTTTCTGAGAAAGAGGAAGAAGTGAAAGAGGAGTATGATACGCTTCCTGGAGGATCAGTATTCGAGAGGCTATTGGTACAAAAAGTGGCTACTAAGCAGGTAGCATGTGGGAACTTTGAGATACCAACGAGCATCGGGGACTTGAAACATCTTAGTGCTTTCGCCGACCAAGGATCGGAAGTAAATCTTATTCCCCTAACTATTTACATCCAACTAACGTCAAAAATGCCAGCCCCTACTCGTGTTAGGTTATCTCTCGTTGGACACTCGTACGTATACCCCCTAGGAATCGCAGAAGATGTATTAGTTAATGTCGTAGGATTCATGTACCCCGTTGATTTTATGATCATCGATGATAAAGGGGATGGATGCATGCCAATAATCCTTGGGGCACCATTCCTCGCCACCGCTAGGGCTGTCATTAAGTATGAAGGTAGGAAGATTGAGCTTAAATCTGGAAAAAGAAAGATTAGCTTCCCCATGACCCCGCGAAGTGGGCATGAGAATTTGAGTTGGAGAAAGATCAAAAACAACATTGGCATGACACCCATTCGTGTTCAGAATAAAATTCTTGCATGGGAGGCAAGAATCAAAAGCTATAAGAAAGCCAAAAACGAAAGAAGAAAAAGCAATAAGGTTCAGGTCGAAACCAAACATACTCGACCCGTAGAAAATCATATACCATTTGAGGAAGGGAACTTGGTACTCTTGAGACACTTGGAAACAACAATACCACCCGATAAACCAAGTCCTTGGTGGTATGGGCCATTCACAATCGAAGGTGTGAGCCAAGATGGGGTAGCTAACTTGAGAAGCAAATTAGGTGGGATGGTGATTGCAAGTATCGACAGATTGAGGCACTACCACCATAACAGTAATGATCGCAACTACATGGGGTATATCATTTCAAATAATGAGATCACGTAGTAACCCATGACCTTGAGTCTAGCTACAAGACTCGTAAATAAAGAAAAGCGCTTCTTGGGAGGCAACCCATGTTTTGTTTGTTTATTTGTTTGTTTGTTATTTGCTTCCGTATGCATGCTTATTTTTATTGTTGGTAGATCATGTTTCTAAACTAAATAGTGGAAATACTTTACTTTGTTGTTTTAGACTAGTCTTAACTCCACCTAAAAGTATTTTTGCAAAAGATAAGTGTAAGGGGAAACTCCAAATATGTTTTTAAGAAACAAACCGATCATGATTCTCCACAATATTAAATGAACATGTATATTCGTATTTGTTAGAGTCAAATGCTTGTATTGAGTCATAATGAAGTTTTGCAGGATTTTCCAGGAAGTAGGACGAAGTTTTTCCAGAAATTTTCCGGAAACTTAACATAAGAATTTCTGCAGGTCAATTCTGACGGTGTCAGGGGTTTACTCTTGACGGCGTCAGGTGTAAAAATCTGGAAATTTTACCGGTTTTGTTTTTCTAACGGAGTCTTATGGTTTTTGTGAATTATTAAGTTTTATAATCTCCAGGAGATCTGCAAACTTCATTCCACAAGCATTATATCTTATCTTGTTTTCTAGGATTTAGTAACTTATATAGGATGCCGCCGATTTTACGCGAGGTTGTCTTGTCTATTTTGTCAAGTTTTACAGGTTATGTATGACAAGAAGATGATTTATATTCTGGAAGGCAAGCTTTGATTGTTCATTTTCTTGGAGGAAGATTTAACCTGGCCACCTAATTATCCATACCGAGCGAATCAGGGGAGTATTTGATTTCATTCTCTTTACTTTTTCACTTTTACATTCTTTACTTGAACATTGGGGACAATGTTCATCTTAAGTGTAAGGGGAGGGTAAAAAGATGATACCTTACATATGCACTTTCGCTTGAGTTTGTTTTGTTTGATGGTAGATGTGTAATAAAACTATGAGAAATACTTGTTAGTGCAATTTTAGCGCCAAATTTAAAATTTTTTACAACATTTAGGAGTGAAACTTTAGCCATAGCAAGTCAAAACAACATGAAGCAAGCATTTCATAAGCTCCCACAGACTTGTCTGCTGTTAATAATAGCTTATGATAGCCCTTAATAGCTATTGGTGAGCTTGTAGTTACCTGAGCATGGTTAGATCCCTTGTTCATTTAATAGTCAATAGAAAGTCAAAACAACATGAAGCAAGCATTTGATTATCCAGAAGCTGAGTATGGAAAGTCCATAGGACTTGTAGAGTATGTTGCTGAGCTTATCAGGGGTTGGAATAAGCTCTTGTTGAGCTAGGACTGCTTGTGAGTCCATCTTATTCTTTTCGGCATAGTTTTTTTTATATAATTGCTTTTTAGCTTACTTTTTATTAAACCATAGCTTATCTGTGTTCTTATGTTTATTTAGTTTATCTAGAGTGATAGTTGTTTGTTTGTTAACAAGTTTTTCATTTGATACAATAGTAACCTGTCTTGGCAATTTTTCAAAACAATAATCTGTCTATCTAAGTTAAGATTAGTGCAAAGCCCTTTTTTTCTCATGAATTTAGGTTTTATGTAACTAATTGAGTTTCAGTATCATGTTAGAATCAATAGGATAGCTTTTAATTACTCATAGCCTTGAAAAGTCCATACAGGCTTCTGTTAAGGGGGTGTTTGGATCAGCACTGTACCATCTAATCTAGTTGTTGTTTTGTTGTATTTTTAGTGTACACATACTACATTAGGTGTATTTAGGTCAAACAAACCTTAAAATCCAAGTTTTAAACACCCATAGTCAAAATCCCACCCATTTGCCCTTTAACTGTCAACTGTGGGCAGTTGTGATCCCAAAACCCACAATTTCATTGCATAATCTGTCATTATAGCCTAGGATAGTTGTATCTTAGCTTAACATAACACATTTCATCAGTAGTGATCACCCAAAGTTGGAAAAAGTCAAATAAGCAAGTTTTTACAAAAGTCAAATGTGCTGGTTTTCATTTTTTTTCAAAAGTTCAAGTAATTTTCATGATTTATGTGAGTTGAATTAAGGTTTGAAACTTGTGTGTACCTATTGTCTACTAGCTTGTGTTTGAGAATCCATAATTGTTAGATTTTTGCTAATTTTCTTGAGCATTTCCCAAGCCCTCAAAAGCTGCTGCAGGGCTGCAACTATCCCCTGCATCAGCAAGCATCATCCCACCACCACCACTTGGTGGTGGTTTTCTGGCCACCATGGTTGTCCCACAACCCAAAACTTAGGTTCATACAACTCATCTCCCACCAAGCTTCAAACCTTGACCAAAGGTTTGACCTGAGAACCCCTGGGCCCCACCTGAATCAAGGTCTCAAAGTTGTCCCATTTTCTGGTTTGATACTAGTTTCAATGTGCTTATTTTAAGCTTATTTGCTTATTTAGTGTTCACCACTTGCTCATTATTGCTTTAACATGTCCCTTTTACTCAAGTGAATCCGAATCATCCATAGTGGGTCCCACCTAAGCTGGTTTAAGCTCATTTCCTCCCACAGTCAACAAAAGTCAACTGTGTGGCTTTTTGTGTTCCATTGTGCTTATTTTTAATCTACAAAAAAGTTGTTTTTATAAAAAGTTAGTGTTTTTAGTTGTAAGTTAAGTTTCCAAAAAGAAAATCTATAAAATCAAATTTAATTTTTAAGTGATAGTTTCTATTTAATTTTATGTAAATTTTAGTTTTCATTTTTAGATTTTTGTTAAGTACTTGTCATTTTTATATTTTTATTAATTACCTATTATATTAAAGTATTTATAGTAATTTTCTCAGATTTTTATTTTGTCATTTAGTATTTATTAGAATTAATATTAGTTTTATTAATAATTAATTAATATTAAGTTTAAAATAGCATAATTAGTTTTTATTAATCAAAACCTTGTTTTTATATTTTTCCTAGCTTTTTTATATTATAAGATAATTTTAGAAATTTTCTTGTAATTTTTACTGTTCATTTCTATTTTTCTTAATTTAAAATAGTTTAATTAGGTAATTAGTAATTAATTAGTAATTAATCAATAGAAAAATCACAAAAGGACAAAAATACTTATTTTTAATTTTAAAATTAGTTTTTAGTTATTTTATAATTTTAGGAATTTTATTTTCAATTTTCTAGTGCTTAATTAATATTAAATTGTATTTAAGTGTTTTAAATATTAATAATTAGTAATAATTAGTAATTAATTAATATTAAATAATTAATTAGTGTTAAAATTTATTTTCTTTTTTCTAAAAATTTTCTTTTATCTTTTAGTTTGTAAAAAAGTCATTTTCACCTCCTGGGTGTTTTCAGATTTCAGTTTTTACTTTTTATTTCGTACGTTTACGTTTTATTTAAACGTGAACGTACGCGTTTTAAGTTTTAAACGTTTCTGGTTTTTCTGACTTTCCAGTCTTGTTAATATAGTGTATTTAAGCTATTTTCTTTTATATTTCAGTAGTATAATCAATCACAACTCACTTATATCCCTTTTCGTCCAAATTCACCCGATCACAAACCCGTTTTTATACCATCCACACCTCGTCGGGACATAACGACCCGGGGAAACACTATACTTCCACGGAGCATTGTTTTAAGCTGTTTGATTGTTATAGTTGACCATTCACAAGTGGTTGACCAATAATTAAGTGGTGGTTTAGCACCGATCAAATTTTGGCGCCGCTGCCGGGGAGGTTGTGCGCGTATTCTAAACGGTTTTGCGTATTAGTGAACCTGGATATACATCCATTGTATATTTACCATCCTTGTGTATATTTTCATAAAAACTGTTCCCGAAAACTTTGTAAAATTAGTTTTCAACGAACACAAAAACCCAAAAAGATTTTCTTTCTTACAAAATGTTTTTCAAAAACGCCAAAAATATCCATCTTTACCCTCCTACCTTTTTGATTCTTCATCCCTTTACCCTCTATCCTTTTGATTGTCACTTCTTACACTTGTCCCGTAATTGATTCTAATGGCATCTCTCGATGACGATTTCTTTGAACAAAGGGCCTTTAAAAGCAAAGTTGAAAAACTTATGGCCTTGTAAAAAATGTCGAGATGTCGTGTTGATTATGATGGACCATCGATTCCTATTCCCTCTCTGGTGAGGGAAAGAGATCATGAAATCGAGGTGACAAAGGACCCTGTACTTTCCCCTAACCATGAAAGTGCTAAATACGTCCAACCTACGGTTATCCAAAAACCTAAGCTCACAATTGCTCCTAAACCGTCTATAATTAATCCTAACCTTTCACGGTTTATAGTTAAAAGTTTGTCAAGCAAAAGTACTGAGCTTAGGGCAGTGACTGAAAAGAACGACTTGCCCAATCTTCACGTTCATCAAGAACCAAAACCCGAGACCATAACGGAAGTGGTGGAAATTGCTAGCTCTAAGAGCACACCACTTGTCCCACCTCAGGATTTTATCCCTTGTGTTGGTTGTGGTGAGCCACTTTTTGGTTTCACATGTCGTTGGTGTACATGTGTACAATGTGGTAATGATATTCAAAACGGGAGTTGTTTGTTTTGTGGGTCGAGTAATTCATTTGCTTATGATCCTAATCAAAACTCATTCAACAACTCCTCAAATTTTTCCAACTACCCATCACATTCATACGAGCAAGAATCATATTATCCAAATCTCAATAATGCTTCGTATCAAAATACGCCAAGCCAGACTCAACAGTTTTACTGTTGTGAGTATTGTGGAGGCCCTCACTACAGCTCTGATTGTCAAATTAGGGATCAGTTTGTCTATGAACAGGTTCCTTGTAACAATCATGAATTTGGTTTTAACCACCCCTCACAATACGCAAACCCTCAACCACAGCCTCAGGACGAGTTAGCTAGAGCTGAATTGATTACTGAAATGATTATGAATCAAAATCAAGTCAACAAGACCATTCAAGATAGTATAAACTATCTTCAGGATATGATTCATAGGAAACAAAAGCCTCCTGTTAACTCATTTTATTTTGAGGATGAAAGTGATGAGGATGAACCATTTGAAGAGGTAAACCCTAAGGAAACTTCAGATATCTTGCCAATGGGGGACAAGGAAGTCAAAATCAATCCTCTCGAGGAAATTGATGACCTTGTTCCAATCCCAAAGGTATTTGAGAAACCTCTTGATTCGACTTCAGTTGAAACTGCTTCAGTAGAAATACAGGGAGAAAAGAATATGACTGAATCACTAGCAGTAGATATTATGGAACTTGTAGAAACCATGACTGCTAGTCCTTCTCAACTCCCTCAGTCTGCTGTTATCACACACGAAGTTCACACTCACTCTCTGATCATGGGGGATGAGCATCTTAGCACTGTTCCTAATAAGGAATCGGACGAATTCATAAAGTCTAGTGTTGAGATCCTTATCCCAATCCCAGGAGAGTCACAGGGGACTTTTGATCATATGTGTGATTTACCTTCTTCCCTTGAAAATCCAAAAGATCATTTTGAGACTTTCTCCGACTTTAATGATGATTGTACATCTTATGGAGAAGTTGAGTATGATGATCTGCTTGACCTTGAAGTCGATATGGGAGAAAATGAAAATCTTTTAAACTCTAATCCCAACATCGAGCTTAGTACTTCCCATGCTGATGAAAATTCTTTATCTTCTGGAGACATCAGTCATGTGGAAGGATTACCTTCTGAGCTAGTTAGCTTAGAAGAAGAGAATGATGAGATTGACACTGAAATCAAAGATGAAGCACTTCGTGCTACATTAGTGAAAGTCAATCTCCTCATTTCTAAAATCGAGGCTTTCAAAAGGAAACCTATTTCATCTCCTATCCCCATTAAGGATAGTGACATTTTCTCCGATGATCTTATTCCGGAGTTTGAAGCCTTTACTTTTGATCATATGGGAGAGAAGATTAGTGGCAGTACCACTTCTCATTCTCAAATTTCTCTCCCCGAATATGATTCATTCACCTTTGAGGAGTTCTCCGGTGAACTCACTCATATCATGACTCCTCCGGAGTATGATGACCCGGGGGGAGATGCACTCAATCATGAGAATTTGCAAATTCCCACCCACCCTCCCGGGATGTTTACGAGCTTAACCCTTGAAATCCAAAATCAGGCTGATGAGCCTAATCTCGAGGAAGAAGATCAAATCATGATTTTTATCATGGTTTTCTTCCTTTTCTTCACCTACAGGGTGACATCTCCTGTTCTTCACTCCTTCGGGAATGAAGACATTATCTTTGACCCCGGCATCACCGCTCATAGTTTATACTATTTACAGCCGGGATTATATCTCATCGGTGTGGAACTTTCACGTGCTTCAAATGTTTATCCAAACATCTTGAATGAAAGTCCGATGGAGATTGTCTTTTTCACATCATGCTTCCCCAAGGACTAATGAATTCGGGGTCGAGTCAAGCTAGCGACTCGGTAAACAAAAACAATAGCATGCTTATAGGGTTTTCACCCTAAGTGTGGGGGAGTCCCCCACAATGGTTACAAATGAAGTGAAAAAACAAAATGGTGTTTTCCACGCTTAGCTTGTAATGTTGCCTTTTTACGTTCAAAATGTCGGCATAATAGCCGGGACTTTGAATATTGAGGACAATATTCATCCTAAGTGTGTGTGTGGGGGGGGGGGGGGGTATTTCGCTATTCTAGCGAATTTTATCACATTTTACTATCTTATACACCCGTTTTTGACCAAAATTTTTTTTTCACTAAAGTTCAAAATTTTTTGTGGTAATCAGTCCGCCTTGTCTAAACGACAAAAAGGATTGGCTAGTCCAGGAGCAAACGGCTCTTGGTAAAGACATCTCAAATCCGTTGACGGCTTACAATTTGCCCAAAATTGTATGGTTCCTCAACTCCCCAAAAGCAAATGAGTTGGCTAGCCCGCAAGATTATGGCTTGTGGTAAAGGTAGTGGAAATACCATAATTGGTAATCAGCTCACCAAGATGTTGACAATTCCATCAAGAGTTGGCTAGTCCAGAAGCAAACGGCTTTTGGTAAAGACTAATCAAATCCGTTGACAGCTGGTGGTTTGCTCAAAATCACACGGTTATCAGGTGTGCCACAGTTCTTACACCTGACTACTCCAGAAGTAATGGATTTTGGTAAAGAGTTTCAAATCCATTAGTTTTTCTCAAAAGATTGCTAGGGACTAGCAATAGTTTAGTGTGGGGGATTGATGAGTGTGTAAATACTCATCATTTTTATCATATCTGAACTGCCAAAACGTCCAAAAACACTCAGTAATGCATCAAAATACTAAAAATATTCCAAAATTGTGTTTTATATGTTTTAGATGCAAAATGTTTAAAAACAAATGAAAAACGAACAAATTTTGCATAATTGGCAGTTTCAGTCCCTCAAGTTTTAAAAATTGACAAAACTAGTCCCTGGAAGTTTTAAATGAAAGAAAAGTCAACCCAAGGCATTTAAAAGTCAAAAGTTATTAAATTTGATCCTTGGGTAAAAAGTTTTGAAAAGTTTACATGTTTGGTCCCTGGACTTTGCAAGTTTGGCAGAATTGGTCCCTGGAAATTTTAAAATGGAAAATTAACTTTCATGGTCCTTGAATTATTAATACATGGCAGGAATAATCCTTAGAACAAGTTGGGAAAATTACATTTCAGGTCCCTCAAATTTGCAGATTTACATTATTGGTCCTTGTGTAATACTACTTAACCAAATTGGACCTTTGTTGTTTATTTTACCCAAATACCAAACCAAACCCAACCAGCCTGATCCAATAAAAACCCCAGCCCACCTTATCCCTCCATAAACCAGCCCAATACCTCCAAAAGCCCACCACCACAAAAATTAACACACCCCCATTTTTTTAATACTCTTCGGTCAACCCTCAACTTTGACCCTCATCCCCTCCACCTCTGCCTACTACCCTGCAACCCCCTGCTAACATCATCATCACCCCCTACCCCTTCACTACCTGCACACTCAATATCCTACCCCCTTGGCCTAGCCAAACAACAACAAAACTCCAAATCTCACCCCTGACACAAGGAAGCTGCCAAATTGCTTGTTCACCATTTTCCCGCCAAAAGGTAATCAAAGGCCAAGATCAAATATGTACATCCAACGGCCATAAATCCAAGTGGGAAAAGCAGAGGGATGCACCAGGGTCTATAAAAGAAGAACAAGAAAGTAGCAGAAGGGTGTTAGTTAGTTAATTAAATTTTAGTAGTTTTAATGTAATTTAGGTCGAAACTAGTTTAAATTAATGTTTTAAATTCAGCCTTGTAATCTTCTCTTTCAGTTGTGTAATCATTTTCAAATCAATATCAAGTTAGTTGTTCTTGTTAATCTCTCACAGTTAGATTTTTATGTTCAAGCTTGAAATTTAATTTAAATTGGAATAAGCTCTCATAAGCTCCCACAGACTTGTCTGATGTTAATAATAGCTTATGATAGCCCTTAATAGCTATTGGTGAGCTTGTAGTTACCTGAGCATGGTTGGATCCCTTGTTCATTTAATAGTCAATAGAAAGTCAAAACAACATGAAGCAAGCATTTGATTATCCAGAAGCTGAGTATGGAAAGTCCATAGGACTTGTAGAGTATGTTGCTGAGCTTATCAGGGGTTGGAATAAGCTCTTGTTGAGCTAGGACTGCTTGTGAGTCCATCTTATTCTTTTCGGCATAGTTTTTTTTTTTTTTTTTTTTTTTTTTTTTTTTTTTTTATATATATAATTGCTTTTTAGCTTACTTTTTATTAAACCATAGCTTATCTGTGTTCTTATGTTTATTTAGTTTATCTAGAGTGATAGTTGTTTGTTTGTTAACAAGTTTTTCATTTGATACAATAGTAACCTGTCTTGGCAATTTTTCAAAACAATAATCTGTCTATCTAAGTTAAGATTAGTGCAAAGCCCTTTTTTTCTCATGAATTTAGGTTTTATGTAACTAATTGAGTTTCAGTATCATGTTAGAATCAATAGGATAGCTTTTAATTACTCATAGCCTTGAAAAGTCCATACAGGCTTCTGTTAAGGGGGTGTTTGGATCAGCACTGTACCATCTAATCTAGTTGTTGTTTTGTTGTATTTTTAGTGTACACATACTACATTAGGTGTATTTAGGTCAAACAAACCTTAAAATCCAAGTTTTAAACACCCATAGTCAAAATCCCACCCATTTGCCCTTTAACTGTCAACTGTGGGCAATTGTGATCCCAAAACCCACAATTTCATTGCATAATCTGTCATTATAGCCTAGGATAGTTGTATCTTAGCTTAACATAACACATTTCATCAGTAGTGATCACCCAAAGTTGGAAAAAGTCAAATAAGCAAGTTTTTACAAAAGTCAAATGTGCTGGTTTTCATTTTTTTTCAAAAGTTCAAGTAATTTTCATGATTTATGTGAGTTGAATTAAGGTTTGAAACTTGTGTGTACCTGTTGTCTACTAGCTTGTGTTTGAGAATCCATAATTGTTAGATTTTTGGTAATTTTCTTGAGCATTTCCCAAACCCTCAAAAGCTGCTGCAGGGCTGCAACTATCCCCTGCATCAGCAGGCATCATCCCACCACCACCACTTGGTGGTGGTTTTCTAGCCACCATGGTGGTCCCACAACCCAAAACTTAGGTTCATACAACTCACCTCCCACCAGGCTTCAAACCTTGACCAAAGGTTTGACCTGAGAACCCCTGGGCCCCACCTGAATCAAGGTCTCAAAGTTGTCCCATTTTCTGGTTTGATACTAGTTTCAATGTGCTTATTTTAAGCTTATTTGCTTATTTAGTGTTCACCACTTGCTCATTATTGTTTTAACATGTCCCTTTTACTCAAGTGAATCTGAATCATCCATAGTGGGTCCCACCTAAGCTGGTTTAAGCTCATTTCCTCCCACAGTCAACAAAAGTCAACTGTGTGGCTTTTTGTGTTCCATTGTGCTTATTTTTAATCTACAAAAAAGTTGTTTTTATAAAAAGTTAGTGTTTTTAGTTGTAAGTTAAGTTTCCAAAAAGAAAATCCAGAAAATCAAATTTAATTTTTAAGTGATAGTTTATATTTAATTTTATGTAAATTTTATTTTTCATTTTTAGATTTTTGTTAAGTACTTGTCATTTTTATATTTTTATTAATTACCTATTATATTAAAGTATTTATAGTAATTTTCTCAGATTTTTATTTTGTCATTTAGTATTTATTAGAATTAATATTAGTTTTATTAATAATTAATTAATATTAAGTTTAAAATAGCATAATTAGTTTTTATTAATCAAAACCTTGTTTTTATATTTTTCCTAGCTTTTATATATTATAAGATAATTTTAGAAATTTTCTTGTAATTTTTACTGTTCATTTTCTATTTTTCTTAATTTAAAATAGTTTAATTAGGTAATTAGTAATTAATTAGTAATTAATCAATAGAAAAATCACAAAAGACAAAAATACTTATTTTTAATTTTAAAATTAGTTTTTAGTTATTTTATAATTTTAGGAATTTAATTTTCAATTTTCTAGTGCTTAATTAATATTAAATTGTATTTAAGTGTTTTAAATATTAATAATTAGTAATAATTAGTAATTAATTAATATTAAATAATTAATTAGTGTTAAAATTTGTTTTCTTTTTTCTAAAAATTTTCTTTTATCTTTTAGTTTGTAAAAAAGTCATTTTCACCCCCTGGGTGTTTTCAGATTTCAGTTTTTACTTTTTATTTCGTACGTTTACGTTTTATTTAAACGTGAACGTACGCGTTTTAAGTTTTAAACGTTTCTGGTTTTTCTGACTTTCCAGTCTTGTTAATATAGTGTATTTAAGCTATTTTCTTTTATATTTCAGTAGTATAATCAATCACAACTCACTTATATCCCTTTCCGTCCAAATTCACCCGATCACAAACCCGTTTTTATACCATCCACACCTCGTCGGGACATAACGACCCGGGGAACCACGGAGCATTGGTTTAAGCTGTTTGATTGTTATAGTTGACCATTCACAAGTGGTTGACCAATAAGTAAGTGGTGGTTTAGCACCGATCAACAGGTAGTGAGAGATATCTTCCGTTTCCATATTGTAATTTACACTTTATTACACCCGAGAGATGTGAGTATCTAAACACTATTTGTGAGGTGCTTGTGTATGACCTCCGTGCTTGTCTATTGGTCTTTAGTGGAACGATTATTTGTTGTAATTACTTTTATATTAGTGTTAAATGACCCCTAACTTGTATTTTGACTAGAATAAAAGCGCATTTGCTTGAGGACAAGCAAATCTCAAGTGTAAGGGTATATGATGAGGCGAAAAATGATCCGTTTTTAGGGGGTCATTTAAGCCGGAATTCGAATTTATTTGATCAAATATTGCCCTAAATCGTTCCTTTTGTGATTTTAGGTACTTTGGGAGTGAAATCTGGAAAAGGAAGCAATTCGGACGTTTTTGGAGCATAAAAGTGAAGAAAACGCCAAAGTCTTAATTTTCCATGCTGGGAACAGTAGGTGACGGCGTCAAGAGTAATTCCCTGACGGCGTCAAGAGCAAATTCCATGACGACCCAGTACAGATTTGACGGCGTCACGAGGGTAGGGCGTCAAGAGTAAAAGTCATGACGGCCTGGAAATGATTTAGTCTTGACGGCGTCAAATGTAGATCAAGGCAGTCCGAGATTAGTTTTGGCGGCGAGGTGACGGCGTCACAAGATTTGTCTTGATGCCGTCAGACCTCTTTTCCTATATATAGTTTTCTAATTTTTCACAAAAAAAAAAGAGAGAAGTTTTGGGAGAAACCCTAAGTACGATTTTGGTGTAACTTTACAGGTTTTTCAAGGGTTCCAACCCCTTGATACCTTGCATGTGTAATCAAGATAAGTGTTCTTTTAATTCAATCAATATGTCTATGTGTTGGTTGTCTATATCTTGTTCTTGTCTTAATTCCATCATGCTAGGCTAGATCTATCTTGTGTTTGCTTAGATCTAATGAAACCTAGATGTTAATTATGTGTTGATTACTTGTTTATACTTGTTTTGGATGAATGATTTATATGTTAGGCTTAAGAAAACTGGCAGATCTCCAATTGGTAACGTGCTTGAACGTCTTAAGAAACATGAACCGACGCGCACTAGGTCTTTATTGGTTGTATTTAATGCATGAGCCACTGTTTACAATCCCTATAGTTGTGCTGGGCATGGTGTAGGAGGAGATAAGAGCTCATAGAATTGGGGAGTTAAGTGTGCCACCCCATGAATGGTATTAAGGAATACGATCCGTCATCCATACAATTATAACAAGTAATTAACGTGTAAAAGATGTCTAGGGAGTAGTGAAATCTAAGTAAACACATTTTCTCCAATTACTGCTCACAACTTTAGTATAATTTAGTTTATTTTCATTTTTAGTATTTTATTTTGATTGCATCTTAGTATTGGGTTAGTTGAATAGCAACTAATTCCGCCCAAATCCTTCAAACCCGAGATTTTAACTTGCTTTCTAAAAAATATAAAAACACAAAAATAATCACCCCTCATCTTTAGAACTAGTATTTAGGCTTTCTAATCCTAGCGACACTATTCCTAAGCTGAACGATCAATCCCCCGGTACTTGTCACTATACTATACTACAACGATCAGGTACACTGCCTGGTGGGGGTTGTAAGCTTCTCGAGATCCCTCGAGAGGTAAAGCCTGTTGCGATTCCCACGCATCAGGGCCGCTGTCTGCCGGGCTTGGCCCATTCCTGGCCCAGTCCAGACTATACGTCCACAAGCCCCCCAAGTCTAGTGTGACATAGTGCATGGCTATGTTATGCTAGACTTAAGTTCTGTTCATGGCCGCGTAGGCCCAATCAACCATGACGGCATGGCCCATGTGTGCGCAACTCAGGTGCGCACATGGGACGGACCATACTGCGCAGCCCAAATGCGACAGTGCGCACTGAGCCCATGTGTGCGCAACTCAGGTGCGCACATGGGATGGACCATACTGCGCAGCCCAAATGCGACAGTGCGCACTGAGCCCATGGCGCAGTCCTGTTTAGTCCATTAGACTATATCCGAATCCGCGACCTTGTAGGCGCATCCGTGGTGACCATGTTCCATCCTGAGTAACACCCGTTCTTACATGACAGGGAGGGATGCGCATATGCTAGGTTTCCCGCCACAGTGTGACAGTAAAGACCCCGTAAGAAGAACACGTAGTTCTATAGTTGGGGTAACACTGAAATTGCGATTGTGAGAGTCTCACAATGGTGAAGGTGGATCTCGTATGCTACATCCTGGGTAAGGGCGTACCTTTTGAACCAGTAGCTATGCAGCATGGTGCGACAGAAGACATGCTTCTGTGGCAGAGGTGCGCGCTGTACGCGACAGAAGACGTGCTTCTGTTGCAAAGGTGTGCGCTGTGCGCGACAAGGAGGTGCGACAGAAGACGTGTTTCTGTGGCAAAGGTGTGCGCATTACATCCGTCTTTACAACCGACAGAGGACGTCTCCCATGCGGCAAGATGGTGCGAATATTTAAATCCGTCTTTGTACCGGGCTTGCAATACCTCTTACGTACGATCTGCTTCCAAATATGCTTGCGTGACGCGTACGGAAACAGTGGTATTATATACTCCGGTAGCCCCCCAAGTTTGATGGTGCTACTCGTGTAGGAGCATTAAACTTAGTTATTCAAATCCTGAAAGACACTTAATAATGCAAATATTAAATATATGCCGCGAATCGCAACATATAAAACCTAATGAAGTAAAAGATTAGCGTGAAGCAATATATAGCACATAGCATGTGAAATTAACACATAAGAGAAGTAGCAGTGCGAATTACACCTATCGTGAGGTTTTACAAACTACATAAATAATAACCCGGATGGACGCACCGTGACCGCGACTAATAGTTTCAATCGCACGCACAGATGCAGATGGATGTATCGTGACCGCATAGACTCGAACGTTTGTGGATGATCGCAGATGAACATAACATGACCACGGCTTTTGTCCAGTGCACTCATGGCGATTGACTAGCAACGCGGTGTCTGTTCATAGCATCGTGGCTTTTTTGCGAAGATGTCCGAACGCACGGCCTAACGCGGGTAGATTTATCGTGACTGCGTTGTTCGAACACGTAGTTCTATAATGCAAACAAGCGCGAACAGGCATACCAACCGTAAAAACAGTATGTGCGCGAATTAATTCGCGGCTAAAAGATAAAGTAGATCCGATCGTGCGGACTTAGTGCGACTATAGATAGAATCGTGTTTACCAAGTTTAAAAGATTTACATAAAATCTTCTAAATATTTAAAAGATAACACATCTTACCGATTTAAAAGACATGCACAAAATATTGGGATGTATTTTTGAATTTTAGAAAATATTGGTAGTATCTTATTACCAATTTAAAAAAATCAAAATATCTTATCAAAAAATATATTGTTTTAAAGTTACCGGCTTTTGAACTCGATGGTTGCTTTCCAGTGATGTGAGAACACGAAACTTGTCGTAGTCATGGTCCCACGGATGGCGCCAACTTGTTGATACATAATCTGGCGCGGGCTGGATTCGACGACTCTCCCTGGGCCGTTCGTCGTCTTCTCGAGCCCTGAGTAGATCTGTCAACAAAGAGAACCCGTTAGGAGTGGACCCGAGGCCGTAGCCCCGGGATCCACCTCCGATGGTCAAGTTAGTCATGGTGCGATATAGCGTACAAGAGTTAGGTTTAGAGTAACCTGTTGTGTTGTGTCGTTGTTGTTCTTGAAGAAGGGAATCCCAACCATTTATTTATAAGGCATGGATTAGGGTTTAGGCGCTGTCTGCCGGGCCTGGCCCAGTCCAGACTATACGTCCACAAGCCCCCCAGACAACGGCCAGGAAGTTTGGTTTTCAGGGAAGAGATCGAGCAAGGTTTGACAGAAGTAAGATCAAGTGTTTCACTTGTGGTAAGATGGGTCACTTCTCAAGGGAATGCAAGGACAGGAAGACTGAGAATGAAGTGAAGTATTATACACATCAGCAGAATCAAGGTGGTGCAAGTTCTTCCAAAGCATTGGTTACTCTGGATACTCATGCCAATTGGAAGATACATGATGCTGATGATAGTGAAGCTTCTAGTACTGAGCAAAGTGGATTGATGGCCTCCTGTAATACAGAAGATCATCATAATCAAAATGCTTTCATGGGAATTTCTCAGGTACAAAATTGTATGTTTTCTGAAAAAGATTGTATATTTGGTTGTACTGATAGATATAGTGATAGATATAATGAAATTAAAATGGCATATGATGAATTGAAACCAAAATATAATGAATGCTTTATAGATAATGAGGCTTATAGACATGCATTAAAAACTAAAGAAAGACAAGTAGTATGGTTTCAGAAGAATCAGACTGCCTATGAAGAGAAAATAGGGGTGTTAGAAAGAGAATTACTGTGTACTACTAATAAGTTAAGTTGTTGTGAAAGAGATAAAGCTAAACTTGAAACTAAAAACCAAGAATTAAAAGAAAAGCTTGATAATGAAATAGCTTCACATAAAACATGGTTAGTTTCAGGTGATGATTTAGCTAGTTGTCTGTATGGTACTCGAGCTATGGGTAATACAACAGGATTAGGTTTTCAGAAGTATGTTGGTTTAGAGGCTAGGAATGATATGCGTAACTCTACACAACCAGGTTTAGCAAATTATGTTAAGGAAAGTAAATTACATGCTGTCCCTAGACCCATTAGAGGTGAATTCATGCCTACTGACCCAACCATAACTGTTGACTTTGATGGATCACACCATCTTTATGGCAAAAAGTCAAGTGACTTGCCAGACCCCTGTTTCTAATTCTTCTGACTTTGTCTCTTCTTCTGACAGTGACAAGTCATCTGACCAAGGGTCAACTAGCTATGCCAGTTGTGATTCAAGTGATAAGTCAGACCTACCCAAGACACCTCCCAAGACCTTACCCAAGCCAGCACCCAAGATTCTAAACAAGTCTCCTAGTGTTGCTGCTGAATACTTGTCTTTTAATTCTTTGAAAAACAATCATGTTAATTCTGTTAAGAACAATTCCTTTAATGTTTCTGTTTTGAATACTTCTACTTGTTCTGGAACATCTTTTCATTTGAATAAATCTTCTAAGAAGAAGACATGTTTTGTGTGTGGAAGTAAATTTCATTTAATTAAGGATTGTACTTTTCATGAGCAAAGAATAGGTGCATGTGCTAAGCAACAGAAATCTAGACCAATGTGGCAAAATGTTAATGAAATACCACCTTATGTGCCACAAACAGCTCATAAATCCAGCAGATATAATTCTGCTGATAGACCATCTCCATCTACTTGGAGAAAATCTGTTGCTAGACCATATATGAGACCAACCAGCACATATTTTCAACATGGTTATTGGCCTGGATATTATGACCCTATGTCTATGGGAAGGGGATATTGGGATACTGCTGTGAAGTCCTCAGCAGATTGTTCTTGGAAGAAAAAGGGACCTAATTTTCATAGAAGGTCCAAGAACAATGGTGGATCTTACAAATCTACATGGCCAAATTCACATGATCCACAAGGCAGGTTCAAGTCAGTAATGACTTGAGCCTTCTAAGTGTACTAATTTTTGTATATTATTATTGTTGTTGTTGTAGGAGCACCCTCTCAAGAGTAAGAAAGTTGGTATTGTAGACAGTGGTTGTTCCAGGAGCATGTCAGAGAACATTGATATGATGGTTGACTTTGTACCCATAGAAGGAGGAGGACAAGTGACTTTTGGTGGAGGTGATGGTAGAATCACAGGAAAAGGAACAATTAGGACACCTAAGTTGGACTTCAAGAATGTGTACTATGTGAAGGAACTTCAACAATTTAACTTGTTCTCAGTTTCACAAATATGTGATTCCAAGAACAAAGTTTTCTTCTCAGAGGATGAATGTCTTGTGCTGGATAAAGACTTCAAACTTCCAGCAGATGCACCAATTCTGCTGAGAGTTCCAAGAAACTGCAATCTCTACACATTCAACTTGAATAATGTTCAACCTGAAGGTGATCTTACATGTTTGGTTGCTAAAGCTTCCCTGGATGAATCTACCAAGTGGCATAGAAGGATGGCACATGTTAACTTCAAGACCATAAACAAACTGTCAAAACTGGGTCTTGTTCATGGACTTCCTTCCAAAGTATTCACCAATGAACACAATTGTGTTGCATGCAACAAAGGAAAGCAACACAAAGCCTCTTACAAAGCCATTACTGCTGTGAGAACCATAAAAGAACCTCTTCAGTTGCTGCACATGGATCTTTTTGGTCCAACTCAAGTCAGAAGCATTGATCACAAGTATTATTGTTTGGTTGTCACTGATGATTTTAGCAAGTTTTGCTGGGTATTCTTTTTGAAATCCAAAGATGAGACAGCTCCAATTCTCAAGGAGTTCATCACACTTGTGGAGAACCAGCTTAATTATAAGGTTAAAGGTATTAGGTGTGATAATGGGACAGAGTTTAAAAATACTGTCTTAATAGAACTCTGTCAAGCAAAGGGGATAAAAAGGGACTACAGTAATCCTAGAACTCCACAACAAAATGGGGTTGCTGAGAGGAAGAACAGGACCTTAATAGAGGCAGCAAGATCTATGCTTGCAGACTCTAAGCTACCCACTATGTTCTGGACTGAAGCAGTATGCACTGCTTGTTATGTTTTGAACAGGGTATCTATCACAAGACCCCATCTAAAGACACATTATGAACTTCTCACTGGGGAAGTTCCTACTATACACTACCTCAAACCTTTTGGATGTAAGGTGACAATATTGAATACAAGTGATCAACTGGGTAAATTTGATGAGAAGGCTGATGAGGGTTACATTGTGGGTTATTCAGCTCATAGCAAGGCTTACAGGGTATATAATCTTAATGCTAAAAGGATTGAAGAGACACTGAACCTGAGATATCTAGAAGATCAACCTAATGTACAAGGACAAGGTCATGCTTGGTCTTTTGACCTGGATTACTTGACTGATTATTTGGGCTATACTAGATTTGTTGCTAACCAATCTGCAGGTTTGAAAGAGTCTCCCACTAACAATGCAGGTTCTCTGGATGTGGATTCAGATAGTGAATCTGAACCTGAAGAACAAACAATTGTTGTACCTTATTTTCCTCCTAACAATTTTGCAGGAAAGAACTCTAAAGAAACTTCTGATGCTGTTGAAGATGGGTCACACTATGCAGAGGATCTTGCTAGACTCAAGAAGCAAGAGTTTGAAGCTAATCAAGCAGCTGAGACGCTTGGTATGGAGTTTGCAAGAGATGCAGAGACACTTATTAGACAATCAGCTGATGCAATAAGTGGAAACCAGGATTCTGCTGACAGTTCTCCTGAAAGCTCTCTTGTTTCTCCTGAAGTCCAACAATCAGCTGATAGTCCTCCTGCAGATACTCCTATGTCTACTAGTGTGTCCACAGACTTTGAGGAGCCATATACAAGATTTCCAAGTCCATCAAATCTTGGCAATCATCAACCTAAAGTTGGCATCTTCAACTCCTCTTCTTATGATAGTGCTTTTGGACAAACTGTAACCAATCTTGACACAACCATTGCTGTCAACCCCAATGCAACAAAAAGGATCAACATTATACATCCACAGGAAAATATTATTGGTGATCCTAAAGCAGCTGTTAAAACTAGAAGCACAGTGAAAAAGACTCAGTTTGGAGAAGTTGCTTTCATGTCCTATGTCTCAAATCAGCAAAGGGACAATCATACAAACTTTCAACATTGTTTGTTTGCTTGTTTTCTCTCTCAGAAGGAACCAACCAGTGTATCTCAGGCTCTTGAAGATGCAAGCTGGCTTGAAGCAATGCAAGAAGAGATGCAACAATTCAAGAATCAGCAAGTGTGGGTTTTGGTTCGTCTTCCAGATGGTAAGTATGCAATTGGGACAAAATGGATTTTGAAGAATAAAAGAGATGCAAGGGGTATTGTGGTCAAGAATAAAGCAAGGTTGGTAGCTCAGGGGTTCAGACAAGAAGAAGGAATAGATTATGATGAAGTTTTTGCACCTGTTGCAAGAGTTGAGGCCATTAGGATTTTCTTGGCCTATGCATCCTATATGGGATTTATGGTATATCAGATGGATGTCAAAGGTGCTTTCCTGTATGGTGAGATTGAAGAAGAAGTTTATGTCACACAACCCAAAGGCTTTGAAGACCCTGATAATCCCAATCATGTTTACAAAGTTGTTAAAGCTCTTTATGGTCTACATCAGGCACCAAGAGCTTGGTATGCTAGGCTCTCAGCATTTCTTCTGAAGCATGGATACAGAAGGGGTGCAATTGATAAAACACTCTTCCTAAAGAAGAACTCCAGGCACATTATCCTTGTTTAGGTGTATGTGGATGACATTATCTTTGGCTCCACAAATGAAGCTTGGTGCAGGGAGTTTGAGGAGTTGATGAAGGGTGAGTTTCAGATGAGTGCCATGGGGGAGCTCACTTTCTTTTTGGGATTACAGGTTCAGCAGAAATCAGATGGGATATTTATTCATCAGAATAAGTATGTGAAAGACATGTTGCAAAAGTTTGATATGGAGAATGTCAGAACTGCCACTACACCTTATGAAGCTCCAAAGCCAAAACACAATCTTGAACCAGATCCTGCTGTGAATGTTCACCTATGCAGATCCTTGATTGGTTCATTGATGTACTTGACAGCTTCTAGGCCTGACATTACATTTGCTGTGAGTGCTTGTTCTAGGCACCAAGTCACTCCATTGACTTCACATTTGAATGATGTCAAGAAGATTTTCAAGTATCTTAAAGGCCAACCTAATTTAGGTCTTTGGTATCGTAGAGAATCTCCATTTCAGCTGACAGCATACAGTGATAGTGATTATGCTGGTGCAAATTTTGATAGAAGGTCCACAACTGGAGGTTGCCAATTCCTTGGAAGTAGATTGATTTCTTGGCAATGCAAGAAACAAACCATCATTGCAACCTCAACCACTGAAGCAGAGTATGTTGCTGCTGCAAATTGCTGTGGACAGGTGCTTTGGATTCAGAATCAGTTACTAGATTATGGGTACAATTTCATGAACACCACAATCTTTATTGATAATCAAAGTACCATATATACATTATTAAAAATCCAGTTTTTCATAATAGAACAAAGCATATTGAGATAAGACACCACTTTATAAGAGATGCTTATGAAAAACATTTGATAAAAGTGGTTAAGATTCACACAAATGACAATGTGGCAAATTTATTGACTAAGGCTTTTGATGGACCAAGGTTTCAACACTTGGTGGTCCACATTGGCATGCTTAACCCTTAAATGCAATGTTTAAGGGGAGGCATATGCCTCAGGGGAGGCAAATGCCTCAGGGGAGGATTGATTGCTGTTGTAAAGTTGTACATTTGCATTTCAGTAGTTAATTATAGACTTTGTTTTAGTTTACTAACACTAACCAACTAATGTTTGTTTAGTTTTGTTTGTTTGTGTTGGTTTGTTTGCTACTCTGTGTCTGTATTGCAGATTGATTGATGTGTAGTTATTAAGTGAGAATTCATTCATCAAGTTTGATTGTTATGGATCATGGTCACAAGAAGTTGTTTCCACTGAAGGGAAATTCAAGTATTGCTATTTATTTCCACTGAGAAGATAAAATGAAGTAAAGGAACAACAATATCAAGAAACAAGTCTTTCATTCCACTCAAGATCAATACAGCTTACATTCAAGGTCAAAGATAAGATAAAAGACAAGCTGTTAATTGAAAGAATAAGTCAAAGTTGTTCATTCATTCTGGAAACATGCTACAAATTACAAAACAACTTCAAATGTAAATCAAGATCTATTCTACTACAATGATCAACTACATCGATTCCAGTTCTTGTTTCTTGTTTTCCTTTTCCAAATGGCTGGTAGATATGCATGACCAGCACTGGAAGCAGCTAAAGAGGATGGATTGATGAAAACGATGGATTATTAGATTGATGAAAAAGGCCGAAGAAGTCCAAAAACAAGAGTTTGGTCCCTGGCATCATCTCATCAGCACTTAAACCACCTTTCTCTTCCCTTTATCCTTTCCCCTGCTTCCTTGGTGAGAAACACCAGATTGGCTTGCAGGAAGACCAACTACCACTTCATGTTTGTATGGAAGTGAAGGGTTAGATCTCCTAGGCCTTGACTGATGCTTCTCAGGTGTGGAAGGAGGAACGAATGTGGGATCACCATATTCATCCTTGGAAGATTCCTCATCCGAGGTACAAAGAAATGGAGAGACCAAGTCTCTTTGTGATGGAGGATAACCAATCCAAGGGCGTGCGTCGTCAGAAGAATCAGAAACTGTGGGAGAAGGGATGATACTAGATCCTCCCACATCATGCCTTTTCTTTCTCGCTTGTTCTTTGGTTAAGTGTGGTCTTAATGGAAGTGCACTGGGTGGAAAGTAAGTGTTCCATCCATTACTGGATGATGAGGATGATGATGAGGAAGTTAGATCTATGATTTCGGGTTTGGATGCCATGGGAGATGTTGCTGATTGAAGATTATTGTGAAATTAGGGTTTCATGTGAATTTGGGGGTAATTGATATGAGTAAAGAGTGATTTGGAGGTTATTTTATAGACGGAGTCAAGTGGTTTGGTAATTAATGCGAGTTGGGTGGCATAGTAAAATCAAGATATTTTACCGAAGATATTTTACCAAGTGGATGATTCTGCTGATTGACTTTCTTATTTAGCAGATTGACTTCATTTCTGCCGAAGGGTAAATTTGAAAAATAGTTGGAGGTACGTTACACGTCAGATTCGGTCAAAGATTCTCTCTGATAATTATTGACCACGATTGAGTAACTTCCATTTTTAACCTAAAGAGCGTATCTTCACCCAATTCCACTGATTGTTTCTCCTTTTAAACATTAACTACTCTCCCAATCATCAAATTCCTAACCAATTCACACAAATTCCTCCAATGGCGGCACTCAAATTTCAAGCGTATCACAACAAAGTTGCTTATTTGGGAAAAGCTAAGGATTATGAGATATATGAACCCATGATTGAGTTCTTGAAGCGATCCAAGATTCACTATGCTTTGACACATTGTCCACCCATATACGAATCTTTGGTTAGGCAATTTTGGCAGACTGCAAAGAAAAGATCAGATACAGAGATAGTAGCAACAATTGATGGTGTAGAGTATGTGGTAACTGAAGATTTGATAAGGACAAGGTTGCAACTTGATGATGAAGGTGGTGTTTATCATCAAAGAGCTGGAGAAATTCTTGCAGGATTAAGAGAAGTGGGCTACCAAAGCACAAGAACTGATAAGTGGCTCAAGGGCATGTTTTGTCCTATGTGGAGATTTTTGGTGCACACTTTACTTCAGTGCATAAGCAATAAGTCAGGAGGATGGGATCAGTTCTCTACACAATTGGGATGTGGTATTGTTTGTCTTTCTAAGGGTTACACTTATAATTTCTCTAAGTTTATTTTTGATAATATGCTTGACAACATAGAGAAGACTCATAAGTTTCTAATGTACCCTAGGTTTTTACAAATAATCTTAAACATATCAACCCAAGACACAGTGTTTTGTCCCATAGGTGCTTTGAGTTCTAAATTGTTTGCTTCTATGAGAACTCATTATACAGGAGCACATTACCCTTTGTCACTAGCCATGTTGCCAAATGGTAATGCTGAGGCTGGTGAGGGTAATGTTGCTGATGCTCCACCCTCTCCACAGCCTGCTGATGGTACTCCATTAGTGGTAAATGATGAGGGTCCTTCTAATACTGCTGAAGCATCAAATGTTTCCCCTGACCCACCAATACCTTCACCTGTACATTTTTCACCTGTTCCCAGTCCAACACCAAATAATATTGCTCCTGATGAGCAAGTTCATGAGGTTGAGGAGACCATTCAGTCTCCTGACACAAATGTATTTACCTCACTTGAACCTGAGATGGATAGATTGCCAACACCAAGTCCAATAAGAAATCATTTTTGATTCCTCCCAAACCGTCATGTTTTATTACACAAGCTGACCACTTGTGAACGGTTAACCGTAATAAAGGCCCTGAACAGTCTGGGAGAAGAATGCAAGTTTACCAAGGAGTATAAAATTATATCCTCGGGTCATTATGTCCTGGTGAGGTGTGACATTCTGAATACTACGACTTATGATTTGTTGAAATGATTATATATAGAAAAATGGGAATCTGACTGACTAACACTGGAATGTGAATAGTAATAGCTCTGTCACAGCTATATCAGTAAGAAACGTACAATCAGAAACCCTAAAATGTAAAAGGATTTACGAACGTACGTTCAGGTTTAAATAAACGTAAACGTACAAAATGAATAAACAAAACATTCCCAAAGAGGGAATTTGTATGCCTTAACGGCTTAAATGCAAATTAAATAAAAATAAAATACTTAACTATATTTACAAAGTTATTATAATACTAAGAAAACCTAAAAACCCAAAACGTATACGTTTACGTAACAGTTACATAACCGTACCAAAATAAAAAGTGAATTCAGTCAAATACAATTCCCACAAATGTGAAAATTATATTTTTGGAATCCTAAAAGGATAAGAAAATTATTAGAAATTTAAAATTATTTATTATACTATTTACATAATTATTATTAATTAAAAATGAATTAAATGTATTTAAAAATGAATTAAATAATAAGTAAATCTAAAATTAACCTAAATAAATGAAATTATGAAATGGAAAAGTCTACAATATTATAAAATGAATTATAAAACTAAGTATGTATTTATTTTACAAGTATATGATTTATTATTAATTATTTACTATATAATGTTATCCTAAAAATAAGAAAAATAGAAAATAAGCCTAAATAAATAAAATAAAAACTTAGAAAAGTTTAAATAAATATAAAAGAATTTCTGAAACTAAAATTATATTTATTGATGCAGGTTTTACCGACCAGGTTTTAATATTTATAATAACTCGTATTACCCTAGGTCTACCTATGTGCACTAACGGACAGAGAATCTGATCGTGTATAGAATAGTAAATGGTAACTCCGAGGTCGTCCCAAGAGCTATGTGGTGCGGATTAAGTCTAAGTCTAATGTCACAAAAATAAATAGAAATGATTGAAATAATTGAATGATTGAAAGTAAATAAACAAGAAAATAAATAACGAAATAAAGTAGAGTTGTGAGCAGTGGGAGAAAAGTGTACTAGCCTAGTTATTACTCCTATATCGTTTTTAGCCAAGTTTCCTATTAAACTCTTCTTATGCTTTAGGTGGGGCGGACATATATCACTAGGTGCATATGGTCAAGTTCCCTAGCCTATCTTCCCCGAATCATGCCAGGAACCATGGGATCTCCATGCAGTAAGCCGACGACAAGTATACGGGTTCAAGTCATTAAGTGCCTCTACACGCAAGACTAATCTCTAAATGGTCCGTTGTCACGATCATAGACCATTTCTCTAGCTTCTTAAGTTTATCAAGTGCGTAAGGTGATCCTATGGTCAATTCGCACGCAAGGCAATATGGTCAGTTGTCATCCCTCCCATTTCCTCGCAATCCGTTGTGCTAGGGTCCTATTGTAAATTCTCCTAGCCTGCCAACTAAACTGGGGTCTTAATTCAGTTCGTGAAAGCGCAACAGATACTACCGCAAATCAAAACTACCGAAACTAGAGGTTCTCAAGATAAACAATGCATGCACACACGTAAAAGCATAATAGAAAAGTGCGGAAACAAGGTTAAAACAATATAGGCATCATAACTAGGCTAGCACCAGAGGTGCTTAGCCAATCATATTATAAAGATCACTTGAATCAATGTTTACACGAATCATGGAATCAAAATGAAATTCAAGAAATGAAATGCTAAAACTTATGGTGATTTGAATGTGATTTCTCCCTTGGAAAGCCTCCGTATGCTGCTGTAGAAGGGCCTCCTAACTCCTCCAAACGATCTCTGACTTTGTGTGTGAGAAAGTTGCTTTTGAAATGCAGAAAATGAGGCTGTATTTATAGGCCCGGGATACCTTACGGCGTAATCACAAAATGTGTTACGCCGTAAGTCCTGAAATCTTATCAAGATCCGGTGTTTACGGCGTAACTGAGGTTTCGTTACGCCGTAATCTTCATTTAGGGTTATGTTCCGCCGTAAACTTCAAATGGTTACGCCGTAGAGATAATATCGGATCTGAGCTATTTCTTCGTAGTCTTTGTTACGCCGTATTACCAAGATGTGGTTACGCCGTATATAAATTCCAGAATAGGACTACTCTTGTACACATGGTTACGCCGTATTCAGTAACGGTTGTTACGGCGTAATCTTCATATATGAGGATTCCTTAAGACTTGAGGCTGTTACGGCGTAATCTAGGTTGGACGTTACGCCATAACTCTTGATCAGTGTTGACTTTGGTCTTCATAGTAGAAATCCAAGCTACGGCGTAATTGAGAGAATGAGTTACGCCGTAGCTTCAATCCAGCATAATATCATTTGTCTATCTTTGGCACGTACTTTCCACTTTCCGCGTTCTCCTTAGCTCCTATGCTCTTTCTTAACCTGGATACACAATATAAACGAATCATAGCATATATCCAAACAATATTCAATATAAACGAGCATAATAGAGGGAAATTGACACTTAAATATCAGGCTTATTTGATGTTATCATTTATTATACAATTATTCTATTTATTTCTCATTATTAACTATTAAAAAGTATAAAAAACTAAAACTGATTTATTATAAATAGTAAACAGTAAAAGAAAAATCTAATAATTTTTACATAATTATAAAATAAATCTAAGGACCTAGGAAAAATTATAAAAGTGATATCTTATTTACAGAAATAAGCCAATAAGCTCAAGCTTCTTAAATAGAAGTTATCACTTATTGGCAAAGTGCTTCTTTTTGGCTTTTCTCTTTTCTAGATTATTTAGATACTTATATTATACATGTTTAACAAAGGTGAAAACTTTACATCACCAAAATAAGCCAACTGTGAGCTTATGTGATGAAACAGTTAAGCTATAAGCTTAACAGTTTCATCAAAGCTTGTAATAAGCTCAAAAATAAGCCACAGTGGAAAATAAAGACTAAGCATGGTCTATATATGTATAATGAACAGGTTTGAAGGAAAATGAAACTGTGCAAACAAAAGAAATAAGCAGTTTAGAAGCTTAAAGCTTATTCAGTTGAGCTTAAAGGCTCAGAGCCAAGCTTAAGCTCTAAACTAGCTTAAAAAAGGAAAATAAAGAAAAGGGAAGATGTAAACATGTTTATGGACAAGTATTTACAAGTGTGGTGCACTGGATTCCACTCATAAGCTCAAATAAGCTGATAAGCTCTTCCAGTGCACTGCAAATCCAAACAACCCTGCAACTAATTTCATTGGCCATTTAAGCTCAGTAAACAAGCTGGAAAGGCCAAATTAAAAGTTGGAGTAGCAAGGTGGGTTGGTTGTGATTCCAAAAAGCTCAAGCTTAAGCTGTGGGGTCCATAGCTGAGCTTTTGAGGAGCTCATGAAACAGGCTACATATCACTGAGTATGCTTATTTCTCAGCATACTCAGGATTATGGGACAAACAATAAGCTAGTTGCTGCCCCATTAAATGAGCTGCAACATGGAAATAAAGAGATGTGGCTTGGAGTTTGGTGGATTGGCTTCTCAAAAAGCCAATCCACATAAGATGGGGCCCACTCAGTAGCTTATTGCAAGCTTATGAAGTAAGGGGGGATTTCCTGAGTATGCTGGTGAACAGTACCCTCAGGAAATTGTGACAAGTTAAAGCTTGTTGCAGCCCTATGAGGAGAGTTGCAACAAGAAAGTGAAGTACAGGATCATTAAGCTGGGTGGCTTAGCTTCTCAAAAAGCTAAGCCACACAAGCTTAAGTACATAAATGAGCTTTCTAGGAGCTTATGAAATAGGCTAAGTTCACTGTGTATACTCAGGACTTAGAAAGTTGGGGCAAACAAAAGGCTCCTAAATTACTTGTCAAATAAGCCCTAAAAAGCTACACAAGCACTGAGCTTTTGATAAAGGGTGATTAGCTTCTCATGAAACCAATTCACTTAATCTCAAACTCAATGAGGGCTTTATGATGAGCTTGTGAAAACAGCTCACCCACACTGCTTGCTTCAGTGTGGGGAGTTGTGTGGAACAAAAAGGTGGGTTGATAAAAGCTACTAATTTAAGCTAAAAGGGAAAATAAAGCAAACATATAACAGATAAGCCACAAGGGCAACAAAAATAAGCCAAATGCACAAGATTGGGTCAACTCCATAAGCTTCTTCAAGCTTATGGATTTGACAGCAATCTTGTGCTGCAGGGCAAAAAGTAGCAATTAAAAGCACAAAAATAAGCACAAAGATAAGCAGAACAAAAATTAAGAAAAATACTATTAGACAGATTAGCAACAAAATATTAAATCCTAAAAAGCACTAAGACTAAATCTAAACAATAAGAACACAAGAAATTAAAACTTTAAATCAAAAACTGGAAAAACTAAATTGACTTTTAACTAGAACACCCTAAGTTGACTAATCTGAATTTGTAACCTAAATTACTGACATAATATGGAATATAAAACATCAAAGACAAGAGATTAACAAAGATGAACAAGATTTGAACAAGTATGTAGAGTTGTAAGATCTAATTATCATACAGTTTACCTAGGCATAGAATCAAGTGTCATCTTGACTATCTTATATGTTTAACTGCAAAATGGAGATTCCACTGAGTCAAATAGGTTCCAAAGAGTCCACATCAAACAAGAACAACACTCTTAACAACCCTAAACACAGTTTTGTCAATAAATCCAAACACCCCTTAAATGAACTTAAAATGAGATTTTCAAAGCCAATCACTGTGTAAACCCATGATATCAAATCCAGAAGATCCATTTTGTCAAAATGGACCTTTTTTAGTACAAACATGCTGTCAAACAAGTTTGGACCTATGATTATCAATAATGGACATATGGACAGTCAAAAGAGATTTCAAAGCAAATCTTAAATTCAAAACATAACAACCTAACATTAACTTAGATAATCATTAACTAACATCAACTAAACACAGAAACATGAAAATAGGAACAGATAAACAACAAGAACAGTAAAAATGCAGAAACTAAGAAAATGATTAAAATGAAACCTAATTGAGAGTTTCATTACACAAGTCTGTATAAACATAATCCATCACATTCTAGGGGGTTAGCCTATGCATATCTAACCCTTTTTTAGCATAAACAAGTGATTAGACTGGTTTAGACCTAGGAGCGTCAAGATTAAGCAAATGGACAACATTTATGCAATTCAATCCAATTAAATTTCAACACTTAACAACTAAATATAATGACAGATTATCATTAACTAACAACTAACAAACAAGAAAACATAAGATTTAAAGCAAATAAGAGACTAGAAAATGAAAATGCAAAAATTGAAAAAGATAGCTTACTAGTAATCAAAGCTGAGAACCATGGAACCAATGAACCAGAACATGACCTAAACTTCCCATGAAGCTTCTAAACCCATAGTAATCCAGATTCACCCATGCTCCTTGCACCAATCTCCATGGAATCTGATTTTTATTTAATTATCTATTTTCTACATTTTTTTGTGATTTTTGTATTTTAAAAGATCATAACTAATTATATGTATCTAAAAGCTTCAACAGCTTTGTCAGGAGCTTAAGTTGCTGAATTGAGTCCATATGATCAACAACAATCAACAGAAAAGTAAATGGCTTGGAAAATTAAAGGTAATTAAGGAAAACTTGAATTTTAAAAGTAACTTGTATTAAAACTGAAATTAAAGATCCATTACACTAAATTGAAGTAAATTATAACATTTAAACTAAGAAAGACATTTAATTTAAGAAAACATTAAAGTTACATTACACTACGTGACCTAGGCTATTCCAAAGGTCCTCTTTTCTTCTTCCTTCTGTTCCCTTTATAACCTTTTGATATCTCCTCACTTTCCTGGTCAAATCCCAGCATTAATCCTGGCCATTGGATGTATGAAAGTGATCCCAGCCTTTAAACGGTATTTTGGCGCCAAAAAAAGTCCTTATTGATATTTTTAGTAGCGTGTGAGGATTTCAGGGCATTAATTGGTTTATGGTGAGGTGGGGAGACAATGGAAGATAGTAGGTATGCAAGTGGAAAGGTGGAAGAGAAGTGTGGGTTTGGTTTTGTGACTCAGAGCCTGAGGTGGAAGAAGGAGAAGGAAGGAGGGAAAGGGTGAGGTCAAACGGGAGTTTGACCCGTTTTATTTATAAACAAATGGGGTGGTTTGGGCTGAGCTGGTGATGGGCCTGGGTGGATTTGGATTAAGGGATTTGGATTTATGGTTTAAGTAGTAACTTTGGATCCGGTTTGTTTTTTAAGCCCATAATCATAAGGACCTAAAATGTAAATTCTGCAAAAGTTGAGGGCCTGAAGTGGCAAGTTTCCAAACTACTTCCAAGGACTAAACCTGCAATAACACATTAATTCAAGGACCAAAGTTGTATTTTTTTTCATTTTTTTAAACCCCAGGGACCATTTTTGTAATTTCACCAAAGTAGAGGGGTGAAATTGTAATTTTCCACAAGTTATCAAAAAGGTTCCAATTTGTCATTCATGAATAGTACAAGGGTATAATTTGATAACTTTCACTTTTAAAGTACCGAGGGACTAATTTTGCCAATTTTGATACTTGAGGGGTAAAAGTTGCCAATTTGTGTAAACTTTCATCCAGGGATCATTTGTGAACATTTTTGGTTTCTCAAGGACTCAAGTTGACTTTTTACTCATTTTAAACCTTCAGGGACTAGTTTTTCCATTTTGTGAAACTCCAGGGACTGAAATTGACATTTGTGTGAACTTTTGATCATTTTTCACTTGTTTTCAATCTTTTTGTTCCCGAGTCATATAAAAACACATTTTGATGAATTTGTAACATTTATAGGGTCATTTGTATGTTTTTGGTCATTTTTGTTGGTTCAAATAGTATAAAAGATATGTGTAATTAGGCACATATCAATTTTAGTGATGACATTTAGTGTACATGTTTCTTCTGAAAGACCCAATGAAGCTCCCATGACCACAGAGCAATCCGCTGGTGGAGCTGAGGACCCTATTACACTTACCTCTTTGCATGATTTACTTAACAGGTATAGACAGGAGGTTGATGATCTCAGGAAAGAACTTGCAGATACAAAATCTTCTCTTGGCAATGAGATTGTAAGATTGCAAAAGAAGGTTCAGGATTAGGAAGCTAAAGTTGGTACTGGAATGAGTAAGAAAAGAAAGCTTGTGTTTGATTCAGATGAAGAACAAGAGGAAAGGCAAATGGATCCTCTTAGTTTTCTGGCTGATGTATCCTTGGCTCAAGCAACTCCTTCTCCTTCACCCAAAGATGCTGATTCTTCAAAAGAAAAGAAGATGATCCAGTTTGAAAGGAAGAAGAGAAGAATATATCTGAGCAAGGATGGTATTGAATCTTTGAAGGTTCATATGGGAGATGATACAGTTGCAGCAGATCAACCAATGGATGAAGTACAAGATGAACATCTTGCTACTAAGGATGATTTTCCTTCTTCAGTGGAAACACAACCTAGTATACCTCCAGCAGATATTTCAGAGGTTTTTGTTGCTGGAAGAACTTTTGTGGTTGCTTCTACTGAGGATGCTTCTCATACACATGTTGAAGATCCTTCTCAACATGTTTCTCCTGATGCTTCTGTTGCTGTTCCTTCTGAGAATATTGACACAGTTCCAGTGGTTGATATTTCTCATGATGATTCTCCTGAAGAACCTACTACCAGTGTTCCTGATGTGGTCCTATCTGACAAAGGGAAGGCAACAATGATTGATGAAGATCTTGGTGAATATTTTGCTACTGACAAAGAAAGGCAAGAGCAAGAAAGAATGTTTACTAATTATGAGATTTTGATGAAGGATAAAGCTTTGATAGAAAGTCTTGCAGAGCAATTCACTACTAATTTGTCTCCTGAAAGGCAAAGAGTCCATTCACATTACTGATGATCAGTGGACTTCTTTTTCTATGCAAGCTGCATCAAATCCTACTCTTGCTCAAAAGATTCTTGGTGCTGCATTTAATAGTGCAACTTTTTCTACTGACATGATGGCCCTTGGTGAACAAAGGAAGCAAGAAGCAGCTGCAAAGAGAAAGGCTATTGCTGCTGCAAAGGCCAAGGCTAAGAGAGAGAGACCAATGACTAGAGCACAGCAAAAGGATTATATGAGGAACTTTATTAAACTTCAAAGTGGTGCAGTATTCAACTCAGGATGGTCAAGGGAGAAGGTTTGGGCTTTTGACTTTGAAGAATTATTGTCCATATATGAAAGGATGAAGGTTATTCTTCTAAGTACTGGTGTTGTAATAAAAGATCCTATCAATTGGCCAAAACCTATTTTGAAAGAACATGTTGTAGTATCCATTGTTGATAATATGGATACTACTGAGGAACAACAATCTGTTGCAGCTAAACAAGAAAAAGATGCATCTACTGAAGCACATATTCCACAGGTTACTGAGGCATCTATTTCTTCTGATGCTTCAGTACTTATTTCTTCTAATCCAGTTGAACTTGGTGGTGCTTCTAATGCCTCTGCAAATGTTCCTTCTGATGGTATTTTTACACATGACACAGTTGCCATTCCTTCTGAAAACATTCAAGAAAGTGTCACCACACCTCAAGCTGCTGAAACTACACCTTCTAAGGACCTTGGTACTATTTCTTCTGCAGAACAGTTGTTTCTTCTGAAGTTACTCAGGCTTCATCTTCTACACCTAGTCCTAGGAGAAAGAGTAGAAGGTTATTGAAAGCATCCAAAGCTCTTGCTATTCCAGCTGAAGCTTGTGATTTTATAGAGGTTGAGGAAGATGATGGTGAAGATCCAGTTGTACATGTTCCCTTGGCAAAATATGAGTTGACTGAACTTCCAAAGGGACATATTAACACTGTTATTAGAGAAGATGGATCTTTTAAGCATTTCTCTTTTCTAAATGAGATTTTACATATGGTGGATAGAATGGATCTTCTTCACTTATATGGATGGGTGACTACTTACTTTGAGACACATGAGGCTAAAGATTTTGGATTATTTTTGCTTGGAGATCTTCATATGCTATGTGATTCTGCCTATCGTCAAGGTAAAGGTTTTGATGTTTGGCGTGGTCAACAATCATGGAAGATTGTTAGCTGGAAGTATTGTCCTCTGCCTCATGTTCATCTACTATATACTTTGAGTGGAAAGGTGCTGTACATGTGGGATGATCTTACATATCCACTTACCATAGGAGTCTTGAAATAAATGCTGCAGGTCAAATTGACTGTTCCTTATGACATGATGGGTAATGACATGACTTATGCAGAACAATTGGTTCAATCTATAAAGAGGAGTTATAATGTGAAACTTGAAATGTCTGCTAAGCATGGAATTCATATTGAGAACTCGCTGAGGTGATCTGCTAATTTGGTTTGTTATTGTATGTAATTTTGTATATTTATTTGTTTTAGTAAAATAAAAAAAAAAAAAAAAAAAAAAAAAACCCTTAGTATATGTTTACTAACTTTTATGCAGGTTTGTTGTACATCACTCTTTGATGGTTATCAACTTACCATGATGTGACCTGTATCCATCAAAAGAGTTGGCTAGTCCAAAGGGTACAACTTTGGTAAAGACACATCAAATCTGTTGAAAGCTGTAATGGTTTGCTAAAAACCATAGGGTTTGCAACTCACCCATTCTTAATTGCTGAGGGTTGTATGGTTTTCAATTCACCATGATATATTCCTATTTGGAATCCAAGAATTGACTAGCCCACAAGTATATGGCTTGTGGTAAAGGCAGTGGAATACCATATTTGGTAATCAATTCACCAAAGGTAAATATAACCTAAGAATTGACTAGTCCTGAGCAAACGGCTACAGGTAAAGACTACTCAAATCCGTTGATAGCTGATGATTTGCTAAAAATCATATGGTCATCAGTGTACCATGGTTTTCGAACTGAAACATTTGGCTACTCCAGTAGTGATGGCTATTGGTAAAGAGACATCAAACTCCATTATTTTCAATGATTCACCTCTCACAGGAGTTAACACACCTGGATGTGATGAGAATAGTATGAAACTTAACTATTTTGATGTACCTTTTTGTCATATGTTGCTGCAAAGATAAGAAGTTCAAAGTTTTATCCATCATAGAGATGTGCATTTTCGAACTGAGGTGAATCATTTGGCTACTCCAGTAGTGATGGCTATTGGTAAAGAGACATCAAACTCCATTATTTTCAATGATTCACCTCTCACAGGAGTTAACACACCTGGATGTGATGAGAATAGTATGAAACTTAACTATTTTGATGTACCTTTTTGTCATATGTTGCTGCAAAGATAAGAAGTTCAAAGTTTTATCCATCATAGAGATGTGCATTTTTGTGATTCTTGTTGCTGATGTTCGAAGGCAATCCTCTAGTGCTAAAGAAGTTCGAGATCTATCAAGAAATCTTGAACTTAACCAAGTCAAATTCAAGATTAGGGGAGGATTGTTAGGAATTCTGCTAAGTCAGAATTCTGCTGAAGATTCGGCTGATGGATTCTGCTGAAGAGATGGATTCTGCCGAAGTGTTAGAATCTGCTGAAGTTATAGAATCAGCTGAATGTGTTTCTGCGGATAAGTATAAACCGCGTTTTTGTATTTAGTTATGATATGAATGAGCTAAATTAGGAAAAGATAATGCATATCTTTTATATCTTTTATAGTTTTTAGAATATACGTTTCTTGTGAAACGGATTAGGGTTAAGGTTTAGGGTTCCTTGTCTATAAAAGGAACACCTTATGATATTTTATGTACGAGTTTACGTGTGAAAAATAGTTCATAGTAATTCAATAAAGATCCATAGAGGATCAACGTGTTTTAGTATTCTGCTTGTGTTCGTTTCCGCTTTAGAATACAAGTATAGAGATTTTCTTTTAGTGTGTTTTTGATTACATTGACATACTAACGATCTAACAAGGCTCAAAGATCTATCAAGGTCTTTAGTTTCAACAAAGTGTTAAAAGTAATGTTGATTAGGTTACCATGAAGTGACACTATAAAATGAAAATCGGCATGCGAATATAACGTGTGGTTAGGGGTTTCCCAACAATTTCTGTAAACTTTCCTCAACCATTCCCTGTCTTTTCATCCGATTTTTGTTTTTATCATTTAAAAATTTTAAAACATGGCAAGGGGAAGCAGGACTGCCGCCGAAGAAAAAAACATGTAAAACAAAATTCTACGTACCAACTTCAAAAAATAATAATAATAATAATAATAAATAAATAAATGTATCAATAACAAGTTGCTTTTCCTTTTGTCCTATTGAAACTTGAATCTAGTACTTTTGTTAAGGTATATTTTGGGGTCTGGAGAATCAGTTGATTCACTTTTGTGTTGTCAGTGTACTTTTAAGTTTAAGATTTGAATCACACGTACTTTTTTTCACCATCAATGGATCCTCAGATCTCGGCAATCCTAGGCCCAGATCCCACACATTTAGAAACCCTAATCTCACACCTGATAGTGAAGGAGATATCAAACGAACAACTCTCACAAGCTGAATCACTATATAACTCATGCAAACAAACTGATCCCAACACCTTAGCTAGAAAACTCGTACACTTACTAGAACACTCGCCTCATTTGGAGGCGCGTGCCATGTCAGCAATTCTGTTAGGAAACTTATTCAAACACTTCTTTTTTAAATCCAAAAAACCTTGTCCGAATCGACTCAATCACGCATAGAAAGGTGTTTACTGGATTGCGTATTCAAAGAACAGAATAAGCCGATAATTAAAATACTGGGTAATACTATTTCAAAGCTTACGCCTATTGACTACATTACTTCTTTTATGTTAGATCATGATGAGAGTGAGGATTCTAGGTTACAGGAGTCTGCGTTACTTATTTTCGCGAAATTGGTGCAATATGTAAAGCTGGTAGCGCCACACAAAAGGCAATTACACGATGTTTTTATGAATTGTCTAGGGAATGTAAGTAATGCGGATGTTAGGATGGCGGCATTGATTGCGGTGATTAATTTTATTCAGTGTTTGTTTTTTTCGAGTGATAGGGATAGGTTTCAGGATTTGTTGCCAGGTATTATGCGGTGTTTAACCGAGGCGTTGAACAATGGGAATGAGGCGATGGTGCAGAAGGCATTGGTTTTGTTGATTGAGTTGGCTGGGACGGAGCCGAGGTTTTTCAGGGGGCTGTTGGTGGATGTGGTTGGGAGTATGTTGCAGATTGCCGAGGCGAATAATTTAGAGGAGGGGACGAGGCATTTGGCGATTGAGTTTGTGATGACGTTGGCGGAGGAGAAGATATGCGACTTGCCGCAGTTTATTATTAATAGGTTGTGTGCGATTTTGATGAGGATGTTGTTGGATATTGAGGATGTGGCGGTGTGGCATGCAGCGGAGAATGAGGATGAGGATGCTGGTGAGTCGAGTAATTATAGCGTTGGGAAGCAGTGTTTACATAGGTTGGTGACTGCGTTGGGTGGGAATACTATTGTCCCGGTTGTGTATGAGTATTTGTCTGCGCCCAATGACGAGTGGCAGAAACATCTTGCTGGTGTCGTTGCACTTGCTCAAATTGCCGAAGGACACTCAAAGCTGGTATAACTTGTTTTGGGTATTCCCACCTAAGTGAATTTGTTTGTGCGAACAATTAACGTGACATTATCGAGACAATTTTACTTGTGCATCATTTGCTATGTTTGTGTAATTAACGTAGAGTAATGAAACTCTACTATGGTTTTGTGACCTTTTTTAGTGATGTTTACAGGTGTTGAACTCAATTGAATCTCACCCTGATCATCCACGTGTGAGATGGGTTACCATTAATGCAATTAGAGAGTTGTCTGCTGATTTAGACCCAGACTTGCAGGTGATGATTCCGAATTTGGAACAAGTGGTGACCACAGTGTTGAACTCAATTGAATCCCACCCTGATCATCCACGTGTGAGATGGGTTGCCATTAATGCAATTGGAGAGTTGTCTGCTGATTTAGACCCAGACTTGCAGTTTGAGTACAACAGTCATGTGCTACCAACTCTAGCTGAAGCAATGTGTGAAGATCCTGACCCACGTGTGAGATTGGCTGCCATTAATGTAACTGTTCAGTTGTTTGCTGATTTAGACCCAGACTTGACGTTGACGGACCAGGACCATGATTCTGTGCTACAAGCTCTACATGGAGCAATATGTGACTTCGAGTATCTCCTAGTTCAGGTTAGTAGCTAGTAGTAAAATATGAACTATGCTATTCTGTGCTACCAGTTCAGGTTTATGTTATGGTACTCCTATATCTTCACATTCCACCATTTTGCTGCATCCCTGCTGCAATGTGATATATGTTACTTTCTGATGTGCAGGATCGTGCTGTTTATGCTATGATAAATATCAGTATGAACTATCCACTAGTTACTCCACGTTACCTGCCTGTAACAGTGGGCACTCTGCTACGGGTAATAGTCCTGAATGTCAATTTTAGTTTAACTTCAAATTAGTTTAACTTCAAGTTTGCATGGTACTCCTATATCTTCATATTCTACCATTTTGCTTCATCCCTGCTTGAAATACTAGAGGTAATAGTCTTGGAGGACAATTTTATAAGCAGAATTAAGATTGCTTGACATATTTTATATTTGTGCATTGACATCTGGTGTTCATGACTGTATTAGTATGTAGAACGATAAGCAATCTTTGTTTGAAATAATCTTAAATCAATCGATTGGTTTTTTGTGGTGTAGCATCGACGTCGGGAGGACATTGCCTCAGATCAAACTAGAATCCGCGCAATCAGAAACATTCTGGAAGCGTTTGAAGAGGAGCTACCACGTGACGCATGGACTTCAACATTCAACAGCCTGAGTCCCGTGCAACAAGCGGAATTTCGGTCCATTCGGGAAGATAGGATTTAATACCAATTGTGCGATTTTTTTGAACAGTGAGAGACCTACGGGGATTGAAGTGTGTTTGTTTGGTTTTGTGTTAGGTGCTAGGTTTTGATGTTGATTGTTGTTGTTGGTTTTATTAAGGCATTGTTTAGTGGTACCTTTAAATTTACAAGTAAAGAGGAATAGGACTAGAGAGATCATTATTATTAAGAGTGACAACTTATTTGGGGGTTATCATCTATTTGGGACAAAATTTTGGTTATTAATCGTGTTATCATTGAAATATAACTCTGGAAAAAGTTGTGTTATTAAGTGTGTTATAATCAATAAAGGGGATAATTTTAAAAGTAACATTTATAAATGCCAAATTTATGTCTAATTATATTGGAGTAATGCTGCAAATAATCATGTTGTACATGTAAAATAGAGTATGTGATACTCATCTGATAAATATGTTTGACTCCGAAACATGTATGATGACGTATAGTCCGGATCCGGGTCACGAACCCGGCCAAATACTTAAGCCCATCATGAATGGGCCATTACATTGATAGTTGGGCCTCACGGAGACCCAAACCCAATAAACCATAAACAGTTTAGATATAGTATATCTTCTATTTTTAGAGGATATACACAAAATAACCTCCCTACACGGGAGGAGCCGAGGATTGAGGAACACGATATCAACAATGATACCGTGTCTATATATCGAGGGCACCCTAGCCCTCACAAAGGTACGATAAAAACCCTAACTCCTCAAACTTAACCCTAAAAAACCGATTACTTACTCTCACGCCAGAGGATAATCGTGGGAGACAATCCCACGATAAGCCTAATGGTGTTTCTTTGCTTTCTTGGTGCGCAGGTTACAAGCATCAAGACCCCAATTGATACGGAAACAAGGAACGCCCAACTTTTGTATCAACAAGTGGCGCCATCCGTGGGACCTTGACACTAAAGATTCTACAGTGAACTAGGATGACAAATTCTGGAAACCAGACCGCTGGAACAACCAGCGCGCCTAGGAACTGGGGGTTAAACCCAGACTTGACCCTCACCTCATTAGGATCATTCGCGAGGGCTACCCCTAACGCTGTTACGATTTTTGGTGCGGATAGCACTCTCTCCGTGATCCCCCACCTAACAGGCCCAGATGAAGCACTGAACGCGCCTATTAGAAACAGGAGTCCTGGGGTAGAAACAATCATCCCCGCTCTTAAAGGGACTGCACCTGGATTGGAGCTAAGTGGCTTCATAACTCAGAATTATGAAACTTTAGCTACCCTCATGCGAGAAGAAGCGCAGAGGAGGAACCTGCACCATCATAAGAAAGGGCGCAGGAAAGACAATTGCCAACACCCAGTATCTACTGAAATCAGAGGGCAAGAGATAGACGATGAAGAATTAGACTCCCGATACACGGGAGAGCACGAAGATAATGGAATGTGCACCCAGGTCCATACCAGGTTTGGCAGGCGCAGATACTCCCCAAGGGATAGCCCCTTAGGTTCAGATTCTATTGGCAGCCGGCACAAGCGCTGTAAAAGAGCAAATTCGGATTCCGGGGATAGTGGATACAAGCACCAAAGGAGCGTGAGTGTATCATCAACTGATCACCTATAGATTTTCGAAACAACTACCGCTATTGAAAATTGCACGATAGTAGAGAACACGTGGAAATGGTTCAATGAAGTCACACGAAAAAGCATCAATAGGTTTGAAGAGTTACGAAAGGCGTTTCGTCCAAACTTTATTGAAGGAGAAGTTGTAGTTACGGATAGCCAAAAAGACCACGCAAACTACATATCACAAGGACATCCCAGGAGACAATCCAACGACCATAGTAGTCAACACAAAAGAAGCTACCGTAGCAAAAGAAGGGGGAACAACAAGTATACCCCTCTAATAAAAACTCCGAAGGAGATACTCGCAGAGGAAGGCGCACACTTCCCAAAACCCATGCCCATGCGCACACCAGAGGAGCAGCGCATAGGGAAGGAGTACTGCGAATATCATGGGCAGAAGGGCCATGAAACCAATGATTGCGTACAGTTGCACCAACTCATTGAGAGGTTGGTAAAAGAAGGCAGACTGAGCCATCTGGTAAGAAATATCAAAAGTGGGAAAGAGAAACAACGACCTGAAAGCAATACGGAAACAGCAATAGACAAGACTGACACTATCTGCATGATACAATCATGGCAGCGGAACACCAAGCGGAAAGTCAGCCAAAGATTCTCTTGCGAAAGGGAAATCTCCTTCCCCACCTTGACTGAAGACAACGCAGTTGCGGAACCGCTCATCATTGAAATAAATGCGGTGGGTCACGATATCCACCGCATGTATGTTGATGGAGGCGCATCCGCAGACGTAATGTACGAACATTGCTTCACAAGGCTAAGGCCTGAAATACAACGACAGCTGATCCCGGCTACAACGCCGCTGACTGGTTTCACGAGAGAAAAGATATGGCCGATGGGGAAAATACGACTACAAGTCGTCGTGGGTAACAAGGAACATTCTGCTACAGCATGGATGAACTTTGTAGTAATCAGATCTCCCTCACCATATAATGGCATCATAGGGAGATCAGGAATATCAGCCATACGTGCAGTGCCATCCACAGCACATGGGATGCTCAAATTCCCAGTGAAAGATGGCATTGTTACCCTCTACACCACTACGATACCACCGGGAGAGTGTAACACAATCACAAATGCAGCGCCGCACAAGCCCGAAGAGCGCAAAGACAAGGTATCAAATGTACAAGTAGCAATCCATCCTGACTATCTGGAACAACAAGTTTCGATTGGGGGATCATTATCTGATAAAGACAGAGCTGCCGTATGCGCACTCCTGCAAAAGAACCTACATATCTTTGCATGGGAGCCTAAACATATGACCGGCGTACCGCGCTCGATCTCAGAACACAAATTACAAATACGACAAGGATATTCTCCAGTTCGGCAGAAAAAGCGTGGTTAAGCTCCAGAGCGCGCGAAAGCCATTCTAGAGGAAGTACACAAACTTGTGGATGCTGGGATCCTGCGCGAAGTTTACTATCACGACTGGCTCTCCAACCCAGTAATGGTAAAAAAGAGCGATGGCAGCTGGCGAATGTGTGTAGATTTCACAGATCTCAACAAAGCATGCCCATAAGATTGCTACCCACTGCCAGAGATAGACTGGAAAGTGGAGTCTCTATGCGGATACCCTTTCAAGTGCTTCTTGGATGCATACAAAGGATACCATCAGATCCAGATGGCTAAGGAAGATGAGGAAAAGACAGCTTTTCACACAAGTTAAGGAGTCTATTGCTACACAAAGATGCCTTTCGGCTTAAAAAACGCGGGCGCCACTTATCAGTGATTGGTTGATAACGCATTTGAAAAGCAAGTGGGCTGCAACCTGGAAGTATATGTCGATGACCTAGTCATCAAAAGCCATACTGAAGATGAGTTGGTCTGAGACATCGAAGAAACATTTAAGACCCTGGAAAGAATCAACATGAAGTTGAATCCCAAAAAATGTACTTTTGGTGCAACAGAAGGGATGTTTCTTGGATACTTGATCGAACCTGACGGCATCAAACTGTGTCCAGAAAAAACAAAAGCTGTTATGGAACTTCCTTCACCCCGCACCTTGAAAGAAGTCCAGTCGCTAAATGGAAAGTTAGCCGGCTTGAATAGATTCCTATCCAAATCAGCAGACAAGTCACTCCCACTCTTTAAAACACTAAAAAAGTGTACGAAGAAGGGAGAATTCCATTGGACTATCGAAGCAGAAGAAGCTTTTGTACAGCTAAAGCAACACTTAGCAGCGCTCCCCAAATTAGTTGCTCCCCGACCAGGGGAAGAGTTAATAATCTATCTATTCGCGACCCATGGAGCAGTCAGCGCGGTGCTACTCACGGACAGAGATTCCGTTCAAACACCAGTGTACTTTGTGAGCAAAGCGCTAAAAAAGACGGAGGTTAACTACAGCCCAATGGAGAAGTTGGTCTTAGCTTTGGTATTTGCCGCTAAAAGACTGCGCAGGTACTTCCAAGCGCATCCAATAGCAGTCATTACAGACCAACCCATTAAACAAGTTATCTCCAAACCAGACGCATCGGGAAGACTACAAAAGTGGAGCGTACTACTCGGCGAATACAATATCTCCTACAGACCGCGCACTGCGGTTAAGGGACAGATACTGGCAGACTTTATCATAGAAAAGCCGGATACAGATGCTGATACCCCACAGAATAAAGTAGAGTTACAAGACCCGTGGATACTGTTCAGAGATGGGTCCTCATGCGTGGACGGGTCAGGCGCAGGTCTCATCCTTACCAATCCAGAGGGAATGGAATTCACTTACGCACTGCGTTTTGAATTTACAGCCATGAACAACGAGGTAGAGTATGAAGCTCTAATCGCTGGGCTGCGCAATGCAACTCGCATGGGTGTACGCAACCTAGAAGCGAATGTCGACTCCCGATTAGTAGCCAATCATATATTGGGTGAATATGTGGCCAAAGAGGACAACATGATCCAATATTTGGGAAAGACTAAATCCCTAATACAAGGTTTTGACAGATTCACGATCAAGCAAGTACCTAGGGGAGAAAATAAGAAAGCGGACGCACTGAGCAAAATTGCATCTACAAGTTTTGCACACCTGTCCAAGCAAGTACTGGTAGAGATCCTAAAGAACAAGTCCATTGCTGAAATGGAGATATCTACGGTAATAGAGGAACAGGATCCTACGTGGATGACTCCTATTATTGACTTCATCAGCAAAGGAATATTACCCCAAGAACAGAAGGACGCTCGCAGGATACGACGAACATCGCAGAGTTTTGAACTTCGAAATAGTATCCTATATCGGCGATCCTTTCTACAACCATGGCTCAGATGTGTTGGACCCCTTCAGGCAGATTACGTACTCCGAGAAATCCACTCAGGGTCGTGCAGCATGCACTCCGGACCACGATCCGTTATCGCACGCGCCCTGCGGTCAGGATACTATTGGCCCACTATGCACCACGACGCGCGTGATATGATAAGGAAATGCAAAGATTGCCAGGTCCATCGACCCATTCCACGCCGACCACAGCAAGAGTTAATGCCTATCACTTCGCTGTGGCCATTCTACAAATGGGGTATCGACATTGCAGGCCCATTTCCTGTGGCAGCAGGAGAATTAAAGTTTCTCATTGTAGCCATAGATTACTTCACCAAATGGATCGAATCAAAAGCTGTGGCGACAATCACAGGTAATCAAGTAAAACGCTTCGTTTGGGACAATATTGTATGCCGCTTTGGATTACCTGGAGAAATCGTTTCCGATAATGGAAAACAATTCTGTGATAATCCATTTAAAGATTTGTGCGCAGAGTTGAATATCACACAACATTGCGCGTTAGTCAAACATCCACAAACCAATGGCCTAGTCGAACGCGCGAATCGCAGTTTAGGCGAAGGAATTAAAGCACGCCTAGACAAACATCAAGGAAGATGGGTGGAAGAACTGTCGCACGTCTTGTGGGCGCACCGCACAACTATAAAAGTTAGTAATGGGGATACTCCTTTCGCTCTCGTTTATGGGACAGAGGCCGTAATACCAGCTGAAATTGGGATGCCAACTATCCGCACAACGGAACTCAATGTTGCAACCAATGACGAGGAACGTCGCATAGACCTGGACCTGCTAGAAGAAAGACGCGAGCGCGCAGCGATTCGGGAAGAAAAAGCCAAATCAAAAATGAAGGGATACTACGACGCAAAAGTAAAAAATACTTCATTTAGACCAGGCGACTTCGTGTACCGCGCTAACGATGCAAGCCACGCAGAAGATACAGGAAAGCTTGGACCTAAGTGGGAAGGGCCTTATGAGGTCGTGGAAGCACTAGGTAATGGCGCTTATAAACTGCGCGATACAGATGGCCACGAGCTACAACGCACATGGAACATCTGCAACCTTAAGATATGCTATCTCTAGGAGAGGCCACGGCCTAACACACGGACATCGCTGCACTTTAGTACGTACCCCAATAAACATCCGTGTATTTATACTTCGTTTAATTCTTCTTTCCTTTTTCAAAAACTTGCAAGTATTAATAAAACATCGCGGTTTCTAGCTAATTCCGTGACCTATTTAGCTTTATTGTTTGCATATTATTTATGTTACAATTCTTGCCATTATTTTAATTTTCCGCCTACATGGCCTGCCTACATGGCGTGCATGCACTTATTAAGACCCACGCTGGCACAAGGATGAGTAAACCTACTAAATAACTCGTTGAGTAAGAGGGTTGCAAACCCATCAACATTGGATCACGTATCCTTGTTAAACACCTTACTCTCAAGACGTTGGAGTAAGTATGATGTGCATCCCACGACGGGTGCACACCAATGCACACGGTGCACGTTTAACATCTTAGGATTTAAGACTCTTGACTCCTCAAAAAACGGTATTTGCAGTACGCTGCATACCACGGTAAAAATTCATACACGACTATGATTTTTCTTAAACAAGACAACAAGTCTTAAACAAGTTCTGATTCTTAGGTATCTTTTTAAAGATATATAACTAAGTACAATCATATTCGATACCAATCGATATAAACAACTTTATTATGAACGACAAGTTTATACATAAAGTGGATTCAACGTGCACAAGTGCTACAAAAAGTTAAATCCATTATAAGCGAAACTAGCAGTGGCAAAAAATAACTAAAAGCTATGAGCACGCCTCAACCCAGAGCCGCTAGCTTGACAAGCGACGCTTCTAGCCTCAGAAAGCCTCGCTAGTATTTCCGCATCCTTCTGCGCCATAGTTGGCACACAAACAGGCACTCCATCAGACCTGGGAAGGTGCGCTGCCCCAAGACCACAAAGGGTAGCCCTACCCTTTACGCCCTTCTTCCTCGCGACTCTCATATAATGAGCTTCCAGGGACTTCTTCAATGAAACTTCCTTCTGGAGAGCGAAAGGGTTTAGGATATCACGGGGACGAACAAACACAGGAACCTTCAGCTGCGACAAGTCAGGCTTTAAGTGGTAATCCGGCTGTGCCTCGGCGTTCTCACCACTACGCCTAGCGAGAGTTAGACCTTCCATGATCAAACCTATCGGGTAATCTTGGTCGCGCTCAATCATCCCAATATGCGGAAGCTCCAATAACTTCAGTCTTCCCATAGCAGTGACAAGCTCGTCATACGCGCCAACATTATACCCAGGTACTTGATCAACAGGCATTTCCAACACTTTGCTCTCGCACAACTCTTCTATGGCTTGCGCCTTACCACGTGCTACGGCACAATCCACTACGTCCCCAATGCGCCTGTCACCTCCGGTGACTCCAAGACTTGCATCGCAGCAAGACGAAGGCCATGGCTTATTAGCCATCTGCAAAATAAAAACAATTATGTCACGAACATATACCTACAAGCTTTGGAAGAATAACAAGCAGTATAAGGGAAGTAAAAATACACTACCTGCGTTCAGAAACAGTGGACACCAGATGGGGATACAATTCTTCATCAAATTCAATACTAAGCTTCCGCAGCTTCACTTCCTTAGCTTCCAGAAGGCTCAGAACAGCCTTGCGAAAATCCTCCAAATTAGCAAAGAGCTTCTCTCGGCCTTGCTTCAGGTATTTCAGGGCCCAAAAGCAGTTAGCCCTGTGTCCAGCAAGCTCAGAGCGTTCTTGGCGCACTTGAGCAAGGAGCGACATCTTCTCATCCACGAGCTTCCTCACATACTCATTAATGGATGCTACTTCAGCGCGCGCATAAGCCAACTGCGCCTTTAGAACGGCTGTCTCTTCATCCTTAACGGTTACGCGGCTACTTTCACCACCATATTGAGACTGTAACCGCGCAACCAACACGGCCTGATGAGACGCGGCTAACTCAAGCTCCTCAACAAGGATATCTATGGGAACACCTTTGAAACCTCGAGGCTCAGACTTTTGATACTCACGCGACTGCGCATCATCTTCTACAGCCTCAAGACTACAAGGAAAGAAAGCAACGGCGTTATAGTTAATCTATGAACAGCGCGGATCAGAAATAGAATGGAAAAAATACTTACTGAGAAGGAGTAGTCTTCGCTGGCGACGTATCCTCCTCTGCAGATGATTCCCTATCAGATAGCACAGGGCGCCTCCTCTTAAAGGTGCTAGTTCCCTCATCAGCTACTTTGCGCAATCTCCATAGTACGCCCTGCAGTAGCCACCAGTATGGGCGGCTCACCTTCTCTCGTAGGTCGTACCCCTATTGTCACCTGTGTTGACTTCGCCAGGTGAACAACGCTGAAAAGATCCATTTCTGCGAACAAAAAGCAAATAAATATGGTTAATTAAATTACAAAAGGAAGAAGACCTCTCCATTCTCTTAGTGCAAAAAGGGGTAAAATAATCCGAACTAAATTGAGGCAAGTCATCCTCAGATAACGAAGAGAAGAACTCGTCTAATTGTTTAACCATGGTCGGAAATAAATTAGACAAGCGCGCGCGCTAATACCTCACGAGTAGTTGATTTCTGAGTTGCTGTTCTTCGAGGGTTTAAAAATGGCGGATTGGAGATATTTTTTTACTGTAACTGACACAGTAAAATGAAGGGAAGACTTTATAGGGTTCTTGTCCTCGTGGATGATCGACACGTGTCCCCACTTGCCCTAATCGTGTAGTATGAAGTTCAAGAGGTGTGACATGTCTCAAGCACTTTTTCACGATTTACTAGGAAAAAAATAAGTGGACTAGATTCATTAGGCGGGAAACGAATGAAACTTTCCTGCTACGCATCCTGGAAACTTCTGGGGTACGGTTGATAGTCTAGTATCCGCAGGTCACGCCCTGCGCACACTAGACTGGGGGGACATGATGACGTATAGTCCGGATCCGGGTCACGAACCCGGCCAAATACTTAAGCCCATCATGAATGGGCCATTACATTGATAGTTGGGCCTCACGGAGACCCAAACCCAATAAACCATAAACAGTTTAGATATAGTATATCTTCTATTTTTAGAGGATATACACAAAATAACCTCCCTACACGGGAGGAGCCGAGGATTGAGGAACACGATATCAACAAGGATACCGTGTCTATATATAGAGGGCACCCTAGCCCTCACAAAGGTACGATAAAAACCCTAACTCCTCAAACTTAACCCAAAAAAACCGATTACTTACTCTCACGCTGGAGGATAATCGTGGGAGACAATCCCACGATAAGCCTAACGGTGTTTCTTTGCTTTCTTGGTGCGCAGGTTACAAGCATCAAGACCCCAATTGATACGGAAACAAGGAACGCCCAACTTTTGTGTCAACAATGTCTGACTTTCATTGAAGACTAGTTTTTTGTGGATTATTTCTAAATTTGTGTATGAATAGTAGGGCTGAGCATTGGGCCGAATCCCGACCCGACCCGTCCCGACTCATCCCGAAACCGAGTTCGAGGAAAAACCCAAATCGAATAACTCGGTTTAGTCGGGTTCGGTCGGTTTTGCTCGATATTGTTTTTTGTCTCGACCTGACCCGTCTTGAAAACCAAATTTCTGAAAAATCAAAACCGAATACCGACCTGAGTATGGTCGGTTCGGGATTCGGGACGCTTGGTTTCGGTCGGTTTTTCGGGATTTTCGGGATTTGTCGGTTTTGCTCACCTTTAATGAATAGCATCACTTTTAGTGTTCGTGTGTCACAATTAGTGTTCATAGTTTACTTTTTTTAATCCAATTTTTTTGCTTAAAAACTTTCGGATACAATCTAACTAAAAACCTTCGGTTTTATAAAAAATTGGGTTTTGATCATTTCTTATGGTTAGATTGCAAAATAAAATAATAATAAATAAATTAAAAAAACAAAATTGTTGTTAAAACTTTTTAGATATAATTTATAAGTTTTTAACGGATTAGAATTGGTTTTTCATGGTTAGAATCGAAGATTTTTGCTTAAAAACTTGTGTTTTTTGTTGAGTGTTCTAGGAACGCAAGTTTTTTTTGAAATTCCTAAATTGTATTTTCAATCTTCTTTGAGAAAGTTCAAAAAATAAATCTCCTAGCATTATTGGTCAAATATTAAGGCTCGGTTTGTACAACCCCAATAATCGTTAGAGCAGAAGCTTTGACAATGTGTTATAACACGTTGTATCACCGACACGTCAGTTTTTGCCATATAACACACATTTAAACAACATTTCTGGTAACTTGGACCAGATATCTTATTTAGCATTTAACTTCTTTTTCAAATTAAGACATTATCAGCTAAAATTCAAATACGTTAATATGAAAGTGTGAATTACATTGAAGAGCCTATGCGACGTCAAATACATAAATACTAAAACAAACTAAACTAGCGTCGATACAAACTGGTGGGGAAAATTAGGCATGGATCAACAATTGTAACGCTGGAGTGTTGGACCAAAAACGGGACAAGAACCAAATATATTTGATCTTGGTCTTTAAAAGCTAAAAATTGGTTTTATGGTCTAGACGAACCAAACCAGACCTTTTGAAAAGTTGTTTTTAAATAGACAAGCACGTGTTTGTATTTTGTTCTATGGTCCGGTATGGGATCGAACCAGCCTTGTTACTGTATTTTCTGGTTTTCGGTCACACTATGGTTTGATTTTAGTCCTAAGCCTTGTTGATCCCCGCAATTCGACTGCAATATGTGTGGTATTTCTTCACGTAGGTTAATTACAGTAAATAGCTAGTACATGTTTTCATTCATTTACACCTAGGAAATTCATTTTTGAAATGTAAAATATCAAAATATTTTCGAAATAATTATAAACAAATTAAAAGTATATCGTACAAAACAAAAGAATTTGCAAATGAGAAAATCTCAAATCTAGACCAGGCGCTCAACTTTTGTACCTTTTCTAGCCTCAAAAAACTGCTCTTCCCAAACTAGACCGAGCGACCCAAAAAGTGTCACAAAAAAGTAAGCAACTTTTTGTACTTTTTTGTACCTAATTTAAGCGACTTTTGTACTTTTTGTACTTTTAAGCGACTTTTTTGCCACTTGTCGACTTTTTATTAAAATCAAAAAAGTCGCAGGTCGATCGGTCTAATTTGAGAAGAGCACTTTTTTTGTCTATAAAAAGTTCAAAAGTTGAGCAACTTGAGATTTTCTCTTTGCAAATTCTACCTCGTAATTGGCAAATAGTAGGGGGTTAATCCCCGATCATGATTCACAATAAGGGGGCAGTTTTGGATTTAGGGTGTATCCGGGTTTGGCTTTGATAGATCAAACCAAACACCAAATCAATAGTCATTCCCTATTAAAATACCAATATATCAAACAGACAAACCCAAGTTCGTTTCCAGCCACCAAATTCTTACATCATAACCATAAAAATAAAACAAAATTACAATATAGTACTTTTATTTTTGTTATTTCTTCCACTTCCTCACCACTGGTTTATTATAGATAAAATTAATACAACAAAAATTAAATAAACAACAGATTTTGCACTTCAGTTATATATAAAAGGTAGAAATAATATAATTAGAAATAAAAAAACTTAAACTAGCAAAACGAGCCTGCTTTTATTCAGCATTTTTTAGTCGAAGATGACTTGACTTAGAGTATCTACAATGCTTCAATAGTTCAATCCATAAGGACTTTTTCTTTGAACCATAATTAATTTTTCTATAAATTTTCTCTTATAAAAAGTCATTTCTACAAATACTCTCCAATGCACAAAAGTTTTTTAAAAGCTTATTTATGAACTCAATAGCTCTTCACTAAATCACTTGTTGCATTTTATATCAAACGCTTGGTATTTACCAAGATAACTTCTTTAAAGTCATTTACCAAGCTCTTGTCAGTAAAGTCATTCAAATGATAGTGAAAAGTATTTTTGTAAACTTCACACTTCAATTGCTTCTAACTTCCTAACCATGACATGCACTTAGGTATCTCAACACTAACATATTCATCCCCAAACAACTTGTTTCATGATCCTTCAAATTTGTAATCAATTGATTTGTAATAACGTTTGTTGGGTTGTCCAATTTATAATCGTATTGGGCACAATTCTCTATGGTTTCCCATGCTTCTTCAGCACTTAATTCCCTAAGGTCCCCGTCGGCTACATGGTCAATGTCCCTTTGGGCATATTGGTCAACACGATCGTAAAAGATGTGAATTTGGGACCATAAATCAAAGCCATGATGAGGGAATCTTTGAAGTAAGTATTTGAAACGAGTCCACGCATCGTAAAGAGGTTCATCATGATGTTGTTGGAACATCAAGTTATTATTTTGGAATGAAATGCGTGGGTATGGTGGATTCACGTTCTCCATAATGGCTAACGGAATAGTCAATGAAAATTTACGAACAAAGACAAAAAGAAAAAGATAGACTAAAGAAATCTAAGAAAAAGAAAATAAAAATCTCACTTGATAGGAATCTAGTGAGTAGACCTAAACTAAATAGAAATCAAACCAAAACAATAACTATTCCCCGGCAACAGCACCAAAAACTTGATGCAAGTTTTACAAATCACAAAAGTTTTACTTCTCAAGGGATCTTGAGAAGCTTTGCAATCCTCCAGGCAGTTTACCTGATCGTTATAGTGTAGTATAGGTATGTCCGGGGGATTGATCGTTCTCTAGGGGAATAGTGTCGTTAGGTTGAAGTGTATATCGATTAAGCCTAAAGGTGAGGGATGATTCTTTTTTTATTCTTTTGTTTTATGAAAAACAAAAATTAAAATCTCGGGTTTTAAAGGAGTGGGCGGAATTAGTTGTTAAGCAACTAACCCAAAACTAATAATTAAACTAGAAAAAAACAAAAATATAAAATAACGATAAAAATAAATGTGGTGGACTACTTATGGAGAGACAAGTGTGTTTACTTAGATTTAATTACTCCTTAGTTATCTGTTATTGATTCGTTGAATGTCACAGTGCAATTGTTTTAGTTGAAGCGTTGTATTCCTTAATACCAGTCGTGGGGGTCTGCACAGCTTTCCCCAACTCTATGAATATCAATTTATTCTTATGACGATACGTTTAGTATCCTATCATAGAATCACTACATCTACTCATGCATTAAATACAACGAATAAAACCGTAGTGCACATCCGATTACGTTTTTTAAGACGTTAAAGCTTGTTACCTAAAAGGAGATTAGCCAGTTTTCTTAAACCTAACGCGAATCAATCAACTAAACAATAGACAACTTATCAACAATCAATAACTAGGTTTCATTAGATTTAAGCAAACACAATTAAACTTAAGCTAACATGTTAAAAGAAAGACAAGAAAAACAATTAATCAAATAACACATAGACATATTGAATGATTAAAAGAAGACGTATCTTTAATTAAACATGGAAGAAAAGAGGGTATGAAAACCCTAAGAATGCTGTAAAATTCGTACTTAAGGTTGCACACCAAAGTTACCTCCAAAGTTACACACTAATGAATGAAAAATTGGAAACTATATATAGATTTACAAGGCTGACGGCGTCAGGTTATAATTCCTGACGCCGTCAGATCGCCGCTTTTAGGGTTTCGTCTTATGCAAGTCAACCTTCTGACGTCGTCAGTCTTTGTCTTCTGACGCCGTCAGATCCAATTCTGACGCCGTCACTCTTAAAAAGTTCTGAACCGTCTCGTGTAAAGTTAATACCAGACGGCCTTCATCCAAATACACCTGACACTGTCAGGTGTAAAACCTTCAAAAATTCTATGAAGCGTCATGTGTTAATTTTGCAGCTTCATCATCAACATGTTACGGCGTCACTAGATAAAGCGTGACGCCGTCAGGTGCAATTCCTGACAGGTTTTTCACGACTTTGCTGTTTTCTTCACTTTTGAGCCCAAAAATGTCCAAAATGCTCAATTTTCCAGAAATCACGTCCCAAGTACCTAAAATGAGAAAAAAACGATTTGGGGTAATATTTGACCAAATAAATACGATTTAAGGCTTAAATGACCCCTTAAAAACGTAACAAATAAATCCTTATCAGGTTCGTTGGCCAAATCGGATTCAATTCTACTTTCCCATCAAAATAAGTTTCCAAATGAAGATTCTGGTATATTTTTCGCTTATTTTGTTATATTAGTCAGTATATGTTGCTTCATTGCTTATTTTGTATTATTTTTTGTATAGATGTGATGTGTTGCTTATTTTGATTTTAAAACTTTTTTGGAACGATATGGCTTGGTGATGAGTTATATGAATCCGTAGATTGAAGTTTTGATGGAATGAGTGTTTGGATTAGCTTATTTCAACCAGTATTTTGAAGTTTTGTGACTGTATTAGCTTATTTTGTGACTGTATTAGCTTAGTTTGTGATCGATTAGTTTATTTTTGTGATGGAGTGAGTGTTTGGATTTGCTTATTTCAGCCAGTAGATAGAAGTTTTGTGATGAAATGAGTTATATGGAATGAGTGTTTGGATTAGCTTTTAGGAATCAGTAGATTGAAGTTGTGATGGACTGAGTGTTTGGATTAGCTTATTTCAGCCATTACATTGGAGTTTTGTGATCGATTAGCTTATTTTGTTGCTTATAGGAATCAGTAGATTGACATTTGTGATTGATTAACTTGTTTTTTTTTTTGCTTATTTTCATATTGCTCTAACATATAACTTGATTCATGCTTGTAACATATAACTTGATTCATGTGATTAATGTTGAATCCCATGTGATTTATTCTGAATCCCATGAGATTCATAGAGAATCTCATTGGATTCTTAATGTTTTTTTATTGTATAACTATTTTTTTTTTTTAATGTTAGGTGTTCTTAATGCTTATTAATGTGATTAATTTGTAGATGGCAAATCAAGCTGTTGCGTAATCAGCAACTATCAGTGTGCAGCCTGTAAGCTAGCAACAGCAGCACAAAGTAAAGGATATGGTGAGCTATGTTAGGAAAATAATTACACTGGTCAGGATGCGAAACCCGGTAACATATATGAGCGTGTTTATTTATAGTTGATGAGTATAACGCTAATTCACAACTGGTCAGGATGCGCACTGTAATTCCAATATAGACTAAACATTTGGTTTTGTTGATATTATTTCGTAGGTTGGCCAATAAAATCTACGGCCTAACAATTCATTGATGGTTCTAGAGATAGAGGGCATTTTTATGATAGCAGGAGTGGCGGAAGAAACAAAGAGATTATCTGTTGGAACATGTGAATCATAACAATAATTTAAACACATAAACATCATCAAGCACGCAGCGGATATAGATCAAATACATGTAATTGAAATTAACCGAATATAAAAGAAATGCGTACCTCTTGCGAAATTGAACAAAAATATGCCAATACTTCGTTAGCTTACACGTTAGCAAAAATATGCCAATATGCCAATGTGAACCAATGTCATTATGGTGGATCGACTATGGTGTAGTCGAATAGGGCAATCACACGTTAGCAAAAATATGCCAATACTTCGTTCTCGAACACACGTACTATTAGCGTTTCAATAAGAAAATCTAGGTTCTTAATTCACGAGCAAGCACTACTAGTTGAGCCTTAGTTGATTCAAAGGAATCGCCTATAGCTCAAAGAAAAGAGGAAGAAGCGAAATTGGCTTGGTAATAAACCAAGGGATGAATGGAATGAATACATGAGGCCATGTATTTATACTAATCAATAACTTGGAGCAAAAGCCTCAAACCCTACCCCATAAAGGGTGGGTCGGCCGAACATGGGCTCAAGAAACCCATTCCATAGCTTTCTTCAACTCTATTTCAAGTCTAGTCCTTCATCTTTCGTCTAACGGTCGTTAGTGACCGTTAAGTGTACATTTCGTGAATTTAATAATTATTCTTAACTAATATAATAATTATTAATTAATTGAAACTCATACGTAAAGTGTGCAATCCCGAAGTCTCAAGTTCGAGTCCGGTCATGCTACACTTAATTTATATCCGTAAAACTAACAGCTCCCACTCAGATAGAGATTAATGCAGCAATGACATTGGTTAGTCTAGCATAACATGCCAATGTCCCCAGAACGACTTGAGTATGGTTTCCTGGAAAAACCACCTTTGATGATTCATCATCATACTTATCCTTTTGATTCTAATACTATGTTAACATGGATATGGATTGAAGTCATTCCATAATTAACTATTTGTTTCTCGTTATTTATGATCAAGCAAGATTACCAATTTATCTGAACGTATTCCAGATAGACCTTGGGCATGGCCATGCAAACATCTTGTTAATCCAACGAGTGGCAAAACAGTATTAAACTTCAAAACAAATTTGAAGGAACCAAATCATGTATTGACTACAAGCATAACCTATGAATTTCGCATCACCTCTGAAAATAATCCTTATAACTACCAGTTACGGATAGCTTTAGACTATCTCACAGAAAATGAGCTACATCCACAACAGTTACCTGGTATCTTAAGTCTGAGGATAAATATTCATGATTTACTATAATGACAACATCCATAAGTATAATCATGTAATTGGGATTTTGTCATATATTCAATTTATTCATTCTATTGAATATCATGCGAATTTGGCATGTCCACGCATCAATATACTTAAGTATATTATACCAAAACTCAGGTAACATTATCAAACCACAGGTGAAAGTCAACCCAAACCAAAAGGACCATTATTGTAACTTTTATAACTGAAAAAAAAGTTAAAGGATGACCGGTGAAAACAGACGCGAACCACAGGGACCAATAATGTATGTTTTTTTAAGTATTAACCTACAAACCGGTCAAACATGTAAAAAAAATGGGTTAACATTGTGTATATTGTGCAAAATTTGAAAGTTTCTTAGCGATACAAGTAATAGATTTAGTATGTTACGTATTTCGATTCTTTTGAGAAAGTATGTTGCGTATCTTTAGACTTAGTCCTTAAAAAAATTACAAAAAAAAAAAAAAAAAAATGTATGGCAACATATTTCATTACATCCACCCATATTAATAAATTACAATAATGCTAATGAATATATTCAAACAAAATAACAAATACTAATAACTTTATAACAAAACTTACCTATTAAGTTTTTTTTAACAAATACTAACTTTTAACATAGAACATACGAATTATGGCATTTTTCCGTCGACACAGCGGCGACAGCTATTTTCCGGCAACCCAGCGACGGTAGTAACAACTTTTTTGGCGAATAAGCAACGGCGACAGTTTTTTTCCCAACAACCCAAATGCGGCGACGACGGATGCTGTAACAAAATGAAACGTTACAAATCTTATCAAAAACCATGATCTAAAAATAAAATATACAGATTTATAAAAGAAAACTTTAAAAGCTTAATGAATAGTCATGGGGTATTTTTTTTTAGGCTCGTAGTGGTGTGGTGAGGGGCGGTGGTAAAGGGTTTTTTTTGTGGTCTCGGTTTTGTTAGAGAGAGAAAAGAGGACAATTTTTTCATGTGTGTGTGTTTTTTTGTGTCAGGTATGAGATGGGTTTTGTGTTAGCTTATAATTGAGTTAGGTTGGGCGGAATTGGCATATACTTTCCAGTTTCGAAGCATAAAATCATTTTCCCGCCCCATTTATTGACATGAATTGTTGCCATTTTTCACATTTGCACTTTCAGTTAGACACACATTGATTTACATTCATTACTTTCCATCAATACTTCCCATTTATTGACATGAATTGTTGCCATTTTTCACATTTGTAGTTTCGGTTGACATTAATTCACCAGGCAACGATTTACACATTTTCAAAAGGGTAAATTGGGATTGACCAAAAATTAAGTTTTCCACATTTTCACATTGTCACTTTGACCATTTCTTTATTATAAGTAGTTAAGATAGGCTATTATGCCATATTGTTAGGAATTCAAATATTCCTATTAAAGACTCGGTCACCATAATTATGTAATAGCATTGATACAGCTCGTAGTTACATTAATATTTAGTTAGTCTTTAGATTAGTTTAGTAACACCGTGGAGGACGGATGGGTCTTTACCCACTGTACACCCGATCCACAGCCCGTAGGAGGGCGTATTATTGTAATTGTATATATAACCTCATCCCACCAAGGGAGAGGCTTGGTTGTTCAATAATACACACACACAATTAGTGTGTTTCTCTCACTAGTACTTCCCCTCTCTAATATAGTTTCTCTCTCTAACTCAACAATGGCCAACTTAATATTCCATAACCCAAGACCTCCCGAATCACCATATAATCAACATAACACGATCCTACAATTGGTATCAGAGCCAGGTTGTTAGTTGTGTTGATTTTTGTGGTTTCTATTCATGTGTTAGAGCTGTTTTTTTTCTACCATGTTGGAGCTGTTTCTCTACTAATTTTTTTTTCGGATCTGAATATTTTTATTCTTGTTTTTGTTAACATCAGTTTCTCATACTATCTTGTGTAAGGGTGAGCAAACGGACCGGATGGACCGGACCGACCGACAAAACCGACCGGACCGGACCGGACCGGACCGGACCGACCACATTCGGTCCGGTCCTCGGTCTAGGCTTTTTGGCTATTTCGGTCCTCGGTCCGGTCGGTCCGGTCCGGTCCGGTCCGGACCGACCAAAAAACCGAAAAAACGTGCCAAAATAGGCCTAAATGGACCGGACCGACCGAAGACCGGACCGGACCGAACCGGACCGAGACCGGACCGACCACATTCGGTCCGGTCTCGGTCTATGGTTTTTCCGGTTCTCGGTCGGTCGGTCCGGTCCGGTCCGGTCCGGTTTTCGGACCATGCTCACCCTTAATCTTGTGTATCCATATGGTGAAAATAGTCCTTTGTGCTTTATCAGGCTGACAAAATCAGTTTTGTGTCATCTTTATGTCCAAACTGTTATTTGTATATCATCTTTGTGACTATTTTACACCATCCCATGAATCTTTGGTCGGAAAAAGTGGTCTAAACTTGGTCGGAATCTGGCTGGAATCTGGGTTTAAAAGGCTTCTTGGTAGCGATTACCTCATCTATGGCATAATTTTGAGCTGTTATTTGGCGTTTTCTCAAAGGAGTGTAGACAAAAAAATTGAAAGTGACAGTTTTGGGGTTACACTGTTAGCGATTAGTCTCTACTTTCTAGTAGCGATTAACTCTCTAATTAGCGGGCACCTCAAAAGTGTAGCGTTTAACTTTTGAAATTCAATTTTATTTGTAAAACCCAAACGAGATGCTGCCAAATTTTTGTCAGAAGTAGCGATTAGTTCACAAGATAAGAAGAGAAGTAATTAAACCTGAACAACAACTGACCCACAAATCTAAACCCACATCAACAACAAACAATCCATCCCTCACTCATCTACAACAACAGTCAACCACCAACCCACAGCCAATCCATCACCTATGACCATCAACAAAGCGTACAACAATAATCATCTCAATCTCATGTTACAACAACGAGATCTCAGTTATAGTTCACATAAATTTCAAATCGTTAATAGACTTTCAAGAGGTGTGAACTTAATCCATCATCTACCCTATCGAAGGCTTAGATTCTATTCATATCCGAATATAAAGAATAAGAAGAAAACAAGTCTGTTATCATCTTTCCTTGATTCGTTCACAAACAAACAAGATAGGTAAATACTAAATGATCTCAAATTCTTTTTCGTGTGCTACAACGGATTCGTAGACCTTAAAAGATCAGACACACGATAAAGTATTCATCACGGATCTGTGGAGAGCAAGGCTCATTTCTTTTATTCGAAAGTAAAGAAAGAACAATAACAATTATGTTATCATCTATCTTTGTTTCGTTTAAATAATACTCTAACCAAAAACAAATACCTACCATATACCTTTGTTATAAGATCTTGAGCGTAGATGACATGCTATTTCTTGTTTAGCAATGAGATTTAAAGGTTTTGTGTAGTGATGGATGCGACTGAGATTAAATATGAGATCGATTATGGATTGAGGGTTTCATTTAGGTTGCTGCGTTACTTGTCTGTTGAATCTATGATTGATTAAATTGGAATGATATTCGTGAGGTGGGAGAGAAAAGTGTTTTGGGGCCGGATTATGTGAAGATTAGGATTAAGGGTTATGTGAAGATTAGTTATTAATACCCGTGTAGTTAGGGTAAGGATTGTCAAGTTGGACCGGGCTTCATTTCTTTAAGATTTTGGATCAGACTTTTGAGCTTGGGCCGAGTATACACGGGCTGGAAAGAATTGCGTTGTTAGTTGAAACATCTTTGGGCCATCCAATTTTCATCAAACGTTTTGGACCGACAGTTTTATACGAAAATTGGACTACTCATTGGTTAAGAGTAATATTTGGTATTTTAATGGCTAATGGCTATTTTTTTAAGTTCGTAATGACAAAAATGACTAATTTTCACGGGGATGCATTTTTGACATGATCGGGGTGTATCAGTTACGGGTTGATTGTGTTGATTTTTTAATTGTTGGGTTGTTGGATCATATCACTTGATTGGGCCGATAGTTAGCTGTATAAATCGGGTCAAAAAATTTTGTGTTTTGGCTTAATTTTATTGATTATAATTGTGATTGAGTGGCTAATTATTTTTGGTATAATTATTTGGCGAAAAAGAGTGGTACGTTTGGTTCTACAAAACTTCACGAGGATACACATGTCACGGCTAGTATTTGGGTATAGGAATATCAAAGTGATTACGGGGTTGATTTGGTATTTCTAATTTGAGATTGAAGTGGAATTTCATGAAAGCGCGTACTTATTTTATCTTGAAGTCGGGGTTGGTTGGATGCATGACTCTCAATGATAACTTGCTCGTGCTTAAGATTTAAGTTGAAGACTTGGTTTATCTAGTTGCCAGAAGTCAGGATGAATGGTTGAAGACCTGGTTAACTATCACTTAAAGGAGTTACATTAGTACTCAGTGTCACACGCAGAAGACGATGTGGATAATCGCAAGAGGTGATGAATGTCTCATACTTTGTAAGGATAGTATTGAGTACTTAGAGATTTGCATGGTGCACAAATTCTCTACACCGTTCTTCCAAAAACAGTGGAAGCTTAAGTAACAAATTTGGGGATGATATGTGCCTAATTACACATATCTTTTATACAATTTGAACCCACAAAAACGACCAAAAACACACAAATGACTCACAAAATGTTACAAATTCATAAAAATGTGTTTTTATGTGACTCGGGAACAAAAAGATTAAAAAACAGGTGAAAACTGATCAAGTTCACACAAAATTACAGTTTCAGTCCCTGGAGTTACACAAATTGGCAAAACTAGTCCCTGAGAGTTTAAAATAAATAAAAAGTCAACTTTAGTCCTTGGGAACTCAAACTTATTCACAAATAGTCCCTGGATAAAATTTTACACAATCTGGCAACTTTTACCCCTTAAATTACAAAATTGGCAAATTTAGTCATCGGGTATTTAAAACTTGGAATTTATCAAAACATACCTTTGAACTATTCATAATTCACAATTTGGAACAATTTGAATAACTTTTGGGAATTTACAAAACTAGTCCCTTAAAATCCAAAAATAACATATTAGGTCCCTGAAGTTTTAAAATGGAAATTATATACTTTTGGTCCTTGTGTTATGTTTTATTGGCAGGTTTGGTCCTTGGAAGAAGTTTGGAAAGTTTGCATATTCAGCCCCTCAAGTTTTCAGCAATGACAAAATTGGTCCTTGAAAGTTATAAACTAAACAACCAAATGGACCCTTTGTTATTTATATAATCCAAAACCAAAAACAAGTCCAAAATCAAATCCTGGCCCAACACTAAACACCCCAGCCCATTGTTTAAAATAAATAACACCGGGCACTATTCCCCTTCTCTCCACCATGCACCCTTTAACACTGAGTCACCATACCACCCCGTACCCACAGTTTTTTCACCTCCAAATCACCACCACCTACTCTAAACTTGTCTCCCCACCTCACACATGCTCCCAAACTTCATTAATTACAGAAAAACGGCCTCAAGCAACCACAGAGACTTTTGGAGCCAAAAAGCCATTTAAATGGCTAAGATCATTTCTGCTCAATCAAAGGCTGTGAATTAAAGTGGGATTTGACTAACAAGTTGGGGAGGACTCAAAAGGTTATAAAAGGTTGAGGATGAAAGAGAGAAGAGCACTTTGGCATCCGCCCATTGTCACTTAGATTAGAATTTATTGCTTATTTTTAATTACAAGTCATTTACAGCTTTCATTGTTGTACTAGACCTTAAACAAGTTTAATATAACAATATTTACAGTTTTATTGGGATCATCTTTTAAATTTCATGTCTTTACTTAAATTGTCATTTAAATTTCTTGTCATTTAAATTCGTGTTTGATCAAGGTTGTTAATGGTTCTTATAAACACTACTTAGCTCTCAGTAAGCTATAGCATGCTTTTAGAATCCAGAAAACAGCTTATGATCTTTTAAATTAAAAAAATACCAAAAATATAGAAAATAGTTGAAAAATCAAAAATCAGTTGTGAGGGCAAAGGAAGCTTGGAGCTTGATACAGCTTGTATGGTCCTGGTTGTAGTGCTTCTTGGGAAGCTTTAGGTTGTGTTACTTGGCCTTGGTTCTTAGTTCTCAGCTGATTTTTCATTTGTAAGCATTTTCTTTAATTTCTGCATTTTACTGTTGATGTGTCTTATTCACTTTAATTACTGTGTTTTCTTGTCAATATGTTGTTGTTTAGTGTTTTTAAACTTCAATCTTGTATGTTTATATGTTAATTTTTAGAGTTGCTAAAATTCCATTTGTGACTGTAAAAATAGCATACTAGTAACTTTAGTGTTCTTGTTGTTATTATTGTCATTTTTCTGTTTGTTTATGCTTATGTGTTGTTTTTAAGTTGAATTATTGCTTTATGTTATATGTTTGTGTTTTGGAATTTAATTATGCTTGAAATTGCATAATGACTGTCAATTGGTCAATATTTGATAATCCTAGGTCTAATCTGTTTGACAACTTGCTTAGTCTTAAAATGGTGTGAATTATGACACATTTTCACCACTGGATTGGATATTATTGACTTACACAGTCTTGTGTTATGGAAATATAAATTTTATTTCATTAAAAGGTTTGTTTGGATAAATGGGTAAGACTGTGTTAGAGGGTTTAGTTGTTGTTGTTCTTGTTGGATACACACTACTTAGGTCCTATATAACTCATTTAAGCCTTAATGAAACAGTGAACATGATAAATAGTCAAAATGACTCTTGATTTTATGTTATCTGTCTACTGTAACATCATTTGATCCTAAAATCTTGCATATGTGTTAAAAAGTTGTTAATCTTTGTTTAGTTCATGTTTATTATGTCTAATACATCAAAATCAGTGATTAAATTCAGATTAAAATTCATGAAAGTCAATTTTGTTCATAAATTCAAAAAGTCAAAATTACCACAAACCTGATTTTGATTTAAATGTTAAATTTTAGTGTGCCTTTATTATTAAGTTGCTGCTTATGTGCTTTTAGGGCTTGTTAGTGTTGTTGCTTATCTGTCTTGTGTATTTTTGTCAATTTTTATCTTTAATGTTTACATGCTTAATTTATTGCTTTTTGTCAGCTTATTTTGCCCTGTCTCTCAGTTTCAAGCCCAAGTTCACAAGCTTGTAGCTTGATGGATTTTGGACTTGAGACTGAGTTTAATGTTGTTAATTGAAGCCCTAATTGCTATTTGTTTATGTGTACGTTTATATTTCAGTCTTTAGCTTATTAGACCACTCTACTCATTCCACCTTTTTGTCACAAAAACATCTCACTTCACTGAAGCAAACAGTGAAGTGAGATGGTTACCCAAAGCTTCTAACAGCTCCTTTGTGAGCTTGAGTTTTTGATTCTTGGCTTTTCACAAAGCCAAGGAACCAAACTCAATGTCTCAGTTTTGTTGAGCTTATTAATGCTTATTTGATAAATCAAAGTTAGGAATTGTGTTTGCCCATTCTCAACAGCTTCTTGTGAACACAAGAAACTTACACCATTTCCACAGCTCCTAACAAGCTCATTAGAGATCCATAGCTTGAGTGGTTTGGCTTTTTAAGAAGCCAAGCTACCCAGCTTCTTGATCCTGTGCTTATATCTCATGTTGCAGCCCTTTTGATAGGGCTGCAACCAGCTTTAACTTATCACCATTTGGATGAGGTATTCATGATGAGGCGAAAAATGATCCGTTTTTAGGGGGTCATTTAAGCCCGAATCCGACTTTATTTGATCAAATATTGCCCTAAATCGTTCCTTTTGTGATTTTAGGTGTTTGGAGAGTGAATTCTGGAAAAGAGGCTATTTTGGACGTTTTTGGAGCATAAAGTGAAGAAAACGACAAAGTACCAAAAATCCAAGCTGGAAATACAAGGTGACGGCGTCAAGACTTGCCTCTTGACGGCGTCAGACATGATGAATATTTTACCGTAGCTGGTGATGGCGTCAGATGGGCAGGTGACGGCGTCAAAGTGGCCAAGAATAATTTACCGTAGGTGGTGACGGCGTCACATAGGCCGTCACAAGTGGATCCAGGGCGTCCGAGGAAGTATATGGCGGCGAGGTGACGGCGTCAGATTTAACTCTTGACGCCGTCAGAACGATTTTCCTATATATAGTTTTCTAGTTTTTTCATTAAAAAAGGGAGAGAGAAGTTTTGGTGAAACCCTAAAGACGATTTTGGTGCCTCTTTTACAGGTTTTTCAAGGGTTCCAAACCCTTGAGACCTTGCATTGTAATTGAGATAAGTATACTCTTAATTCAATCAATATGTCTATGTGTTGGTTGTTTATCTTTTGTTCTTATCTTAATTCTACTATGCTAGGCTAGATTTTCTTTGTGTTTGCTTAGATCTAATGAAACCTAGATGTTGATTATGTGTTAATTACTTGTCTATTCTTGTTCTTGGATGAATGATATTATATGTTAGGCTTAAGAAAACTGGCAGATCTCCAAATGGTAACATGCTTGAACGTCTTAAGAAACATGAACCGAGGCGTACTAGGTCTTTATTGGTTGTATTTAATGCATGAGCCACTGTTTACAATCCCTATAGTTGTGCTGGGTCATGGTGTAGGAGGAGATAAGAGCTCATAGAGTTGGGGAGTTATGTATGCCACCCCACGAATGGTATTAAGGAATACAATCCGTCATCCATACAAGTGTAACAAGTAATTGACATGTAAAAGATATCTAGGGAGTAATGAAGTCTAAGTAAACACAATTTCTCCAAATACTGCTCACAACCTTAGTTTAATATTAGTTTAATTTCATTTTCATTAGTTTAATTAGTTATAATATAGTTTTGGGTTAGTTGAGTAGCAACTAATTCCGCCCACTCCTTCAAAACCCGAGATTTTACTTGCTTTCATTAAAATATAAAAATACAAAAATAATCACCCTCCATCTCTAGAACTATTAATTAGGCTTTCTAATCCTAGCGACACTATTCCTAAGCTGAACGATCAATCCCCCGGTACTTGTCACTATACTATACTATAACGATCAGGTACACTGCCTGGTGGGGGTTGTAAGCCTCGCGAGATCCCTCGAGAGGTAAAGCAAGGTGCGATTCCCACGCATCAAGTTTTTGGCGCCGCAGCCCGGGGAATAGTTATTGTTTAGGTTAGGATTTCTTTTTATTAGGTCTACTTGCTAGATTCCTTTCTAGTAAGATTTTTATTTTTATTTTTAGGTTTTCTTTAGTCTATCTTATTTCTTCGTGCCTTTGTTCGTAACTCTTTACCATCCGACATCATGGAAGGTGGTAACATCTTTGAACCCATCATCCCACCACAACAAAACCCACCATTAGAACCCCTTAGGCCCCGAACCTTAGGAGAGTATTCCCGACCTAGCCACCAAGGCTACCGAAACACCATTGAGCTCACCGGAGCCAATGTGACCCCCTTGCGATCCGACACCATCCGGTTGGTGCAAAGCGGATGTGCATTCCATGGACTTCGTTCCGAAGATCCAAACCAACACTTTAAGGACTTCCTCAAAATCGTAGATTCCATAGACCCAGGTGTTGAGACTAGAGAGACAACCCGATTACGCCTATTCCCATTCTCTCTACGAGATCAAGCTAGTCAATGGCTTGAGCGTTTCCCCGCGGGATCCATCACCACATGGGACAATCTCGCCAATCGTTTCCTTACCCAATTCTTTCCGCCGGAAAAGACTGCAATGCTTAGAAGGGACATTTTGATGTTTGAGCAACAGCGGGGTGAACCTTTCTACGAGGCTTGGGCCCGTTTTAAGGATCTCCTCCACAAGATCCCTCATCATGGCATAAACCTTTGGTTATTAGTTCAGATTTTCTACGACCATGTTGATTATCACACTAAGCGCACTATCGATAGGGCCGCGGGAGGAAAATTGCGTGATAAGGATGCTGAGGAGTCATGGGCGATTATAGAAGAGCTCGCTGTCGATAATAATGAGATTTGGGAGTTTAAACATACGGTGGAAGCAGCCATCAATGCAGTCTCGGCATCTGGAGGAACCACCGAAATCCCCGATGAACTCTTATGCAAAATTGAGGCAAAAGTTGACTATTTTGAGGAAAGGCAAAGGAGACCCTTAAGTCCTAGACAAGCCATGGTCAATTCTGTCTCAAGATCAACCTCGGTACCATTATCTGAATCACCCTCTAGAGAACATGTCGAGACTTTTCAAAAGTGCACTCCACCTTGCTCCCCTCCCAAGGAACTTAGCTCAGAATTTGAGGATAGGATGAGAGAATACATGGCGACCCACTCTGATCGGCTTGCTAGATTCGAAGAAGCAGTTTATAAGCAAAAGGAGGAGATGCAGGAGAAAATGAATGAGATGTTGAGTCTATTGGAGGAGTATGCCAGTCAGAAAACCCCCGAGCGAATACTGCTAAGGAAAGAAAGTGCCGCTCCCACCACCCAATTTGCTAACTCCATCACCATTGTCCATAAAGATAATGAGAAGGTAAAAACACCTGCTAAACAGACCTTAGAAAAATCGCCTGAGTCCCAACCTTTAAGCTACTACCTGAAACATGACATAAACGAAAGCACCATAACAAATTGGATTAAGGGTGATAGGCGTAACAAATCCTCCGAACAGGTTCCCGAGAAAGAGAAAGAAGAGGAAGATGAGCATGATACGCTTATTGGAGGATCAGTGGTCGAGAGGTTATTGGTACAGAAAGTAGCTACTAAGCAGGTAGCATGTGGAAACTTTGAAATACCAACAAGCATCGGGGACTTGAAACATCTTAGTGCTTTCGCCGACCAAGGATCGGAAGTAAATCTTATGCCCCTAACTATTTACATCCAACTAACGTCGAAAATGCCAACACCTACTCGTGTTAGGCTGTCTCTTGTTGGACACTCGTACGTATACCCCCTAGGAATAGCAGAAGATGTATTAATTAATGTGGCAGGATTCATGTACCCCGTTGATTTTATGATCATTGATGATAAAGGGGATGGATGCATGCCAATAATCCTTGGGGCACCATTCCTCACCACCACTAGGGCTATCATTAAGTATGAAGATAGGAAGATTGAGCTTAAATCTGGAAAGAGAAAGATTAGCTTCCACATGACTCCGCGAAGTGGACATGAGAATATGAGTTGGAGAATGATTAAAAACAACATTGGCGCAACACCCATTCGTGTTCAGAATAAAATCCTTGCATGGGAGGCAAGAATCAAAAGCTATAAGAAAGCTAAGGATGAAAGGAGAAAAAGCAATAAGGATCCGATAGAACTCAAACACACTCAACACGAAAGCAATCATACACCGTTTGAGGAAGGAAACTTAGTACTCTTAAGACACTTAGAAACAACAATACCACCCGATAAACCAAGTCCTTGGTGGTATGGGCCATTCACCATCGAAGGATTAAGCCAAGATGGAGTAGCTAACTTGAGGAGCAAATTAGGTGGGAAGGTGATTGCGAGTATTGATAGATTGAGGCATTACCACCATAACAGTAATGATCGAAATTATATGGGGTACATCATTTCAAATGATGAGATCACGTAGTAACCCACGACTTTGAGTCTAGCTACAAGACTCGTAAATAAAGAAAAGCGCTTCTTGGGAGGCAACCCATGTTTTGTGTGATTTTAATTGTTTGATTGTTATTTGCTTCCGTATGCATGTTTTATTTTTATTGTTGGTTGATCATGTTTCTCAATTAAAATGTGAAATACTTTATTATGTTGTTTGGCCTAGTCTTAACTTCAACCTAAAGGTATTTTTGCAAAAGATAAGTGTAAGGGGAAACCCCAAATGTGTTTTTAAGAAACAACTCGATCATGATTCTCTACAATATTTAATGAACATGTATATTCGTATTTGTTAGAGTCAAATGCTTGTATCGAGTCATAATGAAGTTTTGCAGGATTTTCCAGGAAGTAGGACAAGGTTTTTCCAGAAATTTTCCGGAAACTTAACATAAAGATTTCTGCAGGTCCATTCTGACGGCGTCAAGGAATTGCTCTTGACGGCGTCAGGAGTCAAAAATCTGGAAATTTTACCCGTTTTGTTTTTTCTAACGGAATCTTATGGTTTTTGTGATTTATTAAGTTTTATAATCTCCAGGAAATCTGCAAACTTCATTCCACAAGCATTATATCTTACTTTGTTTTCTAGGATTTAGTAACTTATATAGGATGCCGTCGATTTTACGCGAGGTTGCCTTGTCTACTTTTGTCAGGATTTACAGGTTATTTAAGACAAGAAGATGATTTATATTCTGGAAGGGAAGCTTTGATTGTTCATTTTCTTGGAGGAAGACTTAACCTGGCCAACCTAAAATCCATACCGAGCGAATCAGGGGAGTATTTGATTTCATTCTCTTTACTTCTTAACTTTTACATTCTTTACTTGAACATTGGGGACAATGTTCATCCTAAGTGTAAGGGGAGGGTAAAAAGATGATACCATACATATGCACTTTCGCTTGAGTTTGTTTTGTTTGATAGTAGATGAGTAATAAAACTATGAGAAATACTTGTTAGTGTAATTTTAGCGCCAAATTTAAAATTTTTTACAACATTTAGGAGTGAAACTTTAGCCATAGCAAGCGTCTCATGGATAGGAGATTGTATGACTAGCACATAACCGTATATTCAGAAAAATTTTCCACCCAAAGATGTGAGGTTCGCCTTTAGTTTTGATAGGAAAAGCATTTATTATTGGTGCTTATGAGTGTACCGGTAGCATTTAGATTCTAGAACTTGCGTTAGTGATACATCCCGAGACCGCTAGTGAGACTACATTCGTGTGGTAGGATTTACTACATGATAAGAGGCATTAGGATCACCCTTGTGTTAAACCCGTAATATAATTACTTGACCATTTAAGTCATATTACTTGGCTAGTTAAGTCAACTAATTTTTCCCACACCCTTTGCGTTGTACTCATTTTTAGTACACGATACCCCTAGTACACCCCTCCGAGCCTATCTTTTCGTTTCTAACTTTAAGCATTTTACTTAAAGGAAGAATTTATTACACCCCACTTAAATGTACACCCAAATCGCCTTAGCCTTCCGTGTATGCGCTCATTTTTAGTGCATTATTGTTATTTGTTAAACCCTAAGTTAACTTTCTAATTGATTACATGGTTGCTAAGTCGAGTCATATCCTTGTACATATTGTTTTGGGACGATTGGGACTCATGGGTAAGTACTTATTTTATGGAGTAATGGGGAAGAACATAATATTATTACCCCCATATGTACGTTAATCTTTGAAGTGCTCCAAGTGTTTTGATTTTCTTAATTCGAGTCATTAGAATAGTTTAAGGTAAAGTATGTAAAGATTCAAGTGTAAGGGGATTGCTCATACCCCTATGATGTATTATTTTGGATGGTAGGGTAAGAGTGTATGAAAAAAAAAAAAAAAAAAAAAAAAAAATCGAAAAAATTAAGAAAAAGAAAAAAAAATAGAAAAAGAAAAAAAAAAGAAAAAAAAAACATACGGACTACCATCCCGTTTCATTCTATGTTCATTTTATGTTTTTGTTATTTTTCATTTATTAGCTTAAGTCGAGTCTAGTCTTGGCTTAGCAACGCCATTTTGTACATGTAATTAACCAAGATTGTTAACTCGCCACCAGTAAAATTCCCTTTATCCAACAAAACCGTGTAATTTATATCCCTACACCTAACGTTATAACCCTTTAAAAGACCTCTTTGATAGTTTATCCTAGGTGCTTACGCCATGTGGTGGAGGTTTGATCCTTTCCCAAGCCTATGGTAATCTATTTTGTTATGACAGGTAGTGAGAGATATCTTCCATTTCCATAATGTTATGTTACTTTATTACACCCGAGAGATGTGAGTATCTAAACACTATTTGTGAGGTGCTTGTGTATGACCTCCGTGCTTGTCTATTGGTCTTTAGTGGAACGATTATTTGTTGTAATTACTTTTATATTAGTGTTAAATGACCCCTAACTTGTCTTTTGAGTAGAATAAAAGCTCATTTGCTTGAGGACAAGCAAATCTCAAGTGTAAGGGTATATGATGAGGCGAAAAATGATCCGTTTTTAGGGGGTCATTTAAGCCCGAATCCGACTTTATTTGATCAAATATTGCCCTAAATCGTTCCTTTTGTGATTTTAGGTGTTTGGAGAGTGAATTCTGGAAAAGAGGCTATTTTGGACGTTTTTGGAGCATAAAGTGAAGAAAACGACAAAGTACCAAAAATCCAAGCTGGAAATACAAGGTGACGGCGTCAAGACTTGCCTCTTGACGGCGTCAGACATGATGAATATTTTACCGTAGCTGGTGACGGCGTCAGATGGGCAGGTGACGGCGTCAAAGTGGCCAAGAATAATTTACCGTAGGTGGTGACGGCGTCACATAGGCCGTCACAAGTGGATCTAGGGCGTCCGAGGAAGTATATGGCAGCGAGGTGACGGCGTCAGATTTAACTCTTGACGCCGTCAGAACGATTTTCCTATATATAGTTTTCTAGTTTTTTCATTAAAAAAGGGAGAGAGAAGTTTTGGTGAAACCCTAAAGACGATTTTGGTGCCTCTTTTACAGGTTTTTCAAGGGTTCCAAACCCTTGAGACCTTGCATTGTAATTGAGATAAGTATACTCTTAATTCAATCAATATGTCTATGTGTTGGTTGTTTATCTTTTGTTCTTATCTTAATTATACTATGCTAGGCTAGATTTTCTTTGTGTTTGCTTAGATCTAATGAAACCTAGATGTTGATTATGTGTTAATTACTTGTCTATTCTTGTTCTTGGATGAATGATATTATATGTTAGGCTTAAGAAAACTGGCAGATCTCCAAATGGTAACATGCTTGAACGTCTTAAGAAACATGAACCGAGGCGTACTAGGTCTTTATTGGTTGTATTTAATGCATGAGCCACTGTTTACAATCCCTATAGTTGTGCTGGGTCATGGTGTAGGAGGAGATAAGAGCTCATAGAGTTGGGGAGTTATGTGTGCCACCCCACGAATGGTATTAAGGAATACAATCCGTCATCCATACAAGTGTAACAAGTAATTGACATGTAAAAGATATCTAGGGAGTAATGAAGTCTAAGTAAACACAATTTCTCCAAATACTGCTCACAACCTTAGTTTAATATTAGTTTAATTTCATTTTCATTAGTTTAATTAGTTATAATATAGTTTTGGGTTAGTTGAGTAGCAACTAATTCCGCCCACTCCTTCAAAACCCGAGATTTTACTTGCTTTCATTAAAATATAAAAATACAAAAATAATCACCCTCCATCTCTAGAACTATTAATTAGGCTTTCTAATCCTAGCGACACTATTCCTAAGCTGAACGATCAATCCCCCGGTACTTGTCACTATACTATACTACAACGATCAGGTACACTGCCTGGTGGGGGTTGTAAGCCTCGCGAGATCCCTCGAGAGGTAAAGCAAGGTGCGATTCCCACGCATCAGTTCATCAGTATACTCATCCAAAATCAGCCAATTTCATAAGCTCACTACAAGCTTATTAATTGATCATAGCTTGTGAATTTTAGATCAATGTGGAGCTTATCCATTAGATTCTAGGATCCAATGCTTTGAATCAATCTTGCAGCTCATTTAGAAGGGATGCAATCAGCTTTTAGTGTGTCCCCATTTGATTTGTATACTGGTTCGCCCAGTTAATACAGTCACTTGGGTGACTTTTCAATGGCTTCTCACAAGCTCATCTGTGGACCCCACAGAGTGAGCTTGGGCTTTTTGGAAAGCCAACCAGACCACCTTGCTACTCCAACTTCTTATTTGGCTTTTTCAGCTTATTATGTAAGCTTAATTTGCCAAGATAATAGGTTGCAGGGGTGTTTGGATCTGCAAGTAACTGTCAAAAGCTTGTTGGCTTATTTTAGCTTATTGGCTTATCCCAGTGTATTTGCTTGTTGAATATTGTTCATATTACTTGTACAAACCATATTTTCTCTTTTGTTACCTGTGTTGAACTTACATCAAGCTCACTTGAGCTTTCAATCAATCCAAGTTGAGATTTTTCAAGCTCAACTGTCTAAACCTTAGGCTTACACTCTTGTGCTCATTTTATGGAGCAATTTAGATTGTATTCTGTTTATAACTTGCACATATGTTTTCTTTCTTTATCTTTCAAATGTGGAGCTTTTACTAAGCTCATTTGAGCTTCCAATCCATCCAAGTCAAGCAACAAGCTTGACTGTCTAAACCAAAAGCTCACATTCTGTTTATTTGGCCAAGTCAAGTGCATATATCTGTTTATATTTATCCATTGGACATGTGTGCATGAAACTTGACCTTTGTTTCACCTTTTTCCAGCTTGTTTCAACCTTTGCAGCCAAACAGTGAGCATAAGTTCACTGAATAAGCTCAAGGTTTTGAAACAGCTTGATCTTTGGTTTGTAAAGTTTCTTTTTCCTTAAACTTGTTTAATATAAGTAGTAAATAAGTCCAGAAAAGAGAAAATGCAAAAAGAACCACTTTTTAAGCTTAAGTGATAGCTTCTATTTAGGAGCTTTTGCCCATTAGCTTATTTTTGTACATAAGCTACCATTTTTATATTTTTCTTAGCTTTTTATATTTATAGTAGAATTATGTAAAAAGTTTTAGATTTTTCTTTCACTGTTTACTATTTATAATAAATCAGAAACAGTTTTTAATACTTTTTAATATTAGATAATTAGTAATAAATAGGATACTTGTATAATAAATATAATTTTTGTTTCAGAAATTCTTTTATATTTAGTTAGACTTTTCTAAAATTTTATTTTATTTATTCAGGCTTTATTTCTATTTTTTCTTATTTTTAGGTTATTAAATATAGTAAATAAATTACAATAAATCCAATACTTGTAAAATAAATACATAATTAGTTTTATAATTCATTTTAGGATATATTAGACTTTTCTCATTCATAATTTCATTTATTTAGGTTAACTTTAGATTTTCTTTTTATTTAAGTTATTTTTAAATACATTTAATTCATTTTTAATTAATAATAATTAAGTACATAGTATAAAAATAAGTTTTAATTTTCTAATAATTTTCTTATTCTTTTATGATTCCAAAAATATAATTTTCACATTTGTGGGAGTTATATTTGACTGAATTCACTTTTTATTTTGATACGGTTACGTAAATGTTACGTAAACGTATACGTTTTAGGTTTCTAGGTTTTCTTATCATTATAATAAGATTGTAATGATAAGTTATTTATTTTATTTTCTTTTAATTTGCATTTAAGACGTTAAGGCATGCAAATTCCTTCTTTGGGAAAGTTTTGTTTTATTCATTTTGTACGTTTACGTTTATTTAAACCTAAACGTACGTTTGTGAATCCTTTCACATTTTAGGGTTTCTGATTGCACGTTTTTTAAACGATGTAGCTGTGACAGAGCTAGTACTATTCACATTCCAGTGTTAGTCATTCAGATTCCCATTTTTCTATATACATATTATTTCAACACATTACAAGTCATGTACTATCACGATCACACCTCGTTGGGACATAACGACCCGGGGATGTAGTTTTCTGTACTTAACTCCCACGGATTAACATTGCTAGTAACTCCCGGGCTGTCACCCTTTTATCATCTGTCGCGGTTGACCGTTCACCAGCGGTTGGCTCGCGTGACGGAGAAGTAAAAGACGTGTAGTTCGGGAGGAATCAATTTTTGGCGCCGCTGCCGGGGAGGTGTGCTGCCTGCTATGACTTGTATTTTGTTGAAATATCTATCCTTGTATGTATATTATATATACTTTATCATTCAACTCCCGGGCTGTCAGGGCATATTTATTACAGTTAATCATTCACAAGTGGTTAGCTAGCGTGATAAACTTGACACTAGCCTGGGAGGTAGTGATTACATATACTATATCATATTTCATTTCATAAACAATATAAAATACAAAAACATTTTTCTTTTGCACACAACTTGCCCAGTTTGATAAGTCCCTCAGTTACAACATTTGGTTGTTGGCTGTTTACAGTTACTGAGCTCTGTCAGACCCAGATTCCCTTTCAAGGGGCGGTTGTTAGGATTTCTTTGTACATATATATAAAAAAATCTAAAAATACAAAAACATTAGAAAATATAAAAAACCAAAAATAATCTCCATACCTTATATATTCATAATTCTGTGAGTGGTGACAGCACTCCGATTTCTCTTCCAAATCATTTCCTCATGGGTTTTTCACCCGTGATGTACATATATCTATTTTCTTACCCCTTTCTACCACCTAAGTGTGGGGGTGTGCCTCACATTTCGTACATAGATCTAAAAACGTTGAGAAAATTGTATATAATAAAAAAGAGAATAACTGTTGTGTTTACCCCACTTGGCTTAGAAATGTTATCTTTTTACGTTCAAGGATTCGGCATAATAGCCGGGGCTTTGAATATTGAGGTCAATATTCAGTTCAAGTGTGTGGGGGGGGGGGGGGGGAATTCTGGCGAATTTCATCATAAATGTTCCCATTTAGTCCCTTATTCCCCCAAAATGGCCAAATTACTTTTTTTTTAGTGGAAGTACTAAGTACTAAACACAACAAATGGTAATCAGTCTACCATGTCTAACACACATAAGGATTGGCTAATCCTGGAGCAAACGGCTCTAGGTAAAGATATCTCAAATCCGTTTATAGCTTACAATTTGCTCAAAATTGTATGGTAATTGACTCACCATATCCTAAAAAGATAAAGAGTTGACTAGCCCGCAAGGTTATGGCTTGTGGTAAAGGTAGTGGAAAAACCATGATTGGTGATGAGTGCTCAAACACTCATCGTTTTTGACGTATTTTAACTGCCAAAACATACAAAAACAATCAAAAAGATATCAAAATACTTAAATTATCCCAGGGATTGTGTTTTATGTGTTTTAAATGCAAAATGTGCAAAAGCAAAGAAAAAACGTACAAAGTTTGCAATATTGGCAGTTTTAGTCCCCCAAGTTTCAAAACTTGTCAATTTTAGTCCCTAAGCATTTATTTTGAAAGGAAAAGTCAACCCAAGGTTTTAAAAGTTAAAAAATCATAAAAATTACACTTGGGTATCAAGTTTTCCAAAATTACATGTTTAGTCCCTGAAAATCCAAAAATGGCAAAATAGGTCCCTGGGAAATTTTGAAAATTGGAAAAAGAAAAAAATGGTTTTTGGACTTTGGAATTATATCATATTTGGTCCTTGGAAGCAAATTGGGAAAAGTGCACTTTCAGTCCTTGAGTTTCGGAGAAATTGCAAAAATGGTCCTTGTTCCTAAACTAACCAACCGGACCCTTGTTTTAATATCAACCCAAAACCAAAACCCTTACCCAATCCAACCCCCTAACCCAGTCCACCTCCCAAAGCCCATCTTACCCGGCCCACTTTCAAAATAATAATTGCCACGGAGTCAAACGAACCTTTGACCGTCTTCTTCCCCAACAAAGAAGCGCAAAACCAGGGAATACTCTCCCCCCTCCTCTCACCTTTTTCACCCACTAGCCCCCCACATTTAATGCCCACACCAACTCAACCCACCATAATAAATTACCTCACCAACACCCACCAGTACCACTAAAAATTGCCCCGACCCTCTTTTGGCGCCAAAATCATGATCAAAGGCTAGAAATAATCTCAAAGCAATTCAATGGTGAGGATTTGGTCAAGGAGTCATCACAAAGACCTTGGGACTATCAGAATTCAAAGAGAGCCCATGTGGGAGACTTAGGTCCTAGTTGTTAGCTCGTATTATATATTTGAGCTCATGTGAGCCATAGTTGTGTGTAATATCTTAGTTTTTATGTTTTTCAGTTTATTTTTAATGTATTGTAACCTTTAATATCAATGAGAGTCTGTTTTAAAGTTTAAGTTTCATTTTCAATTTTTCAAGTTCACTAAAATTTCTCAAGTATCAAGTTAAGGATCTAATGTGTGTTTAATCTATTCATAAGCTCTCACATACTCAGAAAATAACTTTTTAAAAGCTTTACAACCTTTTATCAGCACCACAAACTCAGTTTGCAAAATTACTAAAATAATCAAGAAAAATCAAAAATAAAAAAAATTGGTGATCATAGGTTGAACAAGCTTGGAGCACAGTTAATTAAGGATGATTGTGGGTTAGGGACCTCATGGGAGGTCATTAGGTTGGTCCATTTGTTCCTTGGTTTGCATACTGAGCTTGGAAGGCTTATGTAAGCCCACTTTTTCAATTTGTACCAGTTATTTGTTATTGCTTTAATTACTTAATTATTGTTTATTTTCAGTAATTAGATTGGTTATAATCAGTAGGTAGTATTGTGGACTTGTTTTAATCACAATTTCATCATAGACATCTGTTAAAGGGGTGTTTGGTTGTAGGTTGTTTACATTGTTCCACTTGCTTCATTGTGCATTACTGTGTTTCTTTAAGTTTCTTGGGTTGTGTTAGAGTCTAATTGACCAAATTCTGAGTCTCAAACTCAGCAAAAGTCAAAATCACAAGGATATAGTCACCACAGTTCACTGTGGTGATTTTTGGAGTTTAAAACCCATAAACCCTTTCATAAGTTTTCATTTTTACTTAAGTTAGTCTTTAAATAGCTTATCATATCAATCAAAGTCATCAAATCAGCAATCCAAGTTCATAAAAGTCAAAACTCAAGTTTTTCTAAAAAGTCAAAAAGCTCAATCTCAGATTTTTGCCAAAATGGCATGAATTAAATTGATTTTTGTGTAGTGATTCAAGACCTGAAACTTGTTGTGTGATTACTCTATCAGCTGAACTTTTGAATTTCATGATTGGTTCAATTTTGTGATTTTTTCTTAATGACCAAATCACCCTTGGAACTGACCTGCAGGGCAAAGTAGTTGCCCTGTCTCAGCAGACTCAGTTCACCCACCCAACTTTGGTGGTGATTTGTGGCTAACCCAGTGAGTCCCACACATCCATTTTGGTTCCAAACAACCCCCCTCCTACCAGGGAAGCTGTATTGACCTGTTGTTTGACCCATAGACCAGTGGACCCCACTTTGTTTGACCTCTCAAGTCTGTCCCCAGTCTACCTCAGAACCAAATAAGCCAAGTGCTTATTTTGGTGTTTTAGCTTATTTACTTAGCTTATTTGTGTGTTATTTGCTTTAACTTGTTCATTGTACTTAATTGCATCTGTTTTCACCAAAGTGGACCCCACATTAGCTCATTTGAGCTTATTTCCACCTTTGGTCAAAGTAAGTCAACTGTTTAGGGATTAAGCACTTGAAGTGCTTATTTCCTTGACCTCAGTCAATCTTGCTTCACAAAAGTTGTCTAAAAACTTATAATAAGCAGTTTGGAAAAAGAAAATCTCAAATAAGCCCAACTTAATAGAAGTGATAGCTTCTATTTAAGCCAATTGGCTTATTCATCAGCTTATTATTAAGCAATTTCCATTTTTATAATTTTCCTAGGCTTCTGGTGTGTAAAAACAATTTCTGTAATTTTTTCAGATTTTTCTTTTATCATTTAGTATTTTTCCTAATTTAAAATAGTTTTTAGTAATTATTAAATAGTTAATAATTAATAATAATTAATTAGTAAATCAGAAAAAATATAAATTAAATTTTAAAATTAGTTTTTAGTTATTTTTAATTTTTCCAAATTTTATTTTCACTTTTCTAGTGTATTTTAATAATTAATTAGAATTTAGGTTATTTTAAATAATTAAAAAGTAATTAATAATTAATTAATAATTAGTAATAATTAATTAAATAGTCTTAAAAATATATTTTCATTTCTAAAATTTGTTTTATAGTATTTTAGATTTTTCTAAGTTTAATTTTTATTTTTCCAAGTTAATTTCATATTTATTTTTAATTTAGGTTAAATTAGTTAATTAAAAGTAATTAGAAAATAGTATTTAATTAATAGTAATTATAAAATTAGTGTAAAAATTAATTTTAAATTTCCAAAAATTTTCTCTTATCATTAGGTTTGTAAAAACTAAATTTTCATACCAGTAGCCTTTCCAGATCACCGTATTCAAATTTTTGTACGTATGTTCACGTCTTCGGCAAACGTACGGTTTTTAAGTTTTAGGTGATTTTTTATCAACCTCAGTTCCCGTACTCATTCACATAGCTTTCCTAAGCTATTTCTGTTAATAATCTCCAAATAATCCTCACAACAAACCCTTTCTGTGAATAAACACCCGATCACAAAGCACGCTAAAGTTACAATTCACACCTCAACGGGATTTAACGACCCGGTGATACCTTATATTACCCGGAGCATTGATCTAGGCTATTTGACTTTATTGACTATTCCTTGGTCAATTTAAGTTAGTGGTTTAGCATCAATCAATTGGTAATCAGCTCACCAAAGATAATATTAATAATTTATCTAAGAGTTGACTAGTCCAGAAGCAAACGGCTTTTGGTAAAGACGAATCAAATCCGTTGACAGCTTGTGGTTTGCTAAAAATCACTTGGTTATTAAATGGACCAAGGTCTAACACACTGAAACATTTAGCTACTCCAGAAGTGATGGCTTTTGGTAAAGAGTTCTTTGAAATCTATTAAGTTTTTAATAAAAGATTGCTAGGAACTAGCAATAGTTCAGTGTGGGGGATTTGATATGTGCCTAATTACACATATCTTTTATACAATTTGAACCTACAAAACGACCAAAAACACACAAATGACTCACAAAATGTTACAAATTCATGAAAATGTGTTTTTGTGTGACTCGGGAACAAAAAGATTGAAAAACAGGTGAAAATTGATCAAGTTCACACAAAATTACAGTTTCAGTCCCTGGAGTTACACAAATTGGCAAAACTAGTCCCTGAGAGTTTAAAATGAATAAAAAGTCAACTTTAGTCCTTGGGAACTCAAACTTATTCACAAATAGTCCCTGGATAAAAGTTTACACAATCTGGCAACTTTTACCCCTTAAGTTACAAAATTGGCAAATTTAGTCCTCGGGTATTTAAAACTTGGAATTTATCAAAACATACCCTTGAACTATTCATAATTCACAATTTGGAACAATTTGAATAACTTTTGGGAATTTACAAAACTAGTCCCTTAAAATCCAAAAATAACATATTAGGTCCCTGAAGTTTTAAAATGGAAATTATATACTTTTGGTCCTTGTGTTATGTTTTATTGGCAGGTTTGGTCCTTGGAAGAAGTTTGGAAAGTTTGCATATTCAGCCCCTCAAGTTTTCAGCAATGACAAAATTGGTCCTTGAAAGTTATAAACTAAACAACCAAATGGACCCTTTGTTATTTATATAATCCAAAACCAAAAACAAGTCCAAAATCAAATCCTGGCCCAACACTAAACAAGGTTTTTCATGAACCAACAAGTTTTATGCACAAACCCTAAGATTCTAGTTAATGTGTGTAAATGAAAAAGTTAGAATTGAATTAAAAATGAAATTATGATAAGAACACTTACAAAGTTGATTGGATTGGAAGAGATTAGAGTGAGAGCCCTAATTTTCACGTGCTATTGTGTTTGTAAGTGAGTTGATGCGTGGTTTGCGAACCTTACAACAGGTTTTACCTCTCGAGGGATCTCGAGAAGCTTACAATCCCACCAGGCAGTGTACCTGACCGATGTAGTATAGTTTATTGGTAAGTACGGGGGATTGATCGTTCTCCATAGGGAATAGTGTCGTTAGGTTTTGGATCTCTACTCTAATTAGGTCTACGGGGTGAGAGAAGATTATTTTTTGTGTTTTTATATTTTTATGAAAGCAATAAATCTCGGGTTTGAAGGAAGGGCGGAATTAGTTGCTAGTCAACTAACCCAAATAACTACTATTGCGATAAAAATAAAATAACTAATAAAGCTAAGGTTGTGAAACTTATATGGAGACAAACGTGTTTACTTAGATTTCCTTACTCCCTAACTATCTCTTACCGGTTAATTAGTGTGTGTATTAATTGCGTGGATGAAGGGTGTATTCCTAGCAAGTCATGGGGTGGCGTACATAACTCCCCAATCCTATGAGCTCTTATCTCCCCCTACAACGATATGCATCCACATATAACCATAGGGATTGTAAACAGTGGCTCACGCATTAAATACTACCTTAATAGCCTTAGCACGCATTGACTACATGTTTCCTAAGATGTCTAGCAGGTTACATATAGAGATTAGCTAGTTTTCTTAGGCCTAACATAGATGGAACAATCATCCCAACAAGTAATAACACACCAACAACCAATAATTAATAGTTAGGTTCCATTAGATCTAAGCAAACACAAAAAGATCTAGCCTAGCATGTTAATTGAAAGACAAGCATGAAAGATAATTAACCAACACATAGACATATTGATTAAATTAAGAGAAGACTTATCTTTAATTAAGCATGAAGGGATCAAGGGTGGAAAACCCTTGAAAATACAGTAAAAGTCGTCTAGGGTTTTATCCCAAAAGTTGTCCCAAAGTTCCACACTTTATGAATGAAAAATAAAAGAGTATATATAGAAAAATAGCCTCGGACGGCGTCAGGTTATAGATCCTGACGCCGTCAGCTCGCCGCCATTAGGGTTCCAGATCGCCTAGATCTATCTCTGACACCATCACTTGTTAATTACTCCTGGGCCGTCTCTCTTTAGCATAACACTAGACGGCCTTGGGTCTTCTAAAGCCTGACGCCGTCAAGTGTAATCTTCAGATTTTCTTCCAAGGGCGTCTCGTATATTCCAATCCACTCCTTTGTCCAGGTTGTCTGACGGCGTCCCTTTGTGATCCCGACGTCGTCAGGTGTTAATTTCCTGCTTCTTTTGAGACTTGGTCGTTTTCATCACTTTATGCTCCAAAAACGTCCAAAATAGCATGTTTTCCAAAATTCTTCTCAAAAGTACCTAAAATGACAAAAGGAACGATTTAGAGCAACATTTGATCATATTTGCTCGATTTAGGGGCTAAATGACCCCCTAAAAGCGTAACACTTTTCACCTCATCAAATACCCTTACACTTGAGATTTGCTTGTCCTCAAGCAAATAGGCTTTTATTCCAATCAAAATATGAGTTAGGGGTCATTTATAAAAGTAATTACAACAAATAGTTACTCGACCCTAATCATAATAAGCACGGAAATCATACACTAGCACCTCACAAATAGTGTTTGGATACTCTCATCTCTCAGGTGTCATATATTTAAAATCTCATAAATGAAAATGAATAATATCACTCACTACCTGTCATAACAAATAGATTACCATAGGCTTGAGAGAGGATCAATTACTCCTCCACTAGGCGTAAGCACCTAAGTTAAACTATCAAAGAGGGCTTTCCAAAGGGTTATAACGTAAGGTGTAGGGATATGATAAACACGGTTTGGTTGGAATAAGGGGTATTTTGCTGGTGTCAAGTTAATTACCATGATCAAAAACATGTACTATACAATGTTGCCAAGACAAGAATAGACTCAATCTTAAGCTAATGAAACAAAAATAACAAAAAGATAAAATAAACATTAAAGAAACGGGATGGTAGTCCGTATGTTTTTTTCTTTTCTTTTTCTCATTTTTGTTTTTGTATCTTTCTTGTTTTTTCGTTTTTTTTTTCATACACTCTTGCCCTACCATCCAAAATAATACATCATAGGGGAGTTGCATTCCCCTTACACTTGAACTTTAACATAACTTTACATTTACTATTCTAATGACTCGAATTAAGATAATCGAAAGACTTGGAGTACTTTTAAAATATTTTGCACATATGGGGGTAATAATGATGTTCTTCCCTATTACTCCATTACACTAGTACTTTACCCATGAGTCCCAATCGTCTCAAAACAATATGTACAAGGATATGACTTGACTTAGCAACCATGTAATTGACTAGATAACTAACAAGGGTTTAAACAAATGTTGTCACAATAATGCACTAAAAATGAGTGCATACAAGGTAGGCTAAGGCGATTTGGGTGTACATTTAAGTGGGGTGTAACAAATTCTCACTTTGAGTAAGATGCTCAAAGGTCGAAACGAAAAGATAGGCTCAAAGGGGTGTACTAGGGGTATCATGTACTAAAAATGAGTACATCGCAAAGGGTGTGGGAGAATTACTTGACCAATGTAGCCAACGTAATTATAACAAACAAAAACACGGGTATAAAAACAAGGGGTTAATCCTAATGCCTCTTATCATTTAGTAGATCTTACTACACGAATGTAGTCTCACTTGTGGATTTGAGATGGTCCTAACGCAAGTTCTAGAATCTAAGTATTACCGGTACTCACATCATAGCATCAATAATAGATGCTTCTCCTACCAATTCTAGGGGCGAACCTCACATATTTGGGTGGAAAATTTTTTAGTGGTACGGTTTTTTGTGCTAGTCATATAATTTCCTATCCATGAGACGCTTATTAGGACTAAAGTTCCGCTTCTAAATGTTGTAAAAAATTTTAGATTGGCGCTAAAATTGCCCTAACAAATATTAATCTTGGTCTAATTACAAATTTACCAACAAACAAACAAAAATCAAGTGTAATTGCATTCGCTAAGGTGTCGTACTTTTCCCTCCCCTTACACTTAAGATGAACATTGTCCCCAATGTTCAAATACCAAGATGTAAAAGAAAAAAGGTAAAAGAATGAAATCAAATACTCCCCTGATTCGTTTGATGTGGATAGTGAGGTAACATGGTTAGATCTTCTTCCAAGAAAACGAAGGCTTCAAAGCTTCTCTTCCGAAATGTAAATCATCTTCTTGTCCAAAATAACCTGTTAACCTGAGAAAACAACACAAAAACAAACCTCGCATAACAACGGCGGCATTTTCTATAATAGGATATAATGCTTGTGGAATGAATGTTTCTGAAGAATTCCTGGAGATTATAAGTTAGAGAGTTAACAAAACATTTTATGATTCCGGAATAAAAACAAAACTTTCAAAATTTGCAGAAAATTACTGCCTGACGCCGTCAGGTTATAACTCTTGACGCCGTCAGAAATGATCTGACGGTTTTCTCATGTTAAGTTTCCGGAAAATTTTCTGCAAAAACTATACTTACTTCCTGGAATTCCTGCATAAACATCATTATGACTCGATACAAGCATTTGACTCAAACAATACTAATATGAATGTTAATTTACATTGTTATGATTCATGTTCTTTTGTTCTTATAAACCGATTTAGATTTCCCTTACACTTATCTTTTGCAAAATACCTTTATATGTAATTAAGACGAAGTTAAAAACAAAATAAATCATTTTCACAAAGTTAATTTTGAAGCATGAATCAATAACAAGAAAAATGACAATCATACGGAAACAAATAAACAAACAAACAAACAAAATAAACAAACACACAAAACAAATGAAGCTTGGGTTGCCTCCCAAGAAGCGTTTGTTTTTGTTCGAGTCACGAGCCTGAATCTACCCTTATTTAACAGAAATAGGGGAGGTTTTCCCTACACTTAGAATTAAGTGCGGGTGAAAGTAGCAATACACACCTTTAGGTTGTGAATATGCCACGTGAAGTGAAGGGGGTGAGTGAATTATATGCTCAAAGATACGGGATCCTATCATCATAACCTTACCTAGTTCAATTGGGTCAATGGGTGAATTGAAGTTTTCTCCTAGAAAGGGATCATTTTCAATCAATTTCGAGAGATTCCTAGTTGGGAATCCATCTTGACCTAATAAACCCGGTTTAAACCCATAATGTTTCTTGTGATCAATCATGAATGGGTGATGTAAGTATGTAAGGTCATGGCTCACTCCTATATTAGCTTCCACTCCACATGGTTTAGGGTTTACTACCTCCAATGTGAAACTACCCATACTATATGGTTTGATGGGTGGATCGAGACCTTTTTCAATTCCTAAATTCACATCTAAAGATGGAAGATTAGGTAACGGTTTTGGTTGAGGCTCCGGTTCATCAAAACTAGGAAATTCCCTAGAACTAAGAGTAAGGTTGTGATCACTATAAGCATTCAAACCTACATCCTCTAGTTGTGTTTGGTTCAAAGGTTCTACCTCTATCGGGATTCCTAAAGTCTCCTCTACTTTTTCCGGGTAGGTCACGGGCGGTGTGTGTGCCTCAAATGATGGTAGGACTTGTGGGTTACTTGTTGGGCTTAGGTTTTCTACTATATCCTCCATCACATTAAGATCACCTATATGTTCATCGTGTATTATGGTAGTACCTAACCATGACATGCAACTAGGTGTCTCAACTCTAATCTTTTTATCCCCAAACAAACTTTTCGATTGAGCCTTCCAAATTGAAAATAGGTCTACACTTACGTTTTTTGGGTCCCATGTTCCACTCCTATATTGGGCGTGAATCTCAAAATTTTCCCATGCGTCTTTAACATCATATTCCTAAAACACTCCATCTGTTACATAGTCAAGCGTCTTTTGGGTTTCGTAGTCGATACAAGTGTGAAATAAGTGAAGTAGAGGCAATAAATCACGACCATGATGAAGGACTTTTTGTAGTAAGTATTTGAAATGAGTCCATGCATCGGGATAAGATTCATCATGACGTTGTCGAAACATCAAGATGTCGTTTTGAAGTGAAAAGGGTAGATTTTGTAGTGGATTTGATCGATTGGATGAGAAATTTGGCGGATTCGCGTTCTCCATAATGGTGAACGGAAGAGTCAATGGAAATTACGAACAAACACAAAAAGAAAAAGATAGACTAAATAAAATCCTAGTAAAATAAAATAAAAATCTCACTAGATAGGAATCTAGTGAGTAGACCTAATAAAATAAAATTTTAAACCTAAACAATAACTATTCCCCGGCAGCGGCGCCAAAACTTGATGCGTGGTTTGCGAACCTTACAACAGGTTTTACCTCTCGAGGGATCTCGAGAAGCTTACAATCCCACCAGGCAGTGTACCTGACCGATGTAGTATAGTTTAGTGGTAAGTACGGGGGATTGATCCTTCTCCACAGGGAATAGTGTCGTTAGGTTTTGGATCTCTACTCTAATTAGGTCTACGGGGTGAGAGAAGATTATTTTTTGTGTTTTTATATTTTTATGAAAGCAATAAATCTCGGGTTTGAAGGAAGGGCGGAATTAGTTGCTAGTCAACTAACCCAAATAAATACTATTGCGATAAAAATAAAATAACTAATAAAGCTAAGGTTGTGAAACTTATATGGAGACAAACGTGTTTACTTAGATTTCCTTACTCCCTAACTATCTCTTACCGGTTAATTAGTGTGTGTATTAATTGCGTGGATGAAGGGTGTATTCCTAGCAAGTCATGGGGTGGCGTACATAACTCCCCAATCCTATGAGCTCTTATCTCCCCCTACAACGATATGCATCCACATATAATCATAAGGATTGTAAACAGTGGCTCACGCATTAAATACTACCTTAATAGCCTTAGCATGCGTTGACTACATGTTTCCTAAGACGTCTAGCAGGTTACATATAGAGATTAGCTAGTTTTCTTAGGCCTAGCATAGATGGAACAATCATCCCAACAAGTAATAACACACCAACAACCAATAATTAATAGTTAGGTTTCATTAGATCTAAGCAAACACAAAAAGATCTAGCCTAGCATGTTAATTGAAAGACAAGCATGAAAGATAATTAACCAACACATAGACATATTGATTAAATTAAGAGAAGACTTATCTTTAATTAAGCATGAAGGGATCAAGGGTGGAAAACCCTTGAAAATACAGTAAAAGTCGTCTAGGGTTTTATCCCAAAAGTTGTCCCAAAGTTCCACACTTTATGAATGAAAAATAAAAGAGTATATATAGAAAAATAGCCTCGGACGGCGTCAGGTTATAGATCCTGACGCCGTCAGCTCGCCGCCATTAGGGTTCCAGATCGCCTAGATCTATCTCTAACGCCGTCACTTGTTAATTACTCCTGGGCCGTCTCTCTTTAGCATAACACTAGACGGCCTTGGGTCTTCTAAAGCCTGACGCCATCAAGTGTAATCTTCAGATTTTCTTCCAAGGGCGTCTCGTATATTCCAATCCACTCCTTTGTCCAGGTTGTCTGACGGCGTCCCTTTGTGATCCTGACGTCGTCAGGTGTTAATTTCCTGCTTCTTTTGAGACTTGGTCGTTTTCATCACTTTATGCTCCAAAAACGTCCAAAATAGCATGTTTTCCAGAATTCTTCTCAAAAGTACCTAAAATGACAAAAGGAACGATTTAGGGCAACATTTGATCATATTTGCTCGATTTAGGGGCTAAATGACCCCCTAAAAGCGTAACACTTTTCACCTCATCATGAGTGATGGCTGTTTGAAGGTTCTATGAATGAGTTAAGGGGGTGTTTGGTTTAGCATTTGAAATAAATTGTTCTGCAGGCTCGGCGGTACCAAAAACTAGGTTCCGCCCGTTGTGGCTGAAGTTTCCGCCGGTTCAGCTGAGGAAAAATACAATGGATTTATTATGATTTTTGTGATTTTATTCTAATGTTCTAAACTAAGGTTTTAGGTTTCATGAGTCCTAAACAAGGTCTAAGAAAGTTGAATGATACTCATTCAAGAGGTTTTGTGAGAACGTCGACAATGTGGTTATCATAAGAAACATTCTTGGTTGAGATGTTACTCAATGAACATTTTTACCAAGTCGATGACGATGAATCTCAATATGTCAACTAAGAGCATGATGGATTGGATGTCGTTGAAGTTGATGCTTCCTTTGTTGAAGTAAGGAATGAAAAATGTTGAAAAGAAGAATTCCGTTGTTGAAGTGAGTTTGCTTGATCTCAAGAAGTTTGTTGAGATGCTTTTTCATCCAATGCCGGTTTGAGAGCATTAAGCTTCTTTGAGAATCATTCGGTAAGAGAGTATAAAAGTGCAAGTACAACTTGTGCTTTTTATATTAACTTAATTACCGTCACAATTCTAGTTGGTATACACTTATGGTTTCTATTCCCGTTCCTTTGGGATACCATAATCCTCGTGTAGTACCTTCTGATGTATCCAAACAATCTCTTCCGAAAGCGTTGTTTTATAACCTTTTCTAACACGAACACATAGATAAGTACCAAACATAATGTTGGATCTAATTGTTGTGAGAACAAGTAGTCTTCCAAACATTTCTCTACGTTTAGTTTTACCTACGGATTTACTAATCTCATTCCTGATAAGTCATCAACGACTTAACCATTGAGAACAAGAGAGTAATTAGAAATGTCTTTAAGTGATAATTTCTTGCTTTTGGAGCTTGCTTATATTATCAAATAGTCTTTCAAATATTGACACTATATTCACTTGATCTATTTTGAAAGATCTATTTTGTTTCATTCGTTGTTTTACTCTAATGTCCAAAAACTGTTTTTATCAAATTTGTTTGATTACAACAATGACTCATGATTCAAGTTTTATGACTTATGTCAATATTGCTTGATTCAATGTTTGACTCAAGGTGAGAAGATGTTGTTTACATTTTGAACTTTTATCCTGAATGTTGTGACACTAGTTAGTGTATGACTTTAGGATTTTAAACATCTATGTTTATTCTTTTTAATAGTTCATCTTCCTTGTTATTTTACTTAACTTACTTGTCTTACCATCGTTGGACTTTCGACTAAGTTATCATCTACCAAAGATGACATCTTAGAAGGAGGTGGTCTTTCGTTAAATTTTAAATTCAACGACTCCTCGACTCTTTAGGTTTCCTTACTTAAAAACACTATGAGTTTTATTAGTTTTGCAAAAGTCCAAGAGATACAACATCATAAGACTAAGTGTCAAATTAGATGTGCAAATCCTAGATGTTAATAAATCATTTTCTCCCAAACATCCTAATGTATGCTAATGTGATTTATTTTACCTTGTGTATCTTATATGAAATTCTACTAAAAGAGTGGTTGAATTAAGACACATTTAAAATCATAAAGTATGGTGTTGAAGAATGTTATATTAAAAACATTTGTTTTACGGAATTTGTAAGCATCACAAAAGTGTTGGACATCTTATCACTTAGGAGATTCTTAGTTAGCTCACTTGTAAACAAGTGTTAAGTGAGACTCACTCAAGAGTTTCTCGTGTCTATTTCTTAATAGTTAAAGAACTGAAACACCTTATATCTCCTACTAGTAGTTATGTCGAAATTCCTTGTCGCAGAGGATCTAATCCTTGTTATTACTTATAACACATAAACACTTTTAGGATACAAACTACTAATACTACTTACTACAACACTTAATGTAAACAATCAAGAAACAATAAATGGCAAGTTGAAATAATGCGTACCTTTTAAGCTCCATAGAGATGCTACCAAGAGGATAAACACAAGGTGTAAAATCTTGGCTTGGAGGTAAGCTTGAAAACTCAATTACTCATGAATCCAAGAGAATTAGACAAACATATAAAAGCATAGAACATGATGTTCTTAATACTTTTATCATAAATTACCCTTAGAGATTAAATTACTCCTAAATCTTTCTTCTAGGTTTAACAAATTTTACTTGCTTTGTTTTACTTGTTGATGGTGCTTTTGAGTTAAATCCTATTCCGGTTTTATCTCTAAACGACTTTTGACTTCTTAACAATCTTTCAAGATATTTTGAACTTTCATCAAATTTAGCTAACATTTTTCCTTTCTCATTTTGTCTTTTAATCTCATGTTTGTGATCTAGACATATTTTGCATTCTAGATTAATTTCAACATTACTCTCAAGTCTAAACATTTTATCTTCTAACATGATTTCCTTTTCAAAATTATTCACAAGAGATTTTGAAGATTCATTGTTAAAGATAGTCTTTAGGTTATTGTTGCTTAAAAGTTTAGACTCATTTTCTAGTTTAGAGAACTATAGGATAAATGTGTCAAAGCAAAAGTATTTGGTTTCAAATTGTACCTTGCTTGTTGATTTATCTAATTGATAATCACAAACCGGATCATAGTCTTCATCTACATCCGTATCATTCCATGATTCGCAAGCAAGTCATCTTTGACACACGTAATCATCTTCACTTGTACCTTCATTTAAAACATTTAAACTAGTAGCGCATGCATTAACTTCTACTAAGTGTCTATCTATTAGTTTTTCTAAAACTTCTAATTCATATGTAAGATCAAATTGATCATTTTTTACTTGACATATTTCTTGATGACGGTTTAACATATTTTTCCAAATATCATTTGCCGTTTGACAGAAAAACACTCTTTCATATTCGGTCCTTGGTAAAGCTTTATAAATCATTATCTTAGCTTTAGTGTTTTTATCAAGTTTAGGATAATCATCTTGATTTTCAAAACTTGTTTTCGTTGGTTTGAAATCACCAATAGAAATAATATGCCAAAGATCTTGATCAATTGATCTCACATAGTTTTCAAATTTACTTTTCCATTCAAGGAAGTTTTCTTTTACAAATAGCGGTGGCTTTTGAATAGATTGCCCTTCTTTGAGATTTTCAAAATCCATGGATCGTTCCAAGTTTTAAAATACAATATACTTTAAAGATCTTGAGTAACGTAGCTCTGATACCAATTGTGGAAAACTAGAAGGGGGGTTGAATAGTTTACCGCTTTTTAAGTTAATTATCTTTTAAAACTTTCGTATAATCAAAGATATACTTTTCAAATAATCAAAGATATAAGCAAAGATATAATTAAAGATATAATCTAAAAGATAATAAGTAGTAAGCAAGAATAAAGATAGAAACGATCAAACCACAACACGATTGTTTATCGTGGTTCGGCTACAAGGAATCTTTTTCCTTGCCCTACGTCCACGCCCCGAGTGTCCAACTCGAGAGTTTAAAGCACTAGTCAACAAACTCCTTTCCCGGTGGAGAAACCTTTATAATCGTCGCTTACACTTTATCCGGTACAAAGCTAGATACCGAGTTCTAGTTCGAGGTAGAACCAACCTAACGTCGCCTAATCACTTTTTCCGACACTAAGCTAGATGTCGAGTTCTTTACAAAGGGTACAACCACTCCCGTTAGTTCTTTTACAAGGGTACAACAACTCCCGACACACTATGTATTTTGAGGCCTAAAATACTAACCGATCACTTTTACACAAGATACAAATGAAGTATAAACTACCAAAGTCTATACACAACAAAGCTAACGAGTCTTGCAACTTTGAGTTGAAACTTGTAACTTCTTAGATGAATATCTTGCTGAATTAGATGAGAGAAAATATGTAAAATATGACTCTAAGTGATGAGTGATTTCTTGCAAGTGGTTTGGTATTTATACCCAAACAAAACAGCAGCCTGGCGGATTCGGCGGAACCCTAGAATAGATTCCACCCGTACACCCCGAGGGTTCCGCCAGGGCTGACAGAAAACTTGCAATAAATCTTTTCCACACCAACCAAAGTCACATCAAGTTATTTCATGCATTTACTCAATGTGGAATGCTTCCAAAATGTGTAAAAGCTTTATGGAAAGTCAAACACATAAGCTTTCCATAAATGCACATTGATGAGATGTGACATTTTCTTATTTAAGAAATAAAAACAATGTTATGTCTAAAAAGAAATGTAAATGTAGCAAGAAAATATTAGTTATGCAAGACTTAAACTATAATCATGTTTTACTAAAAACTAAAGTTTACACTTTGTCATTAACAAAACTTAGCAAAGATTATAAAATATAAATAACATTTTTAGGCGATATTTGTATTAACAAAAAGACTTCTTCCCATTCCGAGAATTCATCAGAAAGGTTGTCAGTTTGGGGGAGAGCACTAATTAGGGGAGAGTGAAAAGCCAGAAATAATCCCTAATTAGATTTGCTTAGATTTTCTCACATTGTTCTTCAGTAAGCAAAGTGATGACAGCTGAGAAGAGTCAGTAAGCTAAAAGATGTAATGGAGCCTGAAAATCACTCTCGGAACTGCTGCATCAAGTGTTTCACCATTTATGAAGATCTAAGATATAATGTTTCAACCATTTGTTTGAAGAATACTTTCAGCTTGCTCAAGTGTTGTATCTCCTATGTTCCGCTGATGCACAATTATCTACTGATACAACTCGTACTCCTTCATCAACCACAATGGTACAAGAAGTACCATCTGTTAGTACTTCTCCAATAACTCATGAAACTATATCTTTGGTCATTTATCAGGGTGCTGAAGAACAAATTCTTGGAATTCAAATTCCTAAGATCGATAATGAAACCCTATTCCAAAATCTTACTCCAGATCCGAGTTCTGGAGAAGCATCTTCACAAAGGGTCATTCGATCAAATTCTCATCAAGTCAATCACCCGTTTGACTATGTCAGCAAGTAGTCAAAGGCAGAAAATGATCTGATTGAATTCTTTTCATAATCGAAGATTTAAGCAAGTTGATTCTCACAGGAAACATTTGAACTTATTGTGTTCTTCTCACAAGATTTCAAGTATATGGGCGTAAAATGTGTTGCTGATTCTGAGGTATCAAAACCAGCAAGGGGGAAGGAGACATACATCGGAACACACAACGAGTACACGTGATGAGCTTTACACTTCTACTTAATTGAAGTTATCCCGGGGAAGACAAATGTCATAACCGCAGAGAAGATCAGTGTTTTAACTCGTTCTTTTGGTGTATTATTCCAACTATGTGGGGGAAGATATGTAAGAAACAGTTTCTGATGACAAAAGACGTACACAATTGATTGTGTGTGTTCTTCGGGTTTCTGAGCTTCATATAATGAGACTGATTGCATCATTTCAACTACTTGGGGGGAAGTGGTCTCTTGATACTTTTTGTACGCATTACTTCAGCCTTCAGCAGGAAGAAAGATGAGAAGAACTATTCAAGCGTGAGATGATACGTTGCTGAGCTATCAAAGCTTCGCATTGAGAAGGCTCAAGTTCTGACGACTATTCAGGAGCCTCGAAAGCTTTGGTGGTGAAAGTTTAAGGGATGTTGACTACTGACTTCTACTACTTGCAGATCGATATCCTCTTTTCGGTATTCAGGTCAACATCCTCTTAAACTGCATAATATCCTTTGTACATATACTTTATCAAAATGTAAATAGAAAAATATAAAACATATAAAAAACCATAAAAATCAGGAAACCATAAAAATCAGAAAAACACAAAAATACCAAAAATAGTTCCCCTAGGCATGTCTTCTGTTTAACGATAACATTTACGGCCCTAGAGATGTCATTCAATATTGGCACGAGACTTTAAATGAAGCTCGAGAAGGAGTTCAAATAAATAATTAAAACATGTCATTATGGCTTGCTATTACTTCAGATAGCAACCCGCACCTCTAGATGGGGAAAGCACGTCGCCAAAAAGACGGTTGTTCCTCTCAAAGGCATGGATTACTTCAGTGCATCATTTCTGGGATAAGAAGAGAAGTCTTCTTTCATCACAAAAACTCTCCCATCTATGATTCTTCAAGAGAGTTTTTGGAGTACACAAGGTGGAAATTATGCCTAAATTTGCAAATACTTGACGCTCAAATTAATGACTACAGCTCTTTAAATAGAAAACGGGTCATTAATTGAGGGGGAGAGTATTTTTTGAAAATTTATATCATCTTGAGAAATTTTGTGTACCAGCAGCAGTGTTCAGTACGTTCCAGAATCAGTACATATTAAAAATCTGACCACATTTTCTCCCATTTTCTCTAAACTCATTTAAATCAATTGGGATCAAAAAATCTCAAATGATTTGAAATTTTTGATCGGGGGAGAGAATGTGATTTAAATATGAAATCTGATAAAATGTGATGTTTTGGACCTAAATGTATGCTCTCCCATATGTGCTAAACTCTTTGATATATCAATGCATATATTGAAGGGGAGCGAGTGGCTAGTGGTGAACAAATGGATGGCATCTCATGTGAGCGCGGCTCAGACTTTACCAATGAATTGACGAAACTAAACTGTCATGAATCGAAAGGACTAGTCCTGGCCGGGTAATAATTTCAAGCTGGTTTAACCAGTGATGTAAGCGTGTCTCGAAGGGGACTGGTCTGAGTAGAATGTACCGTTTCGAGAAACCTTCTGCGGATGTGATCAGGTCGGGTAATAACTTCAAGCTAGTCTCACTAGTGATGTAAGCGTGTCTCGAATGCCTGTTCATGTTCACTGGAGGTGGATCAATTCAAAAAGTGCATCTCACCACGACATGTGCAAATTTATATCTAAAACCTATGAGCACATGTTAAAGGGGAGCATTTGAAAATGACAAAAACTCTCAAAGTGTATATAAAATGTATTATGATAAAATGAAGCTCAAAATCATGAACACTTTGAGAGAATTTTCAATGATTTGGTTAATTGGCAACATAGGATAGTCATGAAATTATAAGGTGGCTAAGGTTAGGAAAACCGTCCTATGATCCGATAGAGCCGGAGGGATCTAACCAAGGACAATACCAAATAGATAGTATTAGAAAGTCCTTAGGTATGATTATGAAAAAAGGAGTAAAGTGAGAAAGGGAAAGAAGGGGTTGAAGAATTAAAAAGAAATGAAATGAGAAAGGGTGAAAAGAAATAGCCCTCCAATTATTCAACCTTAGGGCAGAAACCGGATTCAATACATATGCTACTGGTGGTTACTAAGGTGATGAACTCAAATAAGTACATATTTATATCATCATTTATCCTATCTAATTAACCTGTTTTATTATATTATGTATGAGAATTGGTGAATTTATGTTTACTTTTGTAATTCTCAGGTAAAAACAGGAATTTGGTGAAAGCTGGCGATTTTGGACTAATTATGGAGCAAAACGAGCAAGATGTCAAAAGTCTACTGAAATCCAGAAGATGCGTCGTATCTCACTCAACAGATACGACGCAATACCATACTTAGATGAATTCAAAGACCATTGCCTGACTTTGAAGAATGCGCCGCATGCCATTCTGACATGCGTCGCATATGAAACTTTGGTCAAGGAAGAAGATCAAGCTTGTCCTACTCCAGATACGCTGCATACCTTTGATTTATTGAGATTAGGGATTTGAGGAATCTTGAGTATCGTAGTCGTGGATTCGGCTATGTATTTATGATTTTGTTGCCCTTTTTGATATAATATTATTGGTAAAGATTACTTTGTCCTATCTTTAGCCTATTCGAGTTAGGGAATTCAGCAATTACAAGTATCGTGTTCGTGGATTCGATCATGTATTTGTAGTTTTTTCGCCTTTTCTGGAATATGAGATCGATGGAGATTAAAAAGGATGATCAAACCTTAACCAACTAACCCTTTTTACCGCTTTAGACTTGTTACTCCTCTGCTTTAGTGGGGGAGATGTGTATATTTGCCAAGTCTATGATAGAATATTCGTCACAACTGAGCAACTAAATGATTTAGAATTGTTTTAACATTGAAATATTATTTTGGTTTCTACTTCGTTAAGTGTTTAGTTGTGTGATAATGACAATAGACGAATACGTGCTTAATGATAAAAATCCTTTGGGACTTATTTTCATATGATCAATTCTAAGGTTTATTTGGGGACAAGTAAAGTTCAAGTGGGGGATATTTGATGAACTCAAATAAGTACATATTTATATCATCATTTATCCTATCTAATTAACCTGTTTTATTATATTATGTATGAGAATTGATGCATTTATGTTTACTTTTGTAATTCTCAGGTAAAAACAGGAATTTGGTAAAATTTGGCAATTTTGGACTAATTATGGAGCAAAACGAGCAAGATGTCAAAAGTCTACTGAAATCCAGAAGATGCGCCGTATCTCACTCAACAGATACGAAGCAATACCATACTTAGATGAATTCAAAGACCATTGCCTGACTTTGAAGAATGCGCCGCATGCCATTCTGACATGCGGCGCATATGAAACTTTGGTCAAGGAAGAAGATCAAGCTTGTCCTACTCCAGATACGTTGCATACCTTTGATTTATTGAGATTAGGGATTTGAGGAATCTTGAGTATCGTAGTCGTGGAATCGGCTATGTATTTATGATTTTGTCGCCCTTTTTGATATAATATTATTGGTAAAGATTACTTGGTCCTATCTTTAGCCTATTCGAGTTAGGGAATTCAGCAATTACAAGTATCGTGTTCGTGGATTCGATCATGTATTTGTAGTTTTGTCGCCTTTTCTGGAATATGAGATCGATGGAGATTAAAAAGGATGATCAACCCTTAACCAACTAACCCTTTTTACCGCTTTAGACTTGTTACTCCTCTGCTTTAGTGGGGGAGATGTGTATATTTGCCAAGTCTATGATAGAATATTCGCCACGACTGAGCAACTAAACGATTTAGAATTGTTTTAACATTGAAATATTATTTTGGTTTCTACTTCGTTAAGTGTTTAGTTGTGTGATAATGACAATAGACGAATACGTGCTTAATGATAAAAATCCTTTGGGACTTATTTTCATATGATCAATTCTAAGGTTTACTTGGGGACAAGTAAAGTTCAAGTGGGGGATATTTGATGAACTCAAATAAGTACATATTTATATCATCATTTATCCTATCTAATTAACCTGTTTTATTATATTATGTATGAGAATTGATGCATTTATGTTTACTTTTGTAATTCTCAGGTAAAAACAGGAATTTGGTAAAATTTGGCAATTTTGGACTAATTATGGAGAAAAACGAGCAAGATGTCAAAAGTCTACTGAAATCCAGAAGATGCGCCGTATCTCACTCAACAGATACGAAGCAATACCATACTTAGATGAATTCAAAGACCATTGCCTGACTTTGAAGAATGCGCCGCATGCCATTCTGACATGCGGCGCATATGAAACTTTGGTCAAGGAAGAAGATCAAGCTTGTCCTACTCCAGATACGCTGCATACCTTTGATTTATTGAGATTAGGGATTTGAGGAATCTTGAGTATCGTAGTCGTGGAATCGGCTATGTATTTATGATTTTGTCGCCCTTTTTGATATAATATTATTGGTAAAGATTACTTGGTCCTATCTTTAGCCTATTCGAGTTAGGGAATTCAGCAATTACAAGTATCGTGTTCGTGGATTCGATCATGTATTTGTAGTTTTGTCGCCTTTTCTAGAATATGAGATCGATGGAGATTAAAAAGGATGATCAACCCTTAACCAACTAACCCTTTTTACCGCTTTAGACTTGTTACTCCTCTGCTTTAGTGGGGGAGATGTGTATATTTGCCAAGTCTATGATAGAATATTCGTCACGACTGAGCAACTAAACGATTTAGAATTGTTTTAACATTGAAATATTATTTTGGTTTCTACTTTGTTAAGTGTTTAGTTGTGTGATAATGACAATAGACGAATACGTGCTTAATGATAAAAATCCTTTGGGACTTATCTTCAAATGATCAATTCTAAGGTTTACTTGGGGACAAGTAAAGTTCAAGTTGGGGGATATTTGATGAACTCAAATAAGTACATATTTATATCATCATTTATCCTATCTAATTAACCTGTTTTATTATATTATGTATTAGAATTGGTGCATTTATGTTTACTTTTGTAATTCTCAGGTAAAAACAGGAATTTGGTGAAAGTTGGCGATTTTGGACTAATTATGGAGCAAAACGAGCAAGATGTCAAAAGTCTACTGAAATCCAGAAGATGCGCCGTATCTCACTCAACAGATACGAAGCAATACCATACTTAGATGAATTTAAAGACCATTGCCTGACTTTGAAGAATGCGCCGCATGCCATTCTGACATGCGTCGCATATGAAACTTTGGTCAAGGAAGAAGATCAAGCTTGTCCTACTCCAGAAACGCTGCATACCTTTGATTTATTGAGATTAGGGATTTGAGGAATCTTGAGTATCGTAGTCGTGGATTCGGCTATGTATTTATGATTTTGTCGCCCTTTTTGATATAATATTATTGGTAAAGATTACTTGGTCCTATCTTTAGCCTATTCGAGTTAGGGAATTCAGCAATTACAAGTATCGTGTTCGTGGATTCGATCATGTATTTGTAGTTTTGTCGCCTTTTCTGGAATATGAGATCGATGGAGATTAAAAAGGATGATCAACCCTTAACCAACTAACCCTTTTTACCGCTTTAGACTTGTTACTCCTCTGCTTTAGTGGGGGAGATGTGTATATTTGCCAAGTCTATGATAGAATATTCGTCACGACTGAGCAACTAAACGATTTAGAATTGTTTTAACATTGAAATATTATTTTGGTTTCTACTTCGTTAAGTGTTTAGTTGTGTGATAATGACAATAGACGAATACGTGCTTAATGATAAAAATCCTTTGGGACTTATTTTCATATGATCAATTCTAAGGTTTACTTGGGGACAAGTAAAGTTCAAGTGGGGGGATATTTGATGAACTCAAATAAGTACATATTTATATCATCATTTATCCTATCTAATTAACCTGTTTTATTATATTATGTATGAGAATTGGTGCATTTATGTTTACTTTTGTAATTCTCAGGTAAAAACAGGAATTTGGTGAAAGTTGGCGATTTTGGACTAATTATGGAGCAAAACGAGCAAGATGTCAAAAGTCTACTGAAATCCGGAAGATGCGCTGTATCTCACTCAACAGATACGACGCAATACCATACTTAGATGAATTCAAAGACCATTGCCTGACTTTGAAGAATGCGCCGCATGCCATTCTGACATGCGTCGCATAAGAGACTTTGGTCAACGAAGAAGATCAAGCTTGTCCTACTCCAGATACGCCGCATACATTTCTGACACACGGCGTATCACTATCAAGATTTCACCAGATATAATCCAAGACTGCTAAAGAACATGCGCCGCATACAAAGAACAAGTTACGCCGCATCTGAAGACGGTGTACGAATATTGCAGGATTTCCAGGAATTAAGAATGAAGTTTTTCCAAGAAATTTTCCGGAAACTTAACATGATAATCTGTCAGATGGCATCTGACGGCGTCACCCTCCAGGCTGACAGCGTCAGCAACTGTTTTCTAGAATTTTTGAAAGTTTTGTATTTTCTTCCAGAACCAAAAAGTTTTTATAGAATCTCTAACTTATAAACTCCAGGAATCTGCAAAATATTCATTCCACAAGCATTATATCCTTATATAGATTTATACCACCGATGTTATGCAGGTTTCCGTGTTGGTTTTTTCAGGATTAACAGGTTATTTTGGACAAGAAGATGATTTACATTTTGGAAGGGAAGCTTTGAACGTTCATTTTTCTTGGAAGAAGAGCTAACCATGTTACCACACCGTCCACCGAGCGAATCAGGGGAGTATTTGATTTCATTATTTTACTTTATTTACTTTTACATCTTGTTATTTGAACATTGGGGACAATGTTCATCTTAAGTGTAAGAGGGGGTAAAAGTACGATACCATAGAGAATACAATTATACTTGATTTTTGCTTGTATGATGGTAAATGTGCAATGAAGCCGCGAGAAACACTTGTTGGTAATTTTGACCCAAATTTAAAATTTTTTACAACATTTAGGAGTAAAGCTTTAGTCCTAATAAGCGTCTCATGGATAGGAATTACATGACTAGCACAAAAACCGTACCACTAAAAAATTTTCCACCCAAATATGTGAGGATTCGCCCCTAGAATTGGTAGGAAAAACATTCATTATTAATGCTATGATGTGAGTACCGGTAGCACTTAGATTCTAGAACTTGCGTTAGGACCATTCCTAGTCCACAAGTGAGACTACATTCGTGTAGTAAGATCTACTACGTGATAAGAGGCATTAGGATAAACCCTTGTTTTTGTTTTAAACCTGTGTTTTTTGTTTGTTATAATTACATTGCCTACATTGGTCAAGTAATTCTCCCACACCCTTTGCGTTGTACTCATTTTTAGTACACGATACCCCTAGTACACCCCTCAGAGCCTATCTTTTCATTTCGACCTTTGAGCATCTTACTCAAAGTAAGAATTTGTTACACCCCACTTAAATGTACACCCAAATCGCCTTAGCCTACCTTGTATGCACTCATTTTTAGTGCATTATTGTGAAAACATTTGTTTAAACCCAAGTTAACTTTCTAATTGATTACATGGTTGCTAAGTCAAGTCATATCCTTGTACATATTGTTTTGGGACGATTGGGACTCATGAGTAAAGTACTAGTGTAATGGAGTAATGGGGAAGAACAATATTATTACCCCCACATGTGCTAAATATTTTAAAAGTACTACAAGTTTTTCGATTATCTTAATTCGAGTCATTAGAATAGTATTTGTAAAGTTATGTAAAAGTTCAAGTGTAAGGGGAATGTAATTCCCTATGATGTATTATTTTGGATGGTAGGGCAAGAGTGTATGAAAAAAAAAATCGAAAAAATCAAGAAAAATACAAAAAAATGAGAAAAAAAAAAAGAAAAGACATACGGACTACCATCCCTTTTTATTCTATGCTTATTTTATCTTTTGGTTGTTTTGTTAGCTTAAGATCGAGTCTATTCTTGTCTTAGCAAGATTGTATAGTACTTGTAATCCACCAAGATTGTTAGCTCGCCACCACTAAAAAAATTCCCGTATCCAACAAATCCGTGTTTATCATATCCCTACACCTAACGTTATAACTCTTTATAAAGCCCTCTTTGATAATTTATCTTAGGTGCTTACGCCTAGTGGAGAAGGTTTTCGATCCTTTCCTAAGCATATGGTAATTTATTTGCTATGACAGGTAGTGAGAGATATTATTCATTTTCATTTATGAGATTTATATTTATGACACTTGAGAGATGTGAGTATCTAAACACTACTTGTGAGGTGCTAGTATGTAATATCTGTGCTTATTTTGGCTAAAGTTGAGAGATCATTTGTTGTAATTACTTTTATATTCGTGTTAAATGACCCCTAACATGCAGTTTCGCTAGGAAGAAAAGCACATTTGCTTGAGGACAAGCAAATCTCAAGTGTAAGGGTATTTGATGAGACGAAAAGTGTACCGCTTTTCGGGGGTCATTTAAGCCCGAAATCGTATTTATTTGATCAAATATTGCCCTAAATCGTTCCTTTTGTCAATTTAGGTGTTTTGGAGAGGAAATCTGGAAAAGGAAGCATTTTGGACGTTTTTGGAGCATAAAAGTGAAGAATTCGACAAAGTGCCAAAGATTGCTGGAAATCAGAAGGTGACGGTGTCACCCTCGATCCTGACGGCGTCAGCCCCTGACGGGCCAAAACATGATTTTTGAGGATAACACGAGACGGCGTCAAGAAGGCCATCCGGGAACCCTAGTGGCGGCGAGGTGACAGCGTCACCCCTAGAACGTGACGCCGTCAGACCCCATCTGTCTATATATAGAATTGTGTTTTTCATTCTTTGTGTGCAACTTTGTGAGGAGAAACCCTAAAGACAATTTTTCCTGTATTTTTAAGGGTTCCAAACCCTTGGATCTCCCATGTTCAATTAAAGATAAGTACTAATTCAATTAATCAATATGTCTATGTGTTGGTTAATCCTATCTTATGCTTGTCTTTTCTTTAACATGCTAGGCTAGATCTCTTTGTGTTTGCTTAGATCTAACGAAACCTAACTATTGATTATTGGTTGATTGATGTGTTGTTGTTTGTTGGGATGATTGTTTCATCGATGTTAGGCCTAAGAAAACTAGCTAACCTCTATATGTAACTTTCTAGACATCTTAGGAAACATGTAGTTGATGCGTACTAGGCTATTAAGGTAGTATTTAATACATGAGCCACTGTTTACAATCCCTATGATTATGTGTTGGTGCATGTCGTTGTAGGAGGAGATAAGAGCTCATAAGATTGGGGAGTTATGTACGCCACCCCATGATTTAAGGAATACACCCTTCATCCACGCAATTAACATACACATTAATCAACCGGTAAAAGATAGTTAGGGAGTAAGGAAATTTAAGTAAACACATCTTCTCCACATATCGTTCACAACCTTAGTAATTAGCTATTTTATTTTTATTGCAATAGTAGTTTTTAGGTTATTTGACTAGCAACTAATTCCGCCCTCTCCTTCAAACCCGAGATTTTATTGCTTTCTATAAAATATAAAAATACAAAAAGAATCTTCCCTCACCCTTAGACCTAATTAGAGTAGCTATTTAAATCCTAACGAACGCTATTCCCTGTGGAGAACGATCAATCCCCCGTACTTACCACTTCACTATACTACACCGGTCACCGATTTTACTTCCTTCCCTTCTTCGGGGGCTTCCCCTAGTTTGTCAACTGCGTCACTACCTGCGGGGATTGTAAGCTTCTCGAGATCCCTCGAGAGGTAAAACCCCAGTGTGTGAGCGCAATCTCACGCATCGGCCGTCTCCCTTTAACTTAACACCAGACGGCCTAGGATCTTTAACACCTGACACCGTCAGGTGTTAACTTCACTTTTTTTTCTTAGGGCGTCACGTGTAATCAGAATCCACTCCTTTGTCCAGGTTGGCTGACGGCGTCACGTTGTGACTCTGACGCCGTCAGGAAGGATTTCCAGCATTCTTTTGAGACTTTGTCGTTTTCATCACTTTATGCTCCAAAAACTTCCAAAATAGCATGTTTTCCAGATTTTCTCTCAAAAGTACCTAAAATGACAAAAGGAACGATTTAGGGTATTATTTGATCACATTTGACATGAATTAGGGGTTAAATGACCCCCGAAAAGCGGTACACTTTTTGCTTCATCAAATACCCTTACGCTTGAGATTTGCTTGTCCTCAAGCAAATCGGCTTTTATTCCAATCAAAATATGAGTTAGGGGTCATTTAACACTAATATAAAAGTAATTACAACAAATAGTTACTCGACCCTAATCATAATAAGCACGGAAATCATACACTAGCACCTCACAAATAGTGTTTGGATACTCTCATCTCTCAGGTGTCATAGAATTGAATCTCACAAATGAAAATGAATAATATCTCTCATTACCTGTCATAGCAAATAGATTACCATAGGCTTGGGAGAGGACCGATTACTCCTCCACTAGGCGTAAGCACCTAAGATAAACTATCAAAGAGGGCTTTCCAAAGGGTTGTAACGTGAGGTGTAGGGATATGATAAACACGGTTTGGTTGGAATAAAGGGTATTTTAATGGTGTCAAGTTAATTACCATGATCAAATACACGTACTATACAATGTTGCTAAGCCAAGACTCGACTCAACTAAGCTAAAAATAAAATAACAAAAACTTAAAATAAACATAAAATGAAACGGGATGGTAGTCCGTATGTTTTTCTATTTTTTTTTTTTTTTTTTTTTTTTTTTTTTTTTTTTTGCATACACTCTTGCCCTACCATCCAAAATAATACATCATAGGGGAGTTGCAATCCCCTTACACTTGAACTTTTACATAACTTTACAATTACTATTCTAATGACTCGAATTAAGATAATCGAAAAACTTGGAGTACTTTTAAAATATTTTGCACATACGGGGGTAATAATGATGTTCTTCCCCATTACTCCATACACTAGTACTTTACCCATGAGTCCCAATCGTCCCAAAACAATATGTACAAGGATATGACTCGACTTAGCAACCATGTAATCAATTAGATAATTAACGAAGGGTTTAACACAAATGTTGTCACAATAATGCACTAAAAATGAGTGCATACAAGGTAGGCTAAGGCGATTTGGGTGTACATTTAAGTGGGGTGTAACAAATTCTTCCTTTAAGTAACCGGAATGCACTATTCAGAATTGCTTCCTTTCGGTCTTTCCAATCACCTAAAGTTAGAAACGAAAAAGATAGGCTCTGAGGGGTGTACTAGGGGTATCGTGTACCAAAAATGAGTACAACGCAAAGGGTGTGGGAGAATTACTTGACCAATGTAGCCAACGTAATTATAACAAAAACACGGGTGTAAAACAAAGGGTTAATCCTAATGCCTCTTATCATGTAGTAGATCTAACTACACGAATGTAGTCTCACTTGTGGATTTGAGATGGTCCTAACTCAAGTTCTAGAATCTAAGTGCTACCGGTACACACATCATAGCATAAATGCTTTTCCTACCAATTCTAGGGGCGAACCTCACATATTCGGGGTGGAAAATTTTTTAGTGGTACGGTTTTGTGCTAGTCATATAATTCCCTATCCATGAGATGCTTCTTCGGACTAAAGCTTCACTTCTAAGTGTTGTAAAAAAATTTAAATTGGTGCTAAAATTGTCCTAACAAATATTTCTCTCAGTTTTATGACAAATTTACTATCAAACAAACAAAAATCAAGCGCAATTGCATTCTCTAAAGTGTCTTCATTTACCCCCTTACACTTAAACCGAACATTGTCCCCAATGTTCACATAAAAGATGTAAAAGTAAATAAAATGAGAGAATGAAATCAAATACTCCCCTGATTCGTTTGGTGTGGACAGTGAGGTAACATGGTTAGATCTTCTTCCAAGAAAAATGAACGCTCAAAGCTTCCCTTCCGAAATATGAATTATCTTCTTGTCCAAAATAACCTGTTAACCTGAAAAACAATAAAGGCGAACCTCGCATAAAATCGGCGGTATAATCTATAATAGGATATAATGCTTGTGGAATGAATGTTTTTGCAGAATTCCTGGAGATTATAAGTTAGAGAATTGACAAAACTTTTTACAATTCCGGAAGAAAAACAAAACTTTCAAAAATTTCAGAAAATTACTGCCTGACGCCGTCAGGTTGTAAAGCCTGACGCCGTCAGAAATGATCTGACAGAATTCTCATGTTAAGTTGCCGGAAAATTTCTGCAAAAACTATACCTTACTTCCTGGAATTCCTGCATAAACATCATTATGACTTGATACAAGCATTTGACTCAAACAATACTAATATGTATGTTAGTTTACATTGTTATGATTCATGTTAATTCGTTCTTATAAATCGATTTAGATTTCCCTTACACTTATCTTTTGCAAAATACCTTTATATGTAGTTAAGACGAAGTTAAAAACAAAATAAAGCATTTTCACAATTTAGTTTTGAGGCATGAATCAATAACAAGAAAAATAACATTCATACGGAAACAAATAACAATTAAATAAACAAACAAACAAACAAAACAAATAAAGCTTGGGTTGCATCCCAAGAAGCGCTTTTCTTTATTAACGAGTCTTGTAGCTAGACTCAAAGTCCTTCTATCCTATGTAAGTAAGTTCGTCATCAAGGACGTCTTTAGGGTTAAGCTTGGATTGAAGTTTCCTATTGGTCCGCTTAGTACGATATATCTTTTCAAACTTCTCTCCATCCGGGTCATGCAATGTCAACTTAATGTGCCATGACCCATCTCCATCCTTAGGTGGTTTGTCCCAATCCAACTTATGATCATCGTCCTCACAAGTCCACCTATTCATTCCTAGGCTAATCGGTAAAACTCCTAGGAAATCAGTCATCTTCCTAAAAACTAGAGGGTCTTCAAATGGATCCAATTCGGTGTCCCTAGCCAAGAGTTGTTCTACCGTATGTGTTCGGTTCACAAAATCCTCTTCTAGGTAAAATGGGGGTTGGGGTCCTATGAAGTCTCTATCGATCCAAGGTCCATATCTAGATGGTCTCCTTTTCAACTCTAACCAATGGGGTGTCGGTTCATTACTAGTATCATAGGCATGTTTCTTCACATCATAGACCGACCAAGTATCACCTTCTCCTACCGCTATCTTAGATTCCTTACAATCAATCATAGCACTAGCAGTCGCTAAAAATCCTCTACCTATCAATAAGGGGCATGTAGGGTCGCTAACCATGTCAAGGACGTGGAAATCGGCTAACATGGCTAATTTTCCTATGTGTACTAACACGTCTTTGACTACTCCAACCGGGTAAGAAACACTTCCATCCGCTAATCCTATTATCACCTCGGTTTCTTCAAGTTTCCCTGGTTTTAGAGAGGTGTAGAGAGGTAACGGAAGTAGGTTAAGGCTTGATCCAAGATCGGCTAATGTTTCATAAGCCTCCGAATTACCGATCTTGCAAGGTAGGACAAATAAGCCTGGATCATCTAATTTCTTAGGTAGTTTGTTTTGAACGAAGGCGGTCCCTTTCTCACCTAACTTGAGCTTCTTCTCATATTTTTGTAAGAGGGCGTTATAGTAGGGGGCTCGCGCTAATACATCAATAACCGGACGTTCAAGGTGGAGCTCCTTGAATTCTTCGTCAAGGTTTTGAGTTGAAGGTGTTTCAACTATGTTGTCGACCGGTTTAGTGTTGGGTTTTTCAACTTCTTGGTCCTTTTGAATGACTTGGGTTTGATTGAAATACGTGCTCACGGAATTGACCGAATAATATTGTGGACAAGAACTAGGAGACGAAACTGATGAGATGGCGTTAACGTTTAGTTTCGGGTTCTTGACCGTATTGCTAGGGAGTGCTCCCATCTCTCGGTCATTGAGGGCTTTCAACAAAGTGTCAATCTTATTGGTCATCTCGCTTTGTTTTTGTTTGAAATCTGCTTCAAACTTGGCCAAACGAGCTTCTTGAGATGCCATAAAGTTGGACATCAATCCTTCAAAGTTATTGGTACTACCATTGTTGTTGGAAGTATTGTTATTGAAAGTACGGTTTGAGGATGAACCGTTTGATTGGAAACGATTAGGTGGGTTGGAAGAATTAGTTTGTTGTGTGTTTTGGCTTTGCTTCCACCTAAGGTTTGGGTGATTTCTCCATGAGGGGTTGTATGAATCACCATAGGGTTTTGGCTCGGGTTTGAAAGTGTATCACTTATCTCCCGCTCCGTCGGTACGCGAGGATGCGTAGTCCGCAAAAGCTGTTTCGGGGAGTTCCATGCAATCACGAGTGTCGTGGGGACCACTACATAATTCGCACGAAGAAGTGATTTTGTTCACTTGGCTTGAAGGTTTAGGAGCCTCGTAGGATTTCATAAGAAACTTGACTTGGTCTTCAAGTTCTATGATCCTACGGTCGGAAGTGCTTGAATTGTTCGAAGGCAAAGATATTTCCTTGACCGTTTTATTCAAATCACGGGGTCATTCCAACTTTCGTTGTCGTAGAGAGAAAGATCTTCTAGGAGATCCCATGATTGTTTTGCACTTAGATCACGTAGCTTACCACCGGCCGCTTGGTCAATGGTTTGCCTCGTGGAGAGATTGATATGGTCATAGAAGATTTGGACTTGGAGCCAAAGGTCTATGCCATGGTGAGGGACTTTTTGGAGTAAGTCCTTGAATCGGGTCCATGACGTTGTTGGAATATCAAGATATCATTCCTTAACTTGGTAGTTCTTCCCGGGGGAAAACTGAGCAAGAAAGCGAGTGGTGAGATCATCCCAAGAGGTGATGGATCCTGTGGGAAGTCGCTCAAGCCATTGACTAGGTTGGTCCCGCAGAGAGAATTGAAAGAGACGCAATCAGGTCGTCTCTTGAGTGGCAACATCAAGGTCTATGGAATCTACGATCTTAAGAAAGTCCTTGAGGTGTTGGTTAGGATCTTTGGAATGAAGTCCATGGAATGCGCATCCGCTTTGCACCAACCGGATGGTGTCGGATCGCAAGGGTGTGACATTGGCTCCTTGAGTGAGCTCAATGGTGTTTCGATAGCCTTGGTGGCTAGGACGGGAATACTCTCCTAAGGTACGGGCTCTAGGAGGTTGTGGTGGTTGTTGTGGTGGGTTGTTGTGATCAAGGATATTACCACCTTCCATGATGTCGGATGGTATGGTTATGAACAAAAACACGAAGAAAAAGATAGACTAAAGAAGATCCTAGAAAAATAAAATAAAAATCTCACTAGAAAGGAATCTAGTGAGTAGACCTAATAAAACAGAAAATCAACCTAAACAATAACTATTCCCCGGCAGCGGCGCCAATAACTTGATGCGTGGGTTTTGCAACCTTACAACAGGTTTTACTTCTCGAGGGATATCAAGAGGCTTAAAACCCCACCAGGCAGTGTACCTGACCGATGTAGTATAGTGTAGTGGTAAGTACGGGGGATTGATCGTTCTCCATAGGGAATAGTGTTCGTTAGGTGTGAAAAGCTACTCTAATTAGGTCTAAGGGTGAGGGAAGATTCTTTTTGTATTTTTATATTTTTTAGAAAGCAAGTAAAATCTCGGTTTTTGAAGGAGTGGGCGGAATTAGTTGCTAGTCAACTAACCCAAATAACTACAATTGCAAAATAAAATAAAATAACTAATAAACTAAGGTTGTGAACTATATGGGGAGAAGATGTTTTTACTTAGATTTTCTTACTCCCTAACTATCTTTTACCGGTTGATTAGTGTGTATATTAATTGCGTGGATGAAGGGTGTATTCCTTAACAAGTCATGGGGTGGCGTACATAACTCCCCAATCCTATGAGCTCTTATCTCTTCCTACAACGATGCGTAAAGCACCCAATCATAGAGATTGTAAACAATGGCTCATGCATTAAATACTACCTTAACAACCTAGCACGCATTGGTTACATGTTTCCTAAGACGTCTAGCAAGTTACATATAAGAGGTTAGCTAGTTTTATTTGGCCTAACATCGATGGAACAATCATCCTAGCAATTAACAACACATCAATCAACCAATAATTAATAGTTAGGTTTCATTAGAGCTAAGCAAACACAAGAGAGATCTAGCCTAGCATGTTAAATAAAAGACAAGAACAAGATAGAATCACACAATACATAGACATATTGAATGATTAAATGATTACTTATCTTTAATTGAACATGGGAGATCCAAGGGTTTGGAACCCTTAAAAATATAGGAAAATTCGTCTTTAGGGTTTCTCCTCACAAAGTTGCACACAAAGAATGAAAAATAGAAAAGTATATATAGAAAATACGTTCTGATGGCGTCACGTTGTAGGTTCTGATGCCGTCAGCTCGCCGCCATTAGGGTTATCGGATCACCTAGATCCATCTCTGACGCCGTCATGTACAAATCTGAGCTGGGCCGTCTCCCTTTAACTTAACACCAGACGGCCTAGGATCTTTAACACCTGACGCCGTCAGGTGTTAACTTCACTTTTTCTTCTTAGGGCGTCACATGTAATCAGAATCCACTCCTTTGTCCAGGTTGGCTGACGGCGTCACGTTGTGACTCTGACGCCGTCAGGAAGGATTTCCAGCATTCTTTTGAGACTTTGTCGTTTTCATCACTTTATGCTCCAAAAACGTCCAAAATAGCATGTTTTCCAGAATTTCTCTCAAAAGTACCTAAAATGACAAAAGGAACGATTTAGGGTATTATTTGATCACATTTAACACGAATTAGGGGTTAAATGACCCCCGAAAAGCGGTACACTTTTTGCTTCATCACATTATCTACGTGTAACGCCTTCTGTTATATATATATATATATATATATATATATATATATATATATATATATATATATATACACACACACACACTAAAGTTTATGGGAATACTTTCTTTAGGTTCAGTTATATATATACGGGCTAGTGAAGAAACTTAATTCACTCATCATTTTCGTTTCAAACTTGTCACGCATGATCTTAGAGCGATCATCGTACATTTCTGGACAAGTTGAGTTCTTCATGATGAATTGTGAATCTTTGTTTCTTTGTGACAGTGCCTACTATGTTAGATTCTAACACTACTGCATGCTTAGCATTTCTACTAACAAAGGGTGTTTTAAGAAAGCGTACATGTGCCTGAGGTGTTGCTCTTAAAACTAGAAGATTAGACTACCTTTGTTGAATGTTAAGCATATGAGACACGTCTCGACTTTTGCGTCACCAGATTTGTTTGATAGCACATCATACTCCTTTTGTTAGACTCCAAAGTTTATTTACACTCATGTTTTCCTAGAAAAACAAAAGTTCAAACATCTGGTCCCCAATATCTCATGGGTCCAAAGTTGTTAAAGTTAAACATCCTACGCATTTGTTGCGTCAGTTTAGGATGTGAGAATGGAGGACACATTTCCCATGGTAAGTAACTTTGTTGTGGACGTTCATTCCAAGTTACGGGAAAGTTACTTGGATGATTTTGTCTTCTAAAGTTACCTCTCGGTAGAGGAGTTCTACACCGAGGTTTGGGGGAATTTATTTTTCTAGGTGGAGGAGTAGTTGACCTAGTGTCACGCTTTACAAATCCATGTTCGGGAGATGACAATGGTTTGTAAAAGCCTTTGGCTTCCTCTCTACTTGGATTAGACACTCTAGTACCATTTACAACTATGTGACTTGGTTTAGGACCTAAGTTATTTTTCAGAATTGACCCAGATTTGTCCTCAGCACCTGATGGTACCACGGTACCACTAAATTTAGTGGTGCCGTCTGTACCTATAGTGGTGCCGTCACCTTCAGACTTAGACATTTCAGGCATTACAAATTTTACTTGTTTAGTACCACTTGTAGAAGCCTGATTTGGGTCAAATCCTAAACCCGCACGGTCATGTTCACTATATCTAATGTTTTCAAGTATATCATTAAGTATATTAGTTCCTTCATCAAACTTAATGATTCTTAAAGCATTTTCTTTAAGCTTTTCATTTTCTACTTGAAGACTTATACATGACCCACATCCTAAGTCTACCTCTTTGTTTTTCTCAAGTTTCTTGACTTGATCTTTTAGTTCTATAACTTGTATTTCTAGTTCTTGTAGTTTTAATTTTAGTTTTGTGTTTCTACCTAAGATCTTGGTAATAACTACGCATAATTTGTTGTATTCGTCATGCAATCTACTATCATCTATTGACGAATTATCATCACTATAATAAGAAGAGTCGGAATGTACCTTGTTAGAAGCTTGAGCCATTAGGCATGTTTCATCGTTACGCTTCTTCTCTTCTTCTTCACCGCTATCACTACAAGAGCCTCCTACAAAAGCTCTTTGGTTGTTGGAGTTTGGTGGTTTAGGACATTCTCCTATGAGGTGATTAGGATCTCCGCATCTATAGCATTTCCTATCACTTGTCCCTTTCCTTCCATCATGATTCTTTTGGAATGACCTCCTTTCATCGCGAGGTTGTCTAGGAAATCTACCTTTCCTCCTAAAGAACTTTCTAAAGTTCCTAACGGCTAGTGCATACTCTTCATCTTCACTATCGGAACTCTAACATCCCTCATCACTAGACTCCTTCTTGGCTTTCAATGCTAGAGATCTAACTCTCTCGCTTTTGCCTTTTACTATGTCGGAGTCCTTCTTGATAATCATCTCGTGAACTTTCAAGTTTCCTATTAGTTCATCGAGTGATAACATCGCCAAGTCCTTTGACTCTTCTATGGCGGTAACCTTTGCTCTCCATTTAGGATGTAGAGCCCTAAGAAACTTCCTAACATAATTCTTGCTAGAGTAACCTTCATCAAGAGCTTTAAGACTAGTAATAATAGTATTGAATCTAGCAAAAGCATTATTTATTGAGTCATCTTCCGTAATGGAAAATTGTTCATATTGTTGAACAAGAAGATCTATCTTGTTCTCTTTGACTTGGTTATTACCTTGGTGAGTGACTAACAAAGTTTTCCAAATATCTTTTGTTGTATTACACATGAAAATTCTTTCAAATTCCTTTTTAGGCAAAGCATTATAAATCATCATTTTAGCCTCATTATTTTTGGCTAATTTCCTTTTAAGTTCATTACTTTGTTTATCATAAGAAACTATTTCATCCTTTTTAGTTTCCGGATTCTTTTGAATGGGTTGAAAGTCACCCTCGGTAATAACATGCCAAAGATCAATGTCTTTTGATTTCACATACGTTTCGAAACTTGTTTTCCAATCAATAAAACAATCGGTTTCGAAAAGTGGTGGTCTTTGCATAGATTGCCCTTCTAGATATTTGTCGGAATCCATTGATCGATTCAAGTTTTAAAATACAATATACTTTAAAATCTTGACTGACGGGGCTTCTGATACCAATTGTGGGAAACTAGAAGGGGGGGTTGAATAGTTTACCGGTTTTAAAGTTCTTTTAAAAATCTTATTTTAAAAGTTTGCTATTGGAAAGTTTGATTCGAACTCTATGTGTAATCAATCAACACCAATATGAACTACACACTAAACGAACGAATTATAACTAATAAAAGTAAAGAGTGGAGTCGGAAAGATCAAACCGAGACAAAGGATTTATAGTGGTTCAGTTACGAAGCTCTTCTTCGCCCTGCTCCACTCCCCGAGTACCACACTTGAGAGTTTCAAACACTATGTCAACAACCTCCCTTCAGGCGGAGAAAACCGTACACGTCGCTTATCCTATTAACGACACTAAGCTAGATGTTGAGTGCTAATCTTAGCTTGCACCAATCTACCAAGGTCCACGTGACCAAACACACAAGCCCAATAGCTTCAAGAGATCACCAAGATCTCAACACGATCACAATGATCAACACTCACTCAACTAACACTAACCTATCGACCCTTGATCTCCTTGATCAATCACACAAGCCAAATGGGTTTAAGAGATTTTCACTACCTCTATAAGATCACACTTGATCTTCACTCTCACTCACAAAAAATAAATAAACTTGATGTATGCTATGATACAACAAGGTTGTAACAAATGTTACAAAAGCCTAACAACTATAACTCTTGTATCTTCTTGAATACTTTGAGTTCTTCTCTTGCTAGTGAAGAGGAATGAAGAGGATCTCTTGGTGGATGATTGGATCACTCTTAAAACAAAAGAAAACTAATCTAAATGATCAAAAAGAAAGAAAGGTGTGAGAGGTTTAAACTCAGAAGTTTTTCTGTGTGAAAGGGTGCCTAAAATCTGTGAATTGGGTTGGTATTTATAGGCAAAGAAAATCTGAACGTTACAGAAAAATTTGTACGGACGGCTCCACTAAATACACCACGGCTCCACTAAATTTAGTGGAACCGTGGAGCCGTCCCAGACAAGGACTCTCCAAATTTTGTCTTTTCTGGTGAAAACTTATTTGGGGAAGTTTGGAGCTGATTTTTGGGGGAAAAAATAGCTGTTGTGATTTTCAAACTTATTTTTCCATTAAAACATTTCTTAATAATTTAAAAATAATTTGTCATGTGCATTTAAAAAAAATGTTTTGTCACATTAAAATGTGAAGTCTTAAAGCACAAATTCACTTCTTTGATCATTTGTCAAGTTGTAAATTTGTTCTAGAGTGATTTGCGTAGAAACGGGATCTTCCGATTAAAAACTTGTTTACGTTAATTTTAACGTAACGTGATTTCACATTTTGTCATCCTCAAAACCTGAAGTAATCGAAAGATATAAATAACATTTTTAGAACATTATTTGCATCAACATTTTTCTCAAAGTATTCAAAAGCTTTTATGTTGCTTATGTAGGGAAAAAGCAGCTTTAGCTTGAAACATAAAAAAGTTTCTATTATTACAGGTAATGTAATTCTTTATATAATTTATAGTTTGTATTTTTAATCTTAAAATCTTATAAATAAATGATAAATTAGAGTATGTTTATAAATCTTTTATCTAAATGGATTATCACAAAATAAACCTGAGGTCATTGCTTACAGATGTTTCTTCTTCTTCTTGATGCAACTTAAGGCGACAATGGGTTCGGCAAGATGTATTGATGTGTCATGTTGTTCGTGATGTTTGTACAAATACACAGCCAAGTGAAAAAACAAGCCGCGTGTTGAACGTGTTATATGGGCTATAAAACGCTAAATGCGCATTAAGCTGTTTCAACGTTTTGAATCATTGTACTACAAAGAGTATCATATTATTTGAGCAGCGTAGTTTTAGAGTCTGTAGAAACTAGAAGGGGGGTTGAATAGTTTCACCGTCTCATTTTACTTATCAAAATGTTTCGCTAGTATTAGGTCCGGTTTGTACACTTTTGCAAACTAGTTAAATTATACTTGTTATGTGATATCAAACTAGTAACTAATAAAAGTAAAGTATGCAAGTAAAGTAAAGAGTAGGGAAAGAACACAATCAAAGAGACGCGGCGATTTATAGTGGTTCGGCACGAAGCTCACTCCTCCGTCCTACTCCACTCCCCGAGTACCACACTCGAGAGTTATCAATCACTATATCAACACACTCCTTCAGGTGGAGCAAACCATACTCATGCTTACACAAGGCTTAACGACACTAAGCATAATGTCGAGTCCTAATCCTAGCTAGAACCAATCTATCTAAGCCCACGTGGCTTCACGAACAAGCACTCTTGTCCATCTTGAATCATCACCTGATCCAAGTCTTCACCTAGTTGACATACTTGGTTCTTCACCCAAACTAAGCCTTCTATCTTTAGTCACACTTGGTTCATCACCCAAACCAAGTCTTCAATCTTTGACACACTTGGTTCTACACCTAAACCAAGTCTTCACACACTATACATACTTGGTTCATCACCCGAACCAATCCTACATACATGACCCACTTGGATATACACCCGATCCAAGTCTTTACATAATACATCAAACCAAATCTATCCTAACCACTAGGACATCTTTCTCCTTTTACCAATACATAAACTAATCTAGATACAAACTTCTTGGATCTACATCACCATCCAAGATCATTCAAATATCCCCTCCTCGACTCACACACAAGTCGGATAACAATGACAATAACCTATCTAACCTATCACCGTAACACTTGTTACGTTTGTGTGTGGACACCTATAACATCTCGAAGCTTCATAGTAGTCGAGAGCTCTTCTCTTGCACTTGATGAAAGAGGGAATCACTTATAAACATATACCGACATGTTATAGTGATCAAAGAATAAGAAAGGGGAAAACCAGATCTGTTTTAGTGTGTGTGAAAGTTGTTTCCAGAAAGAAACTGGTTCAGTATTTATAGCCGACATGACAGAGGGGCGCGGTTGGTTATTGCACCGGCGGTCCTTTATCGCTAAAGGACTGCCACCCTATTTGAGGGACCGCCCCGACAGACGCTCCCCTTTTTGTCCTGACGTGGTGAAAATTTATCTGGTGCAGGTAGGCGGGAAAAATAGCTGTTATCTATTTGAATTTTGAATATATTTTCTTAATAAAACATTTCTTTAATATTACAAAAATACTTTTGTGAAAATGTCTTGTCTAACTTAAAAATGTAAGTTTATAAGAAAATATAAAGGCTTCTTTGATCACTTAAACTAATGACGGTATAACGTTTGTTCATACCTGAAGTGACGTTGTAGAAGCTACGTAGAAGTAACGAGTATTCCCAGTTAAAAACTTATTAACCGTAACTTTACGTAATATGTCTTTATATTTTGTGATGATCAAAACACAAGAAGATCGAATAATGCAAATAACGTTTTTGACATTATTTGTATTAACAATCTCCCCCTTTTTGATGATTACAAAATATAAACTCATGTTAGGTAAAATTATGCGTTGATAAATTTTTAATGAGTTTTCCCGTTACTTCTCCCCCTTTTTGTAGAATAAAAAAGGTGTCGTTGATGTAGAGGAGAATAGACACGAGCATCGTCGTTGAAGACGGAATACAAGCTCCCCCTAGCTAAGTGCTCCCCCTTAATGAGGGCACCAGGGAATCGAGCTATGGTGATGTGCTACAAAACAAAGTTAGAGCAAAGAACATGCGTGTATACATATATATGTGAAAGTATGTGAAATGTATAATATGGGTGTAGATGTGAAATCAATCATGTAGTGCATACATCAATTTAGAGAAGAAAAACTAAGTATGGATTTCGACTCTTACTGGGGACGGTCCCTTAAATAAGGGGACGGTCCTTTATTGATAAGGGACCGCCGCCAGTAAACTTACTGGTTGGCAGAAAAGTTGTGATTCAGGTAACTTTCATTTTTAAGGTTGAATAGTTTTAGCCCTTTTACATGTTAGACTATTACTATTATCACAACAACTTATCATAATTAAAAGCATAAAACATCACTCATTTCATTCAAGAAACATGTTACATCATTCCTATAAATACTACCATAAGCAACAAGCAATGCATAGCATAAACATCACTTAACAATAATACTACTAAATAACTACTACAACTAATAATCTCCCATTGCATGCTTGGTCCAAAAGATAATCTCCACTTGATTATTCTTCAACTAAACATGTAAAAATGTCTAGTTGGATGGTGGAGTGGATAATGGTGAGGATGAGGGTGGAACTGAAGGTTGTGCCGATGGTGGCATGGAAGCAAGTGGAGTTGGTTGAGTGATGAGGTGCTCAAGGTATCTAAGCATGTAGTGGAGTTCATCTCTAAGAGATGAGATAAGATGAAAGTTGTGACAACAACATGCACAACCCATGGTGTGATTTTTCATAAAGTTGTAGTTGGAATTGGTTTCTATGTTAGGTGATACTGGTGGAGTGAATGAAATGTCTTCCAAATAATTATTTGGTGAAAGAGTTAAGGAGATATTAGGTGGATTTGGATGTGATACCCTTGGAGGAGGTGACTTGTCTCCAAGATAGGATGAAAGGTTTTCAAGGAGGTTTGGCAGTTGAGTTGATGAGGCAACATGTGAACTTGAAGTATTTGATGTGTTGTTTGAAGAGGATGAGTTACTTAAGAATGGTGTGCAAGCACCCGAACTAGATTGGGTGAGCAAGAGTGATGAGTTTTTTATGAAGGTTGTGAATGGTGATGAATTTGGTCTTGATGATGAAGATGAAGTCCCTTTTATGAAAGGAGTTTTGATGGGTGCATTCGGCGTTTGAGAGGATGGATCATAGTGACTGAGATCAATGAGATTGATTTGTGGTGGTGTAATGTTAATTTTAGGTCTTTTGTTAGATAGTGATAGGGAGGTTGAAGGAGACCTCATTTGAGGATGATGATTGTTGAAGGATGATGAGGTTGAAGATGATGCGGGGTTTAAATAATCAAGGTTGACTATAATTTGAGTAAAGCATGCATTAGGATCATTTAGGAGCATATAAATGTTTTGCTAATATGGGAAAAGGTGGTGAAAAACACGTAATAGAGTAGCAGGTCTGTAAGAAATGAGAAACAGTAAATGAATCTGGGACATAGGGCTGACGGTCCCTTAAATGTCTAGGCGGTCCTTTATCGTTAAAGGACCGCCACTTAGATAAGGGACCACCGCCAGTGGAGTCTCAGGTTTCATCCCAGTTTTCCATTTCAGCAGACCTGTACCTGCAGGCTATTCAGACGCGTTCTATGGCAACATAACTCTATTTTAAGTACTAGTTAGCCGAGCAAGCGTGTTATAGCATTAATCTAGCAATCATATCACTCACACATTCTTCTTACATGGCAAATTCATAATTAAACATGTTTGTGAATAGAGATAAACTTTAGTAATTTGATACAAGCATGCAAGGATCATCCAACACAATACACAACAAGTTAACATTCATGAAAACAATAATCCATAACCAACATAATATCAAAAAGAACTAATACATGTCTACAAACAAGTGATGGTATAACATGATGATCATTTATTTCTTCTTTCACCATAGCTTGCGAAATCCTTTCCCAATTGACTTCCATGCACCTCGACTCTCATCCCTTGCTTGATGTTGCATGTTCATGATTTGGGTTAAGCGAGCTGAGAAATTTTCAGGATTATGTTCCTCAGGAGGAAGATCGGAAAATACTTGTGGATAACCGGAAGGAAGTGAATTGACATAGGTGACAGGAGATGGTGTACTAAAATGTGAGGTTCCTTCGTCATTGAGTGCATCATCGTCATCGATGGGATTAGATGATGATCTATGAGCAAAGGAACTAGAGCCTGCTGTCCGTCTAGACCTAGTCCTAAGTTCAGGTCCTACCGACCTTCTTGACCCATAATCAGATCTAGTCCTACATTCTAGGTTTTGGGTTAGTGGAAGCATGACAGGGTCAACTAAGTAATACTCAACATCCGTAAGATGAGGGTTGTGATACATGACATGTCGAAACAAGCGGGTCAAAAGCATACCATATGGCAAGACCATGTTGGGTTTGCTACGAGCAAATTTCATTTTCTTAGCCATATAATATGCAAGATTATAGGGCACGGTAAGGGCGACACAGTAAAGAATGTGACTTAAGAAAGCGGGGATGTGATCACGGTTTCCACCAAGGCAGAAAACATTCTCACGAATAATTTCAGCCATTGGTTTCATGTGATCAACAATTTCGTTGGTCAGGATTTGATTTACGCTGATGGGAGTTAAAGTCCCATGGATTAACCTATATTCGGGTCCATGTCTATCAATTTGAACAATGCTCCTTATATCTTGTGGAGATGGAGGAATTGTGGCGTATTTTCCATAAGAAGGAGAGCTCCTAGTGAGAGCATCAAGGCTCCATTCATGAGTGAATGTGCATTGCCCTTCAGTGGGAATGCTGAGAATTTGACCAAATGTGGGAAGAGGGTATGAAATTGTGTGATTACGAATAGTGAAGTTAACATAAATTTCACCTTCATGATTAGTGGTTAAATTGAGAAAACTATAAAACTCAAGAACAAATCGTGGAACAATTTGTTCATTGACCTTATAGATGCAATCGAGGTTGAAAAGTTGGAACATAGACTCTAAATAGTTTAAGTCGGTATAGTCACTAAAGACCCGACGACCCTCATGAAAATATCTATTTTCAACATTTTCAAAGTTTTCTTTGAGAGCTGAAGGATAGTATTGTGAGAGATTAGGAATGTAATCTTTTGTGTTTTGGTGGTCAAGACCGATGGATTTAGGCATGTTTCACCTATCATCAATAATTATAATACTAGTTAGAATTAAAATGAGATTAGTTTTTGACATGTTTTGAACATAAACCTTGATTATAAGAAAAATATGTATTAACAATGTTGGATTAGCAAGTTGTTTAATCTAATCTTTCTTATATGGAATTAATCATGTTTTTAGTATAACCTTATGTAGTGACACATCTATTACCATTGTAAACAACATTAACTAGATTCTAGTTGTAGTTTAAAGCTTGTTAAGATAAGTTATTAACTTTAAACCTAATGGTGTAATCTTTAATAGTGAAATAAACAAAGATTAGATAAAGATAACTTACAATTAGTGTGGAGGTGATTAACAAGCTTGGTTTTGTAGTCTTGATCTTTTATGGTAAATTATGAGATGTTTTGCGTTACTATTAATGATAAGGAAGCAGGAGATGGTTGTATGGTTTAGAACGACAGACTTGACCGTCAAAAAGGAGAAAAAGTTCCGGCGGTCCCTTATCGATATGGGACCACGGAGGTTTAAGGGACCGCCGTCAGGAGGCTGTGAAGTTTTGACATGTTTTGATGTTTTCAGTTATTATGTGCAGTTTTTTATTTTAACTTGTTTTATCCTATAGTCCTAAGTATTTTAAGACACGGTATTGACTCAATACGCACGAGTAGGCTTAGGAATGGGTATGGAGTACAATTGATACATAACCTATTGGAAAGAATCGATAAGCTTGAATAAAGAGTGGATTTTGAGTCGAAACAGGAGAAAAGAGAAATCAAAACGTTTCATTGGGATTCAAGGATGAGAGTTGCATCGAAGAGGCTAGAAGTCAATCAAGTAAGGTTCAACAAGAGTCATAGACGAGAACTAGATAATAAGAAAAGAGTGAAGAGAGTGTGCATCGTCTATAGTGATTGATTGACGAGAAATTAGTTATAAATAATGGTTGTAGTAAGACCATTATTTTTCCAAATAGTTTGCTTGAATCCAATGAAGGATAATCATTCAGACAAAGTGTCTAATGAGCACAAAGCATATAGCACATATTTGCATATAAGTGTAATCTAGCATACAAGCACTTAATGATAAAACATGTAGTCACATAAGCATGTATCAAGCATCAAAATGACAAGCATAATATGCAAGATTGAAAGAGGACTTACCTTGGCCTCTAGCTATCCATAGTGACGCGTATCATAATATGCGTAGCGATGACGAACATGAAGAGACTTACTTGTCCAACCATCCTTAAGCGTAGTTACCCTAACTAGCTAAGCAATGTACCCACTTTCAATCAACTTGACCTTTGACTTGGCCTTTGACGAATAGTCTTGATTTTCTTCATCGTCATCATTTGCGACTACTTCCTTGATCGAATATCTTCTTACAAGTACTTCATGGTCTTGGTTTCTACCAATCTTGGTCTTTACCAATTAACTTTCCAACGTGTTTCTTGTCGGCAACATTACCTACAACTTGGCCTCTAGCTATCCATAGTGAACCCGTACCATAATATGCGTAGTGATGACGAACATGAAGAGACTTACTTGTCCAACCATCCTTAAGCGTAGTTACCCTAACTAGCTAAGCAATGTACCCACTTTCAATCAACTTGACCTTTGACTTGGCCTTTGACGAATAGTCTTGATTTTCTTCATCGTCATCATTTGCGACTACTTCCTTGATCGAATATCTTCTTACAAGTACTTCATGGTCTTGGTTTCTACCAATCTTGGTCTTTACCAATTAACTTTCCAACGTGTTTCTTGTCGGCAACATTACCTACAACCAAAACATTCAAACTAGTAGTACATGATTCTACTAAGATAAAATAACTTACAAATAACATATTTCCTACATCTTTGGCTTAATCCTTTCTTTGGTGTAAGATCAAAATATTTTCCCATTTATTCTATATCTCATTTCAAAATATGGTTTTGTCAAAACCAATTTTTAGCAAAGTTTTACAAGTCATTATTTCAAATTAACATGTTTAGCAAAAGTTTCTCATAACAACCTTAATTTTTGAAATCTATACTTATGACTTGAAGAGAATTACCAAAGGAAATAATATGCCAAAGATTACAACTAGTTGATTTCACAAAACTTTCAAATTTATTTTTCCAAATGACAAATATTCCATTTTCGAAAAATGGTGACCAATTCAAGTAGATCCCTTCTAAGTATCTTTCAGACACCATAGATCGATTCAAGTTTTAAAGTACAGTATACTCTAAAGATCTTGATAACCTGGCTCTACTAGCAATTGTAGAAACTAGAAGGGGGGGGGGGGGTTGAATAGTTTCACCGTCTCATTTTACTTATCAAAATGTTTCGCTAGTATTAGGTCCGGTTTGTACACTTTTGCAAACTATTTAAATTATACTTGTTATGTGATATCAAACTAGTAACTAATAAAAGTGAAGTATGCAAGTAAAGTAAAGCGTAGGGAAAGAACACAACCAAAGAGACGAGGCGATTTATAGTGGTTCGGCACGAAGCTCACTCCTCCGTCCTACTCCACTCCCCGAGTACCACACTCGGGAGTTATCAATCACTATATCAACACGCTCCTTCAGGTGGAGCAAACCGTACTCATGCTTACACAAGGCTTAACGACACTAAGCATAATGTCGAGTCCTAATCCTAGCTAGAACCAATCTATCTAAGCCCACGTGGCTTCACGAACAAGCACTCTTGTCCATCTTGAATCATCACCCGATCCAAGTCTTCACCTAGTTGACATACTTGGTTCTTCACCCAAACCAAGCCTTCTATCTTTAGTCACACTTGGTTCATCACCCAATCCAAGTCTTCAATCTTTGACACACTTGGTTCTACACCTAAACCAAGTCTTCACACACTATACATATTTGGTTCATCACCCGAACCAATCCTACATACATGACCCACTTGGATATACACCCGATCCAAGTCTTTACATAATACATCAAACCAAATCTATCCTAACCACTAGGACATCTTTCTACTTTCACCAATACATATAATAATCTAGATACAAACTTCTTGGATCTACATCACCATCCAAGATCATTCAAATATCCCCTCCTCGACTCACACACAAGTCGGATAACAATGACAATAACCTATCTAACCTATCACCGTAACACTTGTTACGTTTGTGTGTGGACACCTATAACATCTCGAAGCTTCATAGTAGTCGAGAGCTCTTCTCTTGCACTTGATGAAAGAGGGAATCACTTATAAACATATACTGACATGTTATAGTGATCAAAGAATAAGAAAGGGGAAAACCAGATCTGTTTTAGTGTGTGTGAAAGTTGTTTCCAGAAAGAAACTGGTTCAGTATTTATAGCCGACAGGACAGAGGGGCGCGGTCCGTTATTGCACCGGCGGTCCTTTATCGCTAAAGGACCGCCACCCTATTTGAGGGACCGTCCCGACAGACGCTCTCCTTTTTGTCCTGACGTGGTGAAAATTTATCTGGTGCAGGTAGGCGGGAAAAATAGCTGTTATCTATTTGATTTTTGAATATATTTTCTTAATAAAACATTTCTTTAATATTACAAAAATACTTTTGTGAAAATGTTTTGTCTAACTTAAAAATGTAAGTTTGTAACAAAATATAAAGGCTTCTTTGATCACTTAAACTAATGACGGTATAACGTTTGTTCATACCTGAAGTGACGTTGTAGAAGCTACGTAGAAGTAACGAGTATTCCCGGTTAAAAACTTATTAACCGTAACTTTACGTAATATGTCTTTATATTTTGTGATGATCAAAACACAAGAAGATCGAATAATGCAAATAACGTTTTTGACATTATTTGTATTAACAGAGTCATATTAAATACCTTTAGTTTTGGCCCGTCCTTCACCACTTATCGTTAACCCCAAAACCCGCCTTTCTATTGTTCTTTTGCAGGTATTGGAGAAGAGTGGTTACAGTACGGTTGAGTGGGTTAGGTATATTACAAAAGCAGGTTCATACTAGATCAGATGCTAGATACAAATAATGATATATTGTAATTGTGAGCCTACATGAGTTTGTGAACATAACAAAGTGTGATTGTTCTGACCACAACCCAAAAAAAGGTCATCTTGATTGTATAATGAGTAATGACATGTACATTTTGTTAAAATTATATTTGAACAGTCCATGAAAAAAATTCAATTTGAATTTTTTAGTTGTAAAGGAGCAGTTTGAGCCGAAGCAAAGAGAGGAAATTTCCATTGTATGTTTGCAAAGAGTTTGTTCTACGGTATCAACTGATCCATAGATTGCTTTTGTATCATCATTGATTGTAGGTTTTATGGATGTCTTTACAAGTTTGCGGAGGAAGTTGATATAATTGGTGTAAATGTGTTTGATTTGATTAGTTTTTTGTATATTTAGTCGTATAAGAGTCCTCGGTCTGTTAATGAGTGTTGCGTTATGGCCTACGTGGCATGTTGGTTATAGCGTTAAGCTCAAGTTATGATACCGGGTGTTGTTTTTGCGTTACTGCGTTACCCAACGCGTTGCCTCCACAACGCTGCGTTACACTAGCATCAAATAAAATAAAATAAAAATTACAAACATACCCCTAAAACGGCTATAATTTCAAACGGTAAAAAAAATTACATGTTTAGCCCCTCAACATTTATAAACGGATAGTTTTTGAAAATATTAAAAAAAAATCAAAACCTTTTTATTACCACTATAAATACCAACTAATACACACCTTTATTCTCACACTTTCACAACTCTAAATCCTATACATAAACTTCTAATTGCTAAAAAAATGTCGAGTTTCAATAACGACGAGAGGTTCTTGAATCTAATAGGTTTCAATAACCCAAACGTGGGGTCTTTGAACCCGAACGCGGGTTCTTCTTCAACACAAATCCCTTTGCCTAACCCACTCGACTTGCCGGAGGATGAACTTTACCAACGACATCAAGCATTTCTATATTGGCAACGAAACCAACAAATGCTAAATACCAATTTCCAAAATTCACAATTCAGCCAACCAACTCAACCGCCATCTGAATCTTCACATACCCAAGTCAAGATAAATGATGTATCCGAAGCACCAACGTCTCCACAAAAACCCACAACCACAAGTCGTGGTAAACGTAAGGAAAGAAAAAAAAACAAAGCAGCCGTACAAATTTTCTATGACGACATGACCGATACTACCTTACGTTGGCAAGGAGGTGAGGAAAATTACTTGCATCGTGTTACGTTGCCGTTACCGAGGATCCAAAAGTTGGCCGTTCACAACCGGGCGACATGTTTTGGAAAGGGATCAAGAACGAGTTCAATAAAAACAATTTTCAAACACGCAACAAGGATATGCTAACAAGCAAGTGAAAAACGTTGAACCATGATTGCCAAAAGTTCAATGCAATCTTCAAACGGGAACAACGTTTGGAAAAAGTGGGGAAAATGAGTTGGATAACATGAGACGGGCGTTTTGCGTAAGCATAAAAAATGGGACGCGCCCGAGGCGGTTGATTTAACCGGAGATGTCCCACGGCAAACAAACGAGGCATTATTTGGGCATGATGCTCAACCATGTCCGATGGGCAAAAAACATGCTTCTAAGAAAGCCAAATCCGAGACAACCACGAGTACCAGGTTATTTAACAAAGTAGATCCTAGAAAAACAATATTTTAAGTACATATACGTATGTAGACAAATGTTTTGTTACAAGTTCTTTATATGGTGCGAATATGAAATATGGTATGAAAATTTTTCAACATATTTAAAGATAGTATTCAAAAAGCAACGTAATAAAGCATTACTGTGATGGAGATTGCGAGATAGTACCAGAGATAAGAGTCTTACAAATAAGAGAAAGGATTGATATGGCTACTTTGTTATACCACTGCACATAGTACCTTATAAAATTCTAAACTTTGTGCATCCTATAATTTGTGAATTTAAAGGTTTGAGGTGATATATACAATATCATGCTACATGAATTGATAAAGTCAATGGCTTAACACTTAAATATTATGTTAGATTCGAGGTTACCTCAACTTATTTTAAAACTATTTGGCTAAAAATTGCGATGCACATTTCAACGTTTCAATCATATCCACATTAGATTTATAATTCAATGGTTTACACTGAACATTACGTAAAGAACAATTAAATAAACCTTACGCGATGAACAATTAGATAAAACCTGTGCATCGCATGGGTCCTGAGTCAGCCCGCATTATATATTGTATTTTGAGTGTTTTACTCGACCTCAATTAAAAGTACAAAATAACGGCACCAACAATTTTTATGCCATGCTAACAAACACAAGTTAGAAACTTATTGATCAACAAAATCCATCCATGATCAAATGACAAAAATCAATGCTGAACAATACGCTATGAACATTTAGATCAAGCCCGTGTGCATCGCACGGGTTTGAATGTAACATGTGAAGATACACTTTTATGTAACTTATACATATTAGACGGTTTTTGTGATGTACTGTAAGACCAGTAGTATTACTTATCATTAAGAGTAGTATATGTTCATTCGATGATATCATTTTACATGTGCGAGTGAAAAACAAAAGCTTAGTCTTGATCACATTTTTTAACCTTCAATGACATTTTTCGTGTGTCGCTAAACGGCGCTTTTTCTAGTAGCACAAATTGAAATGTGGTTTGGATGGGATCATCTATTGAAAGTTTACCATGCTTCCCAACTAATGATAGTGGAGAAAAGTGTTTTTTATGCTCAGTCTTGATCACAATTGATGCTCTAAATTAGGTTCATTTCCAAGACACAGAAAAGAAGAAGCCAAGTTTGGATTTAAATGTTGTGGACATGCACAAATATCTCTAGCGATCTACCCTACAAAAGGCCCATTTTCGGATTGGCATTCTCCTCTAACTCTCTAAGCCCAAAACTTGAAGAAGAACAGGTTTACGCAAACTTGCAAAGTTCTACGATTGTGAACAATAATTGTGTAATGGTACAAGTTAGACACATTGTCTAAGAATCAAGCACAACGCCAAAGACGTCTCACGACTTGCCCTCAACAACATATAACAAACAAAACAAACGTTCTGTCTATTTGATTTTTAAGATCGAGAAAGTATTTACTAAACCTCTACTTAGGTGCAGCTTTTTTCGATATGATGATTCAGTGCAAGTGCTGACCGACGATAGCTTGCCATCAATTTCTCCTCTTCAAATCCCCGTTCGGTACCACTTTCTCCACATCCCATAACCAGTAGATACATTTGTTTAAGTGATACACATGAGAATCTTTTTTCGTTTACATAAAACACGTAAGAAAAAGGGACAAAAACGTAAGAAAAACGAATGAAAACATATAAAAAATAATACTAATATTGATAGTTAGATAAAAAAAAATAAAAAAAAATAAAAAATAAAAAAAAAACATGACTAAATTTGTAAAACCTGGCGAAACACAAGGACCATTTGTGTAAGAAACTGAAATGAAATATAGAAAAAGAATAATACAAGGGTCTTTTAGTCATTTGATGTTGGTGAGGGACGATTTTTGCCCTAAAGGTTTCCCACAGGGACGATCTTTGCACTTTTCAAATATTTGGGACGAAACTTTTTTGCCCCAAAGCTTTTTTCGATATGATGATTCAGTGCAAGTGCTGACCGACGATAGCTTGCCAACAATTTCTCCTCTTCAAATCCCCATTCGGTACCACTTTCTCCACATCCCATAACCAGTAGATATATTTGTTTAAGTGATACACATGGGAAATCTTTTTTCGTTTACATAAAACAGGTAAGAAAAAAGGACAAAAACGTAAGAAAAACGAATGAAAACATATAAAAGATAATACTAATATTGATAGTTAGATAGATACTACCTCCGTCTCATATTTATAGTCCATCTTTCCTTTTTCGGTCGTCCCAAAATGATTGTCCACTTCCATAAATAGATTGGAAATATAGATCAAGTTTACCATATTACCCTCATTTTAGGTTATTATTACAAACTTTAAAGAAGTTAGAAATTAATTGGTTAAGGGTAAAACTGTCTTTGTACAAAAAGTAAGAAAGAGAAAGTTGTAATGATGATGTTTTTCTAAAACTGTGTGTTTTTTGTCTGTGGACAATAATTTTGGGACTGAGAGAGTAATAATAATAATAATAAAAAAATCAGGACAAAATTTGTAAAACCTGGCGAAATATAAGGACCATTTGTGTAAGAAACTGAAAAGAAATATAAAAAAAAAAAATATATATATATATATATATATATATATATATATATATATATATATATATATATATATATATATATATACTAGTTTCTAAGCCCGCCCGATGGGCGGGCATGACTTAATAAGTTCTTTTTAAGGTATTAGTTAAGTAGGGCTTGTTTGTTAATGCGTTAAATATTAAAATTAGTTGACCGTTATTAAATATTAAGTAGGGCTTGTTTGTTAATCCATTGTTGAGACAGTTACATATTGTTTGTCAGGGAAGAAAACTCACCACTGAAGAGATAGGCATAGTTGTGGAAATTTTTTGCATCTCTTTTTATTAATAGTTGTGGTTGAGCACACCGCAACAAAGCAATTGTATACTATTTGGGAAGCCCGGCCGATGGGCGGGAATTAGTTATAAATATCGCTTGATGGTATTAGTTAACGAATATTAAGATATAAATGTACTTTAAAATAGAAAATATGTCATTAACTTGCAAAGCTCTTGTAAATAAAAAAGAAAAACGATGTTATAACTTGAAAGCCTCAAATTAGAACCTGAAGCATGGTATTCTCTTGCTCCTACTTGTCAGAAAGAGCCCGTTGCAGGTCAACAACATCTTGCTCTAATTGCTCGACCTAATAGGTAAAAAAGATGTTTGGTAAAAAAGTTGCGACGTGGTACGCAAGAACAAAATATACAACCAAATAAAGTCAAATATTAAATAAAGTTTCTTTGTATACAAAGTTTGTATCCAACGGACGGGCTAGCCGTTTGTTTATTTTCTTTATATAATGATGACCTTTTTTAAGTAATATAAGATTTTGCTATAAAAACTTATAATCTCTGAAGGAAATTTTTATAGGTAATGTTGCTTGAGTTGTATAAGATACTTGTACTAATGTATAACTTGGAAAAAAATACTTGATCATTTAGTAAAATAAATGTTGTAAATTCCAAAATACACTATTCCAAAACATACATACTAAATCATTCAAGAAGGCAAATATTAGAACATCCATTTATTCCAGAATGACCACATTCCTATTTATAGTTTCTTGCCATATCCCAACGTTCAATATGTCGAGTGTTGATGTGATTTATTTCAAACCTCCCTTAACGATAAGCAAAATGATCTTCACGTAAAATGGGATATGCACTATGAGAAACAAAAATACGGATTGCGTCTTTATTTGTGTGTGTATATTTTATGTCAGTGGGCTAGGGAATGGTTTTGGGATTATAGAAGGTCAAACAGGAAAACTATATAGTAGCAACAGTGGTTCCACGATACTCGGACGTGTTAGAGTATAAGCTGAGTATATCGGGTGGTTGTGCTGCAGTTTCCTTTCTATCGCTGAGTTTCAGAATGTTGCAGGCCAGTATGTTTAGTTATGCATTTTTTTTTGTTGGCTCTTTTAAAGTTATATCTTTTACATTAGTACCTACAATAACTCTTAAACAATAACTTCGGCATTCGAGATATCACACACAACATAAAGCAGATCAAGAGAGCGCCTCTGAATATTGCATTTCAAAGATAGTCAAACTATTATCTCATTCGGTAAAATTTCTGAAACTTAATAACAACTTAGTAAAAGCAATCAAGTCTAACCTGATATGTGTATGTCAAATATATATACATACCTCAGCTTGCAAAAATACAGATCCCACTCCTTTATCATCGTATTTTGTGGCTTTTCCTTTACACTTCTTGTAATGCCCGATCCCGGTTACAGAGATACTGATAGCTTCACATGCCTAGGGGCTTAATTGAATTAATGGGATTGTAACTTAAAAAGATGCAAATGAAACTAAACCTCATTGTAACTTATTATAAACAACCCCTACCATTTTTTTAAGAACCCTCACATGGATCAATAAACAATAAAATCAAGATTTCATACGTTCCTTTGGATCAATGTCGTCCTGAAAGAAACTATATTTACACAACTTTGTACAACCATAAGATTTACACAGTTGCTACATTCCATTTTAAAGAAACTATCCTAAAGTAAAACAGAAATAGCTAACATATTCAAAACCTCTTCCATGAGTGGTTTGCAATGGGATTTTCAAATAGGAGCATCTGTGGACATTGCTTCTGGTAATGAGTTGCAAAGAGATGTATTTAAATCTTTCTAAAAACAAAATATATAATTAGATGGCATCATAGTTTATGACAATTGTGAAAAACAAAAAAGAGCCACAATGCGTTTGGCTTCATAGATTACCAAGTCTTGGCTTCATTTGATTCAGTCACTCTTTTAGCGACGCTAATTTCCGCCACAAAAGCAATCATTAAGGAAGCTAAATCCAACCATATTTCACAAATCATACACTCATGTGCCTGTAAACATAAACTACTAAATGTCAACAATGAAACGAATGGCGCAAAGTACCATATTTCACAAATCATACATTAATATAAAGCGGAGAATAAATTTTACCAATGGAAATGCAGGTGAATGAGAAACCTTTTAAGAAATCACATCTTGTAAAAGTCATCTGATTCACAAGAAGTACAACAAAACAATGAGATCATCGTTATTAACAGTTCTGATATCACTACGATTCCTATTGTGTTTCACCTTTGATCCGTTAATGTTGTTTTGTACACAATGACAGCAAATTTCCCGCTTTGAGTATCATGCCCGCCATATAATTTTCATTTACACCTTTTTCCTTAGAGAAATAAGGGTGTTTTAAAATTGTTTTATGAACATTAACAATTATAAATTACAAACTTGTTCACTCAAACATAATGTATGATTTAAACTCAAATGCAAAATAAAGTCTGTTATAATACCGTGCACGCACGGGGTTTTTCAAATTTTTTTTAATAATATACTTTTTTAATTAAAAATCTAATAGCTTAATTTTTGTTTTTTCATTGTAATTACGGTTCTTAATTTCGGTTTATAGTTATGTTTGATGTACGTGGTAAGGATTTATATATCGTATTTTTCATGGATACGATCAACTTTATATACAAAATTTCAAGCATGCTCTATAAACAATAGTAAAATATTGTGAAGTTACTATAATGGTGCTACTAAGATACAAAAACCAATCCAAAATAAGAATTGGAATCTTACATCATATGAAGTGTCCTTGTTTGATTATATAATAGTTGTCAATTTGTGTATTGCATGCGCTTTTAAAATGCTTATTGCGACTCGAATCATCAGTTTCAGATTACCATTTGATTATCGTATTCTTCATTGAGTTGAAAGATGGCTTACTTTTCATTTGATATTGCCCATATGGTGTTGGCGTCCGCTGAACATAACCGTAGGAGTATTCCGGATATATACCGAAACCTAAAATATTAGTCAAATAGGATGAAAAAGAAGTTGAACACTATAGTTTGGTCACTTGCTAGTCATATCATTGCACCTATATGTCTATGAAGTTTATATACGAACTTGTTAGTGGTCTGCATTTATGAATTGCAAGAGATCATAACATGAAATCGTATACTATAACTTTCAAACAATAGAATTATAGACACTTCAAACGAAACACTATAACGACAGCGACATCAACCAAATGGCATTTATTTTTCTCATAAACAATTTAACTAAAATACGTTTCATTAGAACATATTTCCCGTCACCACAAAACCAAAACTAAAAAATTCATCACTATTTATTAGCAAGGTCGTGTCGAATTTTAAATTAGCCAAATAGTTACCTTTTACCACTCAACAGTTTGATCTTGTGCAACCAAAAAAAACTTATTTATCAGTTGGAAACTAAAGAGCAGCATTGAAATTTCCAAAAACCTTATTGGCCTTATTTCTTGCCAAAAATTACATACTAATTAAACATCGAAAAATTATAAGTTAAGAAAACATTAAGCAGGTATACGACTTTTGAGTTTCTTTATTCGAAATCACTACCATCACCTCCTCTTATATATACTATCTTAGATTATTTTTTCTGCTTATCATCAAAACCAATTTACTTTGAATCATCAAACCTTGATCAATCAAACCTACCTGATTAACCGTAACAAATACTGAAAGAACAAAAAACATCCGCGACTACATAATGAAAGCCTATTTCGATGGCGAGCGGTTGCGATGGCTCATTCCTAAATAAGTTACCTACTTTCAGTGATAGGATAGTAATTTAGTATTGTGGTAAATATGAGCTATAACAATCAACCTAAACACAACAATCAACCAATCTAAAAAGTGAATAATATAGCATTATGCATGCATGAATATACACTCACCATTGTTAATATTTTTTTTTATGTCAAAAACAAAGAATGCATACCTCATACATAATGGGTATGCTCGAAATTCATGATTCATTGATCACAAACAATCCTATTACATATTCACATAACCAATCAAGCAATCTCAAACAATATCAAATAAGCAGTAAATAATCAAAGTAACCTTTTTATGTATACCTGTGATGATGTAGAATTATACATGGATCGTTTTTGTTAGCATTCAAAGTAAAAAGTTTTAGGCCAAGCTATAACATAATCAAAACCTTAATAGCAAGAAGTCCAACCTGCAACAACCGCATTATAGGTTCAAAGGTTGTTAACATATTTGTACGTACTACTTCTACTAAGGATGGTTTGGTTAGTGGGTCGTTAGTTTTGGACTCAATCTTTAATAAAATTTAACAAAAGAATGTAATACATGCGGTGTCTAAAAATAACAAACAAAAAGTGTTGACCCATTCATTCTTTTCATATTTCTCATTCATTTCCATTGTTTAGTCTGTCACACAGCAGATGACATGACTAAGGTCTTCCACCATCTTGATCTTTTATCCAATGTCAACAACATGTATTGCTTATGAACATCTTGATCATTTTTCTGATGGACCGCTTTACATTTTGCCTGCTTAATTTGATTATTATTTTTATTAGTAAAGGAAATGTGCAATATTCAAATATAAATTTAACATCATAGAAATTTTAATACGCTTACTGTTTTATGTGCTTTACTGTATCGAATAACATGTTGCTAAATATCTTCATTTTAAACCAAAAATTCTAACCTAGCTGTAAAAACATACTAAACATAATTTTTTTTTGAGAACTATATAGGTAACTTCCTGTTAGTTGATAGTTGATGAAAATGAATAACCACTAAATGAAGAAAGCTTAATGTATCAAAACCACCGACTTTCGATCATTGTAAGCATAAGACAATGAACTCGCTAATCATATAGCTAAAGTTGATTATATAATATAGCTAAGCAACAGCCTATTCCCTGGAATCACGAGACTCTTCACTTTGTAAGTTCCCATCTTCTCGGACAATACCACCATTTTTATCCTCATCTGCCACAACTCCATCTCCGAAACTCCTTTTAAGAGAAAATATAAGACTGTTTTCCTTCAACATCCTAATATTGGTTTTGGTTCTCCGAAGTGGTGCCGACTTCACAAAAGAATTTCCACCATTCCTTTCTAATGCTCTAATAGCATTTTCAGCACCACATTCTTTATCACCCTTGGATATGCCTGGGACATAACTTGTAAGCTTCAGATTTTTCTGCAACCCACCAACATGAGCATGACTTTTAAGCCATTTAGCTATTTTTCCATGCAAGTCAGGAGACAAGCAGTCATCCTGCAAAAAGAATAAGAATCCCACAAAAGATACGATCATAAGAAAAAGACAGGCAAGTACAATAGACCAAAAGTTCTTGTTATTAGATACTTTCAGATGACATATGCTAAATAAGAGTTAACAAATATGGCATTACAGCGAGATTTGATGCCAGCAGATTAGTAGAAACATTCATCTCTGAGGCCACGTCTTTCAAATCGACATTTCCTCGATCAATCAGCTACAAAATCAACACATTAGGGCAAAACTGTTAATTTTAGAGCAACTGTTGTTTAAGATTAGTGTGATATACCTTCTTCAGAAGAAGGATAAAATTAGAAGAATCAGACACTTTGACCTCTTCGACAGTGCTGCTGCCTTTGAACGTTGCCCCATCAATGCTTTCTGGTTGAGTTTTAACGTTTGACCTGGTATCTGGCAGCCCATCTTCAAAAGATGCATTGCCAAGCTTTAACTTAAGTGGTTTATTTGCCACAGAAGACCATGGCCGGTTCTCCATAATGGTAGATGAAGAAACAACTCCCACAGACGGGTTTTCCACTTTATGGGTGCCTTCTTTTTGGGTTTCAGAATGCTTTAAGAAAAAAGCCCGCAACTCAACCTAAGTATATTTGCAGAAAATAACACACCATTATGCTTTTAGCAAGTTCAAGAAGAAACACAACAACTATAGCATTTTACAGCAGTATTTAATAATTAACTGTGACAACAAAACCAATCTGTATCTAGTTTTGATAAAAGAGGACTTACATCATCGCATCCAAATTTTCCCCAAATTTCCATTCTTTGTCTTGCCTCCCTTGCACATATAGGATGGAAAGAAGTTCGACAAGATCCTATGCAAGTATTCAGATAAAAAAAGAAATTATAGTTCGCACAATGGAAGGTATAAGAACTAAGAAAAGATCCGTGAAGGAATTACAGGATTTTTCAAACCAAGAAGAAGGCTAAGGAAAGAGCAGAAAATAGCAAACACATAAATAACTTTCAATGATTTATACTGTATAACTTTTTTTTAGGAATTGACAATTATGACTCTGCATAGAAAGTCGCAGCAAAATCCAGCTAAAATATGAAATTGATAAGGAGCAGCAAAGAGATCTGGGGTTAACTTTTGACCATTTTCAACTTTTCTTAAATATGAAGCAGAGGAAAGCCATGACGTTAAGCATGGAAATTCTAACAAATTTCTTGCACTTACTACCCTCTGAATTCTAAAACATCAGTAGCAAAAATATATTACAGCGAAGTGAATAATTTTGTGCATTCATGATGAGATGTAACCCAAATAATCACTTACCACGTGGTGCACAATATGTAAGAAACAAATTCCAACTTCTTGTAGCTCGACCTTTGTTATGTACCCGCTACCATCTTCGTCAAAAAAACAGAAATCCGTAAGTAAGTTCACCTCCTACTCGATCTTGTTGATGAGCAAAGCCACTGCCAGAAATTCGCCGTATAGTATTGGATCAGCATGTCAAGATTTATTAAGTAAGTTCTCATATACATAAAGCATTTAAGACATTCTATATACCAAATAGATTAGCAGGTTTATGAGTATCAACAATCCTCCTTATTACTAAATTTCTCGATTTCCTGATACAATAGGTTCACTAATTGTTTGAACACACCCGATGTAACCTGTGAAGACAACATATACTTGTTTTAATATGTTTTGAATGCCTATGTTAAATGATAATTTAAAGTACCTGTAGGTATTGTACTTTTAACATTGGTTATTGATTGAAGTTCATTATGCGCAACGAATTTGAAATAGTATTCCGCTAATCCAGTGTTTGATATACCATCCAATTAAGTATATTTTCCAAAACAAAGCGATGTTCATACATACTACAACAACAATTTTCAATGTGTCAATATTAATTAAACATTAATACAGAGATTGAAGTACATAACAGTGAATTATTTCAAGTATATTGGGTTATTGAGCTTTTGCTCCTATTGTTCCCATGTCAGGTAATGCAACCCCTTGGTCTTTCGTTGATACCAGTACAATATCATTTTTTTGATATATCAGTATTAAGCAAACATTAAGCTTAGAACTTTTAAAGCGAATAAAAAAACTTACTTTCAATACCAGGATGACTGAATGTATTATTAAATGTTTAGCAGGCGACGCGCTTTTTGATGTCCTATGAAAACATTAGTTCATCGATTAGTTTGCACGATCATTTAAAGCTACAGAGTTTGCACCATCGATTACCTGCGACTGATGACTTTGCACGACCATTATGGACACCCGAAGCTATAGGCACATTTTTCAATTTAAGTGCTTTCGTACATGCTTCATAGACTCTACGCTGGCCAATTTCGAGTAGTAGTCACCGGCCGATCTAAAACCAAAAGAAAATGCAAAAATATACAAATGGGCTGTAGGAATATTGTTAAATGGGCACAAAAGGTACTCAACCTACCTGTTAAGGGACAGGAAAGCATGACCCCACTTGAACTTGCTTAGCAGCAACTCATCATTTTCTACCTCACCACTGTTGAGGACATGCATAAAATTAGAACTTCTATATTGCGGAAATGTTATCAGAAGAATTATAAATTAGAACTTCTTCAAGTACCAATGTTATCAAAGCATTGCTTTGAGTCTTGTCTTTTTTGCAGCAAGTTTTAGTTTCTCTACAGAAGCAAGTCCAACCTTCCTAACGCCTTCTCTCGACAAACCTATTCTGAAATATCAAAGGAGATATATAGATCAGATTTAGGTGTATTTAGTAGCTTTAGTTATACACTTCTACACCTCAATTAAGTTAATGCTCCTGGTCATATTGAGTATCTCAATTTTCAAACTCTATTTTGTTTAGAGGTGGTAAAATGGGCACATTGGACGGGTTGGGTAATGGGTCAAATGAGTAACTATGATGCGGGTTTAAGCAAGTTGGGTTGACCATTAAAAGTGCAAAACTTTTATTAAATAAGTAGCATGTTTGATAAACAACAACAAAAAAACGATGGCAACATTATAATACGAAACAGTTAAAGTCTTGTACCTTTTGCCGATTTCTTCCCAAGTAAGACATTCGTTGTCAAGACCATAGTAAAGATGAATGATGTATCTCTTCCGTTGCCCTAGAGTTGTGGTGATGAGCTTGTTTACTTCTTTCTGAAAAATCAAAATCAGAATTATAATCCTATGGAGGGCCTATGAAAATACTGTTGCACATCTTAAGATTATAAAATATGTTTGTGCTTAGAAACAGCTAATGGGAAATAACAACCTACTCCCTCTCTTTTCTATTCATAGTTAGAATGTAAGATTTTAGGTATAATGATTCAAGTCAATTGATTAGGTATTGTATCAGAGAGTATAGAGGATGATATGAACACACTAAGATATACATCAGCTTATGCAACGATTAGGGAAAGTGTTGAATCAGTGAGGATGTCAGGTCAACTGTTGAGTATGGTTATGATGATCAGAGGGGTAGTTTGTTTAGAGCTCAGGTCGTGCATAAGGGAGATTGAAGCGTGAGCCTGACTCTGAAATTGAGATATAATAGTTATGGTTAACACAACATGTACCTGACAACCACTCATAATCTGAGACAACCACTCATAACCTGAACCAAAAAACACAACCAAATCACAACACGAAAACCTGAAACCATAGGACATGAACGCTTGTAATTACCAAATTGGACCATTTTGCATAGAACGACTTATGTTAACAAACTTACCTACGCAATAGTAGATTGGAATAGGATGTCTTGACATATACGGTCGCCTGCATGGGGGTCATTCTATAATCGCTTGAAATCCCTCATTAGCCTCTTTCGTGCAGCATTTGACAGGTCTCTTATTAGGTCCCTATATTAGGTCTATTAATCATTTCCCATAAATAAATAAATAATAAAAAATAATAAAATAATAAAAAAAAAATGAAAAAAAGGCAAAAAAAGAAACTCAAAAATGGAGAAACAGCTAAAAATGTAGCTATTAGATAACCAATTATTAAAATAAATGTGAAATCATCGATATTAGTAACTTTAATAAAATGGTGATCTGATTCTTTGACTCCGATCTATTCACTAAACATGATACAGAAAATTAAAGAAACATCCAAAACTGAGGTCATCTATGCAGTTTGTTCTAAGGACCACTGTTTGACATTTAGGAGGAAAAAGTCTAAGCATGAAGCAGTGACACCATCATCAGTTAATTGATCACCACATTTAGGGCAATGATCACCGAAGTTAGAGGGCGATGAGCTTAAAAGAATATTGTCCAACACTGTTCCAGTGCCAATTTCTTGACCTCCATACCTAGTGTAATGAATCACCTTATCATTGTTGATATATTATTGCAGTAAATGCAAGACAGAATACAAAAGTTAACATTTAATGTCAAGACATCTTAATTGGTGATTCAGTGGTATTGTTATAATAATTATGCACAGGTTTATAAGGCTAATGAATCTACATACCTCGATATGAAGATATGATATTAGCTCCTTCTTCATCTAGTTTTTGGATGTGTGATTTGACTTCTGTTATGATAGAGATGCAGTGATGATTTTAGGGTTGCAGAAGGATATATGTGAGAATGATATGGGATGATTTGGGTACACGTTTTTTTGGAAAATATATACCTACACGTTTTTTAGTACCATAGTGATTCTTAACAATTGTATTTAGAATATGAATCAAATATAATATTAGGCATTTATAGATTACAGTTTGCAACATATATCTCAAAACAAATTGTTGTTACAGTGGTAAACAAACATGCTATTCATACAAATAACCTTGGTTTGAAACATGCTGTTGTATTTTTTTAAAATTTAAATACGTAAAAATAGAAAACACTAATTGCCAAGGTGGACACTACTGATGACATGGCAGAAAATGAATTACTGGGCAATGAGTTGTCCAACACTGTTCCAGTGCCAATTTCTTGACCTCCATACCTAGTGTAATGAATCACCTTATCATTGTTGATATATTATTGCAGTAAATGCAAGACAGAATACAAAAGTTAACATTTAATGTCAAGACATCTTAATTGGTGATTCAGTGGTATTGTTATAATAATTATGCACAGGTTTATAAGGCTAATGAATCTACATACCTCGATATGAAGATATGATATTAGCTCCTTCTTCATCTAGTTTTTGGATGTGTGATTTGACTTCTGTTATGATAGAGATGCAGTGATGATTTTAGGGTTGCAGAAGGATATATGTGAGAATGATATGGGATGATTTGGGTACACGTTTTTTTGGAAAATATATACCTACACGTTTTTTAGTACCATAGTGATTCTTAACAATTGTATTTAGAATATGAATCAAATATAATATTAGGCATTTATAGATTACAGTTTGCAATATATATCTCAAAACAAATTGTTGTTACAGTGGTAAACAAACATGCTATTCATACAAATAACCTTGGTTCGAAACATGCTGTTGTATTTTTTTAAAATTTAAATACGTAAAAATAGAAAACACTAATTGCCAAGGTGGACACTACTGATGACATGGCAGAAAATGAATTACTGGGCAATGAGGTGGCGTTTACGTGGCATTATCTACGTGTAACGCCTCCTGTTATATATAATATAAAGATATATAGAAGACAAATGTATTTTAGTCATTTGATGTTGGTGAGGGACGATTTATGCCCCAAAAGTTTCCCATCTTTGCACTTTTCAATTTGGCCAAAGATTTTTGCAATTTACTCACGAATAAATGCCATTAAAGCACATTCACTCAGATTGCAAATCCTACTTCATTGCTAATCCTATCTTCATTCTGCTCTCTCTCTCTCTCTTTGATAACGGCGACACACTTTTCACTCAGATTCATCGCTTAGGTATAACTGTTATCACTCTTCTATTCATTTTTTTAAACACTTTTATGATTTTACATCATCTGTACTGCTTAAATCGTGCTTATTATCATATAATTTGCTGCTTATTATGTAGTATGTGATTTGTTTATTATGATAAGTTATATTAAGCAGAAATTTTAACATTTATTTTTGTAGTAAGTTATAAAGTAGGCAACTTTATAAATAATAGATCAAGATTAGGGTTTCTTATCATTTGTAACCCACCACAGCCGCCGCCTGACCACTTTGTTTCAAGAAACGAGTAGATCAAAGGTAAAGGTTAATTGTTTCTCGTCTTTGGGTATGTCGAAACACTTTTGTTAATCTCTTGTTTAAAACCGATTTATAAGTGTTTCGTTGATTAAAAAAAGGGTCAAAAATGGTTGTGTTTACCATAAATCAAAACAATTCTCCACTAAGGTTTGTGGATGACCTTTGCAGGTGACAAAGAAAAATTTCGATCAATTGGTGACCATGGTGTTTGAGTTTTTTCAAGGTTGTTGCTCTCTTATGAGATCGGCCGCAATTAATGCAACTGCTCAGGTTTTTACTGCGTTAGACCCAGACTTGCAGTTTCAGTACACACAAGCTCTAGCTGAAGCAATAGATAAAGCTCCTGAACCACTTGTGAGATCGGCTGCCATTAATGCAACTGCTCAGGTTTTTACTGCTTTAGACCCAGACTTGCAGTTTCAGTACACACAAGCTCTAGCTGAAGCAATAGATAAAGATCCTGACCCACTTGTGAGATCGGCTGCCATTAATGCAACTGCTCAGGTTTTTACTGCTTTAGACCCACACCTGCAGTTTCAGTACACACAAGCTCTAGCTGAAGCAATAGATAAAGCTCGTGACCCACTTGTGAGATCGGCTGCCATTAATGCAACTGCTCAGTTTTTTACTGCTTTAGACCCAGACTTGCAGTTTCAGTACACACAAGCTCTAGCTGAAGCAATAGATAAAGATCCTGACCCACTTGTGAGATCGGCTGCCATTAATGCAACTGCTCAGGTTTTTACTTCTTTAGACCCAGACTTGCAGTTTGAGTACACACAAGCTCTAGCTGAAGCAATAGATAAAGCTCCTGACCCACTTGTGAGATCAGCTGCCATTAATGCAACTGCTCAGTTTTTTACTGCTTTAGACCCAGACTTGCAGTTTCAGTACACACAAGCTCTAGCTGAAGCACTAGATAAAGATCCTGACCCACTTGTGAGATCGGCTGCCATTAATGCAACTGCCCAGGTTTTTACTGCTTTAGACCCAGACTTGCAGTTTCAGTACACACAAGCTCTAGCTGAAGCAATAGATAAAGCTCCTGACCCACTTGTGAGATCAGCTGCCATTAATGCAACTGCTCAGTTTTTTACTGCTTTAGACCCAGACTTGCAGTTTCAGTACACACAAGCTCTAGCTGAAGCACTAGATAAAGATCCTGACCCACTTGTGAGATCGGCTGCCATTAATGCAACTGCCCAGGTTTTTACTGCTTTAGACCCAGACTTGCAGTTTCAGTACATACAAAAGCTCTAGCTAAAGCAATAGATGTATCAGTTAGCCAGAGCTAGTTACATTAATATCCAAGAATTTAAGATGTATCAGTTTGCCGATATATTTGGTGTTTTGTAAGTGTGGATGGTTTTCGTGTTACAAGTTGAAATGTTATAAATGTGAATGAGCTATGTATGCCATATCGAATGTTTTTTTTTACCTGCAATACAAGTGGTGAAACATATCTGCAAGTGGTGAAACATATCAGTAAAACAAAACATGCTGATACAAAGTTGTATCTATTGTTTTTTGTAAAATAGAATTGAAGTGGTAAAACAATGAACTTATTTCAATATTGAAAATGTATGTGTGTCTCTTCAAGCAAAACCAATTTAGAACTTCATATTGGTAAAACAAAAGAAACATGGAAAAGCAACTTGGTAAACCAAAAACCAATTTGGTGTTGTTTTGTTTTATTGCTGATACAAAACCAAAACCACTTTTCTGATGCAAATATGTACCAGCGGGTTCAATTTAAGATTCAATAAAAAGGGTGAAACAAAAACCATGTTTTATTACTTGAAATGTATCATAGCTGACTAAGAAATGTTAACATATCACAAAAAACCAATGTGCAAACCCAATTTGCTTGTAATAAAGTGCTGACCCAAACACCCATTATGGATCAGCAAAACCAGTTAGTAACCATTTTACATGAACATAACAATCAACTATAAGTATTGAACCATGGTACACCCAAAAACACACATGAATATATGAGTTAAACAAGCATGGTGCACAATACATAAATGGTACCCGATTAAAATAAACAAACTGCATTCCATTAAAAATGATTCAGCATGAAAATTAAAAATCTGACATAACCAATAACTCTAAGAATGTAAACATAGCAATGACATTGTTTAAATGTAAAAGCAAATAAATAAGTTATTCTGAGGCATTGTTGGGATCAGACATCTCTTCATCAGAACCTTTCTTTTTGGTGGGATAATTACGGGAATCATGAAAACCATATGCGTCACAAGTTTTGTAGTGACGCAGAGCCTTGTTTGATTGAATCCTAGCTATCTCGGCCGTTTACTGAGACGACCGGTATGTGCCTCAAGAACATATATATATATATATATATATATATATATATATATATATATATATATATATATATAGGGGGACTTTCTTACGAGAACCATTTTATCTGCGATAACTGAGAGAACCATCAAAAACATACATGCACGCCTTTTAAAATAAAATAAAAATACATGCAAATCATCAATAATCGTAAACATCCACCTATGTTCTTCAATATCATTATAAACTCATCATCTTTTTTCACAAAAACCTTACACACGGCCGCAATATTGTCGTTGCACATCTTATAAGAACATACATGCACACCTTCAAAGAAATTTTTTGTGTTTCGAATTTCTTATCAAATTCTTTAGAATAACTATGTTTTTTTTTAAAACATATGTGTTGTTTTGAAAACATATGTGCAAAAATACAATTATTGAAGGCGTGCATGTATGTTTTTGGTGGTTCTCTCAGTTCTTGCGGATAAAATGGTTCTCGTTTGAAAGTTACACTATATATATATATATATATATATATATATATATATATATATATATATATATATATATATATATATATATATATATATATATATATATATATTTCTTTCACATGACCAGTTGCTAATTTCTCATACTAACCAGTGCACTTTTCTGTTAAGCTCATTCATTATTTGGAGCAAAGAATGTATAATAAACAAGATAAGATGACGATTTGATATATCTAAATAGTCACGTGGTAAAAAATTGCTAAAGCTTGAATTTATTTCATCTTAGGATATATAGCTGAATAATTAAGTAACTAACCACTTTTGGGTGCTTAGAAACCAAAGATGGCAAAGATGGACGGTTTGGGTAAGGGTCGAAACAGGTTCAGGCTGAGATTGGTCATTTTTTTTTGGTACATGTCAAAATTGGGTAGGCTGGGTGGGATTTACCTACAAATACTTCATTGTCCTTTTTTTTAAAAAAATATATAAGCAAAATTATTACAAAAATGATTTAAATCTTCGTATAAAGATAATATAAGAAGTTGTTTGCATTAAGATAGATTGTTGGTGACTTTATACTGTTTGTCTCGTTCCTGAATTCTGACCCATTTGACCCCATCAGCTAATGTCTTCTATTTGATCCGTTTGTGGTAAAATAGAACCCAAATCGATCCATCAGTAGGTAATGGGTCTGCTATATCTAATAGAAATGGTGTTTTTACCTTGTGGTTCGCATACAAAGGACCACCCCTCGTGGTGAACAAAAGAAAACCTCTAAGTCGTAGCCATGATTGATCATGTAACTTATTGTTTCATGAGTATTTGTTTTAGATCAGTTCATACCTCAACTTCCAAACCCTACCATAATTGGTTCTTAATTAATTTTTTGTATTGTTTATACAGAAAAGTTTAACTTTTTATTTCTTTCAAGCCCCAGGCAAAACCTGCTCAAGCACGTGGAAAGAAAGCCGGGCAGGAAGACGAAGCTGTCCATAAAGAAGATGACACATCTACATCAGAGCAACATTCACCGAATGAGAAGCACTTAGATGACACTCACCAACATTCACGGGCAGTAAGTACCTTCTACTTCCCCGTGAAGCCCGATCTTTCATTATTTTATAGAAAATTTGTTGTATAATATTATTTTATCTATTTTACGTATTTGACTTGTTAGAGATAAAACATAACTTGATTTTACCATGTATAAGATAAGATAATAGGCTGAAATTGTCCCACTTCTAATTGATTTGTATGTAGCGAGTCTATTAATAATTAATGTTCATAGCAGGGGGAAGATCATTCAAACGAAAAGGAGGGTGGACAAAAGAAAGGGCGCAATCGTGGCAGAGGCAAGGGACGTGGACGACCTCAGTACAATCATCACAACAACCATTACAACAATCATAACAATCACAACAACCGAGGGGCTCATGTGGTCACACCACCTTCATCTAATTCGGTCAACAACGAACACCCAGTTATTGGAAAACAGCCTCCAGGGCCCCGCATGCCAGATGGCACCAGAGGATTTTCCATGGGCCGGGGGAAGCCTATCAGTGTTGCTATCGAAACAAGCTTATCATAAGGACCTAATCAAAGGAACAAACAGGTACGTGATTGTGGATGGGATGGAATAATATGTGTCGAATGCTGGGAGTAGGAGAATAGCTTTTTTACTGGTCGTGTGTAATCTAAAGTAAAGGATATGATATGGGTAAAACACGGAACGTGGGTTTTTTTTAATATACTGTTTTAGATGTTGATACCCCGTGTGTTTTTTTCTTTGTTAATGTAGAATGCAAGAAAAAACACGTTGGGGCGTTTGGGTTGGTGCAGATGTAATTGAAACGAGCAAACAGGATGGGTTATATGATGGATATGTGTTAGTTGAGGGTTCTATCTATTTGGTTTTGGTCATATCTTGTCATGTCGTAGATTGATCAATTTTTATTGGGAACGTGATTCAAGGGCAACCAGAATTGGCATGGATCGGCAAATAATAAGTTGGACCAAAAACGGGACCTGAACCAAACTATATTCGTTCTTGGTCAATAAAAATCTAAAAATTGGTTCAGTCCAACCGAACCAACCCAGGCCTTTTTTAACAAGGCACCAGGTATTTTGGGTTTTGTCTCGTTCTGGTTTGATATGGTCTCAAGCCTTGTTGAACCCTGCATTTCGACTGCATTATGCAGTTTTACTTTTTAGGTAGGTTGGTTGCTCGAAATAGCTGGATGATTTAGTTTCATTCATTTAATCAAGGTCTTCTCATATTTTCCAATATAGTGGTAGTAGTAATATATTTTCCAACGGATAATTAATCGAATTTAAAGTGTATTACACAAAGTTAAAAGAATTTACAAATTAGTTTTGTGCCCCGTAATTAACCAAATTGGACGCTATCAAATCTTTTGATGCCTTCATGAGGTGTCTGGATGTGAAAATCAAAATTTTGAAACGGACTATGGTTGTTTTGATATATTGTGTCAAAGTTATGGAATACACATAGAATAGAACTAAGTTCAGGTCAAACCAAAATAGAAGTTAACAAATACCTTGTGCCCCATTTGGGATTTGTTTTTTAAAATGAGGACCACTCTTATGGTTATTTTTAAATTACCCATTCAATCCGTGACCTAAGATACGTAGGTTATGAAACGCACATGGCTATCCCAACAAACTAACACATGCCATTTTTTTCCTTTGTTTAAAGATGGGTCCCAACTCCTAAAGTTTGTCCCTCCAATATCAGATTTCGTGAATTAATGAGACCCATGTCACAATCCGTGACTTTGAGGTGGCGAATAAAAAATAAATAGAGAGGAAAGTGGCTTTGCAAGATTAACCCACTCTTATTTCATTTTCTATAGCTTCTGTTTGCGATTGAAGAAAAAATTTAGCACTCAAAATTTCGAACCTGATTAAGATTATGTAATTGATTAACATCTCTATCTTGAAACCTAGCTTATAATATGAGTTTATATGCAATGTTTTGAAACCCGGTTCGACCTGGCCGGGTTAACCGGTTGAACTGGTTCCGGAAAAAAAACGGGTAAGAAAACTGGTTAGACCGCCGAATTTTAGTTGACCCGGGTCAACCCGGATCTCGAAACTCAGCCGGGTTTAGTTTTCTTCTATTTTTTTTTATAGAAAACCGGGTTGACCACGGTGGTCAAACCGGTTGAAAAAAAAATTAATTGAAAACCGGGTTGACCCGACTGTTGAACTGGTGACTCGACCGGATCGATTAAAAACTCGGTCTTCAAAACATTGTTTATATGTATGCCTTGCTTATAAGGATAAGTATAAGTAATAAGTAAAGAACTTAACGTAGAGGTGATGTTTAGCCATTTAGGTGTGTAGTGATAGTAGTTTGGTTGCACACAGTGTGCAACGGTCTTCAATTTTGAAGTGATGTTTAATGTTATTATCTGAGCTTTGCTCCATATTCTTACATTTTCATGCTACAAATCTTCCTACACTAACAACAATATTATATAGTTTTTTCTCACTCATTCTCTCTGTGTATCCAAACCGACAGTTTTGCCACTTGACAGGATCCTGTGAGTAGGACACTTTGTAGGTTGATAATGTAATGACATGCAATCGATTGAGTTTGGAACTCAACTTTATATCAAATCGTACTTTAAATTTTCACCAACTCTTATTATTATATTATGTGAAGGCGCAACACATAAATGCGTAGTTTTTAGAGTAGATAAATGATAGAGGACCTAAACTTAGGCCTAAAACCAAGTGACATCATCCTGATGGGTTGTGAAATAAGTGTGTAAAAATGTGTATAAAAACCATGTATGAAAACGTGTATAAAATGTGTTTAAAAATGTACATAAAAACATACATAAAAACGTGTATAAAAACTTGTATAAAAACGTGTCTAAAGACATGCATAAAAACATATATAAAAATGTGTATAGAAACATGTGTAAAATTATGTATAAAAAGGTGTATAAAACAGCGTAGAGAAATAAATTATTTTTAAGAAAATCAAATTTTGAAGTAATTAAAAACGACCGTTAGTATAAAGGACTAACGTTGCAAACAATCGTTAGCTAAACGGTCGTTAGGACGAAACTTCCAATTTGGGCCTAAACAAAAGGACGATTTGTGTAAATATACTAACCAAAAACCTCGTCAAGTGTTAAGATAGGTGGGATTAGCAAGTTTGATACATTTGTTGTTAGGAAGAAAAAAAAAATGATACAAAACTCAGTTGACAACTTCGATGCATTTAGAAACCATTATCCCAAATATTAAATAGCAAGTTGTATTAAATATTCACGTGACTCGGTTTTCTCGTGTTTTAGATATGACCCGACCCGAACCGAAAAAACAATAAAACATAGAATCGAGCTGAAAGTTGATCGGATCGATTCGATTGGTTCGGTCAGTTTTGTCTGGTCTGTTCGGTTCTCGATAAATTTTGCTCAACCCTACATATTATACATAAGCTTAAAAGTAAAATAAAAATGACAAATAAGCAAATTTTACAGGTGTAACCGGTAATCGGTGACCATATATTTGATATTGTGTATACTAGATTTGTAAAAAAGAGAAGAAAAAAAAAATTAAATGCGTATATTTGTTAAAGCACAAAAATACTACTAACTTTAAAAGGAAAATGAAAATGGATTTAACCAGAAAGAAAAAAAGAAAATTCTTAAATGTGTATATTTGTGAAAGTAGGATTTTATTTAATGGATTTAACCCAACAAAAATACTACTAACTTTAAAAGGGTATGATTAAAAGATAACTTTCCTTTTCTTTTTTGTTTCTCTTCCCTTTCCTATTGTTTTCATTTTCCAATGGATCCTGAAGATATGCACAGCCAAGTGACGCAACATCTTTATGAGGCCCATTATTGATGACTTAGAGGGTGTTTGGCTAAGCTTATGTAGAGGGCTTATGAGCTTATTAGCTTATATAAGCTCATAAGCCCAAACCAAGTGTTTAGCTAAGCTTATATGAGTAGGCTTATAAGCTTATTTATGGGTCTTTTGATAAGCCAAAGAAATGAGGCTTTTTTATGAGGTATTCAGCTTATGTAAACTTATCCCTTGTCAATGTACATTTTTGACCTCCTCTATGTAACTCACACCAGTACCTCCTCCATAACTTCTCCATAACTCTCCTAACTACACCAGTGCCTCCTCCATAACTTTCTCCATAAATATACGAGTACGTGTTCACCAAATACTTGTACCTCCTCATCCTCTCCATTAAATAACTATCCTTTAATACCTCCTCCTCCATTAAACTCTTCATAACTCTCCACCTATATACTTCCAATTATTGCTACGCTTCTCATCGATCAGTAGGTATAATCTCATTAACTCTCCATTAATTATCACATTAATTTTATCATTTTCTCATTCTTTTATTAGTCGATTGATTATCACATTATCATAATCTATGATTTTATCATTTGTAAAGCCTCATTTAGATCAGATAGACAAAATCCTGACAAGCGAAGATCCTAAACCTTTCGAAACCCTAGTCTCGGGCCTAATGATGCCATCAAACGAACAACACACAAAAGCCAAATCACTATTCAACTTATTCAAAATAAACTATCCCTATCACTAACTCTTCAAACACAGAATACAATGAATCGCCACAAACAACGCCACTATCCTAACATTTACACTACCTACATTCTCTAGATGCCTCATCAAAACGCCGTGCAAACGTGTTATGTGTGGTAATAGAACGTCCCCTACCAATCATGCAAAAATGATTAGCGTAGACTCCTGTGACAAAACTCCTCAATCTCCGCACGATCAAACATAAATGGCATAAATTCGGGCCAACCGTTATCAGCCGCAAGATCGTGTTAACGGTTGACCCGAATTTATGACTTTTATGTTAGATCGTGTTGCGAGTGAGGATTTTTGGTTACAGGAGTCTACGTTACTTGTTTTTGCACGATTGGAAGGGGACATTCTATGGCCACACATAACGCATTTACACGGTGTTTTTATGAGGTGTCTAGGGAATGTAGGTAGTGCGGATGTTAGGATACGGCGTTGCTTGCGGCGATTCATTGTATTCAATGTTTGAAGAGTTTGAGTGATAGGGATATGTTTTAGGATTTGTTGCCAGGTATGATGCAGTCTTTAGAAATCAAGGTTTTGAACGATGGGGACGAGGCGACGGCGCAGGAGGTGTTGAACAATGGGGACGAGGCGACGACGCTGAAGGTGTTGAACAATGGGGATGAGGCGACGGCGCAGGAGGTGTTGAACGATGGGGACAAGGCGTTGAATTTGTTGATTGAGTTGGCTAAGACGGAGCCGAGGTTTTTCAAAGGGCACTTGGTGGTGGTGGTTGAGGGTATGTTGTGGATTGTCGTGGCCGATAGTTTACAGGAGCGGACAAGGCATTTGGCAATTGAGTTTATGCTTACATTGGTGGAGGCGAGGGAACCGGCGCCTCGGATGATGAGGGACTTGCCGCCATTGGCGGAGTTTTGTTGGGACCAAAGGGGGTTGTTCCCCCCACAACTTTGTCATTTAGTATATTTCTTATTGATTTTAATGTAGTAAAAAAATCATTTTACACTTTGGTCCTTCTACATCGTAAGAATTAACTTTTTGGCTCTCCCACAATAAAACGGCAAGCTCCGCCATTGCTTGCCGCAGTTAATTATTAGTTGGTTGTCTGCGTTTTTTAAGAGGAGGAAGTTTCGAGAGTTAATTAGTAGGTTGTTTGCGATTTTGATGAGGTTGTTGTTGGCTGATATTGAGGATGATGCGGAGTGGAATTCGGCTAAGAATGAGGATGAAGATGAGTTGAGTAATTATAGGGTTGGGAAGGAGGGTTTTCATAGGTTGGCGACTGCGTTGGGTGGGAAGATTGCGTATAAACAGTTGTCTAAGTATTTGGCTAAGCCCCATGACAAGTGGCAGTATCATGCTGCACCCGAACACAAGTTTGCACTTGCTCAAATTGTTGGACGCTCAAAGGTATACCTTGTTTTGGGTATTCGTGATTTTATGTACTTTCAACTTTAATTACATAATGTGATATAACTTGATGGCTGTTATGCAATTGATGTGTCTCACCTAAGTGAATTTCTTTGCTAGAACAACTAAGGTGACATTATCGTTTCAAGTTGTGATTGTTTGATATAAAGACAGTTTTACTTGTGCATCATTTGCTATGTTTGTGTTTAACGTAGAGTAATGAAACTTTACTATGGTTTTGTGACCTTTTTTAGTGATGTTTACAGGTGATGATTGTTGGAATTATAATGACAAAAACAATAGTTAAAGTTATAGTTTGGTTAGAAATTGTAAATTAGAATAATTTAGTATGTATTATGTAAAGTTTAGAAGTCTGTAAACCGGTATTGGGTTGGGTCCAAAAGAAACGGTTAAAAGCTAGGTTAATGACGTTTAGTTTTAGGGAAACGGTGTACACCTCTTCAATGGTGCCGTTTCAGTGTGTATTTAAAGGTAGGATTCTGTAAACAACATGTAACCCTTTCATTCGTTTATTATATCAGTTTTATAGAGGGTTCACCCAATCTCTATTGTTTCCTGTTATTGATTCTGATTGACGTTGGCATGATGTTGTTTCTGAATAATCGATCCTGTGGAAACCACGCAAGACCTGTGCAACAATGATTCCGAATTTGGAACAAGTGGTGAGCATGGTGTTGATATCATTTCAAGACCGTGATCATCCACGTATGAGATGGGCTGCCATTAATGCAATTGGAGAGTTGTGTAATCATATAGGTCCTTCCTTGCTAAATCAGTGCCACAATCGTGTGTTACCAGCCCTAGATTTAGCACTGCATGACGTCAATCCTCGAGTTCAGGTTAGTAGCTAGTGAGAAATTTATTTGGGTTCATGTTTGTGGTGAAGATGGTTAGTTACTACTCGTCTACTCGTGGAGTACATATCGAGTTTATTGCAAGCTAAGTTACCTTAATTTTTAAGCAGATACCATCACTCCTGTCAATTCCTAAAGTGGATAACCTCATCACTAAATGAGGGAGGACTTGTATTAGTTTAGGTGTTTTTATGGCGAGATGAAGTTGAATTGACTTTAACATGACACATGGAGTGTATGGTCTTTCGAGTACTCTAAAAACTAGGCATATATTGCAGTAGAGCAATTAACCTACATAAGAGTAAAACTACATATTGCAGTCGAAATGCAGGGATCAACAAGGCTTGAGACCATATCAAACCAGAACGAGACGGAACCCAAAATACATAGTACAGTAAAACCTCTATAAATTAATAGTGTTGGGACCAGGATATTTTACTAATTTAGCGAGATATTATTATATCGATAAATTAATAATTTATTAATTTAAAGAGGTTTTATATATGGCCTTTAAATTTTCAAGTGTAATATACTAGTTACAATGTATACTCCTTAGAGATGAAAAATAAATTTGAAAAACAAGTTCCAATTAAAATTTTATGAATTCGTATTCACACTTTATGAAAATAAAATTAACACTTTTTGTTGCAATACGAGAAGAAAACACACCAACATTTTAAAGCAATAAGAAGATTTGAGATAAACTCAATATAGATATGAAGTTCAACAAAAAATAACAAGTGACAATGAATTTCATTTTTACTAAACAATCTTAGAATTTTGAATTGTATCTCTCTCACACACATATATGCATATATATGGAATTTTTAGTAATTATTAATTTATAGTTTCGTTGGGACTAATATATATACACTGTGGTTTCAAAAAAATTATTATCTTATTATTTTATCGATTGGAGTCCAAAATTGTACTGGTCCCAAGTTGGGACTAGACAAATTATTAATTTTATCGAGGTTATTAATTTATCGAGTATTAATTTATAGAGTTTTTACTGTAACATGTTACAATACTAATTTGATTTCAAAACCGGTTTAATCAAACAAGATACAAACATGGAACTGTCTCTTATAAAAATACTATTATGAAATGAAAAATTCTTCTACCATGAACCAATTTTTAGCTTTTTATAGACCAATTGATCACAGTTCGATACACTCAAATTATCACAAAAAAATCACAATTTTCGACACACTTGATCCATAAAAAAGGATACACTAAAACTTGATGACCCAATCACCCATGACATATCATCATAACCAGTTTACACACACAAACACCAAACATAACTAGAAGCTTATGGAATAAAATTCTAGGATATAAAACTAGTTAATTATGTAAGTTCGGACAATTGATAATAATGGTCCCTCTAGTCCTATTCCTCCTTACTTGTGACACATAAACTTCCTACATATTGACAGAATGAACCCCATATGTCAAAAAATTCCGCTTGTTGATTGGGACGCAGGCTGGACTGTATTGAATCCCATGTGTCAGGTGATAGCTGCATTTTGAACTGTATCAGAAGTATTTCACTTGCGCTGATTCTAGTTTGATGCCAGACAATGTCCTCCCCGGCAATGACCTTCCGATGTTGAAGCTACACCACAAAAAACCAATCGATTGTATTAGTTTGCAGAATGATAAGAAATCTTTGTTTGGAAATAATATCAATCTTAATTCTGCTTATAAAATTGTCCTCCAGGACTATTACCTCTGGTATTTCAAGCCGAGATGAAGCATGTGTCTGCACAGCAGAAAGTAACATAATCACATTGCAGCAGGGATGAAGCAAAATGATAGAATATGAAGATATAGGAGTACCATGCAAACTTGAAGTTGAACTAATTTGACGTTAAACTAAAATTGTCCTCCAGGACTATTACCTCTAGCAGAGTGCCCAATATTTCAACCAGGTAAGGAGTCAAAGTCTCTGGTGGATAATTCTTACTGATTTTTACCACAGCAGAAGCAGCATATGTCTGCACATCAGAAAGTAATATACATCACATTGCAGCAGAGATGCAGCAAAATGGTGGAATATGAAGATATAGGAGTACCTGCAAACTTAGTTAAACTAATTTGGAAAATGCATTGCTAGAGGGGTACAGAAAAGGAGATGGAGTGGTAATTAAAAGATAGATAAATATCTAAGTCATGTTGCCAAAGTCACAACAGATAGTACCTATACTGAAGATAGTCGTGCTTTTAAAAACATGTATCTTTTAGACCGGTGCTTCCATGTTACGAGGTATCATGGTTTAAAAAGGCGGTCTGAGGCGGCGCCTCGAGGCGTGCCTCGAGGCGAATCGGTCAAAAAACGCTTATGAGGCGGCGCCTCATGGTCGAGGCGTATTAATCTTTTTGGTGGGAAAATTGGAGTTGGAAGATGATGCAAATTATGTTATTTGAATGATTATGAACTTTATTTGATGTTTAGTATTTTTTTTATAAGACATGTAATTTTTATATATATATTTTTTAATTACGCCTCGACCTTACGCCTCGTGGCTTACGCCTCTTGAGGCGAAGGGAAAAAGCCTCGAGGCTCGTTTCCGTACTTTTAAACCTTGCGAGGCATCAAAGTATTTTCACTTTAGCACTTAAACTATACAAAGTCCTTAAACCTATAGTGGGTCTAATCTAGGATTGAAGGGAACAAGAGACTCGAGTTCTACTTTAATGACTTGTGTAAGATATCAAGATTGGTCCGAACTATGCATGCAAAATAAACTCAATATGTGCTTAAAAGGACTAGTAATTACAAAAACCTTAAAATTTCACTACTAGCTACTAACCTGAAATTCCCGATTCTCAAAGTCATATATTGCTTTAGTTAGAGCTGGTAGCACAAGACTGGGGTACTGAAACTGCGAATTTGGGTCTAAATTAGTAGACAACTGAATAGTTGCATTAATGGCAGCGAATTTCACACGTGGGTCAGGATCTTTATATATTGCTTCAGCTAGAGCTGGTATGTACTGCAACTGCAAGGCTGGGTCTAAACCAGTAGACAACTGAGCAGTTGCATTAATGGCAGCCGATCTCACAAGTGGGTCGGGATCGTTAATATATGTAGCTAGCTCTGGTAGCACACGATGTTGGTCCCGACGAGACCACTGAATAGTTGCATTAATGGTATCCACTCTTAGACGTGGGCGAAAACCTTGAAAAAAGTCCAACACCATGGTCACCAATTGATCGAGAATGTTCATTGTCACCTGCAAATCAAAACCACGTACAACACCATTTATGTCACACGAATTAGTATCAGAACATTTTTTACTGGTTTTTTTAATCAACAAAACACTTATAAATCGGTTTTAAACAAGAGATTAACAAAAGTAGATGTGTGTTTCGTCATACCCAAAGACGAGAAACAATGAACCTTGACCTTTGATCTACTCGTTTCTTGAAACCCTAATCTTAAAGTGACACGTGATTTATAGAAGTTTAAGGGTGGCGGTGTAAATCTTTCCACAAGGATATTTTTGTAATTTTTGTATTATTACGGTTCGGGACTCGTTTAGGCTCGATAACAATTATGACTCGAAATATGCACCATTGAGTTTAAAATAATTTTCCCACATAAAGGACTAGTAACTATTGAATATTTACATAAATCACATTAAACGTTTATCAGGTTTACGGTTGTGCCGGTACACGTTGCGGTGTATGTTGCTTGCATTATTGTACTCTAGGTGAGTTCTCGTAGCCTCACTTTTTAATATGTTTTCATTGGGGTGGAAATGGTACTTACTCAAATGTTCTTTAAAAAAGCTTTTTATACTGTGATTTTCTGTTTTCGTGAGGTCTCGTAGCCACAAATTTTTTAATATGTTTTCCTGGGTTCGAAATGGTACACAATGCTTTTCAAATACTTTCATGCTATGATTAGATGTTTTCAAGTTTTCTTTGGACAATATGTACGTTTTGATTGCAATATGTGTCTTGTTGTATGGTTTCATCACGTGTGTTCACTTATGCGCAACTGTTTAACTCCTTGTCGGAGCCGAAGTATTTGATAGTACTATCGGGGTAGTTTCCCCATTTTTATCGGGGTAGTTCCCCCACGTGTGTAACAATTTGGCACATTCAGTTGTTTTTGGTCCAACTTATTATTTGCCGATCCATGCCAATTCTGGTTGCCCTTGAATCACGTTCCCAATAAAAATTGATCAATCTACGACATGACAAGATATGACCAAAACCAAATAGATAGAACCCTCAACTAACACATATCCATCATATAACCCATCCTGTTGCTCATTTCAATTACATCTGCATCAACCCAAACGCCCCAACGTGTTTTTTCTTGCATTCTACATTAACAAAGAAAAAAACACACGGGGTATCAACATCTAAAACAGTATATTAAAAAAAAAACCCACGTTCCGTGTTTTACCCATATCGTATCCTTTACTTTAGATTACACACGACCAGTAAAAAAGCTATTCTCCTACTCCCAGCATTCGACACATATTATTCCATCCCATCCACAATCACGTACCTGTTTGTTCCTTTGATTAGGTCCTTATGATAAGCTTGTTTCGATAGCAACACTGATAGGCTTCCCCCGGCCCATGGAAAATCCTCTGGTGCCATCTGGCATGCGGGGCCCTGGAGGCTGTTTTCCAATAACTGGGTGTTCGTTGTTGACGGAATTAGATGAAGGTGGTGTGACCACATGAGCCCCTCGGTTGTTGTGATTGTTATGATTGTTGTAATGGTTGTTGTGATGGTTGTACTGAGGTCGTCCACGTCCCTTGCCTCTGCCACGATTGCGCCCTTTCTTTTGTCCACCCTCCTTTTCGTTTGAGTGATCTTCCCCCTGCTATGAACATTAATTATTAATAGACTCGCTACATACAAATCAATTAGAAGTGGGACAATTTCAGCCTATTATCTTATCTTATAAATGGTAAAATCGAGTTATGTTTTATCTGTAACAAGTCAAATACGTAAAATAGATAAAATATATTATACAACAAATTTTCTACAAAATAATGGAAGATCAGGCTCCACGGGGAAGTAGAAGGTACTTACTACATGCTCATGTGACTGGACTTCAGATTGTTGGTGAGTGTCATCTAAGTGCTTCTCATTTGGTGAATGTTGCTCTGACGTAGATGTGTCATCTTCTTTATGGACAGCTTCGTCTTCCTGCCCAGCTTTCTTCCCACGTGCTTGAGCAGGTTTTGCCTGGGACTAGAAAGAAATAAAAAGGTTAAACTTTGCTGTATAAACAATACAAAAAATTATGGTAGGGTTTGGAAGTTGAGATATGAACTGATTTAAAACATATATTCATAAAACAATAAATTACATGTTCAATCATGGCTACAACTTAGAGGTTTTCTTTTGTTCAGCAAGAGGGGTAGTCCTTTCTATGCGAACCACAAGGTAAAAACACAATTTCTATTAGATATAGCAGACCCATTACCTACAGATGGATCGATTTGGGTTCTATTTTATCACAAACCGATCAAATAGAATGCATTAGCTGATGGGGTCAAATGAGTCAGAATTCAGGAATGAGACAAACAGTATGAAGGTCAATCCCAACCAGCCCACTCAATTTTGACATGTACCCAAAAAAATGATCAATCTCAGCCTGAACCTGTATTGACCCTTACCCAAACCGTCCATCTTTGCCATCTTTGGTTTCTATGCACCCAAAAGTAGTTAGTAACTTATTTATTCAACTATATATCAATCCTAAGACGAAAGAAATTCAAGCTTTCACTATTCTTTACCACGTGACTTTTTAGATATATCAAATCGTCATCTTATCTTGTTTATTATACATTCTTTGCTCCAAATAATGAATGAGCTTAACAGAAAAAGTGCACTAATTAGTATGAGAAACTAGCAATTGGTCATGTGAAAGAAAAAAAATATATATGTTCTTGAGGCACATACCGGTCGTCTCAGTAAACGGACTTTCAAGCTATTTCTCCAGTTGCCCTCTTTGTTCAGCTCCAGAGCCTATTTGAGATAATTTGATTCAATTAATAAAGAAATAACTGATAAAGGTAATTTTAATCTACCAGAGTGGTGGCACTTACTGCTTTCTCAGCTAGTTCAATGGTCTCATATTCCACAAAAGCATGCAGCTGTGCCAAAAAAACATATAAAAGAGAAAGTAAGTAACATGTTAAGACATAATTATAAAGTTTTGCATAAATTCAAAGATGATTTGATCTATCGATGTTGCTGATACACTTGGTTATGGCCAATCGAAAAAAAATAAAAATAAATAGCACAATTAACTACGTATTTTAGCTGGAGAACATCATCCACGCATACACATCAAATGAGCAAATCAATTTACGGATAGCCTACTGTCCCGTCAATGTAAGAAAATTCCAACCGAATAAATATCTATCACATGTAAAAAGGGAAAAAGAAGCATCAAAGATATTCAAACAGTTCTCGACACTAAATTGCATTGACATGAGAAGATACCTAGGATTTACATTTCAGCATATATGTACTATAGAAGCTTACCTTATTACTGAAGTGCATAGCATCAGCTTTTGACGCGCCTCTTGATGATGAAGTTGCCCCGCCATTAGAAGCTTGTGGCTGGCAGGTACGGATTGTTTTTACACTGATCAAGTACAACTCGTAACAATCAGATGAGTTACATAATTCCTAACACAAAAATGTTCTAGACATAGTCAAAAGGTCTAAGGAAATCTGAGTTAGGGTAAATCTGGTACCTCCCAACAGCTGAGAAAATTTTCATTAGGTTCTGATGACAGTGGTCCTCAGGCAAATTTTCAGCAACAATAATGCGCGACTACGAGCAAAAGACAAGCGATAAACATTATAAGCAACTTGAATGTCACAGAAATGATATGATCAGCACTGAAGCACATCACATACGCACCTGCAGCTCCTCCATGTCTGCCTCGGTCAGCGGATGCTGACGTTTGACTTTCTTCCCATCTTCACTAACCACCTAAACAAAATTGAAACATTTAAAGTTATGATCATAAAGACACATAAGAGAGACACATAAGAGTTTGTTTGAATATGACATTAAAAGAAAATCTTTAAAAAAACCCACCAGCTTTCCAGAATTTCTTAGTATGGTAGCAAGCTGGGCATGACCGCTAACAAGAGCTTTGATCTTCTTGAAAGATACAACAACTGATATAGGCACTACAAAAATATTGAGGAATATATAGGTCAGAGACTTGCATAACAAGAAAACTTGCAAAGTGAAAGAGAGTGTCAAACAACATAGAAGATCCCTCTTCCGCATCATCAGAAGCTGCAAGGCGAAGATCAGGCTATTGGTTTCAACACATTGCACAAGTTGCTTATCATATTTTCCATTACAATGATACTACTCATTTTCTGATTTTATATCACATTCAGAGCATTGAACTAATCATGCCATATGTAAAAGCCTTGTTCTGCCACACAGCCATATTCTATGATGTGATGTGCCAGAAAGAAATCAAGAAAAATACACAATGCCAAGTTGGGTATCCGATTCAACACACAATGCCAAGTTGGGTCTCCAATTCAACAAAACCAGGAATTAGATAACACAAAGAATACAAGAGAAGTAGTGGTATCTTACAACAAAGAAAAAGCAAGACACCAATATCCATGGGTAAGGAAATGGTAGCTTCTCATGTGAATCCCACAAGAATAAAAGAGCTCAGTTATTGGAGCATTTAGGAATGAGAAATTTCACTATATTATCTACAACTACTAGAGCAATCACGGAATGCGGCAGGGAGCAAAACACTAATCAAGATTTTTGGCGAATTCTTTTCCAGTTGCACTTTTTATGGCGATTATTTTTTTGGCGAGCAATGTTTTCTGGTTGTAATCGTACTTTTTCTCCTCCAAGAAAAATTAAATGAAGCGCAACTTAAATATTTTTGATCTTGTTAATTTATTTTTCATAATTACATTGAAGTTACTAATCTCCATACATCAAATGTTCTAGATCTTGGCTATTACCTTTAAGGGTGATTTAGTAATTTCAGTGGACTTAAATTTTCAATTAAGAGTGTAAGTCCTTAATGCTTTATAAGTAGTTAAGATAAGATTAAGATAAAAGCAGTAGATCTTACCATATCCTTCAGGGTCTTTGCTGATGAACCTCATTAAATGATCAGTGGTTGCCAAATTTATGTCACTGAAATAATACTCCACCTACACAATGTGCGCATGTAAATGTCAATTATAAAAATCAGAAGTACCGAAACCATGTATCATGTATGATATTTTATACTAAGGCTTATGTGCTGTAAGCACAACTGAAGGATATCCTTAACCGAAGGCAACAATGTAAGTATAGAAAAGAGCCTCAGCACGTACTTTCTTGTCATGCACAAAAATAATTTTACACATCTCAGACCTAATATCAGATTATGCAAACGTTTCAATATACAATGCCAAAGCGACAGGTTCCCATACTAATCTAGCAGTTAAGAAGCTAGGCAATATCTATAATGAGATCGCCTGCCCAGGCTAGAGTTTGGTTTCGCTAGCTATAAATTCTGCAGTATGTCCTAGTCATGAGAGCCAGAGCTAAGATGCTAAAATACAGGTGTGGACTTGCTAACAACTAAGAACAAAATTGCTTGATGCTAGATAATAAACTAATCAATTAACCACATTGTCAAGAAAGAATGCAAAACATTAAATTGTTTCAACTTTAAAAGGCACGTAGTCCTTCCTCTTAAAAGTTTTTGAAAGGATAAAAAAATAATTGAAGCTAAAGCACTAACGATTCTTGAAAGGATAACATCGACCAGTCGTCATTTTGGAAAAATTGCAGAAACCAGTCATCCATAGTACCGTGTATGCCTTATTTGAAATCAACACACAATCGTAACTTACATCACACAATTAGTAGCTAGTGATTCTTTTTTTTTTTTTTTTTTTTTTTTTTTAAATAAAAAATAAATAAATAAATAAATAAATAAATAAAATAAATCTATAACCAAAATGTGAATCTCTCGCACAGGCACAGTGTTTGGCGCTAACACAGGACACCCCTGTTTTTATTTCCCAAGAGCCTAATTCTAATCTCAGTTCGTCATAAACTAACAATGACACAGCATCATACAATGTCATACTATACTGAAAAACCAACTTCCTACTTATCAGTAACCAGTCAACTATGCTAATCCATAGAAGCACTGACCCGTGCCCGCTTGCTGATAACATCTGAACTCTGATCCCTCCATTATCCTTAAAACAGGTAAAATACCACGTGGCAGTAAAAGTTTGATTACTTTCACAAGTACACAGTACTACAGCTTCTAAAAATTATAGTCACTTTCATTTTCAAACTGAAGATAGTATTAGTAAAAGCTAAAGCAGCCTAATAGATAGTTAAACTTCTACTAATAACGTTAACTATAAACATCCCCTAACTAACAACAAGGCTATAGCAGCGAACTAGCGGAGACACTAAAATCCGTATTCATACGCTAGTAAGGGAAGCAACATATTTAGTATCTGGCTAACCGCTGCATTCTTCACCACATATTTAGGTGAACTTTGATCCCTTGTGGCAGTGTCTGAACAAACATATACGATACTATAATTTGTGCCTAATTCATGTTTGATTACTTTCACACTGCTACACTTGATCATGGTCACAGTATCGCTATAGCTTATAAGACTAAACTGATTTCCACAATCCACTTTCAGCTTGAAATTGGATTTGTTACTAGTGAAAGCTAAAGCAGCCTATAAGAAATTTAAACATCTACAGACTATCAAACACACTAAAATGCGTATTCATAGAATAGTAAGGGAAGCAACATATTTAGTAGCCGCTACTTATATATATACATAACCGTGCAATAAACATTAACACACATCACAACATAAAAGAGCAAGGTTGGATCAAGTGGTTAACACTCTTGCCTCTGAGACAGAGGTCAAGGGTTTGATCCTCACCCCTTGCAAGGCCAGAGGTCCTTTTCTACCTTTGGTAGAACTGGAAGCAACCTCTCCACCTTAGGTGGAGGTATGGTTGTCTACGTCTCAACCTCCCCCATACACCGTGGAAGACGGTATTGGGAGTTACTTTACTTTACACATCACAACATAAAAAACATGAATAAGAATAATAATTACTATGATAATATAAAATAAAGGGCTAATTGTCTGAAAATGTACCTTACTTTGTCACTTTTTTGAGTTGTAAGTACCATTGTTAGGATTGGACTATGTGTATCGATTGACGTATTTTTGGGTATCAAATCACGTATTTTTGGTGGTTGATACACAAAATAATCAAAATTCAAAAAGTTAGTTACCTTAAATAGCCTGATCCTAACAATGGTACATATAACTCAAAAAAATAAACTAAAGCACCCTAAGAGATAGGTAAACTTCTACGGATAAGTTAACTCTAAGCATTGACACTAAATTCCGTATTCATACGATAGAAGTTAGTAACAGAAGCTATATATACATAAATGCGCAATGAACATTAACACACATCACAACATATATAGTTCAAGTAACTACATATACGGGCAAAATAATCCAGTAACTATACATACATATACGCGCAACAAATTAAAATATAACACAAAAACACGAGCGTAGACGCTCACCGCTAGCGCTACTTTTTCCAAACACATCCTATAGTTAGTACTCCTCCGTACGAGTATAAACCTAAACCACACTCTAAGAGAAAACCAAATATCTACACGTATTCATATTTCATCAGGAAGCAAAATAATCTAGCAACTATACATACATACACATACGCGCAACAAATTAAAAAATAACACAAAAATACAAACTCGTAACTGCGCGCCGTATACCTAATTAACAATCTATAACTACACATACGCGCAATAACCTTCGGGAAACTAAAAATCACAATACAAACGTAACCGCGCGCCGTATACCTGATTAACAATCTAGTAACTACACATACGCGCAACAAACATCGAGAAACTAAAAATCACAATACGAACTCGTAACCGCGCGCCGTATACCTAATTAACAATCTAGTAACCACATATACACGCAATAACCTTCGAGAAACTAAAATACAATACGAACATAACCTCGCTCCAGAAACTATATACATTTACGCCGCAATATACCTAATTAACAATCTAGTAACTAGCTAATCGCTACTTCCTCCAGAAACTATATACACATATGCGCGCAATAAACATCGAAAAATTAAAAAATAATAGAAAAATACGAACGTAATTGCGCGCCGTATACCTCATTAATAATCTAGTAACTAGCTAACCGCTCCAGAAACTATACACACATATACGTGCAATAAACATTGAGAAATTAAGTTATAATACGAACATATACGCGCAATAAACATCGAGAAACTAAAAATCACAATACGAACGTAACCACGCGCCGTATACCTAATTAACAATCTAGTAACTACCTATACACGCAATAAACATCGAGAAAGTAAAATACAATACGAATGTAACCGCGCTCCAGAAACTATATACATTTACGCCGCAATATACCTAATTAACAATCTAGTAACTAGCTAATCGCTACATTCTCCAGAAACTATATACACATATGCGCGCAATAAACATCGAAAAATTAAAAAAATAATAGAAAAATACGAACGTAATTGCGCGCCGTATACCTCATTAATAATCTAGTAACTAGCTAACCGCTCCAGAAACTATACACACATATACGCGCAATAAACATTGAGAAATTAAGTTATAATACGAACATATACGCGCAATAAACATCGAGAAACTAAAAATCACAATACGAACTCGTAACCGCACGCCGTATACCTGATTAACAACCTAGTAACTACATACACGCGCAATAACCTTCGGGAAACTAAAAATCACAATACGAACATAACCGTGCGCCGTATACCTGATTAATAATCTTCTGAGTAGACTCATCCTTCACCTCCACTTCCTTCTCCTTCCCCGAAACCGAAACATTCGGCTCCACAAACCCCGTCCCTCCCCCTCCCCCTCCTCCTCCACCATTAAACACTCTCTGATTATAATTCTGCTTATGAACAACAGCATTCTGATTATGATGATGCTGATGAAACTGCATCGCCGCCGCAACATGATGATGATGATGGATCGGATTAAACACGTGGATAATCGGCGGCGCGTTCTGCGGCGGAGGAGAGACGACGGCGGGGACGCGGGGGACGAATTCCGGTGCCTTGGCGTTGAGTTTACTTAAGGAGCGTGTGAGCGATGGTTGTTGTTGTTGTTGGTCTAGGGTTTCTAGGGTTTGTGATGATGACGTGGCAGATGAGGAGGGTTCATGTGCCATGATGATGATGATATTGATAGTTTAGGGGAGGATAGTTGGGGGATCTGTGTAGGTATTTATAGTGATGACGTGGCAGATCGGATCCCCTACTTTGCTTCAGCGATGAAGGAGAAGAAGGAGAAAGGTTTTTATTTCCCTGGGTTTTTTTGTGTGCCGTGATCCTAGCCTATTTATTTACTCAACTTTTTTATTATTATTGTTATTGTACATTTATTTTTATTTATTTATTATTTTTTTAAATAAATTACAAAATATATAAATTATTTAATGATATAAATTTATTGATTGAGACACTTACGATATAACCAAATAAAGCATCATGTAAGTTTTGTATAACTAATTGAAGCCTAAAAAAAGAGTGTCCTAATAACTATCACAATGAACAAATCACTTCCCTTATTTAATTTATCTTTTTTTTTCCCTGATAATGTTGATAACCAGTCACGCTGTTTTCGTTTGTAAACCATGTCTACAGAAGAAAAGATACATTTAAAGTATTAATCTATAAGGAAGAAAACCGTTTTTTATTTATTTATTTTTGAAAGAAAAAAATGAAAGAGAAATAGATAAGGTTTGTGTTGAAAAAGTGAGAAGAAGGGAAAGTTTATGTCTAATATTTGAAGATATGAGAAGTGAAAAGAAGCACTCATATTAAAAAAAATAAATAAAAAAATAAAAAAATAAATAAAATAAAAAAAAAAAAAAAAAACTTTGCGCGTCTGCACACGAAAATAATGAAAAAGTGTTTCTTTCAAAAACCAATGACATAGAGTGCAAGGTGTACTTGACACTCTCACGTTAGCATGTATTAAATAACACTTATATAATATAAACACCGTACCTAATAATATTCTTATAACACACGCACGCGAAAAAATAAATAAATAAATAAAGTGTGTGTGCGCGCGCTCCAAATTTTGTCAACTTACGAGAAAAATGTGAAGAAAAAGTGTTGCACAATTTCTTTTCATTTCTATCATCTTTAAAATATAAAGAGCTCGTAAAAACAAGTTTTCCTAACTTTCTTCTCACTTTTTTTCTCTCCAAATAGACAAGTTTTTCTATTTGTATGCAGAGAACCTTACTTATGTAAAAAGGAAACCAAAATGCTTTGGTACATAATGAAAACGAAGGCAAGAAAGTGATAGCTGAAAAATCGAGTATACTAACACGTCATAATTGGCCAATCTATACAACTTGTTAGATACATGTCGTAAAAGGTAAAAATCATTAGTATGGAGTGATCCACAAGTTTTCGCCATTCGGGATTAGCTAGTGGCTTGCTTCTATAACCAAATTTTTTCATTAGGAAACCTTGATTAGATGGTACACGTAAACGTGACGTTTTTAATACTATATATGAACATGGAAATAAAAGTAAAAAATTTAACCAAAAAGAACGAGTTCATTGTTTAAAACGTCACTCAAAAGTATATAAATTAGCTATGAAATCTCGCCTATTCTGCATACATTTTCAGGCTTGTAGCGAAACAAGACAGGTTGGCTATTGGAGTTTGCTGAATAAAAAACGAACCACACTAACTATCTTATTAGATTGTTTGAATATCATATTTCAAGTTTTATAAGGCTTACAGAAAATGAAACAAATCGTTTATAACTGTATGAGAAGTATTTCACTTGCGCTGATTCTAGTTTGATGCCAGACAATGTCCTCCCCGGCAATGACCTTCTGATGTTGAAGCTACACCACAAAAAACCAATTGATTGTATTAGTTTGCAGAATGATAAGTATATGGTATAGATGGTTCCTACAGATATTTATCATCGCAAAAGCAGCATCATCCTGCACATCAGAAAGTAACATACATCAGATTAATGCAGCAGGGATGCCGCAAAACAGTGGAATATGAAGATATACGAGTACCATGCAAACTTGAATTTAAACTAATTTGGAAAATGCATTGCTAGAGGGGTACGGAAAAGGAGATGGAGTGGTAATTAAAAGATAGATAAATATCAAAGTCATGTTGCCGAAGTCAGAACAATAGAACCTATACTGAAGATAATCGTGCTTCTAAAAACATGTATCTTTTAGACCCGTGCTAGCTTCCATGTTACGAGGTATCAAAGTATTTTCACTTTAGCACTTAAACTATACAAGCTCCTTAAACCTATAGTGGGTCTAATCTAGGATTGAAGGGAACAAGAGACTCAAGTTCTACTTTAATGACCTGTGTAAGATATCAAGATTGGTCTGAACTATGCATGCAAAATAAACTCAATATATTCTTACAAGGACTAGTTACAAACCATAACATAAACCTTAAAATTTCACTACTAGCTACTAATCTGAACTTGTGGATACTTGAAGTCACATATTGCTTCAGCTAGAGCTGGTAGCACAAAAGTGTGGTACTGATACTGCGAGTCTAGGTCTAAATCAATAGACAACTGACTAGTTGAATTAATGGCAGCCGATCTAACATGTGGGTCAACATCTTTATATATTGTTTTAGCCAACAATTCACCAAACTCATACTTTGTCTCCTGCAGAGGTCATCGAAAAGGTCACAAACCTTGGTGAAAAATTGTTTTGATTTATGGTAAACACAAGCACATGAATGATGTGTGTAAGCCCTAACAATCAAATGATGGCTCAGGACGAGGGCGTGCTTGCGATGTTTCGGTTTGGATCGTTTTTTTATTGGAAACGCTAATGTGACATCAATAGTACAACTATAAGGTATGTGAGCAAACAAATTCACCTACATGTGCGACATCAGTTGCATAAAAATAATTATAAGGTTATATCGCATAACATAACCAAACGTACAATGACCTAAATAACATATACCCAAAATATTTCATTACCTTTAACACCTTAGAAATTGGTGCAAGTGCAACAATAGCAGCAAAATGTTTCTTCCCGTCGGGTGAAGCCAAATAGTCCTTATGCATAGGCCAGGCAACAGAATATTTATCCAATTTAAATGCCAACCTATTCAAAAACTTCTGTACAACGCTATAATTTCCCGACTCCATAGCATCATCGTTCTCATTCTCCGCCCAATGTGAAGCAGCTTCAGTCTCAATACACGACATCAAAATCCTAAACAACTTATCAATCAAAAGCACACGATAACCATTATGCCACACCAACCATCTTATTAGATTGTTTGGATATCACATTTCAAGTTTTAGAAGGCTTACAGAAAATGAAACAAATCGTTTATAAAAGTACACATTTTACTAAAGATCCCTAAGGATCCGATATCATGGGGTTATCAGAAGAATATCTTGGAAGAAGCCACGTGAAGAAGCCAACTTTGGTTTTTTTCTTTGATCTCTGTGATGAGTATTCCGCTATCATATTCCAAAGGTCACCGACACTCCATCCATTGGAAGTAATCCATTTTGTTACCTGCCGATAATCCAAAACCTTTGTGATTGCTACAGAAGAAAAGAGTGTATGTACGAGTCTAGAAATCGGGAGTAAACATTTTAGATCTTGGGTTCTTGCGCCTAATGGCCTAAGGTCAAAGATAGCAAAATGGGCGAGTTGGATAAAGGGTTGCAACAGAATTTGGGTAACGGAAGTAAACCCAACACGACCCCTTTCGCTACCAACCATGACCCATTTTGCCACCAATTATGCAGATCATGTAATAGAAACAGAATACTTATCATGCAGTTACGTTTCAGACGCTTTATAATATTACGTATAGGAATTACCTGGTCCAGTGACTGTAATGCCTCCAACCCAAATGTGTAATACACCACAAAAGGTCTTAACGCCTGGATAGTATGTATGGTACTATTAGAAAGCGAAAAATGAATACGAAAGTAGCAAAAATGGTGTCTGCAGGGATAATCCAAATATTAAATTGCACATATGTGATAGTTTCATTTACCTGAGAAGCGGCAAGCCATTGTAACATAGCCTTAAGTTCAGGGTCTCCGCCGAATGCACCACAACCCCAATTTCCAGTAACGATCCCTACTTCATCTTCAAAGATTGCAGGCTGAAAAAATCGCAGTTCATTTAAAGAAATAGTTTATCTTTCACGTGCACAAATAATGTTCATCATGGTTCGATTACTGCTTATAAGAGCGAACAACTGTATGCAACTACAATGCTAAAGTACTTTTGAACACTAGTCGTGATATATACATCAGTCTATGCTCAAAATCTGTTCTTATAAACTTCTCATGAGTTGAAAGACCTTGTACTCGAAGCTGCCGCCATCATTCTGTTGCTGGTTTCTCCACACTATCATGAAATTATGTCTCAGTCTTGATTTGAAATTGGAGTTTGCCCGAGAAGCTTATGCCACTCAAAGACGTTACACATATCGGGAATGACACTCACCTCGAGAACTGAATATTCATTTTGCATAAGCTAACTTAACTCGCCTCACGACTTTCCAGTAATTTATTGTTAACTTAAAGACAATCATATAGATAGGTTGAGGGTACAAAAATCACATACCAAAACATGATCTGAGTTGCTTTCGAGGCCTTTAAGCTTTTGATCATGCTCGGCTTCTGAAAGGTGATCACCGTTGAGTAGTATCTCATACCGATGAGACTTGCAAGGGTCAGAAAAGCCACAAAATGCCTTATTAACTTCCCTATATAATCTCGGGAATGAGGAATCATCAGCTGGTCTATATAAATGTAAGGAAACATCTATGAAGGCAACAAAATTATAAGCAAGTATACCTCAGGAGTAAATCATGCCCATATTGTCTCTTTCCCACACGAGATAAAGCGTCCATTGCGATTATTCTGGTTTTACGTCTTCCCATTATGTCAGAATCTTTCGTATCCAGAAAGTCACCACAAAACCGAAAAGTAGAAGCATAACTATAAGAACAAAAATAGCAGCGGTATTTATATACAGTAATCTGAAATACAATCATAAAGCCAAGAAACCGTTTAATAGATTGAAAGAGCAATAACATCATAATTACCCTGTATATATCGAAAATCTTTCAGCACCAACAACTTCTATTGACTCGTTTTCTGCCATACAAGGCAAGAAAAGAATTCCGGCTATTAACTCTGGGTTGATCATGAAACGTATCTCTTCCTAAAAAGTACGACAAAAAAAGAAATACTCGTATAAGGCTAAATATTTAATAAGTAAAGCTTCGGAAAACCATATCAGGGACAATAAATAAGCAAACCTGAACACAGCCTTTATTTAGAGCAGCACCACCAAGGTACTTATTAGCAAAATCTTCTTCGAGAGCTTCCTTCAGCTGATCTTCTATTAAGCCCGAACTGTAGACCTATTAGAACAAAAGATTGCAGTTAAGTATTATGCGATCAATGTAATTTAAAGATAATGTCAAGAACTTTTGGACCATACCTCAAACGGGCATAGGGGGACGACTGATTTACTCCAAGATTCAGCCTTGGGGTAGGGAATGTAGTTACTAGCTTGATCAACCGCAAGCACTTTTCTCTCGAATGAGACATTTCCTATCGGCATACTTGAACAAATTCTCTCAAAATAATGAATAATACATTTTATCTTGTTCTGTTTTTCGTTGTAGTTTTCATGTAGGCACCTGATGACATTTAAATCGTGTGTAAACATCAGCAGATGATAGGGAAAGAGGTAATGTTGGTCATACATTTATCGAGATTGAAATGGTTTAGGAGAAAATGATAAAAACACATACGCAAATAAACGGTCGAAGTTGATCATTCTAAGATGGTTGGCACCTCGATTACTGAATGGAAACAGACAAAAGAAAGAGCAAGCAAGAAGACAGCCGATAAGTTCCTGATTCATTAATGATTAATGTAGGGATCAGATCAGAATGTGTTACGATCCCACATCGCCCAAGTATGGGATTGGGTGGTGGTTTATAAGTCTAGGTGTCCCCTCCTCTTACAAGCTAGCTTTTTGAGTGAGTTCTACACTTGGACTTATGAACCGATACGAGCCTAGTATGGGATAGGTTCGTATCAGAATGCATGTTTGACATGCTCTAAAGTTTCATGTAAGCTTATGCACCGAGTGTATGATTTGTATACCTGGCTAAGTAAAACCATGCCAGCTCCTTGAGACTTCAACAGGCGAAGGCCGGTTTGGAGTCCATCCCTAGCACCCACACAAGTAACCGAGTCTGCATTCTTATAGTGAGCTTCTAACATTGATGGAAGCCGCAACAGCAAATCAGCCATAGCTGGAAGTACCTCTCCAAACCATTTATTAGCTTCAGCACACGACATCAACTGTTCACAAACCGTGCACGCTCGTAAATGTCAAGTGACTGATCTTTTTACATATTTCAAGATTCATATTATTTGAATTTTTGGGGGTGTCTAGGATTGCTTTTCAAAACTGCTTATATTTGTATGAACAAATACACAAGTATAAAAATAAGTGCTTACATTATCAAAGAAAAGCGAGAACCCATCACCGGTCGAAAAAGCTAAGACGTCACCAGTGAGATTAAGGCTCTGCCTGATATCAGAAATCGCAAGAAACAAAGTCTCGCCAGAGTCAACTTTGCTGTGATCAGGACCTTTTGAAAGTACTTTTAAAGCTTCCACTACTTGTGATGGCCAGGATAATGATGACGACCGGAGTACTACTGGTAGGAAGCCTATTATCGAATTCAAATCTTCACGATTTTCCATCGTGTCAGAACTAAGAAAAGTCTCAAACATGTTCTTGAACCAGAACTAGGAATGTGTTGTGTTTTAAAACATGGTTTTCTAAGTCAACTGCTTAACTTGATATCCAAGTTGGTTGACTTTTTAAAATTATACTTCCAGATCATCATTGACAGACTTGTTTTTTTTAGTCAACGGACAACATATCATGTTAAAGTAACAAAAAACAAAATAAAATAATAATGAAATAACAAGGTATCATGATTGAAGATTCTGTGAATATCACAGTTCAACTTTCGGACAGCTTACAGAAAATGGAACAAATAGTATATAACAATCACCTGCGCCTATGAATTCATTACCGAAAGAGGTTCACATATTTACTTCCATGACAACATCACTTTAAAACTAACATTTTGACTACAGTTTGCAGTGACTAGTGTTAGCTACTCGTTCACAAATTATACTCAAGATCCCTAAGGATCCAATATCATGGGGTCGTCAGAAGTTAATAATGGAAGAAGCCAGTAGAAGAAGCCAACTGCGGTTTCTTTCTTTGTTCTCTGTGATGAGTATTCCACTATCATATTCCAAAGGTCACCGACATTCCATTTATGGGATGTAATCCACTTTGTTACCTGCGGATAATCCACAAAACCTTGTCACTGCTACAGACTAAAAGAGTGTACGAGTTTAGAAACCGGTAGCTTTGGTTCTTGCGCCTGAGGTTAGAGATAGCAAAATGGGCAGGTTCGGTAAAGGGTTGCAAGTGGTTTGGGTCATTACCCATAAACTAAAAATCAAAATATTATTGAAATAAAGCTTAGTTTTTGTAATCAAATTTTAACACAGTTAAACCAACCACCCAACCCCTTTCGACGTGTTACCTTGTACGCAGTCATGTAACAAAAACGAAAAATCAGTCATTATTTTATCAGGCAAGCATACGTGGGACACCTATTAGAAGAATTTACCTGGTCCAGTGTCTGTAATGCCTCCAAGCCAAATGTGTAATATATCACGAAAGGCCTTAATGCCTGCAATAAACGTACAGTACTATTTGAGAGTGCCAACATGAAAAAGTAAGTACTAATAAGTACATACTCAGTTAATGTCCATGAAATGATAAGAATCCGAGAGATTTGAAAATTTCATTTACCTGAGAGGCGGCAAGCCATTGTAACATAGCCTTAAGTTCAGGGTCTCCCCCGAATGCACCACAACCCCAATTTCCAGTAACAATCCCTACTTCATCTTCAAAGCTTGCAGACTGACAAAATACCAGACCAATAGAAAATTGATCATCTTTCACGTGCACAAATAATGTTCGTCATGGTCTAATTAATGTTTAAAAAAGTGAGCAGCTGAATGCATTTACAATAGAAGCACTGAACTGTAATAATCAACCAAATATTGATCTATCAAGGCAGAAAAGCAGTCAACGAAGGTGATTCACGGGACGGTCAGACAGTCATCATACTAACGGTACGCTTGCTGGAGGCTTCTTAACTTGACATCCGAGGTTGTATAAGCTAATGCACACATCGGTGCCTTATTTTCTAGCTTAGGAGCAATAACCTTAAGTTGCTTAAAATTCAACTAAAGCTACGACAGCATGTAACAGGGATTAGGGTGAAAGGTTTTTGCTTTAGCATATTTATACGAAATACATATATGATAAATTAAACTAGATGAGTTGGGTAGAAGTTCAAGAAGGGTTGGTGTCAACACAGGCAATTTTCAAGTGCAGGTCGGGTCGGGTCACAGACACATCTTCTTCCATTTATAAATGGGTAAGCGGATGAGGTTTTCCCTGTCATGTTCAGGTTAGCCGGGGAGGGCGAGTCTTTTTGAGTCAGATGAACGTGGCCTCACCGGGTCAATCCCGGGACTGTTTCCAACCCTTCCCTGGCCACCCACAAATGTACACACCTAGCGAGGTTTGAACCCTTGACCTCTTATGAGGAAACCAAGGACCTTACCACTAGGCCATTTGGTGGTGGTTCAGAAGGTTTTCATGAAATTGAATACACTACAGATGACCATCAACCGTTCAACCAATTTAGCACAACAACAGCAAAAACAGTACCCAACCCCGCCGAAATGGGGTATGGGGAGGTAGAATGTAGACAGACCCGAAGGTAAAAGGACTGCTTCTAGAGAGACCTCCGGCAAGTATAAAGTATTTGTGGATATATGTGAGCAAAAATATGTAGCATATATGAATGTGTGTGTGGGGGAGTATATGAGAGAGGCACTACGACAAAAGATAAGGATAAGGCACATAAGAATAAAAACATAACAACGTGTAGCCATAAACACATACAGAGCATGCCTTGATAGATCAATAACAAATGGTGCAACATATAACCATGGACCGAAATTGCCATGGTTAATCAAAATGGTAAAGACAAGCATATAATTTGGTTAAGGATAGAAAAATCTCACACCAAAGCATTATCGGAATTGCTTTCGAGACTTTTAAGCTTTTGATCAAGCTCAGCTTCTGAGAGGTGATCATCTTTGAGTAGTATCCGATATCGATGAGACTTGCAAGGGTCGGAAAAGCCACAAAATGCCTTGTTAACTTCCCTAGTTAAAAAAAATACATACTTTTACTCTTTTAGCGGAAATCAACAGTCTTACGTAAGAAGATGATATCAATGTAACAATTAGTACAATAAAACAACAAAAACTAAATATACCTCAGGAGAAATTCAGGTCTAAATTGTCTTGTTCCCGGATGGACTAAAGCATCGATTGCGATTATTCTGGTTTTACGTCTACCCATGATATCAGAATCTTTCGTTTCCAGAAAGTCACCGCTAAACCGAAAAGAAGAAGCATATCTATAGGGATAAAAATAGCAGAGGTATAAATAGTAATCCAAAATATACTCATAAAATCAAGACGTCATTTAGTAGACTGGAAAACCAACCAGATCATATTTACCCCGTATAATTAGAAAATCTTTCAGCGCCAACAACTTCTATAGCCTCGTTGTCTGCCATACAAGGCAAGAAAAGCATTCCGGCTATTAATTCTGGATTGATCATGAAACGAATTTCTTCCTAAAATATATATTAACAAGAATATAAGATTATAATATTTAAAACCTACTGAGAATTATATCCGGGATAGAAATAAGCAAACCTGAACACAGCCTCTAGATAGAGCACCGCCACCAAAATACTTATTTGCAAAATCTACTTCAAGAGCTTCCTTTGACTGATCTTCTATCAATCCCGAACTGCAAACCTAATATAATAAAGTATTGCTATGAACTACTACCCCCAAAACAACAGAACTCGAAAGCCAAACGCAGACTGTCCATTCAAAACGATAAATTTAAGGTCTTTTGGTACCTCAAACAAGGATAGTGAAACCGCGGATTTACTCCAAGATTCAGCCTCGGGGTGTGGAATGTAGTTACTAGTTTGATCAACCGCAAGCACTTTTCTCTCAAATGAGACATTTCCTACCGGCATGCTTGAACAAATTCTCTCAAAATAATGAATAATACATTTTATCTTGTTCTCCTGTTTTTCGTTGTAGTTGTCGTATAGGCTCCTGATGACATTCAAATCATGTGAAACAAGTATTAGCTACATTGTGTTTATGGGATCACGAAAGTATAAGAGTGAAAATGGTTTAGGAGAAAATGATAAAAACACATACGCAAATAAATGATCGAAGTTGATCACTTGCAGATCGCTGTCGCCTCTACTAGTGATTGGAAACAGACAAAAGAAAGAGCATGCAAGAAGAGCGCCGATCAATTCCTGATTCAAAGATACCACGTGTGAATTATTTTTTTGAAGAAGATAAAAGAGTATTGCTGCTCATGATAGATAAATAAAAACGGACTTTAATACCTGGCTGAGCAAAACTATGCCAGCCTCTTGAGACTTCAAAAGGCGAAGACCAGTTTTGAGTCCATTCCTACCACCGACACAAGTAACCGAGTCTGCACAATTATAGTGAGCTTCTAACATTGATGGAAGCCGCAACAGCAAATCTGCCATAGCTGGAAGTACATTTCCAAACCATTTATTCGCTTCTGCACGTGACATCAGCTGCTCATGAAACGTGTATAGTCTTAGAGGTTGTATTAAAACACAATAATCAGATAAGCATTTTTCATAAACAAGTCCCAAACGCCCCCTAAATAAAACATCTCTGACAAAACTTCTATTAGCACTATTCACTATTAGAACGCATTTGGAATAGCGTTTTGGGAGTAGTTATCTCATCATTACATTCGTAAAACACAAACAAACATAAACTAGTGTAAGAAACTGTAAACTAAGTGATTCTCTGTGTTTTCTTTCTAGGACAATAAAACGCAGTTCTAAAATAGCTGGTTGAGACCAACTTTTTTGAAAAAACGCATAATCGATTTTGGTTAACAAAGCCATATGTGGCAAATAGGTAGATAATTATTAGGTCAAAATAATAACTCCCATATTAAGGGGTTGTTTGTTTAAGCTTATATAGTGGGCTTATGACTTATGATTTTCGGCTTATGTTTCATAACCTCACTTTTTGTGGTTTATTTTGTAACTTTTTGTATAAAAAGTTTCAAAATAAGCCACAGAAAGTGAGTTTAGCCGAAAACCAAATAAGTCATAAGCCCGCTATATAAGCTTAAACAAACATAATTATTAGTAATTCTCTTTCTTACTTTACACTTACCTAATTAATTAATGTTTTTTCTTCAAATTTTGTAACAATAACTTCAACTAATGGTAATCTCGATCAAAACTTTTCTATCTATATTTAGCAGTGGACAATGAATTTTGGACAAAACTAAACGGGTGTTTGTTTAAGCTTAATAGCTTATATAGCCTGCTTATGGCTTATTTGGTTTTCGGCTTATGTTTCATAGGCATAAAGTCTATCATAAATTTATACGTATTTGGAAGCATGCCAAACAAAAGGCATTAAGTGAATTAACCTCAAATACAATTATAGCACATATAGATGGGGCAGTCCGGCTCTAGAAACCGCATTTCATTACTATTCTAAATCTCCTTAAACCTAGAAAACACCTAAGGAGTTCATTTATTCATAGGCATAAAGTCTATCATAAATTTATACCTATAACACAGTCTTATAGATACAACATAAACAAGTCCTATGTAATGTATGACTTAATAATCAAAATTAAGAACAAAATGAAACTATTCTAACGAGGCTATCAGTCATAATTTTCAAACTAAAACAACTTCTAAATACCCAATTAAGATAATACAAGCCATTTCAGCTAAAACTATGCCTCATTCGCAAAGTCGAAAAAAACCTAAATTTGCAAAAAGCAACTACCTTTACATAACAAGAACCTTAATTTGCACAAAATTTGAACATGGGTATCCTTAATCAAGTAAAAAGAAAAGTACCCATTATCCAAATTTGCAAAAAGTTGCAACCTTTACATAACAAGAACCTAAATTTCCAAACTAAACAGCTTCTAAAATACCCAATTAAGATAATATAAGTCATTTCGGCTAGAACTATGCCTCATTCGCAAAGTCGAAAATTTGAACATGGGTATCCTTAATCAAGTATAAAGATGAGAACCCATTATCCAAATTTGCAAAAAGCTGCAACCTTTACATAACAAGAACCTTAATTTTAACAAGATTCCAACTTGGGTAACCTTAATCAAGTAACAAGAAAAATACCCATTATCCAAATTTGCAAAAAGTAACAATCTTTATATAACAAGAACCTTCATTTCCACAAAATTTGAGTAGCCATAAGTTACAAAAGGGCTTGCGACTATCACTCTAAGAAAGATAAACTTAAACCAAATAAGTCATAAGCCGGCTATATAAACTTAAACAAACACCCCGAAAGTCCGAAACTAACCACTCCGGGGTGGCCTATTGGCAAAATGGCTTGTGACTATCACTCTAAGACAGATGTGTGAGGTCTCAAGTTCAATTCCTGCTACGTGCAAACAACCCTGAAGTGGCCACACTAACCTCCTTAAACTAAAGGGTGTTTGTTTAAGCTTATATAGCCGGCTTATGGCTTATTTGGTTTTCGGCTTATGTTTCATAAGCTCACTTTTTATGGCTTATTTTGAAACTTTTCAGCTTATATAAGCTAAAAAAATTTCAAAATAAGCCACAAAAAGCGAGCTTACGAAACATAAACCGAAAACCAAATAAGCCATAAACCTGCAAAAAAGCTTCTGACTATCACTCTAAGACCAATGTGTAAGGTCTCAAGTTCATTTCCAGCTAAGTTCAATTCCTAGTACGTGCAAACAACCTTAAAGTGGTCACGCTAAGATGTCATAAGCCACCTAAATAAGCTTACGAAAAAAAAACATAAGCCACCTATAAGCCATAAGCCACCTATATAAGCCGAAAACTAAATTGAGCTTACGAAACATAAGCCGAAAACTAAATAAGCCGAAAAAAGCCATAAGCCACCTAAATAAGCCATAAGCCAACTATATAAGCCGAAAACCAAATAAGCCATAAGCCAGCTATATAACCTTAAACAAGCACCCCCTAAACTACAAAAAACACACATTTTAAAGGGTATGTTTCTTACATCATCAAAGAAGAGGGAGAACCCATCACCAGTTGCAAAAGCCAACACATCACCAGCAAGATTCAGACTCTGCCTGATATCAGAAACCGCAAGAAACAAAACCTCACCAGAGTCAACTTTGCTGAGATCAGGTCCCTTTGAAAGTGCTTTCAAAGCTTCAACCACTTGGGATGGCCAGAATAATGATGATGACCGGAGGACTAGTGGTAGGAAGGGTAGTATTGTGTTCAAATCTTCACGGTGATCCATTTTTTGAGGTTTAAGGTTTTTGGAATATGTTTGGAACAGGTACTAGGATTTGTTGGTTTTGGAACATGTTTTTTTTAAGTCAATGAAAACCGGGTCGAACCGGGTTGACCCGGTTTTGTAGAAAAAACCGGTGTTATAAAAGGCACGTAAAGACGCCGCCAAGGCGCGAGGCGTGGTTTCGCTGCCACGAAATGGACCTTGGCGGCTGATCTAGGCGTGGCGCAAAAGAAAGTGATATCAGAAACCGCAAGGAACAAAATCTCACTAGAGTCAACTTTGCTATGATGGGGTCCTTTTGAAAGGGCTTTCAAAGCTTCAACCACTTGGGATGGCCAGAATAATGATGATGACCGGAGGACTAGTGGTAGGAAGGGTAATATTGTGTTCAGATCTTCACGGTGGTCCATTTTTAAGGTTTTTGGAACATGTTTTGGAACAGGTACTAGGATTGTGTTGGTTTTGGAATTGGAACATGTTTTCCATAGTTGTCAATGTTATGAAAACCGGGTCGACCGGTTCGACCCGGTTTTGTGCGCGATGTTTATAAATTTTAATGTAATGTTTCAATTATCAATGAAAGTTTAATTTAGTTTTTATTTAAATTTATTAAAAAAAAAAATTAGGTTTGGACATTACACATATTTGGTAGTGAGTTGAATGATAATGTGACGCTGACATGAATATGGTGGGTTTGGTGACCATTGCACCGTCTACACCAAGCTAGTGGTGATGTTGGTGGTGGAGAAGGATCTGTGTGGCGCTGACTTGGCAATAATGATGCTGGTCACCGCTTTACCCAATCTAATAATGAGTTCACCCAGCTTAATTACTTCCTCCGTTCCAAAATTTTGGTCCAGGACTTTTTTAATCGAACTTTGAGCTTTAATATTTTTCTTAGTATTATATGACACTTGATAAAAATTATACAAAGGTCAACATGTGAATAAAACAAGTATTATATAATACAAACAAAAATATTCAAAATCAAAGTTCAATTAAAAAAATCAAATTAAACTTATATTTTGGGACGGATGTAGTAATAAAATTTGTGATTATAGTAATTTTTAGTGGTTTATACAATAACTTAAAAAAAAACTAATATTAGAACAAAAATATACATTTATTGTGGTATGATAATATAATTTGTGCTATTAAATAATGGTTTAATTAAACGTTCATTGTTAAGTCATTTTATTATGGTATGATACTTTCTTGGTTCGTTGAGTATTTGTGTTTCTCTAATGTGAAAATTATTGTAACGTCCCCAACTCGGATTATGGCAGCGGAACATAGCCGTGGATATTACTTGAGTGGTAGTGAGTCAACACCATAGTAAAACGACCTCAACACGAGACGTTTTCAAATAGCACAAAATAAATCATTCGTTTACATAAAACCCACACTGAGTACAAGACTCAATATTTTGAGTAGCATCGGAAAAATAAATAAGTAGTAGCGAAAATAAAGACATAGTTTTAAATGTTTATGAAAGATAGTAAATAAAGATAGCCAAGATGCAACGATAGTCCCACAAATAGCCACAGATAGCCACAGAAAACTCCAGCCCAAACTCCAACTTCCACAGATAAACTTCAACTAGTTACCTGAGATAAACATGCTTAAAAAGTCAACACAAAGGTTGAGTGAAATTCATAGGTTTAATAAATTAAAGTTGTGTACAAGATTTTAATCTTGTTGATATAAACAACATATGCATATATCGGGAAAGCGACAGTAACAGCACTCATAATCATATGAATAATCAAGGATATGCTAAGCTCATGACACGCAAAACGTTAACCGGCACCAGTAACCCTGGCGTAAGTCGACAGTAACCGCGGAATTTCATAATATAATAAATGCCCCCAAGGCTAGGTACATGTCAGATACCTAGTGAAATCGAATATAGTACATCACATGCAGACCGACCTTAGTCCAACATGGCAGGAGGGTCAATTCCTATAGGCCTATATCCCTATATTCGCGCTCACCCGCAGGTGATTAATGGCTCATGATCCGGGGGACTTGCTTTTGGCAAGAATCGATACTCAGCATATAGTCAGGAATAGCATACAAGTAAACAATTGTGCTCGAAAAATAAGTAAAAGCATGTATCTCCCCCACGGGATTTATAAACGTAAAAGAGTAAAAGTGGGGCTATGAATCACACATTAGTCACAGAGAACACGAGATAGCAAATATCAAATGGTATGTCACGGCAATTGAATCTCAGCACAACCTAATCAAAACTTGTTAACAAAAATTTAAATTTACAATTATTTAGTTGGAAAATCTTTCAAATAACCGGTGGCGGAACTTGAACATTTATTTTGAGGGGGCCAAATCGTAGATTTTTTTGTATTATCAACTAAATTACCCATAAAAGGCTAAAACCTATAAAATATACACTAGTCGTCAAAACTTTTGGGAGGCCGGGACCCTCCTCTGCCCCTTAAAAGGTCCGCCCTTGCACACAACATGAAGTATTATCATAACACAAGCCCTTTGGTTGATTGAATATTTAGTTATTTAGATCCACAAATGTTGTGTTTAAAAGAGTTTGCTTTATAATTTAAAAAAGCTAGTGACGCGGCTTGTTGCTCCTTTGACTTTTAGTAATGTAAATCCTATTTTGATCGAATAAAATTCCTATATTATGCTAAAAAAAAGTTATTTAGAATTCGACTCAAAATATTTTGATTATATAAACTTACTTCCATTATCAGAAGAGGAGGAAGAAATAATGTTTTTGATACAAAACAAATGTAATTCTCTTCATCTATACTACATACTAGTTTCATGACCAGGCCGATGGCCGGGCTAGTTTCAAGTGTATTATTTGTTATAATTCAATAACGTGTATATCCATGGCTAGATCATTTTAACATGAATGAATGATATTCCTGTGTTAGTATAACTTGCATAGTGATAAAAAGATGTTTAATAGGTAAAATTATTGATAAGAATGGCTTGAAAAAATTGCGAAATAGCCAACTTGTTACAAACATGAAACAAAGACCTACTTAAAAAGTACAAAAAACAAACATATCGGAAATGAATATATTTTTAGATGACAACTAACATAAACAGACATAAGAGAACATTTAATGTTCATCGTCGCTAACGTTGTGGTCATCGAATTATCTGAAGTTGTAGAAGGTAAAGTACTGGAACCACATGAATCATTATGGTCTCCAACGATTTGTGATGTGTGATTAACATTCTTTTCGTTGCGGTTACCAGCTGGAACTCCGACATCCTTAGGACCACTACTGCCTCCTTTAGTGTATTCTTCCAATTCCACTAAGTCAACTTTCCCTGCCACGTCAATCTCCATGTCATCTTGGTGCTGAGCTGGAATTTTTCCAACCCGTTCAATTGATATAGTGGCATCACCCATCTGTTTCTTTGAGGTATGAGAACCTGTAGACTCCATGTCATTAGCAACCTCAGCTCTCTTCCTTTAACGACATCAAATTTTGACAGAAAACGTCACAAAGTACGCTACACGAAATAACAAAGCAGAGGAGTCAAACTTTTATAGAATGCAAACAAAATTAAGCATTAAATACTATCAATCAAGGCATATACATATAGTCCATTTTAAATTATCAAACTGTTATCAGTATCAATGCATAAAGTAATGCTAACGATGGATCAAATTAAGTGTGTTACTCAGTTGCCATTCAATGCGATAAATCGACCATAATGGAAACTGGAAATGACGCTATGACAAAAAGACATAAGTGAACCTCCTTCCAGCTATGATTTCATGCCGGAAAGGGGTGTTTCGACATGTTGTTTGCTGTCGTAAAAGGGTGTTTCGACATGTTGTTTGTTGTCATAAAAGGGGTGTTTGATTGTGGTATGTTGTTGTTATGTTGTTGATGGGTTGATGTGAATCAACAATACGTTGACAAATGAGAATCTATGAATGAAATTTCTAATTAATTAGTAGAAATAATGATAAATTAGTTACTAAAAATTTACTTAAGCATGTATACATAGAATATGAGCATGTATTGTCTGCATATTATTTCTTCGAGAAAGTAAAAGTAAAGTTTAATGAAATCCTTTTTAAAATGAGCTATTAACTCATTATCATCGGAACCCGCCTTGAAATGATATATGTAGCTGTTGGTATCGATGTTAAATTGACTAAACAAAACTTTGAGACATGAACTTTTTACCCACCATTACATTCAAATCAGCTGGAAAGTAATCTACTATGTGTTTTATCCCTGGCTGTTCATAATCTCATAAGCATTTGCTCTAGAAAACTTATTGACATTATGATCAAAGACGACCAGTCGACCAAAGGAGCTGAACCTATCTCATCAATGACCCTTACAATCACCTTAAACCTGAATTTAGAAAAGATATCAATACATGAGTATATCCTAAATAAATAATTTATTTAATTTTGTGTTAAATGAATTAGTTAAATGTATATCGTCAATCACCTTGGCACAAGCCGGTAAACGATTCCGTTTTCATCACACGTGTAAGCCTGCTTCTTGTTCTTGGTTGCACTGGATGATTAGTTTAATGAGTATCATCAATTTCCTAAATGATTTTGTGTTCATAACCAATACTCTTAAGACAATACATAACCAAACTAAATATACTAATTAGACACAAAATTTGAGACCCTGCTTTATTTTCAGAATAAAAAACATTTGTTTTTGCTTATGGAAAGAGTTTGGTTTTTACTTATTTTTACTGTGTATGCTTAGAACATGAGCTAATAAGCATCTTAAAAAAGGAATGCATCCGTCGCTTCATTTTCAATTCTGTCACCCGTGAGATCATGGATTCCAAATCAATAATACTTTAACACTTATCTTATAAACCATGCAGTTATCGAGAATTAGTTTAAAATCGATAACACCAATAAGTATCAACTTCGAACATCTATCCATTTAATAACCTAAATTCAAGTTTAAATGTAAAAGGGGATTGGAACCTTAGGCCTACAGTTGCTAATGCCATATCAAAACAACAACAAAAAAAACTAAATGAATGCTTAGCGTTGCGTTCTAAAAGCGATTATATTGTTATCGAGCATATAACATGTTTCAAACATCCAATAGTTTGGGCATAACAAAGCTGATTCTGGGGTGTTTGGTGTTACTTATTTTTACTGTGTTTGCTTAGAACATGAGCTAATAAGCAGCTTAAAAATAAGCAATTCAAAAAATAGGGTTCGGTTTTTGCTTATGGAAAGATGCTATTAACATTTAGAAGATGATACACAAGGGGATTAATATCTATTGAGTATGGCATGGTGTGATCTCTTTTTGCAATTCAGTTAAGTCATTACTTTTAAATGTGACTCCAACTCTCATTGCGTGTTCTTTTCGTATCATACTTATGATGATTCTAACTTATGTATCTTAATTCACCGATCAAAGTCTGGATCAAACATTATATTCCGATGATACTTATAATATACTTTAAGCAGGTGCTTAAATAAATTTAAAACTTCAAAATTATATGGTATACTGGTACTATGATTAACACACTTGGTCTTGACCTCAAAACTGACTTCAGATGATAGAAAGGATACTAAAAAAACTTTGTTGATACAAAAGTTGGGCGTACCTGGTTATTGGGCTTTTGCTCTTATATCAATTCGCTTCTTAGCACTTTGTTACCTGCGCACTAAGAAAATAAAACAACACCGTTAGACTTATCGAGGGATTGTCTCCCCCGATTAGACTCCGGCGTGAGAGTAAGTAATCGATTTAGGGTTTAGTTGAAGAGTTAGGGATTATGTAAATCGTACCTTGAATGAGAATCGTATGATTCTATATATAGGGGCTAAGAAACCGTATTTCTTGCTCCTTACTCTTCGCACACGTGGTGCTTATCCGAGGTAAGGATATCTATTCCTTGAATAGATAATCCTTATCGTGTACCCGGTGGGTTAGATTGGGCCTTTGGGCTTCATGAGCCCAAAGCGTTAATACTGCGGCCCATACCATTGTCATGGTAGCCCATTCGTGATGGGCTTAGGTGTAAGTAATGTCTATCATTTGGGCTTGCGGCCCAGATATAGGCTATACGTCATCATGTCCCCCCAGTCTAGTGTGCGCGGCGCGTAGCCGTGGGTACTAGACTTAATATCATCAACGGTAAGCGTGGCGGGAAATGAAACAAATTTTACCGCCTTTTTTGTGGGTGCAATGCACCTAATAGTATCAAAATGGATGCCTCGAAAATCGGGGGTGGTGTCCACGTAGCCCTCGTAATTCGGAAAAAGTGCATGTACCCATTCGTCTCCCAACCATACGTTTTCTGTGAGTGGGTTCCACATGGAGGAAAATTAGGGTTTTTACCATTCCCTATATAAGAGTCACCGCCCCCCTTTTTTACAATCACTCAGTAAAAACACACACACAACCACTATTCATCTTCTTCTTCTTTTTGAGAGCGTTTTTTGCAAGAAAACCTTTTAACTTTCGTAGGTAATCTTTGTGTGCGTCCCACTTAGTTTTAAGATGAAAATGGTTGCTCAATTAGAGGATTTTCGCTCCGCGATGTCTATTGAGGACGTGACGCAATTTTCTTCCGACTACTTCGTGCCTTTGGATGTACGTCCAGAGGCACCAGATGTCGATGCGTGTATAGCTGACTTCCCCGAAGGGAAGATAGGTCTATACATGAAATTTTTTGAGTACGCGAATTACCGCGTACCTATATCTGTGTTTCTGAGCGATTTGCTCAATCACTATCGCCTTTACATCTCTCAGCTGCACTGTATAGGTGCGGCGAAGGTGTCGAATTTTGAGGTAAACTGCCGTTTACTTGCAATAGAACCAACCGTGGACTTGTTCCGCTCCTTTTACCACTCAACGTGGTCAAATGGTTGGGTTTCCTTTGCGAAGCGCCAGGGGGCGCTTCAATGTTATACGGAAAAGGTTGACGCCCTTAAGAATTGGAGGGAGTATTTCTTTTGGGTAGACGACGTAGTCTTTCCCTCCCCTTTTGAGTTTTATACTCAGGCGTCCTTACCAAGGGATGGGCGCCCCGCACCCGGTTCCTACAGGTTTGCTGACGCGCAGACGTTAGATGCCAATCGACTGGCCATTAACCCCTATCCGGAGGAGTTTTTGGTACATGTGGGATTGAGTCGCGCTTATTTTGGCGCTGCAGATGAGGTTCCCACTTTCCTGAGTGAGGATGGCCGGGGTGGGTGTTCATCCCTTGTACTTGTTTGTAAGTTTTTTATTTTTGTCTTCACGCATTTACCAACTAATCCTTCTTTGTTTTTCCTTGCTTTATTTGGTGTGTGCAGAGATGGACCTGTTCGCAGTGGTGAAGCTAGATAAGCCAAAGCAGGTGACCATAGGGGTGCGTCCTCTGAAGGAAGGGGAACAGCCCCTGCTTGATGCGACCGCGGGGCATTTGATTGTTCTGCCCGTGACGGTCCCCGAGGATACGCCACCACTTGTGGTGACGCCCGTCCAGAGTGTGGCGCCGGAGGTAGTGGTGGCGCCCACTATGGAGGCGGTGCCTGAAGTGGAGGTGGCGCGCGAGGAGGCGCGATCAGGGTCCTCTGACAGCATCCGGATCCTGAAGCCTGAGGAGGTGCTGAAGGAGGAGGTTGCGCAGAATTCAAAGCGCAAGGCCGAGGCTGGTGGTAGTGGTAATAGGAAGAGGCGTCGACACGTCATCAGAGACGCAGAGTCGAACGCGGAAGAGACTTCTACCTCTGGCGCTCGGTTGAAGGTTGATAACGCTTCTCCGTTTTTGTAAGTGTGAACTATTTCTCCTCTTTTTCTTCTTTTTTTTTTTATTATTACTTGTTGTAATTGTTGTTGGCTGTCTTTTTTGCGTAGGGATGACGGCGCGAAGGATGATGAGGTTTCCTCTCCGCAGAATGAAAACAAGGAGGGGAATACCAAGGCTGCTGATGGTGGTGAGGTGCAGCAACTAATTGACGAGTTGGCTGTGACTACTGCCCGTCAGGCTGAGATAGTGGCGCAGCTGAAGGGGAAGTACACTGGGGAGAGTCGTGCTCTTGCCCAGAAGGAGGAGGAGCTGGAAACACTCCGCGCGCAATTGGCGGACGCGCAAGTGGAGCTGGGGGCCTCGAGGGCCTATGGTGAGAAAATTGCTCAAGATAAGATGAGCATTTTGGCTGACCTGAAATATGCGAGGGCGAAGCTTGAGCAGATAAAGGCGAAGACGACCTGGTCGGTGTCTTATCTTGAGGAGAAGAGGGCAGAGCATTATGCTAGCCTGCAAGAGTTCAAGGAGCGCATGGAGAAGGCGGTTGTGATGCATGAGGAGAAGCTGCACGCCCTCAGCATCGAGTATGACGAGGAGTTGTACCCCCATCTTATGTCTACGATAGCCGAGCGCAGGTATTCTTACGTCTTTGTCTTCAAAATTACTTTATCGCACTATTGTTTATCTTACACAATTATTACTTTGTGAATGCAGATGGTTGATCAGCCATGGGCTGCGCCTGGCGGCCCTGAGCACTTTAGAGTCTGCGGAGGTGGTGGAAGCCTTTGGGAAGGTTGTGCACTGCGCAATGGCGCGTGGCCGTTCGCAGGCCATGGAGGAGCTTCGTGAGGCCAAGTTGCTGGAGAAGGACTTGACGGAGATCCCTGGTTACAGCTCTACGGCTTACGACGAGCTGCTGCAGGCGATGGCGGGGCTAAAGGTCCTTGAATTGCCGCATATAGGGAAGTTGGAGCGCGACCAAGATGACCCCATAAATGTGCTCATGGCGGGTCTGACTTTGCAGCGTCATCTTGGGGAGAATGCAGAAGAGGAATTAGATTATTATCTAAAACCTAATGTCTCGCAGCTTCAAGTCCCAGTCTTCGCGCGGCCCCGCGACATCCTCAAGCCTTTTGCTCTGGAAAAGGAAGTCCCCTTGAAGGAGGTTCTAGAGCGTCACGAGCAAAGGGTTGCCATAAAGAAGGGGATCAAAGGCAAGGCTGTGATGTGCGGCATTGGTGCCGCGCACCTTCCCCGATCGGATGGCGTGGCTGTGAGCGTTCCAACCGTGTCTCTCAAGGATGCTATAATCTTGAGTAAGCTTAAGGAGGCGGGGAGTTCCGCCGCTCCAGAGGAGGGTTCCGAGCATCGCCATAGTATATAGGCTTTGTATAGTGATGTATCTTTCTTTTGTAGTTAATATTTGTTGAATGGGATACACTTTTGGTTTTAAGTTCATGACTCAAATATATATGCATTGTTTGCTTAAGTTTGAATTTTTAACTAAGTCTTTTAAGTACGTGACTTTGAAGAATTATGTTTGCATTGTTTGCTAAGGTTTATTATTTGACCAAGTGTCTTGGCTCGTTATGTTGCTAAGCTCGTACTGTGTACTTGGTATTTGCGCATCCGTCGTGGGGTGCGCGCGTGAAACTTACTACGACGTCTCGAGAGTAAGGTGCTTAGCAAGGATGCGTGATCCAATGTTGATGGGTTTGCAACCCTCTTATTCAACAAGTAAATTAGTAGGTTAACTTATCCTTTATGCCTTCGTGGGTCTTTGAATGGTGCATGCACGCCATGTAGGCAGAAATATAAGATGAACAATATTGACATATATGCAATAAAGTAAAAAATGCGCTATGGAGTTAGCTAGAAACCATAACATTTTATTAATACTTGCAAGTTATTTGAAAAAATAGAAAATACAATTCCTAGAAAAGAAAAGAAAAATAAACACTTATTGGGCACCACGTAGGGTGCAAATGTGTTTGTGTAAGGGCCGTGGCCTAAAAGTAACATCTTTTGAGATTGCAAATGTTCCAAGTGCGCGCAAGGTCGTGACCTTCCGTGTCGCGCAGTCTGTATGCGCCATTACCGAGCGCGTCTGTGACCTCGTAAGGTCCTTCCCATTTAGGGCCGAGCTTGCCTGTGTCCTCTGCGTGGCTCGCATCGTTGGCGCGGTAGACAAAGTCTCCCGGTCTGAATGAAGTGTGTTTGACCTTTGCATCATAATACTTCTTCATTTTTGCCTTAGCCTTTGCTTCGCGTATAGCTGCGCGTTCGCGTCTTTCTTCCAGTATGTCTAAATCTATGCGCCGTTCCTCGTCATTTGTCGTGACGTTGACCTCTGCTATGCGTATAGTTGGCATTCCTATTTCGGCGGGTATGACGGCTTCTGTTCCATAGACTAGGGAAAATGGCGTGTCGCCAGTACTGGTTTTGATGGTTGTGCGATGCGCCCATAGGACGTGCGAGAGCTCATCTACCCACTTTCCTTTATGTCTGTCAAGGCGCGCTTTTATCCCTTCGCCTAGACTGCGATTCGCGCGCTCAACTAGGCCATTGGTTTGTGGGTGTTTGACTGAAGCAAAGTGTTGTGTGATGTTCAATTGTGCGCACCAATCTTTGAATGGGTTATCACAGAATTGTTTTCCGTTGTCTGATATGATCTCGCCCGGTAAGCCGAAGCGACAGACAATGTTGTCCCAAACAAAGCGTTTGACTTGGTTTCCTGTGATGTTTACCACCGCTTTTGCTTCAATCCACTTTGTAAAATAGTCTATGGCTACGATGAGGAATTTTACTCCTCCTGCTGCGACAGGGAAAGGTCCTGCGATGTCAATACCCCATTTATAAAATGGCCATGGTGAGGTGATTGGTGTTAACTCTTGTTGTGGTCGGCGCGGAATTGGTCTGTGTACTTGGCAATTGCTGCATTTTCTTATCAGGTCGCGTGCGTCGTGATGCATTGTTGGCCAATAGTATCCTGACCTCAGAGCGCTTGCTACCACGGATCGTGGCCCTGAGTGCATACTACACGATCCTGCATGAATTTCGCGGAGGACGTAGTTTGCTTGGAGGGGTCCAACACATCTGAGCCATGGCTGTAAGAAAGATCGTCGATAGAGTACGTTATCGCGTAACTCGAATCGTTGCGCTGTGCGCCGTATTCTTCGAGCATCTTTATGATCTTGGGTTAGGATTCCCTTGCTAATAAATTCGATGATAGGTGTCATCCACGTAGGATCTTGTTCCTCTATCACCGTTGATATCTCCATATCCAAGATTGACTTGTTTTTAAGGGTTTCCACTAATACCTGTTTTGAGAGGTGTGCGAAGCTTGTGGATGCGATCTTGCTGAGTGCGTCCGCCTTCCTGTTGTCGCCTCTAGGTACTTGTTTGATTGTGAACCTGTCAAAGTTCTTGATCAAGGATTTTGTCTTTTCCAGATATTGGGCCATGTGTTCATCCTTGGCTTCGTATTCACCTAACACGTGGTTAGCAACTAGGCGCGAATCTACGTTTGCTTCTAGGTTGCGTACACCCATTTGGATTGCAATGCGTAGTCCGGCTAGTAGGGCTTCATATTCTGCCTCATTGTTTGTGGTTGTGAATTCAAATCGCAGTGCGTAGGTGAATTCCATACCTTCTGGATTTGTAAGGATAAGGCCTGCGCCTGATCTATCTACGCATGATGACCCATCTGTGAACAGGATCCAGGGTTCTTGTAAATCTGCTTTGGCTGCAGATGTCGGGCTGTCGCTATCTGGCTTCTCCACGATAAAATCGGCTAAGACTTGTCCTTTGATTGCAGTGCGCGGCCTGTATGAGATATTGTGCTCACTTAGTAGTACACTCCATTTTTGTAAGCGTCCTGATGCGTCAGGCTTAGAGATAACTTGTTTAATTGGCTGATCAGTGATTACCACTATTGGATGCGCTTGAAAGTATCTACGAAGCCTTTTTGCTGCGAACACTAAAGCCAAAACTAGCTTTTCCATTGCGCTGTAGTTAACCTCTGTTTTCTTTAGGGCTTTGCTTACAAAATATATGGGTGTTTGGACGGAGTCTCTATCTGTCAATAGTACTGCGCTAACTGCTCCATAGGTCGCCGATAAGTACATAATTAATTCTTCCCCTGGTCGCGGTGCGACGAGCTTGGGAAGGGATGCCAGATGGTTTTTAAGTTGTTGGAAAGCTTCTTCTGCTTCATTAGTCCAGCGAAAGTCTCCCTTCTTTGTGCACTTCGTGAGTGTTTTAAAAAGGGGAAGGGACTTGTCCGCTGACTTGGATAGGAAGCGATTCAGCCCTGCTAACTTTCCATTCAGTGATTGGACTTCTTTGAGTGTGCGTGGGGAGGGGAGGTCAATAACAGCCTTTGTTTTTTCTGGGCATGGTTTGATTCCATCCGGTTCTATCAAATACCCGAGGAACATGCCTTCTGTCGCGCCAAAGGTGCACTTCTTGGGATTCAACTTCATGTTTATCCGCCCCAACGTTCGGAATGTTTCCTCTATGTCGCGCACTAACTCGTCCTCTGTATGGCTTTTAATGACAAGGTCGTCAACGTAGACTTCCAAGTTGCGGCCTACTTGTTTTTCGAAGGCTGTATCCACCAGTCGTTGGTACGTCGCGCCTGCATTCTTTAGGCCAAAAGGCATTTTTGTGTAGCAGTATACTCCTTGACTGGTATGGAAAGCTGTCTTTTCTTCATCTTCCACTGCCATCTGGATCTGATGGTACCCTTTATATGCATCTAAGAAGCATTTGAAGGGGTATCCGCACAAGGATTCGACCTTCCAGTCTATCTCTGGCAGTGGATAGCAGTCTTGTGGACATGCTTTATTGAGGTCTGTGAAGTCCACGCACATTCTCCAACTACCGTCGCTCTTTTTTACCATAACTGGGTTAGAGAGCCAGTCGTGGTAGTATACTTCTCGCATGATGCCTGCGTCCACTAGCTTGTGTACTTCTTCCAGAATAGCCTTTGCACGATCTGGGGCCTGGCCGCGCTTCTTTTGTCGTATTGGAGGGTATCCTTGTCGGATTTGTAGCTTATGTTCTGTGATAGATCGTGGTACTCCAGTCATATGCTTTGGTTCCCATGCGAAGATGTCTAGGTTCTTCTGTAATAGTGCGCATACAGCTGCTTTACCTTTGTCAGATAAAGATCCTCCAATCGAGACTTGTTGTTCCGGATAATCTGGATGAATGGCGACTTTTAAATTTGGCATCTTTTCCGTGCGCTGTTCTGGAATGGTCTCTGCTTCAGTTGTGGCTGCGATGTATTCTCTTGGTGGTACTGTGGTGTTATAGAGGGTAACAATTCCTCCTTCCACAGGGAATTTAAGCATTCCGTGCGTTGTGGATGGTACTGCGCGCATGGATGATATTCCTGGTCTTCCTATGATACCATTGTATGGTGAGGGAGATTTTATTACCATAAAGTTTATCCATGCTGCGGTTGAGTGTTGTTCATCTCGTACGACCACCAACAAGCGTAGCTGCCCCATGGGCCAGATTTTTTCTCCTGTAAATCCTGTCAATGATGTCGTAGCTGGTATCAATTGACTTTGAAGTTCAGGTCGCAGTCTTTTGAAACAGTGATCATACAGGATGTCCGCGGATGCTCCTCCATCAATATACATGCGGTGGATGTCGTGTCCCCCTGTATGTATTTCAATGGTTAGAGGCTCCACGACTGCGTTGTCCGCAGCTATGGTAGGGAAGGATATCTCTTTTTCTGGAGAGAATTTTTGGCTGACTTTTTGCTTTATCCTGCGTTGCCATGATTGTATCATGTATATAGTATCAGCTTTTTCCTTTGGGGGTTCTTTCTTGCCCCCGTTTCTCTGTTTATCTTTTCCCTCCTTGATGTTCTTTACGAGGTGGTCCATCCTACCTTCTCTGACTAACTTTTCAATTAGTTGTTTTAGTTGGACGCACTCGTTAGTGGTATGGCCTTTTTGGCCGTGGTATTCGCAGTATCCACTACCTAGGCGCTTTTCTTCTGCAGTGCGCATTGGTGGTGGTCTTGGGAAGTTCGCACCTTCTGTTACAAATATTTCTCTCGGAGTCTTAGTGAGAGGAGTATATTTGTCGTTGTCTCTTCCACTGCGGTAATTCCTGCTGCGGTTGTTATTCTGATCGTTGGATTGTCTCCGCGGCTGTTCTTGTTGCCTATAGTTTGAATAACCTTTCTTGCTATCCGCAGCAGCTGCTTCTCCTTGTATAAAGGATCTGGTGCGCTTTGTTAGCTCATCAAAAGATTGTGGAACTTTGTCATTAAGCTTCCGGATGAATTCTGGGTTATTGATTCCATTCATGAACCCTGAAATTTTTAGGATTTCAGGACATGCTTTGACTTGTATGCACTCATCTTTGAAACGTTCCATAAAAGCGTTGGTTGATTCCCCTTGACGTTGCTTCACCCTTGCCAATTCCACGGGATTTTTAGCGCACTTCTTTCGCTGGGTGAAGTTGAGGCGGAATGCTTTCCGTAATTCCTCAAAACCACCTATACTCCTACGTGGGAGTTTGCTAAACCATGTGCGCGCGTTTCCTACCAATGTGGAATTAAACATGTGACACCACACAGGCTGTGGCCAATTTTCGATAGTTGCGGCTGACTCGAAAATTTTTAGGTGGTCGTCCGGGTCACCTGTTCCATCATATGTTTTCACATTAGCAGGCATGCGCCTGCGCTTGTGGTCTGAGTAATCACTTATGCGCCACGTAAACGCATCAATTTTCTGGCGTCGCCATAGGAGAGACATATCTTCGCTCTCTTCCTCGCGACGTCTTCCTTTTGACTTCCAGTGTCCTGTTTCTTTATCCTCGTTGTCCGAGGAATCGCTGGAAGAAGAATAGTCTCTCTTTCGGCGCTTGCGCCTGCTCCTTTCAGAAGAGGAGCCTGAGGGATCTCTGCTTGGGGATCTCCTTCTCCCCAATCTGTCTTGGAGCCGCCTACTTCCAGGTTTGGAAGATCCTTGGCTTGGCGAATGTTGAGGCCCTAATCGATCGTGTATTCCCCGACTGCCAAGTCTGGAATGGACATTGGTGCGCCTACCGCTGTCTCCAGAATTTTGTGAGTCAGATACCGCACCTAACCTATCATGGATAGTGGTACGTTCTGCACGTCTTCCTCGCGGGTGACGTGGTGGTGATGGTTCGCGTTCTAGACCAAAATTAAGTCGGGTTTGTAGGTCCGCACCTGCTCTTCTTGCAGCTTCTTCTTGCATGAGGGCGGTTAAGGTTTCATAATTTTGGGACACAAAATTTCCCAAAGTTAGATCACGTGCGTCCTCAGTTGTTGCAAGAATTTCTGCCTCAGTATTAGACACTCTGTTACATTCAGGTGCGCCTGGAATCGCAGTGTTGTTCACTGCGGGTATGGCCTGATGAGGAGTGATGAAGAGGTTGCGCTGGAGTTCCTCAATGCTTGGGGACACTGGTGTGACTGTGGTAGTCCTTTCGGGCAGTTCTACTGCTATACGAGGTGGAGTTGTTCCTGCCTCGCGGTGACCAGGTGTGCTGGTTGTTCCAGCAGTTTGTCTAGAGGTCGGATCTTGTTGATTCTTCCTCTGATGGTCACGCTTTTCTGACTGCGGAGTCCGCTGACTTGAATTCTTATGCTTCGTCATTCTAGTTTTTAGTAGGGTCCCACGGATGGCGCCACTTGTTGATACAAAAGTTGGGCGTACCTGGTTATTGGGCTTTTGCTCTTATATCAATTCGCTTCTTAGCACTTTGTTACCTGCGCACTAAGAAAATAAAACAACACCGTTAGACTTATCGAGGGATTGTCTCCCCCGATTAGACTCCGGCGTGAGAGTAAGTAATCGATTTAGGGTTTAGTTGAAGAGTTAGGGATTATGTAAATCGTACCTTGAATGAGAATCGTATGATTCTATATATAGGGGCTAAGAAACCGTATTTCTTGCTCCTTACTCTTCGCACACGTGGTGCTTATCCGAGGTAAGGATATCTATTCCTTGAATAGATAATCCTTATCGTGTACCCGGTGGGTTAGATTGAGCCTTTGGGCTTCATGAGCCCAAAGCGTTAATACTGCGGCCCATACCATTGTCATGGTAGCCCATTCGTGATGGGCTTAGGTGTAAGTAATGTCTATCATTTGGGCTTGCGGCCCAGATATAGGCTATACGTCATCAAACTTCATATGAGATACATGACTAAAGAAAACAGATAAGAAAGACATACCAGCAAAGTTTAAAGAGTTGTAGTTTTTGAGAAGCGTCATCTTCCCGTGAGTTGTAGTTTCTGTAAGAAACGATGATGGTGTGTGATGGGGAGTGATAAAGAGGGTGATTGAGTTGGTAGTTCGGTTTTCACTCTCTTTTCTTTCTTCTTTCTCCTTAATTGAAAAAACTATTGCATAACATCCGCACACTCTGCTGATAATACCCCTATTCTTATTGTCATGTTTAGGTGGAACGGGTGTACAATGGCAGGCGGCTTATTTGACCAATTTCCTCCATCACCATCAGTAAACAGTCTGCAAATACATCAAGTGAAAGTTAAGCCCAAAGTTAAATGCATTATAGTTGTAGCATGAATCTAATTTCTTCATATTTGGAGGGATGTACGTTTACTAAGCCATTAGAGGGGTCAAAGAGAGTTTACATTTAAGTGAATGTCCAAACAGGTAGTTAGGTCAACACTATATATGTCCATGTTTTTTAGTAATAGGATTTACGCGTGTTTAAAGTTTTAGAGAACACTTTAGATGACTTTTGAGTCATATGACCTGATTGGCCCGTTTCCTTTGTATCTATAAAAAATTTACCCATTTCGCTTGTTGGAGAAAAAAATATTCAAATCAACCCAATATCTAAACAGGGCGAAATTGCCACATCTATAAGTTATCTTGTTAGCTCAATACTTATCATAGCAGTTTTTTGTTTCTGCAATATAACCAGTCAAAGATTTCATACCTGATCTACCTTCCATCGGCATCAAGCAGTTTATTTGGAGCTCCCCGTACAATTGTGCATATCTGGGCTTAAAGGATTGATCCAACACACGTAGGACATGGTTCAAGAGTCACATAGTAGTACCTTGAAAGTATAACACAAGTAACATGGGACTAATAAGTTGTAAAAATGTAGCTAATAAGAAGTTTTATGTGGACTAACTTATTAAAATTGTTCGAGTTAGATTTTTTGGTAGACTAACTTAATCCAAACGGTTTCGTGTTTTCTGAAATAAGCTAATCAGCAAATCCATAGACAATCTCATACCAACTCCAATGTGTTTATCATTTATACTTGAAATTATGTAGTAAATGCTATCTCCATTATAAGAAACAATTAGAAAAAAAAATCAAAAACTATGATTCTAACAAAGGGCTTGAAGGAATAATATCATGTAAATAAAATTCTCTGAAGACATTTCATCAAACACCTTTCATGCAAGCTTCAAATTACTTTATACCCAAATAACAATAACCAATTCAAAACTAATCAAACCTAAAGTTCTTTACACATAAAATGTCACTTACATTATGTAATTTATTTTACCAAACATATGATATACCTTAATCTATAAAAACAGAAACCGAATAAAAAACATTTGTTTTTACCAAACATTTGATTTGTTTCTGGAAATAAGGAGATGATTGGGGGTGATAGGAGGAGGCGTGAGATAGGCACGTATTTTTTGCTTCCACGTATGTTTTGGTTGACAGCATGGCATTCTTTTTATGCAAAGAGGCATATATGACTTGGCAAGTTCCTCTATTATATATGTGGGAAGATAAAAGAAAAATGGTCAATGTGAAAAAGTGAAAAGTCAAGCAATGTGAAATGTTAAAACCTTAAATTTAAACAAATAAAGGAAACTATTGTAATTTTAATGTAAATAAATAAATAAAAAAACTTAAAAATGAGGAATGTGAAAGTGGTAAATTCGGCAATGAAAGGTTGTACATTAATGGCAATGATATGTTTCAAAAGGAAACTATTAATATACATCGACAACCGGGTTGACCTGGGATACTTCAAACCCAGCGGGTTGACCCGGTTTAATCTGGCCCATTTTTTTACCAAATTCGTCGGATTGACCTAGTTTAAATTAACCCATTTTTCGACCGGAACGGTTTTACCGGTTGAACCACACAGGTTTCAAAACATTATGTTTAATCCCGAAATTCTCAAACTTTTATTATTTTTTGTTTATAATCCATAAACTTTTTTTATCACTAAAATTATCTGCTGCCATAAAATCTCGTTGCTATGCACGGATACTAGTCTAGTGTTAATTGATGGGGACAACTACAAGTTTGGACGTTAAAAAGGTGTCACGTGAGTGTCCCTTTCTTTTGCTACTCATTAAACTAGACGAGTACCCGTGCATAGCAACGAGATTTTCTAGCGGCAAATAACTATACTTGTGATATTATGGTTAAGTGTTTCGTGTAACGTGAACTTTGAGAAAAATCATTTTCCATCCAAATACCAAAACTTGATTCTCAACAATTAGCGTTAGCATGTCATCATCATCCGCGATGACAATAACATCATCTCGGTTCTAGTTTAACAAATAGGGATTGAAAAACGGATTAGGATTGAGAGCGGGATGAAGTTGTATTTAAACAAACAAAAGCAATTCACAAATAGGTGTTATATAAACGACCATGAAATCTTGGGTTGCCAAAACAAAAGTTGGGTTGCGATTTGGAGACACAGGTCACCAACTTCACCATTCTCAAATTTTGTTCAACCAAGCTCATATTAAACCATCTTGTGAAACCATTAAAAAAAAAAAAAAAAAAAAAAAAAAAAAAAAAAAAAAAAAAAAAAAAAAACCCTTACACAAGATAGTATCAAACACCATCACCATGCTCAGTTTCACCAAATAGAACTTACACAAGATATTTTCAATTTTCATAACTTTTTCATCACCGGTCTCATATGTATTTCATCAAAATCAGAAAACAATTTTCAAAAGATCGAAAACCAAAAGAAAAAACTAATCATACAACAGACATGCCAAATATAATCCACAGCTAATAACCCGTTTTCTTCCAAACTCATAGCATATCTATGAAAGCTTTAAAGTTTAGAATATGAGACTTTGACACACATGTCAAACTCTAAAAAATCATATGCTAATATCACTTCATTATAACTCATATCTAAACTGAACACCACAGACATATTTATAAAAATCACAAAGGCTAAAGACATGTAGATCCATAATTACTCTTAAAACAATGCAAACACACGAAAACCACCAACCCTCAAAACTACTCTTGAAAGAAATTTTAGATCTTGCCGAATCTTGTAAAAAGCCACACAAGAGAAACTCAAAGAACCACCAAAACCACAAATTTGCCACCAAAGCCTACAAAATCGCCATCAAACCCAACAGAACACCAACGAAACCACTCACCTCAAAACACTGGTTGTGTTAGTGGCGGAATCAATTGGTAGTGGTGGTGGCAGTGAGTGAGTGAGTGAGGCGGCGGCAGAATAACATGTGGTGGTCAGGCATGTGTGAGTTCGTGTGTGGCTGATGAGGGTGTTGGTTACAAACAGTGTGAAGTTTTGTATTCAAAGCACCATTTAAGTTTCGTGTCCAGCAAAAGAATAGGTGTTTCCAATGGTTATCAATACTTTCCCACAATACCTCAACCTTTGATACTTTCAATAATTTCCTACTTTCCAAATGCCAGCCATTGAACTTTCCATTTGATTGGTAGGCATTCATTACTTTTCATTCGTTCACCATCAATACTTTCCATTCGTTCACAATCAATACTCACCATCAGTACTTCCATTCAATACTTCCCATTTAATCACCATTGACGAGACATTCATAGAGAAGACATTTGATTTCCATTCATTGAGAAGGGCAAAATGGGCTTTGACCAAAATTTCAGTTTTCCACTTTTCACTTGACCATTTTTACATTATAAGTAGTTAAGATAAATACTCCACTAATTATCTATCTATCTATATATAAAGAATGAGTTCCCCTATTGAATGTGAGCATTAATTTCATAAGCTAAGAAATTCAAACATGAAGATAAAGCTAAGAGAAGCCGATGGTCTTGAGCTTTTTCCGAGCCTAAGAGCTTTTAAAGTTATAAAGATTGAGTTATCAGTACTTTAATTTATTGTGTAGTATTAATGATCCTTCATTAGAAGTGTATCAAGGCCTTCCAGTATCCCTTCAACATCCCACGTTACACTTCACAGCCTTTAGAGTTTCCAGTAATAAACCATGTGTCATAACTGAAGCATTAACTCAACATGTATACCCATTACTATAATATGCATTTGGATAGCTGCTGATATACACCCACACGAAACACTCACACACAATACCACCGGTGTCACGTCTTTGGTTTTCCGGTGAAGCGGCGATTGTGTTGTTTCCGTATTCTTTTAATTTTTACTAGCTTATTGTGATTAAGGATTTGTGATTAAATATTTGAAGGAAATCAACATCGATGGCACAGACCGTGTTTGGATTAGCATCAAAAGTGTGGCATGTGGTTACTTGATAAAGAAGAGCTCGACAATGCATCTTTTATACAGGATCTTAGAAATCACATTGATGAGTGGATTATACTTATACTAATAATGGTGAGACATCCAATTGTGGAATTCTTTTATTTTTCGTCACTTTACAAAAGCTCTAATTCCGGTAGGAAGTTAGGATTAGGATATATAGTAATGCATTCCCAATTTCACATCATGTTCACTGAATTAAAAATCAATAACATTAAAGTGGTATGTTTTTTTATTATACAAACTATGCACATGATTGTATTTCTCCACGTAAGGACAAAAGAGGTATTAGTGATGAAAGATACTCCTTGATTTGATCCTGCACAGATCGCAGCAAATATAGGCGATTGTCATATTTCTTTAGTTAATTATTGTGTGTATCTTATTTTCTGAATTAATCTTCAACACTATAATTTATGTAATATCCTTTTTGATTTTGTATAGTAACTTAAGCAATTTAAATTCATACAGTCTAATGCTCTTCGTGCACACAACAGCTTTTGGAAAGACAAAGGCTTACTCAACAAAATAAGGGATATCAGTTGGGCTATTGCAAATCACTGTAGCAGGTATGCTTCACTTGAATAGCCAAAATTATAATGCAAGGCAGGTAAAAATGGTTTCGGCTCAAAATTGGACTGGTATGGGTTGACTTTCAAACGTTTTTTGTTCAATTCCTGTAAAAAGTTAAAAGCTTTAAAAACATAATGAATAAGAATTTGGGATGTATATATGTACATCCATCAGGAGTACATATGTATTCCATCAAATGTAACACCCCCAAAATACCGCAGCGGAAGACTGTGTCACTGGGGTGCTACTTCATAATACAAAGTACAAGTTATAGAAAACGAACTCTAAATGAGACGTTTTGAAAAGTTACCATTCGATTAATGAATTCAAAGTTACAAACATGAGATTCCAAAGTATGATACATAAATGTATACAAAATGTTTTGAATGGTAAATGATAAAAAGCGTAAGTCTTCAGAATATGCAGCTTGACTCTAAGTTCCACGCACTAGCTATCGCCTTACTAACCTGAGATAAACATGCTAAAGTGTCAACACAATGGTTGGTGAGTTCATAGAGTTTGTCTTAAAACAGTTGAAAAGCCTTAAAAGAATATTCGCACAGCAAAGGCATCGTGAATCCACTCAGTTGCAAGTCCCGCCATAAGAGACTTGCAACCTGTGTGTTCACAACCCACTGCTAACATATAGTATGATTTCGATATATGTGTATACGATATATGCACGCTTAATGTAAAGTATCACTGCCTACTGAACCTCATGACAAGAATAAGCACAAATGCTTCAAAGAATAAGCACAAATGCTTCAAAGCTGGATTATATTCACCCAAGGCCAGGAATATATGGCAATGGTGGGGGCGTCAGCCCGATAGTACTATCAATACCTCTCCATCGGCTCCATCCAGGAGTTAAACAGTAGTTAAAGAATATAGCGCATAGAATAGGTTTAACACATTAAGGCACATATCGTAATAAAACTACACATCATGTTTAAGAGTATAAAAGTATAGCATAGCATATGAGTAAAATTGTCTTTAGTAAAAGAGAAAGCAAGTAGTTTAAGCATGTATCTCCCCAAAAGAGTTTAAAACAAGTATGAAAAGAGTAGGGGCTATGACCCACCTTAAGTCTATGTAATGAGAAATGAAAGTGGGAGTCGAATCGCGAAAGTCTCTAAGAGCAACCTATAATAGAACGTTGCGACTTAGGTTTGGAGTAACGTCTAAGAATACGAAGAATTGCCTATATATGTCTTGCATAATGTTCATGATGTAGTACTTAGTATATAGTGTAAGTCTTTGAATATAAATGGTTTATGAAACATGTATAGGTTGTATATCTCTTACTACCGTTCGGGCCGACATAATTCAGAAGTCATGGAGTAAACGTTCGAGGAGCCAGGACACTTTAATTCGTAAATCCACAACTCATCTCGACGGCTTACTTAATGAACTCCTCACATGTGGCTCCCTACTATTGTAGTATTTGATAACATATATATAAGTTTTGATCTTTAAAAGTTATATGGTCTTTAGCCGTGGCTTTGCCGTGACCTTGGTCATTGTTACCATGGTCTTGAGACTCAACCTTGGCATTAGCCATGGTTGTGGTCTTGGCTTTAGGTCATTAGACCTCTTGGTCTCATCTAATTATAATCATTATATAGTAACTTTGGTCTAAAAATGAGTTGTTAAGAATTTGAAGAAAATATTACTCGGAAAGCGTTTTCAGGGCTCGAGCTTCTTTGAGCCTGAACGAAAACGTCGTTCCGGACAACTTTCATGTTTTAACTTTTTGATGAATCGGACCAGAAGGGTGACTTTCAAAATGGCAGAATGCAAAACAGTAGATATCGGCAGTTTCGGCGTTTTGGTTTTGCTAACTTGAAATGGTCATAACTTTTGACTCGGGTACTCGTTTTGGGTGCTTCAAATTGCTATGTTTTCCTTGTTAAGTCCTATTTAACATTAAGTAAGTGTCAAATATCATAGTTGTACTATTTTGGTCGTGGTTCTCCATAAAAGTCACTAGTTTACTTGTTTAAATAACATAAGTTAACATATATATACCATAACTTGTTTTACTAGTTTTTATACATCATGAACATAATACAAAGACCATATATAGTATGAAAGAAACATAATAAGCATGAAAATGATATTGAGCAAGAAAGTGTAATAGGGTTTGCTTACAACTTTTGGCTTTCTAAAGAAAGGAAGTCAAGTATGAAACTAGGACACTAAACCTATGCTTGTAAACCCTTCACCACAACTCTTGAAACCCTTGCTAGCCTTGATATAGACCTTGTGAAAACCATTTAATCTCAGCCCTAGTAACCTTGTGTAGCTCCTAATTCATCAATGGAATCACCAAATAAACTTAAGAACTAGGTAGAGAATACTAAGACCTTGAACTTTGTAGTGTAACTTGTATATTGAAGATCAAAGGATCATGGTGCTAGGGATTAATGGTGTGGCGTTTTTAGTGATGAGAAAGGAAGGAAATGAGCTTGTATTTATAGCATGAAGAGGAGGTTAGGAAGGTGTCTAGGAAGGTGCCTTAAGGAGGTGCAAGTATTTAGGATATTTTCCTAAAACTTGGTGACCAAGTTTAACACATGTATCATTTCTAAAGGATCAAGACTTATCATAAGCCACCAAGGCATGGTGAAGCCTCCTTATATTCGGCCATATGGTGGATAGGATGACTAGATGCAAAAACTTGGTATTATCTAGCTTACGGAGTGAGTTTTGGTCCCAGTAATCGCTAACGGTAAGTCGTTAAGTCACGAAACGTAAAACCGGGTATCCTAAAAATATGAAACTTGTAAATATGCTAGAACTGATCAATATACTCCATATTAAAATATAAAATGAGCGGTAGGTTCTATTGGGTGCTAAAACCCTGCTAAAACTGGAAACACGGGTCTAAAACGCGTAATACGTAAAATGTACGAAAGTTGCGTAAAATTGAGAAAAGTAAAATGTAACTTTTCTAATAGGATACTAATGACTTAAAATAACCTATAATGTCTAGACTGGGCTCAGTCTAGTGTCGGTTGGTATTTAATGTCTTTAAACTTAAAACCGTAAGCCCAAAAATCAAGGAATGATTTTTGGTCAAAGGAGGAGGGAAAAATATGTTGACTTATTCCAAAAATGTGAAAACTCAAATTGTCTTAGAAACACGGTGCAGGTATAGGCTAAGGTTACGGCTAAGTAAAAGTGCTTAAAGACGAGAATTCCAGTTTTTTTCACGGCCGAGGTTTATTTGGTCATATTTTTCTCAGTCATGATTAATTCTCTAATTAATCATGAGAGTACTAAACATTTTTCTGATGCGGGGTCACTTAACGCGGTCGAGTTTCGTTGTGCGTAGAATTTTTGAATGACGTTTTACCCTAAAACGTGTAATTCCTTAATAACTTTCGCGAAAATGATCTGATGAGTGTCAAACTTTTATTTTGCCATGGAAATGATTTATCATACGAGAATATGAAATAAAAATCAAATTTCGGGAAAGTAAATAGTAAAAATGAATAGTAAAAGTGAATAGTAAAATTTTCCGAGAATAGAAATTAATCTGAAAATGCGAATTGTTACAGTCTCTACCCCTTAAGGAGAACTTCGTCCCGAAGTTCAGTTGATGTTAACTACTTACGGTGTGTCTAAGAGAATTTGGGATTTCAGGATCTCTAAAATAGTGGTGTTCACTCTGATTCGTCTAAGGTTCTGGTTAAGGAGTTGTATCGGATGCAAATAAGCCCACTTATTTATAACTCTTTACTTACATAAAGAAGCGTCCAAATTTATGTAAGTAAGGGACCATAAACTTATGGTTCGGTGATTTACAATTTCTTTATTTAAATGAAGAGGCGTCCCAATCTATTTAAATAAGGAGATTCTAAATCATCCTACTTAAGAATTTCCGACACAAAATCCGCCTTCTGAGGCAGATAGTAAGATAATCAAGTCATCAAATCCCTAAAGCTAAGCAATAATATTATTTAACTCAAATCTTGTGTCTCATCAAACAAGAACTGTCACAAGATCAAGTTAAATAATTAGTTATTACTGAGCTCCATGTTTTTAATGACTCGACTAATCTCTGGGGCTCCTTATAATGCTAAAGTCACATCATCTAACAACGTGGAACTAAACCAACAACTACCAAGAAGCGTATGCGTACGAAGTGTGTGTAAGGCAAATAAAGAGGAGAGTCTTAACGTATATAGCAGTTATAGTCTAGGCACTAAATGCAACCTAGTTCTCTATAACCAAGGCTCTGGTACCAATCTGTAACACCCCCAAAATACCGCAGCGGAAGACTGTGTCACTGGGGTGCTACTTCATAATACAAAGTACAAGTTATAGAAAACGAACTCTAAATGAGACGTTTTGAAAAGTTACCATTCGATTAATGAATTCAAAGTTACAAACATGAGATTCCAAAGTATGATACATAAATGTATACAAAATGTTTTGAATGGTAAATGATAAAAAGCGTAAGTCTTCAGAATATGCAGCTTGACTCTAAGTTCCACGCACTAGCTATCGCCTTACTAACCTGAGATAAACATGCTAAAGTGTCAACACAATGGTTGGTGAGTTCATAGAGTTTGTCTTAAAACAGTTGAAAAGCCTTAAAAGAATATTCGCACAGCAAAGGCATCGTGAATCCACTCAATTGCAAGTCCCGCCATAAGAGACTTGCAACCTGTGTGTTCACAACCCACTGCTAACATATAGTATGATTTCGATATATGTGTATACGATATATGCACGCTTAATGTAAAGTATCACTGCCTACTGAACCTCATGACAAGAATAAGCACAAATGCTTCAAAGAATAAGCACAAATGCTTCAAAGCTGGATTATATTCACCCAAGGCCAGGAATATATGGCAATGGTGGGGGCGTCAGCCCGATAGTACTATCAATACCTCTCCATCGGCTCCATCCAGGAGTTAAACAGTAGTTAAAGAATATAGCGCATAGAATAGGTTTAACACATTAAGGCACATATCGTAATAAAACTACACATCATGTTTAAGAGTATAAAAGTATAACATAGCTTATGAGTAAAATTGTCTTTAGTAAAAGAGAAAGCAAGTAGTTTAAGCATGTATCTCCCCAAAAGAGTTTAAAACAAGTATGAAAAGAGTAGGGGCTATGACTCACCTTAAGTCTATGTAATGAGAAATGAAAGTGGTAGTCGAATCGCGAAAGTCTCTAAGAGCAGCCTATAATAGAACGTTGGACTTAGGTTTGGAGTAACGTCTAAGAATACGAAGAATTGCCTATATATGTCTTGCATAATGTTCATGATGTAGTACTTAGTATATAGTGTAAGTCTTTGAATATAAATGGTTTATGAAACATGTATAGGTTGTATATCTCTTACTACCGTTCGGGCCGACATAATTCAGAAGTCATGGAGTAAACGTTCGAGGATCCAGGACACTTTAATTCGTAAATCTAAAACTCATCTCGACGGCTTACTTAATGAACTCCTCACATGAGGCTCCCTACTATTGTAGTATTTGATAACATATATATAAGTTTTGATCTTTAAAAGTTATATGGTCTTTAGCCGTGGCTTTGCTGTGACCTTGGTCATTGTTACCATGGTCTTGAGACTCAACCTTGGCTTTAGCCATGGTTGTGGTCTTGGCTTTAGGTCATTAGACCTCTTGGTCTCATCTAATTATAATCATTATATAGTAACTTTGGTCTAAAAATGAGCTGTTAAGAATTTGAAGAAAATATTACTCGGAAAGCGTTTTCAGGGCTCGAGCTTCTTTGTACCTGAACGAAAACGTCGTTCCGGACAACTTTTGTGATTTAACTTTTTGATGAATCGGATGAGAAGGGTGACTTTCAAAATGGCAGCAATGCAAAACAGTAGGTATCGGCAGTTTCGGCGTTTTGGTTTTGCTAACTTCAAATGGTCATAACTTTTGACTCGGGTACTCGTTTTGGGTGATTCAAATTGCTATGTTTTCCTTGTTAAGTCCTCTTTAACAGTAAGTAAGTTTCAAATATCATAGTTGTACTATTTTGGTCGTGGTTCTCCATAAAAGTCACTAGTTTACTTGTTTAAATAACATAAGTTAAGATATATATACCATAACTTGTTTTACTAGTTTTTATACATCATGAACATAATACAAAGACCATATATAGCATGAAAGAAACATAATAAGCATGAAAATGATATTGAGCAAGAAAGTGTAATAGGGTTTGCTTACAATTTTTGGCTTTCTAAAGAAAGGAAGTCAAGTATGAAACTAGGACACTAAACCTATGCTTGTAAACCCTTCACCACAACTCTTGAAACCCTTGCTAGCCTTGATATAGACCTTGTGAAAACCATTTAATCTCAGCCCTAGTAACCTTGTGTAGCTCCTAATTCATCCATGGAATCACCAAATAAACTTAAGAACTAGGTAGAGAATACTAAGACCTTGAACTTTGTAGTGTAACTTGTATATTGAAGATCAAAGGATCATGGTGCTAGGGATTAATGGTGTGGCGTTTTTAGTGATGAGAAAGGAAGGAAATGAGCTTGTATTTATAGCATGAAGAGGAGGTTAGGAAGGTGTCTAGGAAGGTGCCTTAAGGAGGTGCAAGTATTTAGGATATTTTCCTAAAACTTGGTGACCAAGTTTAACACATGTATCATTTCTAAAGGATCAAGACTTATCATAAGCCACCAAGGCATGGTGAAGCCTCCTTATAGTCGGCCATATGGTGGATAGGATGACTAGATGCAAAAACTTGGTATTATCTAGCTTACGGAGTGAGTTTTGGTCCCAGTAATCGCTAACGGTAAGTCGTTATGTCACGAAACGTAAAACCGGGTATCCTAAAAATATGAAACTTGTAAATATGCTAGAACTTATCAATATACTCCATAATAAAATATAAAATGTGCGGTAGGTTCTATTGGGTGCTAAAACCCTGCTAAAACTGGAAACACGGTTCTAAAACGCGTAATACGTAAAATGTACGAAAGTTGCGTAAAATTGAGAAAAGTAAAATGTAACTTTTCTAATAGGATACTAATGACTTAAATTGACCTATAATGTCTAGGCTGGGCTCAGTCTAGTGTCGGTTGGTATTTAATGTCTTTAAACTTAAAACCGTAAGCCCAAAAATCAAGGAATGATTTATAAAATCAAGGAATGATTTTTGGTCAAATGAGGAGGGGAAAATATGTTGACTTAATCCAAAAATGTGAAAACTCAAATTGTCTTAGAAACACGGTGCAGGTATAGGTGACTCCTCCCAAACCAACCAGTCAACCGTGTGCAGCTGATAGGCTCACCTGGGAGAAAGTACAAGTTAATATTGACCGTGGAAATATAGGGAAATCCCCGGGTCGTTAAGTCCCAACGAGATTGAAATTGTATTTGTAAACGATTAGGAGAGTGGGTGGTACTGAGGACAGTAACAAAAATGATTTGAGGGTTGATTATACTACTGAATTCTTGATATTTGGATAATATGAAAATATATAAACAATAACAGAGATACACGTAAAAGCACAAATAAGAAAATCAGATAACAGACAGAGACAAGTGGTATTTAACAAGTTACAAACTACAGGGGGTAAAAGTGAAACTTTTGAAAACTTAAAATTAAAAAGAAATTGAAAATGAAAATGAAATTATAAAAATGATTAAAATATTATTTAATTAATAAAACTATTTAAATAAGTAATTTAAACCTAAGTTAATTTAACTAAAAATTATAAATACTACAAATTAAACTAAAAACTTGTAAAAATAATTTCTAAACCTTAATTAGAACTTGAAGAAAGTATAAAAAATTAAAATAAATATTTTTGTCTTTTTATGAGTTTTTTATTAATTAAAAACTATTTAACTTAATTAAACTATTTAAACTATTTTAAATTACTAATAATACTAAATTACTTTAGAAAATTATGATAAAATTTATAAAATTACTTAACCATCACAGGAATCCTAAAAAATTATAAAAACTACTAGAAATTATATTTAAGGTTATTCCACTAATTAATTACCTATTAATTATTTTAAATCTAATTTAATTAAATTAAATAGGAAAATTAGAAAATGGACAGTGGAAATTATGAAACTATTTTCTAAAAATCTTAACTACTTTATAAAACTTAGGAAAAATATAAAATTCTATTGTTGTTAATTAAAATTAAAGAAAACTATTTAATTACTAATATTACCTATTTAATTATTTAAACTAATTTTAAATCTAATAAATAGTAAACAGATTAGGAAAAATCTAAGAAATTTATTTTAACTACTTAAAGGTACTAGGAAATTTATAAAATTATAAAATTAGAAAAGTGCTTATTAATAAGCTGAGATGAGAATTAAATAGATAATTTCTATTAAATAGAAGCTATCACTATAATTAAAGTTTGTTTTTTCTGGTTTTTCTTTTATAAAACTACTAAAATACTTAAAATAAGAAACTTTTACAAAGACAACTACTTTGGAACCTCAGAATAAACACTGTGAGTGCTTATTTGCTTATACAGTTGACTTTTGTTGACTGTGGAGGGATTTAAGCTCAAATGAACTATTGTGGGGTCCACACTGGTTAAGCCAGGTATAAATAAGCTAAACAAACTTAAATAAGCTTAAAACAACTAGCAATGATCACTGGTAAGCTAATGGGAATGAAATAAGCACTTGTGAAAACTAAAAATCAACACAGAATTGGGACAGACTTTGGGGACAAGTCCAGGTGGGGTCCACTTGCTTCTAGGTCAACCAAAGGGTCAAACCTTGTACCCTGGTAGGAGGGGGTTGTCTAAACCAAATTTCAACCACTAGGGTCCACTGATGTGGGCTGCAGCCACCAACAAAGTTGGTGGTGTGGTGGTGGTGGTAAGCTGGTGCAGGGGAGTACTTCTTCCCTGCAGTTGTGTTCCAAGGTGTGTAGGGTCCACAAGAATAAAAGGAGGTTCAAATTAAACCTAGGGGTTCAAAGATAGGTTGTTAAGCTACAATTTAAACCAAGAATCTAGGCTTTTGACTCACTAATAAGCTCTGTGTGAGCCTTTGAAATGGTGGTCACACACTGAGTGCTCAGTGTAGCTTTTGGAAACAGGCTACAAACTAGGGTCCTAAAAGCTATAATCCAATAAGCTAAACCTCAAACTAATCCTAGGTATGAAAGGGTGGACTAATAAGCTATAAATTAAGCTAAGGGTTGGGTTGTGGGGTCCACTAATGAGCACACAAGAGGTCTTGGTATTTTGCTTAAAACCTGTGCACAGGGCAATGTCTTTGCCCTGCAGCCTAGTTTACAAGCTTGTAGAAGCTTAAAGAAAAATCACAAAATTAAGCTTGATACAGATTATTGTAGCTTAAGTGGTAGATTTTAACCTTTGAGAATTTCAAGTCCTAACTCTAATCTCATAAATCACAAAAATTCTTTGAATATTTGGAAAAAATCTTAGATGCAACTTTTGACTTTTTTAAGAAACTTTGGTATTTGACTTTGATGAACTTCAAACTCTGATTTTATGATTGAAAAGGTTTAGTTGAGCTGTAATATGATCAATTTAAGTGATAACTAACACTTATGAATTTACTTGATGAGTTTTGGACTCAAATTCCACCACAGTTAACTGTGGTGATGAATTGAGTGTGATTTTGACTTTTGGGTGTATTAGGCCAAAGTTTTATACCTTAATTATCCTAAACAATACTACTGCAGTCTAATGAAACACAAATAGACACCAAATAACAACAAGAGCTTAGCTCACAATCTTGTTCCAAACACTCCCTTAACTAACTGATGTGGGGTTTTTCAAAGCAAACACTTGATTTTTACCAATCTATGAATACAGAGACATTTATCATGATTATATAAGCCTATTTAAACCAGAATATCTTAACTATAATAACAATAACTAGAAAATTAAAGACAAGCTATAAATTACTAAAATATGAAATATTAAGCAACTATTGAATCTGATTAACAACTATACTACTAAAGATTATATTATTACTAACTTACTTCAAACAAACATAGATAACACAAATATAAGCATCAACAGCTATGGTATAGAAAAGTAGCTTGAAAAATGAAAATGAGGCTTACAATTTGTTGACTGTGAGCACCAAGACCAAGAACCAAGAACACTTAACTCCTCCCTGAGGATCTAAACCCAACTCCACAGCTTCCTTATGCTTCCAAATCAGCTATGAATCCCAGAAATCAATTCCAATTGCCACAGTTGACTTTCATTGACCAAATTTGTATTTATGGAATTTTTAATCTTAGACTGATTAGTAAGTTACTAAAAGCTTTATTGAGCTTATTAGGAGCTTATATGAGTTTATTGAGTCCATAGTAATAACAACTAAGAACACTATTAAGTAATTTTGAGATTTTTGAAATTTGAAATTGCATAAACAGGATTAATACATAAACTTTGAATTTTATTGCTAAAAGAGGTTCACAATACATTTGAGAATACTAGAAATTACACTGGAAAGCTTAAGATATACTGAAATTTAAAACTTGATTAATACGACATACACTTATATAAAATAAACTAGATATCTAACTCCTCTGTTTCTCTTCCTTTTATAAGCTCCAATTAGGGTTCAGGGACACCTTTTGAGCCTTTCCCACTTTAATCTTGACCCTCCAATCTTCTGCATTGATCATAGCCGTTTAAATGAAAATTGGCGCCAAAGTCTTCCAAGTTAACTTGGGGCCAAAGGTGGTCAATTAAAGAATTTTGGGAGTATATGGAGGTGTCAGGGGATAATTGGGGAAGTTTGGAGGCCAAGTTGAGGGTTCATGATGAAAGCAGAGGTTGTGGAGTGGTTTGGAGTGAAAAATTGTGGGAATGGCATTTAATGAGGTGTGGGATAGGTGTGTGAGGTGGAAAGGAGGGTTAGGGTGAGCTGGAAGGTGAGGAGGTGGTGGTAAAACCACCTGGTTTTGGGTGAAGCAGGGGTGAAAGAGGTGGAGCTACAGTGGTGGTGGTTTTGGCGGTATTGGGTGGTCAAACGGGGTCAACCCCTGTTTTATTTAATAAGGGGAAGTGGGCCGAGGGTAGAATGGGCCTAGGGGGTGGGCTATTTGTGTTTGGACTGGATTTGGTTTGTGGTTTTGGGTTTATTTAATAAAAAGGGTCCGGTTGGTTGTGGTATTTTAACAAGGACCATTTTAGTAATTTTAGCAAAGTTAAGGGGCTGGAATTGTGATTCTCCCAAAGTGTTTTCAAGGACTTAACTTGCCAAATATGATAAACCAAGTACCAAATTTGTGATTTTTCCATTTAAAAATATCCAGGGACCTTTTCTGTAATTTCTCAAACTCCAGGGACCATTTCTGTAAATTTGGATTTTCAAGGGACTGAAGATGTAATTTCTCAAATTGTTATCATAAGGACCAATTTTGTCATTTAAGAATAGTTCCAGGTTTATTTTATTAATTTCCCATTTTTAAAACCTTAAGGACTAATTTTGACAATTTTCAAATTTGAGGGACTAAAGTTGTCATTTTGTAATTTTTTAACTTTAAAGGACTTTTCTTGACAACTTATGAATCCCTAAGGACCTTTGATGATATTTTTCATGTTTTGATTTACCAGGGACTAGATTTGACAACTTTTGAAACTTTAGGGACTGAAACTGCCAATTATGCAAACTTTATACATTTTTCATCTGTTTTTGCATATTTTGCATTTGAAACATATAAAACACACTTCTAAGATATTTTAAGTATTATGATGCATATTTGAGTGTTTTTGTATGTTTTGGCAGTTCAGATTGGTATAAAATGATGAGTATTTAGACACTCATCAATAGGCTATGGTTACGGCTAAGTAAAAGTGCTTAAAGACGAGAATTCCAGTTTTTTTCACGGCCGAGGTTTATTTGGTCATATTTTTCTCAGTCATGATTAATTCTCTAATTAATCATGAGAGTACTAAACATTTTTCTGATGCGGGGTCACTTAACGCGGTCGAGTTTCGTTGTGCGTAGAATTTTTGAATGACATTTTACCCTAAAACGTGTAATTCCTTAATAACTTTCACGAAAATGATCTGATGAGTGTCAAACTTTTATTTTGCCATGGAAATGATTTATCATACGAGAATATGAAATAAAAATCAAATTTCGGGAAAGTAAATAGTAAAAATGAATAGTAAAAGTGAATAGTAAAATTTTCCGGGGATAGAAATTAATCTGAAAATGCGAATTGTTACATCAAAGGCATCAAAGTGGTTGCCCAATGTGGTTACTTGACATGTTGTGACATTATGATATTGGTAGCAGAAGGTGAACCGGAGTCTTGCTGTTGATGATGCAAAGGAGGCTGCTGCGGCTGTGAGTCTCAGCTTCGAGAATTTAATCGGTATGCTGTTTATAATAGATATGGAATGGCGTATTTTTATGTGTTGTTTTGTCCTTGCAATAATATAATTGGCTCAATTTTCTTGATAATTTGTAGCAGAGGAAAATTTTCACTGAGCAACCAGAAACCACATGTTTAATGGTGAAGTAGTACAAATAAAGAGTGTTTAGATCAGGTTATAACAGAAATAAGGAGTGTTTGGGTTAGGCTATAGCAGCAACAAAGAGTGTTTAGAGTGGACTGCAAGTCATAAATGAATCTGAGTGTTTAGATGCCCTTGATTTATTTTATTTTGTTACAGAATCTGAGATTTATGTTCCTTAAGAGTGTAACTTTCTTTTCAACATCTTTGTTTTTCATTGTTTGTGATTATACAGAAAACATGGTCTCAGATTTGGCTATTTGGGCAGAAGGATTTGCGTATCCAAGGTCGGATTATTTTATGTTCACAAACACCCCACCAATGGTGCTTATGGATAAGTGTGTGTTGCACCCCAAAATAGGCAGTTACACATAGTTTTTTACTGGGAAATTAGCAAAAAAAAAGCATCATACTTGCCACTTTTTATCATTGTATGCAGCGTACTTTTTTTTTGATTATATCACCAACCTTTTTAAATCGTGTCATTGTATGTACTTTGCGACTTTCTTACCATGTGAAATGACCATTTTACCCTTCAAAATTTGAAAAAAGTAAGGGTAAAATGGTCACAACGTACACACAATGGCACGATTTAAAAAGGTTGGTGATATAATCAAAAAAAAAAATAGTACGCTACATACAATGACAAAAAGTGGCAAGTATGATGCCTTTTTTTTTTTTTTTGCCAATTTCCCTTTTTTATTCTCCATATGGCTTGAGAATACGCAATACGTCGAAAAAAATATGCAATCCCAAACATCATGTTAGAATCACGCTTAGAAGTTAGAGTTAGATAATTTAGACATAACATAATGTGTTGTAGGAAATAGTGGTCACATGTGCTTATCATATATTGTATATCGTCTGGAATGATGCATAGATAGTCACATATTCATATAACAAGAATGAGTTTCAGTATACAACAGCATCAGTGATGAGTATGCAAATACTCATCATTTCACCACCAATTTTGATACGTAAAAATACAAAAAAGGCCAAAAACAATATAGATATCCTTGGTTTCGTTTTTTTATGTGTCTCAGGTACAAAGGATTGAAATCTGGGCGGAAACATACAATTTTGATCGACAAACGTGCATTTTTGAACGACTCGACAATAAATTGTGCATACTGTGATATTAAAAACGAAGTCGAGTAAATTCTAGATATGGTTGTGTGATATTAATCCAAAACTATGCTTAACCATTAACCAAAGACATCCCAAATCTTTCCTAACCCAATCCAAACATAAGCCCAACCAATCCAACCCTTTTTACTAAGCCTCCATATCCCACACCTCTCCCCAGAATATCATGAACCGAACAAAACAACACACCTTCCCCAAGAAACAAAGCCACAGGGCCGGCCCTGGCTATGGGCAGCGCGGGCGACGGCCCAGGGCATCAAAAAGAGAGGGGGCATCAAGTTTTTGACCTGCGAATCGGCTTATGTGAAAAGAAAAATGAGTTTTAAAAGTATTACTAGCTTTGTTTCATTGTGCCTCTAATTTAGTTAAGAAAAAAGTACAAAAGAAAGTACTCAAGTTGCCGGACATGAATGTCAGACTTTTGGAGGAAGAAGGAAGTTCAGATTTTGGGAGAAAGAAGATGTCGACTGTCTGTATTATGCTTTTTGAGTCCATGTGGTTATTAATTAATTTATTTCAAAAATGCCCCTTTAACTTTCATCTAAATTTTACTTAACACCTCTTAGTTACTTTCATTTCTCATTTATCTGTTATTTGATACGTAGTAATATATTTCCTTAATTTGTTAGATATATTATCTATTATGCTACTTTTACTTTAAAAAAATTGCACCACAAAATATATAATGTTTGTTTTTTAGTACAATAGCAATATATGTAAAACATTTGATTGATTTTCTTAGTTTCACAAATAAAGTAAGCTATTATGCTAAAATAATATGTACATATTAACATCAATCGTAACATGTTCTTTACTTTTGATTATATATAAATTTCAAATACGATACAAACGTGTTCTAATTCTTTTAATTATCTATTTATGTTATAATGCACTTTGAACCAACCTACAAAGCAAATTAAATTATTTAATAGTTGTCATATGAAAATTTTAGATAATACGCGAAGTTTGTTTATATGCCATACCTTTAAGTAAGGGCATTATTTTAACATTTCGCCCAGGGCATCACATGCAATTCGAAATCTCAGGACCGGCCCTGCAAAGCCATGGACAAAAAGGCTACAACCTCCCATGAATTTGTCTCCTCTGCCCCCTAACATACCTGCTCCAGCCTCCCAATTGTTCCCTCTCAATCTCATTGAGATATTTTATCTCCAGGTTGGCAAATCACAACCTCATCTTGGCGCCAAAAATGCAATGGATGGCTGAGATTGTTTCATGGCAATTCAAGGGATGGGATTTGTTCAAAGAAGCACTTGAAGACCCCTAGTTAGTTTTTATTATAAATAGGAACCCATGTAAGCCTTAAAAGGCAGTTAGTTTCCAGTAATTTTTTTATGCTTTCTTTATGTTTTAATGTCTGTTGTTAGTTTAACATTGCAATCGGTTACTTAAGTAATTCAAGTTTTCAGTTTTAGAGTGATATTTACATTATCTATTATTATTATTATTATTATTATTATTATTATTATTATTATTATTATTATTATTATTATTATTATTATTATTATTATTATTATTGTTGTGGTAATATTTTGTTGTTAGTTTCTGATGATGCTTGTTTATTTAAGTTTACTTTAGACTACTATGAGTTAAAATCTCAGTTTCTTAGCCTAATTCCATCATTTAGTTTATAAATTTCTAAAAACGGTTTTAAAAAAAAAGGGGTGTTTTGATTGTTTGGCTTATATAGTCAATCTTAGGTTTATTCACTTTGTGGACTTTGATTTGCTGAGTTATGATAACAAGAGTAGTTTAGATTCGTTCTTGCTTGTTTTTAGTAATGATACAGATTGTGAACACCTAGTTTAAGACCAGATACTAATACTACTTTGATTTGTTCACATAGGGATTTTTAGATTTAAAGCATTGTAGTTGTTTAAATGGGTGCATACTAGTCTAATTTTACATAAGTTAAAGTTGTTGCATCATTAGTTTGGTATTCTTAGTTTCTTTGATCAACGATCACTACTGCATAAAATTTTGAAGTCAGAAAAATGGGCCGAAATCTTAGATCACATATAGGATTCAATAATCATTAGATATACTAAAAAATTGTTGTTATATGATCACTTGTTGCTCATCTTCCTATACCAATAAGAAAATTTAGATTCGAGGGTCAGTTGCATAGCAAGGATTGACAACAAAGTGACCTGGTTGGCCATTCTATTGCCCTGCATCAAGTTTTTATCAAATCTGACCCGTTTGCTATGGCCCCTCCCTTGCTTATTTTCTGAGCTTATTGAGTGATATTCAGTGTTTTGGAAAGATGGCATTACTGTTTCAGTAGATATTTACTTTTCTTGGCCTTAATTGCTTTTTCTCTTAGCTTATTTGGGCTCTTAAGTTGCCCTTTAGCGACTAGCGCCTACTGTTGCATCAGTCCATTGCTTGTTTGCCCGTCTTCAGCTTATTTTCCCAGCTTTAATTAGCCTCTAAGTTGTCATTTTTGCTAGATTCTGGTACCTTACTTCAGTGTCTACTGGGTCTGTTTAATGCATGTTTCAGCCGGATCATAGCTTGTTTAATTGATATACTTTGCATGTTAGTGTCACCTGAGTTTGTGTTTATATATGTTTGCTTAGGTTTTAGCTTGTATTTTATTTAAGTTAACTCGGAATTTACTGTGATAAGTTGCTATTTTTGTTTAATATCACTTTAGCATAGAGCCTTGAACCTGCTGGTTTTTCATCCTGTATAACCGTCCATCAATAGTTATTTCACAAGAAGTCATTCAATTAAGTTGTTATGAGGTTTTGCAAAAATAGAAATAATTGAAATAAAATTGTTTGCAATGAGTAATATAAGTGAGTTTTGAACCCACGATACTCAGTTCACTATACCACACACATGACCACCTGCTACACTGCTTCTTTCTTGATTAAAACTTGCATAGTTTGATATTTAACTAGTAGTCCCTGTTTGCTTATCTTAGATAATCAGTTATAGATAGCTTATTTTCGGCTTATTTTTGCACTATGTCGCACCTCCCAATATTTTTCCTAAATCAGTAAATACTTGTAGTATTTATCTAACAAGTTTTAGATTTATTTGTTAGGTCGTAGTAATTCGTAGAATTTAATTAGTCTTAAATAGTTTTCAATTAATATTAATTAGAATTTTTATCTAATAATTAATTTTCTTTTCTCTTTTTCTAAATTTGTCTTTTGTCACATAGTACGTAGAAAAGTTAGTTGTATGCTCGTAGGGCTAGCCGTACTTAGATTTCACTTTTTATCGTGCGCATATACGTTTATGAAACGCTCGTTTTTTGCCTTTTAAGATAGTTTGCTTTGCGTTATTATTTCATGTACTTTACCTTATGCTCATTCGTTTAGTTTTACCTTTCCATGTTTCATGCACCACTATATCTCTTCTCCATTCACATCACTCGATCACAAACAAGAACCGATTTACCATTTCACACCTCGTCGAGACTTAACGACCCGGGGAAACACTGTACTCACCGGAGAATATGCGAGGTTTGACTATTCTGACTATCCATTAGTCGAGTGGTTGATCTGAGCGTTATCAATCAGCATGACTGTCCTCATAGTTTTAAACACAATAATCACTTACAAAGCGTTAATGCCAAACATTTTTGTTATTACGTAAATTGGGTGGTATTGTAGTTTCACTTTACGAGCAAATGGGAGAGACTGCTTCTATGACAGGTAACATTTGACTTAATAATCTTTTCGGAATATTATAGATCAAGTTTTTAAGTTAACTCTTTCTTTGTTTTCATGTTATGGTCAGGAAAACGTACATGCCATATACCAGATGGACGTTCTTAGTATTCCTGAATATTATACGGAAGGTATGATATCAACTGCAAATCAAATTTCTTGGGCAGATAATATTATGGGATATAAGGAATAAAAGTTGTCTTCTCTAACGGGAAGCTTGGGATGGTATACTACTGAACTCCCTATTGTGTTGTAAGCTTATTTTTTAAAATACAACATCTTTATAATTAGTTGCTCTTCTATGAAAAGTGCAGGGTTCCATGAAGTTATGAAGATTAACAAAACCTGTAGCTGCAGACGTAAATATGAAGTGCAGAGCAAAAGGGCCGCTTCCTCTTGCGGTGAGTTGTACAGATTATCAGTTACAATTATAACTTCTTGAACTGATTTTTACAAATGTATGGTTGTGATTGAAAATCCTAATAGTAGTGTACCTCATTTTCTTATTAGACATGTTACAATGTATTACAGGTGTGAGTAACTATTAGAAATGCAATACATAAATTTTTTTGGAGATTATAACACGGGTACTATCAAGTCCAGGCTTCGAAAAACACGATAGATCAGGTAACTTAACTTAAACTCATATAGACATGAAAATTTATGTTCTCTAATTGTAGTGGCTGATAAGAAGTAATATTAGGAAAGGATTGGTTTGCTGTATGCAATTATTGCTTGACGCAATGATGCTTTTTTATTCATTTTTTTCAAGCATGAAACAATTCAATTTGAGTCATTCTGTATAATGAATATATATGGGCCAAACAATGGTTAAAATGGCGAAGAAATATGTGAAAAACTTATTTTTATGGAGGTAAATGTTCATCAACCGTAGCGGTGTAAAAACGGGTAGGTCGGGTTACGGGTCATACGGGATGGGTCAGAGCCACGTCTATCTTTTGTCACTATGAGAATAATAAGTATTTAAAAACCATCACAGGGAATTGTTAACATCAACGTGGCTCAAACAGTTTATAGATGAATAAATAAAAGGACGCAACAAACATTTTTAACCTGTTACAAACATGATTATTGTGTCAACTAGGACCAACTTGGTTCAATCCAAATTTCAAGGGAGAGATGATTCGTGGTTCCAAAGAAATCCTCTAGATGTTCTTCTTGAAAGTTTTGGGCATCAAATGTGTGGTACCTGCAAGTGTCAAGTGAATAAAACACAACCCTCCTGTTCTTGGTATGTAGTCGCTGAAAGAAAATCTTATTCTCCATCTTTGGTTCTTTGGCTTCAATACAGAAACTTGCTGCGCCACAAATATAGATCGTGTGCTTACCTACACTATCTATTTTTTCCCATTTTTTTTCATATTCATTATGCTTGAATACCTCAACAGCTTTCCCATACTCGCCAACACTAACTAGTAAATTATGTTGATCACAGTTCGTTATGAAATATTGTTTCCGGGATCTACAATAACCTTTAGGAGCTTCGGCTTCAACACGTTCGCAAGAGTGACCTTTTTTCCCAATATTATTAATAACAAAAAGTTCTCCTTGTTCACAAGAGACATAAAGATCGCGACCATAAAATCCCGAAGAACAAACAGTTGATGGATTAATGTCTAAACGAAGTCCACGCCACGTCCGTTTCTTATTCACATAGTGGATGTAAACACGCTCTGTTGTAAACCCAACAACCATACAATCAAGGGAAGTTGGTGGTGCCGAAAAGCAGAAGCTTTCTAAGTCAAGTTCCGTTTCTGGAAGCTCCCGGAGGTCATTTGTGAGAGGGTTAAAGAAAACTAAGCAATTCAAGTCTCTCTTCCAAAACAATAACCAACCAAACCTTGAATAACATAAATAGTCATGGTCGTCAGTTAATACTTTGGAGTTTTTCAGAAAATACTTGTCACCCAACAAAGGATCTATGAAAGTGATAAAGCCTCTTCTTACGTCTACCACCATTAGCCAAGGTGAAACACGTGAATGTGTTTGTAATCTCATTAATGATGTTTCGTTGCTCCATTTGTTCAAAGGTGCTGCTAAAAGACATTGTTTGCATGTAGCACGGAAGTTCATGTATTCCACACCAACGCAAAGCTCCATAATCATCTCCAAAAGATCAAACGGAATATTGAGGAGGTGTGAATTTTCAAATCCAACTCCACTATTTGAACCCGATCTTAAGAATATGTGATTGTTGTTTTCCATCTCTTCTTTATAATCAACAATGCATTTGGCTTCTTCATGATCATCTTCTAACCTGCATCAAACAACTTCCCTATAATATAATCCGTCTTTTTTCCCCTTTTTTGCATATAATACCAACATACCGTTCCATAAATCCGTTGTAGTCATTTAAAGATAGTTTGTATCCCATTTGGGTCATTTTGTAAACAAAAACCTCTTAACCGAATGGACTTTCGAAAATGATCATTTGTATACAATTAATGTTGAATACATGTAAAGACAATGTTATCTTTATAAATTTTTTGAAAACATATATGATACGGCTGACTAGACCGATTGACAACATCTTCTAATCACTCAATGTACCGAAAATGAAAATAAAATGACAAAAATGGGATAATGAAAACGTATAATACGGAATTATTATGCATAAAAGAGAACCATAATAAAACACATATGAGAAACAAACACAAATTAATTGAAAGGCGATACCTGCATTCCCACATTGACACATGGCTTATCGGCAGCATAGGAGAGGGTACACAAGATAGCATAGGAGAGGGTATACAAGATAGGGAGATTGTATTATCTTTGACATTGTATGAGTATATTGTTTTGCCCATTTCACCACGAATGTGTATAAAACCTCCTAACTCTGAGGCAACTACTGGGCTATAAAAAACAGAGTAATCACGGCCAAGATCCATATAAAAAATAGCATCTTTGAGGTCATCAATTACTTTCCATACTTCAACACTCATGTCCATTTTTTTTTGATAATATGTTTTCCAAATTTCACTACTCATGTCCAAGTAGTCACTCCTCGTGTTCGAGTCTTCACTACTCGAGTCTTCACTACTCGAGTCTTCACTACTTGAGTCTTCACAACTAGTAATCTTATTAGTTATATCCCAGTCTTTGAAGAATAATTCCCTTTCTTCCCAATTTATACAAGTCATGTCTGATTTATACAAATACACATCCGAAGGTTTTTTCTCTATATGCGCAGTTTCGTCCCAAAGAGTCATCTCAATGTAGAACAGTTCGGTAGAAGATCCTTTCAAATACTGAATGTCTCTATCAGTACGATAGGAGTTAACAGGGTCACAAGGGCAAACACTGAATAGCATAAGATTTATCACAACTTCATTGTACTTAACAACAATGTCAAGATATATGACAAAATCCGCAAAAGTACCATCGGTACTTAGGGCATATACTTTACCATTGCAACAAGTTAGACTATCTAGTAATTTACCACTTGAAGTTAGTCTCTTCAGCTGCTGGGCATACGACATTTCGGTCCATCTAAAATCCTCCCGTTTACTATCTACCGGACAAAATAAGAAGGTAGACTTATTGGTTGTTGTTAACAAAAGAATTGAGCTCGGATCATCAGGAGGGGCTGACAAACAACACTGGCGGATAGACTCATACGACTCGCCATCTTCCAAAACCAAGGTGGGGAAACTTATGATCTTAGAAGTCACATGGTTCCAAAGAGACCATATATTATTGTTGTATGGATGGTTGGAAAGAATTACCCAGTCATGAAAAAACCCTCGGATACGTTTCCCAAGCAACTCAGGGATTCGACATCGATAATGTGGCAACTCGTTGTCTATGGTGCAGAAGAAGAACTGGTCTTTGTTTTCGTCGTCTTTTATGTTCTGGGCAATCAACCACGGATATTTGGAAGACAAGGGAGGGAATCGATCACTGGAAATTTGCTCCATCTAAACAATAGTAATATTTAGAGGTTAATTTATTAATGCAAAACCATATGTAATTACAAGATCCCTCAAAAAGCTTATTGATTTTAAAACTAACACACAAAAAAGTGCTTACAGCAAAGCATTGAAATAAGCCAACTGAACAATCTAAACACTCAAATAGCTTATTGCTTTTACAGAAGAACCAGGAAAAAGGTCTATTTTTTTTAGCATATAAACTAAAAAAGACACAAAACATAACTCATATAAGCTAAACACTAAGGGTGTGTTTGTTTCATTTAGATGTTTTAGGTCTGAATCTGACTACCACATCTTACTAGTAAGAGGTGGCTAGAACGTCTAAATCTAAACGAAATAATGTTGTTTGTTTTTGTATAATTGTTCGAATGATTTTAAGTGCTCGTTTCTGCAATTTATTTAAGTAACTTGTGTGAATATGAAATAAGTCTTTTTATCATAAATATAATATAGTTAATAAACCATCAAATATATTCTATTAACACGAGTCTTCAATCTTTCTTATCGAGTAAGAGGCAGTAAGACAAGTCTCCCACCTCTTACTGAGTAAGATGTTATATGTCTAACTGGGTCTGACCCAAAAGAAAAAAACAAACAAGCAAAATGTGTGCCCACCTCTTACTCACCTCTTACTGGTAAGAGTAAGAGGGAGTAAGAGGTCTAGTAAGACCTTTTTTTTTAAAACAAACACACCCTAAGACACAAAACAACTGAACAATCAAAAAACTCAAAAAATCTAATAAGCCAATTGAACAATAAAAAAACTCAAAAAAGCTAATAAGCCAGTTGAACAATCCAAAAAGGTAACAAAACCAAAGCTAAACACTGGAACTGAAGGCTATTGCTTTTTTACAAAAAAACTGATTATAATTGAAACAAATCAAGCACTCAGAGATCTTAATGAATTGATTTGAACCAAAAAGCATAATCTTAAAAAGGTTCTAATAAACAATTAACCTTAAAGCATCATAGCTGAAAACATGGTAACCCAAAAAACAAAACAAAAAAAGCAAATCATACCTCAGAAATCTTCATGGCCGATACTAAATTCGATCTCAAAAAAAAAAAGAAAAAAAAAAAGATAAACTGTCGGTCAACATGGGTTTAGTTTAGTTAGTTTAGTTTAGTTTAACTAAAGTACATTTGTTCTTTATTAGTATTACATATTTGCCCCCATCAACTTTTATTTTCCTCACTATTTCGATTTTCTTTTTATACATGTCAATAAGGATGAGCATAGGTACCGAAAAAACGGTACGGCACTGGAACCGTACCGGTACCGACCCGTACCCGTACCGGTACACCATACCCGGTATGGTACCCGGACTACGGAACAAGCTAAAAAAATAATCCGGTACCGCTAATTCGATACGAAAAAAATACGAGAAATCCCGGTTTTGGTATCGGAATACAAGATCTAATTTTTTTCTGTAAATAATCCTCGTTTAAGAGACCCGTTCTTGTTCAGAGGCATTTATAGTGTAAATATATATGTATTGCATGAGAATACTAACAAGATTAAATTATATATATATATATATATATATATATATATATATATATATATATATATATATATATATATATATATATATATATATATATATATATATATATATATATATATATATATATATGTTTAAGTTAATCATTTGCATGAGAATAATAACGAGATTAAATATATATTGCGTGACTACATGAGGCCATGAGGGTACCAAAGAGACCTATATATAATGCACATCATCCGGTGGCATGTGCTATAAGTTGAAACAAGGACATCTTATAAGATGTATTATCACCATTGATTTCTTATTCGTCATGAATTTCTTTTTATCTACTGATGCATCAAAAGATGAAATTATCAATAAAGACAATAGTTAACTGAGACAATACACGAAAATTTTTAATTCAAAGGAAATCGGTGCTAAAAAAATAAATAATTAAAAGATTAGCAACAAGGAAAACATCTTTTTATTGACTCATAATCGTAGTAATTCTATAGCATTTATATATATTTTTAGTGGAATAGTTTACGAGATTTAAAAATTGTGATGGTGTTAATTTTAGAGAGAGAAGCAGAAAGTTAGAGAGAGAAGCAGGAAAAAGAGATAAAGAGATGGTGGTGGTAGTGATGGTATAACTTTTTGGTTAAACACACCGTTCGTCCCTAAGATTGTACCCAAAAAAAAATAAACCAAAATGATGAAATGACCATTTTGCCCTCACATGCAAGACACATGGGGGAAAATAACAGGCGTTGACTAAAGGTAAATGGGTCAAGGGACACATTTGACCTCAAAAATCAAAAGTTTGGACGCATAGCAACTATTTTTCAAACTTAGGGGGCATGGTGATGTTTTCTGAAAAGTTTAGAAACCAACGGTGTATTTTTGTCTAAATTTAGTTGTTATATGTTTTATAAATTGATATAATAAAGTCAAATAATAATTTACTAATATAAAAAGAATCACTAATATATTTTATGCGGTAGAGATAAATATATGGCCTACCAAAATAAAAAAAGACAAAAACAAGTTAGATGGTATTTTTGTAATCCCATAGGGTGGGATAATTAGATGGTTGGATATTAAGGAGTGAGTCCAAACCATGAGCCTCTAAAATGAATCAAACACTTATTTTTTACCATCATCCCTTGAACCCACATCAAAACATATGAACCAAACACACCTCTAAATCATAATTAAAATCCAAATCTTAATACTCATCCTAAACCTATCTACAAACCAAACGGACCCTTAAAAGGTTTAATAATTTGCCAAGTTAATTCATCGAATTACTTCATAATTTTTTAAAAAGCTTTATAACCATTTAACATAAATCAAATGCACTTAATAATTAAGTGGTTCCCGATAAAAAATAAAAATAAAATAATAAAGAGGTTCAAATTTTAGTTCATTTTTATTCTACATAAGCACAAAATAAAAAATCAATATTGATGACATAGAAAGTAAAGCCTCTCATAAGTTTTAAAGCTTTTCTTAGACCTCTTATAAGGCTAAAACGAAGACTTGAACTTGACAAAGTTTAATTTATAGTATCCTGAATTATTTAGGTGAAACATAGTATGCTAAATTTGGCCAAGTGGAAATTTTAGAACTGTACCGGTAATTGGTTGTTTAAGAGGCAATGAGTTGCTTAAAGGACATTTGTGTTGTATCATAAACCGGCACTTGACATATGACGATTACCTCTAATTGAGTATCCTTGAAGTTCAAAGAAATTAGAAACAGCCACCTTATTTTGGAATGAGACAGTATAATGCACATTAAATTGAGTCTTAATTACTAGTAGTATATTTATATAAATTTTGTGTAAAACATTGAAGGGCTCCTAATTAAAGATTTTGTGCAATATGAACTGTATATTTGTTTTAGCAAGCGTGTTAATGGTGGAATTGATGATCAAATATCAAATGAAATTTGAATATCATGAAAGTTTCAAAGTTCTAGTAAAAGTTATGGTTTAAATTAGGGGATAGTGGCTACAAGTTTTGGTATGCGATTCATTTGCTCTATGTAAGATAGTATACAACCGTGCTGCTAATAGGTTTTTTTTGTTAAAATTGTAATAAGTCCTAACTTTTCGCAAAACTATGAGTTCTAAGTTTTTAACTCATATTTGTTTGTTTTTTTATGTAATTCTGTTTTGATATCTAAGTATTAGTTTATTGACATGGGGATGTAGTAGTTTGCTATGTGGTTCATTGACTTTAATTGAGATTGTTTTTTGAATCTAGAATGAAAATAGTTTATTGATGCCCCTTTTAAAGTTGGGATAATGGTTTGAAAAAGCATTCAACTTGTCAACTTTTCCTTTTGTATGTACTCAACTTTTAATTTTCCTATTGAATTCAAAAACTTTCTTAATATTCTGATTGCAGGCATATTAGTGGAAATGTTTGACGTGGCACAAATTAACCATCCGTTAAGTGGGGGTAATTTAGTCATTTTACCCTCCCATCCCCTTTATCTTGATTGTTCTTGTTTTTTACTATTTCACTTCATCCCCTTCATCCAATCACGAGGAGCCCCCCACCTCTTACCACCGCTTCATCTCATTCATCACCATCAGCCCCCACCTCCTACCTCTGCCACCTGTACTACCTCCCGACACCATATATGCCGACATCAAACATGGACGAGTGATCCATTTAGACTGATGGATTTGTTGAAATAAACACATATGAATGACCTATTATGGATTCCGAACAAAACCCCTAAGTCAATTCATGATAACAGACAACAAATCTCAAAACCCCAATTTGGGTTGTCGTCAAAGTGCTACACTGCTGTTATTGATATGTATGCTCAAAAGGTGTTATCATGAGTGAGTTTGGTTGTGAAATGAAAACAATATCCTCTTTTTGTAAGCATAAATTATTGTCGAATATTTGTATTATTTATGTGTATCTGTACATATGGTATGTGTTAATTCACATACCATTTTATGGCCAAATACCGACCCAAATTGACTAAATGAGCTAACTAATGCCAAGGAAATGTATGTTTTATGTTTGTGAATATGCAGGCACGGATTTATCACAAAAAGACGAAAAATCAAGCAAATACCGGGAAAAACGGGCACGAGAGTGGAAGATGGTCAAAAAGTCAAAGCTGGGATTCATAAGTCAACTTCAATCCTTCATTTATTCAAGATTGGCAGAATTAGTCATTGCACTATACTTTTGAAGACTAACAGAAATGGCCCTTGGATTTTTGAGAATTACAAATTTAGTCCTTGTATCTTATTATCACAAAAGCTGAAAATTTATAAGCCTGGTCCAATCCAATACAACTAAATCCCATAAGCCCAATTTAAAGCAAAAGCCCAATGCCATTTTTTATTTAACCCGACCCAACTACACCACGGTCAAAGTTATATTAAAAAGGGTCAAGGGTCAAAGAAATAACATAAATGGTCAATGAAGTCAAAAATATTACCCCGCTCCCATTTTTTCCCCCAATTCCAAAATTACCAGGTACCACATGAACCCTAGTACTATTCCGTTCAAATTGTTACCGCAATTAAGGGTACAGATGTAAAATCAAGTACGCTTCTAGAAGATTGGATGATGTCAGTGTGTGTCAGATGCGAAGAAGCACAAGATTGGACACTTGGCAGCAGTTGATTGGGAGGAACGCGTCACAAGGCTTGATCCAAGGGCTAATATCAATCAAGCAATGATTGGAAATGATCTAAGGGCTGATAGATGACTTGAAGAAGCACAGAGTTGCGAGGATTGCCAGCATGGCATTGTAACCCTTCACTCCTCACCTCCTCCTATAAATAGAGACTCTTGTGAGCTTAGTTAGTGTGTAGATTGTAGGTAATAAAACTCTGTCGAAATTTCTCTTGAATGTATTTTAGATTAGTCAATGTAATTTTTACTTTAAATTTTTAATAGAAGTGCTTATTTTCAATAAATCTCAGCTTATTGTTCAATTACTTTTGCTTATTCTGTTTCAATTTTGTTCTTATTCTGCTTATTTTAGTGATATTCAACTTAACTCAACTACTTTTGTCTAGTTTCTTTTATAAATCATTAACAGAAATATATAAAAAAAAAAATAAATAAATAAAAATCAGAAAAAAAATTATAAAAAATTAAAAAATGTTTACATAATGATTAATATAGCTTACAGTAGAGCTTATTTTCATTTTTCTACATTCCATTTGAGCTTAATAGCTTTTAGTGGAGTGTTTTGAGTCTATATTCATTATAATCAAAGTCAGAAGTGATCCATTGTTTGCTGTGGTGTAAATTGGATAGCTAGGTCAGAAAGGGAAGGACATGCCTATCTTAAAGATAAGCAAGCTCAGTGAGCTCCCTCTGTTTTGCTGAGGGAGATTTATGTGGTAAAATCCATTTTGAGTTCTCTTTATATTAGTTATTGATTTAGATTTAGATATAGTTATAGTTTACTATTTTATTGATTAGATTTATATAGTTAGCTTGTTTTGATATTCTGAGCTTGTGTAGATCTTAGTTTAGCTTTGATTTGTATTGAATAATGTTTCATTGAATACTATTGTTGAGTAGTTGCTAGTTTGAGTTTTATGCTTGTATGATCATAGATCTTAGCAGTTTGAATTGTGGATCTGAGTATAACTTGATTTGAGTTGTGAACTGTTACATTGATCACAATTGTTGAACAGTTGCATAATTTGAGTTCTGTGTATAGGATAATCTCTGATCTGTGTAGCTTGTCGCATCATCTGTGAATTGTTGATCATTTGTCATATTGTGGATTTGTTATACTGAGTTTATGTTGGATCTGGTTGTGACTGGTTGTTGATATTGCTCTTGTCAGTGATTTGTAAGCTCATTAGATTAGTAGTTAAGTGTATTGAAGTGTTAATCATAGATTCATAATAAAATTGGAATAAAAAGATGTGTTTGGATCTGTGTAATGCTAAGCTGAGTAGTTGTTGGTTTGTTGATTTGGTATAACACATAGGTTGCATAAGAGTAAAATTGGACTTATAGATCATAAAATTAGTAAGTAATTCATAAAAAGTCAAAGTTAGTTGTTAGATAGCTTAATTGATAGTAAAAGTTGTAATCAGTTAGAATCATTGAAGTAGCAGTTGCATCTTAGGACATTATAGTTTTAAATCAGTTAAATATCAGCTTATTTTAACATTTAAGAGTAGTTTTATTGAATCAAAGTGGAATTTAGTCAAATTTGTTAAGTAATAATAAAGTCAACTGTTACATTGGTAGCTATTTTGTAGACTGCTGAACTTGGATGATTTTAGATTAGTATAGGATTAGCTGAGACAGTAGATTTGCTTGATATAGTATCTCAGTATTGCCATTGAGCTTTTGCCCCCATAAGCTGGTTAGTTTGAGTTTTTTAGAAGTGCTATTTGAATCTGTGAGTTGAAGCTTTTGAATCAGTTGTCTGTTTGCTTCATTAGGCCTGCTAGTGATAATCTGAGCTTGAGATTGTGATTGGTGATAGTTTTTGAGCTTAATTTGAGTAGCTTAAACATTCTGTACCATCTCTTTACTTCTGGGATTGTTTTTGCTTAATCTGCTTATACAAGTGCTTATAATTTGAGCTTATTGCTTCATAATTGAGCTTATGTGGGTTTATTTGATATCATTTGATCAATCTTTGAATTATCTGAGCATTTTACATCATTTTTAGCTTGTGTTTGAGATTTCATCCAGAATTGTTAACCAGTGCTTATTATTAAGCACTTGTGATAAGCATTTTCATCAAAATAAGCACTTAAACTGTTCATTTTCATTTCAAAAATTTTTCTCAAGTTCTTTTTATCATTTTTTATTTTCTGGAATTTTTCCAGATTTTTCTAAGCATTTTTACTATTTTTCTTTATTTCATTTTTATTTTATTCATTTTTAAATAGTTTTTTAAATGCCAAAAATCCATAAAAATTAATAAAAAGCTGTGAAAAATACAAAAGATATTTTTAGAAATTCTTTTATAATATTTTAGAATTTTCAGAATTAAATTTTCATTTTTCCACTTTATTTTTTCTATTTTTCTTTATTTTTAATTCATTTTAAATATAAAAAAATCAATATAAATTCATAGAAAATAAAAGAAAAGTCAAAAAAATATTTTTCTTTTTCTGGAAATTCATTTTATTAGTTTAATATTTTTAGAAAATATTTTCACATTTGTAGGATCATTTTTAAATAAAAGTCGCGTTTTAAATAACGCGGTTGCATTTCTGTTTTTACGTTTTAGACTTTTGTGCATTAATAGCTTGTACTCTTTGAATAATTCATATTTGTTTATGATTACTTGAATATCTTGATTGCTATTTTCACTTTTTCACTTTTCAATTCATGGTTTCACGAATCAATATTCTTGATTCCATTCGCCTTCACTTGGATACAACTCGAGTGATCCGTATTTTACGCGGATCACTTCGATATACTACTATATATTATATAAGTTGGTTTTTACACGAATCAACATACTGTAAGCTAGCTAAGCTTATTGGATTCCAAATAAATTATAATTAGCATGTGTTAGGCCAAAATGATCTTTTTGTGGCTTGTGAATGATGGAAATGAAATGTATATGTATAGAAGATGAAGAAGATAGGTGGTGGTGAAGTAATATGGGTATTAGTGGTTATGGACGAATATGGTGGTTTGTAGGTATTTGGTGGGTTTTTGAAAGAGAATTAATGAGGTGATGTAAAGTTGAAGTAAATGGGTGTTTGGTAAGATCTATTGTTGTATGAAGGAGACGAAAAGGGTAAAATGCCCCCATTTAACGGATTATTAAATGGTTAATTTGTGCCACGTCAAACATTTCCACTAATATGTCTACAATAGGAATATTAAGAAAGTTTTTGAATTCAATAGGAAAATTAAAAGTTGAGTGCATACAAAAGAAAAAAGTGACAAGTTGGATTCTTTTTCAGACCATTATCCCATTAAAGTTTTACATAGTAAACTTTTGGTCTATATGTAACTTATTTGGTGTGTGTGCGAGTTAATGATATCTAAATACCTTTCATTGCACTGTTGCAAAAAAAAGAAGGCAAACCTATTGATGTTCAGAAATGAATCAGCGACACATAATATGTTTATTGCTCGATGTTCCAAGGCTCATAGATCATGAAAGGAAGCTTTGGCTTCAAGTGTGTTCAGTTCAATCTTGATCTTTTCTTTATGACAATTGAATTTCGTGTGTGACTGCTTTAACTTGAATATGATTGTGAACTCTATATGCATTTTGAAGTAGAAAACCACAACAATACCACACATATTTGTTTATGCGTACCTCCAAGAAAAAAGCTCTTATTTAAATACAAGTGATACAAAATTAGAAATGTCTTGATTATAACCAATTATGTAATTAGTGTCTTTCCCAATTTTTTTTTACTATTAATAGTGATAAATGTGGAGTATCACTCTACTATTGCCACTAAGGAGCAACCTCAACACGATTTCTTTACCAATGTGGTACCTCAGAGAGTCTCCAGGGCTATAGATCATTCACTGGTACTTCATTCTATCTTCTTTAATTTTAAGTAATATTGATAGAGGGTATTTGGGATTGCTTATGCTCCATTGTTTTTTTCCACATATTTACATAAAAAAAAAATTGGTTGTATAGCAAGTTGTTGAAAACACCGCTGCATAATAACATCTATATATATATATATATATATATATATATATATATATATATATATATATATATATATATATATATATATATATATATATATATATATATATATATATATATATATATATATATATATGTTTGGGTTAAAATAAAAAGGGTGTTATAATAAAAAGTGTAGGAAGCCACCACAACTCGCCATGTGTCCCTAATTAGCCCTCTATTAAGATTAACACTTGCAGGGGTATTTTCGTCATTCCCATCCTACCTTATATAAACATTTTATTTTTATTTATTTTCATTTTTACATCCTGATTCACCACAGTTTCTCCATCTTCTTATTCATCTTCATTCTAGTCACACAGATCCTCCCCACCGTCATCGCCGCTCACCTCCGCCTTCCCCACCGTTCTCCACCGTACCTTCACCATCGTTAACCACCGTACATCGTAATCTAATAGAGATTTTATTTCCTAATTCAAAGTCAACGAATTCAACACCTATTTTCAATATGCCGCTTGATTCATCAAACGCTACTAATTGTAGCTCATCAAGAGTTAATGAATGCATGATCTTGATTCAAACACTTTATGTTCGATTTAGGTGTTTTTATTGATCTAGGTATGTTATATTAAGAGTTCAATTCAAATTTACATCATGTTTTCTTCTAGATCTGGAACAAAATGTAGAAAAATATATATACAAAACGTGTTTAAAAAAGTTGCATACAAGGTGTTTGATAAAATGTATGAACCAGACTTTATAACTATGATGCACTAAATTTACATTATGATGCAGCTGTAAATGTGTTTATATGTTTAAATGTGTAAATGTGTTTATATGCTTGGTTGTTTGTGTGATTCACATGATTTTGAACTGTGACGCGGTAGGTGTTGAGTTGCCACGTATAAGGAGGTTATGTTTATGAATTAATTATCTTATAGGGAGGTTATATTTATGAATTAATGAATTAATGATCCTTTTGTTGCTAACATCTATCAAACTACATGCAAGTCCTTTACTTATGCAAGCAATGGATGATGGCAACTTTGACTTCATAGCCGACTTGCATCTACATAAAGAATAAAGTCAAAGTGATATGTCTCGTATGATTTCCTGCATTGTAGCCTGCGTGCGCCATTCAACCCAAGACACATCTCATTATCTAACTTCAACGATGGAATCCGACCAAGACACATCTCAGACTACACGTCCCACGGAAACGATGATTTGATTGTGTCAAGTTTGCTTATTGATTTTCGTGAAGTAGATCAGAACAAAAAATGGTTTCCAACATAGAAAGAAATGTGTACAGTTTGTTGCTTTTTGTATTGTACATTGCATCATTGTTATTTTCTATGGTGTATATGTGAGTTTTTATGTAGTATATCATACTTTTTATGTATGTTTTTGTAGGTTGTTTTTTGTACTACATCATACTTTTTATGTATGTTTTTGTAGGTTGTTTTTTGTACTACATCATACTTTTTATCTTCAATATCTTTTATGTTAGATTTAGTGCATCATAGTTACTGCATCACAGTCTTATTGTTTTGTAGATCATGATGCAATAAAATAACATTTTGATGTAGTAGATTTATATATTGTGATGCAGTAGATTTTTACACTGTGATACAGTAGTTAATATTGTTTTATTCAAACTACATCGTGCTTTCTTCTAAATCTGCATCACAATTCAAAATCCAGTGCATCACAGTGTTATTTCAGTACATCACGGTGTTTGTGTTGCAACACCACATGTATTGTTAATACATCAAAATTAAGGTATCATACTGTCAACATTTTTTATTCAGTTGTGGTAATTTCAAAATTTATTTATATTTAAGTAAGTATATACAATGGTATGCACCAGATTTTTAGATTGTTGTGCATTTGATATATGCATTATTTTGCACCAGTTGTATACACTCTGATGCACTAGTATTTTTAATGTATCATAGTTAACAATTTCATGCATCACAATGAACAATTTAGTGAATCACAATTTATGCAACAGGTGCACATATGCTCCTAAAAATCAGCAAGAATAAAAAATAACAAACAATATGCTCATTAAGAGGTACAATACTTAGTATTAAACATTCAACAATCCAAAGTATTACAACTAATAGTTTGAAACATCCAGTAGAATTTACACCATTGTTTTGAAATAACAATTAACATTCCTCTACGAATGACAACACTTCAAATCTTTCTCATTGATACTTGAATCATTTCACATATTAGGTTGATCTTCACTCCATTTTCAGGATTTAGAATCTTGCCCATCTCGTCGCCCTATACGTGACGTTTTCCAAGCAAGTTTTTACATACATGCTAATCTGTAAGTACCAAGATAGATTATCAAACTGATGCACTATTTTCTAAATGAGCTGATGCACTATTTTCTAAATGAGATGGTGCACTTAATATAAACACAACAAATTCACTAATTCAATTTCTACATACTAGTTCATATACAAGATCGTTGTATCAACCAAGCATACAAACACAGTATTGCACATATCTTTGCCGTTTTCTTATTAAATCTGAAAAGAATGATCTTTGTTGTATACTTGACGTGCAACAGCTAGATTTGGTCTTTTCTCACATAAGCCATCTTTTATCAACTCTTACACGCAACAAGTGAGGAGCTACTGCATCAAAGTAAAATCCCAAGTGTATCATACATACAACCAAGTCGACAAACACATTTTGACACATAATATAACCTACGCATACCCTAATTCAGCCATATACGAAATAACTAAACACCAACTTCATCAGAGTTCTAATCCAAGTGAATCGTACATATAACCATGCATGCAAACACATTTTAACACATAATACAACCTACATGTCGCCAAAGTCTGCCTTATACGCAATAGTGAGCAGCTATTGCATCAAAGTTCAAAACCGAATGCATCGTAAATACAACGAAGTAAAGAAATACATCACATAATACAAACTCAATGTTGCCTAATTACTCCTTGCACATGACAAGTGAGCAACTACTTCATAACAATTTAAAAGCCATTGCATTGATCATACAACCAATCAAACAAACACATTTTGACACATAATGCAACTTATGCATATCCTAATTCAGCCTAATACGGAACAAGTGTGCAACTACTGCATCACAATTTAAAACATAATGCAACCTATTTTTAGCTTAATTCATCATTATATGTGACAACTAAATACCTACTGCATCATAGTTCAAAATCAAGTGTATTGCACATACAAAAACCATACCAACACATTTACGCACATAATGCAACATACACTTAGCCTAATTTATCCTTATATGAGAAAATAAACATCTACTGCATCACAGTACAAAATACAGTGCATCAGACATATAATCAACCATACAAATGCATTACCTATATAACGCGTGATGCTTAGCCTAATTCATCTTTAAACATGACAACTCAGCACCTACTGCATCACAGTACAAAATCAAGTGCATCAGACATATAATCAGTCATACAAACACATTCACTCACATAACGCAACCTACGCTTAACCTAATTTATCCTTATACATGACAAGTCAGCACTAAATGCATCATAATTAAAAATCAAATGCATCAGACATACAATCACAAAAAAAAGACATTTATGCACATAACGTGGCCTATTCTTAACCTTATCCATCCGTATACATGACAACTCAGCTCCTACTGCATCACAATACAAAATCAAGTGCATCATACATACAATCAACCATACAAACACATTTACACAAATAATTCAACATATAGTTAACCTAAATCAGTTATGTATTGAAATCTGTTGCATCTCAATTTAAAATGAAAACCTAGTACATCACTTCTTTACAACTACTGCATCAAACATTCAAATACACATACAAGCACTTTTCAACAACTAAAGCACATAACATAACCTACTGCATCAATTCTTTACAGCTACCGCATGATGCATTCAAATACACATACAAGCAGATTTTGACAACTAAAACACACTACGCATGACCTAATCAAACATCATACGCTGCAAAACATAACCTACTGCATCATTCTTTACAACTACTGCATCAAGCATTAAAATACACATTCAAGCACATTTCAAAAACTAAAACTCACTACGCGTGATCTAATCAAACTTTATATGCTGGAAAAACGTACATAACCTACTGCATCAAAGTTCATATTCAAGTGCATCACCCAAAAAACCAGACATACAAACACATTTACGCACATAACATAACCAACACTTTGACATAATACATTCTTATACACAGAAACTGAACACCTACTGCATCACAGTTCAGAATTAAGTGCATCGCACAAATAACTAAACATACAAACACAAATACCTACTGCATCATAATATGAAATACAGCTGTATTAGCATTCAAAACAACTGCATCACAATATAAATTTAGTGCATCGTAGTTATAAAGTCTAGTTGAGACATTTTATCAAACACCTTGTATGCATATTTTCTAAATACATTTTCAATATATTTTTTCTACATTTTATTCCAGATCTAGATGAAAACGTGATGTAAGTTTGAATCAAACTCTAAATATAACATACCTAGATCAGTAAAAACACAAAAATCGATGCAGTAACAAATTATTAATCAAAAATATACTTACGTTACGGTGCAAGATTTGGTAGGTTCATCATCACCATTGTTTGATGCAATAACTTTTTTTAACGATGGATTAAAAATCTAAGAAATCGATGGAATAAAAATCATCAATGGAATAAAAATCATCGATGCAGTAGGTTGTGTTGTTGAAGATGATTATGCTTGATGAATTAAGATTTTTGATTGAAATAATTAGAGTTTGTGTTTGATGAGTGTATGTTTTTTGAGAGAGGTTTTTATTAGAAATGAAAACGATCGGTCAATTATTGGGAATAACAATGGAGTAGTTGTGTAAATTTACCCATTTATAAAATTGCCCTTGAAGTTTGCAATAATTACCATCATGCCACCGCCCTTTTTCATCTAATTAGTTTTGATCCAATGGCTAGGATGCCTTCCTACACTTCTTATTATAACACACTTTTTATAATAACCCCACCCTATATATATATATATATATATATATATATATATATATATATATATATATATATATATATATATATATATATAATAAAAGAAGGTTTTTTTTTTAATTTCTATCCACCTCATTAAAGCCATGCTGGCAATAAAAGCCACGTATTTAAAGCCACGTCACTATATTTATTTCTCGACATTGTGTTCACTTTCAACCTTGAGTATGCTTTTGACTTTCCCAAGCACGCCTTCAATGGCAACCGAAAATCAAGCAAGATGTTACCATCTTTTTTAACCTTTCCCAATCTCAATAACCACGTAACATCCAATTGTTGTTTCAGATACCACTTATATTTCACTGCATCACAACTTTATAAGGTATAAGTCAATCTTCATTTCTTAATCTCAAATCTCTACAAGTTATAATACAATATTTGTTAGACCTCAATAACAACCGAAAAACAAGCTTAATCTGTTGACTTTCAACCTTTATTATTCAGTATTCAGTTTTTACAATTGATTGAGGGTATTTTTGGGTATAATTGACACTCGAATTGATTGAGGGTTTTTTTTTGGTCTATGATTTTTATTTCATATTTAATTGATAAATATAAATATATTTTGTTCTATGATTTTGAATTCACATTTAATTGATTACGTATCTCTTCTATTCTTCAGGAGTATTCATCCTCAACTGTTACATATCTCTTCTATGATGTCGAATTGTTTATGAAGTAATACAATTAGTGTCATATTGCTTATGCGCCACTTTAAGATTTTTTGCATAGTAATCTTGTGTGTGGCAGTTACAGAACTTATTTTCACAAACTCTATATGTAGATTTATTGTTAAATCTTATGCAAACATACTGTTTGATGAAATGCCTGATAAAGGCAATGCGTGAAAATGCTACTTCATTTACTGTTTATAAACCTTTGACTTTATTATGTGTATGCTCTTTTTATTTACAATGTAAGACAACTTATTTGGTTGTTGTTTTGGTTAATATTTTACTAACATGTTTTAATGATTAATAATGTGTTTAGTTTTAGCGCTATAGACCATAATGCAATAGGAGACAAGTAGCTAGGTCCATGATTGTTGGAAGTTGTGGATCTATATATTGCAAGATTGTACTTTAGTAAACCATGATGCAACTTAGGTAGACATTTTTTACTTATGGAGGTTAGACTCTGAGATTATTATTATATGCCAAACTATAAGATTTTTTAACACATTATTTCTTACAAGATGTTTGATCTTTTTGTGAAGGCTGCAATCATGGGGACTGAGCGGAGTTACAAATATAGTGTGGAGGCAATGCCTAAATAGTAAGCCAATATCGAACCACTTACTTCTAAATGGTCGAATGGGTCAATTTGGATTGTGTTTCACCTCCAATGGGTATAAAAATGGCTTTAGACCAGTTTGAGCATGTTGATAAATGCATAAATGTGGTTTCAAGGTATACCATTTGTTAATAACATGCTATTTAGATAATTAGGTTACGAGATGAGGGAAATTCTGTGTGGTTGAGTTGACTTGTGCCTGATTGAGGTTGTTATGTTTTGAGATATAATAACTCAAGTCAACACGTCCATTAGTAAATGCATTAAAATTGCCACTCACCTACAATAACAATTGCCTCCTTATTGTGTCGAAATACATAGGCACTTAGTAGTTTTAATGTGCATTCCTAAACACCTCTTAATTGTGTTTTCAACTTGCTGATAATAATATTGGAGCTACTAATTGGATATAGGAAAATTGAAGAATGAAATGTTTTAACTTTTAAGCAATTAGTGTGTCAAGTATGTTTATGTGATTATGTTTTCATAAGTATTTATAAGTTGTTGACATGATATAAGGCTGCTCATCGGGTGAAAACCAGACCGGACCGAGAAAAACTGGACCGAGACCGAATCCGGCAAAAAACCTAGACCGAGACCGGACCGAATATTTTCGGTCCGGTCTCGGTCCAAATAGGCTAAATGTCCGGTTTTTAAGCCGGACCGAGACTAATTCTATTATAATCATATTTCTTATTGCAAGTAACTCTCTTTTGTTAGAAGAAAGGCTTGAGTGTGTCGTTAATGAGGTCTAATTGTGGATCCGCTTTTCAATCAAATGTATGCAATTAAAGTTAGTGTTTGGATGGTAGCTTTGTTTATATTGTTTGTATTTCTTTGGAATTTTTTATCTTCTTACTTGATGTGCAAGTATCATTCAAAATACATTTGCTTTTCTTATTTTGTTAGAAAGAAAATAACTAACATAGGAAATTTGCATAAATGATGATGTTGGTGTGGCACATGTAAGATTAAATTGCTACGTAAATTTGACCAAAATGAAGTTGTAAGCTTAATGCTAGCTTTATATTCATAGAAATTGATCATAGGGATCCAATACTTTATAAGAAGCTTCGTTTCATAACTAGAATTATGATGCTTGCCATAAGAAATTATATTTTAAATGTCTCAATGAGAACTTATTCATGAAGAAACTAAAATTTGAGAACCTTTTTCCAAACTAAAGTGAAACTTAAACAGAGTAGTTGACATTGATTAGAAAGCCTAATTTTAAATCCAACTTATTATTAGCCACCCGTGATTTATCACGGGTTTATAAGCTAGTTATACATAATATAATTGGTAATATGCACAAATAGGTAATTTGGCTTTAAAATTGGGAAAAAGAACATATTGCTACAATCTTTCAGGCCACCCCCATCAGACACCACACGAAAAATTAGGGTGTAAAGATATCTAATATTGTTCAGTATTATCTGATACATTTCTTTAGCTACATCACTTCTTATTTAATGATAAATTATGTATTTTAGCATGTTGCATCGAAAACTATTGAAATAAATACTCTTTCAAACTTATGAAACTCCAGGGTTTGTTTGGTAACATTTATATAACTAATATTACTTTGAGTTGTGTTTGTATTGTTTGTGTTTGTGCAGGGTGCAAAGTGTAACATGTGTGTATATAAGCTCATATCCAGAGCTAGGGTTTCATTATTCAGCTTTATCTCTCACAATCAAAACACGCAGTCATAAACTCTCTCTCTCAAAGTTGTATTGTTACTTTCATAGTTTCAGGGTTTCTTTCATAGATTGTTTAGTAGATCATATTGATCTACAGGTTTTAGGTTTGGTTTAGTTTGGTGATAGTGTGTGAGTTGATTGTATCAGATTGCACTCATTAGGAGGACAATCTTATTTTGGTTCTTGTATTGTACTGGCTTGCATCTGTTTGCGGACAAGTCTTCAGTGTTTATAGTTGTAATAAAGAAAGATCACCAAGGGGTGGTTGGTTGGGTGATTACATAGTTGTTTTTGTGCCATTTTAACATGGTATCAGAGCTCTAGGTTATAATCGGTTGACTTCTTGGTGGTTCTTGGTTTTAGGGTTTGTGTTGATTCAACGACTTTTGTGTTGGATCTTGTGGTTTCTTAGGTTAATTGGTGAGTTCAGGCTTCAATTTAAGATTTAGGGTTTTTTCTTGAAACCCTAATTTTTGGGGGTTTTTTGGTTTCTGGTTGATTAAGGGTGTTTGGAAGTGGTTATTAAAGAATTGACGGCTTCTTGTGGTTTCTTGGCACTGTATTGTTGAAACCCTTATTGGATATTTGGGGTTTCTTGCTGATCTGGTGGCGCTGTGGTTTGGGCTTGGTTCTTGGTTGCAATAGCTATAGACTAAGTGAATCTAGAGCTGTTGTTCTGTCTTCCGCTGCCTTCTTGGCCAATTTTTAGCACTGTAAGTTGGTTTCTTCTCTTAAGAATCCATTATTTTAGTAAGAGTAGGTGCAAACGGGCAGATTAACTCCTTGACCTGCCAACTTGATTGGTACAGAAACCTGCTCTGGTCTGTCCCAGTCTACTCTGCTGGATAATTGGAATTTCTTGGGTGTGAGTTTGGTTTGGAAGTTGAATAGTATTGAGTTTGTTATCTCTGTTAGTTGGTTATTGTTTGTTTCTTGCTTGATTGCTTGTTTAGTTGGTTATTCTGTTAGTTGGTTATTGTTTGTTTCTTGTTTGATTTACTGTTTCTTGTTCTTGTGTGATTGTTTGTTTCTGTTTTGTCACTATGGCTATTATGATAAGTAGTTTAGATCAGAGTAATCCTCTGCATCTTCATCCTAATGATTCTAATTGTACTTCTATTGTTACTATTAAATTGACTGGAGTTGAGAATTACAGAATTTGGGCAAGTGCTATTAAATTGGCTATTCAAATTAAGAACAAAATGGGTTTTCTTGATGGTAGTTGTACTAGGGCTGATTATGCTGCTAGTCCTTTGTTAGAAGCACAGTGGGATAGGTGTAATGCAGTTGTATTGAATTGGATCTTAACCTCTTTGTCTCAAGATGTGTATCTTGGTCATGTGTTTTCTGATAATGCTTCTGTGGTTTGGAAAGATTTGAAAGATACTTATGATAGAATTGATGGTTCTGTTGTATTTAACTTGCTTCAAAAGATTAATTGTTTTAAACAAGGTGGATTGCCTGTTTCTGAGTATTATCATAAGTTGAATTCATTGTGGAGAGAGTTTGATATTCTTACTAAGTTGCCTGATTGTACTTGTGAAGCTAGGCTTGAACTTCAAAACCATGGAAAATTGTTGAAATTAATGCAATTTCTTATGGGTCTTGATGACATCTATCAACCCATAAGGAGCAGTCTTTTGACTAGGGAAATCCTTTCTGAGGCCAAGGATGCTTTTGTCATAATTTCTAGGGAAGAATCTCATAGAAGGATTCCTACTACTTCTGTTAAAACTGATAAACCTCAAGTTTTTGCCTTTGTTTCTAGGACTTTTGATAATAAAAATTCTAATTGGAAAAGAAACACTGGTAATAATAATAATGCTGCTAATAACAGAGGAAATTATGATAATTTGTTGTGTTCTCATTGTGGGTTAAAGTGGCATACTATAGAGAGGTGTTTTGAGATTATTGGGTATCCACCTGGTTTTAAAAGAAATCCTAATCTTAAACCTGCAAATGGCTTTAACAATAGTAATGATTTTAAAAACACCTCTACTCAGTCTAATGTAGCTAAAACTACTATTGGTAATATGTCTCTTAGTAATGAACAGGTTTTTAAGCTCATGAGTCTTATTAATGATAAACCTGGTACATCTGCTCAGTCTAACATGGCAGGTACTGTCTCTTGTTCTTTCTTTAATGGAAGTGTTTTCTTTAATCAAAATTTTTGCCAATTCTTTTGTGCTAATCTGAAACTTAATGGAGTTAGTTATCATTTGGGATGGATAATTGACTCAGGGGCTAATCAACATTTGACTAATTCTGCTTTGAACATGTTTAATTTAGTTGATATTTCTGACTTAAGACTTACTGTTGGTCACCCTAATGGGACTTTAGCTAAAGTTACTCATGTTGGAAATTTGAAACTTAATAGTAATGTTGTGTTATTTGATGTGTTGGTTGTGCGTGAGTATTGTGTTAGTTTGATGTCTGTTAATAAAATGATTAAAGATAGCAAATTAAGGGTTGGTTTTGATGAAACTAAATGTTATATTCAGGATTTAAGTCAGCAGAATGTGTTGGGGACTGGTAGTTAATATGGGGGTTTATACTTGTTTGATAAGACTGCTGATGCTTCTGTTAATGTGGTTAAAAGTGAGTTTCTCTGTTGTTTTGTTTCTAAGGAAGTCTGGCACAATAGGTTAGGCCATCCTGCTAATCAGGTTTTAAAATTACTTAAAGGTTCTTTGAATTTAAATAATGTTGATCACAATGGTCCTTGTGAGGTTTGTCATAAGGCAAAACAAACAAGGGACCCTTTTCCTATAAGTGAACACAAATCAAATTTTCTTGGGGATCTCATTCATTTAGATGTGTGGGGGCCTTATAAAGTGGTTAGCAGAGAAGGTTATAGGTATTTTTTGACTGTTGTGGATGACTTTACTAGGTCTGTTTGGGTGTATATGTTGAAAAGAAAAGATGAAGTTTTTGATATGTTTGTTTCTTTTTACAACATGGTTTCTACAATGTTTGATAAGAAAATCAAAGTGGTTAGGTCTAATAATGGGACTGAGTTTATTAATCATAAAATGAATGAGTTTTTTAATGAAAAAGGTGTTATTCATCAAACAAGTTGTGCATATACACCACGAGAGAATGGTATTGCTGAAAGGAAACATAGACATCTGCTAAATGTAGCTAGAAGTCTTATGTTTCAGGGGGGGATTCCTTTTGTTTTTTGGTCTGAATGTGTGTTAACTGCTACTTATTTGATCAACAGGTTGCCTTCCTCTGTTTTGAATGGAAAATCTCCTTTTTCTCTTGTGTATGGTAGGGAACCTAGTTTGTCTCATCTTAGGAGTTTTGGGTGTCTTTGTTTTGCTGCAGTTTTTAAAAGTTTAGATAAGTTTTCTGAAAAATCTGAGAAATGTGTTCTTATTGGTTATGCAAGTGGTAAAAAAGCTTACAAACTTTTGAGTTTAGAAAACAGAGCAATATTTTATTCCAGAGATGTCAAATTTTATGAAACAATTTTTCCTTTAAGAATGAAACAGAGTGTTGTTTCTGAACCTGTTTCTGAAGTAACACACTTGAATTTTTTTTGATAATATTGAGTCTGAGTCAAAAACCAAAACTCCTAGTCCCATTCCCAATGATGCAAACTTAGAAAATATAGAGAGGGAAGGTACATCTGTTGGTAGAGAAGGTAGTCCTTCTAAAACTAGTAAGGTAGTGAACACAGAACAGTGTGCAGAATCAGAACAGATACAACATTCTGCAAGTTCACAGCAACTAGATTTAGAAGTGTTTGTCACTCCTTTAGATGATAATAATCAGTCTGAGGGAAACAATAATATTAATACAGATGGTCCTAGGTTCCAAAATGTGTTTCAAAATCAAGCAGAGGAAGGAACTTCTAGGAAGTCTTCTAGGTTGCCTGCTAAATTGAATGACTTTATTCTTGATAACAAAGTTAAATATGGCATTGGTAAATTTGCTAATCATTCTGTGTTAAGTTTTGAGAATTGTTGTTTTGTTTCCAATTTGAATAAGTCTTTTGAACCTTCATCATTTGAAGAAGCATCTAAAAATGTTAATTGGAATAATGCTATGAATGAAGAAGTATGTGCTTTACATGAAAATGACACTTGGGAAGAGGTTGAACTTCCTTTTGGAAGGACACCCGTAGGTTCTAAGTGGGTTTTTAAAATCAAGTATAAGGCCAATGGTGAAATTGATAGATATAAAGCTAGATTAGTAGCTAAAGGTTGTTCACAAAAAGAAGGTCTTGATTATGATGAGACTTTCAGTCCTGTGGTTAAAATGAGTACTGTTAGATGTCTTATAAGTTTGGCTGTTCAAAATGATTGAAAATTGTTTCAACTTGATGTGAATAATGCTTTTCTTTAGAAGGTAACAAAGTTTGTAAGTTAAAAAAGTCTTTGTATGGTTTGAAACAAGCTCCTAGACAGTGGAATCAAAAATTGACAGAAGCATTGTTTGAAAATGGTTTTAAACAATCTCAAAATGATTATTCTTTGTTTATCAAGAAAAAAGGAAGTACAGTTTTGTTTCTTCTGGTTTATGTTGATGATATGGTTATTTGTGGAAATTGTGAAACTGAAATTGAACATTTTAAAAGTTTTTTACAAAACAAGTTTAAGATCAAAGATCTTGGAGAGTTGAAATATTTTTTGGGGATTGAAGTTTTAAAAGATAGCAATGGGATACGTTTGAATCAAAGGAAGTACTGTTTAGAGTTACTTCATGATTATGGTTTACTTGCTTGCAGGCCTGTTTTAACATCTTTGCCTGAGAATATTGTTTTGAATCATAAAGGAACGGATGATGACAAGTTATTAAAAAATATAACAAGTTATCAAAAGTTAATAGGGAAGCTTATATATCTTACTATGACATGGCCTGACATTGCTTATGTTGTTCATTGTTTAAGTCAATATATGCATGCTCCCTTACAGTCTCATTATGGTATTGCTTTAAGAGTTTTGAGGTATATTAAGCTTGCACCAGGAAGTGGTATAAGTTTTAAGAAAAATAGTGGCAATTTTGATGTTGTTGCATATTCAGATGCTGATTGGGCAAAATGTCCAGTCACTAGAAGATCAGTGTCTGGCTATTGTGTTTTTGAAAATGGGAATATTGTTTCCTGGAAAAGTAAGAAGCAAAATACCTTATCCAGGTCTTCAGCTGAGGCTGAATACAGGTCTATGGCATCTTTTACTTGTGAGGTAATGTGGATTCTTAAGATCTTAAGAGATCTAGGAGTTATGGATAATCTTTTGCCAGTAAAATTATGTTGTGATAATAAGTCTGCTATGCAAATAGCTGCTAATCCAGTTATGCATGAGAAGACTAAGCATTTTGATATTGATGTGCATCTTATTAGAGAACAGGTTCCTTTTGGGTTGATTGAAACTGTGAAAGTTGGTTCTAAAGAACAAACTGCTGATGTGTTGATTAAGGCACTTAGGTCTGCACGACATGCAGTCATGGTTAAGAAACTTGGCATGATAAACTTGTTTGCTTCATCAGTTTGAGGGGGGGGGGGGTGTTGAAATAAATACTCTTTCAAACTTATGAAAATCCAGGGTTTGTTTGGTAACATTTATATAACTAATATTACTTTGAGTTGTGTTTGTATTGTTTGTGTTTGTGCAGGGTGCAAAGTGTAACATGTGTGTATATAAACTCATATCCGAGCTAGGGTTTCATTATTCAGCTTTATCTCTCACAATCAAAACACGCAGTCATAAACTCTCTCTCAAAGTTGTATTGTTACTTTCATAGTTTCTGGGTTTCTTTCATAGATTGTTTAGTAGATCATCTTGATCTACAGGTTTTAGGTTTGGTTTAGTTTGGTGATAGTGTGTGAGTTGGTTGTTTCAGATTGCACTCATTAGGAGGACAATCTTATTTTGGTTCCTGTATTGTATTGGCTTGCATCCGTTTGGGGACAAGTCTTCAGTATTTATAGTTGTAATAAAGAAAGATCACCAAGGGGTGGTTGGTTGGGTGATTACATAGTTGTTTTTGTGCCATTTTAACAACTTTATTAGATATACTGGAATACTGGTATATATGTATGTGGTCATATTTATGTTCACAATAGTTTACATCTTCATACGAGTTTTAAGGTCGCCCTCTTTTTTATGTGTGTATTATACAGGGCCTTGGTAAGAAACATAGGAAAGGAAGATAACGACAACTCTTCACTCTTTGTGAGTCTGTTCATGCTTCAAATTCGTCTTCGACTCCAGCTTCAATCAATAGACCATTGTCACCAACAAGGCTTCTGGAACCAAGTGAAGATGCCATATGGGAGAATAAGGGGGGGTTTAGAAGGAAAAAGCTTGAGGTTTCTCAACTTAAACTACTTGCACCACCAAGACAACGAGTTGATGCCAATGACTCATGGTCTATCCCAACACCAATTGTACCCTTTGGAAATACTGATGAAATAATTCCCAAGTAACTATAGTTTTTCTCCACAATAAAGTACATGTACTAATTTTCTTATGGTTAATATGAACATTACCTTATTTTTTGTTTTAACATTATATTCATTCAACGTTATTATATCTAAGCATTTTACAATTTCTTTTATCGTTAAAAAATTCTTAAAGCTAGCCGCCCATTGGGCGGGCCTTGAGGCTAGTTTAAATACATTACTCGTTTTACTAAAATGCATGCTCGTTTACTTAAACACATTACTCGTTTACTTATTACATGCTCAATTACTTTCTTTTGAACACAAGTCCTTAAAACTTTTTCGTATTGCCTACTGACCAAATGTACCGGTCAACAAGACCAAATGAACTGTTAACAAGACCGAATGTACCTGTCAAACAATTACACACACACAACCGAATGTACCGGTCAAACAAACATTAAATCTTGTGGTCCACACTACATTACTACTTACTTACACCTATGAACTCACCAAATTTATGTTGACTAGTTTTAGCATGTATTTCTGAGGTTCTTAGACGCACATGCATGGTTTGCATCTGGAGCATCAATACTAGAGACATTTTGCGGTATCATCATGGCAAGGACTTACTGCATAACTTACGGTCGATTGTGAAACAAAAATTTATTTTCAGTTTGTAAACTTTTGGATTATCACTTTATAAAACATTGCTTCTTTAATCGAACGTATATTTTCAAACGACTCATCTAGAGGTCGTTCAATGTAACGGTGACTTTGTTTCCATGAAAGTCACGCCCCGATATCTTCCCATGCGATATTTTGTGGGTGTTACGATATGGGTGTTCAAAAAACCCGACAAACTGAGCCGAACTGCTCAATTCGAAAACGGAAAACCCCGCTTATCACAGTTAGGTTAAAGTTTTTAGTTTTAGATATCCGCGGTCCCCATGACACTCGTGATTGCATGGAACTCCCCGAACAAACTTTTACGGATTATGCATTCTCGTGTACCGATACAAGAGGGAGAGGATCCGCAACAAAAGAGTCTAAGAACTAAATTCATGATACCCACATACAACAGGGACCATTTATGTAATTAACTCTCTAAAAGAAAAGAGTCTAAGAACTAATATATTTAGGCTTTTGACAATAAGGGGGTTCATATATTTAGGGTTTGAAATTCTTTGTATATTCACACCTAGTTTGTTTTCAGGATGACGTCATTCTCTAGTGTTGTTTTCTTATGCCCTTTACTTGTAACCACTCTTCTACTCGCCAAAGTAACTACTGGTGACCTGGATAAAGATTATGATGAAAGCTACAAGGCATCAAATGCCTCTCCTTGGGATGTTTTAGACCAGGATCAGTATCAGCATTACCGGCTTTGGGGGCTTGTAAGTTTTCTATCATGCATCTTCTTTCATAATATACCTAAATCTCTTTCAAACTTCTTATATCTGTTTTTGCAGTATCGCAATTCATCATCATTAACCAAAACAGCCACAAGTATGAAGAAACTGAATAAGGCACTGACCCATCAAGAGTATGTTAATAGCCGGATTAAAATGGCTGCGTGGCTGCTTTTCGGGCCTGAAAAAGCCCGATCAAATCTCCTTGCTGTTAGATCCCCTCATCTTTTAACGGATGACGACCTCCAATGTGTCGAGTCTACAGTAAGATACCACAAACTTCATATAGTAAATTGTCTACTTTATATTTTGTAATCTTTCGTTTTCACTTATGAGATTGTTTTTTTGGAAGGTGCAATCCTTTGTGAAACAATGTGGTGTGCTATATGTGGACGCAGTCATGCACCGTAGATGGTTTTCTAACATCTGCCGCTATGCTCCTAACAAGCAAGGAATAGAAATGGCATTTTTTGCTGCTTGTGTATTCACCAGAGTAAGTGGTGCGTATAATGATTATGATGAACCCCGCAAGGCCTCAAATGCCTCTACTTGGGAGGTTTTAGAAGCAATTGCTAACAGTACCACCAGCTTTCATCGCTCCACTGCCGTAAGTTTCAAGGACCCCCAACTCTACCGGCTTTGGGGAAATGTAAGTTTTTTGTGATCATCATTTTTAAGATGATTTTCTTTACTACGACTCATCATTTTCAAATTGCTTATATTTGTTTCATTGTGTTTTTGCAGTATCGTAATTCTTTAAGATCAAAAACGCTCTCAACCATGAAGACTCTGGATCATATATTCTCTGCTAAAGAGTATGTCAGCAGCCGGATTAAAATGGCTGCTATTATTCTTTTTGGTCCTGAAAAAGCCTGGTCAACCCTCCATTCGCCTCAACGGCCCGGGTCACACTTTGTGGATGATTGGCAGTGCTTCCATTATACGGTACATATTCCAAACATTAATATTACTAATAAATAAAATTAACTATTTGGGATTTTCGGATTTAACATAGCTTCTTATTCTTCGTCAACAACTAAGTCCTGTTAATTAGTTATGGCTTGGCATCTTAGATGCAAGCTTTGTGCTATTAAAAAAAAAAAAAAAAAAAAAAAAAAAAAGTTGAACAACATGTGAGGTCATAACTGCTCTTGAGAATTGAAGTTCTCATTGCACCTTAATGTTTGACTAGTTGTGATATTTATATGGAACCACATGTTTAGGCTTTTTTTGCAACATTTTAAATGTTCTTATTCATGATATATAGACTAAATATGGTCATTTTTAATTTAGAGGATGAAAACTCATTAACTTACCTGTTTTTATTGATTAACAACATGTACTTGATTGAGCATATATAATCCCTTCGTTTTACACGCAATACTTATGTCCATTTCACACCTAAACATCAGTAGCATTGTGAACATGCATGAAAAAGACATGGTGCGACATATTAGGTTTACAACATAACACTTAATAATAACAAGAAGCTGCTTAAAACTTCATGCTATAAACCGGTCAAGAAACACCTCAGTTCTACACCATTGCGTAGTCCATGAATTTGTTACATCATTTGTAGTTGCCAGAAAGAAATATGACTACGAGCTTAATATAAACATATATGTTTTTACTTTTCCCTTCTATATATTTTGTGAGTGTTCATTTTCTAACTGAAATTGGTATAATTGAAGGTGAAACTATTTGTGTACCGTTGTGACTTTCGGTCCCTGAATGGGTTGCTACACATGACATCCTTGGCTAATCTGTGCAATAATGTGGATGACAAGGCAGCAATAAGGGATGCAGTCATTGCTGCGTGTGGCATAGAAGATATTAAGCCATATGGTAACCACATTATAGTATATATATATATATACCTTTTCATCTGTTTATGCAAGTAAATTAATGATCAATACAAGGGTCTCGTTTAAATGTCATAGATGAGATTAATAGACATGTAATCATATGTTGTTACTTAATTATTTTTTCCAACTAACTTTGATGAGTGCCTAAAATGGCATATACCCTCTTTTAAGTTGCCTTAGATCTGAGAATAGTGGAAATACTAATGAGTGTGCCTAATTTTATTTAAAACCACAGCTATTAATGTGAAAAATCCGACTATAAAAGTCATCCCCGCGCCTATCCGTGGCTCTTCAGAGTATTGTGAACGTGTTACCGTGAAAGGTGCATCTAGAGTGACCATCAGGAGTTTTGCCAATATATATCGTGTTTTGGTACGTCCTTCAGAAACATGGGGGTGGCATGACAAGGCCCATATTTGTGTTCACAGGTAAGTAAGAATCAATCCGGCATTTATCTTTATTTTATTGAATGATGACAAATTCTGCCTGACTACACTTTTAACCTTTTTTTAATTAAATTTTGCTCGAAAGGTATTTTGCATTTTAGCGTAACATTTAATCATTTCCCTTTTCGCTTAATTATTTAACTTAAACATAGCCAACCGCTGTCTGGGATAACCCATCTATAATTAAACTGTCAAAATAGCCTGTAACAGGTCTTAGTGATACATTTTTGCTCACTTAGAAAGGTGTATGCAGACATGCTTCACTGGGATTATGCCAATGTGAAAAGGATGATTGGAGGCCCCTTGAAAACGAAATGTGGAGTTTTGTCATGTCCCCTTATGAGGAACGTTATGTGGATGTGAAGTTTAGAAGTGGAATTTATGGTCATGTTACCTTCTCTCTTGATGAATGTATGTGTTCAAGTCTCTGTGATTTTATTGAATTCGTAGTTTCTACAAATTATATTGTCTTTTCAGCATTCTTGTCTCGTGTTGCAGTACGAGATGGATGGTATTTTGCTTATCTTTCAACTGGAGTCGCTTTACTTTTCTTGGCATCTCGTGATAGCAAGTGGGTTCCATTTTAATACATCAGCTAGTTAACTTTTGAATTTTGGCTGCTATTCTCATACTGTGTTTATCAGGTACTTTCTGCCTGCCAATGCTGGTTACATTGTAGCCCGCTTTATCAAACTGGTGCTGTGTGTCATCGGAGTTGCATGTATTTTTCAGGTCAGTTATGGTTCCTTTTTTGTTTGTGATTTTCTGTTTTTTAATGACTTTTGCATTTCAAAAAAATCAAATCATTCCTTATTAAGTAATAATTAATTTATTCTGGATTTATTTTAAAATATTTTAAATAAAAGAAAGGCTAAATCTTTCCAAATTTGCTTGCTTTTGTGTTGGTAGACCTATAATCATGGATAGTATGACTGCTTTTGTGTGTAAAAATAGTGTTGGTAGGACTGAGTATGCTAGAGTATTGGTGGAAGTGGATGCTAGTAAAGATCTTAAGGAGAATGTTGAACTACAATACAGAGATAGGGATAAGAATGTAAAAGGTACTAAGATTGTTAAAATCTGTTATGATTGGAAACCTCCCATATGCACTCATTGTAAGGTCTTTGGACATAATTTTAAGGGATGTAAAGTCAGAGTTAAATCTGAAGAGGAAATCATTGCTGATAAAGTTGAAACAACTAAGAATGATTTTGTTAATAAGGAGAAAGAACCTATGCAAAAACCTGCCAAGAAGCCTAGTAGATATGGGAATAATTCTGGTAATAGTAGAGGGAATGGTAGTAAACAGGTTAATGTAGAGAGGAATAAAGGAAATGGTCATGTTAGACAGCAATGGAGTACGAAAGATGTTAGGACTGAAAATAAGGAGATAGGACAAACTAGCAAAAGTAATTTTGATAAGGAATTTCCTGTGTTGAATGGTAATAAGACTCAATAGAATAAGAGAAATGTGCAGGAGAAACAAAATAATACCAAAAATAGTTTTGATGCTCTTAATAGTTTGGAAGCTGAGAATATACAAGACATTAATATAATGAATGATAAGAATATTGTGGATAAGTACCTTAGCACCAAGTTGAAGCCTAGTATGACTGTTATGAAGACATGGTTTCAGGAGATGACAAATTATTTCAATAGGGCTTGGGATGCTGATAGGGAAAAAGAGAAAAATGATAGGAAGAATGGTATGGAGGAAATTGTTGAGGATGTTTTTGAAGATGAATATGAAGCAGCTAAGAAAATTGTAGCTGATGAATTAGTTGGGACCAGTAGTTCAATATTGAACTAGTCTATCTTTTTTCAATTTCCTTATGGATTACAAAATAGGAATATGGAATATTAGAAGTATGAATAATGGAAAAAGGCAAAAAGAATTAAAAAAATTCATTTATGAAGAAAAATTACATGATTTCTCTGTCATTGAAACTCATGTCAAAGCTCCTAAATTGAGTAAGGTTTGTGACAAAGTGTTTGGTCAATGAGGTTGGGTTCCTAATATAAGTCAGTGTAGTGGAGGATGCAGAATCACTGTTGGTTAGAACAGTAATGAAGTTCATGCTATATAGTACTTCACACAACTAGGCAAATGGTTTTCTGTCAAGTAGAGGATCTTCAATCACATAATAAGATCTATTGTAGTTTTGTATATGCTGATAACAATGGTATTGCTAGAAGGGTGTTGTGGAGAAATTTACAGATGGCTAAGATTGTTACTAATGGCGGTCCATGGGTTCTAATGGGAGATTTCAATGTTACTCTTAAAATTGATGAGCATACTGCTGGTAAATCTACTATAACAGGTGAGATGCAGGAGTTTATTGATTGTGTAGATTGCATTAAAGTGGAGGACATTTGTAGTAAAGGGCTGTTTTTGACTTGGATCAAATCTCCTACTAAGCCTAGTACTAGTATTCGATCAAATCTCCTACTAAGCCTAGTACTAGTATTGTGAAGAAGCTTAATAGAATTATGGCAAATGAAGATTTTATCACTAAGTATACCCAGTCTTATGCTGAGTTTCATCCTTTTATGGTCTCTGATCATGCTCCTTCTGTCTTGGTTATTCCTCAAAATTTGGTAAGGAAGAAAAGAAACTTTAAGTTTGTCAACTATATTGCTGATAAATGTGAATTTATGCCTCTGGTTGAGAAGATTTGGTCTGAAGAGGTTCATGGAATCCATATGTTTAAGCTTGTAAAAAAACTTAGATCATTGAAATGGCATCTTAATAAGATGAATTGAAAAATGGAAGTCTTTTTGATAGAGTAGTTAAGCTAAGAGATCAGTTGAAGAACGCTCAGTTGGATGTTGAAAAATATCCTCATGACGAAGGTAAAAAAGAGCTTGCTCCTACTATTCTTGATGAGTATAATGAGGCAGTTGATGATGAAGAAAAATTGCTTTTTTCAGTGTGCCAAGGTGGATTGGTTAAGTGAAGGAGATAGGAATATAGCATACTTTCATAAAGTTGTGAAAAGCAAGAAAAGTATGAATAGAATTCTTAGTATCACAAATGCATCTGGTAATATTGTGGAAGGTGAACAGATGGCAAATACTTTTGTTAGCCATTTTGAACATTTTTTGGGGAAGGCTGTTAATGTGGATCATATTTGAGTCTGTAGGAGATATTTTCACTAATACTCTTTGTGATATTGATGCTCTTGATATGGAAAGGGAAGTTACTGATAAGGAGATTAGAGATGCTATGTTTGATATTGACAATTGCAAAGCACCTGGTCCTGATGGTTACACTGCTTGTTTTTTCTAAAAAGCTTGGAGTATTATTGGAAAGGATGTATGTGATTCAGTCAAGGAGTTCTTTTCTTCTGGTAAATTGCTTAAAGAGATAAATTCTACTATTCTTACCCTGATCCCTAAAGTCAGTAATCCAAAATTGTGACTAAGTTCAGACCTACAACATGTTGTAATGTTCTATACAAATGTATAAATAAGATTCTCACTAACAGAATGAAGACTAGTTTAGATAAGTTGGTGAATCTGAATCAGAGTGCATTTATTCAAGGAAGAAGTATTCAAGACAATATTCTGTTAACTCAAGAACTATAATAGAAAAGGTGGTTCAAAGAGATGTGCTTTGAAAATTGATATTGCTAAAGCCTATGATACTGTTAATTGGGAATTTCCCGAACAAATTCTCATTAAATTTGGGTTTCATGGTAAAATGGTGGATTGGATTTACACTTGCATCTCTTCATCAAGTTTTTCTATTTGCTTGAATGGTGAAATTAAAGGGTATTTCAAAGGTGGCAGAGGTTTAAGACAAGGGGATCCTATTTCTCCATACTTGTTTACACTGATAATGGAAGTTTTCACATTGATATTCACCAATAAGATCAGTAATGCTTCAAATTTCAAGTATCATGCTGGTTGTAAAGAGATGAAGTTAACTCACTTATGCTTTGTTGATGATTTGATGGTGTTGTGTTATGGCAATAAAGATTCCATTACTGTTATAAAGGATGCTCTGAATACTTTTAGTAAAATTTCTGGCTTGGTGTCAGATATGGAGAAAAGCACAATCTTCCTTGGAAATATTAGTGTAGCAGAACAGAGGAGTATATTGAATGTGATCCTTTTAAAGTGGGAAGTTTTCCTGTTAAGTATCTTGGAGTACCTCTTCTAACCAAAAGATTGGGGAAAAATGAGTGTAAACAATTATTGGATACAGTGAAGAACAAGGTGAATGACTGGAAGAATAAGTTTATATGCTGGTAGAGTGCAACTAATAGCTCCAGTTCTTGGATCTATGCAGATTTATTGGGCTTTAGTGTTTCTTTTGCCTAAATCTACTATTAAGGACATTAAAAGAGTGCTAAAAGGTTTTCTATGCTGTCAAGGAGATTTGGCAAGGGGTAAGGCTGAAATTGCTTGGAAAACTCTGTGTAAACCCAAATGTCAAGGAGGTCTTGGTTTCAAACAGTTAGGTTTATGGAATGAAGTTCTATTAACAAAGCAAATCTGGAACATTGTGGATCATAAAGAAAGTTTATGAGTTAAATGGATTCATGTGGGAAAATTAAGAGGTCATAGTTTTTAGGAAGTGAATGCTGAGTATAATGATAGTTGGATTTAGAAGAGATCTTTATGATGCAAGGTTTGATGCTAAAGCCAATGTTGCAGAGATGATTAATGACAATCAATGGTTATCGGGTGATGAGTGGGGCAATAGATTTCCTGAAATTACTAGTATTCATGTTCCTAATCTTACTGATACCAGTGATAAAGCTATATGGAGAGATGCTAATGGCAACTTGAAGACTTTCTCAGCAAAACAAATATGGGAGGATTATCAAGTAAGTGTGCCTGAGGCAAATTGGAAGAAACTTGTTTGGTACACCCAGTGTATTCCTAGCCATTCTTTTGTTCTGTGGATGGCCATATTAGGTAGATTACAAACTCAAGATAGACTATTTCAATGGAATAAAGACATGGGTATGAGATGTTCACTATGCAATATGTGTATGGACTCTCATGATCATCTATTTTTTCAGTGCAGTTTTGTAACTAGTGTTTGGGAGATCATAAAGGACAAAAGTTATATTCAGTCTCAGTCAGAATTGGATGGACAATGTGAATTCTATGTCTACTAAAAGTAATGACACAATTAAAAATGTCGTAAGCAGGCTTGTATTTGGTTCAATGGTATACTTCATTTGGCAAGAATGGAATAGAAGACAGTTTATTAATGAAAGAAGAAGTTCTCAATGTTTAGCTGATATAATATTGGATACTGTCAAATTGAGGCTTGCTGGTCTTAAAGTCCTAGATTCTTTAAATGTCCAAAGTGTGGCTAAGAAGTGGAATGTGGAATTCAAGAGGATTCAACCTATGGGTAAAATTATGGTCAAATTGTAAGCCTAACTGGTCAGAGTGGGAGTGTTTGGGATAAGCATAATTATGCAGAATTTTTGAAAGTGAATACTGATTCTTTTTCTACTATACTAAAAGGATCAATTCTGATCATTACATTGGATTAACACCTTGTATCTTGGAGTCTTAACTGCTGTGACTGTACTTATTGTTCCCCATACTTTTGATCAGGCTGGCCCTGGGAGGAGTCTAATTGAGGAATGTTTGGGACAATAATAGGTCTAATTCAATATAGATATTCCATAAAGTAGGGTTATCCAATGTGAAGGGTAAATGATCTATGAGAGGAGTGCAATAAGGATGGAATTTAGAGTTGTGAAAGATGAAGCTTCATGGTCCATCCTTTGCATTCCCACAGGAGGTAATGGGGTCCTCCCTCAAAGAGTGTGTTCCTAGATGTGTGAAGCCATTCTAGAGATGGAAATGTAGCACATCTAGCAGAGCCCTTGACTTAGAGGGGTTATGGTGCATAGTGATGCCCATCTCTTGTCCTGTTCTAACTATTATGGTGCCAGGTTGAATGGTTTTAATAGGAAATAGATGGGAAATGTAGCTAGACGGTAGGTGCAACAAAAGGATGAATTATAAAAGGTGAATTCTAGTGACAAGGAATGAGTCTGAATGATCAAGCGAAGGCGGATATATAGAGTGTATCTAGTAATGATATGATATGCATTTGTATGTCTGATATTGTGTTGTCAGATATAATGTCTAGTAGTATATGATATATGTAGTAGTAGAATTCTGTTTCATTGATTCTGTTGTTGGGTTATGTCCAAAACAGAAATTTCTTTATTCCTTGTATTGTAAAATGTTTGGAGTAATATATAAATTCACCTTTTGCACCAAAAAAAGTGTATGCGAGACACCTAGTCTTTTTTATACAGTGACAGATATATGATTTTTGATCACACATCTGATGCATCTACAGGAAAATTTTGTGTAGGGTCCATACACGGCATGTTACCATTGTTGCACTGGTTCATTTACTTCAAGGATCGAATTATTAACACACAAGATTAACAAGATTTGATGAATTGAGCATGAGAGTTTGGGACAAAAACTTGTAACATGAAATACACCAAACTAAATATGTATTGATCGATTGTTTTGAATTACAATTGATGATGTTTACAGACTCTTAATCCTATTTATACTTGATGAATCGATTTCAATGATACATCATGACTGTTAGACTAAGAGGTATACCGATTCAATCCCTATAAAAGTCGTGACCTTCTAAGAAACGGTTTATACTGTTATCTTATTGGCCCAGCCAAAACTAACTTTGGTTTATACCAAAAACTTACAGATACATAATATAAATACACTAAACTACCCTTAGCATTTGCTTCTATAACATTAAGGTCCAACATTCACCCCCTAATGTTATAGACGGAAATCGAGTCTTCTTTACTTGACTTCACAGCAATGTGGGTTCATCGTCAGTTTCATAAATGAGATGTGCGTGTTCCTCCTTTTCTTTCTTCTTCCATTTGATACACTCATATCCAAGGTGTCCATAGTTGTTACATCTATAACATTTCATTTCTTTCTTGAATCGTACTCCTTGATGTATGTCTCTTCTTTGACTTCTTTCGCCCTTTTCCATGTTGTATTGCTTTCTTACTTGCATTCTTTCTTACTTGGTTTCTTGTGATCGCCAAACGTGATCAACCTTACTTCTTACTTTTGATCGTAGGATCAGTTTCTTACTTGCTTTGAAACAAAAGTTTCTCTTACTGGTTAAGATCAAAATGATCTTTCCCACTTGCTTTGAAACACTGAGGTTTCTCTTACTTGTGAAACGCTAAGGTTTTCTTACTAGTGAAACACTGAGGTTTCTCTTACGGGGTGAAACACTACGGTTTCTCTTATCGGGTGAAACACTACGGTTTCTCTTACTTACTTACTTTGAAACGCTAGAGTTTTGAAAACAATAGGTTTCTTTCTTACTTCTTACTATATGAACCACAATGGTTCGGTTTCTTACTTCTTACCAGTTTTGTATTTTTCTAATTTGAAATAACTGATTTTGTCTCCCTGAATAGAAATATCAAATCTTTATTCTTACTTTCTTACTTGAAAACTTTTCTTAAATCTGATCCTTGCAATCTGATTTACACCCTCTTGCAATTTGACTTGTATCCTTACAATCCGACTATATCTTTCTTACTTTCTTTTTCTTCCTTACTTTCCCTTTTATCTAAAAAAGCCCTAAATCTAATTAGATTAAAACAAAGAGAAAATACAGAAAATACCAAATCAATCCTTCAATCTTTCTTTTGGAATCGGCTGGAATGATTATCAAAGGAATTTATGTTTCCTACAATCAGTCGATGCTTTATGTGGGAACAATAATCTAATCACTTTGAACACAGGTCCTGGTCCGGTTGTCTTCTTTGGTTCCGTTTGTCTTCTTACTTCTCCAATCGATGAGTGAACGAGTATCTTCCTTCTTCTTCCCTCAATCTTTCTTTTTTCTGATTTCCAACCAACAACATACAACAAACACATTTCTTTTCTTCAGAATTGTTTCGCCAAAAATCCTTGGTGTCTCTTCCCTTCTAAGTCTTTTGATTTTCTTGATCAAAAACTTGAATCAAAACTTGTAATCTTGCAACTACTCTCTAATACCACTGTTGCACAGGTTCATTAACTTTCAGGATCGAATAATTAACACACAAGATTAACAAGATTTGATGAATTGAGCATGAGAGTTTGGGAGAGAAACTTGTAACAGAAAATACACCAAAGTGAATATGTATTAATCGATTGTTTTGAATTACAACTGATGATGTTTACATACTCTCAATCCTATTTATACTTGATGAATCGATGCCAATGATACATCATGACTGTTAGACTAAGAGGCATACCGATTCAATCCCTATAAAAGTCGTGACCTTCTAAGAAACGGTTTATACCGTTATCTTATTGGCCCAGCCCAAACTAACTTCGGTTTATACCAAAAACTTGCATATACATAATATAAATACACTAAACTACCCTTAACATTTGCTTCTATAACATTATGGTCCAATAACCGTAACCTTCAAATCTCTATCTTTATAAGATTTACAATGGACAAAAGATAGTAATAATAAAAAGTATCAACTTTTCTTAGTACTTTGCCATCTAAGGTTGTTTAATTTGATGGTGTATATATATTAGGATAATTCCAAAAATACTTGGTTGTCCTTTGCTTTTACTTTTCTAGACGGAATCTTTTCCCCTTTTGAAACTAGAGCAGGGCAACCTGTAAAATTGTGCAACTACAACCAGCAAGAGACAAGTGTGACTTTACGGATTACAAGGTAGGGTAACTTGTGTACTTTTTGGCCAACTGGTGTACTGATAACTTTATGTGTTTAAAGATATTGTTACATGTAAATCATTCATTAGATAACTAGCAGGGTACCCGCGCGTTGCAGCGGAGGGTACCCTGTGACAATTAACCAGAGAAATAGATCCTGATGAGGCATGACTCACAAGTTTGTATCGGTTCCAACGGGTCCTCTTTGGTTCATTTTCGGATGGCTTTTTTTGGCTAACCGAACCAGTGGCGACACCGGTTCCCGGTTGAACCCGTGGTCCGGTCTGGTTTTCAAAACTATATGTACCATCAACTTGTTAGATTGTATAAACTTTTGTGTGTTTTATTAATTTTTACAATATGTATAATAACATGTACTTTTCATTTTAGGGGTGTTTTAAAAATAACATTAATTAGTGTATTTAATTATTTTATATTTTGGATTATGTTGTAGCTTGTTTAGATTGTACATTGTGAAAATTTTATTGTACTTTTTTGTAAGAGGGTGTTTTAATTGGTTGTATTTAATTTGATAGTTATGCTTTTAACTGATTGTACAATATGAATAACTTATTGTATTTTTAAATAATTGTGTGTTTTAATAAGAGTATTAATTATATTTTAATTTAATATTGAAATGATGAATTTTAAGGCATTAAATGCATAATTGTATTGATATTACTGTACTTTTAGCATTAAAAGGTGTAATGTTGAATTTTAAGGTTTGCATTAATTTTTAAGCAATTAATGGCTAAAAGTGGCATATACATGTAGCTACAAAATTTGTAAATATCTAATTGTATTGATTTTAATGTATTAAATGTCTAATTATGTTGATATTACTTGTACTTTTAACATTAAAATATGTAATGCTTAATTTTAAGTAAGCTAAATGCTTAATTTTAAGTAGCCCTTTTTATAAGATAGTTATTATATGATTATCGTAATTATTCTCTTCAAACACCATATATATATATATATATATATATATATATATATATATATATATATATATAAAGGAAATCTTTCTTGTTGCAGCTTACACCATAGACAACACCCAAAACTTTATCAAAAATGACGACTCTACAGATGCAACTCCTTCCGATTATGGATCAGGACACATAAATCCAGCAGCAGCAACAGATCCGGGGTTCATCTATGATTTCAACACCAACAATATCTTCAACTTACTTTGCAACTATCACGCAAGCCCCGCACAACCAAAGAATTTAACCAAAACACCGTTATAACTTCAACTATCCGTCAATGCGTGTCTCTAATATGAAAGGGAACTTATCGGTTTACAGGACTGTTACTCTTTATTATGCGAAACTTGAACCAGTTAGAGGAGTAAAAGCTTCGGTACGTCGATCGAGACGGAAATTTAAAAATGTGTCCAAGGCTATATATAGTACGTATTAAACAAAAAATATGTCCAAGGCACATACAGTATTAAATAAAAAGTACTATGTCACAATCATTTCAACATTTATATATATATATATATATATATATATATATATATATATATATATATATATTAAGGATCAAATAAGAAGAATAATAAAAATATGAAAGATAAGAAATAACAACAACCACACATTCTAGATGCACCTACAAAAACGGATGCATCTTCATTCAAATTTTCCCTCCCACATTAAAATGTGTGGCTAGAATTACTTCTTACCCTTCTTATTTTAATTATTCTTTTTATTAAATCCCTTCCCTATATATATATATATATATATATATATATATATATATATATATATATATATATATATATATATATATAAAGTGGTGCCCAAATCATGAAAAAAAAGATGTGAATGAGTTTCAACGAAGAGATTTCACATTACAAAACTCAGTTACAATAATGTCACATTATGCCAATTATTCTTAAACGAAAAATGAAAAACATTAGATGATCATATTACATTTTCAATCAACCATAAACCTGGGACGGAAGCCGTGGAGTCAAGAGGACCTCCAATGGCGTCTTTTTTGGAATAGTCAAACCAGGGCTTTCAGTCATATCCACCTGGAGACCTCCGGGTGGACCCAATTCGAAAGAATGGACAAGACGAGCCAATGTTAGATGAAGCACCTGGAGCCCAAATGTGGCCCCGGGGCATGAACGTCGACCTGAGCCAAATGGCATCAACACAAATTGTTGTCCTCTCAAGTCGACATGTTCATGATGTTCTAAACCCATGAACCTCTCGGGTTTAAATTCAGATGGATCACTCCAAACCCTCTCGTCCCTTTGAATCTTCCAAACATTAACAATTAACCGAGTCCCAGCTTTGACATTGTAACCAGCAACCGTACAATCTTCCATTGCCTCTCTTGGTCCTAAAAGCGGGCCGGCTGGATACAAACGTAAAGTTTCTTTGATTACAGCTTGAAGAAACACAAGGTTCTTAACATCAGATTCATCAACTTGTCTGTCTTTTCCTACGTGTTCGTCTAGTTCATGTTGTAATTTCTTTAGGACTTCAGGATGGTTTAACAATAACGAGATTGCCCAAGTTAGTGTCCCAGCCGTAGTGTCACTCCCTCCTAGAATCAATGCCTGCAGGATGCATCAAAAAGAAACTATTTATTATCAACATGTACTGTAAAAACTAAAAAGTATAATGGTTTTTTTGTTGAAAGAACTCCATCTAAACAAGTATAATTTACCAAACACGTAGACTTGATGCTAGTATCTGAATCATGCTCAACGTTGGAGAGTTTCCCTTGGTCTTCAAGCGACAACATCACATCTATAAAATCTTTTACCTCGTCTTTATTTCGTCCCAAATCTAATTTCTTCTTTTGCCGATGCTCATCTAGCCATCCTCCAAGCACCAAATCAAGATCCTTCGCGGTCTTCTTCATCTGCTTCTCATACCCTTGTAAATCCAACCACCAAAGAAAAGGTATCGCATCTGACACCACAAAAATACCAATCAAACGAAAGAAATCACTTATGGCCTTTTGACACCTTTCGGCCTCCTCCCCACCACCTCCCACACCAAAATAACGCTTTCCCGCCACCATCATAACAACAATGTTTAGCATCATATGCTCTAACCATTTGTTCAATTCAACAACCACTGGCCCATTAGAGTTTTCCTTCCATCTCACGTAAAGTTCATTAATACCCGTATTAATCTCAGATGACCTTACATCTTTAAGCATCTCGAGCCTGCGGTTGGAGAGTAGCTCAATGGTAGCAATCTTTCTCATCTCACGCCAAAAAGGAGTATATGGTGCGAACCCAAAGACTGCATAATTATAACCCATATGCTTAACAGCAGCGGTTTTCGGCCTAGAAGCAAGTGCTTTATCATTTATAGTAAAGCACTCTTTGGCTACTTCCCAACTGCTAACCACGAAAGCACGGCGGGTCCCTAAACGGATATTAAGTGCTGGCCCGTATTTATCAGCCATTGCACCGAGTGTACGATACAGAAGCTGGTCGCCACCCCCTAGCAGATGGAGATGTCCGATGATAGGCCATCCACCATCAAGTTCAGGAGCTTCTTTAGCTATTGATTTCGACTTGGTTAGATTGATAAACATGAACAAGAAAAGAAATGATAGGGAAACGAGTGACACAATTAATTCGAGTGAGCAATTCATTGTGTAGAAGTAGTATTTTTGTTGTGGTGTTGAACATATAGCATGGGCATGTCTTTATATAGTAGCATTTTAAGGTTAGTTTATTCTTATATTGTATGAATGCCATATATAGTATTATGTATATTATATAATGTATTTGAAACTATTCTATAATTAGATATGCTTAAAATTCAGACTTTTATTTGCTTATTATAGAAGGATTTCAAAATTAATTGGTTAGGAAGCAAGTTGGTTAGGAAGTAATTAAGTTGGTTAGGAAGTTTGTTAGGGAGCAGACTAAAATTATTTGTCTTAACAATCTCTATCATCTCTACTTATAAAACATAAAGACAGTTAAACGTGTAACTGAATAACCGAATAACACAAAATATAGTCACAGGTACCCGCTGCTGCATTGCGCGGGTATCGTTCTAGTATTATACTACTATGCAAGTATATGTACTCCCTCCGTCCCAAAAAAAGAGTCCATAAACAAAAAATGTTGAAATTATTATATGTGTAACTAATGCTAGTTTTGATCGATAAAAGGTCATTTTTACCCTATAATTAATATAGAAATAAAAAATGAGTAATTAATGCAAGTTTTAATTTAAAGGGTAAAGTAGAAAAAATAGTCATAATTAATGTTCATATATAAAAACTGAATACTTATTTTGAGACAAACATAATTAGTAAGATTGACTCGTTTTTAAGACATACGGAGTATTATATATCCAATATTGATACATATTATACACGCAAGTGGATCATGCAACTAGTGTTTTCAGGTGTTTAATTATTCTAGTTATAAAATTTTGTTTATCAAAATACTTTTTACCGGATTTTTAGCTTTATATATAGTAACAGCACATATCAGTTTTATCATGACCTATATAGCTTGTACACATGCGGCACACAAATATTGTACATATGAAATTCGTTTCCATCATGATAAGAGCACCACTGATGCATGTTCATTCGTGGTGTAAACTTACAAAAAAAAATGAACAAGACTGAATCACTACAAAGAAAAGTTTACTTTAATTTAGGTTCTGTAAGGAAACTACGATCTCTTAGCATTCATAGATATATATAATTTGATATATTTATAACTATATTTAACATAGACAATTTGAATACATGCAATATTATTAATTACTGTAGTAAATTTTAAACTATTTTCATAAAAATATAACGTGTCTAATATGTAATACTCAGTATATATTCTCGTAGCAACATATAAAAATATACAAGATAAAGTTGCATATCAAAACAAATTTTCAGTAAACTAAGTAGTGTATCTAACAGTTGGATACGATAATCATCGATACAATTTAATACGAGTACAATACAATGTGAGGTGAATTACATAAATGGTCACTATGGTTTGCCGGTTTTTGCAGATTTAATCACTAAACTTTTTTTCGCAAGATTCAGTCGTTGAGGTTTTAAATAGTTAAAGATTCACTCCAATTTCGTTACACAAATGGTCTCTGTGGTTTGACAAAAATTACACAAATGGTCACTGAGATTTGCCAAAATAAAACTGGATCTGTAACCATTTAAAACCTCAATAATTGAACCTGGTGAAAAAATAGTTCAATAACTAAATCTGCAAAAACTGACAAACCATAGTAACAACATATGCAATTCACTCATTTAGTTATTATAGAAATAAACTAGTTTTAGAACAAGTGCAAGCACGAAGTTCTGGCAAATAGTATAACATGTAGTAATATTTCAATAACTTGATTTTAGAGTTAAATGTTGTGACAGTATATAAATTCATGGTTTTGTAATGTTTAAGATTTTTTTTTTATAATTATATTAAATTTTTTATGCTCATATAGTTATTACATCTATGGTTTTGCATGCACTAGTTTTTACATAATTTTTTCATTATGTGTTAATATCAATTAATATTTTGTTTAGATTTTTGTTACGTGAAGGATTTGACTTTTGTTTAATTGTCATGGTATTTAAGTTGATTTTGTTTAAATTTAACTATTGATATCATGCTATAGACATTATGTGTGTTTAGTAGCATATAATGACCTTGAAAATATATGTGTCGTTATTATATGTAGAATTTCATATATTTATTTTCATTTCACAATAACGTATGAAATCATGTATGCCTTCATTTTGATTTTTATATTATTGATAATAATAATTTAAGCCGATGTTTAAATCCGTACGTAGGTTAAACTTATAAAGGGAAATAACATAAGTCATTATTGAACGTAAATAGTTAAAAAAGAATTATTCCGGATATCCTTACTTAATCCGATAAGAATAACATGAGTATAAAGAGAATAGACGTAAGGAAAAATTTATTCTTCTAATCGACGTAGTTTTTTTATCGTCCATTTATATTGTTTATAATGAATCACACTTTGGTTCGTCAGTGGATCACACTTTGTACATCGGTGAATCACACCTAAGTTTGTTAGTGAATCATGTAGATCACACTATTCGTCAGGTCCTCAAGGACGTGATACACCGTCGGACCTCAATTGATATTGTATGTTATGCATAAAGAAATTTTTCATTCAAATGAAAAGTATACAAGAATAATGATTCAATTAAAGAAATAAGTCTTATTATGGTATTTTAAGCATTAATTAATGACGCAGCTAAGGTATGAAACATGACTCACAAGCAATTAAACATAATCTATTTTGTAGTATTTTAAGCATAAAGTAATGACACAAATACAATGAGGGCATGCATGGAACATACCTTTACATTAGTGTCGTGGAACTTCTGGCCTTGTTTGGTTGAACTTTCAGAATTCATTTAAGGGAGGTGAAAATTGGGAACGTGTCATTATTATATACTCCCTCCGTCCCAAAATTATTGTCCAGTTTGAATTTTCTAAGTCAAACAGGTTCAATTTTGACAATAAATAAATATTTTTTATTATATAATACTTGATGAAAAATTATACCATTGAAAAGTAAACTTAAAACCTAATTCATTTATATATTTTGCATCAAATATTAAATAACACCGAAAAAAATATTTAAAGTCAAAGTTGAAAAAGAAATACTATAAAAGTTAATAGTGAACACTAAATTTAAGACGGAGGGAGTACTAATTTTTGTATATGTACAATATTCACAATTCCCTCTTCCCTCTATATACTATAGGAGGGGAATTCGATTTTCGTGCTAACATAAACAATTGATTTCCGAATTAAGGTGCCATCTTATTGGTTGTTACATAATACATCGATCGAAGTGAATAAAACAATTCTTTTGTAAATCTTGATTGTTTGCTAGGCTGACGAAGGTTGGCTTATTTTACTAAAAGAGGGCTATTTAAAAAGAAAGTTATAAAATACACCCTGAACTTTTGATTATTGACGACTTTTTTCTACAACAAATTTTATTTACCAAGTATTAAACAGATATCTTGCGAATTCTTGAATAGAAAAAATACCGGCAAAAAGGTCTCTCGATAATGAACAAAACGAGTCTAATATTGGTGTGCTTTTGATTTATATACGATTTTATAAAAATTGTTAAAGTTTAACATATATATAGTCTTTAAATAAAAAAACATTAAAAATACACCTTTAACATATCAAATAATTTAAAAATTATTCTAAATTTTTTTAAAACTACAAGGGCCATACAGTCAGAAAAATACCCGATGCAACGCAGCGGGCGCCCCCTACTTGTATATATTATAGAGCGATAGTATCTTAAATGTTCTCGAGCGTAGACAACAAAAATTAATTGTTTGTTCCAATATTAAAAAAAAAAAAAAAAAAAAAAAAAAAAAAAAAAAAAAAAAAAAAAAAACTTACAAAACACACCCTGAACTTTTTAATATTTATGACTTTTTTAGATAACAAACTTTATTTGTCAAATATCTAATAAATACTTACCGGTTTCTTGAATAAAAAATTACTGGCAAAAAGGCCTCTCAACGACGATAAAAAAAAGCCTAATATTGATATACTTTTGACGTACGTACGGTTTTATAAAAAATGTTGAAGTGTAATATATATATATATATATATATATATATATATATATATATATATATATATATATATATATATATATATATATATATATATATATATAAGAACTTTTAAAATGCACCATTAACCTATCAAATTACTTTAAAATTATCCTAAATTTTTTTAAAACTATAACAGTCAAAATTAGCCCCGCTGCAACATACCGGTGCCCGACACAGCATTCATTTCAAAAAGGACGCCGTACGACAACTACAAATATAGCTTCACACAATATTTGTTCCAAACAAATACAACACGTGTCGGCAAAAAAAATACGACGATGTTACAACGAGAAGCCCCACTCAAACATTATTCGTAAATAATTATCGCAAAAATTCATCAAAAATTCCCGCTACAACACAACGGGCACCTTCCCACTTGTTTTATAATATGAATTGAATTTGGTTTAAACTTTGAATTTAATATACAAGACTTTAATAATGTTTGTGGAATTTAATTATTTAATCCGTGTACGCAACGGGTTATTAAACACGGTGTTGTAAAATTAATAATTTTTGATATATTATGAGTCGTTGTATTATTAACTATATTTATAATAATATTAAAGATAAAGATAACGACAATAATAAAAACAAATCTTTTTAAGAAAACTATTAAGTTTGGGAGTAATTACTAAGGGGGTGGGAGTGGTTCACTCACCCTCCCTTCCTTCACTTACTACCAACCAATCGAAATACGCCACATCATTCCCACTCTTTCTCTCACTCACTCATATTTTTAGAGGCGCCACTTCACTAACCTTTCACTCACTTCCTTTTTCTTTTTTATTTTTAAATTCCATTAAAATTTAAAAAAAAAAAAAAAAAAACAAAAACAAAAAATCCATTAAAATTAAAATTAAAATAGATTTAATGTTCTTTTGATTAATTTGTATACAGTGCACACTTTATATTAGGGCTGAGCATCGGGCCGCTCCCGACCCGTCCCGACCCGATCCCGATTATCCCGAATCCCGACAAGCCGGAATACACAAACTGACTCCCGACCCGTTTGACATCGGTTCGGTTTCGGGACAGTCGGGACGGGACGGGATCGGTCGGTTTTCTCGGTTTTGTTTGTTGTTTTTTGGTTTTTGGCCCGTCCTGACCCGATCACGAATCCCGACAAGCCGGAAAACACAAACCGAGTCCCGACCCGTTTGACAGCGGTTCGGTTTCGGGACATGAATCGGGACTCGGGATCGGGACGGGATTCGGGATCGGGTCGGTTTTGCTCACCCCTACTTTATATTATGAATTTGTAAAACAAAGTCAGAGTTACACCTTCTTTATAAATTAAAAAGATTAGAAAAAGTAACTAAAGAACAAAACAATGGCTTCCTCCTATCTAGAGTTTTACTGTTCATCATCCTCTAGATTTATTCTTCTGCATTTTTTTTTTCTTCCTTCTTTACCAAAGATCAAAACTGAACAACAATTCATTTTCTCCTCTTATCTTGTTCATTCTTGTGCACTCCTCCAACTTACATGTGCCACACGTCTCCAACGTTCCAATTTTCTTCTTCTCCCCGTGCGTGACTTCTTCACTCACGGTAAGCTTGTCGTGCGGTAAGGGAGGGCCGGCGGCGATGTTCCCGTACGTGAGGGATCCCGCCCAGCACCTTACCGTACCCACTCCCACCGCTCTAAGGTTATTAAAATTTATGAAAATTGGGAATTTTATGCTTGAGCACGATCCCATCAGGAGAAAGGTGTTGTGGTGACCGAAACCCATCAAGACCACGAGTTTCATAAACATTGAGCTTGAAATGTATTATTACACATAAGGGTGAGCATCGGGTCAAACTCGACCTGAACCGACAAAAACCGACTCGACCCGAAAATTGAAAAAGGAAAAAACTCAAACCGAGAACCGAACACAGAAATAGATATCAAAACCGAAATCGAATAACTCGTTAGGGTCGGTTTTCGGGTTTCGAACCAAAAAAGCCGACAAAAACCGAACCAAACGAAAACCGACAAAAACCGAAACAAATATACAAAACAAAAACCGAACCGAAAAAGGTCAGTTCGGTTCGGTATCGATCGATTTGTCGGTTCGGGTTGGTTTTCAGGTGGATTTGCTCAGCCCTAATTGCACACGCACTGGTTTTTGACTTTTTAGCAGGGACGGATCTAGCATGATGAGTAGCACGGACTACACATAGATTTTAAAACATAAAATGTAAACAACCCGCAAAAAAAGCATTTTCTACTATATGCATTTTCAAATTAACTCAAATTGTGACAAATGAAGCTAAATGTTATAAACACCAAACCACAAAGAACACTTCTAGATAACCACTAAAACAAACCAACACAATCACATCAAACGACCAGGAAAAAAACACCTAAAAAAACCTATACGTAACAACCCTCAAATAAACTAAAGATCACCTAAAACAAACACCATCAAACCACGTCTTTGAAAAAAAAAAAAAAACAAACTACACTGCCAAACATAGACGGACCTTAGTGAGATCGGGTCCCAAAACTTTGAGATTTTACTAATATTTGCTTAAAGAAAATATAATGTAGGTCATCCCAAATTAATTGATATAGCACTCGGCCCTCCCAATAATTTCTCCTAAGTTCCTTCTATGCTGCCAAACCCCAGAGCAATTCGAGCATTTTGGATGACCTTAATCTCTAGAGAAGTGTTTTTTAGTTCTTTAATCGATTTTTCAATTTTTTTTATCCGAACAAGCTGGAAATGATTTAGTAGTTTTCATCTTTTTTTTATTCAGTTTCTTTTATTTAAGATGGAAGTGAATGATATTTAGAAAAGAAACCATCGTAAATTCTCTTTCTTTGGACAAAGAGAGATTAAGTCCATGAGCATAAGATATAATATTGATCATATCCAATTCAATGGGCCTAGGTTTTGCTAGCGCAACTTTTCCCTCACTTGATAGCAACATTTCATCTTTTGCTAGTGGCGGACCCAGAAATTTAGAAGGTGGGGGGCAAAAAAAAAATTTTTTTTTTTTTTGATAAAATTCGTGATACTTTAATAAAAAGGTCATAATTTTTTTTACATTAAAAACTAAGGTTTTTACATTTTTGGATTCAAGGTGGGGGCAATTTGATTTTTTGGAGGGGTGCACTTTAATAAAAAGGTCAAAAAATAAAATAAAAAAATTACACTAAAATCTAGATTTTTGGGCTAATCGTGGAGGGCACCGCCCCCCCAAACCCAACACTTGGGTCCGCCCCTCTCTTTTGCCACAAAACTGCCCTTTATCAAAGAGAATTGATTTGCACACTTTGTAGATTGATTAGGACACTCCATCTTTGCATTAAATACTTGTACAGTATTAAATATTTCGCTTCAACTGCTTCTACATTGAATGTGCAAATAAATTTTGAGAGTCCAAGAAGAAAGGGCATTCTACAGGAAGATGATTGCATCCTTCTGGAGAGATGGCCGACTTGTAAGTCTAGTGACATAGTTGCTTAATAAGATATATGAATGTCATTTGTATCATATATTGTGTATCTGATATAAAGATTGATGGATCATAATGTGTATTAGAAGCATCCCATGACAAACTAATGATAAGTTTTGTACATTGTTAAGAAGTACAACTTGTATGGGTTCTCTAGAGCGGTTGTGAAGCATAAAAGCATAGAGAAAGAGTTCGAAGTTCGTGAGACGACACTTCAAGTTGGTCAAGGGAAGGTCAGGAGAAAAGTGGCTATTGTTTCATCATCTAGTTTCAGGCATTTGAGGGCAGAAGCACATTTTGGTCAAGGTTCAATGGTCCGCTTCGTTCTAGGTGATGAAACTAACAGGTCACAAAGAGTTTTACATTTTGATGTGTGATGATGGAGCTTTAAAGTTGGATGAATGATATTATGTAAACATATTTTGTAGTTCGTATGTATGGTGGATGTGTGGGCACAAATCAACTTGAACAATGCTTAGACAATTGTTTTGTAACTATATGTGTAGGATAAACCATATGGGTTTGTCCATACACAATTTTGCAAGTATGATGCAATATATGTATGCTTAACTTTAGGTTTTATAATGGATGATTAGTAACACTTCGTGTTGTATGTGCTGACATTATTAGCCAAAAGTAGGGGTGGAAACGAGTAGAGCCGCTGGTGAAAAGCTCAGGATCGGATCGGTAAAAAGCTCGAACGAGCCAAGCCTAAACGAGCTCGAGCCTAAGTTTGGGCTCATTTAATAATCGGGCTTGAGCTCGAGCTCTATACAAAAAGCTCGAGTAGGCTTGTGAGCCTAAACGAGCCCGAAAAATATATACGTATATATATTGTCTATACGTATAAACGAGCTTAAAAGTAGTAAACAAGCTCGAGCCTTATGTAATTAACGAGCCGAGCTCTATTTTTATTTTATTTTCTTTAAAACATCTTACAAATTAGTCGAGCCCGAGCTCGAGCCCGAGCTTGTGAAAATTTTCACTAGTCGAGCTCGAGCTCAAAATATTAGGCTCGAAACGAGCTCGAGCTTTATAAATATAAACGAGCCGAGCTCGAGCTCTGCAGGCTCGGGCTCGGCTCGGCTCGTTTTCACCCCTAATCAAAAGGGTTATTTGACTCATAGAATTTTAATTGTGACTTTCGATAGTCAAATTTCAAATAGAAAATGACATTTACCAATTGACTCATTAATTGAAATGTTGCTTTCTAAAGTTGTATGTATATGCTAGTTTCAACCTGCACTTTCTAATACCAAGTTGAAGTGCTATATGTAACTTTGACTTTCAAAAGTTAAATTGCCATATCCACAACACACCCACAATATTTCAAACAATATCATTTAGGGTAATTTACAAGCTAAACATTAAACAAACCATAGAATGAAACAGGAACAACAAAATACGTCGTTAATTGTCATAGGGTACAAGCTAAACATTAAACAAACCATAGAATAAACATAAAAAAACTAGAAGAATTCCACTACGGATGTGGGGGAAGCTCGGTGGAGTTTCAACAGCTCCCTAGCCAACTCCCAATTCATCACCACATTTTCAACGTGATCATGATTCAGAGTGCAAATCTTGATATAAGTTTCTTCAGCAAGGGGGAACAAGCAAGTACAAACTTAATTATTGTTAATTCATTAACTGATATAGGAAAAGATCGAAACACCACACTCTCGAGCTGGCCCGATCCCATTATGTTGCTTCCTAAATGTAATGAATAACTTTCCAAAGGTAGATCACTTTCGAATGAAGCCTGCAAAATGAGATAGTATTGATCGAGATGCACAACCATGGCAATTTAGGTTGATGTGAAGCATAATACATATTGCATTCCACTTACTCAGGTTTCTAGCATTTGCAATCTTGGAGCTCCATGAATCATTTGAATGATGAATGCTACCATTGCATTGTTCCCAAAATTGACACCAGATAGATTTAGATTCTTGAGGGATACAAATGCCACAGGTAGATTCATCCATGAGCTACCTTCTGCCAATAACTATAACAGGTCAAATTTTCAGAATTTTTAAAGATTGCATTTCATAAGTAGTAGCCATTACTTTAAAAATCTGTAATTTGAAGTGTGAAACTAAAATTGGTCTTACCTTGCACTCCTGAAAATCCAATGTCAGGGACTCAAGTTTGGGAAGACTTCTCAGCTGAGATATAATGTAAGTTGTGATTGTTGTGACCTGGTTCAAAAGACCGAATGACAAATACAACTTCTTCAGATTCCCAAGTTGTGCAATATCTAATAGTCTCATCTCTTTTGTATCAGTACGATTGATTTTAAGAGACTCAAGTAAGGGACAACCAGCAATAAAGTCCCAAATTATACTGGCCAGAAATTTGACGGATAACAATTCTAAGGTCAATAGATTTGGGAAACCTTCAAAGGATACCAAACTAGGTAAAGTACACCAATTAAGTTCCAGATGTTTCAACTCCAAACTAGTGTATATTTGGGTTGGCAAGATAACTGGTTTGGAGGACCAGTTATGTATAAGGAGCTCCTCAATTCTTCGCTGACCCAACAAAAACAGCCAAGCATGAATCTCTTCATAATTGAAGTCATCTTGTCCAGACAAGGGTTTAAGCTCTACAGAGAAGAAAAACCTTCTTATGGGACCTTTGAGCTAAAGCAGCAATCTAGTAACATGCATCCCTTCAAACTTATTTGTCAAAAAATAAAAGAAATTCTCATCAAGTATGACATCGGTGAGCAACGTCCACTTAAACCTGCAGTTTTTCGCTAAACTGGATGTCGTCACCGCCTCTTTAAGTGGCAAACGGTTCAGAATATTGGTGATAATGTTATCCGGCATGTTGCTAATATAATCCGGCATGTAATTCATAACATTCCGTCCAAATTATGGTGAGTTATAGAAAATGAACGCTTTGATTCCGTCGTGGATTTTCAGTAAATGAGGTTTTTTCTGTTTGGATTTGGTATTTCAATAGGTCTATGTAATTATGGTAGGCATAGGGGTTTTGGTGGGTGGGTTTATTGATTCACGCGTAAAATGAGCTAGCGTATCAGAGAAGGTAAGCTCAAGTTGTAAAGTAAACTTCATGAATCGTCCCTAACGTTAACTGTTGGGTTAACTCAGGTTTGTAGGATTGGTTATAATGTGATTAGACTATTATGCTCCTCATATTATAACAAAAAACGTGCGTTGACCGAGTCGAAACTGGTCAAGGGACGCAATCGGCCTAAAAAACACAAGGTTTGGACGCTTGGCGATGTTTTTTAATAGTTAGGGTACCTTGCGATGTTTTGTGGAAAATTCAGGGACCAACGGTGTATTTTTGTCTATTTTTAATTATTAATGAAATTGTAATTTGGTTTTTGATTAAATTTATTAAAAACTACGGGTTTGGTGGTGATCATTTTGTTTGGTGGTGTGTTGAATGGTAATGTGGCGTTGATGTGAATGTGGTGAGTTTGGTAACCACTGCACCTAGTCTTACACCAAGGTGGTGGTAAAGATAGATCTGATGTGACGCTGATATGACGGTAATTATGTTGATCACTATTACACCCAGTGTAATAATGAGTTCACCCAACTTCATTATTAAAAGTTGTGATAATAGTAATTTTTACTGGTTTATACAAAATACTAAACTTAGAACAAAAATATATGTTTGTTGAAATTAAGGGATTCTTGGAATAGTGGGGTTAGTAAGTGTGCTTTTAAGATTGACATTATGAAAGCTTATGACACAGTTGATTGGAGTTTTCTTGAATGGACTCTTAAGCAATTTGGGTTTCCTAATGTGATGGTTCATTGGATTATGCTCTGTGTCACTACTGCTTCTTTTTCTCTGTGTGTGAATGGTGAAATTAAGGGATTTTTTAGATCTGGTAGAGGATTAAGACAGGGTGACCCTGTTTCTCCCTACTTGTTTACTTTGGTTATGGAGGTTTTAACTCTTATGATTAAAAGACAAGTCAATGTTGAGAAAAAGTTCAAATTTCATGCGCATTGTAGAGAACTTGAACTGGTTAGCTTATGCATTGCTGATGACTTATTATTAGTTTGTCATGGGGATGTTGTTTCTGCTTCTGTTCTTAGAAGAGGATTGGATGAATTTACTCTCAGCTCTGGATTATACCCTAGCCCTAATAAGTGTAACTGTTTTTTTTTTTGGTAATGTTCCTGATAGTGTTAAGTCAAATATTCTGATGGTTATGCCTTTTAATGAAGGGTCATTGCCATTTAGGTATCTGGGTGTGCCTATGAGTTCTAAAAGACTGTCAAATGATGACTGTAGTGGTTTGATTAAGGTTATGACTAGAAGATTAGGTGATTGGAAGAATAAGAGTTTGTCTTTTACTGGTAGGTTGCAATTAATTGCTTCCATTTTGTCTTCTCTTCAAGTATATTGGGCGTCTCTTTTTATGCTTCCTATTTCTATTTGTGAGAAAATTGAGAAACTGAGTAAGAGGTTTTTATGGGCTAGGGGAGATTCTTGGAAAGAAGTTTGTAAACCTAAAAGCCAAGGAGGGTTAGATTTAAAAGCTATGCATACATGGAATGAAGCTCTCATGGCCAAACATTTGTGGAATTTTGTTAGTAATAAGAATTCTAGTTGGGTTAATGTGACAACTAGCAAATTAGGGAGCCATTTTGAAAACCCGCATTACGTTAAAGTTCGTTTATAAATTTTTTATTTGGAATTTTATTCGTAACGAACTTGTAAGACCTATTTTATGGTTGATTATATTTAAAATCGTTATGGGATTTGAGATTTATTTAATGATTCGATATGGAAAAATACGTGGTGATTTATTTTGAAATTCTCACTTGGTACTACGTTGACTCCGGCACTAGGATAACCTAACAGAAATTTTATGTCTTGATTTTACGAATTCGACAATATATATATTTATTTATTTACGGAACGTTTCGCGAGATATTAAACGTTTTGAAATGAGTTTCGGGTTTTGGTCCGCGTATTTTACACTCACTCATATTACCCATAATACTATTATTATTATTATTATTATTATTATTATTATTATTATTATTATTATTATTATTAATAAACCACACTTTTATTATTATTAGTATTATTATTATTATTATTATTATTATTATTATTATTATTATTATTATTATTATTATTATTATTATTATTATTATTATTATTATTATTATTAAACTCTGATATTAAATTTTGGACCTGCGTTTATTTCTTTTGGGCCTGACTCTGAATGAATGTTGGGATAAATGTAAACTTTAAAACCCCGTTTTGGTTGTGTTTTTCTTATGTTTACTTTATCTCGTTCTTTTATGTCTTGTGTTGGATACCAATCCCCGTAACACCCCAAAAGCTTGTTGAGTCTTCCGCTATACCAAATTTTGGGGGTGTTACAGATTGGTATCAGAGCCAAGGTTATAGAGAACTAGGTAAATAAACACCTAACCTATAACCGATTTTTATAGAAAACGATCCTTGACCATTGCCCGCCAGCCCGCCAAGCCGAAGCATCTTCGATTATTTTGAGGTATTATGAGATAATGATTGAGATGAGATTTCGGAGATGATTGAGAATATGGATATATTGATTTAGTGATAAGATGGCGTTTCGAGGAATTATATGGTTTAATTGTTTTATAAATGTTTTATAATGCGGTATTTTAAATCTTTCTTGATATATATGATTTGAAATTATATGATGAGGATTTTGATATGGTATATTGAGTACTGCGATTTAGTTGTTTTGAAACACTTACACCTACCCTACGCCGTTGTCACAGACTATGGCCTCCCATATGCCCGATGTTGTTGAGGATATTCTTACTACACCGGTATTCCCAGCACAGTTCACCATGGCTCCTGATGATCCTTACCAGGTTGCCATGCATTCAGCTACTGTGTCGCCGACAGCTTCTACTTCAGCACCGCCTGCTGCATCTACGCAGGGACCCTCATCTTCTCTAGGGCTCCCTGGTACATCGAGGCAACTTACTCTTCATCAGGCTTTGGCTCGTGTGGCTCCACGCTTTGCCCACCGAGCTACGACACGTATGTCGGTATGCCCTACTTCACCACCTTTACAGTTGGATGCTCACTCTCTTCTGTCAAAGGCACCACCTACATCATTGTGTCGTCGTCCCAGATCACCTACCACATCTCCACATGGTTCACCTGCTAGGAGACGACGATTGATGACATACTCTTCCGATGAGGAGGAGGAGGAGTACGAGGGTGAGGATGAGACTGATGACCCTCAGGAGGCTGAGCAGGGTGATGATGATGACCCTGAGGGGGAGGATGACCCTCAGGAGGAGGAGATGCCTGATGATGATGATTTGTTAGTGCCACCAGCTCAGGTTGAGGAGCCTGATTTGCCTATACATCCGATAGAGCCTATTTCACCTGATCATCCATTTTTGTTTGATTCACCACCTGGTAGCCCCGTGGCGTCGGATGCGCCATCTGAGGTTTCTGCTGAGCAGGCAGAGTTAGGTGGGACTGGCAGGTTGTGGGCTCAGATTACTGCACAGGGCGAGAGGATCTCGCGAGTGTCTGACCGACTCGAGATGGTTATTGGAGAGTTTATCGCTGAGCTGAGAGTTGATATGACCACTATCGTGGGCAGGACGACAGCGATGAGGAGAGGTTTGATGGAGATTCATGAGCAGATCGAGAGCTTACAGCGAGGTTTTATCACAGCTCGAGAGGCCGACCGCAAGTTATGGCAGCAGAATACCGAGCTGGAGTAGGAGGTGGCTGACCTCAAGAGAGACAGCGACACCCATAGTGTGGAGTTAGGATCATTATGGAGAGAGCTTGAGAGCTTGAGGCAGGAGTTGAGGAGCCTCCGCCAGCAGCGTGGCTAGATGTTTGGGTTATGTTGTCTTGTTGCTTTCTACACCGAGGAGTGTTCGGTTAGAAAAGCTAGTTACCATATTTTGATGTATTTTCCGTTCAGTATTCTTCTCGTTTGGAACGATTAGTATATTTTGTGTTTTCTGGTAGTTGGAACGATGTTGGATCTTTATTGTATGTTGATGATTATTATTATATGGTATTATGTGGTTTTTGGATGTTATGGAAATTGAGTCCCTATTCGCTTTATTGGTGTCTTGTGGCGTATTGTTGATATTCTTTCCATGACTTGGCTTCGTTGATTTAATTCTTGTTGAGCATATGATAAGTTCTATCTGAGACTCACGAACCTTGTATGATGTTTCAGATCAATAGCCCCAAGACGAAACCCTGTTAGAGCTACCAGAACTGGTCCTGCAGTGACTACCCCTGGTCGCCGAGGATGCCGTCCTACTCGAAATGATGAAACCCCTACTCCTGACAACCTGGACACCAATAACCGCAACAACAGGAATCAAAATGTTGATGTTCAGGGAGACAATGATCATGTTCCACTTAATGCACCTACTGTGGATCAAGCAATGATCAATCAACTTGTGGAGCAAAGAGTTGCTGAACTACTGGCTGAGTCAAATCATTCCAACAATTCTGCTGGAACTTTTCCGCCTGTTCGTGCTAGTGGATGTAACTACAAGGAGTTTAAGATTTGTGGACCCATTGAGTTTGGTGGAAATGAAGGAGTGGTTTACTTGGTCAGGTGGATAGAGAAGACTGAGTCAGTGTTTAATGTCAGTGGTTGTGCGGAGAATGCGAAGGTAAAGTTTGCTTCTTTTACTTTCAAGGATGAAGCTTTAACTTGGTGGAACAATTACCGAAATTCGGTTGGGAGTGATGTGGCTTATGCTATGACTTGGGAGCAATTTAAGTCTTTGCTGATTCAGACTTATTGCCCAAGAAATGAGGTTAAGAAGCTGGAGATTGAGTTTTGGAATCACAAAGTGAAGGGTACTGACATGGCGACTTACAATCGTCGTTACCAGGAGTTGGCCTTGCTTTGCCCAGATATGGTTTGAACTGAGACTCAAAAGATTGAGCGGTATACCGATGGGTTGCCTGTGGCTACAAGGAATGATGTGATTGCTGCTAGACCTGCAAACATCCATGAGGCAATCACAATTGCTCAACAACTAATGGATTCGTTGGAATTGGAAGGAGCTGATAAGGATAAGAATGGAAAGAGAAAGAGAGACCATCACTCTAAGGGTAATGATCACCAGAACAAGCGACAAGCTGTTGCTAAGGCTTATGCTATTGGGGATGGAAATAAGAAGAACTATAATGGTGATGCACCCATGTGTGGTCGTTGCTACAGGACAATGTACTGTGATTTGCCAGAATTGCACAAGGAGAGGACATGTAGCTAGGAATTGTAGAGCACGACCCCTTGCTATGGTTCAAGCTGCTCCTGAAGTGAGAAGTAAGGCAGACGTTACTTGTTATGGATGTGGAAAGAAGGGACATTATAGGAATGAGTGTAGGAAATCGCGGAACGGAGGAAATCAAGGATCGGGTGGTAATGGGTACAATCATGGAAACCATGGAGCTGGAGGAAACCGTGGACTACAAGATAATGGGGACCAACGTGTGGAAGCTGGAGCTGCTCAGGGAAGAGTGTATGCACTCGGGAACGAGAGAGGAGAAGATCCGAACGTCGTTACTGGTATGTCCCTTCTCAATAATCGTTATGCTTCCATACTATTTGATAATGGTGCCGATAGAAGTTTTGTGTCCACTACGTTTGCACCCTTACTAGAGAAACCCCCGATGGCCTTAGGAATTGGGTATGATGTAGAGTTAGCAAATGGGAACATAGAAAGGATTAAGACCATCATTCGCGGTTGCACGTTAAATTTCTTGAATCACCCTTTCAACATAGATCTTCTACCCGTCACGTTAGGAAGTTTCGATGTCATCATTGGTATGGATTGGTTGTCGAAGTATCGTGCTCACATACTTTGCGATGAGAAGATCGTGCGTGTGCCTTACGGAAAGGAGATTCTCAATATACTAAGTGATCGAAAAGGTTCGAGGAGCCCATCCCGATTAACAGTCATTTCTTGCACTAAGCTACCAAAGCTAATGGAAAAAGGATGTTACCTTTTCTTAGCTCAAATCTCTGAGAAATGAGGGAAGGAGAAGAAGGAAAGGTGCATTGGAGATGTGCCTATAGTTCGTGATTTTCCTGATGTGTTTCCCGATGATTTGCCGGGAATCCCGCCTACTAGACAAGTAGAGTTTCAGATTGAGTTAATACCTGGTGCTGCACCTGTGGCACGAGCGCCTTATCGACTTGCACCCACTAAACTAGAAGAGTTGTCGAAACAATTAGCAGAGTTAGCCGAAAAAGGATTTATAAGACCAAGTTCTTCACCTTGGGGAGCCCCGGTCTTATTCGTGAAGAAGAAGGATGGATCGTTTCGTATGTGTATTGATTATCGAGAGCTGAACAAGTTAACGGTGAAGAATAGATACCCGTTACCAAGGATCGACGACTTGTTCGATCAGCTCCAAGGATCGAGTGTGTACTCGAAGATCGATTTGAGATCGGGATATCATCAGCTTCGAGTTCGTGAGGAATTTATTCCGAAAACGGTTTTCAGAACCCGTTACGGGCATTACGAGTTTCAGGTGATGTCGTTTGGGTTGACTAACGCACCGGCGGTATTCATGGACCTCATGAATCGGGTGTGTAAGCCTTACTTAGATAAGTTTGTGATCGTGTTCATTGATGATATTTTAATCTACTCGAAGAGTGAGAAGGAGCATGAGGAGCATCTAAGGCTTATTTTAGAATTGCTCAGGAGGGAGAAACTGTATGCCAAGTTCTCCAAATGTGAATTTTGGATTCCGACAGTACAATTTTTGGGTCATGTGATTGATAGACAAGGAGTTCATGTAGATCCTGCTAAGATTGAAGCGATTAAAGATTGGGTTGCACCTACGACCCCTTAGAAGTTCATCAATTTTTGGGTTTAGCCGGTTACTACCGAAGATTCATTGAGGGATTTTCGAAAGTCGCAAAATCGTTGACCAAATTGACTCAAAAGAGTGTTAGGTACGAATGGGGAGATAAGGAAGAGGAAGCATTTCAATTACTTAAGGAGATGTTGTGTGGTGGGATTTCGTTGTCTATTGTGACGCTTCTCATAAAGGTTTGGGAGCTGTGTTAATGCAACGAGAGAAAGTGATAGCTTATGCTTCCCGACAGCTCAAGAAGCACGAGAAGAACTACACCACCCATGATTTGGAGTTAGGTGCTGTGGTTTTTCCCTTGAGGATATGGAGACATTACTTGTATGGAACCAAGTGTGTTGTGTTTACTGACCACAAAAGTCTACAACACATCTTGAATCAAAAAGAGCTCAACATGAGACAACGACGTTGGATTGAGTTGCTAAGCGATTATGATTGCGAAATTCGCTACCATCCTGGTAAAGCAAATGTTGTTGCTGATGCTCTTAGCCGAAAGGAGAGAATACCACCGTTACGAGTTAGGTCGTTGAGAATGACTATCGTATCGCCGTTACCGTCTCAAATATTTGAAGCTCAAACGGAAGCATTGAAAGCAGAAAACAGTCCTGCTGAGAACATATTTGGGATGGCTGAGAATGAGAAAGGATTTGTTAAGTGTTCTGATGGAGTATTATGTTTTGGAGATCGGATTTGGGTACCTTTGTATGGAGGAATTCGAGAGTTGGTTATGCACGAGTCGCATAAGTCCAGATACTCTATTCATCCTGGATCTGACAAGATGTACCAGGATTTGAAAAAGTTATATTGGTGGCCAAACATGAAGGCAGATATAGCGTTATATGTTAGTAAGTGCTTGACATGTTCTAAGGTTAAAGCCGAACATCAAAGACCGTCAGGATTATTAACGCAACCAGAACTCCCGGTTTGGAAATGGGAACGGATTACAATGGACTTTATTACCAAATTACCAAAGACAGCTAGCGGTTGTGACGCTATCTGGGTAATTGTGGATCGGTTGACTAAGTCTGCTCATTTCCTGGCAATTAGTGAAGATTATAGCATGGACAAACTTGCGAAGTTGTATGTGAAGGAAATATTTTCTCGTCACGGAGTTCCGATATCGATTATTTTTTATCGCGATAGCCGCTTTACGTCAGCTTTGTGGCGATCACTTCAAACCGCTTTGGGGACGAGACTTGATATGAGTACTGCATATCATCCCCAAACCGATGGACAAAGTGAGAGGACTATTCAGACTTTGGAGGATATGCTTCGTGCATGTATAATAGACTTTGGTAAAGGCTGAGAGAAGTATCTACCCCTTGCGGAATTCTCCTATAACAATAGCTACCACACAAGTCTTAAAGCTGCACCGTTGGAAGCTTTGTATGGCCGAAAATGTCGTTCGCCTATTGGCTGGGCTGAAGTTGGAGATAGCCAACTCACAGGCCTTGAACTTATCTTGGAGACTACTGAAAAAGTGACTCAGATTCGTGATCGTTTGCAAGCAGCTAGAGATAGACAGAAAAGTTACGCTGATCAGAGACGTAAACCCCTAGAGTTCCAGGTTGGAGACAAATTGATGCTGAAAGTCTCGCCTTGGAAGGGTGTGATACATTTCAGGAAATGTGGGAAACTCAACCCCCGCTACATTGGACCATTTCTTATTTTGGAAAGAATTGGGCCCGTGGCTTATCGGTTGGAATTACCACTTGAACTGAGTAAAGTTCACGATGTGTTTCATGTTAGTAATTTGAAGAAGTGTCTTTCTGATGAGACACCGGTTATACCGATGAAGGATATCCGTGTTGATGAGAAACTAAACTTCGTGGAAGAACCGATTGAGATTTTGAATCGTGAGATTAAACGACTCAAGCGAAGTCGCATTCCGCTCGTCAAGGTTCGTTGGAATTCCCGACATGGACCGGAATTTACGTGGGAACGTGAGGACGAGTTTCGAAAGAGATATCCGAAGCTTTTCACTTCGTAGATGGATTGTTCCGAGAGAAACCCGGGACGGGTTTCTTCTGAGACTGGGAGGATGTGACAACTGGCAAATTAGGGAGCCATTTTGAAAACCCGCATTACGTTAAAGTTCGTTTATAAATTTTTTATTTGGAATTTTATTCGTAACGAACTTGTAAGACCTATTTTATGGTTGATTATATTTAAAATCGTTATGGGATTTGAGATTTATTTAATGATTCGATATGGAAAAATACGTGGTGATTTATTTTGAAATTCTCACTTGGTACTACGTTGACTCCGGCACTAGGATAACCTAACAGAAATTTTATGTCTTGATTTTACGAATTCGACAATATATATATTTATTTATTTACGGAACGTTTCGCGAGATATTAAATGTTTTGAAATGAGTTTCGGGTTTTGGTCCGCGTATTTTACACTCACTCATATTACCCATAATACTATTATTATTATTATTATTATTATTATTATTATTATTATTATTATTATTATTATTATTATTATTATTATTATTATTATTATTATTATTATTATTATTATTATTATTATTATTAAAAAGAAAACTTTTTTTTAGTGTAAAGTTACAAAAATCGTCCTTGTGGTTACTTCACATCACACACAAACACAACTCACCACTCATCCTCACCAACTCTCTCTCCCTCTCTCTAAAAACCCTAGCCGCCGTACCCTTTGGCCGGCCACCACCATCACACCGCCACCCTCACCACGAAACCAACACCACCATATTACTCATCATCTCATCCTCTTTCTTTTGACATATAACATGCGCTCTAAAACATCCTTTAACACCACGAAATCTTTAAAAATCCGGTCGAGTTTTATTGTTTTCACGAGATCCGTAAGTTTTGGAGGTTCAAGAAGGTGAGTAGACTCGTTTTGGCACCATTGGTGCCTCGACATGGTGCTAAATCTGTGGGAACACGGAAGGTTTTTATGGGAATCGAATTATAATGGTGGGAAATAATGTTTTTGATATTGAAATGAGTTTAGTATCCGGGAATTGGTGATTTCTTGGAGGTCGAATGAACCGTGAGTCTTGGACTCACGGCTTGACGTGGGTACGAGCCCTCTGGCTCGTATTTTTCTTGATGGTTGTCCTTGGGTTCTTGGATTTCATGTTTGTTTGCTATGGTGGATGACTTGACTCGATGGAGTCGTGTTTTTGGCCGTATTGTTGTTGTTGATGTCGCGACCCAAGAGGGTCGTTTGGGCAGTTTTGTAATGCTCATTCAAGCTTATGTTTGGAGACCTCATGGTCTTAGTTCGAGTCTTGGTGACTCGTGTGTTATGCCGTGACCCAAGTGGGTCATAAGGCTCGGGTTTGGCATGGTAAACCAACCCGAAACTAGTCCCTTTTTTTGATACTTTTATTTCCTTGTTATGGTTCATGTTATCATTGGTATTGTTGTGGCTTTCGTTTTAGCCGAATGCTTTTGTTGGGTCGAGACCTTTTGTGGTCTCGACAATGGGAATAATGTGATCTTTGAGGAGTTGTTGACGAATGGTAATGTGGGGACCGATTGTGAGACGGTCATTTAGATTGACGGAGATAGGTTAGTTGGGTGCCGTAGTCGGACCCTATTGTTGTAGCACGTGTATTGGGATTCATTTGGACGGAGTTGGATTGTTTACTTATGACTTGCTTATGTTTTCTTTGGACTTGGACAATGAGCCGAGAGTGATGACTCGGACATGTGACCATTTCGTATGACTCGATAATTATTTACAATTTAAAACGCGAATAATAAAACTCGTAATAATATTATTGGTAATATAAACGTTTATATAAATATATAGACGTGAATAACGTATATATAAATATATAAATGCGTATATTAATAATAACAAGATCACGAGTAATATTATGATTAAATATTATAAATAACGAGGAATTCTCGACATTGAATAAATATTAAATGAAATAATATCTTTTATATAACGAGGAAAACTATCGAGTTATACGGGGTCGTGGTCACTTGAGTCCAAGTGGGTTATTGTTTGTGACTTTTGTTTTGTCACGGATATATGACGATTAATATAAACATTTTCTATAACTAAATAACTTATTTAATTGACTGGTTAAACCGAGTTATTTGGCTATATAAAATGAGTATATTAATGGGCATCGTATCCCACGACGCCTATAGGTTGTGGTATATGTATTAGGATAATAAATCACTATATATATATCGTCGAATCTGGCCAATTTAACGATGTATATAGGGAATTTATTAGACTATGATATATACCATATAGTATTTTTGTGCTATGTGCTTTAGGTTGGGTGTAATCTTGGAACGGTATATTACGTAAATAAATATGGGGGATTACCAAATCGACGGGTTTGATAAACTTCGATGATTTATTTAAATAATATATTGGGCTAATATTAGACTTATAGATTGTTTTATTATTCTTTTGTGTGACCTTTTGGTTTGTGTTGTGTCGACCCACCACCCGTATGGATACCAAACGTCAAACTCCAAACTAATACGAGAAATGGATTTTCGGAAAATAAAACGGAATACGTTCGGGTTTGGGAATATTCGATTTTGAGGAAATGATTTCTGAACGAGTTGATATTGTCAGGTCGTGCCGAGTCCGTAGCTGCCGTCTTTCGAGTTACTATATGTCTTACTTCTACCGATTTCTTATTGCTGATTTCTGGACTTGAGGTGAGTCATAGCCCCACTTTTTACTCTTGAACTATGTTTTCAATACTTGGGGTGAGAAACGTGCAAATTATTTATCTGGACTATTATTGCTTTTATATTCTTTTCAAAACTTGCTATGCTTATATAACTAGGAAGAGCGAGGCCTAGCCTAGAGTTAGGTAAGCTACACAACGAGGCCTAGACTAGATCTAGGTAAGTTGTACATGTCGTATCCTTACGCATGTTGGGTATGTCGTATCCTTACGCATACATATTGATTTAATTGGAATTGATTATTTGACTATAGTGTGCACCTATAGGATTATGATGGAGCAGAGGGTATCCGCAGGTTTGTTACGGAGGGTATCCGTGTATTTATGTTGGAGCGGAGGGTATCCGCAGGCTGTAGTGAATCCCTAGTATAGCTAGCAAGCGTTTTGCGTATATGTCCACTATATTGATTATGAATTTAAACCTATGATCTCACCAGCGAAAGCTGACTTTTAGCACGTTTTCTCAGGTAATTAAGTGAAGATTTGGATGCATGGATTGGAAGGCTCAGCTAAGGCACCTGGTTTATGGATCTATTTTTCTAAAACTCTGATATTAAATTTTGGACCTGCGTTTATTTCTTTTGGGCCTGACTCTGAATGAATGTTGGGATAAATGTAAACTTTAAAACCCCGTTTTGGTTGTGTTTTTCTTATGTTTACTTTATCTCGTTCTTTTATGTCTTGTGTTGGATACCAATCCCCGTAACACCCCGAAAGCTTGTTGAGTCTTCCGCTGTACCAAATTTCGGGGGTGTTACAGTTAAATGGGTTAAGGTCCATATTTTAAAGGGTAGAAGTATATGGAGTATGGATGATAAGGCTAGTTCCTCTTGGTGTTGGAAACAAATTATGCATTTTAGAGATAAAATTGATAAGTTCATTTCTGTCAAGATTGGGAATGGGAGGACTTGTAGTGTTTGGTTTGATAAATGGTGTCCTAATGGCCCTCTTATTAAGCTTATTACCAAAAGAGTGATAGAGATGTTTGATATGAATATTAATGCTAGTGTTGCTGATGTGATTTCTGAGGATAACTGGTTATGGCTTCTGATCGGGCTGGTAGATTTGACTTTGTCATGAGTTTACATGTTCCTAGGCTTTTAAGTGATTGTGATGATAAAACTGTTTGGACTAATAAAAAGGGTAAGGAAGTTGTTTTTAGTGTCAAAGAGGTTTGGGATGCTATAAATATTGAGTCCTAAGGTGATTTGGTATGAACATGTGTGGTTTACCCGGTGTATTCCTAGGCATACTTTTATTCTTTTGGATTGCTGTAAAGGGTAGATTGAAGACTAAGGACAGAATTGCTAAGTGGTTTCATATTCAAAATCAGCTTTGCCACTTGTGTAAAATTGACAATGAGTCATATAACCACCTTTTCTTTGCATTCTCTTACTCTAGAAGATTGTGGGAAAGATTGAAAACATTAGCCTGTATGGATGATATTAGTAATGACTGGCCTTGTATTATTTCTGGAATTGTCAATAAGCCTGCTAGAAACACTGTATGGAGCGTAATTCAGAGACTTACTCTTGGTGCAGCTGTCTATTTCATATGGCAAGAAAGGAATATTAGGAGAGTGAAATTGGAGGAAAGATCTGCTGATTGTTTGTTTAAGCTTGTTTTTGACACTGTTAGGTTGAAACTCATGGGTTTGACTATGAATTATAATGCTAATGTGGCTAAGGCTGCTGAGATGTGGAATTTACCTATTTGCAAGAGTGATCAATATAGAGACATGGTGATGGACTTAGTTACTGATAATGATGTTTAATATGAGTCATAATATTACTAATGTGATTTGGGTTTTCTGGTTTCATGAGGGGACTGGATTTTGGAGTTGTAATTCTATTTTTGATGGAGATGGAGCTAGATGGTGCTATTGTATTCTGGTACTTGGTTGTGGTCATATTCTTGATGGGAGTTATGAATGGTGTGGTGATCTGGTTACTGTTGGATTGATTGATGGAGTATATACTGCTATGGTGTATGATTGCTTGTTAAAGCTATTGATGTGTGAGAGGTTTCTGTTTTATCAGTTATTTATGCTTATATATGGAAGTTGCACTCTTTTTGTCCTTTTCAAGGTTTCTCCCACCATGGGTTTGCTTGGTGAAAGGTTTTTAAGGAGGCAATTCCATCTAAATAATGTATGAAGATTGTTTTGGAGTTAATATGAGGTTGATGGTTCCTGTTGAAGATATTTGAGGCTGTTGAAGATTTGGAGTCTGTTTCTGATGAAGATGGTGGTTTAGTTTCTGTTGAAGATTGTCTTATGAAGTTTATTGCTATGTTGGTGATGCTGGTTTTTGTTATGTTTGGTATTTTCATATTTGTTATTTGTTAATGGATTATGTATTTGCTGCCTTGTAGTTGTCAGTTTGGCTTAGTATATTGTGATGGATTGGGGTGGCAGGTTGGTCCCAGTATCATCTCATGGATTCAGAAGTATACTGGGTTGGGCTGTTTGGCTACAAGGTTTGTTGTTTTATGTAGTATGGTAATTGTGAGCATGGGTATTGTCCATGGCCTGGTAGGATGTTGTTTTTTAGGCTAGGTGTTCTAGTCTATATGGTTGTTGGTATTTTTGTACTTGGCCTTTGTGGCTTTTTCCTTAATAAAATTTTACATTTAGGAAAAAAAAATATATGTTTGTTGTGTTATGATAGTATTGTTTATGCTATTAATTAATAGTTTAATTAAACAGAAAACAAAACGAGTTCACAAAACTTGATTGTTAAAATATTTATAGATAAGTTTGTCTTTCAAAACATATACTACAAGAGTACAAGAAACCTTCTTCGTTCTTTGAGTATTGGGTTTCTCTAAATGTTAATATTATCATGTATTTTTCTTGTTTCATATACATGATGATGGTGTATGCCTTTGTTTTGACTTTTCAATCCCACCTGGGTAAAGAAAACAAACATTTCTTACTTTATATAGTGTGTTGTATTTGGCTCATTTAAATTGAGACTAATATTATAATGTATTGCCTTGATTAAAGCTTGAATAATACAAAATATTCAAGTGTTGATTAAGATGATACAATTAATTTAAGTTCTCAATTTTTATTTCTTTTTGTTATGTTGTTGCATTTGATGTTTGATTATGCTAGAGCAAAGTAATTAAATGAAATAACAGATGCTTGTATTGACAAAATTAGGCTAATAAGCCAATAATCATACATATGTGAAGTGGGTCTTAAATTTGTGGTACTAAATGCATTTCAACCCCATCATAATTCTCAATCATTTCGTGGAACTGGGGGCGCCTTTGGGGTAATCTCGAAGTTTCTACGGGGTGGAGATGATGGGGCCGGTCCCTGTATTTTCCTTCCTTTTTGCAGCATTTCGCTCAAAGGGTTGAAGGGAGATAGTGCATCAAGCTGTTCGCAAGGGCCAACTTGATCCTCTTCCCCAGGGATCCCCAATAAGGGAACCCTGGGAGAGTCGCCGACTCCAACTACCGTCCATGTATGATCCATACTAGATCTAACCAACTGCCCATCCTACCTCCTCTACGTTCTTGATAACCCGTGCTTGAACCATCTACCCCATCATGAGGGAGCTAAGCTTAGATAAGAGAATATAGTTTTTTTTTTTTTTTTTTTTTTGACTAAATTTCACCGTTCGTCCCTCAACTCTTTCAAATTCGCGCGTTTGGTCCCAAAAAATAAATATGTGGCGTACGTGGTCCCTGTATTTACCAAACGGCGTCCCGTTTGGTCCCTGGCACCCCGTTTTGGCATACAGACGTTATCTTATGCCGTTAAGGGCCTTGTGAAATTACTAAAATGCCCTTTCTTTTTCTCTTATTTTACAAACACATTTAACAAACAATCACGATTAAAAAACACACACATCATATGTTCATATGTGCAGAAGTACACTTATCACAAACTTAAATTCTTTCGGCAACAAATTGGTAGAAATTTTGGAACCGATCACAAAATTCTGTTACTCAATTGGAGCCAAATACCAGAAATAATTTCTTCCCATCATTCTTAAAAAGGGAATTTCAAAATTTCTAACATTAACAGATCATAAACTTACAAATGCCGTAATACTAAGATCACTAACAAAACAGTGATTCAACATTAACAGATCATAAACTTACAAATGTCTTAATACTAAGTGGTGGTTTCTTTAATCTTATTATTTAGCTTAATAATCTCATAAAATTAATAAAAGAAGAAAAACATTAATCATATAATAATTGATCATTTAAAACAACAACAAAAAAGACTTGCTATGTTTGTGTCGATCATCTAAGGCCTTATTTTGTCACTATATACGGATTCTAGGTAGACTTACATTTTTTGCGGATGGTTTTTGAATGGAAGTATAGTTTTGCACGTGAATGTGGACAGGTGCTATGATTTAGAGTACCAACTGAAGTTTCTATACCACTTTCTTTTTCTAGCAAAACCTGGGGATACAACCAAACCAATTCCACGAAAGGTGTTTGAAAAAAAAAATGATAAAAAAAAGATAAAAAGGTAAAAAAATAAAAAAGAGAAACTACAGGCACAGGGAAATCGCCAAGATTTACAAGAGGTGTGTACCATGTTTTTCCTCGCTCATGCATGTTCATTATGTTTCTTGCTTCAATCCAAACCTTCATGTTAGTGCAGAAGATTTACAAGGCGGTCTTATGTTTGAGATGCAAGCATTCCTTAATTTTTATGGAAGATCAGTTAAAGATTTTGGCTTTGATTTGCCGCCCCCTCAGTTACTAGAGATCTTGAATAACAGAGCAATAATGCAAGAAAGGTAATACAACCGTGAACTCTTGAAGAGTGAAAGCCAACGATTACTCAGTCAGTTAAATGCAGAGCAACGGCTGATATTTGACCAAGTCACACATGCTGTTAACAACTGTCAACAGAAGCTCATGTTTGTTTATGGGCATGAAGGAACAGGAAAAACGTTCGTTTGGAAAACTATAATTTCTACACTCAGGGCGGATGGAAAAATTGTTCTAGCAGTCGCTTTTTCAGGCATTGCTGCCTTATTGCTCCCATGAGGACAGACGGCTCATTCAAGGTTCAAGATACCTCTTTATTTAACAGAAGAATCGGTGTGCACCATCAAAAAAATACGCATGTGGTAGAATTGCTTAAGCAAACGAATCTTATCATATGGGACGAAGCTCCTATGAATAATCGTAGGTGCTTTGAAGCACTTGACCGCATGTTACGGGACATAATGGATGAACCAACCAGTTTGTTTGGGAACAAAACCATTATTTTAGGTGGAGATTTCAGGCAGACTCTCCCTGTGAAGAAAAATGCTACAAAACAGGAAATTATCGCTTCTTCCATAACTCTGTCATATTTATGGCCATTCTTCAAGATCATTCGGCTTAAAGAAAACATGCGTCTACGACGGACAGGTCTTTCAAGTGAAGAATATCAAGCAACTGCCACATTTTCTAAATGGTTACTTGAAGTTGGGAACGGTGTCATTTGCCAACTTGACGACGACGACCCAAGGGATTCAGCTTGGATACAAATACCTATTAGATATTGTATTCCTGAAAGTTCTCTTAAAAGAGCTTGTTTCATTCTGATGAGGCAAAAAATGAACCACTTTTAGGGGGTTATTTAAGCCCGGAATTGAATTTATTTGATCAAATATTGCCCTAAATCGTTCCTTTTGTGATTTTAGGTACTTTGGGAGTGAATTTTGGAAAAGGAAGCAATTCGGACGTTTTTGGAGCATAAAAGTGAAGAAAACGGCAAAGACTTAATTTTCCATGCTGAGAACAGTACCTGACGGCGTCAAGAGGAAGATCCTGACGGCGTCAAGAGTAAAATCCATGACGACCCAGTGCAAACCTGACGGTGTCACAACAAGGGCGTAAAGAGTTAAATTAGTGACGGCCTGCATAAGGTGAATACATGACGGCGTCAGACCCAGATCTAGGCAGTCCGAGAAACTATTTGGCGGTGAGATGACAGCGTCAGACATTTGTTCTTGACGCCGTCACCTATCAAAATCTATATATAGTTTTCTATTTTTCATTCATAAAGGGAGAAACTTGTGTGGAGAAAACTAGGGCCGAACTTTGTAAAACCTAGGTCATATTCTACAGTGTTTTCAAGGGTTTTCACCCCTTGAATCCTTCCATGTTCTATTGAGATAAGTCTTCTCTTGATTCAATCAATATGTCTATGTGTTGGTTGATTATATCTTGTGCTTGTCTTGATTTTAACATGCTAGGCTAGATCTATCTTGTGTTTGCTTAGATCTAATGAAACCTAGATGTTAATTATGTGTTGATTACTTGTTTATGGTTGTAATGGATGAATGATTTCAATGTTAGGCTTAAGAAAACTGGCAGATCTCCATTGTGTAACATGCTTAAACGTCTTAGGAAACATGAACCGATGTGTACTAGGTTTTATTGGTTGTATTTAATGCATGAGTAAATTCTAATGATCCCATGTTAGGAGCTTCTTAGCCGGCTCGACATAGGAGTGAAGTAGGCACTCATAGGATTGGGGAAGTAAGTACGCCACCCCATGAATGGTATTAAGGAATACAATCCGTCATCCACGCAACTATAACAAGTAATTAACGTGTAAAAGATATCTAAGGAGTAGTGAAATCTAAGTAAACACAATTCTCCCACATATTGCTCACAACTTTAGTTTAATATAGTTTATTTTTATTTTTAGTATTTTATTTTGATTGCATCTTTAGTATTGGGTTAGTTGACTAGCAACTAATTCCGCCAAACTCCTTCAAACCCGAAATTTTTACTTGCTTTCATAAAAATATAAAAATACAAAAAGAAGCACCCCTCATCTCTAGACCTAGTCTTTAGGTTTTCTAATCCTAGAGACACTATTCCTAGCTGAACGATCAATCCCCCGGTACTTGTCATTATACTATACTACATCGATCAGGTACACTGCCTGGTGGGGGTTGTAAGCTTCTCGAGATCCCTCGAGAGGTAAAGCCTGGTGCAATCCCTACGCATACCAAGTTTTTCGCGCCGCTGCCGGAGAATAGTTATTGTCTAGGTTAGTATCTCTTTTTATTAGGTCTACTTGCTAGATTCCTTTCTAGTAAGATTTTATTTTTATTTTTTTAGGATTCGCTTTAGTCTATCTTATTTCTTCGTGTTTTTGTTCGTGACTTTTACCATCCGCCATTATGGCAACCGACGAATTCTCTAACCTTAGGATCACTAGGAGTCGTAGTTCCGCTAGAGACCTTGTCTTGCCTTATGCAGAACCCGATAGAAAAATGCGTAGGTTAAGACGATCTCACTCAACACCTGAACCATTTGGCATAGCCATCGACTTTGATGCACCCCTTTCTGAAGAAAATTCGGAAAATCACCTTACAACCCCTAGCGCCCAACCCAGCAACGAGATGAGTACCCCCGCAACTCCCACTCCTAAGCGCCTTAAGGACTACTCCTCCCCAAACCCTCGTGGCTTCTCAAATGCCATTGTCTATCCAAACGAACACACCAATGAGGTCTTGCATGCGACCGATGTTGGGCTTGTCCAAAGTGTGTGCAAGTTTTGTGGGTTAGATGATGATGACCCGTTCCAACACATTAAGGACTTCTTGAAAATAGTAGACACCCTCCATACGGATGGGGCTACTAGAGAAACTTCCCGATTACGATTCTTCCCTTTCACCCTCTATGAAAAAGCCCAAGAGTGGTATGATAAACTTCCTTCTGAATCTATTTTCACATGGGAACAACTCATATCCAAGTTCTAGGAGAAGTTCTTTCCACCTGGGAAAACTTCAGCGTTTAGAGATAGGATCCTCCGTTTCCGAAAAGGGAAGGACGAACCCTTCCATAAATCGTGGATTAGATTCAAGGATTTAATAAAACAAGTTCCCCATTATGGCATCGAACTTTGGCTTATGGTCCAAATCTTCTACGACAATATCTCCTCAAATGATCGGAACGGAATCAACAATTCTAGAAAAGGGAGATTAGCCAATCTTAGTGCCGAAGAAGGATGGGATAGGATTGAAGAATATGCTCAAGACCAGGATGACACTTGGGATGAACCTGAGTCGAGTGTCAGCATGTCTGAAATCACTTCAACATCTTCAGATCGGTTAAGAAAAATTCACAAAAGAATGGAATACCTAGCTGGGTCGCAGTTACCTAAACAACTTTCAAATCCTTACTTGATCTGCGATTACTGTGGGGGCCCGCATGAGGTAGAGGAATGTGGAGGAGAAACCACGACTGAACATGCATGCTTGTCAGGAGGTGACATCTATGCTGATCCCTCCCTTTTGCCTTTTTACCAAAATAACGATTACACCCTCTGGGGAAATCTGGTAAAAAGAAAAGAAGGAGAGGAAGGTCCTGAATTCGAAATCAGGAGCACTTTTGAAGATGACCTTGGTCACTTCACTCAAGAAAAAGGCTTACAATTAAAAGATCTTAATGAACTTGTTGATGAGCAGCAAAATGACATTGGAGAATGGTTCAACAAGCTTAACTCCGCCCTTGATAACCTTGAAATGCCGTCAGTAAGCCAAAAAGACCCCATGCTCGCGATAACCACTCGAGCTGGAACAACAACCAAAGACCCCCTTACCCGAGCTTGCCCCCCATCACTCCCGATCCAAACAAACCTCGCGAAGAGGAGGATGATGTGGGCAACGAGGCTCCCAACCAACCTTCTTTGGCGACCCCTTCCCCATCAACCCCACTTAACCAACCTGTGAGAATCCCATTTCCATCCCGATTAAAAAACCAGAAAACTGAGAATGATAATAAAAGATTCCTGTCATATCTAAAAGACTCAGTAGTCACCATACCCCTCCTTGATGCTTGTTATCACATGCCGAAGTATAGCGCATACTTTAAAAAATTACTCGTTAACCGAAAGAAACTCGAGGGTCTTGTGACCCTGGGAGAAGAATGTTCGGTGGTGACCCATCGATGGCTACCAAAAAAAGTTGACGATCCAGGTAGCTTCACCTTGCCTTGCTCCATAGGATCTCTATCAATAAAGAATGCTCTTGCCGATTTGGGGGCAAGTATCAATCTCATGCCTCACTCTATGTTCCTTAAACTAGGATACTCTGGATTAAAGCCTACCCGTATGAACATCCAACTAGCCGATAGGTCAGTCAAATACCCCGTAGGGATATGCGAGAATGTGCTAGTCAAAGTTGGGAAATTCAAATTCTTGGTCGACTTTGTAATCTTAGAGATGGAAGAGGATGACTTGGTACCCATCATCTTAGGGAGACCATTTCTTGCTACCGCTCGTGCAGTCATTGATGTTCATGACGGCAAGTTAACCTTACGAGTAGGAACCGATAGCATAACCTTCGACATTAAGGACACTATGGATCTCTCTCTCGAAGCAACTAACCGGCTCTATTTCATTAGAGAGGTCGATGAACTCACGGACGTCATTGATGACTGTGTTGATGAACAGATCGAGGAAGGTTGGTTACGGGATGAGAGTTTTCTCCCCCTGTTGGAGGTAGAAAAGATGGAGGATATTGGTGCAGTCTCCTTCTACCCTAGGCAAGAGGCCATGGAGCATCTAGAGCTCTGAAAACCCGAAAACAAGCTTAAGCCTTCTATTATCGAACCCCCTGAGCTTGATCTTAAGGAACTTCCTAACCATTTAGAGTACGCCTTCCTTCAGGGAGAGGACCAACTGCCGGTAATCATAAACTCTTCCATCGAACATGAACAAAAGGCAAACTCTTAGAGGTCCTAAAGAAATATAAGGGAGTGCTTGCATGCAGTGTAGCCGACATTAAGGGGATTGACTCAACTTTTTGCACGAATAAGATTCTCATGGAAGAAGATTATAAACCTACCGTGCAACCCAGAGGCGGGTGAACCCCAACATTAAGGAAGTGGTAAAGAAGGAAGTCATCAAACTTCTGGATTCAGGATTAATCTACCCGATCTCGGATAGCCCGTGGGTTAGTCCTGTACAGGTTGTACCTAAGAAGGGTGGAATGACTGTAGTTAAGAACGACAAGGGTGAGATGGTACCCCAAAGAACAGTTACTGGATGGCGGGTATGCATCGATTATAGAAAGCTCAACGATGCCACGAGGAAAGATCACTTTCCCCTACCATTCATTGACCAAATGTTAAAGAGATTGTCTGGGCACGAGTACTATTGTTTCTTGGATGGATTCTCAGGATACTTTCAAATTCCCATAGCACCTGAGGACCAAGAAAAGACCACGTTTACTTGCCCTTATGGAACATTCGCCTACAAAAGAATGCCTATTGGGTTGTGTAATGCCCCCGCCACTTTTCAGCGATGCATGACCGCAATCTTTCACGAACTTATGGAAGACAACATGGAAGTTTTCATGGTTGACTTTTTGGTCTTCGGGAACTCCTTCGACCGCTGTCTTGCTAATCTAGAAAAAATGCTTAAACGCTGTGAGGAAACCAACTTGGTGTTAAACTGGGAAAAGTGTCATTTCATGGTGAAAGAAGGGATTGTGTTAGGGCATAAGATCTCAGGGAATGGGATAGAGGTGGACCAAGCTAAAGTTGAAGCTATATCTAAGTTACCATATCCCACGACTGTTAAAGCAATACGCAGCTTCTTGGGGCACGCCGGGTTTTACCGGAGATTCATCAAAGACTTCTCCAAAATAGCTCGGCCAATGACTCAATTGCTAATGAAGGATGCTCCTTTCGATATCTCCCAAGAATGCAAGGATGCATTCGATCTCTTAAAAAAGGAGCTCACACAAGCTCCAATCATGATTACACCCAACTGGGAGTTACCGTTTGAAATCATGTGTGACGCTAGCGATTTCGCTGTCGGGGCTGTATTGGGCCAACGGCATGACAAGCTATTCCAACCTATTTACTACGCTAGCAAAACCATGAATCCAGCTCAAGAGAATTACTCTACCACCGAAAAAGAGTTGTTAGCCGTGGTGTTCGCATTCGACAAATTCCGGCAATATCTTGTCCTTTCAAAGACAATCGTTTCACTGATCACTCGGCTCTTCGATATCTTTTTGCTAAGCAGGATGCTAAGCCACGATTAATTCGGTGGATCTTGTTGTTACAAGAATTTGATGTTGAGATTCGTGATAAGAGGGGGGCAGAAAATCTGGACGCAGATCATCTATCTCGTCTTGAAAACCCCTTGGATGAGCACGATAGAAGTGAGATTCAGGATTCATTTACTGACGAACAACTCATGTCAATGACTGATTCGGAGCCTTGGTACGCCGATTTTGCCAACTATCTCGCAAGAAGACTTGTTCCAGAACACCTGACTAGGTACGAAAGAAAAAGGTTCTTTTCTCAGTTAAAATACTACTTCTGGGATGAACCATTTTTATTCCGAAGGTGTCCTGACCAAATAATAAGACATTGTGTTTCGGAGAGTGAGGCAGTTAAGATTATGAGGGAATGTCACTCTGGTCCCTCTGGAGGGCATCATGGGATAAGCACCACCGCCCGCAAGATTTTTGACGCAGGATTCTATTGGCCCACAATTTTATGTGATGTCAAAGAAATGGTACAGGCATGCGATGCATATCAACGGGCCGGGAACATATCACATAGGGATGAAGCGCCTCAGAATTTTATACAAGTATGTGAGGTCTTCGATGTCTGGGGAATTGACTTCATGGGACCCTTTCCATCTTCAGGGGGGAACGAATACATTTTAGTTGCCATCGATTATGTTTCAAAGTGGGTAGAGGCACAAGCCCTTAGGACCAACGATGCCAGGGTGGTTATTCATTTCCTGAAAAAGCTTTTCTCTAGATTCGGGATTCCTAAAGCCCCCATCAGCGATAGGGGGACCCACTTTTGCAATGCGCAAATGGAAAAGGTCATGAGGAGGTATGGAGTGTCCCATCGATTTTCCACCGCCTATCATCCACAAACCAATGGCCAGGTCGAAAATACAAACAGAGCTATTAAAAGAATACTAGAAAAATGGTTAGTCAAAATAGAAAAGACTGGTCATTTAAACTCGATGAGGCCTTATGGGCATTCCGAACTGCCTACAAGACACCTATTGGAACGACCCCGTTTCGTATGGTGTATGGCAAGGCATGTCATTTGCCAGTGGAGTTAGAACATAAGGCTTATTGGGCGCTTAAGGCATGTAATTTAGACTATACAATTGAAGGAACCAATAGGTTCTTACAATTACACGAGCTTGATGAGCTTAGATTAGAAGCTTATGAGTCCTCCATTACATATAAAGAGAGGGCAAAAAGATGGCATGACCAAAGAATTAAGAAACCCAAGGAATTTTCAGAAGGGGACAAAGTCCTATTGTACAATTCTCGGTTAAGATTATTTCCAGGGAAACTCAAGTCTAGATGGTATAGACCATTTACGGTGAAAAGTTCCTCTAAGACTGGAGCCGTTGTGTTATTAGACGATGAAGGTAGAGAATTCACTGTTAACATACAACGTGTGGAACATTATCAAGAAAATAATAATGAAATGATTTGTAAGGAGGATGTCACGTTTGATAATGAGATCACATAGAAACCCATGACCTTAAGTCTAGCTATAAGACTCGTACATAAAGAAAAGCGCTTCTTAGGAGGCAACCCATGTTTTGTGTGATTTTTATTTTTATTTTGTGTGTTTGTTATTTGCTTCCGTATGCATGCTTTATTTTTATTGTTGGTAGATCATGTTTCAAAACTAAATAGTGGAAATACTTTACTTTGTTGTTTGGCCTAGTCTTAACTTCATCCAAAGGTGTTTTTGCAAAAGATAAGTGTAAGGGGAAACCCCAAATATGTTTTAAAGAAACAAAACCGATCATGATTCTCCACAATATTAAGTGAACATGTATATTTTTATTTGTTAGAGTCAAATGCTTGTATCGAGTCATAATGATGTTTTGCAGGATTTTCCAGGAAGTAGGACGAAGTTTTTCCGGAAATTTTTCAGAAACTTAACATAAGAATTTCTGCAGGTCACTTCTGACGGTGTCACGAGTTTACTCTTGACGGCGTCACATGTTAAAAATCTAAAAATTTTACCAGTTTTGTTTTTCTAACGGAGTCTTAAAGTTTTTGTTGAAGTATTAGTTTTATAATCTCCAGGAAATCTGCAAACATCATTCCACAAGCATTATATCTTATTTTGTTTTCTAGGATTTATTAGCATATATAGATTGCCGCCGATTTTATGTGAGGTTGCCTTGTCTGTTTTCTCAGGTTTTACAGGTTATGTATGACAAGAAGATGATTATTATTCTGGAAGGGAAGCTTTGATTGTTCATTTTCTTGGAGGAAGATCTAACCTGGCCACCTTATTATCCATACCGAGCGAATCAGGGGAGTATTTGATTTCATTTGTTTTACTTATTTCACTTTTACATTCTCTACTTGAACATTGGGGACAATGTTCATCCTAAGTGTAAGGGGAGGGTAAAATGATGATACCTTACAGATACACTTTTGCATGAGTTTGTTTGTTTGATGGTAGATGTGTAATAAAACTATGAGAAATACTTGTTAGTGCAATTTTAGCGCCAAATTTAAAATTTTTTACAACATTTAGGAGTGAAACTTTAGCCATAGCAAGTGTCTCATGGATAGGAGATTGTATGACTAGCGCAAAACCGTATCATTCAGAAAAATTTTCCACCCAAATATGTGAGGTTCGCCTTTAGATTTGATAGGAAAAGCATTTACTATTAGTGCTTATGAGTGTACCGGTAGCATTTAGATTCTAGAACTTGCGTTAGTGATGCATCCCGAGACCGCTAGTGACACTACATTCGTGTAGTAGGATTTACTACATGATAAGAGGCATTAGGATCACCCTTGTGTTAAACCCGTATCATAATTACTTGACTGTTGATATAAATAATGTTTGTGAATGTTATTAATATTTCTCAATAAACCTATGTTTTGATAATCACAAAACTTAAATCAAATTAAGTCAAGAATAAGACATAAACAAGTATTTGGTGACAAATATTTACTTCTACATCTTATATCACTTAAGGTATGCATAAACTTAGTAACTTATGCATTACATGATCAAAGGAAATTTTATATTAATACATAACATTATATAAAATGATTTTAACATTTTATATATATTTGTAAATCATTTTTGGTAAAGCTTTATTAAACCACAAAAATATGATTTCAAATTTCCAACCAAAAAGGGCAAATTTTATCCAGAGAATCTTTTCAAACGTTCAGGAGGGCGGCCCCCTTAATTTTACTAGGCGGCCCTCTTAATCATTAAGGGGACCGGCCTATAATTAAGGGGACCGGCACGCTCCCGAACAGTAATTAAGGGGAATGGCCATCTGGAACTGGGTTTACTGTATTCTTTTGCATCTTGTGAATCCTTTCTCTAGTTTCAGCTACCATTTCCCATTTTGACCCAACTGATTTTAGAATCTCTTTCAACCATTTCAAACATTTACCAAAATCATCCACTTCCATACTATAAATTCCCTCCATTATCACCATTCTTCATCTCATCATTCATCATATCATCATATCATCATGACTCCTCCAAGCACCTCAAACTCCAAAACCTCCAAGAAACAAAAACTTGTGGTCATCCCACCAAAACAACTCTTCATTGACTTAACAAATGAAGACAACAAAACACCATCACCTCCACCCAAATGCTCATCCCCAAGTGCACCCAATGCACCATCTAAAACACCTTCCACTCATGGAACTTCTTCATCATCCATAACCTCAACCTCATCAATCAATGACTACATCAACTTACACTTGTCACCACAAGTATCATCACCACTTCTTACACAAGAACCCATGTCTACTCATTTTACCATCTCACTTTCACCAACAACACCACTTGATGCTCATCTCTCATCACCACAAATTTCACCACCATTCTTTGCCAATCCCGTACCTTGGAGGCTACTTGAATCCCATGGGGATACTTGTCTTTGTTGCATCCATAACCGCACGGTCATCTTTGGCCTTAGAGATGAAATTCAATATATGTTTTCATATCTTGAACATTTTCTTACCCACCCACCCACCACCACCAACTCCACCATCCTCTCCAATTATCCCTCCACCACAATTCTAACCTATTACTCCACCATCTCCATCATGCTCTCCAAATTAAGCATATGATATGCTTAATTAACAAAGCCTTTACCCTCCCTTTTGCATGCAAGCTCTATGAAGTCCATGTACTCTTTGCATGATGATGTATCTTTCTTGTTTACTTGGCTTATGTATTTGCTACTATTTTGTTTGCTTATGTACTTGTATTGTTGTGTCTTGACACAACTATTTCTCTAATATGAATGCTTCTTTGTTTCCTTATTACATTATATTAGTGTGCATGTCTATACTTGTGCTTCTAATATTTTTGTTTTGCAAACATTCCATAGCTCGTTCTCTTGGTGCCCCCAAACGAGGGGGAGTACACACCAAGGGGGAGTTTCTACCCGTCAAAATTTTCACGTATGAAAACTTGTCGGCTTAACCTTTTTGATGTTACAAAAAGGGGGAGAAGTACATATAAACTCACTAAAATACTTGTTTAAAAACTAATTTTTGAGTTAATGAGTTTAAGTTTTGTAATCATCAAAAAGGGAGAGATTGTTGATATAAATAATGTTTGTGAATGTTATTAATATTTCTCAATAAACCTATGTTTTGATAATCACAAAACTTAAATCAAATTAAGTCAAGAATAAGAAATAAACAAGTATTTGGTGACAAATATTTACTTCTACATCTTATATCACTTAAGGTATGCATAAACTTAGTAACTTATGCATTACATGATCAAAGGAAATTTTATATTAATACATAACATTATATAAAATGATTTTAACATTTTATATATATTTGTAAATCATTTTTGGTAAACCTTTATTAAACCACAAAAATATGATTTCAAATTTCCAACCAAAAAGGGCAAATTTTATCCAGAGAATCTTTTCAAACGTTCAGGAGGGCGGCCCCCTTAATTTTACTAGGCGGCCCCCTTAATCATTAAGGGGACCGGCCTACAATTAAGGGGACCGGCACGCTCCCGAATAGTATTTTCTGGCCCTATAAATATTGGATCATTCCACATATTTTTCTCACCTTTTTGCACTATAAACTTTCTGATCCAATCCTCTTCTCTAGATCTAAAATCCTTTGATCATATATTTCATAAGTCTTTGTTTCCAAGTGATCTAAAGCTTCATCCATTCAAGTGCAAGAAGAAGAACACTTCTCTACATTCATCTTATTGTAGTGGTGTTGTGTATAGCTAGTTTCATATAGTACTAGTGATAGCTATTTGTTAAGGTGTTGTGAATACTTGTTGATTGTAGAATCTTGGTGTGTTGTAAACTAGTTTAGTAGTAGTAACTTAGTTGTGCATAGAAGAAGGTGTGAAGATTGATAAGGTGTGAAGACGGTGTGAAGTCTTGAAGAAGGTGTGAAGGTGTGATTAAGGTGTGAAGATCACTTGGTGTGATATTTGGTGTGAGATTGGTTCTAGCTACGATTAGAACTCGACATTTAGCTTAGTGTCGTTAACTTGTGTAAGCCAAGGTGTGTAAGGTTTCTCCACCACAAGGAGTTTGTTGACATAGTGAAGAAAACTCTCGAGTGTGGTACTCGGGGAGTGGAGTAGGGCAAGGAAGGTGTCCTTGTAGCCGAACCACTATAAATTCGCATGTTGTGGTTTGATCTTTCTAACTCTATCTTTTCTTCATTATATTTCAATACTTTCAATATTAGTTTAGACTTGCTTATATTGGTTGTTGCTTGAATTCACTTAAGATCGAATCGAAAGTTTTTATAACTAACAAAATATTTTGTAAATAAATTTAAAAGGACATAAAACTATTCAACCCCCCCTTCTAGTTTTCCACAATTGGTATCAGGAGCCACGTCTAGCAAGATCTTTAAAATATATTGTATTTTAAAACTTGTAACGATCTATGGAATCTGAAAAATACTTAGAAGGGCAATCTATGCAAAGACCACCACTATTTGAAAGTGTTGGATTTTTATATTGGAAAAATCGATTCGAAACTTATGTGAAGTCAAAAGATCTAGATCTTTGGCATGTTATTACTAATGGTGATTTTTTACCTATTCAAAATAACCCGGAAACTAAGAAAGATGAAATCGTACCTTTTGAAAAACAAAATGATGATTTAAAAAGAAAACTTGCTAAAAATAATGAAGCAAAAATGGTTATTTATAATGCGCTACCACGTAAAGAGTACGAAAGGATCTTTATGTGTGAAACCGCAAAAGAAATTTGGAACTCTTTACTAATAACTCACCAAGGTAATAGTCAAGTCAAAGATAATAAGATAGATCTACTTGTTCAACAATACGAGCAATTCACGATTCCGGAAGAGGAATCAATTGATAATGCTTTTGCTAGATTTAACACTATCATCACAAGTTTAAAAGCACTTGATGAGAATTTTTCTAGTAAGAATTTTGTTAGGAAGTTTCTTAGGGCTCTTCATCCAAAATGGCGAGCTAAAGTGACGACTATTGAAGAATCGAAGAATTTGTCAACTTTGCAACTTGACGAATTAATTGGAAATCTAAAAGTCTACAAAGTCATCATCAAGAAGGACTCCGAAATGGTCAAGGAAAAACGAGAGCAAAGCAAGTCAATCGCCTTGAAAGCTAGAAAGGAATCTAGTATCGAAGATAGCTCATCTTCCGGAAGTGATGACGAAGAATACGCTATGGCCGTAAGAGATTTCAAGAAATTCTTCAAAATGCGAGGAAGATTCGTAAGACAACCGTATGATGAAAAGAAAACATTTCAAAAGAGTAAAGATGACAAGAACAACAAGATTGAAAGAAAGTGCTTCAAGTGTGGAGATCCAATTCATCTTATTGGAAAATGTCCAATGATGACAAGAGATCAAAATCAAAGAGCATTTGTTGGAGGTGCTTGGAGTGATAGTGATGATGATGAGAATGAAACGACAAAGGAAGAAAAATGTCTCATGGCGAATACACCAAATGAGGTACGTTCTGAAACCGAATATTTTAGTGATGAAAGTATATTATTAGATGAAAAAGATCTAGATAATGAATATATTAAACTATGCAAATTAGGACAACTAGTAATGGCAAAAAACAAATCACTAAAATACATTAACAATCAATTAGAAAGTGAAGTACTTGAACTAAAAATTAAAATACATCAACTAGAAAAGGGTAAAGAAATTTTTGAAGAATGTAAATCATGTCAAGAGGTTAAAGGTGAAAACGAAATACTTAGGGAAGAAATTCGCAAACTTGACAAATTTTAAAATAGTAGTCAATCACTTAGTAAAATAATAAGTATTCAAAGAACATCCGGAGACAAAACCGGATTAGGATTTAATTTAAATGAGGCTTCAACAAGCGAGATTAAAAATGTAAAATTTGAAAGTGAACTCAACAAACAAAAACCTTTAAAATCTAATCCTAAGTATATACTTATTAATGATAAGAAAATACCTCTTGCCAACGATGAAGAAGTTAAAGATTTTTATAAACCGTCTTTAAAGACCGAAGTAGGATCTTCTAAACCCAAAATAAGATCTAAAACTCCACCACCTAGAAAACCAAATAATTCTCATCCTAGGTCTAAAACACCTCAACCAAGAAGAAATCAAAATAGACAAAACTATAATAACAATAGTAATCAAATGTGGAACTACCAACAAAGCTACAATCCTTGGGGCATTCTACCACCTTTCATGCACCCGAGTCAAATGTTAAACATGTTTGGACCAAACAACTTTGGACCAAAAGGAGAATGGAGATCAAATGGCTAGACGAACATTCCTTGAGGCAATTTTGGTTTTTCTCTCTACATAGACTTTGTCAAAGTCTATATTTCATCTTGATGATGTTGAAGATCTCTTTTGAAGACCACCGGGTACGCCATTCTTTCACAACTCATTGCCATGCTTAGATTAATATGCATTGTTTGATTTCATCAATTATTTAGATATAATTTGCTATTGTCTTCTATTTGTTAGAATCACATATACACTTATATATACATATATATATATTATTATACGTAATATATTAAATATATATATATATATATATATATATATATATATATATATATATATATATATATATATATATATATATATATATATATATATATATATATATATATATATATTCACTTGCACATAACCTAGATACGTCATTTGTTGACTTTCTAGAACTCCAAGAAATCGTTCTTTATCGAACCCTTTCTTTCCCCCTCTCACGTTATTCTAGTAAGTCCTCTTTTAGGAGACTCATGATGATGAAGGGATATGAGTCAAGTGGACTTTTATAATGCAAGAACGCCTTCGCACGTGAACACTATGGATGAAACAAACTCCTCTCGCCAAGTATATCATATCTCCGCTACTATCCTTCAAATCTCACTCATCAACCCATCTTTCAAACACATTTATACTTATATATATAAACAATATATATATATATATATATATATATATATATATATATATATATATATATATATATATATATATATACACTTATTCACATATTCCCGAACACACCTCAAACCCTTCATCAACTTATCACTTTGATCATTTTATCCAAAAATTGTCAAAGGTATATTTTAATTATCGAAACGGTAATTAAAAGTTGTTAAGTATTTTATCATCGTGCCAATAGACGTTTACGTATTTTTGATATATTATAAATCTAAGTATATACGTATAAATATTTTTGTTCCAGAAACGAATTACGCGAAATTTGGAAAATTTCAAAGGCGGCCCCCTTAATGATTAAGGGGACCGGCTTGTTATCGAGGGCGGTCCCCTTAATGTTTAAGGGGGCCGGCCATCTGACAGTTCCAAATTTATTTTTCCTTCTTATTTCCATTCCCAAACACTCCATTCACTCATTTGTTCTTCCCCACTGCTACTGAGTACGAACCAAAACACCCAAAAACTTCAAAATCCTCCATCATATCACCAATTCGAGGTTGTTTCGCAAGGGGAAAACATCAACCAAACATATAACAACATCTTTTGTAAGTTTTCCAACATGCATTTCATCACATTTCATTCGATTTAGTGTCTAATCAATAATTATGCATTTCATTAAAAATCATTTTAATTCAATTTTAAGTGTAATTGAAGCTAGAAATTGAACTACCAAATGCTCCCCATAGGATTAGGATGATGTTTTGCAACTCAAAACTAGTATAACATATCATCTTGTCAAAATCATTAATCGCCCATAAACCCTAGTCGAATTTTAATTTTCAAAAGGCACATTGTTGATATAACTCTTAAAAACTATTTAAAACTTACTACATTACATTGTTTTAACGTTCTAAACAATCAAAGCATATTTTTCAAATTGTTGATTAAATGGTTCATGAAGACAACATGGGCGTTTGGTTCATGAACAAACCATAACTATATGAAGTTATTTGAAACCTATAACTAGCTTATAAGTTTTGTTAATAATACTAGAATCAATAGAGGTCATCAAGATATATAATCAATATATATATTGATATTTTTAGGATATTGTTGTCTAGTTAAGGGAGCGTTTGGTTTATCTTTAAAATGATAATTTTGAAAACTAAAATTCGCATTTCAATCTTTTAAACAAGCTTATGTTGCGTCAAACTTTTACGAAATGGAAGATATATAATCTAATATATATCTAGCCTTATTTCGAAATGAATTATGATATCATACCCTTTTGATATTGTACATTCTAAACAAGCTTAAAGTCAAAATAAAAGGAACATCATGAAACTACTTCGTTAAATATTTTTTTTTTGTCGAAGTAGAATTTCGTTCCACATATATTGCATATAATTATATATATATATATATATATATATATATATATATATATATATATATATATATATATATATATATATATATATATATATATATATATATATATATATATATATATATACATATATATATATAAACAATATATGCATGATGGTTGTTTTTATATTAATTCTATTCTTGTTGTTATTTTGTTTAGGTGAAAATGCCTAAGACCACGGTTGGTGATGTATCCAAAACCAAACAATACATTCCAAATGTCTCTTCTACTCCCGGCATGTCTCCTTCAGTTGCATGTTTCTATCGTCCTATTGAAAATAGAAACATTCACGAAGGAAGAATTGTCGATCCATCTTTCTATGAATCTGATGACACAGAACGAATGTTCTCCAATATTCGTTTTGAATGTCTTTTCCAAATCAATGAACCTATCATTCCTCGGTTTATTCTCGACTTCTATAGCCAAGTGACGGTGCAAACCGATCCCTATGGTCATCTCCTCATTTCCTTCATGATTCAAAATCAATTCATCACTCTCACTCTTGCTCAATTTGGGCAAATTCTTAGAATCCCATTCAACGGCCAAGCCGTTTTCTCAAATGAATGGGATCTTTCCACTCTTGAAAGAAATCGTCCTCAGGATGGCCCCTACTATTCTGAGATTCCTAGTCCTGAAGACATTCGTCGAATGCTCGAACTAGAACGTGGTACGACTAGTCGAGTGATCAAGTCGAAGAATGTCGACATTCATGCTAATCAAATCCTTCTCAAAGAGCTAAGCCCCGACATGAAGAAGTGGGAAGAACTCATTCGCGAGAATGCGTTTGGTACGGGTGGTCACCGTGATCATGTCACGGCGAGCATTGCCCACATGCTTTATTGTGTTATTGCTGAAGAGCAATACAACTTGGCTTATCTTTTTTTTCATCGAATCATGTCCGCCAAAAACACCCCAAATGCCAATCTTCCTTACGGTATGTTTCTCACACGACTTTATCGTTATGTGATGAAACATTATCCACATCTTCAAAGAGACTACTACGTTCATATCCTTCCTACCTTGAACCAACTTACTCGTGTTCGTACTCGTCGTCCTCGTAGTGACAAAGGAAAATCTCGTGTTCCTTTGTACTCTAGGGGTCGTGGTTCTACATCTCATCGTGATGACGATGATGATGAGGAGGAGGACACCTCACGTGTTAGTACTCCATCCCCCACGACCTTTGTTGATGATCTTCCTGACCTTGATTACTCCGAATATTCAATTCCTCTTCCTCACGAACGTACCGATGAACTTCTCTTCACTCGCCAAACCTCCATCATCAATCAACAACAACAAATGCATGAAGAGATGCGAGGAGGATTCAAATCCGTTGGGAAGATGTTTAGGAAGATGCTTGGAAAGAAGAAGAAGTAGAAGATTTTGATGTATTGCTATTTGATACTACTTATTTCTATTTGACATTTGTATGGTTTGCTACTTGTCCGACTTACTCGGAAATACTTGTGTTAGCTCTTGTTCATCTCTTGAATAATTTTTAGTCTTTGAACAATTATCATGCTATGCTATGCTTCTTTTCTAATATGGATTATAATATGTTAATTTGCATGCAAAATTTGGTTATATATATATATATATATATATATATATATATATATATATATATATATATATATATATATATATATATATGTTTATATATCATCATTCCTAGTGTATATGCTTCTAATAGAGCTTGCTGGAAAAACAAACTTGAAAAATGGCCAAATTCTGCAAATTTTGGGTTTCTGGTCGTCTGGGAAAACACCAGATGGGCGGCCCCCTTAATTCCCTAGGCGGTCCCCTTAATGATTAAGGGGGCCGGCATACAATTAAGGGGAATGGCCATCTGGAACTGGGTTTACTGTATTCTTTTGCATCTTGTGAATCCTTTCTCTAGTTTCAGCTACCATTTCCCATTTTGACCCAACTGATTTTAGAATCTCTTTCAACCATTTCAAACATTTACCAAAATCATCCACTTCCATACTATAAATTCCCTCCATTATCACCATTCTTCATCTCATCATTCATCATATCATCATATCATCATGACTCCTCCAAGCACCTCAAACTCCAAAACCTCCAAGAAACAAAAACTTGTGGTCATCCCACCAAAACAACTCTTCATTGACTTAACAAATGAAGACAACAAAACACCATCACCTCCACCCAAATGCTCATCCCCAAGTGCACCCAATGCACCATCTAAAACACCTTCCACTCATGGAACTTCTTCATCATCCATACCCTCAACCTCATCAATCAATGACTACATCAACTTACACTTGTCACCACAAGTATCATCACCACTTCTTACACAAGAACCCATGTCTACTCATCTTACCATCTCACTTTCACCAACAACACCACTTGATGCTCATCTCTCATCACCACAAATTTCACCACCATTCTTTGCCAATCCCGTACCTTGGAGGCTACTTGAATCCCATGGGGATACTTGTCTTTGTTGCATCCATAACCGCACGGTCATCTTTGGCCTTAGAGATGAAATTCAATATATGTTTTCATATCTTGAACATTTGCTTACCCACCCACCCACCACCACCAACTCCACCATCCTCTCCAATTATCCCTCCACCACAATTCTAACCTATTACTCCACCATCTCCATCATGCTCTCCAAATTAAGCATATGATATGCTTAATTAACAAAGCCTTTACCCTCCCTTTTGCATGCAAGCTCTATGAAGTCCATGTACTCTTTGCATGATGATGTATCTTTCTTGTTTACTTGGCTTATGTATTTGCTACTATTTTGTTTGCTTATGTACTTGTATTGTTGTGTCTTGACACAACTATTTCTCTAATATGAATGCTTCTTTGTTTCCTTATTACATTATATTAGTGTGCATGTCTATACTTGTGCTTCTAATATTTTTGTTTTGCAAACATTTCATAGCTCGTTCTCTTGGTGCCCCCAAACGAGGGGGAGTACACACCAAGGGGGAGTTTCTACCCGTCAAAATTTTCACGTATGAAAACTTGTCGGCTTAACCTTTTTGATGTTACAAAAAGGGGGAGAAGTACATATAAACTCACTAAAATACTTGTTTAAAAACTAATTTTTGAGTTAATGAGTTTAAGTTTTGTAATCATCAAAAAGGGAGAGATTGTTGATATAAATAATGTTTGTGAATGTTATTAATATTTCTCAATAAACCTATGTTTTGATAATCACAAAACTTAAATCAAATTAAGTCAAGAATAAGAAATAAACAAGTATTTGGTGACAAATATTTACTTCTACATCTTATATCACTTAAGGTATGCATAAACTTAGTAACTTATGCATTACATGATCAAAGGAAATTTTATATTAATACATAACATTATATAAAATGATTTTAACATTTTATATATATTTGTAAATCATTTTTGGTAAACCTTTATTAAACCACAAAAATATGATTTCAAATTTCCAACCAAAAAGGGCAAATTTTATCCAGAGAATCTTTTCAAACGTTCAGGAGGGCGGCCCCCTTAATTTTACTAGGCGGCCCCCTTAATCATTAAGGGGACCGGCCTACAATTAAGGGGACCGGCACGCTCCCGAACAGTATTTTCTGGCCCTATAAATATTGGATCATTCCACATATTTTTCTCACCTTTTTGCACTATAAACTTTCTGATCCAATCCTCTTCTCTAGATCTAAAATCCTTTGATCATATATTTCATAAGTCTTTGTTTCCAAGTGATCCAAAGCTTCATCCATTCAAGTGCAAGAAGAAGAACACTTCTCTACATTCATCTTATTGTAGTGGTGTTGTGTATAGCTAGTTTCATATAATACTAGTGATAGCTATTTGTTAAGGTGTTGTGAATACTTGTTGATTGTAGAATCTTGGTGTGTTGTAAACTAGTTTAGTAGTAGTAACTTAGTTGTGCATAGAAGAAGGTGTGAAGATTGATAAGGTGTGAAGACGGTGTGAAGTCTTGAAGAAGGTGTGAAGGTGTGATTAAGGTGTGAAGATCACTTGGTGTGATATTTGGTGTGAGATTGGTTCTAGCTACGATTAGAACTCGACATTTAGCTTAGTGTCATTAACTTGTGTAAGCCAAGGTGTGTAAGGTTTCTCCACCACAAGGAGTTTGTTGACATAGTGAAGAAAACTCTCGAGTGTGGTACTCGGGGAGTGGAGTAGGGCAAGGAAGGTGTCCTTGTAGCCGAACCACTATAAATTCGCGTGTTGTGGTTTGATCTTTCTAACTCTATCTTTTCTTCATTATATTTCAATACTTTCAATATTAGTTTAGACTTGCTTATATTGGTTGTTGCTTGAATTCACTTAAGATCGAATCGAAAGTTTTTATAACTAACAAAATATTTTGTAAATAAATTTAAAAGGACATAAAACTATTCAACCCCCCCTTCTAGTTTTCCACATTGACCATTTAAGTCATATTACTTGGCTAGTTAAGTCAACTAATTTTTCCCACACCATTAGCGTTGTACTCATTTTTAGTACACGAAACCCCTAGTACACCCCTCCGAGCCTATCTTTTCGTTTCTAACTTTAAGCATTTTACTTAAAGGAAGAATTTGTTACACCCCACTTAAATGTACACCCAAATCGCCTTAGCCTTCCGTGTATGCACTCATCTTTAGTGCGTTATTGTTATTTGTTAAACTCTAAGTTAATTATCTAATTGATTACATGGTTGCTAAGTCGAGTCATATCCTTGTACATATTGTTTTGGGACGATTGGGACTCATGTGTAAAGTACTTATTTTATGGAGTAATGGGGAAGAACATCATATTATTACCCCCATATGTACGTTAATCTTAAAAGTACTCCAAGTGTTTTGATTTTCTTGATTCGAGTCATTAGATTAGTTTATTGTAAAGTATGTAAAAATTCAAGTGTAAGGGGAATGTTCATTCCCTATGATGTATTATTTTGGATGGTAGGGTAAGAGTGTATGCAAAAAAAAAAAAAAAAAAAAAAAAAAAAAAAAAAAAAAAAAAAAAGATCGAAAAAATCAAGAAAAAGAAAAAAAATAGAAAAAGAAAAGAGAAAAAAACATACGGACTACCATCCCATTTCATTCTATGTTCATTTTATGTTTTTGTTATTTTTCATTTATTAGCTTAAGTCGAGTCTAGTCTTGGCTTAGCAACGCCATATTGTACATGTAATTAACCAAGATTGTTAACTCGCCACCAGTAAAGACTGCCTATATCCAACAAAACCGTGTATTCCATATCCCTACACCTAACGTTACAACCCTTTTAAAAGACCTCTTTGATAGTTTATCCTAGGTGCTTACGCCATGTGGTGGAGGTTTGATCCTTTCCCAAGCCTATGGTAATCTATTTTGCTATGACAGGTAGTGAGAGATGTTTTCCATTTCCATATTGTGATATTACTCTATTACACCCGAGAGATATGAGTATCTAAACACTATTTGTCAGGTGCTAGTGTATGACATCCGTGCTTGTCTTTGGTCTTTAGTGGAACGATTATGTCACAACACGTAATTTTAGGTCATTTTCCAAACTTCGACAATTTACTATTTATCAGTTACTATTCACCGATTACTATTCATCATTTTACTATTCATCGTTTTTTTAGGTCAATTTGATATTCTGAGAAGCGTTCAGAAATTTTACTATTCACTTGACACTATTCATTTCCGGAAGAAATACACTATTCACGTGCATTACTCATTTCATCATAAATTTAGTTTACGAGTATTTAAATTCGCGTAACCGTATTGGTTCAGGTGCGAATTCATGCATTATCAATAGGGACATTTCATACGGACTAGAAATAGTCTACATATCATCACAATAGCATTTGCATACTATACCACTCGTAGGATATTTAAATTAATACTTTTGGTATATTTGACATTTTTACGTATATTTATTTCTAAATAAACGTTATCCTATAACTATCACTATGAATAATTGATCCGACAATCCCAACTATGGTCCTAACACATTTTTATACTCATTATAATAATATAAAAATTATATTATTAATTTACCCGGTGTTTTCAAATCAACTGTTACGATTTCCGGTCGAAGCTTATAACTCCGTCGGTTTGCGATATTTTAACCCGATCATTATTTTAACTTCCGATTTTCACCAGGAATATTATTTTACAATTTTTATGACTTTATTATATCCCGGTTAACTCCGTTAAAATTTATTTTTAATTAACTCGGTACCCGATATACACTAAAACTAATACATTTACACAATATTATTCCAATATTACACCAAAAGTCTTCCCATTTCCTTTCTCCCCACTCCAAAACCGGCCACCCCATCCCCCATTTCTTACACATTTGAAAATATGCTACTAACTCATTAATGTGTGTACTTATTGTCCAATTTTAATAATATACATATTAGAAAAGCTAGATATTTCACTCATTCTTTACTAGAGCAAGTAAAAACTTTTCTTCTTTTCTCTCTTGGTGGTTCACGGCAAAATAACAACAAGAAGCCATTTTCATCAACTTTTTCAAGATCAAGTGTTTAACTAGTTTATTTAGTGATCCTTGTTAGGGTTTTGAAATATAAACTCAAGAATCATTAGGTTTTCATCATCTACACTCTTAATCTTTGAAGTAAGTATATCAAACTCCTTTTTATAATTTTATCAAGTTTATACAAGATCCATATGATATATATACTAGATCTACATGCATATGCCATTTATACCACTTTATTTTACAAACTTTTAACTTTTGAATCTTAGAAAGTGTTTATGGTTAGATCCTTGGTAGATTGTTGTGATGGATGATGTTCAGGAACCCATGACACCCTAAAAGGGTGTATGGTAGATCAAGAGTTGTTTTGATTGTTGATTGAAGTGGTTTTGAACAAGTTAGAAACTAGGAAAATCTATTTTTGACACTTTCAAAATGTTGCTGTCCCTTTTTGGCAAACGTGGAAAGATCAGGGGCAAGGGTATAACTTTTGACCAAAGATTTAGAAAATACTCTCCGATACGAAACTATAGCCGAAAACGGGGATAAAAACGAGTTAATAACGAAGGAGATATGACTTTGTAAATTTAACGACGAAAACTATTTTCTGAAAAACTGCATGCTGTTTGACAGTTTTCGACGGGCAAATATAGGCTTTAAACGTAACCTAGAGGAGCCGAACTACCAAAAATATTTTAGTATATACTAAAACGAATCCGTGGATATAAAGAACGAGTAAAATGAGCTTAAAACGACCAAATTATACATGTTTTAAAATCGTCAAAACTATATATATATATATATATATATATATATATATATATATATATATATATATATATATATATATATATATATATATATATATATATATATATATAGTCACTACTAGAAAATAATATAACTACGTACTAAATAATATATTTTCTAGATTTCTTATTCAAGGAGTTTATTTTTAACTAACGAAATAGGTACGACTCAAGGTTTATTACGCGACTACTAGACATTATTTTAAGGTTTTCTAGACGAGGAATGTAACAACTAACATTTTATACAATATAATACGACAAGTTTTTATAACTCTATTTGGACTTATTTTTCCTAAGTATGGAAAGTATTTTACTATGACAATAACTAGTATTTCCAAATTACGAATGGTATAGGCATCATGTGCATGTGCATTCATTACATCACGTCATGATCTAAAGTAGATCGTTATTACTCATATTAGGTTGCGGTTAGAGATCGTGCCTCATTTCAGTGTATCCACTTTGTCATCGTAGCTATCGCTCCAGGTGAGTCATAGCCCCTACTATTTTAACTTGTTTTATAACGGTTTTGGGGGAGAATACATGCTCGTTTCCATCTAAATGTATACTTGATTTAACTGGCTTTTGCTACATGCTTAGTCAAACATTTACTTGCTCCATTTATGAATTTCTTACTCATTCGAATGTAGTGTATATTCATTTGCATCACACTTAATCTTTTATCTTCGGTCCCAAGTCTTTTCCATTACGATGCACACTTAACCAAATGATCTAGCTTCACCACTATGTACATACATATCCGAATGTATGGGTCACTTAACCGAATGTACGGGTCACTTAACCGAATGAACGGGTCACATATCCGAATGTACGGGTAACATAACCAAATGAACTGGTCACGTAACCAAATGTATTGGTCAAACTACACTTATCTTTGATTATTGGTCCACATATTACTTTTGTTTCTGTAGACTTTAACACATTTGGCAGTGGGTTGTAAACACACAGGTTACAAGTCTCTTATGGCGGCACTTGCAACTGAGTGGATTTACGATGCCTTTGCTGGGCGATCTTTTCTCTATAGGCATTATTTGTTAAACAAACTCTATGAACTCACCAACCTCGTGTTGACACTTTAGCATGTATTTTCAGGTTTTAATCAATGGCACGCTACAGGAGGTTTTGGCAGGGCAGGGCATGGTCATAGAAGACTCTGATTATTCATTTGGGGACCGTTTTAAACCATTTTTAAGGGCCTACTTCCGCACTACTTTTAACGATGTAAATTCAACATTTTTGATTAAACGATTTTATTCTAAATGATTAAAAGGAAAACCATTTTTGTACTTGTGTCGTGATACCGATTGAGTTACACCCCAGCTACATGTATGCTTCCGCTGGACCCGATTTTGGGGTTGTGACAGATTGGTATCAGAGCTTTGGCTATAGCGAACTAAGTGTTTTTAAAACCTAGACTATAGCTACTTTTACGAAAAACTTAACCCTATGACCGTCACGTGCCTGCCTGCCAAGCTGAAGCCTCATTTGTGGTTAGTTGCTGACATAGGTGATGAGATTTGTGTCTCATTATCTGATATACTATATTCATTTATCATGGTTGATTACTATAATTGTCTTTCATATGAGCATGTTCACGTATCGTATATGTCACCGCATTATGTTTTCCATGCATAGTTTCAGCATACGACCTCGAGTTTGGTCACTTGCTTTTGTCTTTCTGAACCTCTTGGTATTTGTGAAGGACATAGTCTTAGTATAACTGAGCTGAGTATTTCAAAATTCATGGAACCTCGGTGGGATATATACTGGTCATCTATATTCAACCCGGGATAGTGAGATATAGGCTGACCACCTATGTCTGACTCAGAGATGAATTTTGCAACACTGAGAATGGTTATAATAAAATTTTGTCCGGAATAAATTCTCAACTCATTTTCCAAATGCTTCATTTACGTGTGTGTATACTCTCGTTGTCATAACATTCCTACTTTTCATTACTTCGTGAACCACCGATTGGAAGCTTGTCAACTAGTCATTTTATTTCATGAACTTTCATATTTATGCACAATACACTTACATCACAGTACTTTCTTTTATCACAATCTCATTTTGTTGCAGTTGTCACAGTCTTTTCCCTTCTCACCATCACTATCATTTCCTTTCCCACCCCCATATATATAAGGAATTAGGTGATACTCTATAGATTCCTATGTCACTCATCACTTATTACTCCCAATATTGATAAGTGGATATTATCAATGATCTCTCTAGGAAAGACTTTCCATACCATATATAAGGAGGATCCCTTGGTACATTAAGACCATTTAAAACTCAACAGAAATCTCAAGATATCACAAAACCATTCGAACCACTATCAATGGCCTAATCACAAAAAAAAAAAAAATAATAATAATAAAAAAAAATAATAAAAAAAATAAAATTCCATCATCTGGAAAGTATTGGCTTGACTGAATTACAAGATTCGTTTAGATACGAGTGCTCACTAAGCAACACTATAGAGATAGATCCAACCCCTTAAACAAGACTATAGATTGAACATGTCCTCACCAATATACTTTATTCGAACATGTTAGATGTAACACCCCCAATTCATGGATGCAGCGGAATTCAAACTGGGTGTTACTCGACGGCACAATAGTCACAATAATAGAAAACGAACTCCAATTGAGTCGTTTTAAAAGATGTATCATTCAAATTATATAAATATCAGAGATTTCAAAATGAGGTCCCAATTGGTTCCATGTTTACAATGTATAATAAATGAGTTTTGAATGATAATAAAATTTATAGCCCTCTTGAGTATCCGTGTCCTTCCGTGCCATCCTTGATCGTCATGAACCTGAAATACATGCTTGAGAGGTCAACACAAAGGTTGAGTGATATTCATAGAGTTTGTTAAATCGTTTGAACACAAAGTGTTGGTAGTAAATCGTTGAACACAATAATCGTAGTGTTTGTAGTTAAATCGTTTGAACACAAAGTGTTGGTAGTAAATCGTTGAACACAATAATCGTAGTGTTTGTAGTTAAATCGTTTGAACACAAAGTGTTGGTAGTAAATCATTGAACACAATAATCGTAGTGTTTGTAGTTAAATCGTTTGAACACAAAGTGTTGGTAGTAAATCGTTGAACACAATAATCGTAGTGTTTGTAGTTAAATCGTTTGAACACAAAGTGTTGGTAGTAAATCGTTGAACACAATAATCGTAGTGTTTGTAGTTAAATCGTTTGAACACAATATGTTGGTAGTGTGAGCTATAGACTCACACCAATATTTGGAAAAAAATGATGGGCTACGTTGTTATATGCCCGGAAAGGTTATTATACACTAAGCTTATGAAACCAAAACGTTAACGTGTACCAATATCGATCGGCAGATTTATCCCGGTAGGTACTTTGCCGTCATACCTAATGTCTCAAATATTAATGCATTTGTTTGAACTAATCAAAACAAATGGGATTCGTCAATCCCAATAGGCCTATTCACAATATTCGCGCTCACTTGCAAGTAACCCTCGCAAGTGATTAAATGGTTCATACTAAGGGATCTTGGTTTGGCAAGGATGTTACTTAGTGATAATAAAACATAGTCGAATAACATACAGTAGAAAGCATTGTGTTCGAGTAGAAAAATAATAGCATGTATTCCCCCCAAGGGTTTGTAAAACATTGAAGTAATGTAAAGTGGGGCTATGAACTCACCTTAAGTAAGATAGCAAGTAATGAATGTAACGGTCGAATCGTGAAGGTTTCTACGAGCAACCTATAATAGAATGTTGCGACTTAGGATCGGAGTAAAGAATATGAAGTAGTGCCTATATATATATCTTGCATTATAGTCCATGATGTGGTATGATGTATATTGTAAGTCTTTGAAAGTAATGATTCATGAAACATGTATGTTTTGTATATCGTTTACTACCGTTCGGGCCGACATAATTCAGAAGTCATGTTAGTAAGCGTTCGAGGAGCCAGGACACTTTAACTCGTAAATCCACAACTCATCTCGACGGCTTACATAATGAACTCCTCACATGAGGCTCCCTACTATTGTAGTAGTTGATGAAATATATAGATATAAGTTTTGATCCGAAAGGTTACATGTCCGATATTTGAATAAACTTAGGAAAGTTTATTTGTACATGAAGATTGTTATTAGGGGTAGTTTCATAAGTCTTGAATGACCATTTTCTCTTGGTAAAATCTCATGGTTTCCTTTTAAGTGAAGTAGATCCAAATTGTATGTTCAAGTTATCGCCAACTCTTGTTTCATGTTTACGCCTATGTAAGTTTACTTGGTCATTTCGTCATGGCCTAGCCATGACCTTTGGTCATTGTTCCATGGTCTTGAGACTCAACCTTGGCTCTAGCCATGGTTGTGGTCTTGATTATAGGTCATAAGACCTCTTGTTCCATTTAAAGTATAACCATAATCTAGTGACTTTGGTCTAAAAATGGGCTGTTTAGAATTTGAAGAATTTTATCACTCGGAAAGCGTTTTTAGGTCTCGAGCTTCTTTGTTCCTGAACGAAAACGTCGTTTCGGACAACTTTCGTGTTTTAACTTTTTGATGAATCGGACCAGAAGTGGGACTTTCAAAACCCAAATTTGATCAGGAAGCTATTTGGCAGTTTTGCCGGAAATCTTTGGTAATTTCAAATCGTCATAACTTTTGACTCGTATACTCGTTTTGGGTGGTTCAAATTGCTATGGTTTCCTTGTTAGGTCCTCTACCACAATATGTAATAATCAAATATCATATTTTTACCATTTTGGTCGTGGTTTTCCAAGAAAGTCACTAGTTTGCTTGTTTTAGTAACTTGTTGTAACAATCAATAACAATAACTTGTTTTGCTCACTTTTATACATCATGGACATAACTACAAGACATAATATAGCAAGAATAACATGTAAATAACATGAACATGATTATTTAACAAGAATCAAGTTAGGGTTTGGCTCACAACTTTTGGCTTTCAAAGATGAAAGGAAGTTAACATGTAAGGATAGGACTTTGATAGACTTGCTTCAACCCACTTCACTTCATGCAATCTTTCTACTCTTGTAATCTTGAAAGAGAGATGATGAAAATATAGGTGACTTGAGTGGATTCAAACTCAAGAGAAATCACCAAAGTTTCTAAGGATTTGAAGTAGTTTTGATGAATCAAAACTAAACTAGGGTTTATGTATGGATATTGCACTTGATTTCTTGGATGGAACTTGAAGTAAATGAGCTAAGGATGAGATGATGGTGTATTTTTATGTGTGTGGGTCGTTTGAATGGCCAAGGAGGGGAAGGAGAGGCATTTATATGCAAATGAGGAGGTTACATTGTTGACTAGTCAACACTTGGAGGCCAAGTTGAACACATGTTCACATCTTAAGGCTCCTAGCATGAGATTAAGACACACAAGGCTGAATTCCCCCTCCCTAGGTCGTTTCCTAAGCTTGGAGAGCAAGGGTGTGGACTTTTCTTGGTATTATCCAAGATACTTGGTTAGTTTTGACTCCGAGAAATGCCAATCGTAAATGATTAAGCCTCAAAACGTAAAACCGGGTGTCGTAAAATTATGGAACTTGAAAGTATTGATAAACATGTCAATAAGTTCCATAATAAAATATAAAATGAGTGGTAGGTTCCATTTGGGTGGTAAACCCTGCTAAAAACTGGAAACACGGGTCTAAAACGCGTAATTCGCGTAAAACGCTGAATATTGCGTAAAATTGAGAAAAGTAAAATGTTACTTTTCTAATGTTATAAAAATGATTTAAAATGACTTATAATGTCTAGACTGGGCTCAGTCTAGTGTCAGTTGGTATTAAATGTCTTTTAGACATCAAACCGTAAGCCTAAAAATCACGAAATGACTTATAACATCAAGGGATCATTTTTGGTCAATGGAGGAGGGAAAGAATATGTTGACTTTTTCTAATATGTTGAAAACTCAAAAAGTCTTAGAAACACGTTTTGTGGTCTCACAGTTAATCGTCCAAATGGTTAAGCGTGCTCATGCGAAAGTAGTGCAGGCATGGGTGACCTGCTGGGAAGTTTTTGGTCATGTTTTTCTCAGTCACGATTAATTCTCAAATAAATCATGAGTGTGTCAAACATTTTTCTGATGTGGGGTCACCTGACGGGATCGAATTTCGTTGTGCGTAGAATTTCTGATTGACGTTTTACCCTAAAACGTGTAATTCCATGTAATTCCTTAATAACTTTCACGAAAATGATCTGACGAATGTCAAACATTTAATTTGCCATGGAAATGATTTATCACTCGAGAATATCAAATAAAAATCAACTTTCGGGAAAGTTTCGGGAAAAATGAATAGTAAAAGTGAATAGTGAAATTTTTCCGGAAATGGTAATTAACCTGAAATTGCGAATTGTTACAGTCTCTACCCCTTACGGGGAACTTCGTCCCGAAGTTCTATGTGTGTCATATGTTGGAGTGGTGTCGATAAAGATGTGTGGTTACTTATGAGGACCAAAGTCTGGAATTACTAGTGATGTAGTTTGATTTGTCATTTCGGTGTATGGTGTAGGATGAGGCTTCCTTTTATGTAGGAAAGGTATGGTAATAGTCGAATATCAAAGGAAATTGATATAGCAGTCAGATATTAATAGGAATTAATATAGTAGTTGAATATCAAATAGAACTTGATATAGTTGTCAAGTATCAATAACAATTGATATAAGAATCGAATCATGGAATAAGCGTTGAACATGTGGTTGGACCAAGTCCTGTTTGAATTGTACGGCTGCCCATGCATATGGCTACATGGCTTCGCAATGAGTTTGGTACGACTGCGCATGCGTATGGTTACATGGCCCCGTAATGAGTTGGTTTGTTATTGCACTATCATTATGAAAACCAAAAGTAAATCTCGTACTAATGGAAATTGGGATAGTTGTTGCAATCATAGCCTAGTAGGTAATCTGTTGTTGTATCTAGTGTTTATTGACTTCATACTTATGTTATTTCGGATATAATTAAGCCCACTTGTTTATAATTCTTTATTTACATAGAGAGGCATCCCAAACAATGTAACTAAAGGACTATAAACTTATGGTTCGATGATTTATAATTTCTTTATTTAAATGAAAAGGCATCCCAATCCATTCAAATAAGGACATTATAAATCATCCTACTCAAGAATTCCCGACACAACATTCATACTTAGCCGATGAGTTACAAGGTAGTGTATTATGAGATGATACTGGTGTTCCAAAAGTACAAGATGAATATTCAAACTTGTAAAGCTGATGAGGGTGCTTGTGGTGTAACTAAGGATGATTTGAGCTTTAAAAGTGCATCAAGATCTGTTAATGAGCTTGTGGTTCCAACGGTTGTGAAGATAATGTTATGATATGTTGATGAACAAAAGTGTGTAGTGTATGCTTAACATTAATACTCTTAGGTATAGATGTTGAGTTTGTTTTGAAAATCTTAAGAGATTTTAAAAGTTTATGATGGAATGGTATCCTAAATAGGATGGTACTTCTACAGGATGAAGAGAATAATTGATAACTATCCCAGGATAGTAGTTCGGATTATCTCATAAATGAAAACTTTCAAGAATGAAGTTAGATCATACAAGTAAGGTGTTAAGATTTCACTGAGTGGTAAGACACTATCGTGTCTCTAGATTGTTTTAATGTATTCTGGTGGTTTATCATGTTCATGTAGGAAATCACCCTAAACATAACCCTAGTACAACTACTCTCAGTATTTGAAAATTTTAAGTCGAATATAGTTAGTCAGACTATATTCCACTGTCCCTAGGTTAAATATAGGTGACTAGTCTATATTTAGCCAAGGTTCGATAAAATTTTCAAATACCTAAACTAGGTATACTTTTGATATGTCCGTTGCTTTCGGGAAACTGTTCACTAAACAAAGGCGATGTCAAACCCTTAAGTTGCAAGTCCCGTCCATACAAGACTTGTAACGTATGTTTTCATATTCCATTGCATAGAAGGTAGTAAGGGTAGGTACGTTTGGAAAGGAAGTTTTAAGTAGTTCTAAAATAGAACATACTTGGCCAGGATCGCGAACTTTTAACAATGAAGGTTTCAGAAGAAAACTTTGATAAATGTAAAGCTGAACTTCAGCTTTTGTAGGTGATGGATTTGTTTGTCCTTTAGAAATCTCGTATTTCTATTTAGAAATTGATAGGTTGTGACGGGTTTTTGATATCATATGAAATGATATTGATGATGTGATGGAATAATTTTAGAGACCATTGCACAAAACACAATGTCTCGGGAGTAGGTTAGACCATTGTGCAATTCACAATGTCTGGGAAGTAGGTTAGGTCATTGTGTGACTCAAAACATTTGAGAAATGATTAAGACCATTGTATCATACAATGTCTTGGAAAATGAATGAGACCATTGTATCTCACAATGTCTTGGAAAATGAATGAGACCATTGTATCTCACAATGTCTTGGACATATAATGTTGGAGTAGGAACATGATTGGGAGAGTGTGGCTGTGCCGAAATGCCTTAGAATAGGCATACACAGATATGTTTAGTCCATTGTTTAGATAAATGATTGAAAATAAACCGAGTTTATATATCAATATACTAATATGTTCATGTAGCATAAAATGCCTAGTGTGTATATATCAATATACTTATATGTGTTCATGTAGCATAAAATGCTTAGTGTGTATATATCAATATACTTATATGTGTTCATGTAGCATAAAATGCTTAGTGTGTATATATCAATATACTTATATGTGTTCATGTAGCATAAAATGCTTACGGGGAAATGCTCAATTATGTTTAGGGTACATATATTAATATGCAATTATGTTTGTGTAGCATAACATGCTTACTAAGTCCATAATCGTCTAGAGGATGGAAGACACGGAGAGCGGAAGGCTATAAAAATGTTTTTGCTTGTATGTGCGGTTATAGTTTAGGTCTCAATTAGACCCGTTTCTCTATAACCCTGGCTCTGGTACCAATCTGTAACACCCCCAATTCATGGATGCAGCGGAATTCAAACTGGGTGTTACTCGACGGCACAATAGTCACAATAATAGAAAACGAACTCCAATTGAGTCGTTTTAAAAGATGTATCATTCAAATTATATAAATATCAGAGATTTCAAAATGAGGTCCCAATTGGTTCCATGTTTACAATGTATAATAAATGAGTTTTGAATGATAATAAAATTTATAGCCCTCTTGAGTATCCGTGTCCTTCCGTGCCATCCTTGATCGTCATGAACCTGAAATACATGCTTGAGAGGTCAACACAAAGGTTGAGTGATATTCATAGAGTTTGTTAAATCGTTTGAACACAAAGTGTTGGTAGTAAATCGTTGAACACAATAATCGTAGTGTTTGTAGTTAAATCGTTTGAACACAAAGTGTTGGTAGTAAATCGTTGAACACAATAATCGTAGTGTTTGTAGTTAAATCGTTTGAACACAAAGTGTTGGTAGTAAATCATTGAACACAATAATCGTAGTGTTTGTAGTTAAATCGTTTGAACACAAAGTGTTGGTAGTAAATCGTTGAACACAATAATCGTAGTGTTTGTAGTTAAATCGTTTGAACACAAAGTGTTGGTAGTAAATCGTTGAACACAATAATCGTAGTGTTTGTAGTTAAATCGTTTGAACACAATATGTTGGTAGTGTGAGCTATAGACTCACACCAATATTTGGAAAAAAATGATGGGCTACGTTGTTATATGCCCGGAAAGGTTATTATACACTAAGCTTATGAAACCAAAACGTTAACGTGTACCAATATCGATCGGCAGATTTATCCCGGTAGGTACTTTGCCGTCATACCTAATGTCTCAAATATTAATGCATTTGTTTGAACTAATCAAAACAAATGGGATTCGTCAATCCCAATAGGCCTATTCACAATATTCGCGCTCACTTGCAAGTAACCCTCGCAAGTGATTAAATGGTTCATACTAAGGGATCTTGGTTTGGCAAGGATGTTACTTAGTGATAATAAAACATAGTCGAATAACATACAGTAGAAAGCATTGTGTTCGAGTAGAAAAATAATAGCATGTATTCCCCCCAAGGGTTTGTAAAACATTGAAGTAATGTAAAGTGGGGCTATGAACTCACCTTAAGTAAGATAGCAAGTAATGAATGTAACGGTCGAATCGTGAAGGTTTCTACGAGCAACCTATAATAGAATGTTGCGACTTAGGATCGGAGTAAAGAATATGAAGTAGTGCCTATATATATATCTTGCATTATAGTCCATGATGTGGTATGATGTATATTGTAAGTCTTTGAAAGTAATGATTCATGAAACATGTATGTTTTGTATATCGTTTACTACCGTTCGGGCCGACATAATTCAGAAGTCATGTTAGTAAGCGTTCGAGGAGCCAGGACACTTTAACTCGTAAATCCACAACTCATCTCGACGGCTTACATAATGAACTCCTCACATGAGGCTCCCTACTATTGTAGTAGTTGATGAAATATATAGATATAAGTTTTGATCCGAAAGGTTACATGTCCGATATTTGAATAAACTTAGGAAAGTTTATTTGTACATGAAGATTGTTATTAGGGGTAGTTTCATAAGTCTTGAATGACCATTTTCTCTTGGTAAAATCTCATGGTTTCCTTTTAAGTGAAGTAGATCCAAATTGTATGTTCAAGTTATCGCCAACTCTTGTTTCATGTTTACGCCTATGTAAGTTTACTTGGTCATTTCGTCATGGCCTAGCCATGACCTTTGGTCATTGTTCCATGGTCTTGAGACTCAACCTTGGCTCTAGCCATGGTTGTGGTCTTGATTATAGGTCATAAGACCTCTTGTTCCATTTAAAGTATAACCATAATCTAGTGACTTTGGTCTAAAAATGGGCTGTTTAGAATTTGAAGAATTTTATCACTCGGAAAGCGTTTTTAGGTCTCGAGCTTCTTTGTTCCTGAACGAAAACGTCGTTTCGGACAACTTTCGTGTTTTAACTTTTTGATGAATCGGACCAGAAGTGGGACTTTCAAAACCCAAATTTGATCAGGAAGCTATTTGGCAGTTTTGCCGGAAATCTTTGGTAATTTCAAATCGTCATAACTTTTGACTCGTATACTCGTTTTGGGTGGTTCAAATTGCTATGGTTTCCTTGTTAGGTCCTCTACCACAATATGTAATAATCAAATATCATATTTTTACCATTTTGGTCGTGGTTTTCCAAGAAAGTCACTAGTTTGCTTGTTTTAGTAACTTGTTGTAACAATCAATAACAATAACTTGTTTTGCTCACTTTTATACATCATGGACATAACTACAAGACATAATATAGCAAGAATAACATGTAAATAACATGAACATGATTATTTAACAAGAATCAAGTTAGGGTTTGGCTCACAACTTTTGGCTTTCAAAGATGAAAGGAAGTTAACATGTAAGGATAGGACTTTGATAGACTTGCTTCAACCCACTTCACTTCATGCAATCTTTCTACTCTTGTAATCTTGAAAGAGAGATGATGAAAATATAGGTGACTTGAGTGGATTCAAACTCAAGAGAAATCACCAAAGTTTCTAAGGATTTGAAGTAGTTTTGATGAATCAAAACTAAACTAGGGTTTATGTATGGATATTGCACTTGATTTCTTGGATGGAACTTGAAGTAAATGAGCTAAGGATGAGATGATGGTGTATTTTTATGTGTGTGGGTCGTTTGAATGGCCAAGGAGGGGAAGGAGAGGCATTTATATGCAAATGAGGAGGTTACATTGTTGACTAGTCAACACTTGGAGGCCAAGTTGAACACATGTTCACATCTTAAGGCTCCTAGCATGAGATTAAGACACACAAGGCTGAATTCCCCCTCCCTAGGTCGTTTCCTAAGCTTGGAGAGCAAGGGTGTGGACTTTTCTTGGTATTATCCAAGATACTTGGTTAGTTTTGACTCCGAGAAATGCCAATCGTAAATGATTAAGCCTCAAAACGTAAAACCGGGTGTCGTAAAATTATGGAACTTGAAAGTATTGATAAACATGTCAATAAGTTCCATAATAAAATATAAAATGAGTGGTAGGTTCCATTTGGGTGGTAAACCCTGCTAAAAACTGGAAACACGGGTCTAAAACGCGTAATTCGCGTAAAACGCTGAATATTGCGTAAAATTGAGAAAAGTAAAATGTTACTTTTCTAATGTTATAAAAATGATTTAAAATGACTTATAATGTCTAGACTGGGCTCAGTCTAGTGTCAGTTGGTATTAAATGTCTTTTAGACATCAAACCGTAAGCCTAAAAATCACGAAATGACTTATAACATCAAGGGATCATTTTTGGTCAATGGAGGAGGGAAAGAATATGTTGACTTTTTCTAATATGTTGAAAACTCAAAAAGTCTTAGAAACACGTTTTGTGGTCTCACAGTTAATCGTCCAAATGGTTAAGCGTGCTCATGCGAAAGTAGTGCAGGCATGGGTGACCTGCTGGGAAGTTTTTGGTCATGTTTTTCTCAGTCACGATTAATTCTCAAATAAATCATGAGTGTGTCAAACATTTTTCTGATGTGGGGTCACCTGACGGGATCGAATTTCGTTGTGCGTAGAATTTCTGATTGACGTTTTACCCTAAAACGTGTAATTCCATGTAATTCCTTAATAACTTTCACGAAAATGATCTGACGAATGTCAAACATTTAATTTGCCATGGAAATGATTTATCACTCGAGAATATCAAATAAAAATCAACTTTCGGGAAAGTTTCGGGAAAAATGAATAGTAAAAGTGAATAGTGAAATTTTTCCGGAAATGGTAATTAACCTGAAATTGCGAATTGTTACATTAGACACCTATTCATTTGTGCAGACATACCTACCTGGCTATTTTATTCTCTTAATGCTTTCACTTTTAAATGGATTTTTCTCCAAACTACAGTTATACAAAACATATATCTTGTAAGAAATATTTTTCTGAGGCACTTATTTTGACAAGCAAATTTCTTTTGGTTAATCTTTTACAAAACTATTGAATGTTAGGAAATTTTAAACATCGATCTTTGGTAAACCATATTATCCACCTTATGTTGAAAACTGTCCTAACTTGCATAACTATTAAATTTTGAAACATTAAGAAAAATGTTACTTAAAAAGCCGTTTGCTTAAAAGTTTTAAATTCATTTACTTAGGGAAGGGTTATGAACAAAACACACAATCTCAAAACAAACTTTGAAAATCAATCACTATAATACATCACTTATACCTTTAGGAGTTGGTGAGTTGATGACCTATAACTTGGGGAAAATCTTAGTAATTGAGACTAAGCATCGTAGGTGGAGAAAGACTCAATTCACGACATCCTGCGGAGGATCCCAACCTTATCCTAATCTATTATTTTTCAACAACACCTTTTGACGGACTTAACCTTGTAAGTCTTTCAAAACAAGATTCATGATACCCATCTCAATTACTCCTAATAGAGGAACTTGATTCATCTCAAACTCCTAGCGATTTCATTAAGATTCTTTGGAACTACACCACCTATCATCGGTAGACCAATGGTCAGGATTAGAGAACGATTCAAACATAGGGAGATATGCTCAGAGCATGAGTGATTGACTCTAGCAATGGTTGGACTAACCATTTACCATAAATCAAATTCAGTTGCAACCATAGTTATCGCGTGAGCGTAGAGATTATACCATTTGATGCACTCTATGGTTGAAGTGCCAACATCCATTGACGGATCGAAATTTGGAAAAAGCCTAACTCACTAGTCCAGTAAGCATTCATGAAATAACCAGGAATTTCTTACAAATCAAGAATCAGTTACAAGTTTGATAAGTTGTAAACCCTTAGAATTTCAAGTTAATGGCAGGATTATGTTGAAAGTTCTGCCTAGGAAAGGCATGATACCATTAAGAAAAATTTGGGAAGATAAACCCGAGATACATTGGACCATCCAATATTTCAGACAGTATGGGCCTAGTGGCCTACAGACTTGAACTCCCATTAGAGCTCAGTAGCTTACACGATACATATCATCATCTTCTCACCAATACCTCTCTAGAGACCAACACAAACTGAACTTCGGGACGAAGTTCTTGTTAGAGGGGAAGACTGTCACAACTCGTAATTTTAGGTCATTTTCCAAAGTTCAACAATTTACTATTCATCAATTACTATTCACCGATTACTATTCATCATTTTACTATTCATCGTTTTTTAGGTCAATTTGATATTCTGAGAAGCGTTCAGAAATTTTACTATTCACTTGACACTATTCATTTCCGGAAGAAATACACTATTCACGTGCATTACTCATTTCATCGTAAATTTAGTTTACGAGTATTTAAATTCGCGTAACCGTATTGGTTCAGGTGCGAATTCATGCATTATCAATAGGGACATTTCATACGGACTAGAAATAGTCTACATATCATCACAATAGCATTTGCATACTATACCACTCGTAGGATATTTAAATTAATAATTTTGGTATATTTGACATTTTTACGTATATTTATTTCTAAATAAACGTTATCCTATAACTATCACTATGAATAATTGATCCGACAATCCCAACTATGGTCCTAACACATTTTTATACTCATTATAATAATATAAAAATTATATTATTAATTTACCCGGTGTTTTCAAATCAATTGTTACGATTTCCGGTCGAAGCTTATAACTCCGTCGGTTTGCGATATTTTAACCCGATCATTATTTTAACTTCCGATTCTCACCAGGAATATTATTTTACAATTTTTATGACTTTATTATGTCCCGGTTAACTCCGTTAAAATTTATTTTTAATTAACTCGGTACCCGATATACACTAAAACTAATATATTTACACAATATTATTCTAATATTACACCAAAAGTCTTCCCATTTCCTTTCTCCCCACTCCAAAACCGGCCACCCCATCCCCCATTTCTTACACATTTGAAAATATGCTACTAACTCATTAATGTGTGTACTTATTGTCCAATTTTAATAATATACATATTAGAAAAGCTAGATATTTCACTCATTCTTTACTAGAGCAAGTAAAAACTTTTCTTCTTTTCTCTCTTGGTGGTTCACGGCAAAACAACAACAAGAAGCCATTTTCATCAACTTTTCCAAGATCAAGTGTTTAATTAGTTTATTTAGTGATCCTTGTTAGGGTTTTGAAATATAAACTCAAGAATCATTAGGTTTTCATCATCTACACTCTTAATCTTTGAAGTAAGTATATCAAACTCCTTTTTATTAATAATTAAAACGTTACATATTAATTCAAATAAAATAAAAAACATTACAACACTTATTCAAATTACATTAAAACGACCAAATTAGTTTGGATTATGATGATGCCAAATGTCTTCCACCAAATCGGTAAAAAAGATCTCGAAAGAATTCATGGTGTGATTGAATATAGAGAATATTTGAAACGAGGTTTGTTAATTGGAGTGTGTTTTATGTTGTGTATTTATAAGGTATTTAAAAGATTGATTTTATTTTATTTTTTATTATTTTTTTTTTTTTACCTTAAATGTTTACATACCAACAGTCAAATGGATCAAATGAAACTCAAATGAAAATGTAAAGTCGATCCACCCTGCGACTCATTTGTGGTTTTGTCTTGCCTCGACCGAGTAGCCACAAAAGCAACGATCGATTGGGATCGATCGTATAACTCGATCCACTTGCCTTTCTGTCGCTAGCCTCAGTAGCATTGTGAACATGCATGAAAAAGACATGGTGCGACATATTAGGTTTACATCATAACACTTAATAATAACAAGAAGCTGCTTAAAACTTCACGCTATAAACCGGTCAAGAAACACCTCAGTTCTACACCATTGCGTAGTCCATGAATTTGTTACATCATTTGTAGTTGCCAGAAAGAAATATGACTACGAGCTTAATATAAACATATATGTTTTTACTTTTCCCTTCTATATATTTTGTGATTGTTCATTTTCTAACTGAAATTGGTATAATTGAAGGTGAAACTATTTGTGTACCATTGTAACTTTCGGTCCCTGAATGGGTTGCTACACATGACATCCTTGGCTAATCTGTGCAATAATGTGGATGACAAGGCAGCAATAAGGGATGCAGTCATTGCTGCCTGTGGCATAGAAGATATTAAGCCATATGGTAACCACATTATAGTATATATATATATACCTTTTCATCTGTTTATGCAAGTAAATTAATGATCAATACAAGGGTCTCGTTTAAATGTCATAGATGAGATTAATAGACATGTAATCATATGTTGTTACTTAATTATTTTTTCCAACTAACTTCGATGAGTGCCTAAAATGGCATATACCCTCTTTTAAGTTGCCTTAGATCTGAGAATAGTGGAAATACTAATGAGTGCCTAATTTTATTTAAAACCACAGCTATTAATGTGAAAAATCCGACTATAAAAGTCATCCCCGCGCCTATCCGTGGCTCTTCAGAGTATTGTGAACGTGTTACCGTGAAAGGTGCATCTAGAGTGACCATCAGGAGTTTTGCCAATATATATCGTGTTTTGGTACGTCCTTCAGAAACATGGGGGGTGACATGACAAGGCCCATATTTGTGTTCACAGGTAAGTAATAATCAATCCGGCATTTATCTTTGTTTTATTGAATGATGATAAATTCTGCCTTACTACACTTTTAACCTTTTTTTAATTAAATTTTGCTCGAAAGGTATTTTGCATTTTAGCGCAACATTTAATCATTTCCCTTTTCGCTTAATTATTTAACTTAACATAGCCAACCGCTGTCTGGGATAACCCATCTATAATTAAACTGTCAAAATAACCTGTAACAGGTCTTAGTGATACATTTTTGCTCACTTAGAAAGGTGTATGCAGACATGCTTCACTGGGATTATGCCAATGTGAAAAGGATGATTGGAGGCCCCTTGAAAACGAAATGTGGAGTTTTGTCATGTCCCCTTATGAGGAACGTTATGTGGATGTGAAGTTTAGAAGTGGAATTTATGGCCATGTTACCTTCTCTCTTGATGAATGTATGTGTTCAAGTCTCTGTGATTTTATTGAATTCGTAGTTTCTGCAAATTATACCGTCTTTTCAGCATTCTTGTCTCGTGTTGCAGTACCAGATGGATGGTATTTTGCTTATCTTTCAACTGGAGTCGCTTTACTTTTCTTGGCATCTCGTGATAGCAAGTGGGTTCCATTTTAATACATCAGCTCGTTAACTTTTGAATTTTGGCTGTTATTCTCATACTATGTTTATCAGGTACTTTCTGCCCGCCAATGCTGATTACATTGTAGCCCGCTTTATCAAACTGGTGCTGTGTGTCATTGGAGTTGCGTGTATTTTTCAGGTCAGTTATATATGGTTCCTTTTTTGTTTGTGATTTTCTGTTTTTTAATGACTTTTGCATTTCAAAAAAATAAAATCATTCCTTATTAAGTAATAATTAATTTATTCTAGATTTATTTTAAAATATTTTAAATAAAAGAAAGGCTAAATCTTTCCAAATTTGAGTAAAATTGGATTATTTTCGTTTTCTAATTTAGCTGAGGAAAAAAGTTACAAATACACATACTTAAGTGCTTTTTCTTCATACTTTTGGACTTGATTGTACACTTAAAAAGAAGCGTAGTCTTACACCCATCTTCATTCTCATATAACAAAACCAAAAGAAAAACCCTACAATCCCAAACTCGATCTCACACAATATCATCTATCACAAACAACATTCTGAAGATTATTTGATGTTATGGTTTCCAATGTGTTTAACATATCTGCATCCATTGTGTTAGTATCATTTAAGTTTTGATTTTTATTGTGTTTTGATAATGTTTAAGTGATAAACATTTGATAATGTAGCTGTGACTGTAATCCTAATGTGTAGAATGACGTAATAGAAATATGTACATGTTTAAATAGAAAGCTCTTTAAATGAATAATAAAGCATTAATAAGGGTATGTAATTTTGTATCCTCACGCGTCTAGTTATCTTCTTTAATGCTTTTTATTAATCGTTGAAAAAAGAGTTATGAAAGAAACGATAAAGCTACATGACGCTTATCAAACGAGTTTGTGTGGAGTCTTTGAAATCATTTTGAAGCCGTGTGACCGATGTGATTTTGATGCTCGTTTGAAATGCCTCAGACACACATATATAAAGACAAGTTGTTAAAACAAAAAGTCAAAACATACACTACAAGAAGATTGGTGTGTCTTTTGTTTTGAGTTTTAAGTCCATATGGGTAAAGAAAAGAAACATTGCTTATGGGTTTGGTGGTATCATTACATATGTTTGATGGTGTACTGTATGGTGATGTGGTGCTGACCGCTGACGTGCAGTTGACGGGTTTGGTGACTATTACACCTAGTTGGTGATGATGTTGGTGGTGAAGAAGGATCTTGTGTGACGCTGATTTGGCGGTAGCGATATTGGTCGCTGCTACACCCAGTCTGATAGTGAGTTTACCCAACTTTTATTTAAGGTTGTGGTAATAGTAATTTTTACGAGTTTGTATAGTAACTTTAAGAGAATACTAAAATTGGCAAAATTATATATATTTATTGTGGTATAATAGTATTATTTGTGCTATTATAATTGCATATAAGATCTTTTTGTTTTCTTATGACTTTTTGTTGGCATTTTTATGCAGTTGTGGGGCTAATTAGTCTTTATCTTTTGAGTAAACCGAAAGAAAATGTCACTAAACTTTGCAATTTTTGCGAGAAATGTCCCTAACGTTTTGGTTTTTTGCGAGTTATGCCCTTGAACAGTTACTGTAGTTGCAAATTCTCCATTTTGGTTAACGCTCGTTAATAAAACTCGTTAGTCAAAATCAAACCTCGTGCGAAATGACTAATTTACCCTTGTTTTGTTCCCCACTTTTATACTCTTTTCAATATGCACCACCACCATAATCAAGAAAATATAATGTTCTTGTGTAACTTTATTATCCTTTTGTGTTATTTGACTATTTCGTTTGATAAAACGTATAAATTTGTACCGACTATATAGAGTTGCCAATACCATTGCGGTTCCGGCAATTGTCTATTTTTCTAATGTGTACCTCATTGTATATTTTTGTTCCATTTCTTCAAAATATCCATGAATTTCACGGGTCTTTTAGCTAGTACTAAATATAAAACACAAATACTATATATTTGTTGTGGTATGATTGTATTATTTGTGCTATTAAATAATAGTTTAATTAAATAGTTAACAAAACGAGCCACGTTCATTGTTAAGTCATTTCAGCAAAACTTGCTCAAATATTTATAGAGTTATGATGGTGTATGGTTTGTTTTGAGTTTTCAATCCCACATTGGGAAATAGAAAAAAAGAAAAAAAAAATTGCTTACTTTATATATTGTATTTATTTAGCTCACTCAAATTGAGATTACCATTATATTGTTTTATCTTAATCAACACATGTGTTAGACCAAACACTAACCTGTCATGTTAACATGATACAATCAACTTAAAGTTCTCAACTTTTATTTTTTCTTGGTTTATGTTTCACTTGATGTTCGATTGACAAAATTAAGCTAATAAACTGATAATCATATTTGTTAAGTGGCTCTCAAATTTGTAGCACACGAGTAATGAAAAAAGAGTGGCAACCTCTAGGAATTGGTTTTCAGGATTAAATCGGCGAACTTTTGATGTAAAATGAATCTCTTATAATTTATGAATTCACTTATTATCGCTGCTTTGTTTTACCATAACTAAAACATGCCACACAAGATGAATCCCTCGAAAAGATGGTATGAAGTCTTTTTACTTAAAACATTAGGTATGGTCGGTGTTATCCAAACGGTATTATAACAAAAAGTTCTAACACCTTAGTTTTTCCCTTATAACTTTATTCAAAACCACCCTCCTTATCACTCAAGTAGGACACTTTGGGCCCTACAATATTTAAGTAATAATACAATTCTAAGTGGAACAGGTTTCAAGGACGCATAAAATATTTGGACAAATAACATAATATTAGTTGGAACGAATAAAATATAGTGACAAATAAAATAATATTAGTTGTAAAAAATATTATTGTTTTTGCACTTTACAGAAAGTGGTATAAGGTATGCAGCCGTTGTGCTTATTGGGCTCAGTGGGACGTTGGGATCCATAGGGTTACGTTGGGCTCGTTTTGTTGTAAAACAAAAAATAGAAGGTCAAAAGCGGGGTGATCTACTAGCACGTAGAGGTGCAAGTTCGAACCCGGTTTTTTTTTTAACCGGTAGTAAAACCGGTGACCGGTTTTCACAAAACCGGTTTTATAAAAAACCGGTCCGGTTTTATAAAAAACCGGTCCGGTTTTCTAAAACCGAACCGGTTAGACCGGTTATGAGTTTTCATAATATACCGGTTTTTTCCGGTTTTATATCCGGTTTTAAAATAAAACCGGTTTTAACCGGTTTTATTTGTTTTTTTTTAAAAAAAAAAAAAAAAAAAGTAAAAAATGTTACCGTTTGAAAAAAACCGGTTTTAACCGGATTTTTTCAAAAAAATATAACCGTTAAAAAAAAAAAAAAAAAAAAAAGTAGCCGTTTGAAAAAAAACCGGATTTAACCGGTTTTTTTCAAAAAATATAACCGTTTAAAAAAAAAAAAAAAAAAAAAAAAAAAGTTACCGTTTGAAAAAAACCGGATTTAACCGGTTTTAACCGGTTTTTTCCGGTTTTTTTTTAAAATACCGAGGCCAAACGGCTAGTAGCCATATGACCGTTTTTTTTGAATTTTTTGAGGGTTTTGGGGAGTTTTAAGGCACTATAAATAGAGGTAATGTGTTGGGGTTGAAAACACATAAAAAACAATCTCATTTCTTTCTCTAATCTCTCAAAAACGCTCAAAAATCGCTATTTCGCATTTTCGCTATAATGGAAAACTCGCAATCACAACAAGCTTCCACTACTCCCTCCGTTGCTACTAGCAATGTCCGAAAACAACATTACACAAATGATGATGTTGAACTTGTTAGATCAACTACCCGAAAAGGTGATGTGTGGTCTAATTACGATATGTGTGTTATGAAAGATGGTAATGTAAAGGCACGTTGCCGGAAATGTGGGCATTTTTATGGCACCGGGTCTAACTCTACACTTAGGAATCATATTGGTAGTTGTAAGGCGGGTCAAAATACTAGTTCGCAAGCTACTATTGGTGCGGATGGTCAAGTTTTTATATATGATGCGGATGCGGTTCGACTTGATTTTACGAAGTTTGTCATTCAACAAGGGCTTCCATTCAACCACTTCGACAACGTCAAGCTTACGGAGATCATCAAAAGGAGGCTACAACCGCGGTATCAACATGTAAGTCGTACTACTCTTAGAAGTGATGCTTTTAAATTATGGAAAACGGCTAAAAAAGAAATAATTGAAGGTTTTCGTAATTATAAATATGGTGTTTCTATAACTACGGATACTTGGACCGCACCACATGGTACGGCAAATTCTTATCTCGCCGTTACGGCTCATTGGTTTAATCCCGAATCTTGGTTATTAATGAAACGGACAATCGCTTTTAAAATATTTGGTTATCCTCATACGGGATGTAATTTAAGAAAAATTTTGCATGACACTTTAATTGAATATAATTTAGATGATAAAGTTTTTACGATTTCACTAGATAATGCATCAAATAATACTAGAGCTATGGACTTGTTAAAATTACGTGTAAAACCTATTTTAGATGGTGCTTTTTTTCATTCCCGTTGTGTTGCTCATGTTATAAATTTATCCGTACAAGCGGCATTAAAAATATGTGATAGTTTATATACGAAATTTAGGGGTTTATTAGTATTGATATATAAATCGAGCAACGAACGACAAATAAACTATAAACGTTTTCGTAAACAATGTAATGAACAACCCCTAGGACCTTGCCTTGATATTAATACTAGATGGAATTCTACTTGCATGATGTTTGAAAATATATTACGACAACGTGCGACTTTACATGCTTATAATCAAAAACTTATTAATAAAAATTTGTCCAACATAATACTAAACGACCAAGATTGAGATCGACTAAATGAATTAACTATGTTTTTACAAGTTTTTAAAGAGGCAACAACTATATTATCGGGTGTTTATTACCCAACTAGCCCATTAGTTTTAAAACAAGTTTATGCTATGACGGAAAAATTATATGATTTAAAAAACTCACCTTCACGAATGTTTAGAAAAATGGTTAAAATTATAAAAAAGAAATTTATAAAATATTTTGCTAGTTTACCTTTAGTTTTTACTTGTTCCGCCGCACTTAATCCATGTTTAAATGTTGGAGGTGTAGAACTTTTAATAAAAAAAATAATGGAAAATTTAGACTTATCTTTTGGGTTAGACGGTGATGACGTGGGCTATATAGAATATCAAATTTTTAGATTTAACGATCATTTTCAAAAATTGTTTGGCATTTATGCAACAAAATATGGTCACCAACAAAACCCAATTGTTGACCAAATGCGGGCCGGATCGTCCCAAATGACAAGAGACATTAATATAAACCTTTATAATTCTTTATTTGAAGACGCTACAAGGCGTCAACGATCATCGGCCCCAACAAGCGAATTGGGACAATATATGGCTACAAACTTTTTAAGAACTTTAAGTCCCAATGAGTTTGCAAACTTTGACATTTTGGCTTGGTGGAAAGAAAGGGAAATCCAATATCCGGTTTTATCCGCTATGGCTCGTGACTTATTAGCGGTCCAAGCTTCGACGGTAGCTTCCGAATCGGCCTTTTCGGTTAGTGGTCGAATTATATCGGATAGAAGGACAAGACTAACATGCGAATCCGTGGAAGTATGTGTATGTTTGAAAGATTATTTGGACGGAGTAGATAGGATACAACATGAATCATCGTTGGATGATCCAATAATAGATGAAGATGTTGAAGAAGGTATAATAAGAGAAGAAGAAGAAGCGGGGATATCACCTTCGTCTTCGACTACGAATACCGAAGGCGAATTGGATGAAGGTGAGTTTGAAGAATTTGAAGTTGAAGATTTAGATGTACAAGATTTTTTGGAAGAAAATGATCTTGATGACGACTTGAGTGACTAGTTGAGTATAACGGGTGATGGCAATGCCGAAGCTCGATATACTTGATTACACTAATATATTTTCGGGTGATGGCCATGCCGAAGCTCGCAAAATGTATTAGTATTTATATGTTTTTATGATTGTATTGTTTAAATAAAAGTTATGATTTTATTGTATAAATAAAAGTTATGATTGTATTTTTTTGTTGTATAATTGTATTGTTTAAATAAAAGTTATGATTGTATAATTGTATTGTTTAAATAAAAGTTATGAGAATATTGTTTAATTATATGTTTGATAATTAACAATTTTATTAAATAAATGTTCGAAGCTTTTAGTAAAATTCCGGAAAAAAATGAACCGAAAAAAACGAACCGGTAAACAACTGATAAAAAATCCGAATCCGAACATTTTTAACCGAAAAAAGCGAACCGGTAAAAAACCGAAAAAAACCGATTCCGAAAATTTATAACCGAAAAAAACTGATTCCGAACATTTATAACCGAAGAAAACCGATTCCGAAAAACCGAAACCGAACCGAAACTGGTTATTCGAAAAACTGGTTTTTTTATAACTGGTTATTAAAAAACCGAAAACCGAAAAAAACCGATTTTTTTGCACCTCTACTAGCACGTAACCTTCAACAATTCCAACAACAAAAGTGTCAATACTATTCTAGACAGATCATATAGAAAATAATGTTGCATGGCCAAAAAATTACAGTAATTTAATCAACTTGACAATAATGAAATGTGAAACCCACAAATGTACTATACAAATTAGTACATATTCGATAAGTTAACGCATACCAAAATAAAACGAACACCGTGTTACTAAAATGGCAGCTACCCCGCCACAACGCGGCGGGTACATCCAACTCGTTTAAAACAAAACACAAATAAAACACAAGAAAAAAGAGTAAAAATCCTTGATGGCTTGGCTGCTGAATTACTATCTTGGCTGCTGAATTACTATATATAGTAATTCAGCGTCAAATGACGCCAGGTGACATCACTTGGGCTGCTGAAATTTTTTTTGGCCCAACAACAAGCCCACTTTGACCCAGGTAAAAGCCCAAAATAGTATTTACAAAACATACCCTCTACTATATAATGGGTTAAAAAACAGCGCAAAACACTATTTACGAAACATACGCCTACTATATAATGACTTGCGAAAACTACTTTAAACTTTTATCTAACATATATTTAGCGAGCCCCGCCGCAAAACGCCATAAAAAACCACGTCGTTTCAATTTTTTTCCGGACTTTTTAACCTCGCACCGAACACATGACCCACTTTCTACTTAACAAAAAAATACTGTGCAATAATCAACGATATGAAACAATGTCCGCCGCAACGCGCGGACCGTTTCCCACATCGTTTAAGAAACATTAGGCCATGATATACTTATATTCGTACACCAGCCCAATACAATAATGTAGCCCAGTCTACTAAAATAATCCAATCGGGTAAAAGGCCCATGTGTATCAATTGTGTAAACACCCTAAACATCCGCCCCCTTCTCTACTACTTTTCTCTTTCCATCAAAATCAGCTTAGATCTGCCGCTTAGCTTATAATGGCTTTAGATTTCTTTCACAAGATCGAGCTCTTCTTGTCCTGCCTGTGGAATAGACTACTTTCATAATAATAAACACAGGTTACACATTTATTTTGTTATGTAAAAATTGATCTATTAATTTTTATGCATGTATATTAGATGTATATTACAGTTTCGGTGATTATTTTTTGGATGTTAATAGGAAAATAGTGATGAAAATGATGATTTATTATGTACTACGAGTTAGAATAGCTTTTTATATACGGACTATGATTAGTATATAAGTTACTGTTGTTAACTTTAGATCTGTTAATTTATTCCGAGTTTGGCTGTATTCATGATTTGTTTTGTTGTTTTGGGCGCTATTATTTAGAGATTTAATTTTAGATATATTTCGTGGTTCGCAGTAGCACGTAAAGATATAGTAGCTGTTATCGACGACGTGTTTCAAATGTCTGGTTAAATTAGGGAGTAGTGCAAGCAGATTAAAGTCGTAATATGAAAAGGTACAAACGTTTAAAGACTTTTAATTGAAATTTACCATTAATTCCAATACATAAACATAACATAAAACAGATGGATGGAGAGATAGGAACGTGTTTGGAAATATATATTTTATCCCTATGTTAAATCTAGTTGCACGGATGCTAACGGCGACCACACTGCGCATACCATATACAAGTAGGCAGCCGCAACCACAACAAAAAACATACCTCACAAAAACAGATTAAAAAAAAAACAAATTGAAATTGTAGTCAGGTAGCCAACCATAACATTCATTTGGTTGGGAGGGGGACTTGGTCACCTGTGGTTGGGCTGTAGTTGGGCTACTGGGGACGCGGTCACCAACTCGGGCCATTAGCATCGCTCTTAGAATAATATTGATATGATAGAAAGTAGAGAGTGCCATTTCATATGATGATTTTTAGTTAATTTTTTTAGTGTGATTTAAGTTTGATTTTGCTTTATTATGTTGTTTAGATGAGATCGATGTTGGTGTTGTTGATTTTTAGCTATGTATGTCGTTACTACTTGTTTTGGTTTGGTCGAAATCAGTTTATAGTTTCGTTGCTAAAACTATAAGTGATTCCATTTCCATTGCAACCTATTGGCCAACTTAAATGGTGTCTAGCTGGGTGTTAGGATAATTTTTTTTGGCTGCGATTTTTGTTGTAGTCTAATATTGTTTACTAACAATAGAGTTGTGATAAAGTTTGGTGCTAAATTCTGATTAATGTACTAAACTAAAGTTGGGATAATTTTTGTATTCAACCTCTCGGGTATTTATTTGCACAGCAGCAGTCTTACCTTTTGACAAATTTACCTCCACAGCTAACATTTTTTCTTTTCTTTTGTGGGTAAATTTCTGAAAAACAGATTGTTAGTGATGTGCAAATCGCCTTTAAAGGTGTACAAATCACCTTCTGATGCGCTATTTATAATTAAGAAAAAAATTTGGGCGACATTTGTTTAGGCTTGCAAGCAGGCTTGGCTTACAAGGATATTCTTGCTTTGGCCTGTTACTGACATTCCCCTTTCTAATGGCAATGCAAGTTATATCATTATTCCTATATAGTCATTAACAATGTAAGTTAGATGTTTGGATGAATACATCAAATTTTACGTTTTTTTTTTTCATTAACAGGAGACAAGTCCTTCCATCTGTCCCACACCGGTGTCTACGTGAATGAGGTTGCTGCTACCAAGCACGTAAGTTACAACACATGTTTATTTACAATTTTTTTTTTTTTTTTTTTTTTTTTTTTTTTTTTTTATATATATATATATATATATATTTTACAAAACACCCTTTCTGCTGCAACACTCCCTTTTTGGCGCATGACTTTCTTGTCACAATAGCCAAAACACACCCTTTCTGCTGCAATAGGGCAGCAGCCAAACACGCCTATTGCAGCAGAAAGGGTGTGTTTTGGCTGTTGTGACAAGAAAGTCACAAAAGCTCATAATGGATCTTGGTGGTTAAGTAGTGCTAATAGTTTACTTTCATGACTTAATTATCTAATTCAGATCTTCAAAGAATTCAAGAATTGCTTGTAGTTCATGAAGTCTTGCAGCTTACTTTTGCCTATACATGCTCGTTATTATGTCTTTAAGCATCAACATGCGTATATTCCTTTGTACATAATATTTTTTTTGTTTTGTTTTTGTAACTATACAGAAAGAACTCGAAGACGCCAGAAAGAGCACTCAAGAGAGCGGGGAGAATTTGCCCGAAATAGAACTATTGACAAAGTTTTTAGGAAAACGGAGTGGGCACATCCGTGCAATAGAGCGAAAGCTTAAAGGGGTTTCAAGTTCCTCTTCGTCTTCAAGCTACTACAGTGCTTCAAAGACTATACACAAGAGGAAGTGAACAAGCTAATCGACGAGAACGGTAAAAGTGTGAAAAAAAGTATTACAAAAAGTATTAAAAAAAGTATTCGTAAAAAAGTTGCAGCCTCCGTTAACAAGAAACTTGAAAACATGTTGAGACAATTGGCCGAGAAAGGTATAAGCTTGGATAAAGAATCTGTGGTTGGCGAAGAGGATCAAGAATACGAAGAAAGTGATGACGAAGGAATGGAGGATGTAGATGATGAGATGGAGAATGAAGATGGTGAGATGGAGAATGAAGATGAAGGAATTGATGAAGACGATGAAGATATGTAGGTGTTGTGTTTTCATAAAACAATTTAAGTTATAACTATCGTGTTTTGGTATTAGTTAATATGAATCATGTTGAAACGATTTAGGATTTGTTGACTCTCTTTTTGTTAATATGAATTATGTTATTGATATTTGGGATTGTTTGTATGTTACGGATGTAGAAAAGCATCCGGGAAAATTGCAGGTTTGCTGCTAAAAACAGCAGCTGTAATGGAGAAATAGGCACTAATTTTAGCAACGATCAGTCGTGGCTAGGGATGGCAAAAAAACCCAAACCCGACGGGGAAACCCGAAACCCGACATAATTGGGGCGGGGCGGGGAGGTCGAGGTTTGTAGGGTGTATTTACAGTTTGAGTCATCTACTTTTAAAATGTCAATTTTGGTCTTCTTCTCTCTCTCTCTCTCTCTCTCTCTCTCTCTCTCTCTCTCTCTCTCTGTTTTTTATTTTATTTTATTTTATTTTATTTTATTTTATTATTATTATTATTATTATTATTATTATTATTATTATTATTATTATTATTATTATTTTTTTGGCCTGTTGTTTCCGGCTGTGGACTAATTGACAGATTTTGAGTTAACAACCATATAAACTCAAACCGGGTAAAATTCATTCCTTTTTTTGAAAAGGTTGGTGAACATTTCATAGTTGTTTGCACATAGCAAGAATTGAACTTGAGACTTGTCACATTTTAATAATGATAGTTACCACTAGGTAATGTGAGTTTTTACACAACGTATTTTACAGGACTTCGATTTTTCCGCCATACATCCATGGACATTATTGAGTTTTAAAAGAAAAAACACACATTTTAGCTTTGATCGACTTCAGTTATTTTTTATACGCATGTGTAAATATTTATACCTGTTTATTCGCCTGGATCTTTTGGACAAGATGCATGGTTCATCATTTTTTGGGTGAACAAGGAAAACTTATACAACAATGTTGATGGATACAATTACAAACATGGACGCTTTACAAAGATTTGTCAGCAACGCTAGTATGTAGGACACCATCCTCCTTACAGTTGAGTTTACATTCGTAGTAAAGAACCGTGTAGAACACAAACACTAGAATTTTGAATAAGCTCGTGAACCCAATGACAAAAGGGGTTGTTATAGCCCACATTGCCCATTCTTCAAGTTCCCATTCTTGAAATATCAAAAATATCTTTCCAGATGTTTTTCTAATAACTAGACAAGTGATAAAGTTAAGCATTATTACCATATAGGCTTGCATTCTTCTTCTTCCAATCATTAAGTCTCCAGCTCTCTTTATAGCTTTAAGCCCACTGATATTGTCCTCTAAAACTGAGACTACGAGAGTCATCGTCCAAAGAGCAGCCACATGTACATTGCAGATCCATTTTATAACAAATGATGTAATACAGAAAAGACTTGAAGTAAGGTGTGATCTTATTTCATAAGCCGGAATCACCGGAATCACCACAAAAACAAAACTATAAATTATATTAATTCCCAAGGTCAGCAAGAAAATGCAACCACTTGTGAGAAGTGGCCTTTTTAGGTTTCTAGTTACTTTGAAGAGTGCATCAAAGATGCTTAAGGTATTCCCTATGTAAGACTTATATGAAGAAGAGATTGTAGAAAGTTTCAAATACAGATAGAAACAATAGGAGCAAGAAAACATTATAAACTTCACTAGTTGGTGGCAATATTGAACTTCTCTGGATTTTTTGTGTCGGATGGTAGTGTGGAAGATTTGAAACTGGAAGTCTTCTTGGAGGGGTTCCAAGTCCCATTTGGTAGCCACTTCGAATGGGATGTCTGTCAAAATCACTAGGCATAATATTAGTTTCATAAGATTCCTGTTTTTGAATATTGTGTTCATTGTCTCACTAATGATTCCAAGCATGCTCAAAGGTCGCCTGAGCTTCAAAATGTGGCTTTCTTGGTTCTCCATCAGTAAATTTTGTTTTTAAGATATACACTTTGACTATTATATACATATAGGTTAGTTAACGCAATCAAATTGGTAGCTCACGTTTGTCCAAATCTAAATGGCCGGATCAATCTAGGGAGAAATTTCAAAAAAAAGAGCGATGATCACGATGTTATATTGGATAAAATCAAAGCATTTTTTGATGCTTTGAAAAAGTAAACAAGCATTTATAAAACGCCGTTTCTTTTGTTTTATTCTTATGATTTCATGTTTAGAAAAGCTTGTTTCATCTGTGTCCAGTTTGTGGGATCTGTCAATCAAAGACGTATACCATTACAAATAGTTGTTAAAAAAATATAGCAAAACCAAAATTATGTTTCACTTTATCATCGACTACAAAGGAAAATCCAAATTGGGGTAATCCATATAAGTTAATTGTCATTTATAATCCATATATGACTTTATTAATATCATAAAATTCAAAAGCTCATATAGTTAGGCCAATGTATTGGCCAAATAAGCATGAGAACAGTACTTCTTGCCAACCACGTACAAGACCAATCATGGTCGTGCAAAAGAAGTTAATTAGTGGAGCGACAGTTCATCGTCGGTGAAAATATTAGACTTGTTTATAGTTTCGTGGGTGTTTGGTATACTCATTAGTTTTTTATTTTGAACGGTGATTTGATTAAAAGAAAGCTAGCAAGGCGCTAGGGAAAGTTACAAGATAAGGAAATAGCGTTACAGGGATAAGTAAGCCATTCTAACCAATTTAGACATGCTTTTTGATATCTAGAAGAAATCCAAGTGAAAGACATAAGTTTAATGTCATTGAGGAGAAGGTTTTTGCTTGGGCGTTTTTTGGAGAAGGCCATGTTGTTTCTAAACTTCCAGATTGTCCAAATAGTTGTTTGAACAACCACATCAAGAAACTTGACAAGCTTTCGAGTGATGATAGTGTTGTCAGCCATATGGATCACATCGTGAAGATCAAAAGATGAATCATAGGGAATTTTCCACAATTTAGCAACTTCCTTCCAAGAGACAAACACATGATCTTCCGTTTCAACATCTTCATCACACAAAGGGCATCTCACATAATCAAGATCTACACCCCTACGATCAAGATTGATACGGGTAGGCATTCGCTTGTTCAATACCCGCCAACTGTTAATTTGACACCTATATGGACTGTCAATTGGGCTTATATCGATCAATATCTTAGCTTAAATCAATCCTAATCTAATGCAAATACTAATATAATTATAATTCTGATACAAATCCACTAACAGTTTCTTGGAGAAGGTTCCTCACATTATTTAGCTTAAAAAGCATATATTTTGAGGAGTAAGTTTCAAATATGGATGCAAAACGTTTAGATACTACTAGGAATATTTATCTTCAGCACTATGAGAACCTAAGATCCCATCATCATTCTGGTCCATTTTACATTCGTGGTAAAGAACTGTGTATAATACAAACACTAAAACTCTGAATAAGCTTGTGAACACCGCGACAAAAAAGATTTCTATAGCCCACATTGCCCATTCTTCATATAGCCATTCTTGTAATGTCATCAACCACACTTTAATAAATTTCCCAGTACCCAGGCATGCCATATAATAAAGCATCATCGCTATAGAAGCTTGAATTTGTTTTCCCTTCATTAGGTCTGATGCTCTATTAATAGCTTTAAACCCACTGATATTGTCCTCCAAAACTGAAACCACAAGACTCATCATCGAAAGAGCAGCCACATATGCAAAGCAGATCCATCTTAGTGCTGCGATGTAGAAAAGACTTAACGAATCAACTTGTGATCTTCCTGCCAAAAAGGAAATCACAGCAATTGAGAATCCATAAACTACATACATGCCCGAAGTGATAAATAAAATGCAACCGCTAGTGAGAAGTGGCCTTTTCCAGTTTTTGGATACTTTCAATATTACACCCATGATGCTTAAGGTATTCCCCATGTAAGATTCATATGAAGACAAGATTGTAGTAATTGCGAAATACAAAAACAAGCAACACGAGCATACTAATATGTGAAACTTCGTCATAAGTTGCTCATGAACTTCTCTTGCAACATCTTCTCGCATGTTACATCCATTACTGTTCACATGGTGGTTCGATATGTGGATGACAAAGTGTTCTTTGTGGGGCATGCTAATTGGGTTACGGGGCGGGTTTCGGGATTAAATGAGGATTTTATTCGGGTTTGGGGCGGGGAGCGGGGAATCCTCGCCCCGCCCCGCCCCACCCGATTAATATATACATATATATAAATATATCTATACATATATACTATTTTGTTAGTATTTACATAATGAAAAATATGACTCTAATATTGTTAGTTATTTTTAGATTTATAAGAATGCATAATTATGATTATAGAAACTCGTTTAGTGTCATATTTTATGTTTTAATTTTTTTTGTTGTATAATTTATCATTATTTACGTATAATATTATTATTGAAAATTTAATAAGGCTTGTTTATAATTGATTATTAATAGGTTCGTTATTGCTAACGGTATAAAAATAACAATAAATGTGAAATGATATGGCTTTGGTCGAGAATTACACCCAAAGATGACGACCCGATAAGATCCCGATTAATACGGGGCGGGTTCGACGAACGAAGAAAGTATCTTGTAGTATGTTTCGATAAAACAAGCTTGTCTTTATAAATATTTGAGCAAGTGTTGCTGAAATGACTTAACAATGAACGTGACTCGTTTTGTTAACTATTTAATTAAACTATTATTTAATAGCACAAATAATACTATCATACAAGTAGAAGCACAATGGGCCCAACGTAACCCTATGGATCCCAACGTCCCACTGAGCCCAATAAGCACAATGGCTGCATACCCTATCACTCAAGTAGAACACTTTGGGCCCTACAATATTTAAGTAATAATACAATTCTCAGTGGAACAGGTTTCAAGGACACATAAAATATTTGGACAAATAACATAATATTAGTTGGAACGAATAAAATATAGTGACAAATAATATTATTGTTTTTGCACTTTACAGAAAGTGGTATAAGGTATGCAGCCATTGTGCTTATTGGGCTCAGTGGGACGTTGGGATCCATAGGGTTACGTTGGGCCAATTTTGTTGTAGAATAAAAAATAGATGGTCAAAAGCGGGGTGATCTACTAGCACGCAACCTTCAACAATTCCAACAACAAAAGTATCAATACTATTCTAGACAGATCATACAGAAAATAATGTTGCATAGCCAAAAAATTAATTTAATCAACTTGACAATAATGAAATATGAAACCCACAAATGTACTTATACAAATTAGTAAACATTAGATAAGTTAACACGTACCAAAATAAAATGAACACCGTGTTACTAAAACGGCAGCTACCCCGCCGCAACGCGGCAGGTACATCCAACTCGTTTAAAACAAAACACAAATTAAACACAAGGAAAAAAAAATCCTTGATGGCTTGGCTGCTGAATTTAAGAAACATTAGGCCATGATATACTTATATTCATACACCACCCCAATACAATAATGTAGCCCAGTCTACTTCCAAAATAATACAATCGGGTAAAAGGCCCAACACATGTGTATCATTTGTGTAAACACCCTAAACATCCGCCCTCTTCTCTACTACTTTTCTCTTTCCTATCAAAATCAGCTCACATCTGCCGCTTAGCTTATAATGGCTTTTGATTTCTTTCAAAAGATCGAGCTCTTCTTATCACGTGGAATAGACTACTTTCATAATAATAAACACAGGTTAGACACTCGTTTTGTTTGTGATAAACACATGTAAAAATTGATCTATTAATTTTTATGCATTATTAGATGTATATTACAGTTTCGGTGATTATTATGTACTACTAGTTAGAATAGCTTTTTATATACGGAGTATGATTAGTTTTGTTGTTTTGGCGCTATTATTTAGAGATTTAATTTTAGATATATTCTGCCTGGATGGAGAGATAGGAACATGTTGGAAATATATATTTTATACCTATGTTAAATCTCGTTGCACTGATGCTAATGGCGACCACAATGCACAAACCATAAACAAGTAAACTTACCCAACAAAAACAGATAAAAAAAAAAATCAAATTGAAATTGCTGACTTGTGGTCAGCCAACCATAACATTCATTTGGTTGGGAGGGGGACTCGGTCACCTGTGGTTGGGCTACTGGGGACGCGGTCACCAACTCCGTGAGTTGGGGGTCAATATCCTAAAAATATATTTTTTTAATAAAAGCATATACACAGCAAAAATATATCAATATTGAGCTAATTTTCTTCGTTATCGAAAAACCTTTACCATAAAAAAGCTAGTTTTTTGTTAGATATTTAACAAATAAATTTTGTTATATAAAAAAGTGGCAAACAGTAAAAAGTGATAATTTTCGCATGGTGCTATGTGGCTCAAAGTGTTTATGTAAATGTTTAAAAAAATGTTTTTGGGCTTGTTGGGCAAATCTTTTCGGTCCATTTTTTTTTTCAATATTAGGCCTCGTGGACTACATTTTTATTGCATACGTTGACAAGAGTGGGCTAGTTAAGAGGGATGAGAGGAAACTTTTAGATGTAGTTAAGTGGGCTAGTTAACAAGGTGAAAATAGCCCATGAAATAACCGGCCCAAAATATTTGTTTATTGTGTGGCAATAGGCATCTTCATCTATAATATAATATTATATTTATTAACAGGACAATGTTGGGCATTTGCCACTGTAGCATCGATTGAATCTATCCATCTTATTGCCCATAATACCATACTTGAGTTTAAGCTAAGTAATTAGCATGTAATCGATTGCTATAATGCGTACATAAAGGACACTCTTTGGGCCAGGTAAAAAAGGCATTCGACTACCTCCTCGATCACAACGGTGGCGATATATGCAGTGAAGAGCAGTATCCTTCCAATTTCAAGGACGAGAGACGTGCTTGTAAAGCTGAAGGGGTTAGTATATAAAGAAGATGACTATCTTTATTTATAAGAACACTCTGAATCTAATTAATTTTTATTGCGCAGAAACAAACAGCTGCACACATTGACGGGTATGGGCGAGTTAAGAATAATGAGAGACAACTTCTTGAAGTTGTGAAGAGGCAGCAAGTGGTAGCTAAGATAGTAGGTGCAGGAATAGTTGACCCTCCTCGTGCAAAGGTAAAAATACTTAATTATTATTTGCATTTTAGTGTTTTTTGCATTGATTAATTTCTTGTTTAAGGCTTATTTAGATGTTATTGTTGCTTAACATTAGCTCTTTATAGGATATTGCTTAGGATAGACATCTTGTACTTGTACCCAATTAGTCTAAATGTTGGTTTTTACCCACTTTAACCCCCCTAGCCAAGCTATTTTTAGACCAGTTAACTATTTTTAAGGCCAAATTCTAGATTATGCTTTTATTTAGATGTTAACTTTTAGATGTAGTGAAGTTGCAGCTCGTAAAGGTATAGTATATCTTCAGCAATACTTAAAGCTGGTGAAAATGAAATGGTAAAAATACTGTTTAAAACTACTTGTAATGACTCATAAATTAAAACTAAACTGTTGTAAAATCATAAACCTAATATGTTGAGCTTATTCTATGCTTATTTGATAGTCATTATTAGCTTTTTATGAGTCATTTTGTCTTAATAGGTCACTTAGAGTCTAAATCAGTCAAGTTATATGGTTCAACTTAGCTTAAAATATATTGATATAGAAAGTAGAGACTACTATTTCATGTGATGATTTTTAGTTAATTTTTTTAGTGAGATTTAAGTTTGATTTTGTTGTATTATGTTTTTTAGATGAGGTCGATGTGGGTGTTGTTGATTTTTAGCTATATATCGTTACTACTTGTTATGCCTTTTTAATCATTCATATATCAATATCCCACATGTTTTATCTAATTTAGCAGTTTTTTATGAATATAAAAACTATTTTTTTTTATACTAATAACTACTTCGTGCAACTTTTTTTTTTTTTTTTTTTTTTTTTTTTTTTTTCCAAAAATGTAAACTATGTAGTATTAATTTCCAAAACCAATATATACAAGATATACAAAAAGACACATCTAGTACTATGACACATCCATAGCTTCTCAGATTAGTATTAGAGTACTTTTAATCAGAGACAAAAGTCACTTATGAGCTACCAATGTATGTATGCATGTATACACATAAATAAGACTACTGCTTGCAAATCTCCAATAAACACATAATTATCTATTTGGTAACTACTTATACATTTCATTTTGCTCATATTTGGTAACTACTTATACACATAATTATGATGATATGCCGAGATTTATGAGATCTAATCCACCTGTTCATATTTGCAGTCACCAGTTTCCCCAAATTCCATTGATAATTAAGGAGTTATAATGTAATATATAGATATAGACATATAGTTTGTCATGATAGATTTCTTCCCGCAAGTTTATATAGAAGAGTGTAGAAATTGCATGTTTCCAACAGGATAGTAGATATTATTTAACCGATCATATTATGCAGCTTTCGGTGATACTCTATATTAACTATTGTTATTTAAATACATATACTTTTATGTTTCAATTCAGTAATGTATCATGTAGTACATACATTGGAAATGTCAAAATTACAGGAAATAACTAACCCTTTAAAGCTCACTGTTATTTGACATTCATTGGAAATGTCAATATTACAGTAAATGTCAAAATTACAGTCACTTTGCCTGAGCACACATACAGATCATGCTTGCAAGATGCAATAGTCAGTTTGTGTTGCTATATTATATCCGTAATTAGGTGTTCAACTCAAGATAGTAAGAGTGTTGATCGAGACTGTAATACTATTTGATCATAATTCATTGATTATCTGTCAATTTGAAAGCACTTATACAAGAGATGGGGGTGTTAGTCATAAAGGAACATACAAACATGAAACACCCATTAATCTTTCTGCATCCTCTGCCTTTCTTTGCTCCTGATTTGATCTATGTGCTTGAAATTCCAACTTTTGTCTTTGTAAGGGTGTATAGGATTGCTTATTCTAAATGTTTACTTGCTTGTTGCGTTTCCATAAGAAAATAGGCAGTTCCTGAATGTTTTAAGATTTGTTTCTTCAAACTGTAGACTTTGCGAGTGAAATGTGCGTTTTTGAACAAGCAACTTGGAACAGCTTGCTGATAAGAAACCAGATATATAATCCCAAACACCCCTAAATCATATAGCCGGTAGTAAAAGCGGTGGTTTCTATTGTAGCTTAAATATTTTGTATTCTTTAATATGACTGATGTAAGATTATAATTGTGTTAAGTCAGGATGGTAAAAATATATAGCATAAACTAACCCGATAAGCTTTTCGAGTCGACTAGTTAGGCTAATTGTACAATAGTTGTTGAGTATTAATTTCTCAAACTTAATATTGAAGTATCTCTTGTATATGTAGGTTCTTCCTAGAATGTCATCATCACTCGACTTCATGAGTCGCCTGTCAAGCAGTCCACACTTGTATCATAAGAATACGTCAAGTAGTCCACACTTGAATCATCCAATTACATCAAGCAATCCACCATCGTATCATCCGACTATGACCTATCAAGCAGCCCACCATTGTATCATCTGACTCTATCAAGGAGCCCGCCATTGTATTATCCGACTATGAGTGAGCCTAATTGTGATCTACAGGTAATTTCCTAATCATATTATCCTGAAACATATTAAAAAAAAAATATATCAAATTAGTATAATCAAGGTCATATTATGAATGTAGGTGGAAGAACAATTGCCATCAGAAGCCATAATGTCTCAAAGTGCTCCAAAGAAAATTCCCCCGAAAAAACTTCCTCTAAAACAAAAGAACATTCCTCCTAAACAAAAGAACATTCCTCCAAAACAAAAAACTCCTCCAAAACAAAAACAAAGGAAAAACCACACCGTTTTGCCACAAAAGGAACCTAGCACAATCGAAAAATACTTGAAAGTGTTTTAGAAAGCTAGCGGAGAAATTCATAAACTGTCCTAAACATGGTGATTTTATCTTAGCTCCGGCGCTTGACGGGTTGTATGATGGGTTCTATACCAATCGTATTTTATCTTAGCTCCGGCGCTTGATGGGTTGTATGATCGGGTTCAGCCTTTTGATGGATGAAGAGATAGGAACATGTTGGAAATATATATTTTATCCCTATGTTAAATCTAGTTGCACTGATGCTAATGGCGACCATAATGCACAAACCATAAACACGTAAACTTACCCAACAAAAACAGATAAAAAAAAATAATAAAAAAAATAAAAAAATTGTGGTCAGCCAACCATAACATTCATTTGGTTGGCCAATGGGGATGCGGTCACCAACTCCGTTAGTATGATTTAAGTTTGATTTTGCTTTATTATGTTGTTTAGATGAGATCGATGTTGGTGGTGTTGATTTTTAGCTATATATGTCTTTACTATTTGTTATGCTTTTTTAATCATTCATATATCAATATAAAAACTTTTTTTAATACCGGTAACTACTTCGCGTGTAACTCTTTTTTTTTTTTTTTTTTTTTTTTTTTTTTTTTTCAAAAGGTAAACTATGTAGTATTATATAAGTTACTGTTGTTAACTTTAGATCTGTTGATTTATTCCGAGTTTGGCTGTATTCATGATTTGTTTTGGGCGCTATTATTTAGAGATTTTATTTTAAATATATTCAGCCTTTCGATGGATGGGATGGAGCCAAGGGTTCCCGCAGTTGCCCGGGACCCCTATGGATTTTTTCGATATAATGTTAATTTTTGAAAAAAATATCAGTTTTTCCAAAATGCATCTTAAATTCACCCGGTTTATAGAAATGCGTTTCTATATTATGGTTCCAAAAAATTTGTGCCCCAGGTCATATTTGGTTGGTCCTGGCTACATCCCTGGTCAGATAGGAACATGTTGGAGATATATATTTTATCCCTATGTTAAATCTGGTTGCACGGATGCTAATGGCGACCACAATGCACAAACCTTAAACAAGTAAACTTACCTCACAAAAATAGATAAAAAAAAAACAATTGAAATTGTGGTCAGCCAACCATAACATTCATTTGGTTAGGAGGGGGACTCGGTCGCCTGTGGTTGAGCTACTGGGGACGCGGTCACCAACTCCTCAGTTGGGGGTTATAGTTGCCATTAGCATTGCTCTTACAATAATATTGATATGATAGAAAATAGAGACTACTATTTCATATGATGATTTTTAGTTAATTTTTTTTTATTGTGATTTAAGTTTGATTTTGCTTTCTTATGTTGTTTAGATGAGATCGATGTTGGTGTTGTTGATTTTTAGCTATATATGTCGTTACTACTTGTTATGCTGTTTTAATCATTCATATATCAATACAAAAACTATATTTTTATACCCATAACTACTTCGTGCAACTTTTTTATTTATTTATTTTATTATTATTATTATTATTATTTTTGCAAAAGGTAAACTATGTATTATTAATTTCCAAAAACAATATATACAAGACATACAAAAAGACACATCTAGTACTATGACACATCCATAGCTTTCTAGATTAGTATTAGAGTACTTTTAATCAAAGACAAATTCTATTTCTAATACAGATAGTGATTTATAATTGTGTGTGTGCAGTCAAATTAGCAATGGAAACCAACACCCACCGGAATTTAGTATTAGAAAGGGGCGATTGCTGTTTGCTTTTCTGCGTCCTAAAACCCACAAATATGAGGACCCCCATGTAGATCGAAAGGATCGAAAGACTCCTGTAGAGTGGACGACCGTAACAAGAAAACCAGAGTTTGATGATGATTTGAAAGTAGTAGTTTGCGAAATTGAAGACCTTCGTAAGCAACTCATTGATCCAAACTCAACGTATGTAATGTCTTGCAATACAAAGTCATTTGTTCATTTGCATAATCTGTTAGTATGATTTTAATGAGCCTGTTAATGTTTCTATAATCATATTAGTTTCTGGGATGCAGATACCAAGATAACAATGGGAACGGAGCATGTCAGCGGTGTCATGTAGAGGAAGTACCAACCGATGGACTCCCCACCGAAATAACCGATGGCTCAACTATGACTAGTTAGCATTATTAGTCCATTTGGTATGCTACCAACAGTGTAGTTTTTTGTACATTGACTTTCTCTATCTTTCACTATTACAACTAAATGCATCAATATCTTTATTTTGTTGTTCCATCATAGACATAGATGTATTGTAAGCGAGTATTTTTTGCCGTTCAAAAGAAAGTTTGGGTGTTATAACGTAGACAAGTTCAACATCACTTCAAATGCAATTTTTAGCGTGTTACTCCAAATCTGTACCAGTGATAAACCACATAGTGACTTTCATGAGAGGTACAAAACCTTTGTGGATCTACAGCGGCAAACAATGGAGTTACACAAGAGATAATGATGCCTAGCTACCAAAATGATGTGGAAAGCAGGAGCATCTTAAACTAAAACCACTATAGAAAAGACTCAATAGGTATGTAGACCGCAAAAGTTATAAATGTGTGTATGTAGATTGCAAAAAAATTCTTTTGGGTCGCCCTTAAACTTGTGTCACGTGAAAACATCCAAATCATTTTGCTAAATAAATACACAATAATAATAATAATAATAATAATAATAATAATAATAAAGTGACGTTACTTTTATTAAATTTAAGTGGTTGAAAAATAAAGTGACACTACTTTTATTAAATTTAAGTGGTTGAAAAATAAAGTGACACTTACTTATACTCCCTCCGTCTCAAATTAATTTTTCATATTTCTTTTTTTTGGATGTCTCAAAAAAATTGTTAACTTTTATTTTTTAGTAGTAAAAACTAGAGAATTTGGAAGGGGAATATTAAATTTAAGTGGTTGGAAAATAAAGTGACGCTACTTTTATTAAACCTTGTGATTTTTTGTCCCTGACAATTATTTCGAGACGGATGGAGTAACTAATGGCAGTACATCACGAGACAAGCATTTTATCACAAGTTGGATATTTTAGTTCTTCTTAAAGCCCGACCCGACCCAAAGTTTTTACGGGCCTTATACAAATGGGCTTTTAATCAACCCACGTAAACAACATAAAACACACACCACAACCACATAAACATCTGTAGGGTTCTTGACTTTTTTCATCTGCCGCTTAGCTTTTGATTTCTTTCAAAAGATCGAGCTCTTCTTCTTGTCCTGTGGACTAGACTACTTTCATAATAATAAACACAGGTTAGACATTCGTTTTGTTTGTGATAAACACATGTAAAAATTGATCTATTAATTTTTATGAATGTATATTACAGTTTTGGTGATTATTAATTTTGGTTGTTAATAGGAAAATAGTTAGAATAGATTTTTATATACGGGGTATGATTGGTATATAAGTTACTGTTAACTTTAGTAGATCTGTTGATTTATTCCGAGTCTGGCTGTATTCATGATTTGGTTTGTTGTTTTGGATGCTATTATTTAGAGATTTAATTTTGATGGATGGAGAGATAGGAACATGTTGGAAATATATATTTTATCCGTATGTTAAATAATATATATATATATATATATATATATATATATATATATATATATATATATATATATATATATATTATTTTTTTTGAACGGCGAGTTAGTAAAAAAAATGGCCGAAGGAAGTAAAAGACCCGACGTGACGTGACGTGAAGGTCTAAATGGGTAGGATGATGGGTCGTCACCACCCTATGAGTCTAGATGCGTATGAGTCGGTTCACGACAGTTGGTTCACGTCGTGAACCGACTCATACGCATCTAGACTCATAGGGTGGTGGTGACCCATCATCCTACCCATTTAGACCCATGCCGACCCGACCCGATCAAATTAGTTAACGGCCTCTTGGCCCCATAAAAAGGCACATCCACCGTCATCATCATTTCATCCCTAAAACCCCATTTTTAAACCCTTGTTTGTCTCTCTGTTCAACCACTCTCACTCAGAAACAACAATGGCCGGCGGGAAGACACAACGTACCAAGAAGGGTGGAAGCTGGAAGCTGCTTTTATGCGACTCGAGTACGTTTATTGACTTGAATTTTATCTTATGTTTTATTATTTATACTTATATATACTCACTTTTCTGTTTTAGTTTGTTTTATTTATACTTATTTACACTCTTCTTATGTGCAGCAGCTTAAGCCGGTGAAGTCGATCCCGGATCTCGTTGCAGCGTCATTAAAGAAACTGAATGTTACCAGTCAAGGCATAAGATTGATGTGAAAGAGGTTGAGAAGGCGATGAAGAAGGTTCAAATCGGCGACAACTAGAAGAACAAAAACAAAAACAACAACAACAACAAGAATAAGAAGAAGGCCAACAAGCCGAGCAGGTCCGCGATAAAAAAACGCGTGAAGAGTTGTGAAGAACCTCAAGAACAAGCCTGCAAAGAAGCGCTTCGACTCGGTGATCTTCTTAATAAGAAGAAGGGAGTCAAGGCATGAGAATTTGTCTAGGTTTTTATGATTGAGTTTTACAATGATGTTCTAGTTCTTTTATTCTAGTACTATCTTCAGTATGTTGTGGTATTCTATGTTACAGTAATTAGTAGTATGTTGGTGAATGTGTTTTACACTTAGGGGGAGGGAGTGGTCCAAAGTTTACCAAACTTTGCCAAATTGCCACATCATCATCTACCAATCACAACCTTCCAACTCAAACTTTACCAAAGTTTACCAAACTTTACCAAAATGGTGGCGGCGGTCACCAAAGTTTACCAAATCCACATTTTCCACATCACATTTATTTTTAATATATAAAACCATAAAACATTAAAACCTCTACATTAATTTCTACTTTACAAAGAAGAAGCAGCAAACTTAAGACCAAATTACATAGTCCCATATCATCAAACTTAAGACCAAATTACATACATATAAACTGAACCCACAAAGAAGAAGCAGCAACAAAGAAGAAGCAGCCACTTTTTTATGAAGAAGAAGCAGCAGCAGCAAAGAAGAAGCAGTCACTTTTTTATGAAGAAGAAGAAGCAGCAGCAGCAAAGAAGAAGAAGCAGCAGCAAATGACCGTTTGTGGGCCCAACTTTTCCTTCGGCAAACTTCACCGATTCCACCCTTGCCCGAATTTTGCCGAAGGGCTGGCGGCGGTGTTACCGAAATTTGCCGAGCTTCACCGAGAGTTTGCCGAGCCCACTCCCTCCACTCTTACATGATTAAATGAATGTAAGCCCAAGTAAGTTTTGGATTAAATGTATTTGGTGTTTTTGGATTATTACTGTTATTTGGATTATATGTATTTGGGAGTGTTTGGATTCCTGACAAGGAGAATTTGAAGAAACAAACAGCTGGTTGATTTAGAGCAGAAGCTAATACACACTACTTATCTTCAATGTATGATTTTAATTACGAAAACAGTATCTAGATATGGTGCTTAAAGAGCTTGCTAGCAGTTTTGATTCGTCACTATGTTTTTTTTTTTTTTTTTTTTTTTTTTTTTTTTTTTTTTAATTTATTCTCTGTTTGTTTTACAGTATCCTGCGTATTTTGCCTTTGAAGATGATAAAGTGTTAGCTGGTCGGTCAGCCTGCAACAGCAACCACTGCCGGCTTAGTATATGCTTACCGCTGCTCCCTGGTTTTCTCGAATAAAATCTGTTGAAATCAGATAAGGTCGTGGCAAATTGTAACATTATATGTCATATGAAAAACGGTGCAGTTATTTACTTGGTTTTGACAGAGTTTAAAGGCACAAGAATAGGTTAGAAGATTGCTTACTTAGTTACAAAGTTTAAAAGGCATAGTTGCAAAACCAAATGGCTAACTTAGTTTAGGAGAAACCACAAAGGCAAGTTGGTTTACATCTCTAGTTTACGGAGGCCGAACCAAACCAATCTAACTTTAATAAAATGAACCATGTGAGATCATTAAACAACCTGACTTTTGATGTAAAAGGAACCTCTTATATTTTATGAATTTACTTATCATCGTTGCTTTGTTTTACCATAACTAAAACATGCCACACAAAATGAATCCCTCGAAAAGATTGTATGAAGTCTTTTTGCTTAGAGCATTAGGTACGGTCGGTGTTGTTCAACGGTGTTATAACAAAAAGTTTTGTCACCTAAGTTTTCCCCTATTTACTCAAAAACACCCTTCCTCATCACTCAAGCAGGACACCTTGAGCCCTACAATTTTTAAAACAAAACAAAAATAAAACACAAGAAAATAAAAGTAAAAATCCTAGATGGCTTGGCTGCTGAATTTAAGAAACATTAGGCCATGATATACTTATATTCGTAAAAATGTAGCCCAGTCTACTTCCAAAATAATCAATCGGGTAAAAGGCCCAACACATGCGATAAAACTCTTATTACCTAGATCAGTTGTATCATTTGTGTAAACACCCTAAACTTCCGCCCCCTTCTCTACTACGAGTACTTTTCATTTCCATCAAAATCAGCTCACATCTGCATGGCTTTTGATTTCTTTCAAAAGACCGAGCTTTTCTTGTCCTGTGGAATAGACTACTTTCATAATAATAAACACAGGTTAGACATTCGTTTTGTTTGTGATAAACACATGTAAAAATTGATCTATTAATTTTTATACGTTATTAGATGTATATTACAGTTTCGGTGATCATTATTTTTGGTTGTTAATAGGAAAATAGTTAGAATAGATTTTTATATACGGAGTATGATTGGTATATAAGTTACTGTTGTTAACTTTAGTAGATCTGTTGATTTATTCCGAGTTTGGCTGTATTCATGATTTGGTTTGTTGTTTTGGGCGCTATTATTTAGAGAATTACTCTTGATGAATGGAGAGATAGGAACATGTTGGAAATATATATTTTATCCGTATGTTAAATAATATTGATATGATAGAAACTACTATTTCATATGATGATTTTTAGTTAATTTTTTTTAGTGTGATTTAAGTTTGATTTTGCTTTATTATGTTGTTTAGATGAGATTTATGTTAGTGTTGTTGATTTTTAGCTCTATATGTCTTAACTAATTGTTATGTTTTTTTAATAATTCATATATCAATATCCCACATGTTTTTATCTAGTTTAGCAGTTTATTTGGTGTTTTGGTTTGGTCGAAATCGGTTTATAGTCTCGTTGCTAAAACAATAAGTGATTCCATTTCTATTGCAACCTATTGGCCCAACTTAAATGGTGTCTAGCTGGGTGCTAGGATAATTTTTTTAGGCTGCGATTTTTGTTGTAGTCTGATATTGTTTACTAACAATAGATAGATATAAACTTGCTTATACATTTCTAAAGGTAAATAGGTCTTGAGAAGTGAGGTTTTGTTGCTACATTGAATTCATTAACATGTGTGCTTGTGTGTGGGTACACTGTAAGTAAATTTGTTGACTTAAAATATTAAGCACGTAAATATGGCCATGACAATACTTGGGTTTACTAAGCATTTTAATGCTTGAAATTACACGGTATAACTTTGACGGAACAAGTTTTTCTATGTCTTATTGAACTGATTTTGTCAAGACACTTGCGCCAATTTGTTAACTCTTGAACATTGCCACTAAAATGTATAGGAGTTGCCTAAGACTAGTCCATTCTTACGTGCTCACTAACCTTATCTTTAGCAATGAACCTATTAATATTTAATAATAGTATTTCTTTTGTTTCACGCCTACTAGTTTCATTTTTGTTAATGTGTTTAATCAGGACACTATATCCTCTCAAGGCAACCTCACCAAATCAAAATAACAAGACTCGTTTCTTGAACCCGGAAGCGGTCACGGGTGATACACACATGGACACTGACACTGAAGTTGTAATTTACTTGACTGAAGCATTAAATTGTGAGATTTCGGGTTATGATTTTTTTGTGGCACCATATCTACAGAGGTAAGATGGTACCATCTTCATCTTTATATTGTTTATATTGTTTTTAAGTTACTTGCTTTATACAATAACAAATTGTTTGCACATGTACAGTCGTCATCGCTCTTCTCATTATTTGCCCAAAGCATGGAAAGGGATTCATTTTGGATTCTTATAAGTGGAAAGAAAAGAGAACAAAGAAAGACTATTATCTCGTTAATCATGTGGAACGGTAATAATATTCTTAAGTTGATTTTGAATTCACTTATGTTTTTATAATATTTAATACAAATTGTTGCTTATTTTGTCTTTTTCTTAGCGTTGTTGGTCATTTGAGTTGGGAGTTTCCTGTTGTAAATAAGCAAGAGGACACTTGGGAGTGTGGATTTTATGTCATGGAGTGGGTGCTTGACTTCGTGCTGAAATATCTACATGACGACTTCCCGAATACAATAAGTACTTGCTAAATGTCTTCGAATATTTTTTTTTATACCGAATGCTAATTTGTAATATAACCATTTTTATTTGTTTATTATGGTACATATAGCTCCCTTGGGGTAAAGAGAGGTCGTTAAGTATGGGTGAAGAGAGGTCGTTAAGTATGGATTTTATGTCATGAAGTGGGTGCTTGACTTCGTGCCAAGGAAGATGACTCTCCTATACACCTGCATATTATACCGGTTTTTGACCATTATTTTGTAAAATAATGGTGCACAATGTACAGTTCTTTGAAATCAGTTTTCTTTTCAAACTCTTGCAATCGCATTTTTAACATCAAGTACGCAATAATAAAATAAACACAAGCAAAGCAACGGTCGTCTGCCTTTGCAGGAACCTGAAGGACTTGTTTCCATGGCTCATCCTGACGATTAGTATTACTATTCATCTTCTAGGGATTGCACATTGTATCGACGTTTCATTTCTGCAACACAAAAGTAGTTCAAACAAATGTGAATCAACAAGGCATGTAACTAAACATCTGCGTATGCATGCATGTACATGAAGCTTAGACACTAATAGAGTTAACTATGTAACAAGCAGTTAAAAAGGCCTGTATAAGTAGTCTCTATAGGCCCTTGAGCAATCAACTAATATCTGAGCCGATAAAAACCTTGCTCACTATGTCGCCATTGACCTTGCTTTCTTTAGTTACAGCTGGACCTAGTACACTTTATGATGCACGATAGATGTTAAAATGTTTGAATTGGTCTGGACCTACATTTCGATATAGATGAGTGGCGTAGCCCAAGTGGCATACATAGACAGTAATCTTTCCTGTAGATTTTGATGCTCAATGCTAGGTAAGTTTATGTTCTGATACTTTCAACTTCAGTACAGCCTGACATGCATCAGTACTCAGTAGTGTTTTTCTACTGAGAACCTCCATCAGTATACTCTAGAGAGGGCTTACTGAAGGGGCTGACACACCCTCGGTTTATACTTTCATTCTTCTAAATATAGTTTCATACTTTCATATGTTCACTAGTGGCAAGTCGACATTTATAGTTGACATGGTTTAAATGACATCTTGCGTACGGGTCAAAAAGTAAAAAATTATTTGATAGGACTAAGAGAAGCGAAAGATGATACCTCTTGCAGAAAGTTTATTGTCCTTGTCTGCAATCCCCTCCTTGTTATTCAATTCACCATCAATGTTGCTCATCTCTTTTCTACTGTCATCTCCTACATCGCTTTCACTGGCAGTCTCCCATTCGGAATCATCACTTGCCCATAGGCATTACCATCTTCCACCTCACAATCGATACCCCCATGTTTTATAGCAGCTTCCCTACTTTTGAATACTCATGTAATTTAATGAGGTTAGGAACATTTGGAGCAATATCTTCTTCTTGTTGTTCATCATCTACAAAAGAAACATATTTTACCTCCTCATCCGAATTATTTTCGTACCTTAGAAGCAAACGACGCGGGTGAGTGTCGCGGGCGATGATAAACTCGGGGCTGTCGATGAAAGACTTTGCATGGTTTTGAAACAGCCCTGCATCGAATCAATGACTTGACATCGGCAACTTTTTTAATGATTTCCAATTGGATTTCAAAAAGGAATGTTGTCTGACATTTTTAAATTTCTTGATTAGGGTTTCTGAAACAAGTGACGAGTGTTTGGAATGTAGAAATTTGGGAACTTTAAGGTTTTGGAACATGTTTTGGATTGTGTTGGTTTTTGAACATGTTTTGAAAACCGGGTCATTGGGTGGTTCAACCGGGTCGACCCGGTTTTATGAAAAAAACAAACAAAATGTTTATATACGTGTCTAAACACATTTTTATGCTATAAAAATCATGTAAAAAAACTTTTAGTAAACATAAAAGAAGCAAACCCGGCTAGAATTGTTGACCCGGGTTGCTAAAAAACCAATGATTTGAACACCTCAAAGTTTTTGTGCCAGTTTGGTTGAAAGATATGTGAAAGCTTTTTAAGTTTTTTTATGCACGATGTTTATGAATTTTAATGTATTGTTTTAATTTTTAATTTTGTTTTTAACTAAATTTGTTAAAAAAGTTAGGTTTGGTGGTGACATTACACCTGTTTGATAGTTGGTTAAATGTTAATATGACGCTGACAGCCTGACATGAATATAGTAGGTTTGGTGACCATTGCACCGTACACCAAGCTAGTGGTGATGTTGGTGGTGGAGAAGGATCTTGTTGCGTTGACCTGACGATAATGATGTTGGTCACCGCTTTACCCAATCTAATAATGAGTTCACCCAACTTAATTACTCCATCCGTCCCAAAATTTAAGTCCAGTTTAACTTTTTTAATCAAACTTTTACCTTAACTTTATTTCTTAGTATTATATGACACTTGATAAAAATTATACTAAATGTAAATATATTTAAAACACAATTAATTTATATATTTTGCATCAAATATTATATAATACAAACAAAAATATTAAGGACAAAGTTCGATTAAAAAAATCAAGTTGGACTTATATTTTGAGACGGGTGTAGTAATAAAATTTGTGATAATAGTAATTTTTAGTGGTTTATACAATAACTAAAAAAAAAAAAAAAAAAGTTAGAACAGAAATATACATTTATTGTGGTATGATAATATAATTTGTGCTATTAAATAATAGTTTAATTAAACTTTCATTGTTAAGTCATTTATTATGGTATGATACTTTCTTGGTTCGTTGAGTATTTGCGTTTCTCTGAATGTGAAAATTATCATGTATTTGGCTTGTTTCATATACATGATGATGATGTGTACGTTTTGTTTTGAGTTTTAAGTCCCACATAGGTAAAGAAAAGAAACATTGTTTATTTTATATAACGAGTCTGGCTCCGGTCGGCCGCGTTGCGGCCTCGCGGGTTTTTAACGTAATTTTTTTGCTATTTTTTAGAAAAATTTTCGTTACTATGTTTACATGTATAGTTGACATGTATCTAATGAATATACAGTTTGGCCTTTGAAGTCAAACATGGACTCGCTTGAACTTCAAGGCTGATAAAATCTTTTTGCCGTACAGAAATGTTTGAGCATATAACCAAACTATATAACATGTTCTATTAAAAAGTTAAACTAAACAATACTTTGTATAAAATAATTGAAGTGCAACCTTTAAAGTTTAATTGTCTATGTTACAGATACAAATTTCAGTATGTAGTAACCAACTTGTCTGAAGTGCTCTCGCGAATTGCTGATGCATCCTGCAGAATTTCAGCGGATCGATACTCCATTAGACAAAGTGGCGAGCAACTCCTTTCCAGTTTTTCCATGTTTAGACGTTGATGTCGCCTGAGAACATGCAGATTGCTTGTCAACCTCAATATTAAACAATAACTAGCCAGAAGTTCCTCCATATCAGATGCATTTTTTTCCATCTATTTAAGTAAAGATGAAATTAACAAATACTTGTATTTCTTTTAGTTGGGTATTTGGCAAAAGTGCAGGTCGGCAAGTTTAAAGCTCTGTGTCATGTCTGCAACTACAACTGACCTTAAGCCAACCATAGGGTCCAACAGCTTGGTTTGGTTGTCGAGTTGTTAGCAAGTCGTCATGATAATCTGTGAATAACAAATTAAAAAAAAAAAGTGAAGCCCTCTTAAACAAAAAAAATGGCAATAAGCCTATATAGAAAAAGTATAGTAACGAACATGCAAACCTAGCATGGTCCTTTCCTTTTAGATGAGTCGTTCCAACATTGCAACATTTGTGCAACATACTGTATCTTGTAGCAGGAACATAAACACAGAAAAAAATTAACAAAATCATATTCTATAATTAGTATTTCATGTTTCACATTACTAAAGAAAGCTTCGTTGTGCAAACTGTGCATCGAAGCAAGAAAACTATATTTGCTCTACTGGTTGTATTTCAAATGGTAATAGACGATAATTTCATAAGCTTCATAAGATATTAACGGTAGAAGCTGACATTTCATGAAAATTTAGTGTGCGTATGCAAATGTCAAGTGTAGTTACATATATGAGAAAGTTGCTAACCTAAGACGGTAACCATAATATTCTTGTAGCAGTTGATGATGCGGCACTTACGGTTGCAACCTCAGTAGTTGAAATCAGAAGCTTTATGACTGAAACTACATCTGTTCCAGGCCCATTTCAGTCACCTCAAGCCCATCCATTTGAGCCCTGGATGGCCCCGGCGCAGTCCCTATTTCAACCATAAATTCCACACCCATTTCAGTCCCCAAGATGATCCGTTTTAGACTCAACTTCAACCCCATAAATACATTCATGTATGGCTTATTTCGACATCCAAGCTGACAGAAGGGAGCCCCAAACTGCAACTGTTCCACCTCCTATCCCAGCCTTCAAACAGAACCATGTTTGCCTCTAGTCCAGTCTTGTGTGCTTCATCAAGTGTATTTGTTGCAGCTGCAACAGTCTCAATTTTGTCTTCTCTTTGTCCGAGTCATTATAATTCTTACCATTAACAATGGCTTCCTACCGCATTTATGGCAGTAACAATAACCTGCTAAAAGAAAAAAGAAAAGAGGTTAAACACTTCTTATAAAAAGTATTGCGTGAAATTATTTGACTCGTTTACTAGTAATTTACTAGAAGTATTTCATCGTTTAACCCACTTGACCCAAACCCGTTAACCCAAATAATTTATTTGACCCTCACGCATTGTAGATATAACGCAGGCAAGATCAACAATTTTATAAGTAATGGGTGTGGTCAAAATCAAATCAACCAACTCTAACATAACGCATAAAAAAAATGTACCTGGTTAAAAAGTAATTTCTTTCGCGATGAGCAAATGTCTGAAGATGTCTGTCCATGCTCCTGTAATTTAAGCTCATCAACTCAAAGTTCTAATTTCAGTTTAAATATAAATGAGCAAATGTGCATACTTGACAGCGTTGGTGATAACATCAAAAGAGTCTGATCCAACGGTCACAAAAACCAAATGACTCCTTTCGAAATCTTTCGCATCAGGATGTCCTGCAAATTAACATAAATTCAGCATATGTATCAACTTATTTAAGTGCTTATAAGCTTATCTACTTACTTCTAATGCAAATAATACCATCAATAATTACAAAGGCTAAGAATGTCGAATACGCATTATAACAGGTTTGGGACCCCGCAATTTCATTATGCAGCACAAAACACCATATCTTTTTTGCAACAGATATAAAACATTAACATGTGATATGAACGTATAAAGGTCTTTGGAACTGTGTTTCTAGCTTCTTGTATCTAGCTTCTTGGTAGTTTTTTTCTCTTCTTTAAAAAAGAAAACCTGTGCATTTTCTTACGAACTTGAGGTTGTTTCGGTTTGCACTTTCTAACAAAGCTATTGTGGTCGTGGCTAAGAACAGAACTACAGAAGTGCGGTAATTTGAAGGTGCGTGTACATTACCTTTACCTTGGTATCTATATACCCGTCGGCGCAACCGCGTGTTTTCCATATAATCAATCCAATTCACTCCCAGCTTAAGGACTTAATTCACAACACTAAAACATGACAAAACTTAAAACAGTCTTTAAAGCTCGAGAATTATAGAAATTATGTAATTTTTTTATTGCAATAAATCGCGCTTATAAACTACTAATACTTACTTGCTTATTTTGTAAAATAAGTAAGAAGTTTCTGATATGCAGATATGGACCTAGTGAGCAGCTTATTTCAAACTGCACCAACGCATTATTGTGGTCTACAAAGTGTATCAAGCCTTGGACAAAGTCTTCACGTAATGCATGACCGCACCTGCTATCTAAGTTGGCTAACCGATTTCTAACATCGATATCCATGTCATTAATGTATAGCTGCACGAATCTTGGTGCGCCCCCATCCACTGGGCACAACTTCCTACCCAGTGATAGATTTGGGCAGAAACCCTGAACACATATGGGCTGCGTCAACGTTCACCTCAAAGGATGTCATGGCGAACATGAACACGCAAGACTACGCGACCGGCTGAGCAACATCAATGATATTGCACACCCAAAAGCCGTGCAAGACCCGTCAGTCTTTCCTCATACAAAAATATCGCGCGACAATGTCAGCATACTTGATCACAGTGGCCAAAATATTTGTACTCCTCATGTAGACCTACAAAAGCACAAAAAGATGTGTTTTCTTTATCAATTAAACGAACGAGTAATGTAAAAACAGAAAATGATAATTTTGAAAGAAAGTGTATCTCTAATTTTTGTAGGTGCAACTAACCATGTCGAGGTGTACTGCTGGTAGGCTCATCTGTAGCATTAGAATGCGAGTTTGTAGGAACCAATTGTGCTAAACAGGGATTATGAAAGCGTGTATAACCATGTGAAGATGCCCTGATGAATGGGTCTTCCGCAGCATCGGAATGCAAGTTTTCAAAATGTGATTAAGCTACACAGAAAATATACACATGATTAAAGATGGAGAAAACCAATAATGCAAACATACATAGGAAACATTGAAAAAAATTGTGAATATCACTTTTAAAGATGCATCTAACCGTTCGGACGTGTGCTGACCATAGATGCATCCATAGAATGACAATGCAAATTTGATGACTGCTGTAGTGCTAGACGGGAAGTAAAAACGCATGTTTTATTTATTATCTAAAGACATAGTTTAGTTAACTCATAGTTATCGAATGAAGATGCAACTAACCATCTGTAGATGCAGTGGGACTGGAGGCGTGCGTAACATGATGATGTAAGTTTGCACCGGCATTTGACCTGTAGCCAAAACAAATAAAAGATTATAGAAATCAGTTTAACATGCATGGAATGGCAGCCTCTAATATGAAAGTTGATGAAGCAAAAGGTAATCATACTTTCCCTCGCCCGAGGTGAACGCCTGCTTTTTGAACATAAATGCGATTGATTAATTGCATATTTAGCAGCAGTCTGTACATCACTGGTGACCTGATGGGGTGACAAATCTTCTGCAATATCTGAAATAACACCCTGAGAGAAATTTAATTGCTTTGGCTCAAAGGTTGTGTAACTCGCCCTTATCTCCTTCGCCGGTGACTGCAAATGATGTACCTGTTCATTGTCATATATAATGCAGATTATACACTCACCAACTATAGCAAAAGCCGTGAAACAATAACAAATAAAAACGAATGACAACTTCAGGGAAACAAAACTCAGCTAACCATTCGGCAGCAAGAAAGCATACCTTTTAAATGTTGTTATTACGATTTAAAGCCTCAAAGTATGATATGTTTGTATTTCGTTTTATTAATCTGCTTATATTTCATTTTTTTATCAGCTGCAAGAATCAGTTTTGAGTGTTCAGGGAAAGTAATTATGTTTCACATTTTCTGTTATCAAATTTAGGGCGACAGCAATAAGATTCAAACATGTTGCAAACCAAACATGTTACAATCCTGTGTTGAGCATATAAACGACTTTCTAAAACAGCCGCGAGTGTTATTAATGTTAACCTATCCATTTGGGCTGTTTAGATTTGTGTTAAATGACAACAATTCAAACATGGGATTGATTAAAAAAATAGAAAAACCGATAACAAATACCTTAAACTTAATCGCAAACAACATAAATAATAGGAAGTCAACGTGCAAAAGAAATTGACAAAACTCCTAAATTAACAAAACCCCAAAATCGTGATAGAGCCCTAATCACAAAAAAAATTAATTAACTAAAATTAAAACATTATAAATAAAGTTCATAAATACGATATTTACCAACGGATCATCAAAAAAAATATATTTAGCAAATTATTATGATAATAAGATATATAAAACTAACCCAATTCAGTAATCCCTAATTTCACCCGACCTAAACCCTAAGAGTAAAATCAATATACCAATAATCTACAACTAAGCATCTATTATTTAATTAAGATTGATAAACTTACATAAGATCTTGCGGTACACTGTTTTGGATCTAGGGTTTCACACAGTAAACACAACACTGATTGTGAAAGATTCACGATGTGTGGGAGACACAATACTGTACGCAGGTGTGAGTTTGATCGTACCTTTGTGAAGATTCTGGATTTGGGTGTGCTTATCTAAGGGTGCGTTTGCTTCACAAAATGTTTTTAAAGGAATTGTAATCTTTGGAAGGAATTGTAATTTGAATGAATTGTAATTCAAATAACTAGAATGCATTGTAATTGTAATCTGTTGGAATTGTAATCGATTAAATTTGTCATTCTGTTTGGTTGACTCGCAACGTAATGTAATTCAGAAAAAAAAATATAATAATAATAATAATAATAACAATAAAATATTAATGTATTAATTAAATATTAATAATAATAAAATAATAATAATATTATTTATTAAATAATAAATAATTTAATAATATTATTATTTATTAAATAATAAATAATATAATAATATTAAGATTAATAATAATAAAATATTATTAATAATAAAAGTAATATAATAACAATATCAATATTAATATAATAATAATAACGATAACAATAATAATAATAATAATAATTTTATAATAATAATAATAATAAAAATAATATAATAATAATAATAATAAATAAATAATAATAATATTATTATTTTTTATTATTTAATAATAAAAATAATATTAATAATAATAAAATATTATTAATAATAAAAGTAATATAATAATAATAATAGTATTAATAATAATAATAATAATAATAATAATAATAATAATATTTTTTAATAATAATAATAAATATTTTTTAACGATAATATTAATAATATTTTATAAATACTAATGCTTTGAATTATAAAATAATGAATTACAACGTAATTCAAAACTTTTCACCCAACTTGCTATGTAATTAGAGTTCCCTCCCTTGATGTAATTGGAAAGATTGAATTACAATTACATTGCAAACCAAACAGCCTACGTAATGTAATTTGAATTACAATTACATCCATTATGCAAACCAAACACACTACGTAATGTAATCAAATTACAATTACATCAAATTACGTCCGATTACAACGAACCAAACGGGGCCTAAGGGTGTGCTTATCTAAAGATTTTAACTAAAACTTCTGGCACAAAGCAGGCTTCACAAATGGGCTAACAAATAGGAAACAAAAATGGGTTGCGGTTCCTGTTCATGGAACGACGCCGTTTCAAATGGTGTATAACAAGGGATATAGTACCCGCCGCGTTGCGGCGGGGCTTTTGAGAACTTTTTTATTTATAGTTTGTGCGGTATTGCAATTGTCATAGAAAAACGATATTTTGTTTCTTATGTTATTTTATGTTTCAGTTACAGTTAAGATAAGAGCATACGGTGTGGGCTTGTTATGCCTTGCCATTCGACCGTGGCAACCTTGTCATAGTTAGCCATGACACAGTGACCGTTCCTCATTGTTAGCCATTTGCACCCTCGTCGTCTGCACAGTAAGGGTAAAAACGATATGTTTGTCAGATTTTTTTTTCTATTTTTATTTTTATTATTTTTTTTAAACACACATTTGAAAATAAAGTTGTAAGTGGTGGGAACTGAGTAAGTTGAGGTTAGTTGTGAGTGAGTGGGGTTAGTTGTGGAGGTTTGTTATAATGATTTGGCACCCTGTGGGCCCCGAATGAGTAACTTGGGTATGTCATGACACCTAATGCTCCAATACTTTTGTCGTTTTGCATATCTTTTAATATTTATTATTTTTTTTAGATCGGTTATAAATTTGTTAATATATTTGTAAGCTGTCACTAAATACAGCAATTTGTATATGTTTATAAACGTACATGGTCAGCTGGTCTTGGACCAAATTCAGTAGCGTGAGTATTGGACCAGATTCAGCCCACTGAAAGCCCAAGAAAAAAGGCAGTACTTTATTCAATACCGAATATTAAATTTGTTTTTGTCAGCATGTGTATTGTATATTGTAAAGAAGGACAAAGATGGGCTCAACGGAGACCAAACATGAGGCCCAAAAAACAAAATTTTTTAATACACCTCAACGCAATTAGTATATATAGAGAATATATATAGTAATGTGTTGTACTTGCTCACTTAAATTGAGATTAACATTATATTGTACAAATTATATCAACATGAGAATAAAACAAAATATTCAAGTGTTGATTAACTTGATACAATCAATTTAAGTTCTCAATTCTTATTTCTTTTTGTTATGTTGTCGCATTTGATGTTTGATTACGCTAGAGCAAAGTAATTGAATGAGATCATAAATGCTTGTATTGACAAAACTAGGCTAATAATCCGATAATCATACATATGTGAAGTGGGTCTTAAATTTGTGGTACCAACAACTTCATCTGTTGATGCATAATCTGGCGCGGGCTGTTCAACGACTCTCCTTGGGCCGTTAGTCGTCTTCATAAGCCCTGAGTAGACCTGTCAACAAAGAGAACCCGTTAGGAGTGGACCCGAGGCCGTAGCCCCGGGATCCACCTCCGACGGTCAAGTTAGTATAGATGCGCGAAGCATATATGAGAATTAGGTTTAGGATAACCTGTTATGTTCTGTGGTGAATAGAACCCCAACCCCATATTTATAAGGTATGGATTAGGGTTAATGCGTAGAGTGGGCCGCTGGCTACCCGGGCCTGACCCATTCCTGGCCCAGTCCGGACCATACGTCCACAAGCCCCCGAGTTTAGTATGACATAGTGCGTGGCTATGTTATGCTAAACTTAAGTTCTGTTCATGGCCGCGTAGGCCTAATCAACCAAGATGGCATGACCCATGCGCGCGCATGGGTTGGATCATACTGCGCAGCCCAGATACGACATTGCGCACTGGGATTGCGATTGTGATTGTCTCACAATTGTGAAGGTGGATAGGTGGATCCCTATGCTGCATCCTAGATAAGGGCGTACCTTTTGTACCAGTAGCAATGCAACATAGTGCGATAGAAGACGTACTTCTGTAGCAGAAGTGCGCGTTGTCCGCGACAAGAATGCGCGTTGTCCGCGACAAAGATGTGTGCAGTGCACAACAAACGCAGTGCGCAGAGGTGCGCGCTGTTTGCGCGTCTTGACAACCGACAGAGAACGTCTCCCCTGCGGCAAGATGGTGCGAATATTTAAATTCGTCTTTGTACCGGGCCTGCAGTACCTCTTACGTACGATCTGCTTCCAAATATACCTGCGTGACGCGTGCGCCAACAGTGTATTATATACCCTGGTAGCCCCCCAAGTTTGATGGTGCTACTCGTGTAGGAGCATTAAACTTATATATTCAAATCCTGAAAAACACTTAATGCAAATATTAAAAGTATATGCTGCGAATCGCAACATATAAAACCTAATGAGGTAAAAGATTAGTGCGTAGCAAAAGTATAGCAAATAGCATATATAATTAACACGTAAAAGAAATAGTAATATAAAGTACACCTATCGTGAGGTTTTACATAAAAGAAGTAGCATGTAGCTAATAATAAAAACAATGCGCACATGGCGATTGATTGATTGTTCTTTTTGTTATAATAAAAATAATGGCGCGGATGGATGAACCATAACCGCAACTAATAGTTTTATCGTGCACGCACAGACGCAGATAGATTGATCGTGACCGCATGGACTCTAACGTTTTGTGGATGATCGCAGTTGACCACGGCTTTCGTCCAATGCCTGTATGTAACAGTGACAAAGCGCTCATGGCGAGTGACTAGCATCGTGGTGCCTGTACGTGACAGTGCGCTCATGTCGCCAATCTGCGAAGATTACCTAACGTATGGTCGAAAGCGGGTAGATTTATCGCGACTACGCTGTTTCGCGGCTAAAAGATAAAATAGGTCCGACCGTGCGGATTTAATGCGCTCATAGCGATAGATAAAATCGTGTTTATCAAAGTAAAAGATTTATGTAAAATCTTTTTAATAATTAAAAGATATTGAATCTAAGCGATTTAAAAGATATTTTTGTACATATTTGTTTAAATATTGGATATTGTTTTTGTATGTAGAAGATACGTAACAAAATAAATGTGAAAGCAAAATATTAGGAATATCTCATGATCACTTTAACGTTTGAAAAGTCAACGTAAATCCAAAACAAGTTTTACTGTAGCCTGTTTGGACCAAAGAAAAGAAAACCGTACGCATCGTACTTTTTGGTTTTTGTATTTGCGCTGCATATTTAATATCGTGTTTTATTTTTTTATCTGTGTGACATCGACAGAAAATAAAGTTACCGGCTTTTGAACTCGTGGTTGCTTTCCGGTGGTGTGAGAACACAAAACTTATCGTAGTGGGTCCCACGGATGGCGCCAACTTGTTGATGCATAATCTGGCGCGGGCTGTTCAACGACTCTCCTTGGGCCGTTAGTCGTCTTCATAAGCCCTGAGTAGACCTGTCAACAAAGAGAACCCGTTAGGAGTGGACCCGAGGCCGTAGCCCCGGGATCCACCTCCGACGGTCAAGTTAGTATAGATGCGCGGAGCATATATGAGAATTAGGTTTAGGATAACCTGTTATGTTCTGTGGTGAATAGAACCCCAACCCCATATTTATAAGGTATGGATTAGGGTTAATGCGTAGAGTGGGCCGCTGGCTACCCGGGCCTGACCCATTCCTGGTCCAGTCCGGACCATACGTCCACATCATCGTAGTTCTCAGTCATTTCGTGGAACCTGGCGTGCTTGAACCATCGAAGTTCTCAGGCATTTGATGTTTGATTATGCTGGAGCAACGTAATTGAATGAGATAACAGATGCTTGTATTGACAAAATTAGGCTAGTAAGCCGATAATCATACATATGTGAAGTGGGTATTAAGTTTGTGGTACCAACAACCCCATCGTAGTTCTCAGTCATTTCGGCCAGAATTGTTGACCCGGGTGGCTAAAAAAGCAATGGTTCCGAACACTGGAAAGCTTTCGTGTCGATTTAGTCGAACACTTTTAACGTGGAACTTTTTAAGTTTTTTGTAATGTTTTAATTATTAATAAAAGTTTAATTTAGGTATTATCTGAATTTATTAAAAAAAAATAGGTTTAGTGATGACATTACACGTGCTTGTTAGTGGGTTAAATGTTAATGTGATTCTGACATGAATATAGTGGGTTTGATGACCATTACACCTAGTCTACACTGAGCTAGTGGAAAGGGATTTGATGTGATGCTAATTGGCGATAATGATGTTGGTCACAACTACACCCAGTTTAATAATGAACCCAACATTATTATTAAAAGTTGTGGTAATAATAACTTTTACCGATTACGAACCTTCCCATACTAGCATCGTTTATAAGCTAAGTGTAGAACTAACTTCAATACACTAGCTTAAATGAGAAGGGACGCCTAAACATTATAAACTACTAGCCAATCTCATACTTGGCCGATGTGGGAACGTAACATTTATACAGTAACTTTGAGAAAATACTAAATTTAGAAAGCAACATATATATATATATATATATATATATATATATATATATATATATATATATATATATATATAGTGTTATGATACTATTGTTTATGTTATTAATTAATAGTTTAATTAAAGAGTTAAAATATCACAAAGACAAGTTTGTTTCTTCGAAACATATACTACAAGAGTACAAGATACCTTCTTCGTACGTTGAGTATTGGGTTTCTCTAAATGTGAATAACTGAATATTATCATATATTTGGCTTGTTTCGTTTCATATACATGATGATTTTTATGGTTTGTTTTGATATTTCAATCCCACATGGGTAAAGAAAAGAAACATTGCTTACTTTATATAGCGTGTTGTATTTGGTTCCTATAAATTGATATTAACATTTTATTGTAGCACTTTGAGTATCATTTGGAACAAATATCCAAGTGTTGTTTAATGTGATACAATCCGTTAAATTTCTTAATTTTTATTTCTTTTTGGTATGTTGTCGAATTTGATGTTTAGTCATGCTAGAACGATTTAAGTTCTCAATTTTTATTTCTTTTCGTTATGTTGTCAAATTTGATGTTTAGTCATGCTAACAAAGGAATTGAATGAGATTACAGATGCTTGTATTGACACAATTAGGCTAATAAGCAGATAATCATACATACATGAAGTGTGTCTTAAATTTGTGGTACTAAATGTATTTCAACCCCATCGTAATTCTCAATCATTTCGTGGAACTGGGAGCGCCTTTGGGGTAATCTCGTAGTTTCTACGGGTGGAGATGATGGGGCCAGTCCTTGTATTTTCCTTCCTTTTGCCGCATTTCGCTCAAAGGGTTGAAGGGAAATAGTGCATCAAGCTGTTCGCAAGGGCCAACTTGATCCTCTTCCCCAGGGATCCCCAATAAGGGAACCCTAGGAGAGCCGCCGACTCCAACTACCGTCCATGTATGATCCATACTAGATCTAACCAACTGCCCATCCTCCCTCCTCTACGTTCTTGACATTCTTGACAGTCGTGCTTGAACCATCGACCATGAGGGAGCAAAGCTTAGATAAGAGAATATGTTTTTATTTTATTTTTTTGGCGAAAAGTTTTTGGCCGAAAACAAAAAGTTGACGAGTAATGAAAAGAATTGCAACCTTTAGCATTTGGTATTGGGGATTAAAACGGTTAATTTTTTGATGTAAAAAGAAATGAACCTATTATAATATATGAATTCACTTAGGGGGTTGGCAACGATGTCACACCATAATTTACTATGATGCAAAATGAGCCAATAAAATATTGTCAACACATTTCATGATTCATCATACATCACCTTCATTTTTTAGTGGCAACCATGATTCACCATACCTCACCTAAGTCATTAATTGCCAACGTTCAAATTATTTAAACCAAGTGACCATGCCGATTCGGCAATCTTTACCGAATTCCTTGTGCCGAGCTCCATACCGAAATAGTGGCAATGTTCATGCCGAGGCATGCCGAGCTCGAAACCGAATACGTTCACCCCCTTAGTGTAGTTTCTTTGTTTAACCATAACTAACACATGCCATACAAGATATAATCACTCAAAAGACGTACAAAGTCTTTTTTGTTTAATGCGCACGCTATAACTGCCTAGTACGTCAAATAGTTTCGAGGCAAAAAAAAAAAAAAAAAAAAAAAAAAAAAAGTTAAAAAAACGGGTTCGCCAAAGTTCATTCAAGTCATCTCAGCAACACTTACTTAAATATTTATAAAAACAAGTTTGTTTTTTCGAAACATATACTACAAGATACTTGAGTTAACTACATAAATGGTCCTTATGGTTTGCCGGGTTTTACGGATTCAGTCCATTTTTCAATTTTGTTACGGGTTCAGTCACTGTGGTTTTGACATGTTACGGATCCAGTCCATTTTGTCAAAATATGTTAGTTTTTGTGGTTAAGTCGAATAAAATGACAAAAATACCCACATTTTCATCATTTTTAATTAGAGATAACTACATAAATGATCCCTATGGTTTGTCGGGTTATACGTTTTCATCCGTTTTTAAGTTTTTGTCTGTTTTTTTACGTTTTCGTCCGTGATTATACGTTTTCTTAAGTTTTCGTCCGTTTTTATTCGTTTTCATCCATTTTCTTAAGTTTGTATAGGTTTTCATCCGTTTTTATATATTTTCTTATGTTCTCATAAGTTTTCGTCCGTTTTTATACATTTTCGTCCGTTTTTATAAGTTTTCATTCGTTTTTATACATTTTCGTCTTTTTTTATTAGTTTTCGGCCGTTTTTATATGTTCTCTTCCGTTTTTATATGTTTTCTTACATTTTCTTCCGTTTTAATACAGTTCCGTTCGTTTTTTATACGTTTTTATAAGTTTCATCCGTTTTTATACGTTTTCGTTCGTTCTTAAACATTTTCATCCGTTTTTTTATGTTTTTGTCCATTCTTATATGTTTTTCTACGTTTTCATCCGTTCTTATACATATAAAAACGGATGAAAACGTATAAAAACATATGATAACATAAGAAAAATATATAAAAAAGAATGAAAACGTATAAAAATGGATGAAAATGTATAAAAAAGGACGAAAACATATAAATTGGACGAAAATGTATAAAATGGATAAAAACGTAAGAAAACGTACAAAAACGTAAGAAACCGGACGAAAACTTATAAAAACGTATAAATACGGACGAAAACGTATAAAACGGATGAAAAACGTATAATCCGGTAAACCACAAGGACTATTTATGTAGTTAAAACAAATAAAAAGACACATATACCCTTACTTTACACGGTCAAACAAGGTCAAACTGACAGAGTTAAGAAAATTGGACTGGATCCGAGACAAGTCAAAACCACAGTGACTGAACCCGTAACAAAATTGAAAATTGGACTGAACCCGTAAAACCCGAGCTCGAAACCGAATACGTTCACCCCCTTAGTGTAGTTTCTTTGTTTAACCATAACTAACACATGCCATACAAGATATAATCACTCAAAAGACGTACAAAGTCTTTTTTGTTTAATGCACACGCTATAACTGCCTAGTACGTCAAATAGTTTCGAGGCAAAAAAAAAAAAAAAAAAAAAAAAAGTTAAAAAACGGGTTCACCAAAGTTCATTCAAGTCATCTCAGCAACACTTACTTAAATATTTATAAAAACAAGTTTGTTTTTTCGAAACATATACTACAAGATACTTTCTTTGTCTTGCACATCCTTTCTATCAATGTGAATATTATCATGTAATTGGCTTTGTTTTGAGTTTTCAGTCCTACATGGGTAAGATCCGAAATAGACTTTGCTTACTTTTATATATTGTGTTATATTTGGCTCACTTAAATTGAGATCAGCATTATATTGTATCACTGAATATTTCATTTGGCTAACACAAAATATTCAAATGGCATTTCACATGATACAATCAATTTAAGTTCTCTAGCTATTTTTATTTCTGTTTATTAGGTTTCATTTGATGATTATTTGGTGGTGGGTTGAATGGTGATGTGGCATTGACGTGAAAGTGACCGGCTTAGTGACTATTATATCTACTCTTACATCAAGCTGGTTGGGATTTTGGTGGTGAAAAAAGAACTTGTGTGGCGCTTACTTGACGGTAGTGGTGTTGGTCGCCGCTACACCCAATCTAATAATGAGTTCACCCAACTTAATTATTATAAGGTGTGGTAATAGTAATTTTTGTTGGTTTAAATAGTAACTTTAAGAAAATACTAAATCTAAAACAAAAATATATTTTTGTTGTGGTATGATAGTATTATTTGTGCTATTAATTTATAGTAGTTTAATTAGATAGTAAACATAACGCGTTCACGTAATTTCATTGTTAAGTCATTTCTGCAAAACTTACTCAAATATTTATAAAGACAAGTTTGTTTTTTCAAAACATATACTACAAGATACTTTTTTCGTTCGTTGAGTTTTGGGTTTCTCTGAATGTGAATATTCTCATGTATTTGGCTTGATGATGGTGTATGGTTTGTTTTGTGTTTTCAGTCTCACATGGGTAAAGAAAAGAAATATTGCTTACTTTATATATTGTGTTGTATTTGGCTCGCATAAATTGAGATTAAAATTATATAGTAGCACTTACGCTATCATTGAATAGAACAAAATAATATTCAAGTGTTGGTGCATGTGATACAATCAATTCAAGTTCTCAATTTTTATTTCTTTTTGTTATGTTTAATTTGATGTTTGATTATGGTATAGCAAAGTAATAGAATAAGATTTCACATGCTATGATTAGGACCATCAACTATAAGAAAGAGTCTTCACCATGACCTTGTATTGATAAAATTAAGCTAATTAATAAGCGAATAGTCATATTTAAAAAGCGAGTCTTAAATTTGTAGTACACGAAAAGACGTATGAAGTCTTTTTGTCTAAAGAGAACGGTATATATAATTGCCTACTACGTCAAAGTAGTTTCGAGGCAAGAAAAGAAAGTTGCAACGTATCAATCGCTTGTCATAAGAAGCTTAAACAATAAAAGATGACTCCTTTACACCAGCATATTATATTTGTTTTCGATCATTATTCTGCAAAATAATAGTGCACAAATATGATAAACTATTATTACTCGAAAGTGCCCAAGATGGATTATACATATTTTCACTCGCGAAATGATAATGTATAGTTCTTTGAAATCAGTTTTTCTTATCAAATTCTTGCAATCACATTTTTAACATTAAGTTCGCGATAGGAAAATAAACACACAAGCAAAGCCTTTCAAAAAAAAAAAATAAACACACAAGCAAAGCAACCGTTGTTGTCTATTCGGCTCCCGATGAAGCAAAAACAGGCGTTCGAAGGTGTATGCTACATTGTGTAGTGGTACATATGGAATTGGCGCAACAGAACGATTTTCGGTCAAGAGATTCCTCCAAAAGCAATTATGTTTGATGAAGTTGTTTCTCGTTCTTTCTTTTGGATTTGGTTTAGAAGCAAAACTAGTTTTAGTTGGATTGAGTGGCTTAAAAACCCTAATCTTATTTTGTTCTAAGCTTCTAGCGTCTTGCTAGTTTTTTCTTTAATAAATTTGCAGTTCAAAAAAAAAAAAAAAAAAAAAAAAAAAAAACGGTCGGCTGCCTTTGCAGAACCTGAAGGACTTCTTTCCATGGTTTTCATCCTGACCATTACTATCACTATTCATCTTCTAAGGATTGGACATTTTATTGACGTTTCATTTCTGCATCACAAAAGTAGTTCAAACAAATGTGAATCAACAAGACGTGTAACTAAACATCTGCGACAGCATGTACACGAAGCTTAGATGATCATAATTTAAGGGAAAAAATCAAAAATGATCTGAAAGAGACACCAATAGAGGTGGCAATCGAACATTTCAACACCATATTATGTGTATATGAGTATATCCCCTCGTTTATCAGATTCACAGTTCTAATACTACAAAAAAGTAATAAACATCTTGTCTAAAACTATATAATAGAACCAAAAGAAAGACCAACATTGATAAGATGGTCGTGGTCTGTTGTACAAATTTTCACATATGTATGATAATAATTAAGATAATAATGACACCAATTAGTCTATTTCAATAATGACACCATTCGGATGTTAATCTAAGTAGTTTAACTAACAAAATTAGGAGTTCACTGTTAAGTCATTTCAGCAACACTTACTCAAATATTTATATAAGACATGTTTATTTATTTTTCGAAACATATACTACAAGATTCTTCGTTCCTTGAGTATTGCTTTGTAATGTGAATATTGTCATGTATTTGGCTTGTTTCTAATATCCGATGATGGCGTATGCTTTTTGTTTTGAATTTTAAGTCCCACATCGATAAATTAAAGAAACATTGCCTACTTTATATATTGTGTTGTATTTGGTTCACATAAATTGGGAGTAACTATATTGTATCACCTAAATCAATATTTGGATAAAAAAAATATATCAAAACATTGATTATGTGCATACAATCAATTTAAGTTCTCAATTTTTATTTCTTTTTGTCTTTCATTTGATGTTTGATTATGCTAGAGCATTTATTTTTGTCTTTCATTTGATGTTTGACTATGCTAGAGCAAAGTAATAGAATGAGATTTAACATGCTATGATCAACTACTAGAAAGAATCTTCATTTCTTTTTGTCTTTCATTTGATGTTTGATTATGCTAGAGCATTTCTTTTTGTCTTTCATATGTTTGATTATGCTAGAGCAAAGTAATAGAATGAGATTTAACATGCTATGATTAGGACCATCAACTACCAGAAAGAATCTTCACCATGACCTTGTATTGACAAAATTAAGCTAATAATACGTAATCATATATGTTAAGTGAGTTAAATTTTTAGCACACGAGTAATGTAAAAAGAGTTGCAACTTCTAGGAATTGGTTTTGGGGGTTAAAACCTTGATATTTTGATGTAAAAGGAACCTAATTTATGAATGAGTTAATATACAAATATCTTACCAAACATTTCAAAAACATGCACATAACGTACAGAACTACCTTTTTGTTTACTTGGGTTATTCAACTTATAAAACATGACATTTTGCGGTCACTTAACTTATAAAAATATACGTAATCATGATTGAACTTGTAAAAACACGACATTTATATTACTTAACTATTCAAAACTATGCGTTCAATGTAGGGAAACTGAAACACTTTTATTACAGTAATTAAAAAATTAAAACAGATAGAAAGGGAGAGAAGCAGAAAGCGGACATTATATAATGATAAATAAATAAAAGCAGTAAATGTCGATCGAGGCATGACGCTCGTGTTTAACACGATTCCCTCAAAACAGATTCGTCTATTTCCAGGGTACAACAGCCAAAGCAGATATATTGTCGGACGTGACAAACTTGCCAGAAAATACACGGAAGTAACTTGCGCTTCCGTTTGGAAAGATTTATGGAATTCGGTTGCGTTTGGAAAGATTTATGGAATTCGGTTGCGTTTTTCTGAATAAAAAACGAATGAGACTTATGTTATATTTATAGTGAAAATCTAACTTGTTAAATCAGTTCTATAAATACAATTTTTTATTCACAGAGTCACAATTAGCTACTATAATAACTCATGCAAAAGTTGGAAGGTGAATTAGAAACTACAAATCAATTTATGCTCAGAACCAATATTTCTATATAAACACCTGCACACATTCTTCCTTGCGCGATGTGGGATACAAGTTTTTCCTAGAGTTTGCGTTTCAATCGACTCACTTTAAGATACGATATCCATTCGTATTAGCTCCATTTTGGATATACTTTAGCTCGTTACGAAGCTCTCATCAAGAAGAACGCAAACCTACAAGCTAATATAAATATATATAACATATGCATATATTAAATAGTTTACAAATAATCATTTTTGTAAATATTTTCCAACATTCAGTAACCCTAAAAAAATATAGTGAATAATCTAAATTATAAGTTCAGTAAACTAAATGAACGAAACAAAAGTTTGTTACCTTATGTTCAATTTTTTGAAAAGTTTCGAGACATACTTGTAAATCAACTATTTATGAATTCACTTATTATCGTTTGTTTATTTTACAATAACTAAAACATGCCACACAAGATGAATCGCTTGAAAAGACGTACGAAGTCTTTTTGTCAAAAGCGCACGCTATAATTGCCTACTACATCAAAGTAGTTTCGAGGCAAAGAAAAGAAAGTTGCGAGGTATCAATCGCTTGTCATAAGAAGAAAAAAACAATAGGAAAAAGCTTTTCCACAATACTCCCAATGCCAAAGAAGATGACGCTCCTTACACCAGCATATTATACTTGTTTTCGACCGTTATTTCATAAAATAAAAGTGCACAAATATAATAAACTATTGTTACTTGAAAGTCCCCAAGAGGGATTATACATATTTTGACTCGGTAAAAAAGCTACACACCACAATTACAGGAGGAAATGATAAAGTACAATTCTTTGAAATCAGTTTTCTTTTCAAACTCTTGCAATCACATTTTTAACATTAAGTACACAATAGAAAAATAAAGGGTAAAAGCCATAAAATACCATCGTACTTTCCAAAATGTCCCGACTTGACCAATTTACCTTTTTATTGCGGACTTTACCAACGAACTTTCAAAATTTTAGCCAACTTGACCAATTTTATCTACGTGTAATTTCTTTTTATTTTTTTTAATAAATAAGATATGGTTCAAGTCGGCTAAAATTTTGAAAGTTCGTTGGTAAAGTCCGCAATAAAAAAGTAAATTGGTCAAGTCGGGACATTTTGGAAAGTACGATGGTATTTTATGGCTTTTACCCAAAAATAAACACACAAGCAAAGTAACGGTCGTCTGCCTTTTCAAGAACCTAAAGGACTTCTTTCCATGGCTCAGCCTAAACATTAGTTGATTAGTATCACTATTCATCTTCTTGGGATTGCACATTGTATCGACGTTGCATTTCTGCAACACAAAAGTAGTTCAAACAAATGTGAATCAACAAGACGTGTAACTAACCATCTGCGTGGACATGTACATGAAGCTTAGATAATCATACTTGAATTGAAAAACAAAATGAGTAAAAAAGACACCAATAGAGTTGGCAAATGAACAGAATGGAATAATCTTTGTATAATTATGTGACAATGGTCTTTGCACATCCTTTCTCTCAATGTGAATATTATCATGCATTTGGCTTGTTTTTGGGGCGAACAACGACATCAACATTATACATCAATCTCTTTTTATTCAACGATATCAAGGTCCTGTTTGTGGCTAACGCATAAATTACAAATGGGATATTATCTTGTTGACATGATATATTCGAAATAGGTGACACTTGTTAAGTCGATTACAAAACCAAAGAGGGTGACGTAAAGAGTACGGTATAACCAAATGCATGAGGTGGCAAGAAAAGAAACGAACGAGCGTTTAGTGCTCTAAAGAAAAAATGGGCTATAATAGCCAATCCTACACGACTGATGACTCTTGCTAAACTAACGAATATAAAGTACATATACATTATATTACATATACATTAAACTTTTATCTGGAGGAACAACATCGTGACTCGTAAGAATGACCTCGTACGAACTCATGAACAAACGCTACAATTTATAAGACAAATCAAATCGGCAAAAACACATCAAAGTCTTCATGCCGATTTGGTCGACACCTTTCACATAAAGCTTAATTTAATTTTTTTATGCGTGATGTTTGTTATTTTTAGTGTAAAATTTTTAATTATTAATGAAAGAGTAATTTGGTTTTTGATTAAATTTATTAAAAACTATGAGTTTGGTGGTGATCATTATACCTGTTTGTGGTGTGTTGAATGATAATGTGACATTCACGTGAATGTGATGAGTTTGGTAAGTACTACACCTAGTCTTAAACCAACGTGGTGGTGATGTTGGCGGTAGTGATGTTGGTGACCACTACACCTAGTCTGATAATGAGTTCACCCAACTTAACTATTAAAAGTTGTCGTAATAATAACTTTTAATGGTTTGTACAATAACTTTAAGAAAATACTAAATTTGGAACAAAAGCATATATTTGTTTTGTTATGATAGTATTGTTTATGCTATTAATTAATAGTCTAATTAAACTGTTAACAAAACGAGTTCACATAATTTAATTGTTTAAATATTTATAAAGACAAGTGTTTGTCTTTTCGAAACATATACTACAAGAGAATAGATACTTTCTTCGTTCGTTGAGTATTGCGTTTCTCCGAATGTTAATATTATCATGTATTTGGCTTGTTTCATATATATGATGATGGTGTATGCTTTGTTTTGAGTTTTAAGTCCCACACGAGTAAAGAAAAGAAACATTGCTTACTTTATATACCATGCTGTATTTAATTCACTTAAATTGAGATTAACCTTATATTGTACAAACTAGCTTATGGACCCGTGGCATCCACGGGATTTTAGAGGGTTTTTGATTAAAAAAACTTAAGTACGTGAATAAAGTAAGAAAGAATAAAGAAGGTAAACGATGTGAAATTTTCTTTTAACGAAACAATAAAGTTATAAGTGACCGAAAGCATAAAATACATTGGTTATAAATATTTGTGTAATAAATGTTGATTGCCTCTTGATCTACAATGTGTTTGCCTTGAGGAGCAAAATGGATATAGTGACTATTCTAAATTTGAAGAAAAGCTCATTCCCGTCAACACCTAATAAGTATACAAAATATGTAAGTAATAGAATTTTTGGATTTATAATAACTGTAAATAAAAAAAATAAGACAAAACATTTAATATGTGTAATGTACATACCTATTGATTGTTTAATTATATACCTTGAAGAACTTCTTTATATACAACATTTCTAGTAGTATTTGATAGGTTACTATCCACAGAAACAACCTTCAAACCTTTTTTGCTTTTGACACGTGAAAGAGCCACATATAGCTGTCCATGTGTGTATACAGGACGTGGAAGATACAATCCGACTTTTGAAAGCTATTGCCCTTGGATCTTGTTTTTTGTGATGGCGAATGACACAGAAATGGGATATTGTTTCCTCTAAAATCTAGTGGGAGAATATTTCATTTTAGTTGTTGAAAATTGAAGTGCCCCCACTTTTATTAAAATTTCTGTTTTCTCTCTCATGACAATAATTTTGAGACGGAGAGAGTATCATTTATTTGTACAAAAGATAAAAAAGAAAGGGAACTCCATATTCAAAGTTGGGACAATTTTGGAATCCAAAATATAAATACCCCCAATATGAATCGGTATGCATAAAGTACTTTTAACGAAAATAATAACATATCACATGTGAGAAAAGCTAAAAGCCAGGAGTTCAGTCATGTAAGGAATAGAAAGAGTGACAATCCTGACTTTTGTTGATCGTTCAAATCACAATCATACATCACACACAAATGAAAGAAACTATATACTAACTACACAAAGTATTTTATAAAAGATAGTTTTTTTTTTTTTGAAACGGCAAAATTATACTTGATCACCACCAAATGGAGCAAACTGACCAAAATACGTGTACCTAAAGTTAATCAAAAACCAATTTATACTTGATCAATACAAAATAATATCTATCAATTTTGTCTTTTCGAATATTAAAAACAATTACTAATGTTTTTGTGCCTAAATGGTTTAAAAGAGTGTCGGTCAGTATCTCTAAATCTAAGTGGACTTTGTGCTCGTATTCCTTCATCCGATTGAAGCATTTGGCCAAATAGTTACGTTGTTGAGCCTCAACCTAAAAACATCAGAACAACGACATTAGCCAATGGCAAAATTAGCTCCTAAATATCATTCCTATATTTAAACACATTACTATACACTAAATTTTTAGTTTCATTGAAACTCAAAAAACAGAACAATAACACTGACACAAAAAACAGAACAATTACAATGACATGATTAAAACACTTAATCTACCACTAAGTTTTAATAATATTACCTTCTCAAAACCTTGTGGTCCATGGTTTTTGTAATAAGGATCAAAGATCTCAGAACATATGTATGCACCAAGAGCACATTAATTTAACTTGCATCCACACATTCACAAACCAATCAAACAACAAAAAATGTAAGTATCGTATGAACACAAAGGAGTAGTATCAATAGAACATTAAACAACTAAACTCAGCCCACAAAATCCAAATAAAACCCAGACCCAAACACCCCCTGCTGCAATTTGCAACAATATCCAAACACCCTCTGTTGCAGGCTCCAACAGTATCCAAACACCCCTCACTATATCATTATGCAAAATCTATAAAAATGCATAGACGAATAAACTGCAAAAAAAAGTTTGCAAAATCTATATCTACCGGAAATGGAGACATCACCCAATAGATGCTATAACTAATTTTACTCAAAACACATGGTTAAACTATTGTTAACTCTTTGTTAAACTACAAATAAAATGCATAGACAAATAAACTGAAACAACATTTATGTATGTTCTCATAAAGCTTTGATAAGTTACATTAGCCACAATCTTACACACCTATATACTCTATTCATAGTATATGATTACTCCTAACATACATGTATGTAAATAAAGAACTAATCAAATGAACTGCATACAAATTCATATTATAAGATTAAAGGAAGGATCAGTTTATTGACCTTATCAAGTAAGCATAAGTTATCAACAACTCTTTCTCTGTTAACTAAGAATGTGTGTTCATCCGTCTCAATATTCGGCGACCCCCTGCAGGTTTAATTAAATATATTAAGATTGAATATTCAGCATGATCAACGACTTGAAACACAAATTAATAAACAATAAAATAACCCAAATAAAAAACAGATAAATTAGAGCGGCCGGGTGAACTTACTTTTCCCACCAAAGTTCATCTTCCGCTGTCTCGTCTTTAACAACACGTCTTTCCATCGGTGAACTTCCTGTCTTGGCACCAGATAATGTGAGTGAACTTGATGGCACTCTCACTGGTACTAAATGCAGGAGCATGCACGTGACGGTGTTGGTGAGTCACTAATTGAATGCCCACCATTAAGTAACTCTATATAATTAAGTTTTTAGATCATACCTAATATTATAATATTCTAACACTAATTGTTTAGAGGGTGATATTTCTTCTAAATTTAACCCTAAAAAGAAGAATTAATCAATGAATAATATGGCAAAATGGTGAACAAAATGTTAAACTCACTAACCGAAAGGTTTCAGAGAACTTACTTGATATACCCTTTTGGACGCCTTTTCTGTAATCCACGAACGTAGCTGGCAGAAAGTGATCCTTCACAAAGTTTTCAACAAACTCCAGGATACATCATTCCTGTAACATAAAGAGTAATGGCGCATAAATGCAGAGCAAAACACAGGACAAAGATTAATGGCGTATAAAGAGCATGTTCGGTCGTGTAAATGCTATTCATGCTCGATCATGGATGTGTGAGTCAAGACTGATGCAATATTTAGTTTAGTTATACCAAGACTAATGTGTTAAAGATATGGCAAAATGGTGAACAAAAAGTTAAACTCACTAACCGAAAGGTTTCAGAGAACTTACTTGATATTGCCTTTTGGACGCCTTTTCTGTAATCCACGAACGTAGCTGGCAGAAAGTGATCTTTCACAAAGTTTTCAACAAACTCCGGGGATACATCATTCCTGTAACATAAAGAGCAATGGCGCATAAATGCAGAGCAAAACACAGAACAAAGATTAATGGCGTATAAAGAGCATGCTCAGTCGTGTAAATGCTATTCATGCTCGATCATGGATGTGTGAGTCAAGACTGATGCAATATTTAGTTTAGTTATACCAAGACTAATGTGTTAAAGATTAATTTCTTCTACTTCTAATTTGTATCGTAATAAAGGAACGGGTGATGTTATCAACTGCATACTTCCCTTTTATGCACTTCTTTATCAGATCCTCGAGTCCGTCATCAGTTATTTTTCTTAAAAGAAAATACAAAACTTATTAATGACATATGCAGAAGAGGGTGAGATCGGTTTTACCTCCAATGTTCTAAGTAAAGTTTATTTGGGAACTTAAATAATAACATATAAAGACAGCCGATAAATAAAATGGAAATAAAGTTTATTTGGGAACTTAAATAATATTCCTCCATGGGGTTATTGCATAAAACTTTGATAATATTTTGGTTTTGACTAACAATCTCTATTTACACACTTATAGATCCCTAAAATTTCACAAATGAGTAACAATCTCTATTTAGACAATTATAGCTCCATAAAATTTCAGCAGCTCTGGACTCAAGGTTGCCAGGTGAAAAAGAATTGATGATGTGGTTGATGACATGTTGGTATTTTTACCGGTTATTTTTTTTTTATGAGTAATAGAGATTAAAAAAACGGTTTTCATCTACCATTCGAATAAGGATTCACTTTGAGCGTGAAGCAAATAAATGACAAATTTGTGAAACTTAACTCTACTATTAGTCACCTGATCTTGCAAGTGAGATATATCAGATTGCCACCATAGAAATCCTGAAATAATTGAAACTATAACCTGACCAATCGTGCGAGGTGAAAAGAATTCGTGTCTCCTTTCTTTAACACCTCTCCAAAGCAAAACTGTGACGTGTTGTAGATCTGCAAGTAGCTAATGAGGGATTATGAGTTAGAAGCATTCCATAAATTGATTAAAATCTTTAAAGTTTCATTTTTAAGTGAACATTGATGGTAGACCTATAGCTAAAATATAACGTAACTACCTACCCGTTCAAAAAAAAGGTAACTACATACAGCTTCAAGACAATGTTGCAACCCTGAATTTAAGTATTAGCGCTTTTTATTTTGGAGCAGTAAGCTGAGCAGGTAGCTTTTGCAGCCATGTCATCCAAGAAATTTGCTTTAATGACGTTTCCACTAACAAAAACATATGAAAGGTGATGGGCCCATATCAGGATTAAGTTTGTTAGTCTTTAGCGTATTTTGCTCATACCAAATCCATTGTATGCTTTAAGTTATCAAAATCGACCCGTTTTTAGGAAAATGGTTCAAAACACCATCAAACTTTGAAAGACTGATTCTGTCATACCCAAATTCAATCAGTCTTTAGCGCATTTTGCTCATACCAAATTCAATGTATGCTTTAAGTTATCAAAACTGACCCGTTTTTAGGAAAATGGTTCCGAGTAATTGTGAACATAAAATGAATCTGTATAATATACAAATAAGGGTAAGAGAAGAAAATACTCACTCCGCACACTCACTTATTTTCCATGAATTTTGGCTTTCAACAATCTTCATAACCAAAGATTTGTTCCCATCAAGGTAATGCATAAAAAAAGTAAATAAAATTTAGTACCAAAACGCGGCAGAACCTATATTTTTGATCTACCTGCCATTACCTAACCAAGAATTTGCAATGCTTGCATATGTTGAGAAGTATGCCCGTGCTGATCATTCGATATATGTCGTTCAATTTTCATTTCAGTTTATCCAGTGTTACTATTGGATATAATAATGGTTCAACGATTCTCCAAACTTCATCAAGGTTATTTGTCTAAAAGATATTTTACACAAGCTCATAATCCCATTGTATAAGATAAACAAACACCCCCTTCCACTTTTTCGAGCATAATCACCTACATTAAGTTGCTTTACATCATTTTAGCACAAAACATGATCACCTACATTAAGTTGCTTTACATCATTTCAAAAAAATGGATTATCAATGTGGTTTAAAATAGCTCATATTTAAAACATTAAAATTTCATAAATTTTGAGAAATATAATACAAAAAAGTAATCGATAATCCAGACAGCCCATTTATACTCGTCCTAAGAATTGATTCTTTCTCCCCATCACAAAACTCGATTGTCCCACTCTGTTTGCCATTTCTTATAGGATAGGTCAGACCACACAAATTATGGAAAACAATCAGAAGAACGCATACAAGAAGCAGAATTAGAAGAATACCTTGTAGAAGAACATGTGAGCTTTCCAACTTCCTCCTCAATCTTGGCATCTACTGCCTTCTTTCCATCACTATCGGCACTTATAAACTCCTTCAGCAAGCTATCCAATTCTGCAATTATACCAGCCTACATGGAACATGAAAAAAGAAACATTAGATGTATACCATATGGCTGAAATATATAAAAAACATAGAGTTTGATTAATGCATAGTTTGATCACACTTTTATTTAAAGTAAACGCACAATATAATAAGAGGAACATGCTTAAGTAACTCTAGAAGTGGCAAAATGGTTGGTTTATGGAAGTTGGGCAAAGGGTAATCTTTTAAATATGATATGGAATTCGAATAAAATAGCTTATGACTAATATATGAACAAAACAATATTACTTCGAGATATGCCAACGTGACCATGTACATGTCTCTTCCTCGCTATCATATTAATCCTTTCATTAACATCGACTTTCGCAAGCAATTGTTTGTCTCTCCAATGCAATTGCCTACATCACACCAAACAAACCACATTCTTAGTACGTTGTTGGACTTGGTTACTCAAGTATAACCACATTCTTACTCTTATTTTTCCAGGTTAAATTCCTTTACCCAAAAAAAAACCACATTTTTACTCCGAGAGGTAATAACATATCTACACTAAGAAAGTTTGGTTTTCAATTTCATTACCTAATTTGTAAAAGTAAAACATGCTCGCCTAATTGAGTTAGTCACCCGACGCATTGTTAAAAAAGAAAAAAAAAATGAATGAAACAATTACCAATTGTTGAGAATAGTGAAAGCTTAACTTGATGAATTAACACCATCGGTTCTTGTTTCTGCAACAAAAAAGAAAAAGTCAACAAATGACCAAAATTGATGGAAACAACCAAAAAAAAAATTACACCAGTTATTAAAATGAGATGAAACATTAGAGAAAACATCATGGTGGTGAATGAATGATGAGAAACGCATTATACTAAACTGAATCTGCACAAAATTAAATTGAATAAAATTGTCTTTGGGCAATACACTGAACATTGAATCGAACATCAAACATAAAGATCAATAGCCCTAAATATATATACAGTTATGTGTAATCATTCAAACATATACTGTAATATATAAAAACAATTTTAAAAAAATATATATAAAACAAACTTATAATCGAAACTAAAGGTAGGTTTTGCCTCGTATCTTATAACATACCCGATTTTGAAGTCAGTTACAAACTAAAGGCGATTTGAGAAGAATTTTCCTTAATTTTTTGGGAACCGTTAAATGATTTGAGAAGGAATATGGGTGAATTGAAACTGCCTTTAGAAAATCGATTTAGGGAGCGTGTAGAGGAAGATTCAATTGGAGGAGGAAACTAATTAATTGGTTTTCAAATTTTTTGCTATTAGCATTGAATAAGTGCATTGATTATCAGACACCAATGAAGCTAAAAGAGTAATGCATAGATGTGTTGTACGCATTAAATTACTGACCAATAGGAGCAAAGACACATCAGCGAATTTATTACAAAAGGTGCTTTATTGAGTTGTAAAATATTCTGGTTTATTAGTATAGATAGATTAATTAACACATGAATGAGACAAAATAATCATGTGTTGAGTAACGTGGTACAATCAATATAAGTTCTCAATTTTTACGTTTTCAAATTTGATGTTTGATTATGCTAGAGCAAAATAATTGAATGAGATTACAGTGCTTGTATTGACAAAAGTAGGCTAATAAGCCGATAAATCATACATATGTGAATTGGGTCTTAAATTTGTGGTACAAAATGCATTTTGACCGCATCATAGTTCTCAATCATTTCTTGAAACCGGGCATGCTTGAACCATCTACCACGGGGGAGCTAAGCTTAGATAAGAGAATTTTTTTCTCTCTTTATTTATTTATTTTGCGAAAGCTGGACCAATGAGAAAAAGTTACGTTTGCCAAAGACAAATGTTCTACAACTAATGAAAAGAGTTGCATCATCTAGGATTTGGTTTTGAGGATTAATACTGCGACCTTTTGATATAAAAAGAACCTCTTATAATTTATGAATTCACTTATTATCGTTTCTTTGTTTTACCATAACTAAAACATGCTACACAAGATAGAATCCTCGAAAAGACGTACAAAGTCGTTTTGTTTAAAGATGACGCTAAAATTGTATACAACATCGAAGTAGCTTCGAGGCAAGAAAACAGAGTTGCGACGTATCAATCACTTTTCATAAGAAGCAAAAACAATAATTGTTGTTTTTGACTGTTATTTCGTAAATAATTGTGCACAAACTTGTTAAAAACTATGGGTTTGGTGGCCTGTTTGCTGGTGTGTTGAATGGTAACATGTCATTGACATGAAGGTGACACGTTTGGTGACAATTATACCTAGTGTTCCATGAGGCTGGTGATGATGTTAGTGGTGGAGAAAGATTTGTGTGGCGTTGACTTGACGTTAATGATGTTGGTCGAGACTACACCCAGTCTAATAATGAGTTCACCCAACTTAATTATTAAAATTTGTGATAATTGTATTACTAGTTTATACAGTCACTTTAAGAAAATACTAAAATTAGAACAAAATATATATTTGTTGTCAAAACGGGTTCACCTAAATTGATTGTTAAAGTCATTACAGCAACACTAAATATTTATAACAAGTTTATTTTTCTGAAACATATCGTACAAGATACTTTCTTTGTTCATTGAGTATTGCGTTTCTTTGAATGTGAATATTATCATGTATTTAGCCTGTTTCTAATATATGATGATGGTGTATGCTTTGTTTCGAGTTTTCAATCCCACATGGGTAAAGAGAGGAAACATGGCTTACTTTATATAGTGTGTTATATTTGGATCACATAAATTGAGATTTAGAATTATTATTGTACCACTAAACATCTTATTTGATTAAGACAAAATAATCATATATTTTGTTTTGTCGATACAACCAATTTAAATTCTCAATTTTTATTTCTTTTTGTTATGTTTCATTTGATGTTTGATTATGCTAGAGCAAAGTAATAGAATGAGATTTCACATGCTATGATTAGAACCATCAACTATTTAGAAAGAATCTTCACCATGACCTTGTATTGCCAAAATTAAGCTAATAAGCCGATAATCATATTTGTTAAGCGAGTCACTTAAATTTGTAGCACATGAAGACGTATGCAGTGTTTTTTTTAAAGCACACGCTATAATTGCCTACTACGTCAAAGTAGTTTCGAGGCAAGAAAAGAAAGTTGCGACTTATCAATCGCTTGTCATAAGAAGTAAAAACAATAAAAGCTTGTCCACAATACTCCCAATGCTAAGGAAGATGACTCTCCTTTACACCAGCATATTATACCGGTTTTCGACAATTATTTTGTAAAATAGTAGTGCACAAATATAATAAACTATTATTACTCGAAAGTCCCTAAGAGGTTTGCTAAAAAAAAAAAAATTAAAAAAAAAATCCCCAAGAGGGATAATACATATTTGCACTCGGAAATAAACCTACACACCAAAATTACAGGAGCAAATGATAATGTACAGTTCTTTGAAAATCAGTTTTTCTTATCAAAGAGAAAAGTTCAATGCGAAACAAGATATATCTAAAGAACAAATCAATCAATCATGACCATTGATTTAACTTTGATCCAATGGCTTGATTTAATGATCATTTAAATTAATAAAACACATGGGGGCGTTTTTGTACTTTCTCACTCTCTCACACGCTCTCCAGTTTACACACACTCCTTTTCTCACCACACACACACAAACTACCATAAACAGTCATCGATCTGTCATATCACCATAAACCGGTGAAGCAGAGATGATGGCAGAGGCGGCAAGATGTAGATCTGGTGAAGCAGAGATGATGGCAGAGGCGGCGAGACGTAGATCCAGTGAAGCATGTATGATGGTCGGAGGTGGTGATGGTGGCAGAAGAAGCGGTGGTCGACCGGTTAAGCATGTATCAAATGATCGAGGAAAAAAGAAATTAAGAAATTCATTTTATTGTGAAGTTTGAACTGATAAAGTAGAGTCTAAGGTTATGGAGAAGTAAGGTTTATGGGAAGAAAGAAGATGGGTAAAGTTAGAAGAAAGAGAAAAACAAAGACATTCATTAAAAAAAAGGCTGTGAATATACGAACAAGTTAAAGTTCTATTTTTTATATCTAAAGACTAAAATCTCTTTTATTTTGAGTTTTCTATAAACTATCTTTCTTTTATTCATCTTGATTTAGTTTTATTTTATACTCATTAACAAATAAAAATGAGCAAACGAAGATCTGGTAAGACATTGCAAATGTTAGAATGCTCTAACATAATAATAACATTTGTTTATTTTTAAGAATCCCGAGGGATTTTTCTGGACAGAAATTTTGAAAAAAAAAAATTCGTCTCTTTACGAATCCTGTGGGATTTTTTTACGAATCCCGTGGGATTTTTTTACGAATCCCATTGGATTTTTTTACGAATCCCGTGGAATTTTCCTGGACGAAAATTTAAAAAAAAAAAAAAATCGTCTTTCTACGAATCCTGTGGGATTTTTTCAAGAATCCCATTGATTTTTCTGGACGGAAATTTTGAAAAAAAAAACGTCTTTTTACGAATCCCATGGGATTTTTTTTACGAATCCCGTGGGATTTTCCTTGACGGAAATTTAAAAAAAAAAAATCGTCATTTTACGAATCTCTTGAGATTTTTCTGGATGAAAATTTTGAAAAAAAAAAAAAATCGTCTTTTTACGAATCCCATGGGATTTCTTTACGAATCCCCTGGGATTTTTCTGGAGGGAAATTTTGAAAAAAAAAATCGTCTTTTTACGAATCCCATGGGATGCACCAGAGAATCCCATGTGATTCACAATGAATCTCATGGGATGCACCAAAGAATCGCATGGGATTCATACTGAATCCTTTGTGATTTATCGTCTTTTTACAAATCCCGTTAGATTTTTCTGGACGGAAATTTTGAAAAAAAAAAATCGTCTTTTTACGAATCCCATTGGATTTTTACGAATCCCGTGAGATTTTTCTTGACGGAAATTTTGAAAAAAAAAATCGGCTTTTTACAAATCCTATAAGATTTTTACGAATCCCATGTGATTTCACACATAATCCTTTGTGATTCATACAGAATCTCATGGGATTCACAATGAATCCTTTTTGATTTCATACAGAATCCCATGGGATTCACAATGAATCTCATGGGATGCACCTAAGAATCCCATGGGATTCATACTGAATCCCATGTGATTTCACACATAATCCTTTGTGATTTATCGACAAGATAAATTATACAGAATCTCATATGATTTTATACAGAATCTCTTGAGATTCATACAGAATCTCATGTGATTTTGTACTTACAGTTTATATAAAGTAAATTGAAAATCCCATGGATTTATATAGAATCTCATGGGATTTATACAGAATCCCATGGGATTTATACAGAATCCCGTTGGATTTTTTACGAATCCCGTGGGATTTTTTTTAGACTCCCGTAGGATTTTTTTAAGAATCCCGAGGGATTTTCCTGGACAGAAATTTTGAAAAAAAAAATCTTCGTTTTACAAATCCCATGGGAATTTTTTACGAATCCCGTGGGATTTTTTTACGAATCCGTGGGATTTTTCTGGATGGAAATTTTGAAAAAAAAAATCGTCTTTTTACGAATCCCATGGGATTTCTTTACGAATCCCGTGGGATTTTTCTGGACAGAAATTTTGAAAAAAAAAAAAACGTCTTTTTACGAATCCCGTGGGATTTTCCTGTACGAAAATTTTGAAAAAAAAAAAGTTCGTCGAAAGTATATAACAATGTATATCTATAGAAAGAGGATTTAATTCTCGTCGCGATGGTGTATTTTCTGGACAGAAATTTTGAAAAAAAAAATCGTCTTTTTACGAATCCCATGGGATTTTTTACGAATCCCGTGGGATTTTTCTGGACGAAAATTTTGAAAAAAAAAATTCGTCTTTTTACGAATCCCATGGGATTTTTACGAATCCTGTGGGATTTTTCTGGACAGAAATTTTGAAAAAAAAAAATCATCTTTTTACAAATCCCATGGGATTTTTCTGGACGAAAATTTTGAAAAAAAAAATCATCTTTTTACGAATCCCATGGGATTTCTGTACGAATCCCGTGGGATTTTTCTGGACGGAAATTTTGCAAAAAAAAAAAAAAAAAAAAAAAAAAACGTATTTTTACGAATCCCATGGGATTTTTACGAAACCCATGGGATTTTTATGAATTCCATGGGATTTTTACGAATCCCGTGGGATTTTTTTAGACAAAAATTTTGAAAAAAAAATCGTCTTTTTACGAATCCAATGGGATTTTTTACGAATCCTGTGGGAGTTTTCTGGACGGAAATTTTGAAAAAAAAAATCGTCTTTTTATGAATCTCATGCGATTTTTTACGAATCCCGTAGGATTTTTCTGGACGGAAATTTTGAAAAAAAAATCGTCTTTTTACGAATCTCATGGGATTTTTACGAATCCTGTGGGATTTTTATAGACGGAAATTTTGAAAAAAAAAATCTTCTTTTTACGAATCCCATGGGATTTTTTACGAATCCCATGGGATTTTTCTGGACGAAATTTTGAAAAAAAAGTTCGTCGAAAGTATATAACAATGCATATCTATAGAAAGATAATTTTTTTCTCGTCGCGAAGGTATATTTTTCGTAGCTTGAAGATTTACCATTTGCAAGATATGTTGTTTTTAAAAAAAAGGTGAAAAGTGGGTTTTTATATTAAATGAGCTAAAATGCCAATTTTACCCTCCCTTTGTTATTTTTTGATTTGATCTTAGCCATTAGATGAAATGTGGATGGATGGTTGAGATTGGCTTATTTATTTTTTAAGTGATACTTGTTTTGCATAGATCTCACCTCTCTTATCAAACTCTTGCAATCACATTTTTAACATTAAGTACGCAATAGAAAAAGAACCATTTAAGTCATCTCATTAACACTTACTCAAATATTTAAAACGACAATTTTTATTATTATTATTATTTTTTTGGAAACATATATACTACACGATACATTCTTCCTTCATTGAGTACACTTTCTTTATCTTTTTTAAGAGTTTAATATTTACTTGATTTCGGGTTTTATATGGAATAATCTTCGTATAATTATGTAACAATGGTATTGCACATTCTTTCTTTAGATGTGAATATTATCATGTAGCTTGTTTCTAACATATGATGTGTATGTTTTTTCAGTCCCACATGGGTAAAGAAAAGAAACCTTGCTTATTTTATATGATGTGTTGTATTTCTCTCACTTAAAATGAGATTGGCGTGATGCAATCACTAAATCCGTCACTTGGCTTATTTCTTTTTGTTATGTTGTCGCATTTGAAGTTTATTTATGCTAGACCAAAGTAATTGAATGAGATTACAAATGCTTCTATAGACAAAATTTGGCTAATAAGCCGATAATCATACATATGTGAAGTGGGTTTTAAATTTGTCGTACCAAATACATTTCTACCCCGTTGCAGTTTTCAATCATTACGTGGAACCGGGTGTGCTTAAACCATCTACCATGGGGGAGCTAAGCTTAGATAAGAAGATATGTTTCGTTTTTTTGGCGAAAGTTCCACCAACGAGAAAAAGTTTTTGGCCAAAGACAAAAGTTGGCGAGTAATGAGAAGAGTTGCAACCTCTAGGATTTGGGTTAAGACGGCGCTCGTTTGATATAAAAGGAACCTCTTATAATTTATGAATTCACTTATTATCGTTTCTTTGTTTTACCATGACTAAAACATGCCATACAAGATATAATCCCTCAAAGAGACGTACAAAGTCTTTTTGTTTAATGCGCACACTATAACTGCCTAGTACGTCAAATAGTTTCGAGGCAAGAAAAGAAAGTTAACAAAACGAGTTCACCAAACTTCATTCAAGTCATCTCAGCAACACTTACTTAAATATTTATATAGACAAGTTTGTTTTTTCGAAACATATACTACAATATACTTTCTTTGTTCGTTGACTATACTTTCTTTGTCTTGCACATCCTTTCTATCAATGTGAATATTATCATGTAATTGGCTTGTTTCTAATAAATGCTGATGGTGTATGCTTTGTTTTATGTTTTCAGTCCCACATCGGTAAAGAAAAAAAATATTGCTTACTTTATATATTGTGTTGTATTTGACTCACATAAAATGAGATTATCACAATATTGTATCACAAGGTTTACACTTGTATCTTAACACTTAAATAGGGCAAAATACTCAAGTGTTGGTGCAAGTGATACTATCAGTTCAAGTTCTCAATTTTTATTATTTTTTATTTATGGTAGAGCAGATTTCACATGCTATGATTAGGACCATAAACTATAAGGCTGGTGACAATGGCTCGGAAAAAATCGAGCGTGTACATCGGTCGACCCATATTGCAAATCGGTCGAGCCATTGTGGGAAGAAACTGGAAATCGGTTGCCGGCCATTGAAAACCAAGGATGTGTCACATTTTCAACCGATTTTGAACATACAATTTGCAATAAATATTCCCACATTCCAACCATATTCGACCGTTTGTATTTACCAAGAAAAACACATTTTTTTCAAACACACTTCAAACCACTTTCATCCTATAAATACAACATCAAACCCACTTTCAAACACACAATTTCAAACACAATTCAACCAAATTTTCATCAATATTCACAATGTCAAAGAAAAACACTTCACAATCAAAAAACCGATGATCCCGACTACTCCAAAATGTGCCGGGTATTAATTTCTCTCCGCAAAACAACTTTTAATTAACCGGCATAACACCACCACAACAACGGGGTATTCACTTTTGTCCACAATCTTTTCAATATTCATCACAAATACCACAACCCAATCAAAATGAAAACTTGTTTTCCCTTAATCGCCCATTTGTCCCACCGCGTAATACGGATTATCACCAAGAACCAAGTGGGTCGTCTTATCGTCCTAACATGGATTTCTTGCAAAGTCCCCAATCGTATCAAGATTATTCTCCGATAAGGTCAACTAATCTTGATATGAATTTGGATGATTGGGGAGACTATCCGACTCAACATTACTCAACCCAAGACTACCCTAGTCAAGATGTTTCGGTGGGTCAAGGTTCGGGTCACGGTTCTTACCATGGTTCTTTCCACGGTTCCATCCACGTTGGTGACGATGACGAAGACGATGTCGAAGAGACATCACCCGTCAAGCCAAAGAAGCCTTCGCGACGTGCAACAAAAGCGAAGGATAAAGGCAAACAACCCGAACCGGCCAAAAAAGTCAAACCATGGACAACCAAAGAAGAGGTCACGCTTTGTAAAGGTTTCATCTATATTTCGGAAAATAACAAAAAAGGAAACACTATGAATCGGCACAAATTTTGGGAGAATGTGATAAGCTACTTTGTCAAAGAAACTGGTTCAGACCGGACATACAATTCGATCATGTCCAAATGGAAGACTAGAATTCGTCCTCCAGTTGCGAATTTTTGTGCTATTATGGATAATGTCAAGTATACGCATGGAAGTGGTGAAAATTATGATGACGATATGTCCAAAGCTCTTAATGAGTATCGTGTGCGTTACGGTCATGATTTCAATTTGGTGGAGTGTTGGGAAGTATTGAAGGGGCATGATGCTTGGAAGGAGGAGGTGCCTATGTGGAAATCAGGAGCAAGAAAGAAAGTAAAGAGTTCATTAACTACGTCGGGGTCAACACAAGGTCCCTCGAATTTTGAAGACTTGGATGATGATGATGATGATGATACGGAGGATGGTACTAGAGAATCACGACCACAAGGTCGTGACGGGGCAAGGAAGAAATCATCCACCTCCTCCTCTCGTGAAACATCAAAGAAATCATGGATGAGTGGGCTAGCATCGGACTTTTGGAAGGCAAAACCGTCATAGAAGGATAAAGGTAAAGAGCGTGAAGAGTCGTGAAAAGAATTCAAGCAACGAGAGCTAGCAATCAAAAAAGAAAAAATGAAACTTCAACGAAAGCTAGTGGAAATCCAAGAGAACCAAAATAAAATCATGGTCATCACAAAACGGGAGCAAGACTTGATTTTTTACAATTCGGCAATCGACCCAAATTTGCCCGAACGAAAACGGATGGAACTTTTGCAAATTAAGGCACAAATCAAGGAACACTACGAGTTAGATTACTAGTTTTTAATAAGTGTTGTCATGTTTAATTTTAGTATTGTAATGGTTTAATTCCGTATCGTTTCATTTATGTAATGTTTACGTTTTATTAATAAAATTAAAGTTTGTGTTAATTTTTTTTTTTTTTTTTTTTTTTTAAATGATGCAATATGGGTTACCACTATGAAGAGAGAGGTGAATATGGGTTGAGGAGAGAGAAAGCTGAGGTGACAGCCGAAAAGATGATGCAATATAAGTTGCCACTGTCACCAGCCTAATAGCACAAGGAGTACTAACATGTTATAACACCAACTTACCCGTCACGTCAGCGCCACATCATTTTGACACCAAATAACATAACACCAAAAAACACCAGTAATCATAACACCCAATCACACCACTTTTTGGAACTCACATTTTTTTTTTAAAAATTACAATTTATAAATTCTACACTTAACAATTACATTCATTAAAAACCCTTAACAAATATTTCATTCATTAAGTTAATATATAAATAACATTTTTATTAAAAAAAATGCATATATGTTACAAAACTAAAATAAATAAGCTAAATGGGTATTTGGGCCAATAGTTTCTATCCCCACCCCTACCACCTTAAATTGATATTTGGACCAATGATATACTACTCCACTCTGTTAACCAAAAAAAAAAAAAAAAAAAAAAAACACTCTCCTCTCCTGCACACACACTTAAACACATACACAAACGCAAACCCCGAAACACAAACCCAATAACGCAAACCCCGAAACATAAACTATCCGTTGTAAGCATGGGGGGTTGGTTTGTAAACATGGCTAAAATGTTGAAACGCAAGTTATTGGGTTAACGTAAACCAAAACGTGTGACTAACGCACAAAGGGTGGAAATGGTTGTAACGCCATATATAATGGCGTTGATATGCTTCCTGCTAGGACGAAATGGCGTTGCAACGTTACCATTCCGTGTGCTCTAAGAAAGAATCTTCACCATGACCTTGTATTTTTGACAAAATTAAGCTAATAAGCAAATAATCATATTTGTTAAGTGAGTCTTAAATTTGTAGTACACGAAAAGACGTATGAAGTCTTTTTGTCTAAAGAGAACGGTATATATAATTGCCTACTACGTCAAAGTAGTTTCGAGGCAAGAAAAGAAATTTGCAACGTATCAATCGCTTGTCATAAGAAGCTAAAACAGTAAAAGATGACTCCTTTACACCAGCATATTGTCCTTGTTTTCGATCGTTATTTTGTAAAATAATAGTGCACAAATATAATAAACTATTATTACTCGAAAGTCCCCAAGAGGGATTATACATACTTTCACTCGGAAATAAAGCTACACACCAAAATTACATGAGGAAATGATAATGTACAGTTCTTTGAATTCAGTTTTCTTTTCAAACTCTTGCAATCGCATTTTAACATTAAGTACGCACTAGGAAAATAAACACACAAGCAAAGCAATGGTCATCTGCCTTTGCAGGACCCTGAAGGACTTCTTTCCATGGCTCATCTTGACCATTAGTATCACTATTCATCTTCTAGGGATTGCACATTGTATCGACGTTTCATTTCTGCAACACGAAAGTAGTTCAAACAAATGTGAATCAACAAAACGTGTAACTAACCATCTTCGTGTGCATGTACATGAAGCTTAGACAATGATATTTGTTCCTAAGATATGATGATGGTGTATGCTTTGTTTTGAGTTTTTAGACCCACATGGGTAAAGAAAAGAAATTTTGATTACTTTATATAATTTGTTGCATTTGGTTCACTTAAATTGAGATTAACATTATGTTGTATCTCCGCTTCCAACGCTTAGCTAAGACAAAATTTTCATGTTTTGTGATTCAACCAATTTAAGTTCTATTTTTTTTTTTTTTTTTTTCCTTTTGTTATTTCACAAAAGATAGCGAAGTAGGTTAGGTTCAAATTTCGCGTTTAAATTAAGATGTTGTGCCATTGGATGTTTGATTACGCTAGAGCAAAGTAATAGAATGAACTTTGAGTTGCTATTAGAAAAAATCTTTACAATGACCTTGTATCGACAAAATTTAACTAATAAGCTGATAATCGTATTTGTTAAGTGAGTCTTAATACAGTACAAGTAAATGCATGAAGTAATAAGGAAAGATGTGAAATAAACATTCGATGTTCTAAAAAAAATGGCCTATAATAGCTAATCTCTCACGACCGATGACTCTTGCTTAAATAATACTAAGATGTACATGATATTAGTTTTATATGATTCGAACCAAATAAAGACAAGTTTGTTTTTTCGAATCATATAATACAAGATACTTTCTTGGTTCGTTGAGTATTTGCGTTTCTCTGAATGTGAATATTATCATGTATTTGGCTTGTTTCACATACATGAATGATGGTGTATGCTTTGTTTTGAGTTTTCAGTCCCACATGGGTAAAGAAAAGAAACATTACTTACTTTATATAGTTAATTGAATATGTGAGTAGACAAATTAATTATTCATGTATTCATTAACATGAACAAATAATTTTTCTCAGTTTTTATTTCTTTTTTGTTACATTGTCGAATTTGATGTTTGATTATGCTAGAGCAAAATAATTGAATGAGATCACAGATGCTTGTATTTACAAACTTAGGCTAATAAGCCGATATCATACATATGTGAAGTGGGCTTTAAATTTGTGGCCAAATGCATTTCGAGTTTTCAAACCCATCGTAGTTCTCAATCATTTAGTGGAACATGGCATGCTTGAACCATTTATCATGGGGGAGCTAAGCTTAGATATGAGTATTTGCGTTTCTCTGAATGTGAATATCATCATTTCTATTTCTTTTTGGTACAAGTGCATTTTCACCCATCGTGGTTCTCAATCATTTCATGGAACCGGATGTGCTTGAACCATCTACCATGGGGGAGCTAAGCTTAGATAAGAGAATATGTTTCCTTTTTTTTTTCTTTGGCGAAAGCTGGACCAACGAAAAAAGTTTTTGACCGCAACCTCTAGGATTTGGTTTTGGGGATTAAAACCATGATCTTTTAATGTAAAAGGAACCTCTTATAATTTATGAATTCACTTGTTATCGTTTCTTTGTTTTACCATAACTGAAACATGCCACACAAGATGAATCCCTCAAAAAGACGTACAAGGTCTTTTTGATCAAAGCGCACACTATAATTGCCTACTACATCAAAGTAGTTTCAAGGCATGAAAAGAAAGTTGCGGCTTATCAATCGCTTGTCCACAATACTCCCGGTGCCAAGGAAGATGACTATCCTTTACACCAGCATATTATACCTGTTTTTTACCACTGTAAAAAGTGCACAAATATAATAAACAATTATTACTCGAATGTCCCTAAGAGGGATAATACATATTCGCACTCGGAAATAAAGCTACACACCAAAATTACAGGAGGAAATGATAATGTACAGTTCTTTGAATTCAATTTTCTTTTCAAACTCTTGCAATCGCATTTTTAACATTAAGTACGCAATAGAAAAATAAACACACAAGCAAAGCAGCGGTCATCTGCCTTTACAGAACCTGAAGGACTTCTTTCCATGGTTCATCCTGACCATTACTATACTATTCATCTCCTAAGGATTGCACTGTTAGAGTTTGACAATCAAATAGCACGTATTGCGGAAGCTAGGATCAAGTATAACACATAAATATTAACTAAAACATAAATAGTAAACGTACCCGATGCACTTCAATTAAACCTTAATTCTTGGACAATTAGATCAATGATAAACCCCTTACCGTTTTGTTTATCGATCTCTTGATAATTACTAAAGTAAGTAATTACCTCGTTCTTGTACACACAAACTACCAACGAATAAAGGTTGTTGCAAGTAAACAAAAACACTTATGTTTTGCTTATGGAAAAATCGACCCAAGTAATCCCTTGGAGGGGGGGGGGGGGGGGGGGGGGGACGATCGGCCACAAGAAAAGAAAGAGGAAAACAAGTTTTAGGGTTAGAGTGTGTGCACAAAAGATTGTTAAGTCTAACCCCAAGGCCTTGTATTTATACTAGATGTTTTCTTGGTGACCAAGCAAGGGTGGATCGACCCTATGGGTTGTGGGTCGACCGGCCATAGCAAACCCAAGGGGTTTCTAGAACCTCCTTGACACCCAAGTTACACTCTAGTCCTTATCTTTCTTATTTAACGATAGTTAGTCCATACGGTTAACAACTAACGACCGTTTAGTCCATTAAGTGTTATAAATATATATATTTCATACATTTAATAAATATATATATTTATTTACATTATTCTTGTTTGTAAAGTGTGCAATCCCGAGGTCTCGAGTTCGATCCTAGACATTTACTTATTAATGTTTATACGTAACATTTAACAGCTCCCACTCGTATATTCATTAATAGTAAAATGACATTGGGTAGCGTCTTGCAACACTCCAATGCCCCTAGTTCAAACCGAGCTAGGTTTCCTGGAAAAACCTTTAATGATTCATCATTATAATTATCCTTTCATTACTAATACCGCATTAATAAAGGTGTGAGTTCCTTTATTAAAATTCTGTTTCTCGTTTCTTTATGATTGAACAAAATTACCAAAACATCTGAACGTATTCCAGATAGACTTTGGGCATGGCCATGCAAACATTTTGTCAACCCTACGAGGGGCCCAGCAGTATTAAACTTCTAAACAAATCAGAAGGAATAAATTCTTTCTTGACTACAAGAATAACCCATGAACTTTGCAACACTTCTGAAAACAATCCTTATGACTCCCTGTTACGGTGAGCGGTAGATTGCTTCACAAAAATGCACTACATCCATGACACTTATCTGGTATCTCAAGTCTGAGGATAACTTTAAATATGATTCTCACATTAAACATTAAATCATATTGTTGGGATAAGTCCAATATTCAATTCATCGAATATCATGTGAAATTGGTATGACTACGCATCAATATACTTTCAAGTATATTCTTAAACCAATACTCAAATTTGTCTTAGTTTAATGATATTCCCATATCATTAATCGACAATGGACATTTAGAATAATAAATTATTCAAGGATCTTAAACATGCAAATATAGGATATATTATTAAGACAATGATAAATAAACATAAAACTTATTTTATTCCATTAAAATAATAATTGTACATTACATCCTTTATCCAAACACTAATCACAAATGTGCATGAAACTTTCAGCTAATCTAAGTCCTACACCTTCAGCATGCTTGTAAAGCTTAGTGCCAGGTAGAGGCTTTGTTAATTGATCTGCCAAGTTATCATCTGTGTGAACTTTGAGCATTTCGATTTCACCTATTTCGACTTGTTCTCGAACATAGTGATGCTTAATCGGGAAATGTCTGGTGCCTTTCATGATTCCAGGCTCATTGGCAAATGTGATTGCAGCAGAATTGTCACAATACATTTTAATAGGTCTTTGAATCGAAGGCATGACTCCAAGCCCTGAGACAAACTTCCTAATCCAAACAGCTTCCATTGCAGCTTCTGAAGCAGCTATATACTCACTTTCTGTAGCAGACATCGCTAGTACACTCTGCTTTCTGCTCCTCCAATCCACTGCTCCTCCATTAATGACAAAGACATAACCCGTCTGAGACTTCGTATCATCCTTATCACCTTTCCAAGAAGCATCGCAGTAACCTGTAACATCAAGTTCTGCCGATGGATTTCCCCCATAAACCAAAAACATATCCTTAGTTGCCCTAAGGTACTTAAGAATATTCTTAATAGCAGTCCAGTGAGCTACACCTGGATTTTGCTGATATCGACTGGTTAAATTCTGAGCAAACGCTACATCAGGTCTTGTACTTTTCACCGCATACATAATAGATCCCACAGCCGAAGCATAAGGGACTCTTTTCATGCGTTGCACCTCTACATGTGTTGAAGCACAAACTTTGTTGCTCAAGCCATGTTGCTCTTGCATCGGCAAATATCCTTTCTTGGAATTTTGCATATTGAATCTCTTCAATATTTTATCAATGTAAGCACTTTGGCTTAATCCAATTAATCGCTGAGATCTATCTCTATATATCTTGATTCCCAGAATAAATGCAGCTTCCCCTAAATCTTTCATAGAAAAACAACTTCCAAGATATTCCTTAACCTTTTGTAAACTTGGAATGTCGTTCCCCATGATCAATATGTCATCGACATATAATATAAGGAAAATTACATTACTCCCACTAACTTTGTGATATACACATGGCTCATCAAAATTTTTAGTGAATCCATACTTTTTAATCTCACCATCAAATCTCTTATTCCATTGTCGTGATGCTTGCTTTAATCCATAAATGGATCTTTTAAGCTTGCATACACGATTTGGGAATTCTGGATTTACATACCCCTCAGGCTGCGCCATATAGATGTCCTCATCTAGGCGACCATTTAAGAAGGCGGTTTTAACATCCATTTGCCAAATCTCATAGTCATAGTAAGCGGCTATGGCTATAAGAATCCTAATTGCCCTTATGTCAGCTACAGGAGAAAAGGTCTCCTCATAGTCAACACCAAAAGTTTGTGTATAGCCTTTAGCTACACAACGGGCCTTATAGGTGTGTACAACGCCATCCATGTCAGTCTTTTTCTTGTAGAGCCATTTACTCCCAACTAGTTTGGCACCCGGAGGTAGGTCTACTTCTTCCCAGACATCATTGTCTTCCATGGATTGCATTTCCCCATCCATAGCTTCTTTCCATTTGGCCTTTTCAGGACCATTCATGGCAGCTTCATAACTTGTAGGCTCATCAAGATCACCCAGTATATACTCATCACTCTCTACATTAAGACATAGACGAGTAGGAGCTTTTACTGGTCTTGTTGACCTACGAATGGGAAACACTTCAACTTCAGGTGGAGGACCTAAACTTTCAGGTTCTACCGGAAGTTGGTTAGTGTTTTCAGAAGGTTCTACATCTTCTTGACCGTCTTCCAGATCATATACTCTCCCACTGAATTCTTGAGATATGAGCTCTCTTTCAAGAAAGTCTCCATATCTTGCAACAAATACTTTGTTTTCAGGTGGGTAATAAAAGTAGTATCCCATAGTTTCCTTAGGGTATCCTACGAAGATGCACTTCACAGATCTTTGTTGGAGTTTGTCTGCTGAGTCACGTTTAACATACGCCTCACAACCCCAGACCTTAAGATAAGACAGGTTAGGAGCTTTTCCAGTCCATACCTCATATGGTGTCTTATCAACCTTCATTGTTGGAACCATATTTAAAATGCGAACCGCAGATTCTAAGGCATAATCCCAAAACGAGAAAGGTAGAGTTGTTAGATTAAACATAGATCGTATCATGTCTTGCAATGTACGATTCCTTCTTTCAGATACACCATTTTGTTGTGGAGTATATGGAGAAGTAAGGTGCTGGACAATTCCCTCCTTTGCTAGATAATCTATGAACTCCTGACTCAGGTATTCACCACCTCTATCGGATCGAAGAGCTTTAATCTTCTTTCCTAGTTGCAACTCTACTTCTGCTTTAAACACTTTGAATGTTTCAAACGCCTCATGTTTATGTTTAAGTAAATAAACATAACCATAACGGCTATAGTCATCCGTAAATGTTAAGAAGTAGCTAGCACCCCTCCTTGACACATGTCTAAGTGGTCCACACACATCTGTGTGAATAAGACCAAGTAGATCATAAGCCCTTTCAATCCTATTTTTAAAGGGTTTCTTAGTCATCTTCCCAGCTATGCAAGATTCGCATTTATCAAATGATTCATCATTGATCTTATTTAAAAGCCCATCATGTTGCAGCTTTTTCATGCGATCTTTGCCAATGTGAGCAAGTCGACAATGCCAAAGATAAGACGAATCCAGACCTTTCTTGATTCTCTTATTGTTGATGCTATACATTGAATTATTTTTAACAAAAGCATTATCATTATCATTCATATCAATTTCAAATACACCATTCACAGCAACAGCATTAAAATAAAAAACATTATTTAAAGAAACTGAAATTCCATTGCTTGAAATAGTATGCTCAAAACCAAGGTTTAACAAACATGAAAATGAAATTACACCTCTAACAATTGACGGTGCATAATGACAATTATTTAAAGATAGTACTAAGCCCGAAGGCAACACTAAATTAAAAACTCCTATAGCTTCAACTCCTGCATGCGCTCCGTTACCAACGTGCAAGAATTGTTGTCCATAGGCCAGCTTTCTCTCAACTCTAAACCCCTGCATGGTATTACAGATATGAATGCCACATCCAGTATCATATACCCATGAATTCAATTTAGGAGTAAGAGTGAATAATTCAATCATAAAGAACGCACCTGATGTACTGGGGTTACCAGCATCATTCCCCTGCTTCTTGAGTCGCAAGTCATGAATGTAAAGAGGGCAATTGCGCTTCCAATGACCCTTTTCATGACAATGGTGACAAGCCTGATCCTTCTTGTTTGGCGGATTCACCTTGTTCTGCTTAGGCTGATGTTGTTTCATCTTGGGTTGAGGTTGATAGGCCATGACCTGCTTGCCTTTATCACCTTTACCTTTGCCTTTGTTCACATGCGATTTCTTCTGGATTCTCCCCCCATGAATTTGCCAACACTTGCGGGGTGGGATTCTTGACCTTGGTTGGTAGACTTTTCTCATAATCAACAAGCAATGCGAGTAATTCTGAGACTGTCTTCCCCGAGCAATGCATGTTGAAGTTCTGCACAAAACCAGCAAAATCCTTGTTAAGGGATCTGTTGATCAAGTGCACTTGCACATTCTCGGGGTAACCAAAACCAATTCTGTGAAGTTGATCAAAGGAGTCCTTCATCTCATCCACATAATCGGCTACTGGTTTACCATCACCATGCTTGCAGTTGTGTAGCTTGTCAAGTTCATCATACAATTCAACTGCAGGCGGTTTCTCATAAGACTGCTGAAGCATCTCAAGCATATCTTTAGGAAACGAGTACTCATACTTCTTTTGTAATTGAGCACTCATGCTAGTGAGCATTAGACAAGCAACCTCATTGTACTTAGCATGTACCACCTTCCAAGCCGCCTTTGCTTCTGGTGTAGCAGTAGCAGGAGGCTCAGGTGGGCATTCTTCGGTCAAGAAGTCTAGTTTATCCGACGCCCTCAAGACAATTCTGAGCGAACGGTACCAGTCATTGAAATTCTTTCCAGTGAGTTTCTCTCTCTCAAGATGACTCTTGAAAGCATTAATCACAGTTTGGTTATCGGGTTGAGCCATATCTACAGATAAAGTTCAAATATTAGTATTTTCGATAATCAATATCTTCAAGAAAATAAAATACCCAAGGCTATATTCATATAACCAACTAATTTTCTTGAAAATCTAGGATCTAACTTTACATAGTTTCACCACATCAGTTGATCTGCTAGTGGTAAAAGTACAAAAGATAGTAATCTGTCGAACAATAATTGGCAAACAAGATTTCCAATTCCTAGATCATTATGGGATTTACATCAAATTGATTCATCAATTTGCCTTTGTAAGCATGTTTTATCCCATCTCATGCCTTAAGTTCTAGGTCTCACGCACAACTTAATTAAGTCGTCTACCTTAGAAACTGTAAAATTACAATTATGGTCTCACGCGTTAAAAGAATTGTACCTTGTTATAGTAATTTAGCCTAGGTCTCACGTTTACTAAATTAAAATTCCAAGTGTTTCTTAGAGGTAGATGGCACGTAACTTAAATTTTAAGGGTATTAATTTTTGATATGTCTATCAAAATTATGTACAAAGATGCATGCACTCATCTTTATAACATAAGTTTTCATAAAAACTTTTTATGTCCGATTCCTGAAATTAATACACAAAGTTTTACTTGAGGTTTATGCCAAAACCCTAAGATGACTTTCTACAACATATAATTTTAAAAGTAATTCGTTTAAGATATATTCAAGATTGTGATAACCAAGGCAGACTCTAAGGCTCTTTTCTAAGCCTTCAAATCACGGTTATGAATATCATCTTAAAAGACTTAATTTTAAAACCATATTTGCACAAAACATCATTCAAGTAAAAGTTTATGGATTCAATCTCAAAATAGTAATAAAGTTTGAATATTGCTAGTCTCGACTGGGAGCTGATTACCGTGCGAATCGGACCACGATTGTCATAAGACCTTTGCAAGATTCTTACTTTATCACTTTAGGGTTTCACAATTATTAGTCCGTTTTAATTTTCTTTATGAAAACACCCTTTTATTGCTTACATCAAGTCCAACCGAAAACAATAAAACAAGTTGCAAAGAAAATCAAACAAACAATAATAAATAAGTGAAACAATTAGCCACATGCAAACCGTATTAGAAAAGATCCTAATAAAATCAATTCTAGGTATAATAATGCATGTAATCAACTAAGGCCTTCCCCTCTTAATGGAGGTGAGTCACATACATTGACGAATCAATTGCGTAGGCCAAAGCTAAAAACACACCACATAGCATATAAAATTGATTTTAATATATATATTGGAGTCTTCCCCAATTAAAGATCTATCTAAATATGTGACAACAAAACAAGATCCATGACAAACATGCATGTAAGTCACGGATTAAAACCTAACAATTAGCAATTAGGTCACAAGATACGTTCAAATAACCGGTTAATGACCTAGGGTTTCTAGTGATTACACATAATCAAGAAAACCACAAAACCCTAATTAGGGTTTCATGGGAAAATCGACCCCCCCCCCCCAAAAAATTAGGGTTAGGGTTTCGAAATTTTTAGAAAAAAAATATAGGAAAAACCCTAGATAAAAAAAAACATGTATCTAAAACAATTAAAGATCCGGTTTTTATTACGTTTTAGTAATCAATTACATGTTATACATGGCTCTGATACCACTGTTAGAGTTTGACAATCAAATAGCACGTATTGCGGAAGCTAGGATCAAGTATAACACATAAATATTAACTAAAACATAAATAGTAAACGTACCCGATGCACTTCAATTAAACCTTAATTCTTGGACAATTAGATCAATGATAAACCCCTTACCGTTTTGTTTATCGATCTCTTGATAATTACTAAAGTAAGTAATTACCTCGTTCTTGTACACACAAACTACCAACGAATAAAGGTTGTTGCAAGTAAACAAAAACACTTATGTTTTGCTTATGGAAAAATCGACCCAAGTAATCCCTTGGAGGGGGGGGGGGGGGGACGATCGGCCACAAGAAAAGAAAGAGGAAAACAAGTTTTAGGGTTAGAGTGTGTGCACAAAAGATTGTTAAGTCTAACCCCAAGGCCTTGTATTTATACTAGATGTTTTCTTGGTGACCAAGCAAGGGTGGATCGACCCTATGGGTTGTGGGTCGACCGGCCATAGCAAACCCAAGGGGTTTCTAGAACCTCCTTGACACCCAAGTTACACTCTAGTCCTTATCTTTCTTATTTAACGATAGTTAGTCCATACGGTTAACAACTAACGACCGTTTAGTCCATTAAGTGTTATAAATATATATATTTCATACATTTAATAAATATATATATTTATTTACATTATTCTTGTTTGTAAAGTGTGCAATCCCGAGGTCTCGAGTTCGATCCTAGACATTTACTTATTAATGTTTATACGTAACATTTAACATGCACATTGTATCGACATTTCATTTCTGCAACACGAAAGTAGTTCAAATAAATGTGAATCAACAACACGTGTAACTAACCATCCGCGTGTGCATGTACACGAAGCTTAGATAGAGGTGGGAAACAAAATCAAAAAAATGGAACTGAAAGAGACACCAATAGAGGTGGCAATAGAACATTTCAACACTATATTACGTGTAAACCCCCTCGATTTTTAGATTCATTGTTCTAATACTACAAAAAGTAATAAACATCTTGTCTAAAACTATATAATACAAATTTTCACATATGTATATGATTGCAAGAGGCAACTCCAAGAAATGTGTGCAACATTGAATCAGTGACCCATAATAATTAAGATAATAATGACACCAATTAGTCTATTTCAATAATGACACCATTCGGATGTTAATCTAAGTAGTTTAAGTAACAAATTAAAAGGAGTTCACTGTTAAGTCATTTCAGCAACACATACTCAAATATTTATATAAGACATGTTTATTTTTTTTGAAACTTATACTTTCCTTGAGTATTGCTTTGTAATGTGAATATTGTCATGTATTTGGCTTGTTTCTAATATATATCTGATGATGGTGTATGCCTTTTGTTTTGAATTTTAAGTCCCACATCGATAAATTAAAGAAACATTGCCTACTTTATATATTGTGTTGTATTTGATTCACATAAATTGAGATTAACTATATTGTATCACCTTAATCAATATTTAGATAAAAAAAAAAACATATCAAAACATTGATTATGTGGATACAATCAATTTAAGTTCTCAATTTTTATTTCTTTTTGTCTTTCATTTGATGTTATGATTATGCTAGAGCAAAGTAATAGAATGAGATTTAACATGCTATGATTAGGACCATCAACTACTAGAAAGAATCTTCACCATGACCTTGTATTGACAAAATTAAGCTAATAATACGTAATCATATGTGTTAAGTGAGTCTTAAATTTTTAGCACACGAGTAATGTAAAAAGAGTTGCAACTTCTAGGAATTGGTTTTGGGGGTTAAAACCTTGATATTTTGATGTAAAAAGAACCTAATTTATGAATGAGTTAATATACAAAAATGTTACCAAACTTTTCAAAAACATGCGCATAACGTACATAACTACCTTTTTGTTTATTTAGGTTATTCAACTTATAAAACATGGCATTTTGCGGTCACTTAACTTATAGAAATATACGTAATCATGATTGAACTTGTAAAAACACGACATTTATATTACTTAACTATTCAAAACTATGCGTTTGATGTAGGGAAACTGAAACATTTTTATTACAGTAATTAAAAAATTAAAACAGATAGAAAGGGAGAGAAGCAGAAAGCGGACATTATATAATGATAAATAAATAAAAGCAGTAAATGTCGATCGAGGCATGACGCTCGTGTTTAACACGATTCCCTCAAAACAGATTTGTGTATTTCCAGGGTACAACAACCAAAGCAGATATATTGTTGGACGTGACAAACTTGCCAGAAAATACACGGAAGTAACTTGCGCTTCCGTTTGGAAAGATTTATGGAATTCGGTTGCGTTTGGAAAGATTTATGGAATTCGGTTGCGTTTTTCTGAATAAAAAACGAATGAGACTTATGTTATATTTATAGTGAAAATCTAACTTGTTAAATCAGTTCTATAAATACAATTTTTTATTCACAGAGTCACAATTAGCTACTAGTAATGATCAAATGAGAAATAAAAGTAAAATGAGAAGAACGAGAAGTGATTACAACCGCACATTTCAGATGCACCTACAAAATAAGATGCATCTCCCATGAAATTCTCCCTCCTCATTTGAAATGTGTGGCTACAAACATTTCTCATTCTTCTTATTTTATTTTCTCTTCTTATTGGATCCATTCCCTAATAACTCATGCAAAAGTTGGAAGGTGAATTAGAAACTACAAATCAGTTTATGCTCAGAACCAATATTTCTATATAAACACCTGCACACATTCTTCCTTGCGCGATGTGGGATACAAGTTTTTCCTAGAGTTTGTGTTTCAATAGACTCACTTTAAGATACGATATCCATTCGTATTAGCTCCATTTTGGATATACTTTAGCTCGTTACGAAGCTCTCATCAAGGAGAACGCAAACCTACAAGCTAATATAAATATATATAACATATACATATATTAAATAGTTTACAAATAATCATTTTTGTAAATATTTTCCAACATTCAGTAACCCTAAAAAAATATAGTGAATAATCTAAATTATAAGTTCAGTAAACTAAATGAACGAAACAAAAGTTTGTTACCTTATGTTCAATTTTTTGAAAAGTTTCGAGACATACTTGTAAATCAACTATTTATGAATTCACTTATTATCGTTTGTTTATTTTACAATAACTAAAACATGCCACACAAGATGAATCGCTTGAAAAGACGTACGAAGTCTTTTTGTCTAAAGCGCACGCTATAATTGCCTACTACATCAAAGTAGTTTCGAGGCAAAGAAAAGAAAGTTGCGAGGTATCAATCGCTTGTCATAAGAAGAAAAAAACAATAGGAAAAAGCTTTTCCACAATACTCCCAATGCCAAAGAAGATGACGCTCCTTACACCAACATATTATACTTGTATTTAGTTTCATGTTTTTATTCAGTGGACGTGGTTATTGGCAAGAACTTATTGAATCTATCGTTTGGGCACATAATAAATTAAAAGTTGCTCCTGCTACCAGTAACCCTAAAAAAATATAGTGAATAATCTAAATTATAAGTTCAGTAAACTGAATGAACGAAACAAAAGTTTGTTACCTTATGTTCAATTTTTTGAAAAGTTTCGAGACATACTTGTAAATCAACTATTTATGAATTCACTTATTATCGTTTGTTTATTTTACAATAACTAAAACATGCCACACAAGATGAGTCGCTTGAAAAGACGTACGAAGTCTTTTTGTCTAAAGCGCACGCTATAATTGCCTACTACATCAAAGTAGTTTCGAGGCAAAGAAAAGAAAGTTGCGAGGTATCAATCGCTTGTCATAAGAAGAAAAAAACAATAGGAAAAAGCTTTTCCACAATACTCCCAATGCCAAAGAAGATGACGCGCCTTACACCAACATATTATACTTGTTTTAGTTTCATGTTTTTATTCAGTGGACGTGGTTATTGGCAAGAACTTATTGAATCTATCGTTTGGGCTCATAATAAATTAAAAGTTGCTCCTGCTACCAGTAACCCTAAAAAAATATAGTGAATAATCTAAATTATAAGTTCAGTAAACTAAATGAACGAAACAAAAGTTTGTTACCTTATGTTCAATTTTTTGAAAAGTTTCGAGACATACTTGTAAATCAACTATTTATGAATTCACTTATTATCGTTTGTTTATTTTACAATAACTAAAACATGCCACACAAGATGAGTCGCTTGAAAAGACGTACGAAGTCTTTTTGTCTAAAGCGCACGCTATAATTGCCTACTACATCAAAGTAGTTTCGAGGCAAAGAAAAGAAAGTTGCGAGGTATCAATCGCTTGTCATAAGAAGAAAAAAACAATAGGAAAAAGCTTTTCCACAATACTCCCAATGCCAAAGAAGATGACGCTCCTTACACCAGGATATTATACTTGTTTTCGACCGTTATTTCATAAAATAAAAGTGCACAAATATAATAAACTATTGTTACTTGAAAGTCCCCAAGAGGGATTATACATATTTTGACTCGGTAAAAAAGCTACACACCACAATTACAGGAGGAAATGATAAAGTACAATTCTTTGAAATCAGTTTTCTTTTCAAACTCTTGCAATCACATTTTTAACATTAAGTACACAATAGAAAAATAAACACACAAGCAAAGTAACGGTAGTCTGCTTTTTCAAGAACCTAAAGGACTTCTTTCCATGGCTCAGCCTAAACATTAGTTGATTAGTATCACTATTCATCTTCTTGGGATTGCACATTGTATCGACGTTTCATTTCTGCAACACAAAAGTAGTTCAAACAAATGTGAATCAACAAGACGTGTAACTAACCATCTGCGTGGACATGTACATGAAGCTTAGATAATTATACTTGAATTGAAAAACAAAATGAGTAAAAAAGACACCAATAGAGTTGGCAAATGAACAGAATGGAATAATCTTTGTATAATTATGTGACAATGGTCTTTGCACATCCTTTCTCTCAATGTGAATATTATCATGTATTTGGCTTGTTTTTGGGGCGAACAACGACATCAACATTATACATCAATCTCTTTTTATTCAACGATATCAAGGTCCTGTTTGTGGCTAACGCATAAATTACAAATGGGATATTATCTTGTTGACATGATATATTCGAAATAGGTGACACTTGTTAAGTCGATTACAAAACCAAAAGAGGGTGACGTAAAGAGTACGGTATAACCAAATGCATGAGGTGGCAAGAAAAGAAACGAACGAGCATTTAGTGTTCTAAAGAAAAAATGGGCTATAATAGCCAATCCTACACGACTGATGACTCTTGCTAAAATAACAAATATAAAGTACATATACATCATATTACATAATATGATTCGAAAACACAAAGAAAACGCGATATCTCATAACTTTTATCTGGAGGAACAACATCGTGACTTGTGAGAATGACCTCGTACGAACTCACGAACAAACGCTATAATTTATAAGACAAATCAAATCGGCAAAAACACATCAAAGTCTTCGTGCCGATTTGGTCGACACCTTTCACATAAAGCTTAATTTAAGTTTTTTTTGCGTGATGTTTGTTATTTTTAGTGTAAAATTTTTAATTATTAATGAAAGAGTAATTTGGTTTTTGATTAAATTTATTAAAAACTATGGGTTTGGTGGTGATCATTACACCTCTTTGTAGTGTGTTGAATGATAATGTGACATTCACGTGAATGTGATGAGTTTGGTAAGTACTACACCTAGTCTTAAACCAAGGTGGTGGTGATGTTGGCGGTAGTGATGTTGGTGACCACTACACCTAGTCTGATAATGAGTTCACCCAACTTAACTATTAAAAGTTGTCGTAATAATAACTTTTACTGGTTTGTACAATAACTTTAAGAAAATACTAAATTTAGAACAAAAGCATATATTTGTTTTGTTATGATAGTATTGTTTATGCTATTAATTAATAGTCTAATTAAACTGTTAACAAAACGAGTTCACATAACTTAATTGTTTAAATATTTATAAAGACAAATGTTTGTCTTTTCGAAACATATACTACAAGAGAATAGATACTTTCTTCGTTCGTTGAGTATTGCGTTTCTCCGAATGTGAATATTATCATGTATTTGGCTTGTTTCATATACATGATGATGGTGTATGCTTTGTTTTGAGTTTTAAGTCCCACATGGGTAAAGAAAAGAAACATTGCTTACTTTATATACCGTGTTGTATTTGATTCACTTAAATTGAGATTAACTTTATATTGTACAAATTAATTAACGCATGAATGAGACAAAATAATCATGCGTTGATTAACGTGGTACAATCAATATAAGTTCTCAATTTTTACGTTATCAAATTTGATGTTTGATTATGCTAGAGCAAAATAATTGAATGAGATTACAGGTGCTTGTATTGACAAAAGTAGGCTAATAAGCTGATAAATCATACATATGTGAATTGGTTCTTAAATTTGTGGTACCAAATGCATTTTGACCGCATCATAGTTCTCAATCATTTCTTGAAACCGGGCATGCTTGAACCATCTACCACGGGGGAGCTAAGCTTAGATAAGAGAATTTATTTATTTTTATTAATTTATTTATTTATTTTGCGAAAGCTGGACCATTGAGAAAAAGTTTCGTTTGCCAAAGACAAATGTTCTACAAGTAATGAAAAGAGTTGCATCATCTAGGATTTGGTTTTGAGGATTAATACTGCGACCTTTTGATGTAAAAAGAACCTCTTATAATTTATGAATTCACTTATTATCGTTTCTTTGTTTTACCATAACTAAAACATGCCACACAAGATAGAATCCTCGAAAAGACGTACAAAGTCGTTTTGTTTAAAGATGACGCTAAAATTGTATACAACATCGAAGTAGCTTCGAGGCAAGAAAACAGAGTTGTGACGTATCAATCGCTTTACATAAGAAGCAAAAACAATAATAGTTGTTTTTGACTGTTATTTCATAAATAATTGTGCACAAACTTGTTAAAAACTATGGGTTTGGTGGCCTGTTTGCTGGTCTGTTGAATGGTAACATGTCATTGACATGAAGGTGACAGGTTTGGTGACCATTATACCTAGTATTGCATGAGGCTGGTGATGATGTTAGTGGTGGAGAAAGATTTGTGTGGCGTTGACTTGACGTTAATGATGTTTGTCGAGACTACACCCAGTCTAATAATGAGTTCACCCAACTTAATTATTAAAATTTGTGATAATTGTATTTTTTTACTAGTTTATACAGTCACTTTAAGAAAATACTAAAATTAGAACAAAATATATATTTGATGTCAAAACGGGTTCACCTAAATTGATTGTTAGTCATTTCAGCAACACTAAATATTTATAAAGACAAGTTTATTTTTCCGAAACATATCGTACAAGATGCTTTCTTTGTTCGTTGAGTATTGCGTTTCTTTGAATGTGAATATTATCATGTATTTAGCCTGTTTCAAATATATGATGATGGTGTATGCTTTGTTTCGAGTTTTCAATCCCACATGGGTAAAGAGAAGAAACATTGCTTACTTTATATAGTGTGTTGTATTTGGCTCACATAAATTGAGATTTAGCATTATTATTGTATCACTGAACATCTTATTTGATTAAGATAAAATAATCATATATTTTGTTATGTTGATACAACTAATTTAAATTCTCAATTTTTATTTTGTTATGTTTCATTTGATGTTTGATTATGCTAGAGCAAAGTAATAGAATGAAATTTCACATGCTATGATTAGAACCATCAACTATTAATTAAGCTAATAAGCCGATAATCATATTTGTTAAGCGAGTCACTTAAATTTGTAGCACATGAAGACGTATGTAGTGTTTTTTTTAAAGCACACGCTATAATTGCCTACTACATCAAAGTAGTTTCGAGGCAAGAAAAGAAAGTTGCGACTTATCAGTCACTTGTCATAAGAAGTAAAAACAATAAAAGCTTGTCCACAATACTCCCAATGCCAAGGAAGATGACTCTCCTTTACACCAGCATATTATACCGGTTTTCGACAATTATTTTGTAAAATAGTAGTGCACAAATATAATAAGAGGGATAATACATATTTGCACTCTTGAAGATGATATTTCTAAGGATGAATTAAAGAGGGCAGTTTGGGATTGTGGCACAGAGAAATCCCCTGGCCTGACGGCTTTACTTTTGGGTTCTACCGCCGTTTTTGGTATCTCATTGAGAATGATGTCTACAAAGCCGTATCTCATTTTTTCTTGTTCGGCAACATTCCCAAAGGTTGTAACTCCTCTTTTATTGTTCTAATACCTAAATTCTCAGGTGCTAATGTGGTTAAAGACTTTCGTCCTATAAGCCTCATTGGAAGCTTATACAAAATTATTGCCAAAGTTTTGGCTAATAGGCTTGTTGATAAGCTTGGTACGATTGTTAACGAGGTTCAATATGCTTTTGTCAAGGTGCAAACAAAAAAAAACAACTTCTTGTGTTCAAAGTTGATTTCGAGAAAGCTTTCGACTCTGTAAGATGGGATTTCCTGGATGATTTGTTGAACAAATTTGGTTTTGGTGAAAAATGGTGCAAGTGGATTCAAAGTTGTCTCCGATCTTCTAGAGGTTCGATCATTCTAAATGGGAGTCCTACGGATGAATTCCAATTTCACAAAGGCCTCAAACAAGGAGACCTGCTCTCTCCGCTTCTCTTTATTTTAGTAATGGAAAGTTTACATCTTTCATTTCGACGAGTGGAAGAAGCTGGTATGTTTAATGGTATTCATTTAAATAGTTCAATCACTATTTCTCATATGTTTTATGCCGATGACACGGTTTTTGTTGGAAAATGGTGTGAGAATAACATAAACACCCTTGTCCATGTTCTTGAGTGTTTTTATCAAGCCTCTGGATTGAGAATAAATATGAACAAAAGTAAGTTAATGTGTCTCAATGTAGATAATGGTAAAATTAAAGAGGCTGCCTTAAAGCTTGGATGTCTTACTTTTAAACCTCCATTTACCTACCTCGGGTCCACTGTAGGGGGAAATATGTCTCGCACTCAAGCTTGGGAAGATGTGGTTGAACGTGTCAATCTTCGATTATCTAAATGGAAGCTGAATATGTTGTCAATTGGGGGCAGACTCACTTTGCTCAAATCTGTCTTGGGTTCCATGTCCATCTTTCATATGTCTATCCATAAAGCCCCCCTTAGGAGTGCTTCGTAAACTCTAATCTTTAAGAAGCCATTTTTTCAACGGATGTGCTCCTAACAATCAAAAGGCTTCATGGGTTAACTGGAAGAATGCTTTAGCTTCAAAAGATAAAGGTGGTCTCGGGATATCGAGCCTCTACGCCTTAAATAGGGGCTTGATGTTCAAATGGTATTGGCGTTTCTTTACGCAAGATTCATCCTTATGGTCCAGGGTAATCAATGCCATTCATGGTGATTCTGATAGGCTGGATGCTAAGACTTATGCAAAATATAATTCATGCTGGTCAAATATCGTCAAAGAGGTATCTTCTCTGGGTGACAAAGGTATCAACCTCCGCAATGCAATTTGTTTTAAGCTTGGTAATGGTGAGAAGGCCCGGTTTTGGGAGGATAGGTGGCTAGATGGTATGCTCTTTAAAACTTGCTTTCCACGTCTCTATGCTTTAGAGATGTGGAAAGATATCACTGTGGCGTCCAAGATCAGTGAACACATCTTTGTCTCTTCTTTTCGTAGACAGCCAAGAGGAGGAGTGGAACAAGATCAACTCACGGATCTTTTGTCGTTGGTAAAGGAAATTCGGTTAGTTCCTATGGAAGACCGATGGACCTGGAATCTCTCTAGTTCTGGCGATTTCACAGTGTCTTCTGTTAGATGTTTGATAGATGACAAATCTCTCCCTAAAACTAATCGTAAAACCAGGTGGGTTCGTTTGGTTCCTATAAAGGTGAATGTGATCGCTTGGAAAGTGAAATCTAATTTGTTACCCACTAGATTCAACATATCGCGTTGGGGTATTCCCATTGATTCCATTAAATGTGGCACTTGCGACATAGGTGTGGAGACGATAAATCACTTGTTTTTCACATGTCCATTAGTTCGTAGCCTTGTTGACCTGGTTACTCGTTGGTGGAATGTTCCTTGGGTAGACATTGAATCTTATGCGGACCGGGAACGGTGGATCTTAAACCTTCGCCTTCCTATCAAGAACAAAAGTATGTTGGAGGGCGTTTTCTATATTATGTGGTGGTATGTGTGGACTTTTCGCAACAAAATGATCTTCGACTCTATAAATCCAAGGAAGGCGACATTGTTCGACGATATCGTGTCTAAATCATATTTCTGGATTCGTAACAGATGTAATTCCTCTTTTAGCATGAACGATTGGATCAAAAACCCTAGTTTAATTCCTTTGTAATTTGCTAGTTCCTTACTAGCGTTTCTTTAATAAAATTGCCGTTCAAAAAAAAAATAAACCTACACACCAAAATTACAGGAGCAAATGATAATGTACGGTTCTTTGAAAATCAGTTTTTCTTATCAAACTTTCTCAATCACATTTTTAACATTAAGTACGCAATAGAAAAAGAACCAAACTTCATTTAAGTCATCTCATTAACACTTACTCAAATATTTAAAACGACAATTTTTCTTATTATTATTATTTTTTTGGAAACATATATACTACATGATACATTCTTCCTTTGTTGAGTATACTTTCTTTATCTTTTTTAAGAGTTTAATATTTACTTGATTTCTGGTTTTATATGGAACAATTTTTGTATAATTATGTAACAATGGTCTTGCACATTCTTTCTTTAGATGTGAATATTATCATGTAGCTTGTTTCTAATATATGATGTGTATGTTTTTTCAGTCCCACATGGGTAAAGAAAAGAAACCTTGCTTACTTTATATTTGTGTTATATTTCTCTCATATAAATTGAGATTGACATTAAATTGTGGTGCAATCACTTTATCCAACACTTGGGTGAGACAATATTCAAGTGTCGTTTTATTTGTGGTGCAATCAATTTAGGTTCTCACTTTTTATTTCTTTTTATTATATTGTCGAATTTGATGTTTGATTATGTTAGAGCAAAGTAATTGAATGAGATTACAGATGCTTGGATTGACAAAAATAGGTTAATAAGCTGATAATCATGCATATGTGAAGTGGGTCTTAAATTTGTGGTACCAAATGCATTTCAACCCCATCGTAGTTCTCAATTATTTCGTGGAACCTGGCGTGCTTGAACCCTCTACCATGGCAGAGCTAAGCTTAGATAAGAGAATATGTTTTTTTTTTTTTTTTTTTTTTTTTTTTTTTTTTTTTTTCTTTTCTTTTTTAACGAAACTGGACCAAAGAGAAAAAGGGTTTGATCGAAGACAAAAAGTTGACGAATATGAAAAGAGTTGCAACCTCTAGGATTTTGTTTTGGGGGTTAAAACGGTGATCTTTTAATGTAAAAGGAACCTCTTATAATCTATGAATTCACTTATTATCATTTCTTTCTTTTACGATAACTAAAACATGTCACACAAGATAGAATCTCAAGAAAAGTCGTACGAAGTCTTTTTGTTTAAGGGGGACGCTAAAATTGCCTGCCACATCAAAGTAGTTTCGAGGCAAGAAAAGAAAGTTGTGAAATATCAATTGCTTGTCATAAGAGGAAAAATAATAAAAGATGTTTTCAACCGTTATTTCATAAAATGAAAGTGTACAAATTTGTTAAATACTAGGGGTTTGATGGTGACCACTACACCTGTTTGGTGGTGTGTTGAATGGTGATGTGGTGCTAACATGAAAGTGACATGTTTGGTAACCATTACACCTAGTCTTACATGAAGCTGGTGGTGATGTTGGTGGTGAAGAAGAATCTTGTGTGGTTCGGATTTGGCGGTAGTGATGTTGGTCGCTGTTACACCCCGTCTGATAATTAGTTCACACAACGTAATTACAAAAGTTGTGGAATAGTAATTTATATTGGTTTATACATTAACTTTAGAGTAAATTACATGGTTGGTCCCTGTGGTTTGTACTAAGTAACAAGTTTCCTCCCTAGAATTTAAAAGTTGCATGGTTGGTCCCTAAGTGTGTAAACAAATAACACACTTGGTCCAAACGTTAAACGTCCGTTAGTTTATTAAAATACTCGTACGACGTGGCAAAAATGGGGGGGGGGTATTATTGTCTTTCCACGTTCCAACGTTTGTATTTAGTCCCCTATTTAAGAAACCCACCCACCCCCACCACAAATTTCATCTTCTTCCTTTTTTTTCTTTTATTTTTTTTCTTCCATTTAATTAAAACATTCAAATGTATTGTAATTGTGGTAGAAGAACAAATATAATCACATCCTGGACCAATGAAAACCCCGGAAGACGCTTTTATGGATGCCCAGATCATGTAAGTGTTTTATTGTTTAATAGGGTTACAATTTTATGTTGGTTAATATGTTATGTTTCTTGTTTATTAGGGTATAGTTGATTGGTTTGATCCCCCTATGTGCCGTCGTGCTGTAAGCATCATTCCAGGACTATTGAGGGCAAGAAATAGGCAAGAAGCTCAGTTGTTGGAAGCACAAAGGGGACGTGAAAGAATGAAGAAGTTGTTGGTTGTTTCATGGCTAATATTTGTAGTGGTTGAATTTTTCAAGTATGGTTAATTTAGTTGTAGGATTTGACTTATGTAGTGGTTGAATTTTTCAAGTATGGTGAAAGATTGAAGAAATTGTTGTAGGCTTTGACTTATGCAATCAATTTTGTATGTTGCAACAACTTTGATGTATTAATGGAATTACAGTTGGTTGTTATTGTTTTGAATGTCAAAGTTGACACATAAAAGTCAAAATGACCCATTTCTAAACCAAGCATTAGTCTCTATAACAAGTGAAAATAACACTAAACTTGGTCCATAACAAGTGAAAATAACCCATAACAAAGTCAACTTAGGCATTACCCTGATCCATAAACAAGATACATGTTCACAGTCTAGTCAAATGATCACATAGGATCAAAATAAGTCAAACAACAGTCTTACAAACAAAAGCAAATACAGAAGTAGTATCAAAGATCACACATGATCAAGACAGTTATAAAAGTTAACTAAATAAGATCACTTGGCTACACTTGGGCCTGCATTCTTCTTCTTACCCCTACCTGCACCACCTTTTTTAGAAGCAGCTTGAGTAGCAGCCTTTTTGTTTGGAGCAGCTTCGCTGGAAGTAGCAGCTCTCTGAGTAGCAGCCTTTTTGTTTGCAGGGTTCATATTCTTCTTTTTCCCACCTGTATGCACTAGATTCCTGGGTCCCTTGCATGTTCTCTTATTGTGCCCCTTTTCTTTGCACAAAACACAAGTTACAGTTTTAAGCTTCCTTGAGAGCTTTCCATTCTTGACTATATCAATCATTTCAGTTGCAGACCTCTTCCTTTTCTTGTTTGGCCTTCCAGGTTGAGGATGATGATTTGGTGGGATGATTGTTGTTGTAAGGTTACACTTAGGCCACATACTTGGCCCATTAGTGGGACAAATCTTGTGTGAGTAAACTTGTTTCCAAGTATCCAATCTATAACAGGGGTGCACCCATTCTTCTATAAAACCAGGGTTCATGTTGTTTCTTGCCATATCCCAATTGACTGCTATGGCATGTTTGCAGGGTATACCGGTTATTTCCCAATACCTACATGTGCAACTCCTTTCTGACATATTAACCACATACTGCTCAAAAGAACCACCAGTAACTTGGTACATGGCATCTCCATTCCAAGACACAACATAATCTACAGCTTTCTCTTTTCTAATTTCTAGCAACCTAGTAGCAGTAGGCGTTAAGGGGCCATCACACTTAGCAATAAGTTTATTCACAGTCTTTCACTTTCCTTGTCTGTAGACACTTGTGCTCAGCATTGTATGTTCTAACTGACCAGGTTTCATCATCATCTTTTCCTATTTGTAAACACCAAGGACATTTGTTTGGATCTGCTTTATTTTTCTTGTTAGGTTGCCCACCATTTATTATCCTTGACTTTATCAACTCAACTGACTTTTTCTTAGCTGGAGAAGCATTAACAATTCTAGTCCTTGTCCACTTAACAACAGCTTTACTTGGCCCATCTTTACTGGGCCCATCTTTTGAAGGCCCAACTTGTTCACTAGACCCCATTGTTGGAATAGTACCTGAACATTCAGCTCTAATCCTGACCTTGTCATTTTTTTCAAAAAAAGTTCCCTCCTTGTTTCTATGGAGTGCCGTTTAATCAAATTTTTTGCCTCTTTAGCTGTCCCAAATAATTTACCAACATAAAAGGATGTTGATACATTAGAATCATCTAGGGACTTTTGTTGTTGTTTTCTTAACACCTTCAACTTTCTCTTCCTAATCTTCTCAAATTCATCATCTCCTTCTGATCCACTCTCAAAATCATCATTATCCAAAGGCTGTACATCAACATCAACATCATCATCATTTATCAGTCTGCTCTTCAAATTCACACTTCCCATGAACTCTACACTAGGATCTACATTGGCATGAAAATCCTTCATATCAACTTCTACATCCTCAATATCATTTACCTCATCAGCTATGTAATCACTATCTTCCTCATCTTCACTATCTTCACTACTACTATGTTCCTGCTCATCCTCTACATTATCTTCACTCCCACTATGTTCCTGCTCTTCTTCTTCATCTACTATTGGTTTTTTACCCTTACCAACTATGTCAGCATCATCTAAACCCATTGTTTGCTCAACATCATTTATCTTATCAAGTATCTCAGCATCATCTAAACCTAAGAAAGGGTCAAAGTCTTCATTGTCCAAAGCAGAGTAAAAGTCAGTTGTAAACTCACTTGCCACATTATTTTTACCAATTTCATTTGCTGTGCTACTCTCACCAACAACATTTACACTACTTTCACCCACTACATTGTCATTCCATTCTAACATCAATTGCTTAGCAACTTTACTTTTAGGAACTGGTGCATCATCTTCAAGTTCAATAATAGTACAAGTTTGACCATATGAAGCATTATAAGTGTCCAACTTAGTTTGTTCATGCTCAATGTATACATTGATCAACCTATGACCTAACAAAACATACTTAATCAGACCTTGAACATCATGGTCACCACCTAAAGCTCTAAGCCCATTATCTAAATCAAGATCAGGTATCATATATTGGTAGTACATTATCATTTCCCCACTATACCCTATCGACATCACCATGTCATTCAACTCAATGACAGAAAACAGATCAACATCTACATTGTCAATGAAACTTACATTACCATTAACGTATCCCCTTCTTGGTGGGTCACTAAACATCCCTCCATGATGTATCTTTAGGGTAAAGAAATTAGGATCAGAGCCTGTATAAAACATCAAAAAATTAAATTTAGGTGTATGTTAACACGTTTACTAATCACAATTCAATCATAATAAACAAAATACTCTTCTTACCATAAACTGCTTTATAGTCCACATTGACTTCATTTTTATCAGATGGACGTAAATTCCACACTGATAAAACCATCACAATTGATTTTGCAAAATTAGGGTTAGGGTTTGTACAATGATTAATCGGCTGAGATTTGTGTTTGTGTGTATGTGTGGGTTTCTGAGAACAGAGTGACGGGAAACTGAAAAGATATGTATTAATTGTAAAAACTTATTGGTCAAAAGTCAAAGTATAGGTAGAACGTGGAAAGACAATAATACCCCCCCATTTTTGCCACGTCGTACGAGTATTTTAATAAACTAACGGACGTTTAACGTTTGGACCAAGTGTGTTATTTGTTTACACACTTAGGGACCAACCATGCAACTTTTAAATTCGAGGGACGAAACTTGTTACTTAGTACAAACCACAGGGACCAACCATGTAATTTACTCTTAACTTTAAGAAAATACTAACTTTAGAACAAAAATATATATCTGTTGTGGTATGATAGTATTTTTTGTGTTAATAATTTACAGTTTAATTAAATAGTTAACAAAACGAATTCACCTAACTTCATTTTTAAGTCATTTCAGCAACACTTACTCAAATATTTATAAAGACATGTTTGTTTTTTCGAAACATATACTACAAGATCCTTTCTCAGTATTATCATGTATTTGCCTTGTTTCTAGTGCATATTACGGGTGAGCAGAAACCGCACCGCAAACCGCAAAACCCGCAAAAAACCGAACCACAAAAACCGCACCACTGCAAAAACCAGTGGATCGGTTTTAAAAAAAAAGAAAAACCGCAAAATGCGGTGCGGTTGCGGTTTTACCCGTAAAACCGAACCACAAAACCCGCACCGCACCACACTTGATTTTTAAAATCGAAAAACGGCACATTGATTATTTAATGTGTGTTATAAGGCTTCTAGTGCATATTATGATAATATTCTTGTAAGTCATAAGTAATGTGTGTGTTTAAATTAAATATTTGCAAAAAAAAAAAAAAAAAAAAAAAAAAAAAAAAAAAAAAAAAAACGTTGTGAACCAAAAACCGCAAAAACCGTAAGATGTGGTGCGGTTCGGTTTCTATTTTTATAAAAACCGCAAATTGCGTTTGCGGTTCGATTTTAGTCAAAACTCGCACCAACCCGCACCCTAATGCATATGATAGTGTATGCTTTGTTTTGCGTCCCACATCGGTAAAGAAACATAACATGGGTAACTTTATATATTGTGTTGTATTTAGTTGTCTTAAATTGAGATGAGCATTATATTGTACCAATTTGATCAATCTCTGAATAAGATAAAATATTCAAAGGCTGATTAACGTGATGCAATCAATCTAAGTTCTCAATTTTTATTTCTTTTTGTTATGTTGTCAAATTTGATGTTTGATTGTACTAGAGCAAAGTAATTGAATAAGATTACACATGCTTGTATCGACAAAATTAGGCTAATAAGCCGATAATCATACATATGTGAAGTGGGTTTTAAATTTGTGGTGCTAAATGCAATTCGATCGCATCGTAGTTCTCAGTCATTTCATGGAACTTGTCGTGCTTGAACCATCTACCACGGGGGATCAGGGCCGGTCCTGAGATTTCGGATGCCCTGGGCGAGCCTAGTGAAATATGCCTCTTGTAAACAAACAACATATTTTCTTTTAGGGGTTTGGAACCTGGTCAAACCAGGCGGCTCATCCCCACGCCGATTTTATTCATTAAATAAAATGTTACAAAATGAGGAGATAAATTCCAAGTAACAAGACCAACATGGATCACCTAAAACGATGTTTTCGTGCATTTCTTGCAGCAAAAACTTCAATTATCTTATCATAATCGACATTTGCTAAAAATTTACTTTCAATACTCATGATCGCTAACCCGTTCAGCCTAGAAATATGTACATGTTTAAATAGAAAGCTCTTTAAATGAATAATAAAGCATTATTAAGGGTATGTAATTTTGTATCCTCACACGTCTAGTTATCTTCTTTAATGCTTTTTATTAATCGTTGAAAAAAGAGTTATGAAAGAAACGATAAAGCTACATGACGCTTATCAAACTAGTTTGTATGGAGTCTTTGAAATCATTTTGAAGCCGTGTGACCGATGTGATTTTGATGCTCGTTTGAAATGCCTCAGACACACATATATAAAGACAAGTAGTTAAAACAAAAAGTCAAAACATACACTACAAGAAGATTGGGGCGTCTTTTGTTTTGAGTTTTAAGTCCATATGGGTAAAGAAAATAAACATTGCTTATGTGTTTGGTGGTATCATTACATCTCTTTGGTGGTTTACTGAATGGTGATGTGGTGCTGACCGCTGACGTGCAGGTGACGGGTTTGGTGACTATTACACCTAGTTGGTGATGATGTTGGTGGTGAAGAAGGATCTTGCGTGACGCCGATTTAATGGTAGTGATGTTGGTCGCCGCTACACCCAGTCCAATAGTGAGTTTACCCAACTTATATTTAAGGTTGTGTTAATAGTAATTTTTACGAGTTTGTATAGTAACTTTAAGAAAATACTAAAATTGTTGGCATTTTTATGTAGTTGTAGGGCCAATTAGTCTTTATCTTTTGAGTAAACTTAAAAAAATGACTCTAAATTTTGCGATAAATGTCCACTTTTTAAAAAAATTGCGAGAAATGTCCCTAACGTTTTGGTTTTCTGCGAGTTATGCCCTTGAACAGTTATTGTAGTTGCAAAATCCCCATTTCGGTTAACGCTCGTTAATAAAACTCGTTAGTCAAATTCAAACCCCATGCAAAATGACTAATTTACCCAAGTCTTCTTCCCCACTTTTATACTCTTTTCAATTTGCACCACCACCATAATCACCATAATCAAGAAAATATAATGTTATTGTGTAACTTTATTATCCTTTTGTGTTATTTGACTATTTCGTTTGATAAAACATATAAATTTGTACGGACCAAATAGAGTTGCCAATGCCATTGCGGTTCCGGCTATTTTGTAATGTGTACCTCATTGTATATTTTTGTTCCATCTCTTCAAAATACCCATGAATTTCACGGGTCTTTTAGCTAGTACTAAATATAAAACACAAACACTATATATTTGTTGCGGTATGATAGTATTATTTGTGCTATTAAATAATTGTTTCATTAAATAGTTAACAAAACGAGTCACGTTCATTGTTAAGTCATTTCAGCAAAACTTGCTCAACTATTTATAAAGGCAAGCTTTTTTTTTTCGAAACACATACTACAAGGGGTAGGGATCCAGTAAGAAGAAAAACTAAAATAAGAAGAATAAGAAGAAATTTTAGCCACACATTTCAAATAAGGGAGAGATTTTCAAGGGGAGATGCATCTATTTTAATAGATGCATCTGAAATGTGTGGTTGTGGTTTCTTCTTATCCTTCTTATTTTATTTTTTCTTCTTATTTGATCCTAACTCTGTTTCATATATATGATGATGGTGTATGCTTTTTTTGAGTTTTCAGTCCTACATGGGTAAAGAAATGAAACATTGCTTACTTTATATATTGTATTGTATTTAGTTCACTTAAATTGAGATTAGCATTATATTGTATTGTCTTAATCAACACATGTGTAAGACAAGACACTAACGTGTTAACATGATACAATCAACTTAAGTGCTCAATTTTTAATTTATTTTGGTTATGTCTCACTTGATGTTTGATTGACAAAATTAAGCTAATAAACTGATAATCATATTTCTTAAGTGGCTCTCAAATTTGTAGCACACGAGTAATGAAAAAAGAGTTGCAACCTCTAGGATTTGGTTTTCTTGATTAAATCGGCGTACTTTTGATATAAAAGGAACCTCTTATAATTTATGAATTCTCTTATTACCGTTGCTTTGTTTTACCATAACTAAAACATGCCACACAAGATGAATCTCTCGAAAAGATGGTACGAAATCTTTTTACTTAAAACATTAGGTATGGTCGGTGTTATCCAAACTGTGTTATAACAAAAGTTCTAACACCTCAGTTTTTCCCCTATAACTTTACTCAAAACCACCCTCCTTCATCACTCAAGTAGGACACCTTGGGCCCTACAATATTTAAAACAAAACACAAATAAAACACAAGAAAAAAAAGTAAAAATCCTTGATGGCTTGGCTGCTGAATTTAAGAAACATTAGGCCATGATATACTTATATTCGTATACCAGCCCAATACAATAACTTAGCCTAGTCCACTTCCAGAATAATCCAATCGGGTAAACCCTAAACACACACTCTTTGATACATCCGCCACTACTGTTCTTTTCCATCAAAATCAGTAACTTGTCACTCATCTGCCGCTTAGCTTTTAATGGCTTTTGATTTCTTTCACAAGATCGAGCTCTTCTTGTCCTGCATGTGGACTAGACTACTTTCATAATAATAAACACAGGTTAGACATTCGTTTTGTTTGTGATAAACACATGTAAAAATTGATCTATTAATTTTTATGAATGTATATTACAGTTTTGGTGATTATTAATTTTGGTTGTTAATAGGAAAATAGTTAGAATAGATTTTTATATACGGGGTATGATTGGTATATAAGTTACTGTTGTTAACTTTAGTAGATCTGTTGATTTATTCCGAGTCTGGCTGTATTCATGATTTGGTTTGTTGTTTTGGATATTATTTAGAGATTTAATTTTGATGGATGGAGAGATAGGAACATGTTGGAAATATATATTTTATCCGTATGTTAAATAATATATATATATATATATATATATATATATATATATATATATATATATATATATATATATATATATATATATATATATATATATATATATATATATATATTTTTTTTTTTTTTTTTTTTGAGAACGGCGAGTTAGTAAAAAAAAATGGCCGAAGGAAGTAAAAGACGTGACGTGAAGGTCTAAATGGGTAGGATGATGGGTCGTCACCACCCTATGAGTCTAGATGCGTATGAGTCGGTTCACGTCGTGAACCGACTCATACGCATCTAGACTCATAGGGTTGTGGTGACCCATCATCCTACCCATGCCGACCCGACCCGATCAAATTAGTTAACGGCCTCTTGGCCCCATAGAAAGGCACATCTATCGTCATCATCATTTCATCCCTAAAACCCCATTTTTAAACCCTTGTTTGTCTCTCTGTTCAACCACTCTCACTCAGAAACAACAATGGCCGGCGGGAAGACATAACGTACCAAGAAGGGTGGAAGCTGGAAGTTGCTTTTATGCGACTCGAGTACGTTTATTGACTTGAATTTTATCTTATGTTTTATTATTTATACTTATATATACTCACTTTTCTGTTTTAGTTTGTTTTATTTATACTTATTTACACTCTTCTTATGTGCAGCAGCTTAAGCCGGTGAAGTCGATCCCGGATCTCGTTGAAGCGTCATTGAAGAAACTGAATGTTACCAGTCAAGGCATAAGATTGATGTGAAAGAGGTTGAGAAGGCGATGAAGAAGGTTCAAATCGGCGACAACTAGAAGAACAAAAACAACAACAACAACAAGAAGAATAAGAAGAAGGCCCTGAGCAGGTCCGCGATAAAAAAACGCGTGAAGAGTTGTGAAGAACCTCAAGAACAAGCCTGCAAAGAAGCGCTTCGACTCGGTGATCTTCTTAATAAGAAGGGAGTCAAGGCATGAGAATTTGTCTAGGTTTTTATGATTGAGTTTTACAATGATGTTCTAGTTCTTTTATTCTAGTACTATCTTCAGTATGTAATTAGTAGTATGTTGGTGAATGTGTTTTACACTTGCATGATTAAATGAATGTAAGCCCAAGTAAGTTTTGGATTAAATGTATTTGGTGTTTTTGGATTATTACTGTTATTTGGATTATATGTATTTGGGAGTGTTTGGATTCCTGACAAGGAGAATTTGAAGAAACAAACAGCTGGTTGATTTAGAGCAGAAGCTAATACACGCTACTTATCTTCAATGTATGATTTTAATTACGAAAACAGTATCTAGATATGGTGCTTAAAGAGCTCGCTAGCAGTTTTGATTCGTCACTATGTTGTTGTTTTTTTTTTAATTTATTCTCTGTTTGTTTTACAGTATCCTGCGTATTTTGCCTTTGAAGATGATAAAGTGTTAGCTGGTCGGTCAGCCTGCAACAGCAACCACTGCCGGGTTAGTATATGCTTACCGCTGCTCCCTGGTTTTCTCGAATAAAATCTGTTGAAATCAGATAAGGTCGTGGCAAATTGTCAACATTATATGTCATATGAAAAACGGTGCAGTTATTTACTTGGTTTTGACAGAGTTTAAAGGCACGAGAATAGGTTAGAAGATTGCTTACTTAGTTACAAAGTTTAAAAGGCAAAGTTGCAAAACCAAATGGCTAACTTAGTTTAGGAGAAACCACAAAGTCAAGTTGGTTTACATCTCTAGTTTACGGAGGCCGAACCAAACCAATCTAACTTTAATAAAATGAACCATGTGAGATCATTAAACAACCTGACTTTTGATGTAGGGAAAATTACATGTATATCCTTCTCTAAATGAATAATTACATATATATCCTTTTTACAAGTTTTTGATGCATAAAGTACAATGCTTTTAATGCATCAAAATAATATATATGTAATTTTTGAAATTTGCAAGGATATATATGTAAAAGCCCCGATGATGTAAAAGGAACCTCTTATATTTTATGAATTTACTTATCATCGTTGCTTTGTTTTACCATAACTAAAACATGCCACACAAAATGAATCCCTCGAAAAGATTGTATGAAGTCTTTTTGCTTAGAGCATTAGGTACGGTCGGTGTTGTTCAACGGTGTTATAACAAAAAGTTTTGTCACCTAAGTTTTCCCCTATTTACTCAAAAACACCCTTCCTCATTACTCAAGCAGGACACCTTGGGCCCTACAATTTTTAAAACAAAACAAAAATAAAACACAAGAAAAAAAAGTAAAAATCCTAGATGGCTTGGCTGCTGAATTTAAGAAACATTAGGCCATGATATATACTTATATTCGTAAAAATGTAGCCCAGTCTACTTCCAAAATAATCAATCGGGTAAAAGGCCCAACACATGCGATAAAACTCTTATTACCTAGATCAGTTGTATCATTTGTGTAAACACCCTAAACTTCCGCCCCCTTCTCTACTACGAGTACTTTTCATTTCCATCAAAATCAGCTCACATCTGCATGGCTTTTGATTTCTTTCAAAAGACCGAGCTTTTCTTGTCCTGTGGAATAGACTACTTTCATAATAATAAACACAGGTTAGACATTCGTTTTGTTTGTGATAAACACATGTAAAAATTGATCTATTAATTTTTATGCGTTATTAGATGTATATTACAGTTTCGGTGATCATTATTTTTGGTTGTTAATAGGAAAATAGTTAGAATAGATTTTTATATACGGAGTATGATTGGTATATAAGTTACTCTTGTTAACTTTAGTAGATCTGTTGATTTATTCCGAGTTTGGCTGTATTCATGATTTGGTTTGTTGTTTTGGGCGCTATTATTTAGAGAATTACTCTTGATGGATGGAGAGATAGGAACATGTTGGAAATATATATTTTATCCGTATGTTAAATAATATTGATATGATAGAAACTACTATTTCCATATGATGATTTTTAGTTAATTTTTTTAGTGTGATTTAAGTTTGATTTTGCTTTATTATGTTGTTTAGATGAGATTTATGTTAGTGTTGTTGATTTTTAGCTCTATATGTCTTAACTAATTGTTATGTTTTTTTAATAATTCATATATCAATATCCCACATGTTTTTATCTAGTTTAGCAGTTTATTTGGTGTTTTGGTTTGGTCGAAATCGGTTTATAGTCTCGTTGCTAAAACAATAAGTGATTCCATTTCTATTGCAACCTATTGGCCCAACTTAAATGGTGTCTAGCTGGGTGCTAGGATAATTTTTTTAGGCTGCGATTTTTGTTGTAGTCTGATATTGTTTACTAACAATAGATAGATATAAACTTGCTTATACATTTCTAAAGGTAAATAGGTCTTGAGAAGTGAGGTTTTGTTGCTACATTGAATTCATTAACATGTGTGCTTGTGTGTGGGTACACTGTAAGTAAATTTGTTGACTTAAAATATTAAGCACGTAAATATGGCCATGACAATACTTGGGTTTACTAAGCATTTTAATGCTTGAAATTACACGGTATAACTTTGACGGAACAAGTTTTTCTATGTCTTATTGAACTGATTTTGTCAAGACACTTGCGCCAATTTGTTAACTCTTGAACATTGCCACTAAAATGTATAGGAGTTGCCTAAGACTAGTCCATTCTTACGTGCTCACTAACCTTATCTTTAGCAATGAACCTATTAATATTTAATAATAGTATTTCTTTTGTTTCACGCCTACTAGTTTCATTTTTGTTAATGTGTTTAATCAGGACACTATATCCTCTCAAGGCAACCTCACCAAATCAAAATAACAAGACTCGTTTCTTGAACCCGGAAGCGGTCACGGGTGATACACACATGGACACTGACACTGAAGTTGTAATTTACTTGACTGAAGCATTAAATTGTGAGATTTCGGGTTATGATTGTTTTGTGGCACCATATCTACAGAGGTAAGATGGTACCATCTTCATCTTTATATTGTTTATATTGTTTTTAAGTTACTTGCTTTATACAATAACAAATTGTTTGCACATGTACAGTCGTCATCGCTCTTCTCATTATTTGCCCAAAGCATGGAAAGGGATTCATTTTGGATTCTTATAAGTGGAAAGAAAAGAGAACAAAGAAAGACTATTATCTCGTTAAACATGTGGAACGGTAATAATATTCTTAAGTTGATTTTGAATTCACTTATGTTTTTATAATATTTAATACAAATTGTTGCTTATTTTGTCTTTTTCTTAGCGTTGTTGGTCATTTGAGTTGGGAGTTTCCTGTTGTAAATAAGCAAGAGGACACTTGGGAGTGTGGATTTTATGTCATGGAGTGGGTGCTTGACTTCGTGCTGAAATATCTACATGACGACTTCCCGAATACAATAAGTACTTGCTAAATGTCTTCGAATATTTTTTTTTATACCGAATGCTAATTTGTAATATAACCATTTTTATTTGTTTATTATGGTACATATAGCTCCCTTGGGGTAAAGAGAGGTCGTTAAGTATGGGTGAAGAGAGGTCGTTAAGTATGGATTTTATGTCATGAAGTGGGTGCTTGACTTCGTGCCAAGGAAGATGACTCTCCTATACACCTGCATATTATACCGGTTTTTGACCATTATTTTGTAAAATAATGGTGCACAATGTACAGTTCTTTGAAATCAGTTTTCTTTTCAAACTCTTGCAATCGCATTTTTAACATCAAGTACGCAATAATAAAATAAACACAAGCAAAGCAACGGTCGTCTGCCTTTGCAGGAACCTGAAGGACTTGTTTCCATGGCTCATCCTGACGATTAGTATTACTATTCATCTTCTAGGGATTGCACATTGTATCGACGTTTCATTTCTGCAACACAAAAGTAGTTCAAACAAATGTGAATCAACAAGGCATGTAACTAAACATCTGCGTATGCATGCATGTACATGAAGCTTAGACACTAATAGAGTTAACTATGTAACAAGCAGTTAAAAAGGCCTGTATAAATAGTCTCTATAGGCCCTTGAGCAATCAACTAATATCTGAGCCGATAAAAACCTTGCTCACTATGTCGCCATTGACCTTGCTTTCTTTAGTTACAGCTGGACCTAGTACACTTTATGATGCACGATAGATGTTAAAATGTTTGAATTGGTCTGGACCTACATTTCGATATAGATGAGTGGCGTAGCCCAAGTGGCATACATAGACAGTAATCTTTCCTGTAGATTTTGATGCTCAATGCTAGGTAAGTTTATGTTCTGATACTTTCAACTTCAGTACAGCCTGACATGCATCAGTACTCAGTAGTGTTTTTCTACTGAGAACCTCCATCAGTATACTCTAGAGAGGGCTTACTGAAGGGGCTGACACACCCTCGGTTTATACTTTCATTCTTCTAAATATAGTTTCATACTTTCATATGTTCACTAGTGGCAAGTCGACATTTATAGTTGACATGGTTTAAATGACATCTTGCGTACGGGTCAAAAAGTAAAAAATTATTTGATAGGACTAAGAGAAGCGAAAGATGATACCTCTTGCAGAAAGTTTATTGTCCTTGTCTGCAATCCCCTCCTTGTTATTCAATTCACCATCAATGTTGCTCATCTCTTTTCTACTGTCATCTCCTACATCGCTTTCACTGGCAGTCTCCCATTCGGAATCATCACTTGCCCATAGGCATTACCATCTTCCACCTCACAATCGATACCCCCATGTTTTATAGCAGCTTCCCTACTTTTGAATACTCATGTAATTTAATGAGGTTAGGAACATTTGGAGCAATATCTTCTTCTTGTTGTTCATCATCTACAAAAGAAACATATTTTACCTCCTCATCCGAATTATTTTCGTACCTTAGAAGCAAACGACGCGGGTGAGTGTCGCGGGCGATGATAAACTCGGGGCTGTCGATGAAAGACTTTGCATGGTTTTGAAACAGCCCTGCATCGAATCAATGACTTGACATCGGCAACTTTTTTAATGATTTCCAATTGGATTTCAAAAAGGAATGTTGTCTGACATTTTTAAATTTCTTGATTAGGGTTTCTGAAACAAGTGACGAGTGTTTGGAATGTAGAAATTTGGGAACTTTAAGGTTTTGGAACATGTTTTGGATTGTGTTGGTTTTTGAACATGTTTTGAAAACCGGGTCATTGGGTGGTTCAACCGGGTCGACCCGGTTTTATGAAAAAAACAAACAAAATGTTTATATACGTGTCTAAACACATTTTTATGCTATAAAAATCATGTAAAAAAACTTTTAGTAAACATAAAAGAAGCAAACCCGGCTAGAATTGTTGACCCGGGTTGCTAAAAAACCAATGATTTGAACACCTCAAAGTTTTTGTGCCAGTTTGGTTGAAAGATATGTGAAAGCTTTTTAAGTTTTTTTATGCACGATGTTTATGAATTTTAATGTATTGTTTTAATTTTTAATTTTGTTTTTAACTAAATTTGTTAAAAAAGTTAGGTTTGGTGGTGACATTACACCTGTTTGATAGTTGGTTAAATGTTAATATGACGCTGACAGCCTGACATGAATATGGTAGGTTTGGTGACCATTGCACCGTACACCAAGCTAGTGGTGATGTTGGTGGTGGAGAAGGATCTTGTTGCGTTGACCTGACGATAATGATGTTGGTCACCGCTTTACCCAATCTAATAATGAGTTCACCCAACTTAATTACTCCATCCGTCCCAAAATTTAAGTCCAGTTTACCTTTTTTAATCAAACTTTTACCTTAACTTTATTTCTTAGTATTATATGACACTTGATAAAAATTATACTAAATGTAAATATATTTAAAACACAATTAATTTATATATTTTGCATCAAATATTATATAATACAAACAAAAATATTAAGGACAAAGTTCGATTAAAAAAATCAAGTTGGACTTATATTTTGAGACGGATGTAGTAATAAAATTTGTGATAATAGTAATTTTTAGTGGTTTATACAATAACTAAAAAAAAAAAAAAAAAAAGTTAGAACAGAAATATACATTTATTGTGGTATGATAATATAATTTGTGCTATTAAATAATAGTTTAATTAAACGTTCATTGTTAAGTCATTTATTATGGTATGATACTTTCTTGGTTCGTTGAGTATTTGCGTTTCTCTGAATGTGAAAATTATCATGTATTTGGCTTGTTTCATATACATGATGATGATGTGTACGTTTTGTTTTGAGTTTTAAGTCCCACATAGGTAAAGAAAAGAAACATTGTTTATTTTATATAACGAGTCTGGCTCCGGTCGGCTGCGTTGCGGCCTCGCGGGTTTTTAACGTAATTTTTTTGCTATTTTTTAGAAAAATTTTCGTTACTATGTTTACATGTATAGTTGACATGTATCTAATGAATATACAGTTTGGCCTTTGAAGTCAAACATGGACTCGCTTGAACTTCAAGGCTGATAAAATCTTTTTGCCGTACAGAAATGTTTGAGCATATAACCAAACTATATAACATGTTCTATTAAAAAGTTAAACTAAACAATACTTTGTATAAAATAATTGAAGTGCAACCTTTAAAGTTTAATTGTCTATGTTACAGATACAAATTTCAGTATGTAGTAACCAACTTGTCTGAAGTGCTCTCGCGAATTGCTGATGCATCCTGCAGAATTTCAGCGGATCGATACTCCATTAGACAAAGTGGCGAGCAACTCCTTTCCAGTTTTTCCATGTTTAGACGTTGATGTCGCCTGAGAACATGCAGATTGCTTGTCAACCTCAATATTAAACAATAACTAGCCAGAAGTTCCTCCATATCAGATGCATTTTTTTCCATCTATTTAAGTAAAGATGAAATTAACAAATACTTGTATTTCTTTTAGTTGGGTATTTCGCAAAAGTGCAGGTCGGCAAGTTTAAAGCTCTGTGTCATGTCTGCAACTACAACTGACCTTAAGCCAACCATAGGGTCCAACAGCTTGGTTTGGTTGTCGAGTTGTTAGCAAGTCGTCATGATAATCTGTGAATAACAAATTAAAAAAAAAAAAGTGAAGCCCTCTTAAACAAAAAAAATGGCAATAAGCCTATATAGAAAAAGTATAGTAACGAACATGCAAACCTAGCATGGTCCTTTCCTTTTAGATGAGTCGTTCCAACATTGCAACATTTGTGCAACATACTGTATCTTGTAGCAGGAACATAAACACAGAAAAAAATTAACAAAATCATATTCTATAATTAGTATTTCATGTTTCACATTACTAAAGAAAGCTTCGTTGTGCAAACTGTGCATCGAAGCAAGAAAACTATATTTGCTCTACTGGTTGTATTTCAAATGGTAATAGACGATAATTTCATAAGCTTCATAAGATATTAACGGTAGAAGCTGACATTTCATGAAAATTTAGTGTGCGTATGCAAATGTCAATTGTAGTTACATATATGAGAAAGTTGCTAACCTAAGACGGTAACCATAATATTCTTGTAGCAGTTGATGATGCGGCACTTACGGTTGCAACCTCAGTAGTTGAAATCAGAAGCTTTATGACTGAAACTACATCTGTTCCAGGCCCATTTCAGTCACCTCAAGCCCATCCATTTGAGCCCTGGATGGCCCCGGCGCAGTCCCTATTTCAACCATAAATTCCACACCCATTTCAGTCCCCAAGATGATCCGTTTTAGACTCAACTTCAACCCCATAAATACATTCATGTATGGCTTATTTCGACATCCAAGCTGACAGAAGGGAGCCCCAAACTGCAACTGTTCCACCTCCTATCCCAGCCTTCAAACAGAACCATGTTTGCCTCTAGTCCAGTCTTGTGTGATTCATCAAGTGTATTTGTTGCAGCTGCAACAGTCTCAATTTTGTCTTCTCTTTGTCCGAGTCATTATAATTCTTACCATTAACAATGGCTTCCTACCGCATTTATGGCAGTAACAATAACCTGCTAAAAGAAAAAAGAAAAGAGGTTAAACACTTCTTATAAAAAGTATTGCGTGAAATTATTTGACTCGTTTACTAGTAATTTACTAGAAGTATTTCATCGTTTAACCCACTTGACCCAAACCCGTTAACCCAAATAATTTATTTGACCCTCACGCATTGTAGATATAACGCAGGCAAGATCAACAATTTTATAAGTAATGGGTGTGGTCAAAATCAAATCAACCAACTCTAACATAACGCATAAAAAAAATGTACCTGGTTAAAAAGTAATTTCTTTCGTGATGAGCAAATGTCTGAAGATGTCTGTCCATGCTCCTGTAATTTAAGCTCATCAACTCAAAGTTCTAATTTCAGTTTAAATATAAATGAGCAAATGTGCATACTTGACAGCGTTGGTGATAACATCAAAAGAGTCTGATCCAACGGTCACAAAAACCAAATGACTCCTTTCGAAATCTTTCGCATCAGGATGTCCTGCAAATTAACATAAATTCAGCATATGTATCAACTTATTTAAGTGCTTATAAGCTTATCTACTTACTTCTAATGCAAATAATACCATCAATAATTACAAAGGCTAAGAATGTCGAATACGCATTATAACAGGTTTGGGACCCCGCAATTTCATTATGCAGCACAAAACACCATATCTTTTTTGCAACAGATATAAAACATTAACATGTGATATGAACGTATAAAGGTCTTTGGAACTGTGTTTCTAGCTTCTTGTATCTAGCTTCTTGGTAGTTTTTTTCTCTTCTTTAAAAAAGAAAACCTGTGCATTTTCTTACGAACTTGAGGTTGTTTCGGTTTGCACTTTCTATCAAAGCTATTGTGGTCGTGGCTAAGAACAGAACTACAGAAGTGCGGTAATTTGAAGGTGCATGTACATTACCTTTACCTTGGTATCTATATACCCGTCGGCGCAACCGCGTGTTTTCCATATAATCAATCCAATTCACTCCCAGCTTATGGACTTAATTCACAACACTAAAACATGACAAAACTTAAAACAGTCTTTAAAGCTCGAGAATTATAGAAATTATGTAATTTTTTTATTGCAATAAATCGCGCTTATAAACTACTAATACTTACTTGCTTATTTTGTAAAATAAGTAAGAAGTTTCTGATATGCAGATATGGACCTAGTGAGCAGCTTATTTCAAACTGCACCAACGCATTATTGTGGTCTACAAAGTGTATCAAGCCTTGGACAAAGTCTTCACGTAATGCATGACCGCACCTGCTATCTAAGTTGGCTAACCGATTTCTAACATCGATATCCATGTCATTAATGTATAGCTGCACGAATCTTGGCGCGCCCCCATCCACTGGGCACAACTTCCTACCCAGTGATAGATTTGGGCAGAAACCCTGAACACATATGGGCTGCGTCAACGTTCGCCTCAAAGGATGTCATGGCGAACATGAACACGCAAGACTACGCGACCGGCTGAGCAACATCAATGATATTGCACACCCAAAAGCCGTGCAAGACCCGTCAGTCTTTCCTCATACAAAAATATCGCGCGACAATGTCAGCATACTTGATCACAGTGGCCAAAATATTTGTACTCCTCATGTAGACCTACAAAAGCACAAAAAGATGTGTTTTCTTTATCAATTAAACGAACGAGTAATGTAAAAACAGAAAATGATAATTTTGAAAGAAAGTGTATCTCTAATTTTTGTAGGTGCAACTAACCATGTCGAGGTGTACTGCTGGTAGGCTCATCTGTAGCATTAGAATGCGAGTTTGTAGGAACCAATTGTGCTAAACAGGGATTATGAAAGCGTGTATAACCATGTGAAGATGCCCTGATGAATGGGTCTTCCGCAGCATCGGAATGCAAGTTTTCAAAATGTGATTAAGCTACACAGAAAATATACACATGATTAAAGATGGAGAAAACCAATAATGCAAACATACATAGGAAACATTGAAAAAAATTGTGAATATCACTTTTAAAGATGCATCTAACCGTTCGGACGTGTGCTGACCATAGATGCATCCATAGAATGACAATGCAAATTTGATGACTGCTGTAGTGCTAGACGGGAAGTAAAAACGCATGTTTTATTTATTATCTAAAGACATAGTTTAGTTAACTCATAGTTATCGAATGAAGATGCAACTAACCATCTGTAGATGCAGTGGGACTGGAGGCGTGCGTAACATGATGATGTAAGTTTGCACCGGCATTTGACCTGTAGCCAAAACAAATAAAAGATTATAGAAATCAGTTTAACATGCATGGAATGGCAGCCTCTAATATGAAAGTTGATGAAGCAAAAGGTAATCATACTTTCCCTCGCCCGAGGTGAACGCCTGCTTTTTGAACATAAATGCGATTGATTAATTGCATATTTAGCAGCAGTCTGTACATCACTGGTGACCTGATGGGGTGACAAATCTTCTGCAATATCTGAAATAACACCCTGAGAGAAATTTAATTGCTTTGGCTCAAAGGTTGTGTAACTCGCCCTTATCTCCTTCGCCGGTGACTGCAAATGATGTACCTGTTCATTGTCATATATAATGCAGATTATACACTCACCAACTATAGCAAAAGCCGTGAAACAATAACAAATAAAAACGAATGACAACTTCAGGGAAACAAAACTCAGCTAACCATTCGGCAGCAAGAAAGCATACCTTTTAAATGTTGTTATTACGATTTAAAGCCTCAAAGTATGATATGTTTGTATTTCGTTTTATTAATCTGCTTATATTTCATTTTTTTATCAGCTGCAAGAATCAGTTTTGAGTGTTCAGGGAAAGTAATTATGTTTCACATTTTCTGTTATCAAATTTAGGGCGACAGCAATAAGATTCAAACATGTTGCAAACCAAACATGTTACAATCCTGTGTTGAGCATATAAACGACTTTCTAAAACAGCCGCGAGTGTTATTAATGTTAACCTATCCATTTGGGCTGTTTAGATTTGTGTTAAATGACAACAATTCAAACATGGGATTGATTAAAAAAATAGAAAAACCGATAACAAATACCTTAAACTTAATCGCAAACAACATAAATAATAGGAAGTCAACGTGCAAAAGAAATTGACAAAACTCCTAAATTAACAAAACCCCAAAATCGTGATAGAGCCCTAATCACAAAAAAAATTAATTAACTAAAATTAAAACATTATAAATAAAGTTCATAAATACGATATTTACCAACGGATCATCAAAAAAAATATATTTAGCAAATTATTATGATAATAAGATATATAAAACTAACCCAATTCAGTAATCCCTAATTTCACCCGACCTAAACCCTAAGAGTAAAATCAATATACCAATAATCTACAACTAAGCATCTATTATTTAATTAAGATTGATAAACTTACATAAGATCTTGCGGTACACTGTTTTGGATCTAGGGTTTCACACAGTAAACACAACACTGATTGTGAAAGATTCACGATGTGTGGGAGACACAATACTGTACGCAGGTGTGAGTTTGATCGTACCTTTGTGAAGATTCTGGATTTGGGTGTGCTTATCTAAGGGTGCGTTTGCTTCACAAAATGTTTTTAAAGGAATTGTAATCTTTGGAAGGAATTGTAATTTGAATGAATTGTAATTCAAATAACTAGAATGCATTGTAATTGTAATCTGTTGGAATTGTAATCGATTAAATTTGTCATTCTGTTTGGTTGACTCGCAACGTAATGTAATTCAGAAAAAAAAATATAATAATAATAATAATAATAACAATAAAATATTAATGTATTAATTAAATATTAATAATAATAAAATAATAATAATATTATTTATTAAATAATAAATAATTTAATAATATTATTATTTATTAAATAATAAATAATATAATAATATTAAGATTAATAATAATAAAATATTATTAATAATAAAAGTAATATAATAACAATATCAATATTAATATAATAATAATAACGATAACAATAATAATAATAATAATAATTTTATAATAATAATAATAATAAAAATAATATAATAATAATAATAATAAATAAATAATAATAATATTATTATTTTTTATTATTTAATAATAAAAATAATATTAATAATAATAAAATATTATTAATAATAAAAGTAATATAATAATAATAATAGTATTAATAATAATAATAATAATAATAATAATAATAATATTTTTTAATAATAATAATAAATATTTTTTAACGATAATATTAATAATATTTTATAAATACTAATGCTTTGAATTATAAAATAATGAATTACAACGTAATTCAAAACTTTTCACCCAACTTGCTATGTAATTAGAGTTCCCTCCCTTGATGTAATTGGAAAGATTGAATTACAATTACATTGCAAACCAAACAGCCTACGTAATGTAATTTGAATTACAATTACATCCATTATGCAAACCAAACACACTACGTAATGTAATCAAATTACAATTACATCAAATTACGTCCGATTACAACGAACCAAACGGGGCCTAAGGGTGTGCTTATCTAAAGATTTTAACTAAAACTTCTGGCACAAAGCGGGCTTCACAAATGGGCTAACAAATAGGAAACAAAAATGGGCTGCGGTTCCTGTTCATGGAACGACGCCGTTTCAAATGGTGTATAACAAGGGATATAGTACCCGCCGCGTTGCGGCGGGGCTTTTGAGAACTTTTTTATTTATAGTTTGTGCGGTATTGCAATTGTCATAGAAAAACGATATTTTGTTTCTTATGTTATTTTATGTTTCAGTTACAGTTAAGATAAGAGCATACAGTGTGGGCTTGTTATGCCTTGCCATTCGACCGTGGCAACCTTGTCATAGTTAGCCATGACACAGTGACCGTTCCTCATTGTTAGCCATTTGCACCCTCGTCGTCTGCACAGTAAGGGTAAAAACGATATGTTTGTCAGATTTTTTTTTCTATTTTTATTTTTATTATTTTTTTTAAACACACATTTGAAAATAAAGTTGTAAGTGGTGGGAACTGAGTAAGTTGAGGTTAGTTGTGAGTGAGTGAGGTTAGTTGTGGAAGTTTGTTATAATAATTTGGCACCCTGTGGGCCCCGAATGAGTAACTTGGGTATGTCATGACACCTAATGCTCCAATACTTTTGTCGTTTTGCATATCTTTTAATATTTATTATTTTTTTTAGATCGGTTATAAATTTGTTAATAATATATTTGTAAGCTGTCACTAAATACAGCAATTTGTATATGTTTATAAACGTACATGGTCAGCTGGTCTTGGACCAAATTCAGTAGCGTGAGTATTGGACCAGATTCAGCCCACTGAAAGCCCAAGAAAAAAGGCAATACTTTATTCAATACCGAATATTAAATTTGTTTTTGTCAGCATGTGTATTGTATATAGTAAAGAAGGACAAAGATGGGCTCAACGGAGACCAAACATGAGGCCCAAAAAAGAAAAATTTTTAATACACCTCAACGCAATTAGTATATATAGAGAATATATATAGTAATGTGTTGTACTTGCTCACTTAAATTGAGATTAACATTATATTGTACAAATTATATCAACATGAGAATAAAACAAAATATTCAAGTGTTGATTAACTTGATACAATCAATTTAAGTTCTCAATTCTTATTTCTTTTTGTTATGTTGTCGCATTTGATGTTTGATTACGCTAGAGCAAAGTAATTGAATGAGATCATAAATGCTTGTATTGACAAAACTAGGCTAATAATCCGATAATCATACATATGTGAAGTGGGTCTTAAATTTGTGGTACCAACAACTTCATCGTAGTTCTCAGTCATTTCGTGGAACCTGGCGTGCTTGAACCATCGAAGTTCTCAGGCATTTGATGTTTGATTATGCTGGAGCAACGTAATTGAATGAGATAACAGATGCTTGTATTGACAAAATTAGGCTAGTAAGCCGATAATCATACATATGTGAAGTGGGTATTAAGTTTGTGGTACCAACAACCCCATCGTAGTTCTCAGTCATTTCGGCCAGAATTGTTGACCCGGGTGGCTAAAAAAGCAATGGTTCCGAACACTGGAAAGCTTTCGTGTCGATTTAGTCGAACACTTTTAACGTGGAACTTTTTAAGTTTTTTGTAATGTTTTAATTATTAATAAAAGTTTAATTTAGGTATTATCTGAATTTATTAAAAAAAAATAGGTTTAGTGATGACATTACACGTGCTTGTTAGTGGGTTAAATGTTAATGTGATTCTGACATGAATATAGTGGGTTTGATGACCATTACACCTAGTCTACACCGAGCTAGTGGAAAGGGATTTGATGTGATGCTAATTGGCGATAATGATGTTGGTCACAACTACACCCAGTTTAATAATGAACCCAACATTATTATTAAAAGTTGTGGTAATAATAACTTTTACCGATTACGAACCTTCCCATACTAGCATCGTTTATAAGCTAAGTGTAGAACTAACTTCAATAAACTAGCTTAAATGAGAAGGGACGCCTAAACATTATAAACTACTAGCCAATCTCATACTTGGCTGATGTGGGAACGTAACATTTATACAGTAACTTTGAGAAAATACTAAATTTAGAAAGCAACATCTATATATATATATATATATATATATATATATATATATATATATATATATATATATATATATAGTGTTATGATACTATTGTTTATGTTATTAATTAATAGTTTAATTAAAGAGTTAAAATATCACAAAGACAAGTTTGTTTCTTCGAAACATATACTACAAGAGTACAAGATACCTTCTTCGTACGTTGAGTATTGGGTTTCTCTAAATGTGAATAACTGAATATTATCATATATTTGGCTTGTTTCGTTTCATATACATGATGATTTTTATGGTTTGTTTTGATATTTCAATCCCACATCGGTAAAGAAAAGAAACATTGCTTACTTTATATAGCGTGTTGTATTTGGTTCCTATAAATTGATATTAACATTTTATTGTAGCACTTTGAGTATCATTTGGAACAAATATCCAAGTGTTGTTTAATGTGATACAATCCGTTAAATTTCTTAATTTTTATTTCTTTTTGTTATGTTGTCGAATTTGATGTTTAGTCATGCTAGAACGATTTAAGTTCTCAATTTTTATTTCTTTTCGTTATGTTGTCAAATTTGATGTTTAGTCATGCTAACAAAGGAATTGAATGAGATTACAGATGCTTGTATTGACACAATTAGGCTAATAAGCAGATAATCATACATACATGAAGTGTGTCTTAAATTTGTGGTACTAAATGTATTTCAACCCCATCGTAATTCTCAATCATTTCGTGGAACTGGGAGAGCCTTTGGGGTAATCTCGTAGTTTCTACGGGTGGAGATGATGGGGCCAGTCCTTGTATTTTCCTTCCTTTTGCCGCATTTCGCTCAAAGGGTTGAAGGGAGATAGTGCATCAAGCTGTTCGCAAGGGCCAACTTGATCCTCTTCCCCAGGGATCCCCAATAAGGGAACCCTAGGAGAGCCGCCGACTCCAACTACCGTCCATGTATGATCCATACTAGATCTAACCAACTGCCCATCCTCCCTCCTCTACGTTCTTGACATTCTTGACAGTCGTGCTTGAACCATCGACCATGAGGGAGCAAAGCTTAGATAAGAGAATATGTTTTTATTTTATTTTTTTGGCGAAAAGTTTTTGGCCGAAGACAAAAAGTTGACGAGTAATGAAAAGAATTGCAACCTTTAGCATTTGGTATTGGGGATTAAAACGGTTAATTTTTTGATGTAAAAAGAAATGAACCTATTATAATATATGAATTCACTTAGGGGGTTGGCAACGATGTCACACCATAATTTACCATGATGCAAAATGAGCCAATAAAATATTGTCAACACATTTCATGATTCATCATACATCACCTTCATTTTTTAGTGGCAACCATGATTCACCATACCTCACCTAAGTCATTAATTGCCAACGTTCAAATTTAAACCAAGTGACCATGCCGATTCGGCAATCTTTACCGAATTCCTTGTGCCGAGCTCCATACCGAAATAGTGGCAATGTTCATGCCGAGGCATGCCGAGCATGCCGAGCTCGAAACCGAATACGTTCACCCCCTTAGTGTAGTTTCTTTGTTTAACCATAACTAACACATGCCATACAAGATATAATCACTCAAAAGACGTACAAAGTTTTTTTTGTTTAATGCGCACGCTATAACTGCCTAGTACGTCAAAAAAAAAAAAAAAAAAAAAAAAAAAAAAAAAAAAAAAAAAAAAAAAAGTTAAAAAAACGGGTTCGCCAAAGTTCATTCAAGTCATCTCAGCAACACTTACTTAAATATTTATAAAAACAAGTTTTGTTTTTTCGAAACATATACTACAAGATACTTGAGTTAACTACATAAATGGTCCTTATGGTTTGCCGGGTTTTACGGATTCAGTCCATTTTTCAATTTTGTTACGGGTTCAGTCACTGTGGTTTTGACATGTTACGGATCCAGTCCATTTTGTCAAAATCTGTTAGTTTTTGTGGTTAAGTCGAATAAAATGACAAAAATACCCACATTTTCATCATTTTTAATTAGAGATAACTACATAAATGATCCCTATGGTTTGTCGGGTTATACGTTTTCATCCGTTTTTAAGTTTTTGTCGGTTTTTTTACGTTTTCGTCCGTGATTATACGTTTTCTTAAGTTTTCGTCCGTTTTTATTCGTTTTCATCCATTTTCTTAAGTTTGTATAGGTTTTCATCCGTTTTTATATATTTTCTTACGTTCTCATAAGTTTTCGTCCGTTTTTATACATTTTCGTCCGGTATTCTACGTTTTTATACATTTTCGTCCGTTTTTATAAGTTTTCATTCGTTTTTATACATTTTCGTCTTTTTTTATTAGTTTTCGGCCGTTTTTATATGTTCTCTTCCGTTTTTATATGTTTTCTTACATTTTCTTCCGTTTTAATACAGTTTCGTCCGTTTTTTATACGTTTTTATAAGTTTCATCCGTTTTTATACGTTTTCGTTCGTTCTTAAACATTTTCATCCGTTTTTTTATGTTTTTGTCCATTCTTATATGTTTTTCTACGTTTTCATCCGTTCTTATACATATAAAAACGGATGAAAACGTATAAAAACATATGATAACATAAGAAAAATATATAAAAAAGAATGAAAACGTATAAAAATGGATGAAAACGTATAAAAAAGGACGAAAACATATAAATTGGACGAAAATGTATAAAATGGATAAAAACGTAAGAAAACGTACAAAAACGTAAGAAACCGGACGAAAACTTATAAAAACGTATAAATACGGACGAAAACGTATAAAACGGATGAAAAACGTATAATCCGGTAAACCACAAGGACTATTTATGTAGTTAAAACAAATAAAAAGACACATATACCCTTACTTTACACGGTCAAACAAGGTCAAACTGACAGAGTTAAGAAAATTGGACTGGATCCGAGACAAGTCAAAACCACAGTGACTGAACCCGTAACAAAATTGAAAATTGGACTGAACCCGTAAAACCCGAGCTCGAAACCGAATACGTTCACCCCCTTAGTGTAGTTTCTTTGTTTAACCATAACTAACACATGCCATACAAGATATAATCACTCAAAAGACGTACAAAGTCTTTTTTGTTTAATGCACACGCTATAACTGCCTAGTACGTCAAATAGTTTCGAGGCAAAAAAAAAAAAAAAAAAAAAAAAAAAAAAAAAAAAAAAAAAGAAAAAAAAGTTAAAAAGCGGGTGGGAGTTGCGTTTTTCAGAATAAAAACGAATGAGACTTATGTTATATATAGTCGGAAGGTGTCTAAAAAGGAACAAAATCTGCTAAGCGTGGAACCATTTTGGCCCCTAAATCCGATTTTTAGAACCCCTGTGGCCAGCACGTAGATGTTGGAGTTGAACCAACAAATCAATTTAAAGGTCAAAACCAAGATTTCTATATTAACGCCTCCACACATTCTTCCTTGGGCGATGTGGGATACAAGTTTTTTCGAAAGTTTGCGTTTCAAGTGACTCACTTTAAGACACGATATCTCATTCGTATTAGCTCTATTTTGGACATACTTTAGCTCGTTGCGAAGCTCTCGTCAAGGAGAACGCAAACCTACAAGCTAATATAATTATATATAAATATACATATATTAAATAGTGTCCAAAGTTGGATAAAAAAAAAGTGTATACTCGCAGGGACACCTCAACCCTGTGTACCATAATGGTACCCATCAACCCTACCCAGCAAAGGTTTGATGCCTGTGAAATAACTCCACCCAATACCCAACCATGCTATGAAACGGATTAAACTCGCGTCCTTTGTTGGATCAAGACATCACATGGCTAGGCTCAGACTTCTAAGGTTGCTAGCTGGTGGCCAACTGCACTATGAAGCTAGTTAATAGTGTCCAAAGTATACAAATAATTATTTTTGTAAATATTTTCCAACATTAAGTAACCCTAAAAATATAGAGGTTCGGTACCTTAAATTAACGAAACAAAAGTTTTTTTTTTACCTTACGTGCATGTTTTTGAAAAGTTTCGAGACATACTTGTATATCAACCATTTATGAATTCACTTATTATCGTTTGTTTGTTTTACAATAACTAAAACATGCCACACAAGATGAATCCCTTGAAAAGACGTACGAAGTCTTTTTGTCTAAAGCGCACGCTATAATTGCCTACTGCATCAAAGTAGTTTCGAGGCAAGAAAGAAAGTTGCGACGTATCAATCGCTTGTCATATGAAGAAAAAAACAATAGGAAAAAGCTTGTCCACAATACTCCCAATGCCAAAGAAGATGACGCTCCTTACACCAGCATATTATACCTGTTTCCGACCGTTATTTCTTAAAATAAAAGTGCACAAATATAATAAACTATTGTTACTTGAAAGTCCCCAAGAGGGATTATACATAGTGTATCTTTATTTTCAGAACCCTGTTAAGTGCAAGAACTGCGAGAACTATAATTTTGCATTAGAAAACATGCATGTTCATATAAAACATGTATGTTTTCTTACATACACCTTAATACACATACATGCATAACATACACGTTCATATAAAAACATGTTAAGTGCAACAGATCAATGCAAAATGGTTTTAGTTTTAGAACCCTGTTAAGTGCGGGAACTGCGTGAACTCCAATTATGCATTAGAAAACATGCATGTTCATATAAAACATGTATGTTTTCTTACATACACCTTAATACGCAGGCATGTGTATTAAGGTGTATGTAAGAAAACATACATGTTTTATATGAACATGCATGTTTTCTAATGCAAAATTGGAGTTCTCGCAGTTCCCGCACTTAACAGGGTTCTGAAAATAAAGCCCCCCTTATACATATTTTGACTCAGAAAAAAAGCTACACACCACAATTACAGGAGGAAATGATAATGTACAATTCTTTGAAATCAGTTTTCTTTTCAAATTCTTGCAATCGCATTTTTAACATTAAGTACGCAAAATAAACACACACACAATTACAGGAGGAAATGATAATGTACAATTCTTTGAAATCAGTTTTCTTTTCAAATTCTTGCAATCGCATTTTTAACATTAAGTACGCAAAATAAACACACACGCAAAGCAACGGTCGTCTGCCTTTGCAGGACCCTGAAGGACTTCTTTCCATGGCTCATCTTGACCATTAGTATCACTATTCATCTTCTAGGGATTGCACATTGTATCGACGTTTCATTTCTGCAACACGAAAGTAGTTCAAACAAATGTGAATCAACAAAACGTGTAACCATCTTCGTGTGCATGTACATGAAGCTTAGACAATGATATTTGTTCCTAAGATATGATGATGGTGTATGCTTTGTTTTGAGTTTTTAGACCCACATGGGTAAAGAAAAGAAATTTTGCTTACTTTATATAATTTGTTGCATTTGGTTCACTTAAATTGAGATTAACATTATGTTGTATCTCCGCTTCCAACGCTTAGCTAAGACAAAATTTTCATGTTTTGTGATTCAACCAATTTAAGTTCTCATTTTTTTTTTCCTTTTGTTATTTCACAAAAGATAGCGAAGTAGGTTAGGTTCAAATTTCGCTTTTAAATTAAGATGCTGTGCCATTGGATGTTTGATTACGCTAGAGCAAAGTAATAGAATGAAATTTGAGTTGCTATTAGAAAAAATCTTTACAATGACCTTGTATCGACAAAATTTAACTAATAAGCTGATAATCGTATTTGTTAAGTGAGTCTTAATACAGTACAAGTAAATGCATGAAGTAATAAGGAAAGATGTGAAATAAACATTTGATGTTCTAAAAAAAATGGCCTATAATAGCTAATCTCTCACGACCGATGACTCTTGCTAAAATAATACTAAGATGTACATGATATTAGTATTATATGATTCGAACCAAATAAAGACAAGTTTGTTTTTTCAAATCATATAATAAAAGATACTTTCTTGGTTCGTTGAGTATTGGGTTCTTCTAAGGGAGGTGATTTGTACACCATTTTTTTTCATCCACCATTAAATTATGATGCACAAATCATCTCCCTTCTCTAAATGTGAATATTATCATGTACTCATATTTAGCTAGCTTGTTTCATATACATGATGATGGTGTATGCTTTGTTTTGAGTTTTCAGTCCCACATCGGTGAAGTAAAGAAACATTGCTTACTTTATATAGTGTGTTGTATTTAGGTCCTTTAAATTGAGATTAATATTATATTGTAACACATTTAAACTAAACCAGAATAGGACAAATATTCAAGTATTGTTTAATGTGATACAATCGATTTAAGTTCTCAATTTTTATTTCTTTTTGTTACTTTTTGTTAATTATGTTGTTGAATTATACTAGAGCAAAGTAATTAAATGAGATTGAAGATGCTTGTATTGACAAAATAGGAGTGCTAGACTGTAACACCCCCAACATTTGATACAGCGGAAGACTCAACAAGCTTTCGGGGTGCTATGGGGATTGGTATCCAACACAAGACAATATAGAACGAGATAAAGTAAACAAAATAAAAACACAACCAAAACGGGGTTTTAAGGTTTATATTTATCCCAACATACTTCAGAGTCAGGCCCAAAATAAAGTAACAATAGGTCCAAATTTAATTATCAGAGTTTAGAAAAATAGATCCATGAACCGTGTGCCTTGGCCGAGCCTTCCATTCCAAGCATGCATCTCAACACTTAATTACCTGAGAAAACGTGCTAAAAGTCAGCTTTCGCTGGTGAGATCATAGGTTTAAATTCAACTAACAATATAGTGGACATATACGCAAAACGCTTGCTAGCTAGACTAAGGATTCGCTAAAATCCTGCGGATACCCTCCGCTCCAATAAAACACACGGATACCCTTCCGTACTAACATAGATATTCGGGTAGCCCCCGCAATACCAATAATAACTCGGATAACCTCCGGAATATTAATAACCTATAGGTGCACACTATAGTATCTAAATAAGTCAACCTTGAATAGTACACACAACATATATGCGACTAAAGCTGACAATCCACCAATAACCAAATAAGTCAACCTTGAATAGTACACACGACATGTGTGACTAAAGCTGACAATAGATCCTAGTCCATACGCATAGCAAGTTTAGAAAGAATATAAAAGCGATAATAGTCCACGTAAAATGATTTGCACGTTTCTCACCCCAATCATTGAAAACATAGTTCAAGAGTAAAAAGTGGGGCTATGACTCACCTCAAGTCCAGAAATTATCAAGTAGTAGTCGGTAGAATTAAGATGTATGACAACTCACGAAACAGCAACTACGGACTTGGCACGACCTAACAATATTAACTCTTTCAGAAATCATTTCCTCAAATATATAATATTCCCAAACCCGGACGAGAATCCGTTTTATTTCCGAAAATCCATTTCGTATTAGTTTGGTGTATTTGCGTTTGGTATCCATACGGGTAGTGGGTCGACTCAAAACAAACCAGAAAGATCACATAAGAATAATAAAATAAACTATAGATCTAATATTAGCCCAATATATCATTTAAATAAATCGCCGAAGTTTACCAAATCCGTCGATTTGATAATCCTCATATTTATTTACGTAACATACCGTTCCAAGATTACACCCAACCTAAAGCACATAGCACATAATTACTATATAGTATATATCATAGTTTAATAAATTCCTCATATATATCGTCAAATTGGCCAGATTTCCCGATATATACACTCGCAATCTATTACACTTTACATATACTACAACCTATGGGCGTCGTAGGATACGATGCCCACTAATATATTCATTTCATATAGCCAAATAACCCGGTTCAACCTTTCGGTTAAGTGGTTATTTAGTTATAGAAAACGCCTATATTAATCGTCATATATCCGTGACAACACGAACGTCACAAATAGTAACTTACCTGAACTCGAGTGACAACGATCTCGCATAACTCAATAAGTTTATCCGTCATATATCCGAAATGACATTTTATTAAACGTTTAATAATTGTCGGGAGTTTCCCGTTTTATAACACAATTTTTATAATAATAATACGTTCAATAATATTATGCCACTTTCGTAGCCTAATATATATCTAATTGTATTATTTATAATACGACTCGTGATTATTATTATTATTAATATACGCGCTTATATAGTTATATATACGTTATTCACGTATATATATTCATATAAACGTTCATATTATCAATAATTATTATTACGAGTTTTATTATTTTCGTTTTAATTTTAATAGTTATTGAGTCATACGAAATGGTCACATGTCCGAGTCATGACTCTCGGCTCATTGTCCAAGTCCAATAATATAAGTAAAAGTCATAAAATAATACATCTCCGTCCAAACAATCTCAAACCACGTGCTACAACATGAGGGTCCGACTACGGCACCCGACTAACCTATCTCCGTCAATCTAACGACCGTCTCACAATCGGTCCCCAATATCTCTTTTCGTCAACAACTTCACAATATCACAATAATTCCCTTGTCGAGGCCACAAAAGGTCTCGACCCAACAAGAGCATTCGGCCGAAAATATAATGCCACAACAATGTCCAAAATTAAGTTCACAAATGTTACAAGAAATAACATCAACAAGGTTAATGTTTGGGTCGGTTTACCAAGCCAAACCCGAGCCCTCGACTCACTTGAGTCACGGCTCAATACCATGAGTCACAAGGACTCGAACCAAACATACAATAATCACATAGCTCCCAAGAGCACAATAAGGTAACCATTCGACCCATTCGACCCATATGGTCATTCGGCAACAACAATAACTACACGGCTAAAAGCCGCGACCCACAAGGGTCGAATCACAACAAATCTACGAGCTCGAGACTCGAACCACGACCAAACGAGAACCCCCATACGGGTCTCGGCGTGGTCATACGAGCAACCAACGGAAACCCCGAGACCTCATGGGTCTCGGTTAGCTCGGGTCGAAGGTCAACACCATCGATAACAACCAACAACAAAACCAAGGGATCCAAAGCCTCACAAAGGCTCGAATCAAAATAAGCCGAGAGCATAAGCTCTCGGTTCCGAGTCAACCACAACCAAAACCAAGAAACCCGGATACCAAACGTAATATTAATCATCAAAACATCATTTCCCATTAAAATCAATTCGATTCCCATCGAAATAATCCGTGTAGCCACGGATTAGTACCAATTCGTGGCACCCAAAACCCGAAAATAACTCCTTCTCACCTTCTTGGACCTCCAAATGAACGGATCTAGTAAAGGTAATAAAAACTCGAATGGATCTTTAAAGTTTGGTGGTGTTAATAGTGGTTCTAGGGTATGTATGATATACCAAATGAAAGAGGATGGAGAGAGGAAGAAGATGGTGGTATTTATTTTGTTGGGTGGTCGGAGTAGCGGCGGTGGTGGCCGAGTTTGGTGGTCGGCGGCTAGGTTAAATTGATGGGGAAGAGATGAGTTAGAGAGAGAGATAGAAAAGTGAGGGTGAGTGTGTGTGTGGGTGAACCGGACCAAACACACTTTTATTATTTTTTTATTTTATTTTTTTTAAAAGGTTAATAAGAATAATAAGAATAATAATAATAATAATAATAATAATAATAATAATAATAATAATAATAATATTATTATTACTGTGTGGAGCGGGTAACGCGGGTAAATGTAAAAACACGTGGCCCGAACCCGAACTCATTTTAAACTTTAATATCACTCGAGAACATCTCGTAACTAATTAAAAATATAATCGGACTCGTTAAGACGAATCACAAACTTTTGTTAGGTAATCCTAGTGCCAAAGTCAACGTAGTACCAAGTGAGAATTCAAATATACATCACCGAACATTAAATCAAAAATGAATTATGAACATAATTCACGAATTCCATAACGTCATTAATTAAAAATATCCATAAAATAGGTCTTACAAGTTCGTTGTGAAATGAAAATTTCAAATAAAAATTATAAACGAACTTTAATCGTAATGCGGGTTTTTAAAATAACTCCCTAAACTGCCGGTTGTCACATCCTCCCAGTCTCAGAAGGAAACCCGTCCCGGGTTTCACTCGGAAAAATTCATCTACGAAGTGAAAAGCTTCGGATATCTCTTCCTGAACTCGTCCTCACGTTCCCACATAAATTCTGGTCCATGTCGGGAATTCCAACGAACCTTGACGAGCGGGATGCGACTTCGCTTGAGTCGTTTAACTTCACGATCTAAAATCTCAATTGGCTCCTCCGCGAAATTCAATTTCTCATCAATACGAATATCCCTCATTGGAATGACGGGCATTTCATCAGAAAGACATTTCTTCAGATTACTCACATGGAACACGTCGTGAACTTTACTCAGTTCATGTGGTAATTCCAACCTATAAGCCACGGGCCCAATTCTTTCTAAGATCAAGAATGGTCCAATGTAGCGTAGGTTGAGTTTACCACGTTTCCCGAAACGTATTACACCTTTCCAAGGTGAGACTTTCAGCATTACTTTGTCTCAAACCTGGAACTCTAAAGGTTTACGTCTCTGATCGGCGTAGCTCTTCTGCCTATCTCTAGCCGCTTGCAACCGATCACGAATCTGAGCTACTTTCTCTGTAGTTTCTAAAATAAGCTCAGGGCCTGTAAGTTGACTATCTCCAACTTCCGCCCAACCAATAGGTGAACGACACTTTCTGCCATATAAAGCTTCGAATGGTGCAGCCTTAAGACTTGTGTGGTAGCTGTTATTATAGGAGAATTCCGCAAGGGGTAAATACTTCTCCCAGCCTTTACCAAAGTCTATGATGCATGCACGAAGCATATCATCTAATGTCTGAATGGTCCTCTCACTTTGACCATCGGTTTGGGGATGATATGCAGTACTCATATCAAGTCTCGTCCCCAAAGCCGTTTGAAGTGATCGCCACAAAGCTGACGTAAAACGACTATCACGATCCGAAATAATAGATATCGGGACTCCATGTCGCGAAATAATTTCCTTCACATATAACCTCGCAAGCTTATCCACACTATCATCTTCACTAATAGCTAAGAAATGAGCAGACTTTGTCAGACGATCCACAATTACCCAGATAGCGTCACAACCGCTAGCTGTCCTCGGTAATTTGGTAATGAAGTCCATAGTAATCCGCTCCCATTTCCAGATTGGAAGTTCTGGTTGCGTTATTAATCCTGACGGTCTCTGGTGTTCAGCTTTAACCTTAGCACATGTCAGGCACTTACTAACGTACGATGCTATATCTGCCTTCATATTTGGCCACCAATAGAACTTCTTAAGATCCTGGTACATTTTATCGGAACCAGGATGAATGGAGTACCTTGACTTATGCGACTCATGCATAATCAATTCCCGAATTTCTCCATATAAAGGTACCCAAATCCGATCTCCAAAACATAATAATCCATCAGAACGCTTAACAAATCCTTTCTCATTATCAGCCATCCCAAATATATTCTCGGCAGATCTATTTTCTGCTTTTAACGCTTCCGTTTGAGCTTCAAGTATTTGAGACGGTAATGGCGATACGATAGTCATTCCTAATGACCTAACTCGTAATGGTGGTACTCTTTCCTTTTGACTAAGAGCATCAGCAACAACGTTTGCTTTACCAGGGTGGTAGCGAATTTCACAATCATAATCGCTTAGCAACTCAATCCAACGTCGTTGTCTCATGTTGAGCTCTTTTTTATTTAAGATGTGTTGTAAACTTTTATGGTCAGTAAATACAACACACTTTGTTCCGTATAAGTAATGTCTCCATATTCTTAAAGCAAAAACCACAGCACCGAGCTCCAAATCATGGGTAGTGTAGTTTTTCTCATGCTTTTTGAGCTGTCGGGAAGCATAAGCTATCACCTTCTCTCGTTGCATTAACACGGCTCCCAAACCTTTATGTGAGGCGTCACAATAGACGACGAAATCCTCGTTACCTTCCGGTAATGCTAAGATAGGAGCACTACACAACATTTTCTTAAGCAATTGAAACGCTTCCTCTTCTTTATCTCCCCATTCATACGTAACAATCTTTTGAGTCAATTTGGTCAATGGTTTAGCTATCTTCGAAAATCCCTCAATGAATCTTCGATAATAACCAGCTAAACCCAAAAATTGATGAACTTCGGTTGGGGTTGTAGGTGCAGCCCAATCTTTTATCGCCTCAATCTTAGCAGGATCCACATGGACTCCTTGTCTATCAATCACATGACCCAAAAATTGTACCGTCGGAATCCAAAATTCGCATTTCGAAAACTTGGCATAAAGTTTCTCCTTCCTGAGCAATTCCAAAATGAGTCTTAGATGCTCCTCATGCTCTTTCTCACTCTTTGAATAAATCAGAATGTCATCGATGAATACAATCACAAACTTGTCTAAGTAAGGCTTACACACACGATTCATGAGATCCATGAATATTGTTGGTGCGTTAGTCAACCCAAACGGCATCACCTGAAACTCGTAATGCCCGTAACGGGTTCTGAAAGCCGTTTTCGGAATATCTTCCTCGCGAACTCGAAGTTGATGATATCCCGATCTCAAATCGATCTTCGAATACACACTCGATCCTTGAAGTTGATCGAACAAGTCGTCGATCCTAGGTAACGGGCATCGATTCTTCACCGTTAACTTATTCAACTCTCTATAATCAATACACATACGAAACGATCCATCCTTCTTCTTCACAAATAAGACTGGGGCTCCCCAAGGTGAAGAACTTGGTCTTATGAATCCTTTTTCGGCTAACTCCGCCAATTGTTTCGACAACTCTTCCAGTTCGGTAGGTGCAAGACGATAAGGTGCTCGTGCTACAGGTGCAGCACCAGGTATCAACTCAATCTGAAACTCCACTTGTCTAGTCGGCGGGATTCCCGGCAAATCATCGGGAAACACATCAGGAAAATCACGAACTATAGGCACATCTCCAATGCACCTTTCCTTTTTCTTCGTCTCTCCCTTCTCAGAAATTTGGGCTAAGAAAAGGTAACATCCCTTCTCCATTAGCTTCGGTAACTTTGTGCAAGATATAACTGCTAATCGGGATGGGCTCCTAGAATCCTTTCGGTCTCCCAATATGTTTAGGACTTCCTTTCCGTATGGTACACGCACGATCTTCTCGTCGCAAAGTATGTGAGCACGATACTTCGACAACCAATCCATACCAATGATGACGTCAAAACTTCCTAACGTGACGGGTAGAAGATCTATGTTGAAAGGGTGATTCAAGAAATTTAACGTACAACCGCGAATGATGGTATTAATCCTTTCTATGTTTCCATTTGCTAACTCAATATCATATCCAATTCCTAAGGCCATCGGGGTTTTTTCTAGTAAGGGTGCAAACGTAGTGGACACAAAACTTCTATCGGCACCAGTATCAAATAGTATGGAAGCATAACGATTATTGAGAAGGAACGTACCGGTAACGACGTTCGGATCTTCTCCTCTCTCGTTCCCGAGTGCATGCACTCTTCCCTGAGCAGCTCCAGCTTCCACACGTTGGTCCCCAATATCTTGTCGTCCACGGTTTCCTCCAGCTCCACGGTTTCCATAATTGTACCCATTACCACCCGAGCCTTGATTTCCACGGTTCCGCGATTCTCTACACTTATTCCTATAGTGTCCCTTCTTTCCACACCCATAACAAGTAACATCTGCCTTATTTCTCATCTCAGGAGCAGCTTGAACCATAGCAAGAGGTCGAGCTCTACAGTCCCTAGCTGTGTGTCCTTTCTTTGAGCAATTCTGGCATTTCACACTACACCATCCATTATGATGCTGGTGGCAACGATCACACTTGGGTGCATCACCGTTCTGATTCTTCTTATCTCCATTCCCAATAGCATAAGCCTTAGCTTGTCTCTTGCTTCGGTGCTCATTACTCTTAGAGTGACGGTCTCTCTTTCTCTTTCCATTCTTCTCCTTATCAGCTTCTTCTAATTCCAACGAATCCATAAGTTGTTGAGCAATTGTGATTGCCTCATGGATGTTTGTAGGCCTAGCAGAAATCACATCATTTCTCGTAGCTACAGGCAACCCATCAGTATACCTCTCGATCTTTTGAGTCTCAGTTTTCACCATATCTGGGCACAACAAGGCTAACTCCTGGTAACGACGATTGTAAGTCGCCATATCAGTACCTTTCACCTTATGGTTCCAAAACTCAATCTCTAGCTTCTTGACCTCATTCCTTGGGCAATAAGTCTGAATCAGCAAAGACTTAAATTGCTCCCAAGTCATGGCATAAGCTACATCACTCCCAACTGCATTTCGGTAGTTGTTCCACCAAGTCAAAGCTTCATCCTTGAAAGTAAAAGAAGCAAACTTTACCTTCGCATTCTCCGCACAACCACTGACATTAAACACTGACTCAGTCTTCTCAAGCCATCTGACTAAGTAAACCACTCCTTCAGTTCCACCAAACTCAATGGGTCCACAAATCTTGAACTCCTTGTATTGACATCCATTAGCACGAACAGGTGGAAAAGTTCCAGCAGAATTGTTGGAATGATTTGACTCAGCTAGTAGTTCAGCAACTCTTTGCTCCACGAGTTGGTTGATCATTGCTTGATCCACAGTAGGTGCATTAAGTGGAACATGATCATTGTCTCCCTGAACATCAACATTTTGATTCCTGTTGTTACGGTTAGTGGTGTCCAGGTTGTCAGGAGTAGGGGTTTCAACATTTCGAGTAGGTCGACGACCTCGGCGAACAGGAGTAGTCACAGCAGGACCAGTTCTGGTAGACCTAACAGGGTTTCGACGTGGTGCCATTGATCTGTAACATCATACAAGTTCATGAGTCTCCAATAGAACTTATCGATATGCTCAACAAAACATTTCAACGAAACCAATCATGGAAAGAATAGCAACAATACACCACGTAACATCAATAAAGCGAATAAGGACTCAATTTCCATAACACCAAAAATCACATAATACCATATACTAATAACCATCAACCATACGATAGCGATCTAACATCGTTCCAACTAACGGATAAAACAAAACGTACTAATCGTTCCAAAAGAGACGAATACTGAACAAAATACATCAAAATATGATAAATAGCTTTTCTAACCGAACACTCCTCGGTTAAGAAAGCAACCATACAGCATAATCCAAGCAACTAGCCACGCTGCTGGCGGAGGCTCCTCAGCTCCTGCCTCAAGCCATCAAGATCCCTCCATAACGATCCTAGCTCCACGCTATGGGTGTCTCGGTCTCTCTTGAGGTCAGCCACCTCCTTCTCTAGCTCGGCATTCCTTTGCCATAGCTTGCGGTCGGCCTCACGAGCAGTAACAAATCCTCGCTGCAAACTATCGATATGCTCGTGGACATCCATCAAAACTCTCCTCAGCTCAGTAGTCCTGCCCACAACGACAGTCAAGTCAACTCTCAAATCTGCTAAAAACTCTCCAATAACTCTCTCAAGTCGATCCGATACACGTGCAACTCTGTCACTAAGCTCAGTAATCCGAGCCCACAACCTGCCAACCTCACCCAATTCTGCATGCTCAGCAGAAACCTCAGAAGATGCATCCGACTCAACGGGACTACCAAGTGGCAACTCAAACAAGAACGGATGATCAGGTGAATCAGGCTCAAACGGGTGTACAGGTGAATCAGGCTCCTCAGCCTGAGCTGGTGGTAATAACTCATCATCATCATCATCAGGCATCTCATCCTCCTGAGGGTCATCCTCCTCCTCAGGGTCATCATCATCACCCTGCTCAGCCTCCTGAGGGTCATCCTCCCGCTCAGGGTCATCAGCCTCATCCTCACCCTCGTACTCCTCCTCCTCCTCATCGGAAGAGTACCTCATCACTCGTCGTCTCCTACTAGGTGAACCATGTGGAGATGTAGTAGGTGATCTTGGACGACGACGCAATGATGTGGGTGGCGCTTCAGACAGAAGAGAGTGAGCATCAATCTGTAAAGGTGATGGAGTAGGGCGTACCGACATGCGCGCCGTAGCTCGGTGGGCAAAGCGTGGTGCCACACGAGCCAAAGCCTGATGAAGAGTAAGCTGCCTCGATGTACCAGGGAGCCCTAAAGAAGATGAGGGTCCCTGCGTAGATGCAGCAGGTAGTGCCGAAGTAGAAGTTGCCTGTGATACAGTAGCTAAAGACATGGCCATCTGGTAAGGGTCATCAGATGCCATAATGAACTGTGCAGGTAAAACCGGTGCAGTAAGAATATCCTCGACGACATCGGGCATATGGGAGGCCATAGTCTGTGTCAACGGCGTAGGGTAGGTGTAAATGTTTCAAAACAACTAAATCACAACTCATAATACCATACCAAATATACTCATCAAACAGTTCAATATATAATCTCAATAAAAGAATTTCAAACACCGCATTACTAAAATGTATATAAAACATATAGACCATATAAATCCTCGAGAACGCCATCTTATCACTAAAATCCATAAACCTCAAATCATCTCAATAATTCCCAAATCTAACAATCATCTCAAATATCTCATAATACCTCAAATAATAGAAGATGCTTCGGCTTGGCGGGCTGGCGGGCGGTGGTCAAGGATCATTTTCTATAAAAATACGGTTATAGTTTAGGCGTTTATTTACCTAGTTCTCTATAACCTTGGCTCTGATACCAATCTGTAACACCCCCAAAATTTGATACAGCGGAAGACTCAACAAGCTTTCGGGGTGCTACGGGGATTGGTATCCAACACAAGACAATATAGAACGAGATAAAGTAAACAAAATAAAAACACAACCAAAACGGGGTTTTAAGGTTTACATTTATCCCAACATACTTCAGAGTCAGGCCCAAAATAAAGTAACAATAGGTCCAAATTTAATTATCAGAGTTTAGAAAAATAGATCCATGAACCGTGTGCCTTGGCCGAGCCTTCCATTCCAAGCATGCATCTCAACACTTAATTACCTGAGAAAACGTGCTAAAAGTCAGATTTCGCTGGTGAGATCATAGGTTTAAATTCAACTAACAATATAGTGGACATATACGCAAAACGCTTGCTAGCTAGACTAAGGATTCGCTAAAATCCTGCGGATACCCTCCGCTCCAACAAAACACACGGATACCCTTCCGTACTAACATAGATATTCGGGTAGCCCCCACAATACCAATAATAACTCGGATAACCTCCGGAATATTAATAACCTATAGGTGCACACTATAGTATCTAAATAAGTCAACCTTGAATAGTACACACAACATATATGCGACTAAAGCTGACAATCCACCAATAACCAAATGAGTCAACCTTGAATAGTACACACGACATGTGTGACTAAAGCTGACAATAGATCCTAGTCCATACGCATAGCAAGTTTAGAAAGAATATAAAAGCGATAATAGTCCACGTAAAATGATTTGCACGTTTCTCACCCCAATGATTGAAAACATAGTTCAAGAGTAAAAAGTGGGGCTATGACTCACCTCAAGTCCAGAAATTATCAAGTAGTAGTCGGTAGAATTAAGATGTATGACAACTCACGAAACAGCAACTACGGACTTGGCACGACCTAACAATATTAACTCTTTCAGAAATCATTTCCTCAAATATATAATATTCCCAAACCCGGACGAGAATCCGTTTTATTTCCAAAAATCCATTTCGTATTAGTTTGGTGTATTTGCGTTTGGTATCCATACGGGTAGTGGGTCGACTCAAAACAAACCAGAAAGATCACATAAGAATAATAAAATAAACTATAGATCTAATATTAGCCCAATATATCATTTAAATAAATCGCCGAAGTTTACCAAATCCGTCGATTTGATAATCCTCATATTTATTTACGTAACATACCGTTCCAAGATTACACCCAACCTAAAGCACATAGCACATAATTACTATATAGTATATATCATAGTTTAATAAATTCCTCATTTATATCGTCAAATTGGCCAGATTTCCCGATATATACACTCGCAATCTATTACACTTTACATATACTACAACCTATGGGCGTCGTAGGATACGATGCCCACTAATATATTCATTTCATATAGCCAAATAACCCGGTTCAACCTTTCGGTTAAGTGGTTATTTAGTTATAGAAAACGCCTATATTAATCGTCATATATCCGTGACAACACGAACGTCACAAATAGTAACTTACCTGAACTCGAGTGACAACGATCTCGCATAACTCAATAAGTTTATCCGTCATATATCCGAAATGACATTTTATTAAACGTTTAATAATTGTCGGGAGTTTCCCGTATTATAACACAATTTTTATAATAATAATACGTTCAATAATATTATGCCACTTTCGTAGCCTAATATATATCTAATTGTATTATTTATAATACGACTCGTGATTATTATTATTATTAATATACGCGCTTATATAGTTATATATACGTTATTCACGTATATATATTCATATAAACGTTCATATTATCAATAATTATTATTACGAGTTTTATTATTTTCGTTTTAATTTTAATAGTTATTGAGTCATACGAAATGGTCACATGTCCGAGTCATGACTCTCGGCTCATTGTCCAAGTCCAATAATATAAGTAAAAGTCATAAAATAATACATCTCCGTCCAAACAATCTCAAACCACGTGCTACAACATGAGGGTCCAACTACGGCACCCGACTAACCTATCTCCGTCAATCTAACGACCGTCTCACAATCGGTCCCCAATATCTCTTTTCGTCAACAACTTCACAATATCACAATAATTCCCTTGTCGAGGCCACAAAAGGTCTCGACCCAACAAGAGCATTCGGCCGAAAATATAATGCCACAACAATGTCCAAAATTAAGTTCACAAATGTTACAAGAAATAACATCAACAAGGTTAATGTTTGGGTCGGTTTACCAAGCCAAACCCGAGCCCTCGACTCACTTGAGTCACGGCTCAATACCACGAGTCACAAGGACTCGAACCAAACATACAATAATCACATAGCTCCCAAGAGCACAATAAGGTAACCATTCGACCCATTCGACCCATATGGTCATTCGGCAACAACAATAACTACACGGCTAAAAGCCGCGACCCACAAGGGTCGAATCACAACAAATCTACGAGCTCGAGACTCGAACCACGACCAAACGAGAACCCCCATACGGGTCTCGGCGTGGTCATACGAGCAACCAACGGAAACCCCGAGACCTCATGGGTCTCGGTTAGCTCGGGTCGAAGGTCAACACCATCGATAACAACCAACAACAAAACCAAGGGATCCAAAGCCTCACAAAGGCTCGAATCAAAATAAGCCGAGAGCATAAGCTCTCGGTTCCGAGTCAACCACAACCAAAACCAAGAAACCCGGATACCAAACGTAATATTAATCATCAAAACATCATTTCCCATTAAAATCAATTCGATTCCCATCGAAATAATCCGTGTAGCCACGGATTAGTACCAATTCGTGGCACCCAAAACCCGAAAATAACTCCTTCTCACCTTCTTGGACCTCCAAATGAACGGATCTAGTAAAGGTAATAAAAACTTGAATGGATCTTTAAAGTTTGGTGGTGTTAATAGTGGTTCTAGGGTATGTATGATATACCAAATGAAAAAGGATGGAGAGAGGAAGAAGATGGTGGTATTTATTTTGTTGGGTGGTCGGAGTAGCGGCGGTGGTGGCCGAGTTTGGTGGTCGGCGGCTAGGTTAAATTGATGGGGAAGAGATGAGTTAGAGAGAGAGATAGAAAAGTGAGGGTGAGTGTGTGTGTGGGTGAACCGGACCAAACACACCTTTATTATTATTATTATTATTATTTTTAAAAAGGTTAATAATAATAATAATAATAATAATAATAATAATAATAATAATAATAATATTACTGTGTGGAGCGGGTAACGCGGGTAAATGTAAAAACATGTGGCCCGAACCCGAACTCATTTTAAACTTTAATATCACTCGAGAACATCTCATAACTAATTAAAAATATAATCGGACTCGTTAAGACGAATCACAAACTTTTGTTAGGTAATCCTAGTGCCAAAGTCAACGTAGTACCAAGTGAGAATTCAAATATACATCACCGAACATTAAATCAAAAATGAATTATGAACATAATTCACGAATTCCATAACGTCATTAATTAAAAATATCCATAAAATAGGTCTTACAAGTTCGTTGTGAAATGAAAATTTCAAATAAAAATTATAAACAAACTTTAATCGTAATGCGGGTTTTTAAAATAACTCCCTAAACTGCCGGTTGTCACATAGACTCACTCACATTTTACAAAATTTCTCCCACATAATGAGTGAGTGAGTCTAGCACTCCAGGCTAATTAGTAATCATACATATATGAAGTGGGCTTTAAATTTGTGGTACCAAATGCGTTTCTAGTTTTCAAACCCATCGTAGTTATCAATCATTTAGTGGAACATGGGATGCTTGAACCATCTACCATGGGGGAGCTAAGCTTAGATAAGAGAATATGTTTTGTTTTCTTGCCGAAAGCTGGATGAATAAGTTTTTGGCCGAAGAAAAAAGTTGACCAGTAATGGAAAGAGTTTCAACCTCTAGGAATTTGGTTTTGGCGACTAAAACGGTGATCTTTTGATGTAAAAAGAACCTCTTATAATTTATGAATTCACTTATTATCGTTTCTTTGTTTTACCATAACTAAAACATGCCATTCAAGATATAATCCCTCGAAAAGACGTATAAAGTCGTTTTGTTTAAAGATGACGCTAAAATTGGATACTACATTGAAATAGCTTGGAGGCAAGAAAAGAAAGTTGCGACGTATCAATCTCTTTTCATAAGAAGCAAAAACAATAATAGTTGTTTTCGACTGTTATTTCGTAAAATAATAGTGCACAAATTTTGTGTGGCGTGTTGAATGGTAACATGTCGTTGACGTGAAGGTGATAGGTTTGGTGACCATTACACCTAGTATTGCATGAGGCTGGTGTAACACCCCCAAAATACCGCAGCGGAAGACTGTGTCACTTGGGGTGCTACTTCATAATACAAAGTACAAGTTATAGAAAACGACCTCTAAATGAGACGTTTTGAAAAGTTACCATTCGGTTAATGAATTCAAAGTTACAAACATGAGATTCCAAATATGATACATAAATGTATACAAAATGTTTTGAATGGTAAATGATAAAAAGCGTAAGTCTTCAGAATATGCAGCTTGACTCTAAGTTCCACGCACTGGCTATCGCCTTACTAACCTGAGATAAACATGCTAAAGTGTCAACACAATGGTTGGTGAGTTCATAGAGTTGGTCTTAAAATAGTTGAAAAGTCTATAAAGAATGTTCACACAGCAAAGGGATTGTTAATCCACTCAGTTGCAAGTCCCGCCCATAACAACACTTGCAACCTGTGTGTTCACAACCTACTGCTAAATATATAGTATGATTAAGACATGTATAAGTTCATCACAACAATTAAGCAATTAGTCGTAAGTCTCTACTTCATCTCCGAAGACCTCACTTTTATGATGTATCCAACATTCGTAAATGTTTGGAAGTATCAAAGCTAATGGTCATCCAACAACTTAATTTGGAGCCACTAGATAGCCTCAATGGTCATCCAACAACTTAATTTGGAGCCACAGGAAGTCTTAATGGTCATCCAACAACTTAATTTGGAGCCACTGGAAGTCTCACAATTAAGTATAACACGCAGTTAAGTATAACACAATCATGTATATATGATATCAAGTATAATGCAATCAAGTATAAGACAATCAAGTATAAAACAATCAAGTATAATACAATCAAGTATAAATGTTTTGAGTATTTGTACAAGTAAGCAAGTAGTTGAGCATGTATCTCCCCCAAAGAGTTAAAAAAAAATATAAAAAGAGTAGGGGCTATGACTCACCTTAAATCTATGTAATGAGAAATGAAAGTGGTAGTCGAATCGCGAAAGTCTCTAAGAGCAGCCTATAATAGAACGTTGTGACTTAGGTTTGGAGTAATGTCTAAGAATACGAAGAATTGCCTATATATGTCTTGCATATAGTTCATGATGTACTACTTAGTATATAGTGTAAGTCGTTGAATATAAGTGGTTTATGAAACATGTATAGTTTGTATATCGCTTACTACCGTTCGGGCCGACATAATTCAGAAGTCATGGAGTAAACGTTCGAGGAGCCTGGACACTTTAATTCGTAAATCCACAACTCATCTCGACGGCTTACTTAATGAACTCCTCACATGAGGCTCCCTACTATTGTAGTATTTGATAAAATATATATAAGTTTTTTATCTTTAAAAGTTATATGGTCTTTAGCCGTGGCTTTGCCGTGACCTTGGTCATTGTTACCATGGTCTTGAGACTCAACCTTGGCTTTAGCCATGGTTGTGGTCTTGGCTTTAGGTCATTAGACCTCTTGGTCTTAGTAAACCATAACTATTATATAGTGACTTTGATATATAAAATAGTTGTTAAGAAACTGAAGAAAATCTTATTCGTTATTGGTTTTCTGGATACGTGCTCCTGAGTTTTTGAAGAAAACGTGATTCCGGACAACTTCGTGGTTTAACTTTTTCATGAAACGGACCAGAAGGGCCTCTTTTTGCGTGTTTAAGGTTCTGTCACAGAAGGTTTTTAGGCAGTTTTGCCGTAAAGTTTTGGTAACTTCAAATGGTCATAACTTTTGGCTCGGGTACTCGTTTTGGGTGATTCAAATTGCTATGTTTTCCTTGTTAAGTCCTCTTTAACAGTAAGAAAGTGTCAAATATCATATTTATACTATTTTGGTCGTGGTTCTCCCTAAAAGTCACTAGTTTACTTGTTTAAATAACATAAGTTAACATATATATATCATAACTTGTTTTACTAGTTTTTATACATCATGAACATAATACAAAGACCATAAATAGAATGAAAGAAATATAATAAGCATGAAAATGATATTGAGCAAGAAAGTGTAATAGGGTTTCTTACAACTTTTGGCTTTCTAAAGAAAGGAAGTCAAATATGAAACTAGGACACTAAACCTATGCTTACAAACCCTTCACCACAACTCTTGAAACCCTTGCTAGCCTTGATATAGACCTTGTGAAAACCTTACTAACTCAGCCCCTAATCACCTTGTGTAGCTCCTAATTCAACCATGGAATCACCAAATAAACTCTTGATTCATGTAGAGACTAACTATGCCTTCAACTTTGGTATGTAACTTATAACTTAGAAATCAAAGGATCATGGTTTATGGATTTGTTGTTGAGTGTTTGGAATGAAGAGAAAGGAAGAGGATGAAGTTGCTATTTATAGTGAAGATGAGGAGGTTAGGAAAGCTCCTAGGAAGGTGCCTAAACTTGGTGACCAAGTTTTACTTGGAGCCTAAGTTTAACACAAGGCTTGAGATCAAGACACATGGGGTGGTGACTCCCCCCCCCTATGGCGGTTCACTAAGGATAAGGGAGGATGAGTTGGTCTTTGGTGATATTATCCTAGTTACTTAGTTGGTTTTGACTCCGTAAAATGCTAACCGTAAGTTGTTAAGTCACGAAACGTAAAACCGGGTATCCTAAAAATATGAAACTTGAAAGAATGACTAAACTTGTCAATATACTCTATAATAAAATATAAAATGAGTGGTAGGTTCTATTGGGTTGCTCAAACCCTGCTAAAACTGGAAACACGGGTCTAAAACACGTAAAACGTACGAAAGTTGCGTAAAATTGAGAAAAGTCAAATGTAACTTTTCTAATAGGATAATAATGACTTAAAATGACCTATAATGTCTAGGCTGGGCTCAGTATAGTGTTGGTTGGTATTTAATGTCTTTAAACTTAAAACCGAAGCCTAAAAATCAAGGAATGATTTATAGAATCAAGGAATGATTTTTGGTCAAAGGAGGAGGGAAAAATATGTTTACTTATTCTAAAAATGTGAAAACTCAAATTGTCTTAGAAACGCGGTGCAGGTATAGGCTAAGGTTACGGCTAAGTAAAAATGATTAAAAACGAAAATTCCTGTTTCTCACGGTCGAGGTTTATTTGGTCACGTTTTTCTCAGTAATGATTAATTCTCAAATAAATCATGAGTGTATCAAACATTTTTCTGATGCGGGGAAAATTAACGCGGTCGAGTTTCGTTATGCGTAGGATTTTTAATGACGTTTTACCCTAAAACGTGTAGTTCCTTAATAACTTTCGCGAAAATGATCTGATGAGTGTCAAACTTTTATTTTGCCATGGAAATGATTTATCACACGAGAATATGAAATAAAAATCAAATTTCAGGAAATGAATAGTGAAAGTGAATAGTAAAAATGAATAGTAAAAATAAATAGTGAAATTTTCGTGAATAGAAGTTAACCTGAAAATGTGAATTGTTACAGTCTCTACCCCTTAAAGAGAACTTCGTCCCGAAGTTCAGTTGATGTTAACTACTTACGGTGTGTCTAAGAGAATTTGGGGTTTCAGGATCTCTAAAATAGTGGTGTTCACTCTGATTCGTATAAGGTTGTGGTTAAGGAGTCGTATCGGATACAAATAAGCCCACTAATTTATAACTCATTACTTACATAAAGAAGCGTCCAAATTTATGTAATTAAAGGATCATAAACTCATGGTTCGCTGATTTACAATTTCTTTATTTAAATAAAGAGGCGTCCCAATCCATTTAAATAAGGAGATTCTAAATTTTCCTACTTAAGAATTTCCGACACAAAAACTGACTTTCTGAGACAGATAGTAAGATAATCAAGTCATCAAATCCCTAAAGCTAAGCAATAAAATTATTTAACTCAAACCTTATGTCTCATCAAACAAGAACTGTCATAAGATCAAGTTAAATAATTAGTTATTACTGAGCTCCATATTTTTAATGACTCGACTAAACTCTGGGTTCCTTATAATACTAAAGTCCTAGCATCTAACAGCGTGGAACTAAAGAAACAACTAACAAAAAACATATGCGTATATAGTGTGTGTAAGGCAAATAAAGAGGAAGGTCTTAACGTATATAGCAGTTATAGTCTAGGCACTAAATGCAACCTAGTTCTCTATAACCAAGGCTCTGGTACCAATCTGTAACACCCCCAAAATACCGCAGCGGAAGACTGTGTCACTTGGGGTGCTACTTCATAATACAAAGTACAAGTTATATAAAACGACCTCTAAATGAGACGTTTTGAAAAGTTACCATTCGATTAATGAATTCAAAGTTACAAACATGAGATTCCAAATATGATACATAAATGTATACAAAATGTTTGGAATGGTAAATGATAAAAAGCGTAAGTCTTCAGAATTTGCAACTTGACTCTAAGTTCCACGCACTAGCTATCGCCTTACTAACCTGAGATAAACATGCTAAAGTGTCAACACAATGGTTGGTGAGTTCATAGAGTTTGTCTTAAAATAGTTGAAAAGTCTATAAAGAATGTTCACACAGCAAAGGCATTGTGAATCCACTCAGTTGCAAGTCCCGCCCATAACAACACTTGCAACCTATGTGTTCACAACCCACTGCTAAATATATAGTATGATTAAGACATGTATAAGTTCATCACAACAATTAAGCAATTAGTCGTGAGTCTCTACTTCATCTCCGAAGAACTCACTTTTATGATGTATCCAACATTCATAAATGTTAGGATGTATCAAAGCTAATGGTCATCCAATAACTTAATTTGGAGCAACTAGATAGCCTCAATGGTCATCCAACAACTTAATTTGGAGCCACTGGAAGTCTCAATGGTCATATAACAACTTAATTTGGAGCCACTGGAAGTCTTACAATTAAGTATAACGCAGTTAAGTATAACACAATCATGTATATATGAAATCAAGTATAATGCAATCAAGTATAAGACAATCAAGTATAAAACAATCAAGTATAATACAATCAAGTATAAATGTTTTGAGTATTTGTACAAGTAAGCAAGTAGTTGAGCATGTATCTCCCCCAAAGAGTTAAAACAAGTATAAAAAGAGTAGGGGCTATGACTCACCTTAAGTCTATGTAATGAGAAATGAAAGTGGTAGTCGAATCGCGAAAGTCTCTAAGAGCAGCCTATAATAGAACGTTGCGACTTAGGTTTGGAATAATGTCTAAGAATACGAAGAATTGCCTATATATGTCTTGCATATAGTTCATGATGTACTACTTAGTATATAGTGTAAGTCGTTGAATATAAGTGGTTTATGAAACATGTATAGTTTGTATATCGCTTACTACCGTTTGGGCCGACATAATTCAGAAGTCATGGAGTAAACGTTCGAAGAGCCAGGACACTTTAATTCGTAAATCCACAACTCATTTCGACGGCTTACTTAATGAACTCCTCACATGAGGCTCCCTACTATTGTAGTATTTGATAAAAAAATATATAAGTTTTTGATCTTTAAAAGTTATATGGTCTTTAGCAGTGGCTTTGCCGTGACCTTGGTCATTGTTACCATGGTCTTGAGACTCAACCTTGGCTTTAGCCATGGTTGTGGTCTTGGCTTTAGGTCATTAGACCTCTTGGTCTTAGTAAACCATAACTATTATATAGTGACTTTGATATATAAAATAGCTGTTAAGAAACTGAAGAAAATCTTATTAATTTATTAGTTTTCTGGATACGTGCTCCTGAGTTTTTGAAGAAAACGTGATTCCGGACAACTTTCGTGGTTTAACTTTTTCATGAAACGGACCAGAAGGGCCTCTTTTTGCGTGTTTAAGGTTCTGTCACAGAAGGTTTGTAGGCAGTTTTGCCGTAAAGTTTTGGTAACTTCAAATGGTCATAACTTTTGACTCGGGTACTCGTTTTGGGTGATTCAAATTGCTATGTTTTCCTTGTTAAGTCCTATTTAACAGTAAGTAAGTGTCCAATATCATATTTATACTATTTTGGTCGTGGTTCTCCATAAAAGTCACTAGTTTACTTGTTTAAATAACATAAGTTAACATATATATACCATAACTTGTTTTACTAGTTTTTATACATCATGAACATAATACAAAGACCATATATAGCATGAAAGAAACATAATAAGCATGAAAATGATATTGAGCAAGAAAGTGTAATAGGGTTTCTTACAACTTTTGGCTTTCTAAAGAAAGGAAGTCAAATATGAAACTAGGACACTAAACCTATGCTTACAAACCCTTCACCACAACTCTTGAAACCCTTGCTAGCCTTGATATAGACCTTGTGAAAACCTTATTAACTCAGCCCCTAATCACCTTGTGTAGCTCCTAATTCAACCATGGAATCACTAAACAAACTCTTGATTCATGTAGAGACTAACTATGCCTTCAACTTTGGTATGTAACTTATAACTTAGAAATCAAAAGATCATGGTTTATGGATTTGTTGTTGAGTGTTTGGAATGAAGAGAAAGGAAGAGGATGAGGTTGCTATTTATAGTGAAGATGAGGAGGTTAGGAAAGCTCCTAGGAAGGTGCCTAAACTTGGTGACCAAGTTTTACTTGGAGCCTAAGTTTAACACAAGGCTTGAGATCAAGACACATGGGGTGGTGACTTCCCCCCTATGGCGGTTCAATAAGTTTAAGGGAGGATGAGTTGGTCTTTGGTGATATTATCCTAGTTACTTAGTTAGTTTTGACTCCGTAAAATGCTAACCGTAAGTTGTTAAGTCACGAAACGTAAAACCGGGTATCCTAAAAATATGAAACTTGAAAAAATAACTAAACTTTTCAATATACTCCATAATAAAATATAAAATGAGTGGTAGGTTCTATTGGGTTGCTCAAACCCTGCTAAAACTGGAAACACGGGTCTAAAACGCGTAATACGTAAAACGTACGAAAGTTGCGTAAAATTGAGAAAAATAAAATGTAACTTTTCTAATAGGATAATAATGACTTAAAATGACCTATAATGTCTAGGCTGGGCTCAGTATAATGTTGGTTGGTATTTAATGTCTTTAAACTTAAAATCGTAAGCCTGAAAATCAAGGAATGATTTATAGAATCAAGGAATGATTTTTGGTCAAAGGAGGAGGGAAAAATATGTTGACTTATTCCAAAAATGTGAAAACTCAAATTGTCTTATAAACGCGGTGCAGGTATAGGCTAAGGTTACGGCTAAGTAAAAATGCTTAAAAACGAAAATTCCTGTTTTTCACGGCCGAGGTTTATTTGGTCACGTTTTTCTCAGTAATGATTAATTCTCAAATAAATTATGAGTGTATCAAACATTTTTCTGATGCGGGGAAAATTAACGCGGTCGAGTTTCGTTGTGCGTAAGATTTTTGAATGACGTTTTACCCTAAAACGTGTAGTTCCTTAATAACTTTCGCGAAAATGATCTGATGAGTGTCAAACTTTTGTTTTGCCATGGAAATGAGTTATCACACGAGAATATGAAATAAAAATCAAATTTCGGAAAATGAATAGTGAAAGTGAATAGTAAAAATGAATAGTAAAAATGAATAGTGAAATTTTCGTGAATAGAAGTTAACCTGAAAATGTGAATTGTTACAGCTGGTGGTGATGTTGGTGGTGGAGAAAGATTTGGTGTGGCGTTGACTTAAAGCTAATGATGTTGGTCGTGGCTACACCAGTCTAATATTGAGTAACCCAACTTAATTATTAAATGTGTGATAATTGTAATTTTTACTGGTTTATACTAGGGGTGTGCATCGGGCCGGAAACCGACCCGTCCCGACGAAGCCCAATCCCGAAAGTGGCCGGAATCATAAACCGAGTCCCGACCCGAAAGTGTTCGGTATAGTCGGTTTCGGTATCGGTCGGAATCGGTTTGTCGGTATCAGTCGGAATCGGCTTGTCTTTTCTCGGTTTTTGGCTCGTCCCAACCCGTCCCATCCTGACCCGAGTCCTGAGATCACAGAAAACTCGAACCGAGTAGCAGTCGGTCGGAATCGGTCGGGATCGGTTTGTCGATATCGGAATCGGACGTTGATGAGGCGAAAAATGGTCCGTTTTTAGAGGGTCATTTAAGCCCGAATCCGAATTTATTTGATCAAATATTGCCCTAAATCGTTCCTTTTGTGATTTTAGGTACTTGGAGAGTGAATTCTGGAAAAGAAGCCATTTTGGACGTTTTTGGAGCATAAAAGTGAAGAAAATGGCAAAGTCTAAATTTTCCATGCTGGGAACAGTACATGAAGGCGTCAAGAGTAACTCATGACGGCGTCAAACCTCAAGAATAAAAATCCGTAGTTGATGACGGCGTCACACAGGGCGTCAGAAGTAGATCAAGGCCGTCCGAGGAAGTATTTGGCGGCGAGATGACGGTGTCACACCTTTGTTCTTGACGCCGTCACCCCTATTTTCCTATATATAGTTTTCTAGTTTTTCACATAAAAAAGGAGAAGTTTTGGAGAAACCCTAAAGACGATTTTGGTGCAACTTTTACAGGTTTTTCAAGGGTTCCAAACCCTTGATACCTTGCATTGTAATTGAGATAAGTGTTCTTCTAATTCAATCAATATGTCTATGTGTTGGTTGTCTATATCTTGTTCTTGTCTCAATTCCATTATGCTAGGCTAGATCTCTTTTGTGATTGCTTAGATCTAATGAAACCTAGATATTGATTATGTGTTGATTACTTGTTTATTCTTGTTTTGGATGAATGATTTTATATGTTAGGCTTAAGAAAACTGGCAGATCTCCAAATGGTAACATGCTTGAACGTCTTAAGAAACATGAACCGAGGCGTACTAGGTCTTTATTGGTTGTATTTAATGCATGAGCCACTGTTTACAATCCCTATAGTTGTGCTGGGCATGGTGTAGGAGGAGATAAGAGCTCATAGAATTGGGGAGTTATGTATGCCACCCCATGAATGGTATTAAGGAATACAATCCGTCATCCATACAATTATAACAAGTAATTAACGTGTAAAAGATATCTAGGGAGTAGTGAAGTCTAAGTAAACACATTTTCCCCAATTACTGCTCACAACCTTAGTATAATTAGTTTAATTTCATTTTTAGTATTTTATTTTGATTGCATCTTAGTTTTGGGTTAGTTGAATAGCAACTAATTCCGCCCACTCTTCCAAAACCCGAGAATTTTACTTGCTTTCATAAAAAATATAAAAACACAAAAATAATCATCCCTCACCTTTAGAACTAGTAATTAGGCTTTCTAATCCTAGCGACACTATTCCTAAGCTGAATGATCAATCCCCCGGTACTTGTCACTATACTATACTACAACGATCAGGTACACTGCCTGGTGGGGGTTGTAAGCTTCTCGAGATCCCTCGAGAGGTAAAGCCTGTTGCGATTCCCACGCATCAAGTTTTTGGCGCCGCTGCCGGGGAATAGTTATTGTCTAGGTTAGAATTTCTTTTTATTAGGACTACTTGCTAGATTCCTTTCTAGTAAGATTTTATTTTTATTTTTAGGTCTTCTTTAGTCTATCTTATTTCTTCGTGCCTTTGTTCGTAACTCTTTACCATCCGACATCATGGAAGGTGGTAACATCTTTGAACCCGTCATCCCACCACAACAAAACCCACCACTAGAACCCCTTAGGCCCCGAACCTTAGGAGAGTATTCCCGACCTAGCCACCAAGGCTACCGAAACACCATTGAGCTCACCGGAGACAATGTGACCCCCTTGCGATCCGACACCATCCGGTTGGTGCAAAGCGGATGTGCATTCCATGGACTTCGTTCCGAAGATCCAAACCAACATCTTAAGGACTTCCTCAAAATCGTAGATTCCATAGACCTAGGTGTTGAAACTAGAGAGACTACCCGTTTACGCCTATTCCAATTCTCTCTACGGGATCAAGCTAGTCAATGGCTTGAGCGTTTACCCGCGGGATCCATCACCACATGGGATGATCTCACCACTCGTTTCCTTGCTCAATTTTTCCCACCGGGGAGAACTACTAAGCTTAGGAATGACATCTTGATGTTCCAACAACGTCAAAATAAATCTCTTTATGAAGCATGGACTCGTTTCAAGGACTTACTCGAAAAAGTCCCTCATCATGGCATAGATCTTTGGCTCCAAGTCCAAATTTTTTATGACCATATCGACATCTCCACGAGGCGAACCATTGACCAATCGGCCGGTGGTAAGCTACGTGATCTTAGTGCGGAACAATCATGGGAACTCATAGAAGATCTTGCTCTCTATGACAACGAAAGTTGGAATCCCGTGATTTGAACGAAACGGTCAAGGCAATATCTTTGCCTTCGAACAATTCTAGCACTCCCAACCGTAGGATCATGGAACTTGAAGGTCGAGTCAAGTCTCTCATGAAATCTTACGAAGCTCATAAACCTTCAAGCCAAGTAAGCAGAATCGCCTCTACATGCAAACTATGCAATGGCCCTCATGAGACCCATAACTGCATGGAACTTCCAAAACGTGCTTATAACGAATTCACATCATCACACGTAGGTCAGGGTCCTCGAACTTCTGCCGAAGCCTATGAGGCATGGAAGGATAAACCTGATTTTAGAAGGTACCAAACGTGAAGCGTATCCTTCAATGACTCCTCACCACTCACTTGGTCCGAGCATTTTCCGTCACAAGGTATCCCTAGGCAAAGCTGTGAAGATACTTTAAAAAAATTCATTCTATCTCAAGAACTACAGCTCACTACGCTCGAGGCAAAATTTAAACAACAGCAGGCTGACGTGAACAACAAGATTTGTAATCTGTTGACTGCTATCAAAGAGCATATTGATAATAAGCCCATTCACATTGATGAGGTTAAATCTTCTACCGTCATGAGTCCACCAGCCTCCCCTGTAAAAATAAAAAGTCCTAGCAAGTTATTCAAACATCTATCTCCTAACGGAAAAGAACCTGTCAACCCCCCTGGACCAATCCACTTCGTAAACACCATCACCACAATATCTGCTTCAACATCCAACCCAACCCAACAACAAACAAACAAATTCAGTCAGACAGCGAAAGATGAGACCTCAAGGGTTGACCATGCTTCGGCAAGGAAACCTACCGACTCACCCGAGCAATACACCGCGCAAGAATCCGACAAACCGGATGAAAGGAAAGAGAAATCGGAAGAGCATGAGAAAGATCCAACTGTTTTGGGTAAATCTATTATAGAAGAATCCGAGAGAAAAATAGAGGATGTTATTAGTGAGAGTAGTATTAAGGTTAAGGAGCGTAGTCCTAAAGTTTTCAAAATCCCCTGTACCATTAGAGAAAAGCTCTTAACCGATAGCCATATAGATCATAGCTTCCCCATCAACATAATCCCCCTTTCCCTATACCACAAAACCTTCCCAGAGCACATTACGTGCGAGAGAGTAATAGAAAATTTATCAATTAGTATTGGAGAGTTTGTTTACAATACTGACCTCACCGTGGTTGATGACGTGAACCCTTTCACCAATCAAACGTTAACCCACCTTGTCCTTGGGATACCATTTATCAATGAATCGGGAGCAATCCTTGATGAGAAAGATGGTAGTGTAGTACTCACCAATGGTGTTAGGAAGGTAATTCATCGTAGGGATAGTGAGGAGGTGTACGAGTATCGTCCCTCTCTTGAGGGGAATCTATATGGGTCAAAGGATGGAGAGTTGGGGAAGATAAGACGACGTGATCCGAATAATCTCAAAATCCCTTGCATGATCGGTCATAAGTACTTCGATAACATATACATTAATGTATTCCTGCCAAAGAATTTTATGTCATTGTTTCATTATAACAATATCTGCAGATGGGGGATGATTTACAAGGGAGAGAAAGTGGTTGGTAAGGATCATGAAATCCAGGTGTTCGTAGGAAATATGGCATTCCCTATGGAATTCACGATTGTGGACAACATAGAGGACTATGTCGACCCTAGGTTATCACAAGTCGTCTTTGGAGCACCCTTTTGTGAAATCACTAATTTAATAGTGGATGACTTGAACGGAATCATGACCTTCACTGATGGGATTAGGAGGATTTCATACCAAACGCCATACAAGAGAAAAGACCTTAAGGGAATAGATTGTGACGGGCTTGATATGATGAGCTCCCAACTTATCTTGTGTGATGAAGATGTTAGGAGAGGGTGTAGAAATATTTCTGATTTATCATGTGGATTCTTTAAGAATGTTAGTAAGCTTGGTTCTAAGTATCGACAAGATGTTTTCGAATTCGAAGATCCGAAGTACTTGCACTATGAAAGCGATACTAGTTTAGAAGACGACCTAGAGAGTGGAACCAATGATGAAATCACGTAGTGACCCATGACCTTGAGTCTAGCTACAAGACTCGTAAATAAAGAAAATCGCTTCTTGGGAGGCAACCCATGTTTTGTGTGATTTTATTTGTTTGATTGTTATTTGCTTCCGTATGCATGTTGTATTTTTATTGTTGGTTGATCATGTCTCTAAATTAAAATGTGGAAATACTTTACTATGTTGTTTTGCCTAGTCTTAACTCCAACCTAAAAGTATTTTTGCAAAAAATAAGTGTAAGGGGAAACCCCAAATATGTTTTCAAGAAACAAACCGATCATGATTCTCCACAATATTAAATGAACATGTATATTCGTATTTGTTAGAGTCAAATGCTTGTATTGAGTCATAATGAAGTTTTGCAGGATTTTCCAGGAAGTAGGACCAAGTTTTTCCAGAAATTTTACGGAAACTTAACATAAGAATTTCTGCAGGCCCATTCTGACGGCGTCAGGGGTTTACTCTTGACGGCGTCAGGAGTTAAAATCTGGAAATTTTACCGGTTTTGTTTTTCTAACGGAGTCTTATGGTTTTTGTGAATTATTAAATTTTATAATCTCCAGGAAATCTGCAAACTTCATTCCACAAGCATTATATCTTATCTTGTTTTCTAGGATTTAGTAACTTATATAGGATGCCGCCGATTTTACGCGAGGTTGTCTTGTCTATTTTTGTCAGGATTTACAGGTTATGTTTGACAAGAAGATTTATATTCTGGAATGGAAGCTTTGATTGTTCATTTTCTTGGAGGAAGATTTAACCTGGCCAACCTATAATCCATACCGAGCGAATCAGGGGAGTATTTGATTTCATTCTCTTTACTTTTTCACTTTTACATTCTTTACTTGAACATTGGGGACAATGTTCATCTTAAGTGTAAGGGGAGGGTAAAAAGATGATACCTTACATATGCACTTTCGCTTGAGTTTGTTTTGTTTAATAGTAGATGTGTAATAAAACTATGAGAAATACTTGTTAGTGTAATTTTAGCGCCAAATTTAAAATTTTTTACAACATTTAGGAGTGAAACTTTAGCCATAGCAAGCGTCTCATGGATAGGAGATTGTATGACTAGCACATAACCGTATATTCAGAAAAATTTTCCACCCAAAAATGTTAGGTTCGCCTTTAGATTTGATAGGAAAAGCATTCATTATTAGTGCTTATGAGTGTACCGGTAGCATTTAGATTCTAGAACTTGCGTTAGTGATGCATCCCGAGACCGCTAGTGAGACTACATTCGTGTGGTAGGATTTACTACATGATAAGAGGCATTAGGATCACCCTTGTGTTAAACCCGTATTATAATTACTTGACCATTTAAGTCATATTACTTGGCTAGTTAAGTCAACTAATTTTTCCCACATCCTTAGCGTTGTACTCATTTTTAGTACACGAAACCCCTAGTACACCCCTCCGAGCCTATCTTTTCGTTTCTAACTTTAAGCATTTTACTTAAAGAAAGAATTTGTTACACCCCACTTAAATGTACAACCAAATCGCCTTAGCCTTCCGTGTATGCGCTCATTTTTAGTGCATTATTGTTATTTGTTAAACCCTAAGTTAACTTTCTAATTGATTACATGGTTGCTAAGTCGAGTCATATCCTTGTACATATTGTTTTGGGACGATTGGGACTCATGGGTAAGTACTTATTTTATGGAGTAATGGGGAAGAACATCATTTATTACCCCCATATATACGTTAATCTTAAAAGTGCTCCAAGTGTTTTGATTTTCTTTATTCGAGTCATTAGAATAGTTTAATGTAAAGTATGTAAAGATTCAAGTGTAAGGGGAATGTTCATTCCCTATGATGTATTATTTTGGATGGTAGGGTAAGAGTGTATGCAAAAAAAAAAAAAAAAAAAAAAAAAAAAAAAAAAAAAAAAAAAAAAATCAAGAAAAAGAAAAAAAATAGAAAAAGGAAAAAGAGAGAAAAAACATACGGACTACCATCCCTTTTCATTCTATGTTCATTTTATGTTTTTAGTTATTTTTCATTTATTAGCTTAAGTCGAGTCTAGTCTTGGCTTAGCAACGCCATATTGTACATGTAATTAACCAAGATTGTTAACTCGCCACCAGTAAAACTTCCTTTATCCAACAAAACCGTGTAATTCATATCCCTATACCTAACGTTACAACCCTTTAAAAGACCTCATTGATAGTTTATCCTAGGTGCTTACGCCATGTGGTGGAGGTTTGATCCTTTCCCAAGCCTATGGTAATCTATTTTGCTATGACAGGTAGTGAGAGATATCTTCCATTTCCATAATGTTATATTACTTTATTACACCCGAGAGATGTGAGTATCTAAACACTATTTGTGAGGTGCTTGTATATGACCTCCGTGCTTGTCTATTGGTCTTTAGTGGAACGATTATTTGTTGTAATTACTTTTATATTAGTGTTAAATGACCCCTAACTTGTCTTTTGAGTAGAATAAAAGCGCATTTGCTTGAGGACAAGCAAATCTCAAGTGTAAGGGTATATGATGAGGCGAAAAATGGTCCGTTTTTAGGGGGTCATTTAAGCCCGAATCCGAATTTATTTGATCAAATATTGCCCTAAATCGTTCCTTTTGTGATTTTAGGTACTTGGAGAGTGAATTCTGGAAAAGAAGCCATTTTGGACTTTTTTGGAGCATAAAAGTGAAGAAAACGGCAAAGTCTAAATTTTCCATGCTGGGAACAGTACATGAAAGTGTCAAGAGTAACTCATGACGGCGTCAAACCTCAAGAATAAAAATCCATAGTTGATGACGGCGTCACACAGGGCGTCAGAAGTAGATCAAGGCCGTCCGAGGAAGTATTTGGCGGCGAGATGACGGCGTCACACCTTTGTTCTTGACGCCGTCACCCCTATTTTCCTATATATAGTTTTCTAGTTTTTCACATAAAAAAGGAGAAGTTTTGGAGAAACCCTAAAGACGATTTTGGTGCAACTTTTACAGGTTTTTCAAGGGTTTCAAACCCTTGATACCTTGCATTGTAATTGAGATAAGTGTTCTTCTAATTCAATCAATATGTCTATGTGTTGGTTGTCTATATCTTGTTCTTGTCTCAATTCCATTATGCTAGGCTAGATCTCTTTTGTGTTTGCTTAGATCTAATGAAACCTAGATATTGATTATGTGTTGATTACTTGTTTATTCTTGTTTTGGATGAATGATTTTATATGTTAGGCTTAAGAAAACTGGCAGATCTCCAAATGGTAACATGCTTGAACGTCTTAAGAAACATGAACCGAGGCGTACTAGGTCTTTATTGGTTGTATTTAATGCATGAGTCACTGTTTACAATCCCTATAGTTGTGCTGGGCATGGTGTAGGAGGAGATAAGAGCTCATAGAATTGGGGAGTTATGTATGCCACCCCATGAATGGTATTAAGGAATACAATCCGTCATCCATACAATTATAACAAGTAATTAACGTGTAAAAGATATCTAGGGAGTAGTGAAGTCTAAGTAAACACATTTTCCCCAATTACTGCTCACAACCTTAGTATAATTAGTTTAATTTCATTTTTAGTATTTTATTTTGATTGCATATTAGTTTTGGGTTAGTTGAATAGCAACTAATTCCGCCCACTCTTCCAAAACCCGAGAATTTTACTTGCTTTCATAAAAAATATAAAAATACAAAAATAATCATCCCTCACCTTTAGAACTAGTAATTAGGCTTTCTAATCCTAGCGACACTATTCCTAAGCTGAACGATCAATCCCCCAGTACTTGTCGCTATACTATACTACAACGATCAGGTACACTGCCTGGTGGGGGTTGTAAGCTTCTCGAGATCCCTCGAGAGGTAAAGCCTGTTGCGATTCCCACGCATCAGACGTTGGGAGGCAGGCGGTTTTGCTCAGCCCTAGTTTATACAGTCACTTTAAGAAAATACTAAAATTAGAACAAAAATATATATTTGTTGTCAAAATGGGTTACCAAACTTGATTGTTAAGTCATTTCAGCAACACTTACTCAAATATTTATAAAGACAAGTTTAGTTTTCCTAAACATATAGTACAAGATACTTTCTTTATTCGTTGAGTATTGCGTTTCTTTGAATGTGAATATTATCGTGTATTTAGCTGATAATCATACATATGTGAAGTGGGTCTTAAATTTGCGGTACCAAATGCATTTCTACCCCATCGTACTTCTCAATCATTTCGTGGAACCTGGCATGCTTGAACCCTCTACCATGGCAGAGCTAAGCTTAGATAAGAGAATATGTTTCGTTTTTTTTTTTTGGCGAAACTAGACCAACGAGAAAAAGGGTTTGACCGAAGGCAAAAAGTTGACGAGTATGAAAAGAGTTGCAACCTCTAGGATTTGGTTTTGGGGATTAAAACGGTGATCTTTTAATGTAAAATGAACATCTTATAATTTATGAATTCACTTATTATCATTTCTTTCTTTTACCATAACTAAAACATGCCACACAAGATAGAATATCTCGAAAAGACGTACAAAGTCTTTTTGTTTAAAGAGGACGCTAAAATTGCCTATCACATCAAAGTAGTTTCGAGGCAAGAAAAGAAAGTTGTGACATATCAATCGCTTGTCATAAGAGGAAAAACAATCAAAGATGTTTTCATCCGTTATTTAATACTATGGGTTTGGTGGTGACCACTACACCTGTTTGGTGGTGTGTTGAATGGTGATGTGGTGCTAACATGAAAGTGACATGTTTGATAACCATTACACCCAGTCTTACATGAAGCTAGTGGTGATGTTGGTGGTGAAGAAGGATCTTGTGTGGTTCGGATTTGGCGGTAGTGATGTTGGTCGATGTTACACCCCGTCTAATAATGTGTTCACACAACATAATTATTACAAAAGTTGTGGTAATAGTAATTTCTATTGGTTTATACATTAACTTTAAGAAAATACTAAATTTTGAATATATATATATATATATATATATATATATATATATATATATATATATATATATATATATATGTTGTTGTTGATAGTATTTTTTGTGTTATTAATTTATAGTTTAATTAAATAGTTAACGAAACGAATTCACCTAACTTCATTTTTAAGTCATTTCAGCAACACTTACTCAAATATTTATAAAGACATGTTTGTTTTTTCGAAACATATACTACAAGATCCTTTCTCAGTATTATCATATATTTGGCTTGTTTCTAGTGTATGCTTTGTTTTGAGTCCCACATCGGTAAAAAAAAAAAAAAAAAAAAAAAAAAAAAAAAAAAAAAAAAAAAAAAACATGGGTAACTTTATATATTTTGTTGTATTTAGTTGATATAAATTGAGATGAGTATTATATTGTACAAGTTTGATCAACTTTTGAACAAGATAAAATATTCAAATGTTGATTAACGTGTGATACAATCAATTTAAGTTCTCAATTTTTATTTCCTTTTGTTATGTTCTCAAAGTTCTCAATTTTTATTTCTTTTTGTTATGTTCTCAAATGTGATGTTTGATTGTACTTGAGCAAAGTAATTGAATAAGGTTACACATGCTTGTATCGACAAAATTAGGCTAATAAGCCGATACATATGTGAAGTGAGTTTTAAATTTGTGGTGCTAAATGCAATTCAACCGCATCGTAGTTCTGAGTCATTTCGTGGAACTTGTTGTGCTTGAACCATCCACCACGGGGGAGCTGGGCTTACATAAAAGAATATGTTTCAATTTTTTATTTTTTATTTATTTTTTATTAGTATTATCATTTTATTTTTATTTTTTTGACGAAAGCTGTACCAACGAGATAAAGTTTTTGGCCGAAGACCAAAAGTTGAGTATTGAAAAGAGTTCCTCGCGGATTTGGTTTGGAGATTAAAACCATGGTCTTTTGATGTAAAAGAAACCTCTTATATTTTTTTATGTAAAAGACGTATGAAGTCTCTTTTTGTTTAAAGCGTACGCTATAATTGCCTACTACATCAAAGTAGTTTCGAGGCAAGAAAAGAAAGTAGCGACGTATCAATCGCTTGTCATGTGAAACAAAAACAATAAAAGCTTGTTCACAATACTCCAGAGGAAGACAGCACTCCTTTACACTAGCATATTATACCTGTTTTCGACCCGTTATTTCATAAAATAGAAGTGCAAAAATATAATACTACTAAACTATTATTACTCGAAAGTTCCCAAGAGGGATTATACATATTTTCAATCCGAAATAAAGCTACACACTAAAATTACAGGAGGAAAGGATTATCTACAGTTGTTTGAAATCAGTTTTCTTTTCAAACTCTTGAATCACATTTTTAACATTAAGTACGCAACAGGAAAATAAACACACAAGCAAAGCAACGGCCGTTTGCCTTGCAGGAAGGAACCTGAAGGACTTCTTTCCATGGCTCATTTTGACCATTAGTATCACTATTCGTCTTCTAGGGATTGCACACTGTATCGACGTTTCATTTCTGTAACAACAAACATGAATCTACAAGATGTATAACTAACCATCTGTGTGTGCAAGTACATGAAACTTAGATAATAATTTTTTTTAGAATGGCTTGTTAGTTGTTAGTGGTTCTGGTAGCAGTGACATCCAATTGGGCAGTATGCTGACCCTGAAATTCGCTTGTACTTCCTCCTATTCCGCCTGAAGGGGTAAAAGTCTTGGGTGGGACTCGGACTTGAGACCTCCTATAGCCAAACCTCCATTCCCCATGCCCCTAAGGAATCTTGGTGGCCAACTGAGCTAGCTTAGTTGGTTAACTTAGATAGATAATCATATTTGAATGGAAAATAATCAAATGAACTGAATAAAGGTGGCAATCGAACATTTCAACACCATATTATGAGTAAACCCCCTCGTTTTTTAGATTCATAGTTCTAATACTACAAACAGTAATAAACACCTGGTCTAAAACTATATAATAGAACCAAAAGACAGACCGACATTGATAAGATGGTCGTGGTATGTTGTACAAATTTTCAGTAATGGTTCTGGTATGTTGTCCCATACCCCGCTCCGGCGGGATTGGGTAAGTTGTTGCTATTGGTTATGGTCTATTGTACAAATTTTCACATATGTATATTTGCAGGAGGCAACTCCAAAAAAATGCGTGCAACAATCAGTGACCCATAATAATTATGATAATAATGATACCAATAAGTATATTTTAATAATGATGCCATTCCGATATTAACCTAAGGCTAAAAAGAGGGGTTGGTGAGTCACTCACCGTCACCTCAGCTTTCTCTCTCCTCTCACTTCCACTCACTCTCTCTCACCATACATCCGTTTTGGTTACCCTCTCTCACCTTTATAAAAATATACCCGACTAAATGCATCACACACACTCACAAACCAAATATTTAATTATAAAACCGTACCACTTTTTCAGCACTCATTATGGTGAGTAACTCACCAAACTAGCGCATTTTGGCCATGGCTTGGCTTTGGTGTTTTGGTTGATTTGGCCGTGACTTACTCACCAAAAGGTGAGTTTGTCGTTACTCCTGTTAGCCTAAGTAGTGTTTCTAAGTTGTATTGGTAGAAATCAAGGGAATACTGAAACTATATTATCATATTTACTAAATAACTGAGATTACAAATGATTAAATAGAAAATAAAAGACAAAACCCTAAGTGCAACGGGCCTAAACAAGTGGGTTGGGCCTATAGGCCTTATTAGCTAACACCCCCCCTCTCAAACTCACAATGCTACATTGAGAGTTTGACAAGAAAACTCCAAAATCAGGCAGACACGTGCAGACCGACAAATGTAGATTCAGCAGCAGAGAGATCCGAACAGAGGTAAACGAAGAGCAGAAGCAGCAGACAAATACAAATTCAGCGGCAGAGAGATCCGAACAGAGGTAGACGAATAGCAGATTCAGGCAGCAGACAGATTCAGATTAAGATTAAAACAAGGCAGAACCAGATGCAAAGCCACGTGTGGAATCAGACATATGCATAACCAAACAGATCCAGAGCATAACCATAACATAAATTGGATTGACACCCTTTTTACAAATTCTTGCTTTATTAACCTACTTTTACCATAAATCCCTTGGGACGATTTCGACTTACACACCTTTATTATTACGGACGAGTATACTTGCTCGTATGTGTTATATAGATAATCGGTAGAATCGTGTTTTATAAATTTTAAAACTTGCACACGTGGTAGCACATCATCTCTCAATGTCTTATGTTGCATTATGATCAAACTATTTAACAAACCATAAAGAACGTCTAAATAATATTTTGGTGTCACTACGTGAAAGTTAAAGTAAACATTTTTATTTCACATAAGTTTCAATTTTATTTACACATAGGTCATGTTTAGGAATACGTTGTCATACTCACATATTACTTTCTCGATTCACTAATTACTCACTGTGAGTTTTATAGCCCCACTCCTACATGTTTTACTACTCGTTTTAAATAACTTTAGGGTGAAAATACATGCTCGTTTAGTTAAATACATTACTCGTTTATTTAAATATATTACTCGTTTTACTAAAATGCATGCTCGTTTAGTTAAATACATTACTCATTTTACTAAAATGCATGCTCGTTTACTTAAACACATTACTCGTTTACTTATTACATGCTCAATTACTTTCTTTCAGACACAAGTCCTTAAAACTCTTACGTATTTCCTACATACCAAATGTACTAATCAACAAGACCAAATGAACTGGTCAACAAGACCAAATGTACTGGTCAACAAGACCAAATGAACTGGTTAACAAGACCGAATGTACTTATCGAACAATTACACACAAACAACCGAATGTACTGGTCAAACAAACATTAAATCTTGTGGTCCACACTACTTTACTACTTACTTAAACCTATGAACTCACCAAATTTATATTGACTCGTTTTAGCACGTATTTATGAGGTTCTTAGACGCACATGCATGGTTTGCATATGGAGCATTAATATTAGAGACATTTTGCGATATCGTCATGGTAAAGACTTATTGCATATTTACGTTCGATTGTGAAACAAAAACTTCTTTTCATTTTGTAAATTTTGGATTATGACTTTGGAGAACATTACTTCTTTAATCGAACGTATATTTTCAAACGACTCATGTAGAGGTCGTTCAATGTAACGGTAAATTTGTTTCTATGAAAGTCACGCCCCGATATCTTCCGCTGCGATATTTTGGGGGTGTGAAAATAAGGGTGTTCAAAAAACCCGAGAAACCGACAAACCGAGCCAAACCGCTTAATTCGAAACCGGAAAAACCCGCTTATCACAGTTAGGTTACGGTTTTTAGTTTTATATATCCGCGGTCCCTAGCTATAACACTCGTGATTGCATGGAACTCCCCGAACAAACATTTACGAATTATGCATTCTCACGTACCGACATACAAGAGGGAGAGGATCAGCAACAAAAGAGTCTAAGAGCTAAATTCATGATACCCGACAGGGACCATTTATGTAATTAACTCTAAAATTAATGAGCGTGGCGAACAAGTGCAAATATAAACTTAAAAATAATAAATTAAAGGGATAATCCCAAAAATGCTCAAGTTGCCCAATTGATTTGCTATTTTGCCCTTCGCTCAGAAAGTTTCGAAACTACCCATAGGGCAACCGGGCAACTTTTTTTAACCAACGAGGGGACGCCAAGTGTCCGAAATTTTGGATAACACGTGTATTTTTTGGGCGACACGTGTATTTTTTAGGCAACTTGAGACACTTGGCGTCTTATGGTTTGAAACACTAGAGTTGCTCGATTGCCCAGTGGGTAGTTTCGGAACTTTCTAATTTAAGGGCAAAAAACAAATCAATTGAGCAAGGACATTTTTGGGATTACCCCTAAATTAAAATTACAAAACGAAAAAGAGAGGCTTTTAGCGAAAATCGATCTGTTGGTGTTTAGTTTCATATATTTTGGGTTTGAAATTCTTTGTATATTCACACCTAGTTTGTTTTCAGGATGACGTCATTCTCTAGTGTTGTTTTCTTATGCCTTTTACTTGTAACCACTCTTCTACTCGCCAAAGTAACTACTGGTGACCTGGATAATGATTATGATGAAACCTACAAGGCATCAAATGCCTCTTCTACTTGGGATGTTTTAGACCAGGAGTATCAGCATTACCGGCTTTGGGGGCTTGTAAGTTTTCTATCATGCATCTTCTTTCATAATATACCAAAATCTCTTTCGAACTTCTTATATCAGTTTTTGCAGTATCGCAATTCATCATTAACCAAAACAGCCACAAGTATGAAGAAACTGAACAAGGCGCTGACCCATCAAGAGTGCCGGATTAAAATGGCTGCGTGGCTGCTTTTCGGGCCTGAAAAAGCCCGGTCAAATCTCCTTGCTGTTAGATCCCCTCATCTTTTAATGGATGACGACCTCCAATGTGTCGAGTCTACAGTAAGATACCACAAACTTCATATAGTAAATTGTCTACTTTATATTTTGTAATCTTTCGTTTTCACTTATGAGATTGTTTTTTTGGAAGGTCCAATCCTTTGTGAAACAATGTGGTGTGCTATATGTGGACGCAGTCATGCACCGTAGATGGTTTTCTAACATCTGCCGCTATGCTCCTAACAAGCAAGGAATAGAAATGGCATTTTTTGCTGCTTGTGTATTCACCAGAGTAAGTGGTGCGTATAATGATTATGATGAACCCCGCAAGGCCTCAAATGCCTCTACTTGGGAGGTTTTAGAAGCAATTGCTAACAGTACCACCAGCTTTCATCGCTCCACTGCCGTAAGTTTCAAGGACCCCCAACTCTACCGGCTTTGGGGAAATGTAAGTTTTTTGTGATCATCATTTTTAAGATGATTTTCTTTACTACGACTCATCATTTTCATATTGCTTATATTTGTTTCATTGTGTTTTTGCAGTATCGTAATTCTTAAGATCAAAAACGCTCTCAACCATGAAGACTCTGGATCATATATTCTCTGCTAAAGAGTATGTCAGCAGCCGGATTAAAATGGCTGCTATTATTCTTTTTGGTCCTGAAAAAGCCTGGTCAACCCTCCATTCGCCTCAACGGCCCGGGTCACACTTTGTGGATGATTGGCATTTGGCAGTGCTTCCATTATACGGTACATATTCCAAACATTAATATTACTAATAAATAAAATTAACTATTTGGGATTTTCGGATTTAACATAGCTTCTTATTCTTCGTCAACAACTAAGTCCTGTTAATTAGTTATGGCTTGGCATCTTAGATGCAAGCTTTGTGCTATTAAAAAAAAAAAAAAAAAAAAAAAAAAAAAAAAAAAAAAAAAAAAAAAAAAAGTTGAACAACATGTGAGGTCATAACTGCTCTTGAGAATTGAAGTTCTCATTGCACCTTAATGTTTGACTAGTTGTGATATTTATATGGAACCACATGTTTAGGCTTTTTTTGCAACATTTTAAATGTTCTTATTCATGATATATAGACTAAATATGGTCATTTTTAATTTAGAGGATGAAAACTCATTAACTTATCTGTTTTTATTGATTAACAACATGTACTTGATTGAGCATATATAATCCCTTCGTTTTACACGCAATACTTATGTCCATTTCACACCTAAACATCAGTAGCATTGTGAACATGCATGAAAAAGACATGGTGCGACATATTAGGTTTACATCATAACACTTAATAATAACAAGAAGCTACTTAAAACTTCACGCTATAAACCGGTCAAGAAACACCATTGCGTAGTCCATGAATTTGTTACATCATTTGTAGTTGCCAGAAAGAAATATGACTACGAGCTTAATATAAACATATATGTTTTTACTTTTCCCTTCTATATATTTTGTGATTGTTCATTTTCTAACTGAAATTGGTATAATTGAAGGTGAAACTATTTGTGTACCGTTGTGACTTTCGGTCCCTGAATGGGTTGCTGCGCATGACATCCTTGGCTAATCTGTGCAATAATGTGGATGACAAGGCAGCAATAAGGGATGCATTCATTGCTGCCTGTGGCATAGAAGATATTAAGCCATATGGTAACCACATTATAGCATTTACCTTTTCATTTGTTTATGCAAGTAAATTAATGATCAATACAAGGGTCTCGTTTAAATGTCATAGATGAGATTAATAGACATGGAATCATATGTTGTTACTTAATTATTTTTTCCAACTAACTTCGATGAGTGCCTAAAATGGCATATACCCTCTTTTAAGGTGCCTTAGATCTGAGAATAGTGGAAATACTAATGAGTGCCTAATTTTATTTATAACCACAGCTATTAATGTGAAAAATCCGACTATAAAAGTCATCCCCGCGCCTATCCGTGGCTCTTCAGAGTATTGTGAACGTGTTACCATGAAAGGTGCAGCTAGAGTGACCATCAGGAGTTTTGCCAATATATATCGTGTTTTGGTACGTCCTTCAGAAACATGGGGGTGGCATGACAAGGCCCATATTTGTGTTCACAGGTAAGTAAGAATCAATCCGGCATTTATCTTTATTTTATTGAATGATGACAAATTCTGCCTTACTACACTTTTAACCTTTTTTTAATTGAATTTTGCTTGAAAGGTATTTTGCATTTTAGCGCAACATTTAATCATTTCCCTATTCGCTTAATTATTTAACTTAGAAAGGTGTATGCAGACATGCTTCACAGGGATTATGCCAATGTGAAAAGGATGATTGGAGGCCCCTTGAAAACGAAATGTGGAGTTTTGTCATGTCCCCTTATGATGAACGTTATGTGGATGTGAAGTTTAGAAGTGGAATTTATGGTCATGTTACCTTCTCTCTTGATGAATGTATGTGTTCAAGTCTCTGTGATTTTATTGAATTCGTAGTTTCTGCAAATTATACTGTCTTTTCAGCATTCTTATCCCGTGTTGCAGTACAAGATGGATGGTATTTTGCTTATCTTTCAACTGGAGTCGCTTTACTTTTCTTGGCATCTCGTGATAGCAAGTGGGTTCCATTTTAATACATCAGCTCGTTAACTTTTGAATTTCGGCTGTCATTCTCATACTATGTTTATCAGGTACTTTCTGCCCGCCAATGCTGATTACATTGTAGCCCGCTTTATCAAACTGGTGCTGTGTGTCATCGGAGTTGCATGTATTTTCAGGTCAGTTATGGTTCCTTTTTTGTTTGTGATTTTCTGTTTTTTAATCACTTTCATTCCTTATTAAGTAATAATTAATTTACTCTAGATTTATTTTAAAATATTTTAAACTAGCTTATAGACCCGTCAAATTGACGGGATTTTTAACGGAATTATTAATAAAGGAGTTACAATGTGTAAATAAAGTAACAAATAACAAAGAAAGTAAATAAGATTCAATATTGTTTGATTGAAATAATAAGTAACATGTCAATAATACGATAAACAATTTGGTTTGTAACTATTAAAATAATAAAAAGGCATGTATCATCTGCTCCAACTGGTAGATTGTCTTGAATAGCAAATGTATGCAATCAATGTCTAACACTTGAGTAGTCTATATTCATTCCATGAACACTTATATAACAAAAGTCAAACTATAAAAGCTCAAACGGTTGAAGTACCAATTTTGTTCCTATTTTATACCATTGCTTAACTTGATCCGCCAATTTTGTCACCTCGAAAAATATCTAATATCTCATAAGTAACCTGGGGCACATGAATTTCATTCTCTAGTGTACAACTACTTACTTAGTGAAAAGAATAAATCATATCATTATACCTTACATTAAGAAAACTTACATATTACTCGTAATGTTTTCTTGGTATGTCATATTTAATAATAAAGACTTAATAACATCTTAAACACCAAAAACTTTATTAACCTCAGCAAGGTATGATATCATCATGCCGAAGTAGCGGTAAGTCCTTATCAAGAAGCTTTTGCCTTTCATTGTTGAAAGGCTCTCTCCTCGAGTCCTCGTTTGCATTGCGTACATCTTCTATCAAAACCGAATGAACCCTTTAATCAATTTTCCTGTTTCCACTTTTCTTGAGGAGTGAGTGAACTTGTTTGAAAACCTGTGATTAAATATATTCATTTTGAAAGCGGGTTCAAATAAAGAATGTAGCTAAAAAGAGAATGGGTCAAAACACTATAAACTTTTCTCTAAGGCTTGTTTTAAAAGCTTTCTATTATAGAAATTATAGATAATATTATCATATGCAAAATTAATCAAATCACCATTAAAGGATAGCAAAATCATTACCTGAATAAAAGGCTATCATGGAAGGCTTTGCTAAAATATATGGCGTTAATGGCATATGGCATCTATAACCTGCATGATTACAAAGGAATTAACAAATTAATGATCTATTATTTAACCATTTAAACTAAAAACATACATTAGTAATCAAATAGAGCCATGATGTTTGTGATTTACTAATGTACACTTTGGGATTTATAGCACCTGATCCTTTAAATAATGTATTATTTTATACGCAAGGAGATAAGTGGCTCTAATAAGTATAAATCTCGCCTTAAACGTCCAATAATTTGACATGTAGAAGTGTAAGTGTAGATTCCTTATTCTATAAAACGTGATTAGATTAAGCCTACATCAATTTCCCCATATGAATAAGCAGTAATAGCATATGAAATTCAAGAATTGTTGTCACGTGAAAACATTAAATCAACATTTGTATAATAAAGGGAAAATCTTAACACCTTACCAACGGTATCAAAGTGGCATGTGCTAAAACATAATTAGGCACATGTTTATAGATTACAATTACGATATTCATGAATAAAGTAATGAATAACAACGAAAGTAAACAGGTTCCATTATTTTTAGAAAGGAATAAAAATTATAAGTCAATAATACGATAAACAATTTGGTATGTAACTATTAAAATAATAAACATGTATGTATCATATTCTCCAACTTCGATTGTCTTGAAACGCAAAGGTATGCAGTCAACTTCGAACACTTGAGTAGCCAATGTTGCTCCCCGTAAACACCTAAAAAATGAAAAGAAAAAGCAAAAGTCAAACAAAAAAGAATTTGTTCATAAGATTATATGTAAAGTTAAAAGAATAATAAAAAAACATGTCAGTTTTGTAGTAGTAATATTTAACATTGATCATAAATATTTAAGTACTTCGTAGACAACGTGTAGACGGATTTACATAGAATGTATTTAATAATAGCATCATATTAGACAACCAACGTGAGTATTGCCCAAGAAAAATATATAATAAAATGAACCTATTATAAGATTGAGAGAACAACCTTATCACACTTGATACCTATTTGACATCTATATCCCATTTGTAATGTAAACTACAGAAAGAAAATTTAACTCCAAGCAATTTAGTACAACAAAACTTGTGTTTTGTGTGATAAGAACCCAGTTGTGAAATAACACCTTCCATCTTTATTTTAAAACTTCACAATTTTTATATTTACTAATAGAAAAGATAAACAAACGATTACAATGTTAACAATATGAGTAAATCAAAATTTCACTTAACATGTTAGCCTGGCTATATGTAAGTATAAATATTGGATAGGAACCAAAAATCTGATTATTTAGTCTTCCCAATCTCGATCATGAGATCGGAATGAATTAGGTAACCTGACAACTAAATTACAGTCCTAAAATGTTTACTTCAAACTAATATGTATTAACCTATTCATAAGAAAATGGCCCAAAATTGCAACTACAAAATGAATAGAAAAGGACTAAAAATGAACCCACCTAAACATCATAAGGAATATTTGTGGTCTGTCCATTGCAACTATTTCAGGAATTCTTTTTGCAAGTTATTAAGATATATGAAAAGATATTATACAAATTATAAGCGCCTACATCAACACTTTCATTCCATCAAAAGTTTATACCAACTTTGTTAGAATCATACCAAAAAAGTCATGTATCAAGGAACTAAATCAGATTTGAGCACTACTGCCCACAAACAGCTGCAACCTATACCTCTATGCGACTACCATTGAAGCAGAGTTTAGATGATCAGTAAATGAAACATGAAGAGGTGGGATTTCGCAACATAAAGCATATTAAACTTGTTGAAACACCAAAATTTCACAAGAAAGCATTTTCAATATTATAATTTTTGTATCATCATGCTCTATGATAATGTATTAAATTTTGCTCAATATCTTATATCTCATCGTCTACAATAATACTAAATTACTAATAATAACAATAAGGGCCGATAAATCATTTTAAAGAAACAAACCTGATGAACACATCTATCATTATGGGAGGCATCTATTACTTATTTACTACTTTATTTGCTGATTTACATATCTTTATTTGCTGATTTATATGTTTCCAAACATATTCTGTCTTTTGAATTAACTGGAAAGTTAAATTACAATTTGCTAACAATCATTCAACTCATTGTTCATAGTCAGGGTCTTAAATGACAGAGGTCACTAACATATTCCAAGGCAAGAAGGAGTGAAAAGGAAAAACTTAACCAACATGAGATCAGACGCACCTTGAATCACATGATAACTCGTGACAAAGTGACCCCTTTTATCCCAAACAAACCCTCATCCAGATCCCCTGGGGCACCTCCATTACATCCAGAGTAAAAGCATCCTGTCTAAACAGTAAAACTTCACTCAAACAACTAATAAATCAACAAAAATCCAGTATCTATCCATTAGCAACTTAGCATCATATCTACTGCTATATGTATATGTCATGACTTAGAAAGAAAATCATACACATATTTACACTAAGCATAAGAACCTTAACTACATGGTATGGAAAACCTACAGTCATAACCAACTCTAACAATATCCGGTAATAATAATTTCAATCCAGTGATCCAATAAAAAACTATCACACATTCCAAATTTTATATGCAAGTTGGTTCCAACATCACAATTATATGCATTTAAATTCACCACATCATTGCGTACAAAATTCAGCAAAATAAAGTCAAGAACAAAAAAAACATCACTCAGACAACATTAGTTCATTTAAGCAACAAAAAATCATTGGAACCCGGTTGAGTAACCTTACCTGTTAAGGTGCTGCACGTTGATGTATGAGAAAACTTGACTAAATATCTTAAAAACAATTATTGGGGACACCTGAAATGCATTTATATGAGAGATTAGACATAAAATATAACCTTAGCAGTTGCAACTTAAATGTTCGAATATTGTACATGATGATTCAAATCAAATGTAAGCATGTATATCAACCAAAAAAAGTTTGCTTTCGCTAAAAAGAGCTATAGTGTAAGTATGGACATACAAAGCTCTCTTTCAAAGTGTTGAGAAGAGTGTTGAGACAATCGACCATGCCTTGCCAATGACTGGATTGAGAACCTTTGCCAAAGGACATGTCGGATCTTAGCACTCCATTAGATGTTTGCGGAGCCTGAATTTCACAAAATAAGATAAGTACATGCATCATAGTTAACACTATAGTTTGGATGCATGTTACATTAATGTAACCGGGTTACAGGTGAGGATAAATCAAAGTCACACTACCTGAATATATAAGGTAAGTAATGAACCCAACTCCTTTTTCAAGTTGTCATGAATAATTTGTAGATTTTCTCTACATATGCTATTTAGTTGTTGCTTGAAAAGAAAAGCCGGGTATTTGGCTTCAACTTGACGTACTGCTACCTCAATTGCTACAGCCGCTGCTTTTACACAGAAGACAAACGAAAATAAGCAGTTTAGATTAGAGGGTGCTTGGGATAACTATCTTTTTTGCTTATTTAAGCAGTTTAGAGTGTTTGGCTTAAAAATACGCACTTTTACAGGTTGTAACATGCCAATTTGAAAGTGCTACCCTGAGATTAAACTTATAACTCCAGCATCACATTATACTATATCTCATAAACGATTATCTGCATCTGATACAATGTGACTACAAATAAAAATAAACAGAAGTTAGACAGCCAAGATCATTGCTTCAAAGAGGGTTTTTAAAATTTTCACAAGTTATCTTGACTTTTCACCACAAGTTTCTAATTGATTATTGCATTTCTCTAAATTTGATGACCAATTGTATGGTTAAACTAACAATAATGACTACAAAAATGCACATTGAGGGTTGTTTAGGATTGCTTTGATTGATATAGGAATAAATAAGCCGTATTTTGAAAATATCCAAACGCTTATCTCATTATAAGCGTAACATAATGCTCTTAGCCACACACCCACACAAAAATAATAGTATAGGGCTAATAACGGTTCTTAAACATTAAGATTCAAAAAGGCGGCTATCTTAAAATATCGTTATTTTCCAAGGCTTATAAGATAAAGCCTTTAACTTGAAGATGGTAGTTCGAGGTCTTTGGCCTTTTTTAATGAACTCGAAAGACAAAATAAGAGAAGTTTACAAAGGAAGGTCCTAAATAAGTAGAAATGAAAATTCAGAGGTAGCAACACAAATGAATGTGTGGGTTGAGCAACGGGTCAAAACGGATAAGCTTTGTATCGACAGGTTTAGTTTATTCATAAAACATTCTATCTAAAATTCAAGAACCCTAAAAATCGCAAGCATACTTCATTGTCATCACAAGATTCATAATCAACAACTTGAGGCTCCCTTATTAATTAAATTAGGCTAAATCGAAAACACACTGATTCGAGCTTGCAAAAATGTTTTTTATTTACCTTTGGAGTGAGCTTCACCTTTTTAAGACACCTCAAGGTATATGTAACTCTTTCACTACATTCCTCGTGAACTGCAACCAACATCATGTAAAAGCCAAGTCATGAAAATTGATCATTATTATGGTTTATTATTGGAATGATTTTAGGTTTTACATGTTAATAAAGAAAGTGTGTCACGTACATGAGCAATATAAAGAAAGTGGTCAAAGTTTCATACCAACGTTATTGGTTAGATACACGCCTTAGTGCCCTTGCTATCTGTTTCTCTTCTTCAAGAGGATCACCAATCCTTCCTGTTGCCTAAGAATTCACTCAAATTGCCAATTATCTTGAAGCAAAGACATTGTAATAGCGTATACGATCCTATAACTACACAACAGATATATCACATAATCAGATAAATCATGCATAAGAATGCATAAGAATTATATGTACGTACATATTAAGTATTAGCCCATATGTACCATTCGATATAGAAACTGTATAAATTCATGTACTTTTAATTTTGCAACTTTGATGAGTAATATTTGTGCTTACCATGAGAAAGTGATCAAGTTGCTTGTGGGATCAACAGTCACTCTATCGTCCAGAATGAAATTACAACCTAAAATACCATAAAAGGAAGTCATTATTGTGTATAAAAAAACTTTGAAAGGAATATTTTTTATTATAACAATGGAAATACCAACTGAACGTTAAAAACTCTCTATCAACACAAGCATCAAGAAGTTGCCATGAATGCACATATATAAGCATAATTAAAAATCATATACTTTCAACATACCTATTAAGTACCACTTTTAATTCCGTGACTGCATTATCCATTCTACTATAAAGCTAATCATTAGTAACATACATAAAACAAACTTCTTTAACATACAAATCATATACTTTCAACATACCTATTGTTTTTTAGATGCATGATTAAGTACGTTATAATGAAAGCCATAAAAATTGTTTCTTTATCAATAAGCTAGTAATCGCTCCAATATATGATATCCTTTTTCAGTTATTGTCTTTTGGTTGGTTCATGTGAACGATGCTCATACAAAAATTGCACTCTTTATCATTGTTTTCATCAACTAATACTTTTTTGACATTTCATCAAACACTTAGTGTACATAATGCCCATGACAAAGGCGTTTCATTTCCATCCTACATAGAAACTTCTATAGTGATCAAATCAAATGGTACCAAGTTTTCAAGCTAATAGTTACAAAATGTAATCGTTTATTTTTACCTTCGAAACAATTGTTCTTCACCAAGACATTCATGGATGTTCTTGATTACACATAATCTGCAAAAATATAAAGACAAATTTTTCATAGGTGTTATATGACACATCTAGGGTAATCAAGAAGTAAATACAACATAAAATGTATTATTCAGTAACACATACAAATTATGCAGAGCATGTGATTTGATTTTTCATACTCGGCTGCATCCAAGTCCTAAATTAGTGGGTTTACATGATAAACATAACAAAAATCAGCAATAATGTAATCCAAATCGATTCAGTACAATTGAATATGCACAAAATTAGGAGACAATTACCGATTTGAAGACTCTTTGGCAAGAAAACCCACTGCATAGATCAATTGGCATCGATTCAACTGCTTAGGATTGACGAATCTGGTTAAGCAACAAAACCAATGGCATTGAGCAGACTTGTTAGGGTCGATTCAAATTCAAAAATATAGCTTTTGCCTGATCATTCTCAATTTTAGGGTTTCGGACAGCAAAGATTAACTTTTTGATATGGTTGATTGACTTTTTTGATATGGTTTGAAAATTTTCAAAGATTCGGTTGCAAAGAATTTGAATGCTTTAATTAATTAGCAAAAATAGTGGTGTTGAATGATTTCATAGCAATTTTTATGAAGCATGTTGAAGAAATTGAAGAAAGAAAGTGGTTTGTGAGGAATGAAGAGAGGTGTTGTACGCTATAAATGTACAGCCAATCACAAATGAGACACGTAAGAAAATTAATTATTTGGGCTGCTTCAAAGGGTTGTAAATTATTCTGGTTTATTAGTATAGATAGATAAAAGAAAGGCTAAATCTTTCCAAATTTGAGTAAAATTGGATTATTTTCGTATTCTAATTTAGCCGAGGAAAAAAGTTACAAATACACATATACTTAAGTGCTTTTTCTTCATACTTTTGGACTTGATTGTACACTTAAAAAGAAACGGAGTCTTACACCCATCTTCATTCTCATACAACAAAACCAAAAGAAAAACCCTACAATCCCAAACTCGATCTCACACAAAATCATCTATCACAAACAACATTCTTAAGATTATTTGATGTTATGGTTTCCAAGGTGTTTAACATATCTGCATCCATTGTGTGAGTATCATTTAAGTTTTGATTTTTATCGTGTTTTGATAATGTTTAAGTGATAAACATTTGATAATGTAGTTGTGACTGTAATCCTAATGTGTAGAATGGCGTAATAGAGATATGTACATGTTTAAATAGAAAGCTCTTTAAATGAATAATAAACCATTAATAAGGGTATGTAATTTTGTATCCTCGCGTGTCTAGTTATTTTCTTTAATGCTTTTTAATAATCGTTGAAAAAAGAGTTATGAAAGAAACGATAAAGCTACATGACGCTTATCAAACAAGTTTGTGTGGAGTCTTTGAAATCATTTTGAAGCCGTGTGACCGATGTGATTTTGATGCTCGTTTAAAATGCCTGAGACACACATATATAATGACAAATTGTTAAAACAAAAAGTCAAAACATACACTACAAGAAGATTGGCGCGTCTTTTGTTTTGAGTTTTAAGTCCATATGGGTAAAGAAAAGAAACATTGCTTATGGTTTGGTGGTATCATTACATCTGTTTGGTGGTGTACTGAATGGTGATGTGGTGCTGACCGATGACGTCCAGGTGACAGGTTTGGTGACTATTACACCTAGTTGGTGATGATGTTGGTGGTGAAGAAGGATCTCGTGTGACGTCGATTTGGCGGTAGTGATGTTGGTCGCCGCTACGCCCAGTCTAATAGTGAGTTTACCCAACTTATATTTAAGGTTGTGGTAATAGTAATTTTTACGAGTTTGTATAGTAACTTTAAGAAAATACTAAAATTGGCAAAATTATATATAGTTATTGTGGTATAATAGTATTATTTGTGCTAATAATTGCATATAAGATCTTTTTGTTTTCTTATTACTTTTTGTTGGCATTTTTATATAGTTGTGAGGCTAATTAGTCTTTATCTTTTGAGTAAACTGAATGGAAAAAAAAAAAGAAAATCCTTAAACTTTGTGATTTTTGCGAGAAATGTTCACTTTTTAAAAAAATTGCGAGAAATGTCTCTAACATTTTGGTTTTTTGCGAGTTATGCTCTAGAACAGTTACTGTAGTTGCAAATTCCCCATTTTGGTTAATACTCGTTAATAAACTCGTTAGTCAAAGTCAAACCCCATGCGAAATAACTAATTTACCCTTGTCTTCTTCCCCACTTTTATACTCTTTTCAATTTGCACCTTCACCATAATCAAGAAAATATAATATTTTTGTGCAACTTTATTATCCTTTTGTGTTATTTGACTATTTCGTTTGATAAAATGTATAAATTTGTACCGACTATATAGAGTTGCCAATACCATTGCGGTTCCGGCTATTGTCTATTTTTGTAATGTGTACCTCATTGTATATTTTTGTTCCATCTCTTCAAAATACCCATGAATTTCACGGGTCTTTCAGCTAGTACTAAATATAAAACACAAATAATATATATATATATATATATATATATATATATATATATATATATATATATATATATATAGGGTCCCTTTCTTATGAGAACCATTTTAACTGCAAGAACTGCGAAAACCACCTTTTTACAAATAATAATACATAATGTACATCACTTAATGCTTCATAGCATTTTGTTATTTTTATTAAATTCAAAAGGGTATAATAGTAAAAGACATTTTCATATTATATTTTATTTCTTTTATAATTTCAGTTTTTTATATATCTAAAAATTCGGATTTTTCGTTTTTTTTTTTTTTTTTTTTTTTTTTTTTTTTTTTTTTTTTTTTTTGAGTTCTAACATTTTTTCAAATAGCCATGGTGCATACATGTTTTTTTTTTGTTTTGTTTTTTTTTGTTTTTTTTTTAATACAAATGTGCATACATGTTTTTTTTAGTCAAAATAGTAAAGGTGCATACATGTTTTCAATTAGTCAAAATGCATCCCTGTTTTTTTCCCAAATAGTCAAGGTGCATACATGTTTTTTTTTTGTTAACATTTTTTTTTATCAACCTACCAATACTTTTATAAACGCAAATTAAGAACATAAATCATTATAAAAAGAAAAACAAGATTGATATACTTAAATGTTACATTTCGCTTTATTATAAGTACAAAAAACAATGAAATAATCATATATCTCCAAAGGTCACAAATTATCTTCATGTATAATCGTGTTTATCCAATTCCCGGTCTTGAATGATATCATCATCTTCATCAATCAATCTGAAACAAGTATGCACGAAAATAATTAAACCACAAATAAATAAGAAACGAAAATTAATCACAACAACTTGCATAACGCATATGCACAATCTTGTGTATATTAAACAAATGATATAAACATGTTTTTTAATCATAAATAGTTAAACACAAAACATATATGTTTTATAATCGAAAACACAAAACATATATATTTTATACGTAAACATATAATCCAAACACAAAACATATATGTTTTTTTTAACCTATACTAATCCCAACACAAAACACATGTAATTATAAACACAAAACATACATGTTTTTTTAACCTATACTAATCCCAACACAAAACACATATGTAATCATAAACACAAAACATACATGTTTTTTTTAACCTATACTAATCATAAAGACAACATACGTGTTTAAAAAATCATGTTCTCAAACATATATGGTTTTCATTAGTTAGATCCCACTAATTAAAACATACTAGATACATAAACATGTTAATTAGACCAGAACATCCATGTTTTTATACCTTTAAACATCTATGTTCATATTAACCCTTAATGTTTTGTAACAATACACCCCTGTTATTAAACCAGAACACACAAGTTTTTTAACAAGAACATCCCTGTTTTTTAACAAGAACACCCCTGTTTTTTATTAAAACATATATGTTTTGAACATGTATGGTTTGAACATACATGTTTTAAGAATATATAGTTATGATATCATACATGCTTCTCCTTAACCAAACTCGAAACTAACCTCGAACCGCCTATAAACCAACCTCGAACACAAGCCAAAAACCAACCTCGAACCGCCTATAAACCCACGAACAACCACCCCTTTGTCGAACCAGAAGTTACCAACGTCCAAGCACGATCAAACCACCACCAATACCACGATGAAACCCTCCTTTTGTTTCATTAATTCTGTAAACAATTTCATTACAGATCCAAAGCGAAATTATATTTTGCAGATCAAAAGTATAATCAAATCAAAAACCATATTTGTTTAGATCGAACCTAAATTTAAAAAAATATAAATGAAATCATTATATATATATTTAATCCAAAAACAGATCATAAATAAAAAAAACTTACAACATTTCAAGGTAGTTTTGGATAGAAGATTTAATCACCAATTCAAATCAGCCCATCAAAAAGCATTACATCGATTTTTGGGTTGGTGGTACCACGAACAAGATGGTTTTAAAGAGGGAGGGATGTGAAAGTGGCGGTGGCTGGTTAATGCGACACACAATGGCTCTTCAAAACAACTATATGTTTCTAGGACATCCTTATATTTAAGTACCCTATCAAATCTGATGGAAGAAGTATGAAAAAAAACAGCATACTGATTTTTTTTTTGGATCGAAAAGAACAAAGCGGATCAGTTTTTTTGTTTCATTTTTTTGGGATGGAGGCGTGAGTGAGTGAGAGAGAGAAAGAAGGAAATGAATTTTGACCTAATATTTTGGAGTTACTGAGGGAGGAAAGTTTGAATAAAATCCTTTTTTTTATGCAAGCAGTTAATGAGATGGTATAAAATAAAATGCCCTTTTTACCCTTTCTCATTAATATTCCAGGAAATAAGGTCTCAATTAATCACAAAAATGCCATCTTGCATTAAATTGTTGCACACTCTCCTTTATTGATAGTACAAAAGTGGTTTTCGCAGTTCTTGCAGTTAAAATGGTTCTCATTTGAAAGTTACACTATATATATATATATATATATATATATATATATATATATATATATATATATATATATATATATATATATATATAGGGGGGGACTTTCTTACGAGAACCATTTTATCTGCGAAAACTGAGAGAACCACAAAAAACATGCATGCACGCCTTTTAAAATAAAATAAAAATACATCCAAATCATCAATAATCGTAAGCATCCACCTATGTTCTTCAATATCATTATGAACTCATCATCTTTTTTCACAAAAACCTTACCCACGGCCGCAATATTGTCGTTGCACGTCTTATAAGAACATACATGCACACCTTCAAAGAAAAATTTTGTATTTTCAATTTCTTATCAAATTCTTTAGAACAACTATGTTTTTTTTAAAACATATGTGTTGTTTTTAAAACATATGTGCAAAAATACAATTATTGAAGGCGTGCATGTATGTTTTTGGTGGTTCTCTTAGTTCTCGTAGTTAAAATGGTTCTCGTTTGAAAGTTACACTATATATATATATATATATATATATATATATATATATATATATATATATATATATATATATATATATATATATATATATATATATATATATATATATATATTTGGTAAAGGGGAGAACAAATACTATATATTTGTTGTGGTTTGATAGTATTATTTGTGCTATAAAATAATAGTTTAATTAAATAGTTAACAAAATGAGTCACGTTCATTGTTAAGTCATTTCAGCAAAACTTGCTCAAATATTTATAAAGACAAGCTTGTTTTTTTCGAAACATACTACAAGATACTTTCTTCGTTCGTCGAGTATTGCGTTTTTCTGAAGGTGAATATTCTCATGTATTTGGCTTGTTTCATATACATGATGATGGTGCATGCTTTTTTTTGAGTTTTCAGTCCTACATGGGTAAAGAAATGAAACATTGCTTACTTTATATATTGTATTGTATTGTATTTAGTTCACTTAAATTGAGATTAGCATTATATTGTATTGTCTTAATCAACACATGTGTAAGACAAGACACCAACGTGTTAACATGATACAATCAACTTAAGTTCTCAATTTTTAATTTATTTTGGGTTATGTCTCACTTGATGTTTGATTGACAAAATTAAGCTAATAAACTGATAATCATATTTGTTAAGTGGCTCTCAAATTTGTAGCACATGAGTAATGAAAAAAGAGTTGCAACCTCTAGGAATTGGTTTTCAAGATTAAATCGGCGTACTTTTGATGTAAAAGGAACCTCTTATAATTTATGAATTCACTTATTATTGTTGCTTTGTTTTACCATAACTAAAACATGTCACACAAGATGAATCCCTCGAAAAGATGGTATGAAGTCTTTTTACTTAAAACATTAGGTATGGTCGGTGTTATCCAAACGGTATTATAACAAAAAGTTCTAACACCTCAGTTTTCCCCTATAACTTTATTCAAAACCACCCTCCCTATCACTCAAGTAGGACACTTTGGGCCCTACAATATTTAAGTAATAATACAATTCTCAGTGGAACAGGTTTCAAGAACGCATAAAATATTTGAACAAATAACATAATATTAGTTGGAACGAATAAAAGATAGTGACAAATAAAATAATATTAGTTGTAAAAAATATTATTGTTTTTGCACTTTACAGAAAGTGGTATAAGGTATGTAGCCGTTGTGCTTATTGGGCTCAATGGAACGTTGGGATCCATAGGGTTACGTTGGGCCCGTTTTGTTGTAAAACAAAAAATAGAAGGTCGAAAGCGGGTGATCTACTAGCACGCAACCTTCAACAATGCCAACAACAAAAGTACAATACTATTCTAGACAGATCATATAGAAAATAATGTTGCATGGCCAAAAAATTAATTTAATCAACTTGACAATAGTGAAATGTGAAACCCACAAATGTACTAAACAAATTAGTACACATTTGATAAGTTAACGCATACCAAAATAAAACAAACACCGTGTTACTAAAACGGCAGCTACCTCGCCGCAACGCGATGGGTACATCCAGCTCGTTTAAAACAAAACACAAATAAAACACAAGAAAAAAAAAAAGTAAAAATCCTTGATGGCTTGGCTGCTGAATTACTATATATAGTAATTCAGCGTCAAATGACGCCAGGTGACATCACTTGGGCTGCTAAAAATTTTTTTTGGCCCAACAACAAGCTCACTTTGACTCAGGTAAAAGCCCAAAATAGTATTTACAAAACATACCCTCTACTATATAATGGGTTAAAAAACAGCGCAAAACACTATTTACGAAACATACCCCTTACTATATAATGACTTGCGAAAACTACTTTAAACTTTTATCTAACATATATTTAGCGAGCCCCGTCGCAAAACGCCATCAAGAACCACGCCGTTTCAAATTTTTTTCTGGACTTTTTAACCCCGCACCGAACACCTGACCCACTTTCTACTTAACAAAAAAAATACGGTTGCCCACTAGGGGTGTAAACGAGCCGAGACAACTCGCGAGCAACTCGACTCGACTCGATTACACATTTACACCCCAATATATATATATATATATATATATATATATATATATATATATATATATATATATATATATATATATATATATATATATATATATATATATATATATATATATATATATATATATATATAGGGGTGTAATCGAGCCGAGACAACTCGCGAACAACTCGAGATCGACTCGACTCGATTTTAAACGAGCCGAGCTCGAGCATGTCAATACTCGACTCGACTCGGCTTGATTACACCCCTATTGCCCACCTCGTTTAAGAAACATTAGGCCATAATATACTTATATTCGTATACCAGCCCAATACAATAATGTAGCCCAGTCTACTAAAATAATCCAATCGGGTAAAAGGCCCAACACATGTGTATCATTTGTGTAAACACCCTAAACATCCGCCCTCTTCTCTACTACTTTTCTCTTCCATCAAAATCAGCTCACATCTGCCGCTTAGCTTATAATGGCTTTTGATTTCTTTCAAAAGATCGAGCTCTTCTTGTCCTGCATGTGGACTAGACTACTTTCATAATAATAAACACAGGTTAGACATTCGTTTTGTTTGTGATAAACACATGTAAAAACAGATCTATTAATTTTTATGCGTTATTAGATGTATTTTTTGGATGTTAATAGGAAAATAGTAACGAATATGATGATTTATTATGTTGATTTATTCCGAGTTTGGCTGTATTCATGATTTGTTTTGTTGTTTTGGGCGCTATTATTTAGAGATTTAATTTTAGATATATTTCGTGGTTCGCAGTACATCAAGTCCTCCCCCTGTTGATAAACGTTCGACGACGTGTTTCAAATGTTTGGTTAAATTAGGGAGTAGTGCAAGCAGATTAGAGTCGTAATATAAAAAGGTACAAACGTTTAAAGACTTTTAATTGAAATTTACCATTAATTCCAATACATAAACATAACATAAAACAGATGGATGGAGAGATAGGAACATGTTTGGAAATATATATTTTATCCGTATGTTAAATCTAGTTGCACGGATGCTAACGGCGACCACACTGCACATAGCCGCATACCATATACAAGTAGGCGGCCGCAACCACAACAAAAAACATACCTCACAAAAACAGATTAAAAAAAACAAATTGAAATTGTAGTTGGTAGCCAACCATAACATTCATTTGGTTGGGAGGGGAACTTGGTCACCTGTGGTTGGGCTGTAGTTGGGCTACTGGGGACGCGGTCACCAACTCGGGCCATTAGCATCGCTGTTAGAATAATATTGATATGATACAAAGTAGAGAGCACTATTTCATATGATGATTTTTAGTTAATTTTTTTAGTGTGATTTAAGTTTGATTTTGCTATATTATGTTGTTTAGATGAGATCGATGTTGGTGTTGTTGATTTTTAGCTATGTATGTCGTTAATACTTGTTTTGGTTTGGTCGAAATCGGTTTATAGTCTCGTTGCTAAAACTATAAGTGATTCCATTTCCATTGCAACCTATTGGCCAACTTAAATGGTGTCTAGCTGGGTGTTAGGATAATTTTTTAGGCTGCGATTTTTGTTGTAGTCTGATATTGTTTACTAACAATAGAGTTGTGATAAAGTTTGGTGCTAAATTCTGATTAATGTACTAAACTAAAGTTGGGATAATTTTTGTATTCAACCTCTCGGGTATTTATTTGCACAGTCTTACCTTTTGACAAATTTACCTGCACAGCTAACATTTTTTCTTTTCTTTTGTGGGTAAATTTCTCAAAAACAGATTGTTAGTGATGTGCAAATCGCCTTTAAAGGTGTACAAATCACCTTCTGATGCAATAGGACACTGACTATTTATAATTAAGAAAAAAATTTGGGCGACATTTGTTTAGGCTTGCAATCAGGCTTGGCTTACAAGGATATTCTTGCTTTGGCCTGTTACTGACATTCCCCTTTCTAATGGCAATGCAAGTTATATCATTATTCCTATATAGTCATTAACAATGTAAGTTAGATGTTTGGACGAATACATCAAATTTTACCTTTTTTTCTTCATTAACATGAGACACGTCCTTCCATCTGTCCCACACCACAACCACCATCTTCAACGACCACCAAAGCAACCACAACTAACAAACACAAGAGTAAGTGATTTTATTAAACTATAAGTGACTTGTGGATTTATAAATGTTTATCTATGTATTGTGGTACAAGGTCATTTGCTGCATCACGACACGCTCGTCTAAGTAACACTATATATCGATATACTTACATACATAAACATTTTATTGTTATGATATATTTGTTTCATGTGTTAACAGCGAAAAAAAGGCACAGATGGTAATCCCGACGTATATCCAAGCAGAATAGATGACTTTAGAATAGATGACTTTGGTCTAATGCACAAGAGAAAAAAAACCGATGTCTACGTGAATGAGGTTGCTGCTACCAAGCACGTAAGCTGCAACACATGTTTATTTACAATTTTTTTTTTTTTTTTTTTTTTTTTTTTTTTTTTTTTTTTTTTTTTTTTTTAAATTTTACGTGAACAAGGGTGTTTGCTACTGTTTTAGCAGTCGCCAAAACACCTTTCTGCTGCAACACTCCCTTTTTGGCGCATGACTTTCTTGTCACAATAGCCAAAACACACCCTTTCTGCTGCAATAGGGCAGCAGCCAAACACGCCTATTGCAGAAAGGGTGTGTTTTGGCTGTTGTGACAAGAAAGTCATGCGCCAAGACTTCAAAAACTTGAAAAACAGAACTAGGCAAAATGAAGAAGATAAAAATGTACTAGGCATAGAAGAAAGATCATGCAAAAGCTCATAATGGATCTTGGTGGTTAAGTAGTGCTAATAGTTTACTTTCATGACTTAATTATCTAATTCAGATCTTGAAAGAATTCAAGAATTGCTTGTAGTTCATGAAGTCTTGTAGCTTACTTTTGCCTATACATGCTCGTTATTATGTCTTTAAGCATCCACATGCGTATATTCTTTTGTACATAATATTTTTTTTGTTTTGTTTTTGTAACTATACAGAAAGAACTCGAAGACGCCAGAAAGAGCACTCAAGAGAGCGGGGAGAATTTGCCCGAAATAGAACTATTGACAAAGGTTTTAGGAAAACGGAGTGGGCACATCCGTGCAATAGGGCGAAAGCTTAAAGGGGTTTCAAGTTCCTCTTCGTCTAAATCTTCATCTTCAAGCTACTACAGTGCTTCAAAGACGTATACACAAGAGGAAGTGAACAAGCTAATCGACGAGAACGGTAAAAGTGTGAAAAAAAAGTTTTACAAAAAGTATTAAAAAAAGTATTCGTAAAAAAGTTGCAGCCTCCGTTAACAAGAAACATGAAAACATGTTGAGACAATTGGCCGAGAAAGGTATAAGCTTGGATAAAGAATCTGTGGTTGGCGAAGAGGATGAAGAATACGAAGAAAGTGATGACGAAGGAATGGAGGATGTAGATGATGAGATGGAGAATGAAGATGGTGAGATGGAGAATGAAGATGAAGGAATTGATGAAGACGATGAAGATCTGTAGGTGTTGTGTTTTCATAAAACAATTTAAGTTATAACTATCGTGTTTTGGTATTAGTTAATATGAATCATGTTGAAACGATTTAGGATTTGTTGACTCTCTTTTTGTTAATATGAATTATGTTATTGATATTTGGGATTGTTTGTATGTTGCGGATGTAGAAAAGCATCTGGGAAAATTGCAGGTTTGCTGCTAAAAACAGCAGCTGTAATGGAGAAATAGGCACTAATTTTAGCAACGATCAGTCGTGGCTAAAGGTACAATGATGTTTTATGTCCAAATCTTTAGCCACGACAATGAGTGTCTAAATGTTTACTATTAAAATATCGTTTTAATATTAGCCACGAGAAGCCCGTGGCAAAACCTTCAATCAATAATCATTTAGTCACGCTTGGTCGTCACAAAATAATCAATATTAAAATATCTATATACTTTCAGTCACGACACATCGTGACAAAAAGTTTTAATAATATTTTAATTGTCTTTTTTTTATTTGATTTTTCCAAACTTTACAGTAACGCATGCCGGGGCTAAAAGTTGTTGACTTTCGTGGCTAAAAGTGATCGTGACTAAAAGTATGAACTATTCGTGGCAATATATCTTTAGGTACGGGGCTATTGTCACGACCTTTTAGTCACGAAATTTCGTGTCAATAACTATATAGCCACGAAATCTGAAGTTTTAGCCACGAATTTGGATCGTGACTAAATGCGTCGATTCTTGTAGTGTATGATAGTATTATTTGTGCTATTAAATAATAGTTTAATTAAATAGTTAACAAAACGAGTCACGTTCATTGTTAAGTCATTTCAACAAAACTTGCTCAAATATTTATAAAGACAAGCTTGTTTTATCGAAACATACTACAAGATACTTTCTTCGTTCGTCGAGTATTGCGTTTCTCTGAAGGTGACATATACATGATGATGGTGCATGCTTTTTTTTTTTGAGTTTTCAGTCCTACATGAGTAAAGAAATGAAACATTGCTTACTTTATATATTGTATTGTATTGTATATAGTTCACTTAAATTGAGATTAGCATTATATTGTATTGTTTTAATCAACACATGTGTAAGACAAGACACCAACTTGTTAACATGATACAATCAACTTAAGTTCTCAATTTTTAATTTATTTTGGGTTATGTCTCGCTTGATGTTTGATTGACAAAATTAAGCTAATAAACTGATAATCATATTTGTTAAGTGGCTCTCAAATTTGTAGCACACGAGTACTGAAAAAAGAGTTGCAACCTCGAGGAATTTGTATTCAAGTTTAAATCGGCGTACTTTTGATGTAAAAGGAACCTCTTATAATTTATGAATTCACTTATTATCGCTGCTTTGTTTTACCATAACTAAATCATGCCACTCAAGATGAATCCCTCAAAAAGATGGTATGAAGTCTTTTTACTTAAAACATTAGGTATGGTCGGTGTTATCCAAACGGTGTTATAACAAAAAATTCTGACACCTCAGTCTTTCCCCTATAACTTTATTCAAAACCACCCTCCCTATCACTCAAGTAGAAAACTTTGGGCCCTACAATATTTAAGTAATAATACAATTCTCAGTGGAACAGGTTTCAAGGACGCATAAAATATTTGGACAAATAACATAATATTAGTTGGAACGAATAAAATATAGTGACAAATAAAATAATAGTAGTTGTAAAAAATATTATTGTTTTTGCACTTTACAGAAAGTGGTATAAGGTATGCAGCCGTTGTGCTTATTGGGCTCAGTAGGACGTTGGGATCCATAAGGTTATGTTGGGCCAGTTTTGTTGTAGAATAAAAAATAGATGGTTAAAAGCGGGGTGATCTACTAGCACGCAACCTTCAGCAATTCCAACAACAAAAGTATCAATACTATTCTAAACAGATCATACAAAAAATAATGTTGCATGGCCAAAAAATTAATTTAATCAACTTGACAATAATGAAATGTGAAACCCACAAATGTACTATACAAATTAGTACACATTCGATAAGTTAACGCGTACCAAAATGAAACGAACACCGTGTTACTAAAACAACAGCTACCCCGCCGCAACACGGCAGGTACATCCAACTCGTTTAAAACAAAACACAAATAAAACACAAGAAAAAAAAAATCCTTGATGGCTTGGCTGCTGAAATTTAAGAAACATTAGGCCATGATATACTTATATTCGTACACCAGCCCAATACAATAATGTAGCCCATTTTACTAAAATAATCCAATCTGGTAAAGGCCCAACACGTGTATCATTTGTGTAAACACCCTAAACATCCGCCCTCTTCTCTACTACTTTTCTCTTCCATCAAAATCAGCTCACATCTGCCGCTTAGCTTATAATGGCTTTTGATTTCTTTCAAAAGATGGAGCTCTTCTTGTCACGTGGAATAGACTACTTTCATAATAATTAACACAGGTTAGACACTCGTTTTGTTTGTGATAAACACATGTAAAAATTGATCTATTAATTTTTATGCGTTATTAGATGTATATTACAGTTTTGATGATTATTTTTTTGGATGTTAATAGGAAAATAGTAACGAATATGATGATTTATTATGTACTACTAGTTAGAATAGCTTTTTATATACGGACTATGATTAGTACGGCTGTATTCATGATTTGTTTTGTTGTTTTGGGCGCTATTATTTAGAGATTTAATTTTAGATATATTCAGCCTTTTGATGGATGGAGAGATAGGAACATGTTGGAAATAAATATTTTATCCCTATGTTAAATCTAGTTGCACTGATGCTAATGGCGACCACAATGCACAAACCATAAACAAGTAAACTTACCCAACAGAAACACAAAAAAAAAAAAAAAAAAAAAAAAAAAAAAAAAGCAAATTGAAATTGTGGTCAGCCAACCATAACATTCATTTGGTTGGGAGGGGGACTCGGTCACCTGTGGTTGGGCTACTGGGGACGCGGTCACCAACTCCGTGAGTTGGGGGTCAATATCCTAAAAATATATTTTTTTTAATAAAAACGTATACACAGCAAAAATATATCAATATTGAGCTAATTTTTTTCGTTATCGAAAAACCTTTACCATCAAAAAGCTCATTTTTTGTTAGATATTTAACAAATAAATTTTGTTATATAAAAATGTGGTAAACGGTAAAAAGTGATAATTTTCGCATGGTGCTATGTGGCTCAAAGTGTTTATGTAAATGTTTAAAAAAAATGTTTTTGGGCTTGTTGGGCAAATCTTTTGGGTCCATTTTTTTTTTTCAATATTAGGCCTCGTGGACTACATTTTTATGGGCCACTTTTCCTACTTTGACTCTGATTAACTTTTATTGCGCACAAAATGCTGCACACGTTGACAAGAGTGGGCTAGTTAAAAGGGATGAGAGGAAACTTTTAGATGTAGTTAAGTGGGCTAGTTAACAGGGTGAAAATAGCCCATGAAATAACCGGCCCAAAATATTTGTTTATTGTGTGGCAATAGGCACCTTCATCTATAATATAATATTATATTTATTAACAGGACAATGTTGGGCATTTGCCACTGTAGCATCGATTGAATCTATCCATCATATTGCCCATAATACCATACTCGAGTCTAAGCTAAGTAATTAGCATGTAATCGATTGCTATAATGCTTACATAAAGGACACTCTTTGGGGCCAGGTAAAAAAGGCATTCGACTACCTCCTCGATCACAACGGTGGCAATATATGCAGTGAAGAGCAGTATCCTTCCAATTTCAAGGACGAGAGACGTGCTTGTAAAGCTGAAGGGGTTAGTATATAAAGAAGATGACTATATTTATAAGAACACTCTGAATCTAATTAACTTTTATTGCGCAGAAACAAACAGCTGCACACATTGACGGGTATGGGCGAGTTAAGAATAATGAGAGACAACTTCTTGAAGTTGTGAAGAGGCAGCCAGTGGTAGCTAAGATAGTAGGTGCAGGAATAGTTAATCCTCCTCGTGCAAAGGTAAAAATACTTAATTATTATTTGCATTTTAGTGTTTTTTGCATTGATTCATTTCTTGTTTAAGGCTTATTTAGATGTTATTGTTGCTTAACATTAGCTCTTTATAGGATATTGCTTAGGATAGACATCTTGTACTTGTACCCAATTAGTCAAAATGTTGGTTTTTACCCACTTTAACCCCCCTAGCCAAGCTATTTTTAGACCAGTTAACTATTTTTAAGGCCAAATTCTAGATTATGCTTTTATTTAGATGTTAACTTTTAGATGTAGTGAAGTTGCAGCTCGTAAAGGTATAGTATATCTTCAGCAATACTTAAAGCTGGTGAAAATGAAATGGTAAAAATACTGTTTAAAACTACTTGTAATGACTCATAAATTAAAACTAAATTGTTGTAAAATCATAAACCTAATATGTTCAGCTTATTCTATGCTTATTTGATAGTCATTATTAGCTTTTTATGAGTCATTTTGTCTTAATAGGTCACTTAAAGTCTAAATCAGTCAAGTTATATGGTTCAACTTAGCTTAAAATATATTGATATAGAAAGTAGAGACTACTATTTCATGTGATGATTTTTAGTTAATTTTTTTAGTGAGATTTAAGTTTGATTTTGTTGTATTATGTTTTTTAGATGAGGTCGATGTTGGTGTTGTTGATTTTTAGCTATATATCGTTACTACTTGTTATGCCTTTTTAATCATTCATATATCAATATCCCACATGTTTTATCTAATTTAGCAGTTTTTTATGAATATAAAAACTATTTTTTTTTATACTAATAACTACTTCGTGCAACTTTTTTTTTTTTCAAAATGTAAACTATGTAGTATTAATTTCCAAAACCAATATATACAAGACATACAAAAAGACACATCTAGTACTATGACACATCCATAGCTTCTCAGATTAGTATTAGAGTACTTTTAATCAGAGACAAAAGTCACTTATGAGCTACCAAAGTATGTATGCATGTATACACATAAATAAGACTACTGCTTGCAAATCTCCAACAAACACATAATTATCTATTTGGTAACTACTTATACATTTCATTTTGTTGTTAGCATGCATGGTTGCATGCATTTGCATAGTTACAAGTTGCATTATAATTGTGGTTATTCAATATTTACACATTTGCTTATTGCAAATTTGCAACAAGCTCACTACAATGAACAAATGCAACAAATAAATACTACGTATATGAATTATACATGTATCTTTGAGTTGTTTAATATTTTAACTAATAAGTTTAAGAAATTAAATTCTGTGATTTTATAAATGGCCTAGACCCAGACCCGACTTTGACCCGAACCCGACTAACCCGACCCGATTAGCACCCCTATATGTATGCATATATACTCAATTGTGAGGGTTTAGCTTTACTGTGACATGAATGGATTGACTAAACTATGAAATAGGCAGTAAAAACAAAGTAAAACAATATTTTTCGGGTCTTATCGGGTTGACCCGATAACCCGATAACATGTCACTATTATTATTCAGCTTTCCATCCATAAAACTGAATCCAATTTAAAGTACCAACTTGGCAACTTTACTGGTTTCAAATCTTTTAAAATGGCTTACTTTTTATCTCTGCAACCAGATCTAGTTTTTTCCCTCTTATATCTTCGATTCTTATGGCTTTATAAATATAAAGCCATAGGTTTAGGGTTAACACATACAAACAGCGGCCTCTCCTTTGTTTCTCTCTCTTTGTACTTACTTTTTATCTCTGCAACCAGATCTCATTTTTTCCCTCTTATATCTTCGATTCTTATTCTTATGGTGGATTATTATTTTTTTCTTCGTCGATCATCGAACAAGCCAGGAAAAATCAACTATATCCAAAAGCCAAGTCATAAAACTACGTGCTACCATATCTACAGATATCTATGATACGTGGTGGTTTTTATCGAAGTCTCGCGTTTCGGATGTGTCGATATGTATACATAAAGATCGATATGTTTTTTATTTTATTTATTTATTTATTTATTTTTAAAGTATGATATCGATCTTTAAAATAAAGACTTCTAAAATTGATAAACCCAATCATTTATAAAAAACCCAATATTTATGGGCTTTTAAAAGAAACCCATGGGCTTTAAAACTATGGACTAGTCTACAACATAGGAAATTTGGGCTTCCAAACAACTACCCCAATTAATAAACCGGCCTGTTTGGTGATATCGATCTTTAAAATAAAGACTTCTAAAATTGATAAACCCATTCATTTATAAAAAACCCAATATTTATGGGCTTTTAAAAGAAACCCGGGTTTTTAAAAGAAACCCATGGGCTTTAAAACTATGGACTAGTCTACAACATAGGAAATTTGGGCTTCCAAACAACTACCCCAATTAATAAACCGGCCTGTTTGGTTAACATTATACTCCAAATCACAAAACCCTAATTCAACCTATTTAACATTCTTTTCCACATTCCAAAACCCTATTCGCCTCAATCAAACAATGTGTGCTTATATGGTAATTTTACATATATATATATATATATATATATATATATATATATATATATATATATATATATATATATATATATTTTCCTTTTTAATGTTATAAGTTTGATATATTATCAATGGTGTTTTTTTTGATGCATCTATTTATTTATATAGCAACACTGGAGGGAACAGCATGGTCGGCTTAAGCAACGAAGGTTGCAGCTTCTACAACGGGAGGAATCGCTAATTGAACTTTTTGAGATTGCGACTCAAGAGATGGAAGATACCCATCAAGAACTGCAGACTGTTAGGGAGGACCTCCGCCGTAACCAGCTAGAAAGGGAACGTTTGTGGCAAGAAGAGCAAGATCTCCTAGAATGGAAAATGTTTGAGAGCAGAACTAAGCGAAAAAAGGTTGAAGGTGATGAAGCCTGTGCCTTTCGTTCCACTTCCGATCAAAGGACTGGAACGCAGGCACATCACCTTGAGATGAGATATGTGGCTGTCGCTCAGGTACACTAAACCCTATGTTTGTATGTTAACAAAATTTATGTGGATTAATATATTATTTTAGGTTTTTTAAAATATTTCAGTTGCTATGTGTGTGATTTAGTGTTTATTATTTATTTATTATTATTATTTTTTTAAATAATTAATTTAGTAGAAAGAAAGGTCTGTTTTCGTTAGGGTTTTTAATAGCTTTTTATTGCATTTTCTTAAATAATAGCTTAGTTACTGTTTATTTTAGTTAGTTATAGCTTAATATGTGCTTGTCTTATGCTTTACATGCCTTTTGATTGATCTGCCTTAGTATTGCTTAATCTGCATTTGTTTAAGGGGTGTTTGGATCTGTCTGAAACTATGTGCTCTGGTTGCTTTTTTGCTGGCCGTTTGGCTTAGACAGAGTGCATTAGGCATACGTAGGTTAGTTTAGGCAGAAAACTTGTAGGTTATATTACTGTGTTCATTTATGTGTTATTTGCATCTGTGATCCTTGAATCTTGTTAAAATATGGTTGCATCTAGGTTGATCAAGTCATAAATTAACTTAACTCTTAATTCTGTCCAAGCAGACATGTTCATGGGTGATTTTAAGGGCTTAAATGATTTCTAAAATGCTTGATATGGTTTCTGTGGGTAATTCGTACTTCAAACTTTTAACATATATCTGAATCAAGCATTTCCAAAAACATTTGTTGGTTTAAAATTTATTTGCAAAGTGCTTGTTCAAATGGACTCTGGTCTAGGGCTTAATTAAGCGTGCATTTCTGTCTAAAATTTGAACCTGCATAGTGCTTAATCTGCTTATTCTTAGTGCTAAATTGATTGAATTAAGTTTGAAATACTTAATTCAAACTTGTATTGAATAGTTGATGCTTGTTTGGAATGATCGATTATATTAAAAATCGTGCTTGTTTGGAATGATTGATTATATGATTTAACTGGTATTTTGAAACCAATTTCTTCAATCTCGACAGTTTGTTTTCAGTTGACACTAGCTAACGGTTCGACAAGTGGAATTGAGATCTTGTTGCTAATAATATGTTAACAACTAATTGTCTCATCTTTTATTGTAAAATTTAGCCGAAAGAATGGTCTGTTTTCGTTAGGATTTTTAGATCACGCTTGTGTTATTGTTATACGGAACTTCTTATTTGTTTCACTCCCTAAATGCTATTACAGTTGGTCTTTTTTTTAAATTGTTTGAAATCGTGCTTGTTTTGTCAGTATATGTAATCAAGAACAGACCCTCTGATGTGTTGTTAGCCGAAAGAGAGGAATGTTTAGTTGTTTTTAGTGTAGTTTGATTGTCGCATTTTTTCAACGCCTTTTGTCTTATAGTTGGTGTGCATTGCATGTATATAGGTTTTTTTTGGGGCTTATGTAGGGTTTTTGTTTATCACAAATTTGAAGTAATACGCAACGATTACATTATAGAAAACAAGTTAGGAACATTGCACATCTAGTCTGTCCCATAACATATTTGACATATACAGTCAAATTACTGTCTTGAAAACATATTAGAGTACAATGGTTCTTGCTTAATAGACAAAAAAGGTCAACAAGTTGAACAACTAAGGTTTTATAGTCAAATATTACAGGAAATGCCGAGATTTAAAATGATTCAATGGTGTGAGAGGTGCAGACTAGCGCTCCTGATTTAAATCATCCTCATTCCTCACGAATATGATCCGATTCCTACCCTTGTCTACTCATTCCTATGACTTTCTCAATACCAATCGAGTCTGGTCTTTGTAGTTGTATTATGTAATCACATGTTTATCTGTAATTAGGTGTTCAACTCAAGATAGTAAGAGTGTTGATCTAGACTGTCTAATACTATTTGAGCATAATTCATTGATAATCTGTCAATTTGAAAGCAATTATACAAGAGATGGGGGTGACAGTCTGCTGTATAGTTGGGGGTGTTAGTCATAAAGGAACATACAAACATGAAACACCCATTAATCTTTCTGCATCCTCTGCCTTTCTTTGCTCCTGATTTGATCTATGTGCTTGAAATTCCAACTTTTGTCTTTGTAAGGGTGTATAGGATTGCTTATTCTAAATGTTTACATGCTTGTTGTGTTTCCAAAAGAAAATAGGCAGTTCCTGAATGTTTTAAGATTTGTTTCTTCAAACTGTAGACTTTGCGAGTGAAATGTGCGTTTTTGAACAAGCAACTTGGAACAGCTTGCTGATAAGAAACCAGATATATAATCCCAAACACCCCTAAATCATATAGCCAGTAGTAAAAGCGGTGGTTTCTATTGTAGCTTAAATGTTTTGTATTCTTTAATATGACTGATGTAAGATTATAATTGTGTTAAGTCAGGATGGTAAAAATATATAGCATAAACTAACCCGATAAGCTTTTCGAGTCGACTAGTTAGGCTAATTGTACAATAGTTGTTGAGTATTAATTTCTCAAACTTAATATTGAAGTATCTCTTGTATATGCAGGTTCTTCCTAGAATGTCATCATCACTCGACTTCATGAGTCGCCCGTCAAGCAGTCCACACTTGTATCATCAGAATACGTCAAGTAGTCCACAGTTGAATCATCCAATTACATCAAGCAATCCACCATCGTATCATCCGACTATGACAAGCAGCCCACCATTGTATCATCCAACTCTATCAAGCAGCCTACCATTGTATTATCCGACTATGAGTGAGCCTAATTGTGATTTACACGTAATTTCCTAATCATCTTATCTTTAAACATATTATAAAAAATATATCAAATTAGTATAATCAAGGTCATATTATGAATGTAGGTGGAAGAACAATTGCCATCAGAAGCCATAACGTCTCAAAGTGCTCCAAAGAAAATTCCCCCGAAAAAGCTTCCTCTAAAACAAAAGAACATTCCTCCTAAACAAAAGAACATTCCTCCAAAACAAAAAACTCCTCCAAAACAAAAACAAAGGAAAAACCACATCGTTTTGCCACAAAAGGAACCTAGCACAATCGAAAAATACTTGAAAGTGTTGGCAAATGGGCCAATGAATATTAGAAAGCTAGCTGAGAAATTCATAAACTGTCCTAAACATGGTGATTTTATCTTTGCTCCGGCGCTTGACGGGTTGTATGATGGGTTCTATACCGATCATATTTTATCTTAGCTCCGGCGCTTGATTGGTTGTATGATCGGGTTCAGCCTTTTGATGGATGAAGAGATAGGAACATGTTGGAAATATATATTTTATCCCTATGTTAAATCTAGTTGCACTGATGCTAATGGCGACCACAATGCACAAACCATAAACACGTAAACTTACCCAACAAAAACAGATAAAAAAAAAAATGAAATTGTGGTCAGCCAACCATAACATTCATTTGGGGGGGGGGGGGGGGGGGGGGGGGGGGGTTTGGGCTACTGGGGATGTGGTCACCAACTCCGTTAGTATGATTTAAGTTTGATTTTGCTTTATTATATTGTTTTGATGAGATCGATGTTGGTGTTGTTGATTTTTAGCTATATATGTCGTTACTACTTGTTATGCTTTTTTAATCATTCATATATCAATATAAAAACTATTTTTTTAATACCCGTTACTACATCGCGTGCAACTTTTTTTTTTTTTTTTTTTCAAAAGGTAAACTATGTAGTATTATATAAGTTAATGTTGTTAACTTTAGATCTGTTGATTTATTCCGAGTTTGGCTGTATTCATGATTTGTTTTGGGCGCTATTATTTAGAGATTTTATTTTAAATATATTCAGCCTTTCGAAGGATGGAGAGATAGGCAGGGATGGAGCCAAGGGTTCCCGCAGTTGCCCGGGACCCCTATGGATTTTTTAGATATAATGTTAATTTTTCAAAAAAATATCAATTTTTTCAAAATGCATTTTAAATTCACCCGGTCTATAGAAATGCGTTTCTATATTATGGTTCTAAAAAATTTGTGCCCCAGGTCATATTTGGTCCTGGCTCCATCCCTGGTCAGATAGGAACATGTTGGAGATATATATTCAGCCTTTCGATGGATGGAGAGATTGGCAGGGATGGAGCCAAGGGTTCCCGCAGTTGCCCGGGACCCCTATGGATTTTTTCGATATAATGTTAATTTTTGAAAAAAAATATCAATTTTTCCAAAATGCATCTTAAATTCATCCGGTCTACAGAAATGCGTTTCTATATTATGGTTCCAAAAAATTTGTGCCCCAGGTCATATTTGGTCCTGGCTCTATCCCTAGTCAGATAGGAACATGTTGGAGTTATCCCTATGTTAAATCTAGTTGCACGGATGCTAATGGCGACCACAATGCACAAACCTTAAACAAGTAAACTTACCTCACAAAAATAGATAGATAAAAAAAAAAAAAAAAAAAAAAAAAAATTGAAATTGTGGTCAGCCAACCATAACATTCATTTGGTTAGGAGGGGGACTCGGTCGCCTGTGGTTGGGCTACTGGGGACGCGGTCACCAACTCCTCAGTTGGGGGTTATGGCTGCCATTAGCATCGCTCTTACAATAATATTGATATGATAGAAAATAGAGACTACTATTTCATATGATGATTTTTAGTTAATTTTTTTTAATTGTGATTTAAGTTTGATTTTGCTTTCTTATGTTGTTTAGATGAGATCGATGTTGGTGTTGTTGATTTTTAGCTATATATGTCGTTACTAGTTGTTATGTTGTTTTAATCATTCATATATCAATATAAAAACTATATTTTTATACCCATAACTACTTCGTGCAACTTATTTATTTATTATTTTTTATTTTTTTTGCAAAAGGTAAACTATGTAGTATTAATTTCCAAAACCAATATATACAAGACATACAAAAAGACACATCTAGTACTATGACACATCCACAACTTCTGAGATTAGTATTAGAGTACTTTTAATCAAAGACAAATTCTATTTCTAATACATATAGTGATTTATAATTGTGTGTGTGCAGTCAAATTAGCAATGGGAAACCAACACCCACCGGAATTTAGTATTAGAAAGGGGCGATTGCTGTTTGCTTTTCTGCGTCCTAAAACCCACAAATATGAGGACCCCCATGTAGATCAAAAGACTCTTGTAGAGTGGATGACCGTAACAAGAAAACCAGAGTTTGATGATGATTTGAAAGTAGTAGTTTGCGAAATTGAAGACCTTTGTAAGCAACTCATTGATCCAAACTCAACGTATGTAATGTCTTGCAATACAAAGTCATTTGTTCATTTGCATAATCTGTTAGTATGATTTTAATGAGCCTGTTAATGTTTCTATAATCATATTAGTTTCTGGGATGCAGATACCAAGATAACAATGGGAACGAAGCATGTCTGCGGTGTCATGTAGAGGAAGTACCAACCGATGGACTCCCCACCGGAATAACCGATGTCTCAACCATGATTAGTTAGCATTATTAGTCCATTTGGTATGCTACCAACAATGTAGTTTTTTGTACATTGACTTTCTCTATCTTTCACTATTACAACTAAATGCATCAATATCTTTATTTTGTTGTTCCGTCATAGACATAGATGTATTGTAAGCGAGTATTTTTTGCCGTTCAAACGAAAGTTTGGGTGTTATAATGTAGACAAGTTCAACATCACTTCAAATGCAGTTTTTAACGTGTTACTCCAAATCTGTACCAGTGATAAACCACATAGTGACTTCATGAGAGGTACAAAACCTTTGTGGATCTACAGCGGCAAACAATGGAGTTACACAAGAGACAACGATGCCTAGCTACCAAAATGATGTGGAAAGTAGGAGCATCTTAAACTAAAACCAATATAGAAAAGACTCAATAGGTATGTACACCGCAAAAGTTATAAATGTGTGTATGTAGACTGCAAAAAAATTCTTTTGGGTCGCCCTTAAACTTGTGTCACGTGAAAACATCCAAAACATTTTGCTAAATAAATACACAATAATAATAATAATAATAATAATAATAATAGAAAATTCCTTAAATAGCCCAAAAGTGTAATCGTGGTCCATTTTCTAGACGAAAAAAAGCAAATTTTCAAAATAGATCACTACACCTGACCGACTGTATTGCTTCACTAAAATCTTGACACGTGCCCATCCTTTTATGACAATACAATAAGTTATTGCCATCATTTTCTTTTGTCTACTATAAATTGACAAAAATACCCTTACTTTCACATTAATAGATCCGACCACCTACCTTAACAGATCCAGCCACCTCGATGATAGATTTTCTTATATGGGATACCATAGGTTCTGACATCCTCGACCTCAGACTTTTTATAAGTCATCATTGGTGTAGTCAAAAAAGAAAAAACGATAAAGAAGTTTAAAAGAATGCAAAAAATGAAATGATTATGTGCAAAGAACAATGTCTTTTATGTCTGATCTTCATGAAAATACCAAATGGTCACACAAATGCACACTAAAAGGAACACGCAAGCATAAATGAGAAAATAGTGGCAAAATGAAATGGAAATGAAGAGAAAACGAGAATATTGTAATATTCTCATACAGTAATAAAACGGTAATTATCAGGATGTAGGTGGGTTTGGGTAGGTTCGGCCGACTCCTAGACAAAGGGAGATGTCTATTTGAACTCGAACTATAAGAGAAAAGTTTAATATCGTTAAAGATGAGTTCCTTCCTTGTCTTTTGGTTGCAAATGTAGACTCGTTACGGAAACACCAAATGGTGGTTTGGACGATCACATCGAAGAATTTGACTTTGTTAGGTGGAATGTCGACTCTATCCGCAAGCTTATTGCCTCGAAGAGATCTATGATGTGAATGTTGGAGATTTGCTACCATTTGAGAACTTCTTTCCATGTTCAACGGCAATGGTGCATCCTGTGAAGAGATGATCCTCGGTTTCAAGACCATTATCGCACACAGGACAACGAGTTGAGTTAAGATCAATATCTCTATTATCTAGATTAACTCTAGCTGGGATTCTCTTATTTGCAACCCTCCATGAAGCGATGTTAACTTTAATTGGAAGAAGTTTGTTCCATTTAATGTGATTTAATGTAAAATGATGGGTTGAGGTTAGGGGTGTTCATCGGTTCGGTTATTGGTTATTGGTTTATTCGGTTCGGTTAGTTCGGTTAAATTTTTTTTGGGCCAAACCGAACCGAACCGAATTTAAATTTGATTCAAACAATCCGAATAACTGAAAACCGAACCCCTATAAGTCTATAACCGAACCGAATAACCCGAAACATAATTTTAATTATTTTTTCATTTAATTATATATATTTTTAGTACAATTGTTTTTTCTAAGCTTAAATAATGTTATATTTATACTAAGAAAGAGCTTTAATGATTTCTTTTTCATATAAATACATAGAAAAAATATATATTTATATGAATTCGGTTTTTGGGTTTCATTACCAAAATCATATTCAAACCAATAACCAAATATTTAGTTTGGTTCAGTTCGGTTTTGACCAATTCGGTTCGGTTACGAATTTGGTTCAATTTTTTTCGATCTGGTTCGGTTTCAGTTTTCGGTTACTGTAGATTTTACCCGATCCATGAACACCCCTAGTTGAGGTATCTACTAGCTCACATATCTATACTACCTATAAAGCAAAAATGGTCAAAAAGTGAATGTGAAAAGTCAAGAAAGTGAAAAGTGAAATGTTGAAAAACGTATATAAGGAAATATTGAAATGCATTTAATACTCTTATTAAAATACCTATTACTTAAAAGTACAATGATTTATTCATATTGTACAACCAATTAAAACAATTAATACAAATCACAAACCGGGTTGACCCGGGACGCTTCAAACCCGACGGGTTGAACCGGTTTAATTTGACCCGTTTTCGACCTAACCTAGCATGTTGACCCGGTTTAACTCGACCAAATTTTCGACTGGAATGGTTCAACCGGTTGAACCACCCGGGTCGAACCGGGTTTCAAAACATTATTTTTAATTCCCAAATCTTCAAACTTTTATTATTTTTCATTTATAACCAATTAAAACAATTAATACAAATCACAAACCGGGTTGACCCAGGACGCTTCAAACCCGACGGGTTGAACTGGTTTAATTTGACCCTTTTCGACCTAACCTAGCATGTTGACCCGGTTTAAATCGACCAAATTTTTGACCGGAACGGTTCAACCGGTTGAACCGTTCCGGGTCGAACCGGGTTTCAAAACATTATTTTTAATTCCCAAATCTTCAAACTTTTATTACTTTTCATTTATAACCAATTAATACAAATCACAAACCAGGTTGACCCGGGACGCTTCAAACTCGCCGGGTTGAACCGGTTTAATTTGACCCATTTTCGACCCAACTTAGCAAGTTGACCCGGTTTAAATCGACCAATTTTTCGACCGGAACGGTTTAACCGGTTGAACCACCCGGGTGGAACCGGGTTTCAAAACATTATGTTTAATTCCCAAATCTTCAAACTTTTATTATTTTTCATTTACAACCTAGAAATTTTTTTTATCAATAAACTATCTGTCGCTATAAAATCCCGTTGCTATGCACGGGTACTCGTCTAGTTCCTTTAAATGAGAAACCGTGGGCAACATTTAAAGAGCAGGCCCAAGTGTCAATCTTATCATTTAGCATTAGGTGTAATAAAAGGGCGAAAACAATAGACATTTAAATGGTACACGATATAGACATGGAAAACCATAGACAAGTAATGAAAATGGGGCCTCAACTAATCAAAATTATATAACCAAATATTTTTTCGGGTAAAGAAAATGAATGAGATTAATTAATAGATTACTTTGACTAAGACTAAAAGCTTCTGTTGAGCTGATTTGTTATTAAGCTTGCACAACACATATTGGTGTCTAAAATTAGAAACAATTAAAATTTCACTCAAATACTCAATCAATCACCTCTTTTGAAGTAGGCACATAATATGTCGTCCATGTCCATAGTCCAGGTACAACTTAGGGATAATGAAATATAAGCCAGAAATCCACTTCGTATACTAATCCATTCAAATAATAGATGAGCATGAAGAAGGGAAACCTCCATTCCTACATACATTTGTACTATTAATGGACACACTGAAGATGGAGGCCAATATATTCCACATTTCGTACATACATTTGCAATTTAGATATATCAGCGGAGCCATACAGGTCTTCAGCGGAGCCATACATTTGCAATTTAGACATGACAGGTCTTTAGCGACGGCTATTTCTGTCGGAAATCCGTCGGTATAAGTGCTTTCCAACAGATTTGTGACGAAAATTGTCTATCGGGAAATCAATGGCCGGTAATTACAATCAGTCGGAATTCCCTTGGAAACTCCGACAAAAAACATGCGTCGGAAATTTGTTGGTAATTTTCCGTCGGAAGTCGGTCGGTAAAATTTATGTCGGAAATCCGTCGGTAAAACTTCTGTCGGAAATCCGTCAGTAAGTTGCAGAGGGTCACATTTGTTTTGGAAAGATACAATAATTTCACAGCTTAAACCTTACATTTATGCAATCCTGTATCTAAAATAGCTAAAAGAAAACTAATACTAGGAAATTTAAATAGATAATCCAAAATCAAATTAATCAATTACGAAAATTTAACATTCAAATTACAAAAGTTGTATTCAAATTGAACCATTCAAAACATTCAAGATGAAATCAAAGTATATAATCCAAATATAGTGATACAACGTCATCCAACTACGGAGGGGGATGTGAATTGGTAAACTTCTTTAACACCGAGGTAATGTCATTCATCTATTGTTGCCACCTCTCTCTATCTCAAGCTTTTCGCAAGCACTTGTAACCAAATACCCGTTCTTGTATGTGTTCGTGCACTTGTCCTTCTAACTGCACTTTCATGTCTCTTTCCACTTGTGCTCTTATCTTTTCCCAAGTTTATGCCTACGTAATATTCAGTTGCGTAAGAAACTTCATACAGTTGATCAAACACAACATTCTTTCACACAATTATACCACATATATGTAACCCTTTGTCAGGGAACCAGAAATATAAGTAAAGATGATTGTAGTCATACACAATCTTCTATTTTGATCCAACCATATGTTTCCAGAAAACATTCATGGAAATCTGTTATGGAGGGAAACTGGAAAGTTGGAATTAAGTGAAAAGTTTTGAATGGCGAAGTTGTTGGGAATTGTTTTATGCGTGTGAACTGTTTAATAAGCTGTTAGATACTCCGTATGAAGGACCTGAAGTAGTAGTATTACTGTATTATTTTATATAAATGAAAATCTGTATGAATAAGAATTTGTCCAAGTATTATTTTGTAAGTTTCACTATTTTTTGTATCTTATGATTAGTATCAAACTGAAAGTTTAAAATTTATAAGTGCATCTTTTACCAATGAAACAAATACATAATGTTTTGTGATTTTTGATCAAAAGCACATTACAAAAGCTAAAATTTACAAAGTTAAAAACTTGATCATGTTATGTTACTTTGAAGTCTTTGCATGAAAACTTTCGTAAATATACGCTCATATTGTCTCATATATCAAGTATTACTTTGAAAGTTAGCAATAATACAATAAACATGTTTTTAAAATTCTGTGAGAATTCCCTCGGAAATAATACTTATTTGTGATGGATTTCCGATGACAATAAAAAAAATATTAAAAATTAAGATTAAATAAAAAAATTTTCCAACTGAATAGTGACGGATACATCATATCCCTTGGAAATCCATCGGAAATCAATAGCAAAAGCTTCGTTTTAAGTTACTTGCAGCATTTGTGGGTGATTCGCTGGAAAATCGTCGGAAATTAGCAAAATTTAGTGACGGATAGTTATTCGTCGGAAAATCCGTCGCTGAAAGTCTTATTTCTAGTAGTGCGATCTGTATGCATATTTTGAGATGAGAAAATTCCGAGGCTAGACCATTCGCTCAACTTTTATACTTTCTCTAGACCAAAAAAAGTGTTATTCCCAAACTACACCGAGCGACTTGCGACTTTTTTACTTTTAATTAGAAGTCACCAAGTGGAACAAAAAGTAATCGACTTTTTCAACTTTTTGTACTTTTTTGTACCTAAATTAAGCAACTTTTGTACTTTTTGTACTTTGAAGCGACTTTTTTGTGCCAATTGTCGACTTTTTATCAAAAGTAAAAAAAGTCGCAGATCGCTCTGTCTAGTTTGGGAAGAACACTTTTTTTGGTCTAAAGAAGGTATAAAAGTTGAGCGACTGGTCTAGTCTCGGAATTTTCTCTTTTGAGATTTTTCCCCTAGCATGTAAACAACTACGTCAATGGCACTGAAATAGTACTAAAGTTAGCGACTTAAGTTCTTAGCTAGAAACTTGGAACATCTATGATATATAGAAGATGCTTAATATATTAGCTTACAATATCTAGTTTGCTGTATGCTTTGCATTGTAAGTATATGATAAGAATTCTACTGAAAGAGAAGAAATACTGCTACCCTTATACTATGTATATCTAAGTTGGTCAAAAAAGTGTTTATTTTTTCCTTTTGAATAAAGGTTTTCTTTTGCCAAGTTCCTTGCCAATCACATCGCTTCAGTTAATATTTCCCTAAATCTTAACCCCCATTGACGTAAATCAGATTACTTGAAAATGAATATAACACCTCAGAAAATATAGAGATCAAGGAAAAAAAACTAGACAAACTTCTAACGACTTTTCTATGATTTAGTTGCTGAATTCTGTCAACTAGCTATGCAAGGACTTCCATGTGCAACTGAATTCAATATATACTTTTCAGTAATTGTTAAGAAATACAGCTCCACTCGCAATAAGTTTTAAAATATATAGAAAAGGCTCAAAGATGACAAAAAAGAAAAAGAAATAATAGTAACATACTAGTTTTGCGCTGTTGCTCTAACACATTGCGTATTAAGTATTGACAAAATAGGTAAACATTTAGTCAACTAAATGGGTGGGATGCGTGGGTCAAAATGTCCATGGCATGTTTCGTCAAGCCTCAAATACTTTACTGGATGTCGCAGACAGCTAATGTGCTAGATGTGATTAAAAATGATACTAAAATAATAAAAATAAATCGTCAATGTTTGGCCCATTTCATCTTTACCTGCATTTCATATTCGACCCATTTGACTCTTCAATCAAACACAGCATCAATTCACCCATTATCATATGAATGGGTTGAAAGTGCTACCTGTAGGTGAAGAGTTGTACTAAATTTACGCCATGGGACTCAATACACACCTTACTAATCAAAAAATTGGATGTACAATTTTCTGCGTCACATAGGCTTATTTGAAGTTCTTTTCATGGAAAATATAGATGACACCAAACAGAACATGATTTCATATTGTACAAACCAATATTGCAATATTGTCTATAAGTCTCAATTTTATTCCCAACAATTTATGTAAAAGGACTATTTAGGCCTAAGCTCAATTCCCTCCACAATAAGACCTCCTTTCAAGGAATTATGCTCCTGAAACTTCATCTCAACTTCACCTTCACCTTCACCTTCATCTTCATCATCGTGGTAGAATTCACCCAACTTGATCTCCATCCAACCATCCCTTCTCGTAGTAGGAGCTGCATGTGGCTGTGCCTCATCATGTTCCCATGCCCGTGGTTGTTTAAGATAAACATTAAAACTCTCGTTTCTTATCCCACCAAAACTGACAGATGTTTTCGCAGGCACAGCAAGTCCCATTGAATCCCTAGTAATTCGAAACACAAGATACGCCACATAGGTATTCTTTGGTGATAGCAACACACTTGGTATTATCCCGCAGATGTCAAGCCACCATACCCTTCTAAGTATTGCCACCTCAGCAAACCTAAAGCAATGGTAACATATGTAAATAATCTTTGCTTATATCACTTTTAGACAAAAAGCTAAGGACCATTTAGTTGGTGAAAAATGCCTCACTTTTCCAGGAAAGTTTATAAAAGATTATTGATAAACACAAAACTTGTTTAGTCACAACTTTTCAGAGAAGTTTTATGTAAAAATAAAATATACACTTTTCAAATTGTAAGTTGAATTTTGAGAAGAGGAATTCACGCTTCTCTACATTTTTCTTTCGAATTTTTTGCATATCCCTTCCACTTTTCACTTTTGAAAAAGATATCATCTAAACAGGTTTTCTATATTTTTAACATTTCTCTAAAGATAAAAACCCCTTCCTTTTATCAGAAAAATCAAAATCGAGAATTAAAGAATTTTCTTTCACAACTAAACACACCCTGACATTCTAGAACAGAGAAAAAGAGAAAGAGACCTTGATTCAGGCACGTGTCCCCTTTGCCAGTAACGAGTGTCATCATGCCAGGCGATTGATAGGTCGTGTGCCCCCAACATATAGCATTTTTTGCCACTATCCTTATCTAGCTTGAAGCCCTATACATGATATAATATAAGATCATATCATATATTAGCAGACTTAAATCTTAATATTATAGTTATTCTTATTCAGGTCAATAAGGTGTTTGAAGCTAAGCATTTCAAATTGGGCATCAAAATACAAAGGGGTTTCTACCTACCGAATCGTTAAAGAGATAACTGAGTGAACCTGGTGTCATTGTGTTCAACCATATAATTATGTTTTGCTACATTCTTGAGTTGATTAATTATTTTTTAGTGGATTGCTGATTTCCTGATCTCTAATTGAAACATATTTTGCTAATTTCATTAACACCAAAAACCATTTGAATCAAGTTAGAAAATTTCCGCACATCATCATCCTTAACCTTCAAGAATCACAAAAGGTTTGTATAAAGACCATTACCACAAAACTCATTCAAGGGCATTGAAGTCTTCGCTCGAGTGATTCCCTGCAAGGACACCACTTGCAAGTGGGCCCGGTGAGGTATCAATAAGGGTTACCCTCAAAGAGGGGACTTGGGGAAGGCATTGCTAGAAGCGGTGTCGATCGCCAGTTGAACCCTCTCCCTGCCCCAACCGAGAGCCATATACGAGAGTGTGCGAGACATGCTACAACAGAGATCCTCAAAGTTTTAGGGGCTTCAAACATATACCTCTTTATATAGTTGTGGCCTCTAAATTCATTTCCAATATCAAAATATGTTGAAAATATATGAAATTTTGTTCTAAAATACTTGTTAAACTTTATTTCAAATTGGCAAGAATGATGAAAAACTCATAAAAAATCAAAGCTAGATCGTTACTATATATTTTTAATCGTCATGTGTACTTATCATATAAGAGGTTTTGCAGAGGGCCTCAACTACCTCAGCTAACTGCGCTGCCCCAACCCGTTGCTCGATCGATCAACCAAACAAACTATAAATAGTTACATGAGTATCGTACTTATTTACCTAGCTCTCAAATTGATTCTCCCAGTTTTCCTACCAACAAATTTTCTACATTTCTATAGTTGACTTTTTACAAAACGTGTATACTTCACTTCAAACAATCAATCAAGCACGTACATAACGATCCATGAACAAGAAAGAATCAACGTAACATCAGAGAGAATCATAAATAAAGTAACTAACCAAAGTGCCACGATCAAGAAGTACATGCGAGTCAGATAAGTACATATACAATTCCTTTTTAGTTTCGAAGACAACGGGTGAAACCGCCCTGGCAATCACTTGACGATAATCTGGTGGGAGAAACTGCTCCCAAACAACGTCAGAATCTGCTGCTGTATTAAAAGATTTAGAAATGGCAGCAGCTCGAGAGGCGTCGCGAGGTGAAGTAAGTGATAGTATGTCTGATATGCAGCCCTCGGGCAGGACCGAAATGCTGGCTGCTGCTTCGTTAAATTCTTCCATTCGTGGACGATGGGAAATGTCGGATGATTTGTTACTCATTCTAATATTCTATGTTGGTTTTAAGAATATAAAAAAATATAGCATTTGTAACTTAGTGAGCAAGACTTTGTCAGTTCCGCGTCTCAAATAAGGAGTCGTTTTCAGTACACCTACTTTTCCTTTTTGTCATAACCATATGCTTGAGTGTTTAATGTTTTTTTAAAAGGGAGGTGATCACCATATTTTTTTTTTTTTTTTTTATCATTTTACTTATTTTGTACAATTAATGCACATAGAGTACACAGTATAACACTTTGATGCACTGAGTGTGGTGAAATAATAAAAAAATGGTGTGCGAATCATCTCTCTTTTTAAAAGGAGTTGATTGATTATATAAGTAGTTAAAGCAGTTTATACTTAATGTAGAATTTTCTATTGCATGTAATGAAGTGTCCTAAGAGATTTTGAGAGTGTGCGAATCATTTCTCTTTTATAAAAACTAATTTTCAAATGTTAATTTGACAAGTATTTCGCGTTAGTATTTATTTTGTTCCTGATTTTATACTTTATAATTATATCTATAGTTATGTTAGCAAACATTTTTATAACTTTTTTTTTCAATTTATAAGTTTATGTTTTTATTCTAGGTTGTATTAAAATCATTTATTTTTATCTTTTAACCGATCAAAACTCAAAAGAGATTATAATAGATTATTATTAAAGTTATATATTTAGTAAGATTAGTTTTGCTATAATTAGAGGAGTGAGGGCCTAGATAGTATCTCGGCTTCGCAATAATTTCTTGTAAATCTTATAAATTTTTAATAAAGTAATGTCAATAATAAAAAAAAATTAATAATAATAATAATAATAATAATAATAATAATAATAATAATAATAATAATAAAAATTTCTTAAATAGCCCAAAAGTGAAACCGTGGTCCATTTTCTAGCCCAAAAAAAGCCAATTCTCAAAATAGATCAGTGTGACTGACCGATTGTGTTGCTTCACTAAAATCTTGACACATGCCCATCCTTTTATGACCATGTACAATAAGTTATTGTCATCCTTTTGTTTTATCTACTATAAATTGACAGAGATACCCTTACTTTCACATTAACAGATCCCGCCACCCACCTCAGCAGACCTACCTCAATGATAGATTTTCTTGTGTGAGATACCATAGGTTCCGACATCCTCGGCCTCAGACTTTTTATAAGTCATCATTGGTGTAGTTTAAAAAGAAAAAAATGATAGAAAGTTTAAAGAAAGCCAAAACTGAAATGATTATGTGCAAAGAACAATGTCTTTTATGATTGATCTTCATGAAAATGCCAAAAGGTCACACTAGTGCATACTAAAAGGAACACGTAAGCGGAAATGAGAAAAGAGTGACGAAAAATGAAACGGAAATGAGAATATGGTAATATTATCATAAAGTGGTAAAACGGTAATTATCCAGGATGTAGGTGGGTTTGGGTAGGTTCGGCCAACCCTTAGACAAAGGGATATTTCTATTTGAAATCCAACTATAAGAGAAAGGTTTAATATTGTTGAAGATGAGCTCCTTCCTTGGTCTTTGGTTGCAAATTTGGACTCATTACGGAAACACCAAATGGTGGTTTGGACGATAACATCGAAGAATTTGACTTTATTAGGTGGAAGGTCAACTCTATCCGCAAGCTTTATTGCCTCAGAGAGATTTTTGATGTGAATGTTGGAGATTTGCAACCATTTGAGAACTTCTTTCCATTTTCAATGGCAATGGTGCATTCTGTGAAGAGATGATTCTCAGTTTCAAGACCATTATCGTACACGGGACAACGAGTTGAGTCCAGATCAATATCTCTATCATTTAGATTAATTCTAGCATGGATTCTCTTATTTGCAACCCTTCATGAAGCGATGTTAACTTTGATTCGAAGAAGCTTGTTCCATTTAATGTGACTCCTTGTAAAATGAGGGGTTGAGGTATCTACTAGCTCACATATTCCTTTAACTGAGAATCCATTGGTAACATTTGAAGAGTATGCCCAAGTGTAAATCTCATCATTTAGCATTTAAATGGTACAAAATATACATGGAAAAGCATAGACAAGTAATGAAAATGTACAATATGGGGCCTCAATTAATAAAAATTATATAACCAAATATTTTTTGTGTGTAAAGAAAATAAATGAGATTATGTTCAAAGAACAATGTCTTTTAATACTGATATTCATGAAATGCCAAAGGAGCAAACAGGTGCACACTAAAAGGAACACGCAAGAGGAAATGAGAAAAGAGTGACGAAGTAAAACGGAAATGAAGATGAAATGAGAATATGGTAATATTCTCATAGAGTGGTAAAATGCTAATTATCCAGGCTGTGTTTATTTATCTAGGATAAATATATAAGTACTAAAAAGGCAAAACCACAAACCCTAAGAGCATACGGTGTAGTGACGAGGGGAGCCTCGCCGTTCCTACGTGGAGGCCAAACGGCGAGCACCGTTGCTCTTCACCACCCCCCCCCCCCTCTTCGCATCGCCATTCACTCTTTCGCCGGGAAGTGAAGCAAAAAACGACAATCAACTTTTGCAGGTAAACATTACAAAACGTTTAGATTTTGTGTTTTCTCATTATTTTTTTTATTTTCTTCTAAATTAAAATAACACCTTATTTCTACACTATAAATAACAAATTATTTTACCTAAACTTTTCACCTAAAATTAAACACATTTTCTCTATCAAAGTCTCTACCAAAAATCTGATATGGCTTGTTCACTTCTACATACCATCGATGAAATCATGGATTTTAGTTGATAAACTAATTGTGGAGGATAGAGCTGGTCAGCAAGCGTTGTGCAACTTAGCCATGCAATTTGAAAAGGCATGTGAAGCTAAAGATGATATGAGACAGTCCTACAAGAAATGGAATGACATAATGCCTGAAAACCGTGCTCAAATAGAGATTTTTTTAAACGAATAACCTACGAAAGATTACGAGATGAATAATTCTCTGTTTAGCAAGACGAAGAAAAGAGAAAAACAAATCAAGGGGAATTTTATTTGGCTACATGAAAAATATACTTAGGATGATTCTGTATTGTATTTTAAATTTTGCATCGTATCGTAATTTGTATTTTAGTTATAACATACGGGGTTTTTTTGAGGATAATTATATGAAGCAGAATGAAATGCGGGAGGATATCTTCGTCCTTCATTTCATTCTGTTTCATTATAACTATCCTCCAAAAAACCCTCGTATGTGTTTTCGTTTTGGTATTGTAATTTTAAATTTTGTATTGTAATGTTAAATTTCTCAATGTAACTTTTATGTTTAAATAAAAAAATGTACTTTTAAATTTTTGCAACAGTTTCAAATAAAAGAATGTACTTTTAATTTTTTTCAGCAGTTTCATATTTTGAATTTGATATGCTCCAACGACTATTTTTTCCCTATAAATACCTAGTTACCATCATGCATTTTGTCACACAACTTCTTATCAAACTCTCTTAAGTATCACTCACTTTCACACAAACACTATGGCTAACGAACCAACCGAGGTGCAAAAGGATATCCTTAGCCGACTACGCGCTGAACAAGAAAAAGAACTCAAGCTGATTACCAATTTGCTAGGTGAGATAACTCGTATTATGTGTCAGATGATTGACCGTGGTGAAGAGGTCGAAAGGTTGCGTGAGCTACCTTAAGACCAACTGACCAACTAGTTATCAGGTTCAGTCTACAAACTCTACTAATGACCGAGGAAACAGACATGTGTCTCTCAAACTCTTTAAGGGACGTTAGGGAACAAGTGATGCAAGTCTGGAATCAAAAGACAGATCTCATCAACTATTATAGCTCATTATAAAATCTTGATGAAAACCGTTAGATGATTTGTGTTTTCGTATCGTATCGTCATTTGTGATTTAAATTTCGTATCATATCGTCAATTGTGTTTTAAATTTCGTATCATAATTTGCTGCGTTTTTTTCGTATTTTATTTTAGTGTGTATTGTAATTTTAATTAAATGAAGTGAATTTAGTTTATCTGAAAATTAGAAATGAAAATTAAATTGTAAGTGGGTGGGTGGAGGCTAAATGAAGAGGTTTATTTTGTGTTATGATAGAGGAGTTATTTGAAGTGGCTGTGTTGTTATGATGTGACACATGTGAGGCTCAAATGAAGAGAAGTGAAGCATCACTATACCTTATGTTCTAAGGGGGTGTTTAGTTTATACAATTTAAAATTATGGAATTTCAATTGTTAGCAATTTCAAACAATGGAGTATTAAAAAACCAACAAAGGAAATCCCAGTTTCCGTTTGGTTCACAAGTTTTTGTTGAAGATTGAAACAAATACGCTAGTAGATTACCTTTATTGCCCTTTATATCAAAACCAACTTTTCTTACCGGAAATTATCCCCAAAATCTCAAGAACTAGAAGAACAACAAGGAGTTCCCAATAGAAAATAGCAATAATTCACCAACTTTGTAAAAAACGCCTATTTCTAATTGATTTTCGTATTACCCAAATCATTTTTTGTAAACATATAAATGAGTGAAAATGAAAATTGAAACTTACATCAACAACAAGTAGAGATAAGTAAAGGAAGAAGAAAAATTATTCATGGATGAAATTTACAAGAAAGAAGATGATGTTAAAAGATTACTATGGCAAATGAAATTTGAGAAGATGGACATGGGGAACAATGAAAAATACTGAAGAAGAACCATACAAACAATAAATAACTAAGAATGGTTATGTTTGTCCAACTTAAAATTTAATACTTTTTTGTCCCCACCGGTTTTATAATTCATCATACCATGTGTGGTTTTCTTTTTTACAAAACAAACACACTATACGATTGTTTTTCATTATCAAACCCATTAAAAACCATCCAAATACAGTGAACCAAATAGCCCCTAAGGGTTTGGGTAGGTTCGGCCGACCCCTAGACAAAGGGAGATGTCTATTTGAAATCCAATTCTAAAGCGTATTTGTAGATTCTCAGTGACTCAAGACATTGAAGCACGTGTTGCTGCTTATATTTTTAATAGGGTTGGTTTCGCTATTGCTAGAAGTGTGGGGGCCCAGTTAGTATCTCGGCTCCCCACTAATTTTTTGTAAATCCTATAAGTTTTTAATAAAAGTGATAATAATAATAATAATAATAATAATAATAATAATAATAATAATAATAAAATCTTTTGGGTCGCGTGATTGTGTCGCCCTTAAACTTGTGTGCCCAAAAACTGAAAACAATACAAATGTCGAGTGAAAGGTTGCGTACGAGATTAGCATACGCCTAACAATCGCTTGGCAGTACAAATGTCGCGTGAAAAGTCGCGTACAAGATTTACGTGTACGGTTCAAAATTTATCCAGGAATGAATCTAATGGCTAATATGTAAAAGTTCATTTTGAAATATATATATATATATATATATATATATATATATATATATATATATATATATATATATATATATATATATATATATATATATATATATATATATATGTGTGCGACTTTGAAGTTTCTAAAATAGTACTAGCAATGGGTCGTTTAAAAAATTATCTTTTATAAATTAATCTAACATAACTTCTAAACCTCGATTTGCAGCTTCAAACCAAGTAAGATTATCTCGTATGAACTAAGATCCTAAATTTAGCAACATATGCAAACAAATTCGCGAGATAATTGTAGTAACCACATCTTAAATCAATTCATGCAGACACCAAGTTGTTCATGAGTGTGAGATGTGAGAGCATTAGAGTTTAAAAAGTCCTATAATAAATTTTTAATTATTGTTTACACAAATATGCATAATAGAAATATATATGTACATCAAGGCTCAAAAAGCTCGATACAAGCTTGTCCTATATGGCACGAGACCCTATAGCACCTGTACCGTGTGCTCTTAATAGAAATATATATGTACAATGTATCAATCGCTTGTCATAATAAGCAAAAACAATAAAAGCTTCTCCACAATACTCACAATGCCAAGGAAGACGACTCTCCTTAATTTACACCAGCATATTATACCGGTTTTCGACCATTATTTTGTAAAATAATGGTGCACAAATATACGTAGTAATAAACTATTGTTACTCATAACTCCCTAGAGGGTTTATACATATTTTCACTCAAGAAAAAAAGCTACACACCAAAATTACAGGAGGAAATGATAATGTACAGTTCTTTGAAATCACTTTTTTTTTAAAACTCTTGCAATCACATTTTTAACATCAAGCACGCAATAAGAATGTTAGGATTAGGGATAGATATTCATGGGGCAAAAGACAAAAGACCAGCAACCCAAAGACAGAAAACAGGTACAAAGATCAAATGCTCAGAATTTTGAGAGTTTATTTCTTATCAAAGCTCCAAGTACATAAGTTATGTATCAATCCTATATATACAAAAACAACCGACATACAAACCGACATAAAAGATCCTGATACTTCTTAAGCTACTAACAAAATGACCAAAATACCCTTACTACTAATATTACCAAAATGCCCTTAGGAGGTGAAGTCACAATATCTAACAAAGAAAATAAAAACAAAAGCAAAGCAACGGTCGTCTGCCTTTGCAGGAACCTGAAGGACTTTTCCATGGCTCATCCTGACCTTTAGTATCACTATTCATCTTCTAGGGATTGCACATTGTATCGACGTTTCATTTCTGCAACACACAAGTAGTTCAAACAAATGTGAATCAACAAGAAGGTGTAACTAACCATCTGCGTGTGCATGCATGTACATGAAGCTTAGATAATCATATTTGAACGGTATGGCAAAATGAGTAAAAAAAGACACCAATAGAGTTAACTATGTCAGTATGTCACAAGCAGTTAAAACGTCCTGTGTAAGTAATCTCTATAGGCTCTTGAGCAATCGATTCGTATCTGACCTGATAAAAACCTTTTTTTTTTGGTAAAGGGGTTAACCCCGGTAAATATATAACCAAAAAATCGTTAAGTACAAATGGAATGTGGCTGAAGTACCACATTAACCTCAAGCAAAAGCTTGATGAACAAGAGTTTATGACAAGGTTTTTATCAAGCAAAAGCTTGATAAAAACCTTGTCAAAGGCAAAAAGGTAGGTCATAAGAGGGTTCGACAAATAGAGTGTCATTATTGCTTAGTTAGGGTATGTTATCATTGTAATCCACAGATTCTACATTTGTAAGTTACTCTTCAAAGTTATAGTAGTTAATAAATTAATGCCTCTAGAGCGGAACCAAAAACCATGTTAACGGGTGGAGTAGCTCAAAATAATATATGTTGAAGAATTGATCAAGATTCACACCATGAGAAACTCACAGTTCGACATATTGGCCTATGCGTAATGTGTTGCCACCTTTTCAAGGGTTAGTGATGTTGTGTTCTGCTCCAATCTCACGTTGTGAATGGAACTCAATACTATACATGTGACAGATCATTTGACATTTACCCCGTGAGTGACCAACACTTGTTGATACCAAGTATTTATCTATCAAATTCGCGACATCATAAAGTCATAAACAGTGTATATACTCTTGTCATTACAATAACTTAACATTCTACTAGAAAAGCAGCACCAACACCATGCTAACTATGTACTAGTATAAGTCAACTGGTTTAGGAGCTAATGATGTGAAAACTGGTTCATTGTCGGGTCCACCCGGTTTTATAAAAAAAAACAAACACCCATCTTATATACATGTCCAAACACCCATTTTTCTGCTGTAAAAATCATGTAAAAAAACCAACATATAAAAGGTGGAAGAAACATGTTCAACTGGAATTTTGTGGTGATGACCATTGCACATGTTTAGTTGTGTGTTAAATAGTAATGTGATGTTAACGTGAAGGTGACGAGTTTAGTGACCATTACACTTAGTCTTATACCAAACTGGTGGTGGAGAAGGATTTGGTGTGGCGCTAACTTGGCGATAATTATGTTAGTCGCCGCTATACCAAGTCTAACAATGAGGTCACCCAACTTAATTATTAAAAGTTGTGGTAATGGTAATTTTTACTGGTTATACAATAAATTTGAGAAAATACTAAAACTAAATGAAATATATATTTGTTGTGGTATGATAGTATTATTTGTGCTATTAATTAATAGTATAATTAAATAATTAACAAAACCAGTTCATCTAATTAACTTCATTGTTAGGTCATTTCAGCTACACTTACTCAAATATTTTATAAAGATAAGTTTGTTTTTTCGAAACATATACTACAAGGAGAAAAGTTCAAATGCTTACTCTTATTTTGGTGGTTACTCTACAAGATACTTTCTTAGTCTTCATCTTTCTTAAGAGTTTTATATTTACTTGATTTTGGGTTGTATATGGAATAATATTTGTATAATTATGTAACAATGGTCATGCATATCCTTTCTTTGAATGTGATGTATTGACTTGTTTCTAATATATGATGATTGTGTATGTTTTTTGTTTTGAGTTTTGAATCATCGGTAAAGTAAAGAAACATTGGTAAAGTAAAGAAACATTGCTTACCCTTATACACCACGTTGTTTTTGGCTCAACTAAATTGAGATAATTAACATTATATTGTATCACTTGACACAATATTTGTACTATAAGACAAATGTTGTCTCAATTGACACAATTGATTTAAGTTCTCAAATTTTATTTTTGTTATGTTATCAAATTTGATGTTTGATTGAGCAAAGTAATTGAATGAGATCACAGATGCCTGTATTGACAAAATTAGGCTAATAAGCCAATAAACATACATATGTGAAGCGGGTCTTAAATTTGTGGTACTAACAACCCCATCGTAGTTCTCAGTCATTTCGTGGAACCTCGTGTGCTTGAACCATCTACCATGGGGTAGCTAAGCTTAGATATGAGATTTTATTTTATTTTATTTTTGGCGAAAGCTGGACCGAGTTGCAACCTCTAGAATTTGGTTTTGAGGCTTAAAATAGTGATTTTTTGATGTAAAATGAACCTATTATAATTTATGAATTCACTTATTATCGTTGCCTTGTTCTACCATAACTAAAACATACCACACAAGATGAATCCCTTGATAAGACGGTATAAAGTCTTTTTCCTTAAAATATTAAGTACAGTCGGTGTTATAACAAAAAGTTCTGTCACCTCAGTTTTTTCCCCTGTAACTTTACTCAAAACACCACCCTCATCACTCAAATAGATCACCTTGGGACCTACAAGTTTTTTTTTTTTTTTTTAAAGAGGGAATTGCAAAAATCATCCTTAAAGTATGGCCAAATTGTACGTTTCGTCCCTGAACTTTCGAAAGTGCAAGGATCGTCCCTGTGGGAAACTTTTGGGGCAAAAATCGTCCCTGGCCTACTTCAAATGACTAAAATACCCCTGCCAAACTTTAGGGACGATTTTTGCAATTCTCTCTTTTTCATATTCTTACTCAAATGGTCCCTGTGCTTCGCTGGGCATTACAAATTTAGTCCTAACTTTTTTTTTAATTAATTTATTTAACTATTAATATTAGTATTATTTTTTTATACGATTTCGTCCATTTTTGTCCGTTTTTCTTTCGTTTTTGTCCGTTTTTCTTACGTTTTTGTCCGTTTTTCTCACGTTTTTTTCGTTTTCATACGTTTTTGTCTGTTTTTCTTACGTTTTTGTCCGTTTTTCTCACGTTTTTTCCGTTTTCATACGTTTTTGTTCGTTTTTCTTACTTTTTTGTCCGTTTTTCTCACATTTTTTTCGTTTTCATACGTTTTTGTCTGTTTTCTTACGTTTTTTCTGCTTTCATACGTTTTTGTTCGTTTTTGTCCGTTTTTCTCACTTTTTTTCTGTTTTCATACGTTTTTGTTCGTTTTTCTTACGTTTTTGTCCGTTCTTGTTACGTTTTTTTTCGTTTTTATACGTTTTTGTCCGTTTTTCTCACTTTTTTTTTCGTTTTCATACGTTTTTCTTCGTTTTTCTTATGTTTTTGTCCGTTTTTCTCACGTTTTTTTTCGTTTTTCTTACGTTTTTCTCACGTTTTTTTTGTTTTTCTTGAAAAAAAAAATTTGAAAAGAATTTTATTTTTTAAAAGAAAAAATCTTTAGACTTCATCCAAAACGGAAAAAAACGTAAAAAAAAACGGAGAAAAACGTATGAAAACGGAAAAAAACGTAAGAAAAATGGACAAAAACGGACAAAAATGTATGAAAACGAAAAAAATGTAACAAGAACAGACAAAAACGTAAGAAAAACGAACAAAAATGTATGAAAGCGAAAAAAACGTAAGAAGAACTGATAAAAACGTAAGAAAAACGGACAAAAACATATGAAAACGGACAAAAGCGTGAGAAAAACGGACAAAAACGTATGAAAACGAAAAAAAAACGTAACAAGAACGGATAAAAACGTAAGAAGAACGAACAAAAACGTATGAAAGCGGAAAAAAACGTAAGAAAAACGGACAAAAACATATGATAACGATAAAACGTGAGAAAAACGGACAAAAACGTAAGAAAAACGAACAAAAACGTATGAAAGCGGAAAAAACGTAAGAAAAACGGACAAAAACGTATGAAAACGAAAAAAAAACGTGAGAAAAACGTAAGAAAAACGAACAAAAACGTATGAAAACGAAAAAAAACGTGAGAAAAAACGAACAAAAACGTAAGAAAAACGGACAAAACGTATGAAAACGAAAAAAACGTGAGAAAAAACGGACAAAAACATAAGAAAAACGGACAAAAACGGACGAAATCGTATAAAAAAATAATACTAATATTAATAGTTAAATAAATAAATTAAAAAAAATGTTAGGACTAAATTTGTAATGCCTAGCGAAGCGCAGGGACCATTTGAGCAAGAATCTGAAAAAGAGAGTTGCAAAAATCGTCCCTAAAATTTGGCAGGGGTATTTTAGTCATTTGAAGTAGGCCAGGGACGATTTTTGCCCCATAAGTTTCCCACAGGGACGATCCTTGCACTTTCCAAACTTCAGGGACGAAACGTGCAATTTGACCAAACTTTAAGGACGATTTTTGCAATTCTCTCTTTTTTTTTAAAAAAAAAAAAAAAAAAAAAAAAATGTTACAACTTGCCCAAATAATAATAGCATGAAATAAGTGCATCATTATTACATTTCCTAAATTTTGGATACCCTTTTCAAAAACAAATAAAAAAAGTAAAAAACCCTTAAAATTAGCAAATCTGTAAACCCCCCTCACATCACTTCTTTGCACTTCCTCAAACTACCATCCGCTTGTCTCTCTCTGTCAGTCAGTCAATCTCCCTCCGCCGTGATCTCCGCCGTCAACCGCCGTTACTGAACAGGGTACTTTTTTTCCATTTCATTTTGCATTTCTTATTATATAAAGATTGTTACTTTTTGCAAATTAAGGATACCCATGTTCATATTTTGTGGAAATTAAGGTTCTTGTTATATAAAGATTGTTACTTTTTGCAAATTAAGGATACCCATGTTCATATTTTGTGCAAATTAAGGTTCTTGTTATATAAAGATTGTTACTTTTTGCAAATTAAGGATACCCATGTTCATATTTTGTGCAAATTAAGGTTCTTGTTATATAAAGATTGTTACTTTTTGCAAATTAAGGATACCCATGTTCATATTTTGTGCAAATTAAGGTTCTTGTTATATAAAGATTGTTACTTTTTGCAAATTAAGGATACCCATGTTCATATTTTGTGCAAATTAAGGTTCTTGTTATATAAAGGCTGTTACTTTTTGCAAATTTGGATAATGGGTATTTTTCTTGTTACTTGATTAAGGTTACTCAAGTTGGAATCTTGTTAAAATTAAGGTTCTTGTTATGTAAAGGTTGTTACTTTTTGCAAATTTGGATAATGGGTACTTTTCTTTTTACTTGATTAAGGATACCCATGTTCAAATTTTGTGCAAATTTAGGTTTTTTTCGACTTTGCGAATGAGGCATAGTTCTAGCCGAAATGACTTATATTATCTTAATTGGGTATTTTAGAAGCTGTTTAGTTTGGAAATTTAGGTTCTTGTTATGTAAAGGTTGCAACTTTTTGCAAATTTTGATTCTGGGTTCTCATCTTTTTACTTGATTAAGGATACCCATGTTCAAATTTTCGACTTTACGAATGAGGCATAGTTCTAGCCGAAATGACTTATATTATCTTAATTGGGTATTTTAGAAGCTGTTTAGTTTGGAAATTTAGGTTCTTGTTATGTAAAGGTTGCAACTTTTTGCAAATTTTGATTCTGGGTACTCATCTTTTTACTTGATTAAGGATACCCATGTTCAAATTTTCGACTTTGCGAATGAGGCATAGTTCTAGCCGAAATGACTTGTATTATCTTAATTGGGTATTTTAGAAGCTGTTTAGTTTGGAAATTTAGGTGCCGTTTAGTTGGTGAAAATTTTTTCTGTTTTTTCGTTTCCAAATTCCTGAAAAAAGTGAGAAGAGTAGAATGAGCTTTTCAAACCTTTAGTTAAAATTTAGAGAATGAGCATTTCACATTTTTTAAAAATTGTTGGAAACAAGTTTAACTAAACGGATTTTTAGTTTTTCTCTTTTCATATGAAAAATTTCCTGGAAAAAGAGGAAATTTTTCACCAACTAAACGGCTCCTTAGGTTCTTGTTATGTAAAGGTAGTTACTTTTTGCAAATTTTGGATTCTGGGTACTCATCTTTTTACTTGATTAAGGATACCCATGTTCAAATTTTGTACAAATTAAGGTTCTTGTTATGTAAAGGTAGTTGCTTTTTGCAAATTTAGGTTTTTTTTCGACTTTGCGAATGAGGCATAGTTTTAGCCGAAATGGTTTATGTTATCTTAATTGGGTATTTAGAAGCTGTTTAGGTTGAAAATTATGACTGATAGCCTCCTTATCTAATTTTATTTAGTTTCATTGTGTTCTTAATTTTGATTATTAAGTCATACATAGGACTTGTTTATGTTGTATAATAAGAGTGTGTTCTACTTAAAAAATTTATGACGACTTTAGGCCTGTGAATAGATGAATTCCTTAGGTGTTTTCTAGGTTAATAGTAATGAAAAATGCGGTTGCTAGAGCCCGACTGCCCATCTATATGTGCTCTAATTATATTTGAGGTTTATTCACTTAATGCCTTTTGTTTGACATGCTTCCAAATTCAAAAGTGCCCTATGGGTCTACTCGACTCTAAACATAGTCTAGGACCTTAGGTATCACATCAGCGTTATTAATTACATGGACTAAGATGGGATCAACTCTTTTGGTTGGAATAAGTTTCAGGCTCGACAATAAGTAGTAACTTTTACTAAATTAAGGATACCCATGTTCAAATTTTGTGCAAATTAAGGTTCTTGTTATATAAAGGTTGTTACTTTTTGCAAATTTGGATAATGGGTATTTTTCTTGTTACTTGATTAAGGTTACCCAAGTTGGAATCTTGTTAAAATTAAGGTTCTTGTTATGTAAAGGTAGTTACTTTTTGCAAATTTTGATTCTGGGTTTTCATCTTTTTACTTGATTAAGGATACCCATGTTCAAATTTTCGACTTTGCGAATGAGGCATAGTTCTAGCCGAAATGACTTATATTATCTTAATTGGGTATTTTAGAAGTTAGAAGTTGTTTTAGTTTGAAAATTATGACTGGTAGCCTCGTTTGAATAGTCGGAAAACCCTTATCTCATTTTATTTAGTTTCATTTTGTTCTTAGTTTTGATTATTAAGTCATACATTACATAGGACTTGTTATGTTCTATATATAAGACTGTGTTCTAGGTATATATTTATTGATGACTTTATGCCTATGAATAGATGGACTCCCTAGGTGTTTTCTAGGTTTAAGGTGATTTAGAATAGTAATGAAATGCGGTTGCTAGAGCCAGACTGCCCCATCTATATGTGCTGTAATTATATTTGAGGTTAATTCACTTGATGCCTTTTGTAAACCCTTTAAAATTGGTGAAGAAGGTACTTTTATTCGATTTCATTTTGCATTTCTTATTATATAAAGATTGTTACTTTTAGTCAATTAAGGATACCCATGTTCAAATTTTGTAAAAATTAAGGTTCTTATTGTATAAAGTTAGTTCCTTTTTGCAAATTTGGATAATGGGTACTTTTCTTTTTTACTTGATTAAGGTTACCCATGTTCAAATTTTGTGCAAATTAAGGTTCTTGTTATATAAAGATTGTTACTTTTTGCAAATTTGGATAATGGGTATTTTTCTTGTTACTTGATTAAGGTTGCCCAAGTTGGAATCTTGTTAAAATTAAGGTTCTTGTTGTGTAAAGGTTGCAGCTTTTTGCAAATTTGGATAATGGGTACTCATCTTTTTACTTGATTAAGGATACCCATGTTCAAATTTTCGACTTTGCGAATGAGGCATAGTTCTAGCCGAAATGGCTTATATTATCTTGATTGGGTATTTTAGAAGCTGTTTAGTTTGGAAATTTAGGTTCTTGTTATGTAAAGGTAGTTACTTTTTGCAAATTTTGATTCTGGGTACTTTTTTTTTACTTGATTAAGGATACCCATGTTCAAGTTTTGTGCAAATTAAGGTTCTTGTTATGTAAAGGTAGTTGCTTTTTGCAAAGTTAGGTAAAAATTTATGATGACTTTATGCCTATGAATAAATGAACTCCGTAGGCGTTTTCTAGGTTTAAGGAGATTTAGAATAGTAATGAAATGTGGTTTCTAGATCCGGACTGCCCCATCTATATGTGCTATAATTATATTTGAGGTTAATTCGCTCAATGCCTTTTGTTTGACATGCTTCCAAATTCGCAAGTGCCCTACGGGTCTACTCGACTAGTCGACTCTAAACATATCCTAGGACCTTAGGTATCAGTATCACTTCAGTGTTATTAATTACATGGACTACTTCACAGGATGGTCCTTTCCTGTTTTCCAATTCTATGTTTGCTCATTGGTTTTGTTCATATGAATCCAAGTGCGTAGATATTAAAAATGATTGTTAGTTTTCGTTTTGTCATAAGGCCACTATTTCTAGAAGGATCAACTCTTCTGGATCGAATTAGTTTCAGGCTCAGCAAAGGGTAGCATCAATAATAAGACGATTGAGTTCAGTGTTTATCGTGTATAATCTTTTAAGCTGTTCATATTGTGCCAGTGACTTTGTATGAGCTTTCAATCCTTTTTGTGCGCCTTTTATATTGCTGCTTTGCTGAATTAAGCGATAGTAGATCTATTAATTAGTATTCTGATGTATTCCTAATGCAGTGTACACTCGGAGGATTGTGATAATTTAGCTTCATGGTTTTGTAATTCAGAGAAATAAATTATATGAGCATGGACAAACTGATACCCGACTGCCCTTACCCTGGATGTTTCTTCTGTGTCATGAAAGAAGGGAATCCAAACAAGCGGAGAGCAAGCATCATGAAGTTTTTCCGAGAGCTTCCTTCACAAGACGATGATGGTCAAGTGCTTCCTATAAGTGGTCTTTGGAATACAGCTATGGCTCATCCTAACGATCCGGAGTTCATTGAGTTGGGTATATTTGAATGCATGGCAGCGCTTATTTGGAAGGGTTTAAAGAATCGCCGTTGGCTGTCTCATGATCAGAATATCTATATCCCTTATTATGCCGCTCATATAATCGGATCTTACACCATGAACATGGAAGATTTTGCTGAAACTGCTGTCAATGCTGGTGTAATCCCACCTTTGGTTGAACTTCTAAGGGGCAGGTTGACTTGGGTTGAACAAAGAGTCGCTGTACGAGCTTTAGGACACTTGGCTACATATGCAAGCACTTTCCCTGCTGTAGCAAGTCATGGCGAGATCCTTGAGCTTTGCATCCAGTTAGCGATGAGTTCTCTTGAGATTGTTTACTCTCACTTTTATCAGTACGCTGACAGAAGGCTTAGTTACCACTGTGATCTTCTTACGCGGGGCATGGGCGGTGTAGAGATGGAGTCGAGGAAAGCCGAGGAATGGGCCAGTCAATTACAGTGTTGGTCTCTTCAACTTATAAATTGTTTTGCCTTTAAGCCCGAGTTTCTTCCAACAATATGTAAGCCAGAATTTCTCGTAAAACTTCCTCTTATGTGGGGTGGACTCGTAAATGAAAATTCACCAGCGGGTATAGGCTTGCTAAGAACTATCTGTCATCATAAACATGGAAGAGGACCTGTTAGCAGCTGCCCTGGTGTAATTGAGGCATTATGTAATATCGCGCGATCGTCAGATGACTGGCAATACATGGCGATTGATTGTCTTTTATGGTTGCTCCAAGATCCCAATACCTTCCATAAGGTAATTTCTAATAGACTATTGACTTGTACTGATGACGAAATTAATGATAATTATTTTTAATGCAAACTGAAATAATCTGTTACTTAGGTTATAGACAAGGCAGCACCTGCAGTTTTGGATCTAGCAGAGATCTCGTCTCTTGGGGATCATAAAAAGCTTGGAGATTCCATTCTCAGTGTTCTTCAGGAATGTATTCAGTCACATGGAACCGGTCGTAGTTCTGTCAGTAATCGAACTAAAGAAGACGTTGAAGAAATACTGCATTCAAGGGAGAGACTGAAATGGGAAAAAAGCATGCCGAAAGAGGATCTCCATATAAAACAAGCTGCAGCATTGGTGGTAAAGTTAGAAGGCAACTCCCTTTTTTCATCAGGAAATATCTCTGGAGCTGCATCAAAGTACTCTGAAGCACTAGCGTTGTGTCCAGTAAGATCTAAGAAAGAAAGAGTTGTACTGTACAGCAATCGTGCCCAATGTTATCTTTTGCTGCAACAACCATTGGGTGCGATAAGTGATGCTACTCGTGCGCTTTGTCTTCACAATCCTGTCAATCGACATGCTAAAAGTCTATGGAGGAGAGCACAGGCTTATGATATGTTGGGTTTGGCTAAAGAGAGCTTGTTGGATGCTATTTTGTTTATAAACGAGTGTTCTCAGTCAACAGATCCCGATCTGTCGTCTAGGCAGAATAAAGTGCCTGATTATGCTGAGAGGTTGGTCAAGAAGCAGATGCGTGCTGCTTGGTTGTTTAGGGAAGCTGCTATAAAACATGGGGGTATCGATTGTGAGGCGGAAGATGGTAATGCCTATGGGCAAGGGAGTGATGATTCTGAATGGGAGACTGCCAGTGAAAGCGATGTAGGAGATGACGGGAGAAAAGAGATGAGCAATATTGATGGTGAATGGAATAACGAGGAGGGGATTGCAGACAAGAACAAGAAAATTTCTGCAAGAGGTATCATCTTTCGCTTCTCTTATTCCTATCAAAATACTTTTTACTTTTTGACCCGTACGCAAGATGTCACTCATGTTCACATACTCAGTTAAAAACCATGCCAAATATAAATAACATCGACTTGTCACTACTCACTAGTGTATGAAACTATATTTAGAAGAATGAAAGTATAAACCGAGGGTGTGTCGTCTCCTCCACTCAGCTCTCCACAAACACTTGAGTACTGATGCATGCCGGGTCTGTACTGACTTAGAAAGTAGCAGAACATAAATGTACCTGGCATTGAGCATCGGAATCTACAGGAAAGATTACTGTCTATGAATGCCACTTGGGCTACGCCACCCGTCTATATATTGAAATATAGGTCAGACTAATTCAAACATTTTAATATCTATCGTTCATCATAAAGTGTACTACGTCCAGCTGTAACTAAAGAAAGAGAGGTCAATGGCGACATAGTGAGCATGGTTGGTGCAGCTTTTCTCATAGAATGTAAAGCTATTGCAATGACAAGAGTATATACACTGTTTATGACGGTGTGGATTTAATATATAAATACTTGGTATCAACAAGTGTTGGTCACTCACAGGTGAATGTCAAATGTTTATTGAGTTCCATTCACAACCTGGGAGATTTATTTATTGGAGCAGAACACATAGGCCAATATGACTAGGGGTGAGCAAACGGACCGGATGGACCGGACCGACCGGACCGACCATATTCGGTCCGGTCCTCGGTCTAGGCTTTTTGGTTAATTCGGTCTTCGGTCCGGTCCGGTCCGGACCGACCAAAAAACCGAAAAAACTTTCCAAATCTTGCCTATTTGGACCGGAACGACCGAAGGACCGACCGGACCGACCACATTCGGTCCGGTCTCGGTCTATGGTTTTTCCTTAACTCAGTCTTCGGTCCGGTCCGGTCTTGGCCGGTCCGGTCCGGTTTTTGGACTGTGATCACCCCTAAATATGACGGAACTGTGAGTTTCTCATGGTGTAAATCTCAATCAATTCTTCAACAAATATTAGTTTGAGCTACGTCACTCGTTAACATGGATTTTAGTTCGGCTCTGTAGAGGCGTTAATTTATTAACTATAACTTTGAAGAGTAACTTACAAATGTAGAATCTGTGGATTACAAGGATAACATACCCTAACTAAGCCAATAATGACACTCTATTTGTCGAACCGTTTTATGACCTTGCCTTTGACATAGGTTTTTATCAATTCAGATATTAATTGATTGCTCAAGAGCCTATAGAGACTAGGGGTGTTCATCGGTTCGATTCTCGGTTAATCGGTTTATTCGGTTAAAAAAAATTCGGGTCATAACCGAAAAACGAACCGAACCGAACTGAAAATATCTATGACCGAACCGAACCGAGAACCGAACCGAAGTTCGGTTCGGTTATGGGTCAAAACCGAAAACCGAATTTTATACTTGAATTACACTATTTATATATATTTTTAAATTTAATTATATATATTTTTGGCAAAAAAAAATATTTCAAGCATAAAAAGTGTTTTTTATATTAGTATAAAATTTTAATGGACATTTTATATATATATAAAATAATATAAATATATAAAAAATAAATATATATTTATATAAATTCGGTTTTCGGTTCAAATAGCCAAACCCATATCCAAACCGAAAACCGAATTTTTAATTGGGTTCGGTTCGGTTTTGACAAATTCGGTTCGGTTATAAGTTCGGTTCGGTTTTCGGTTTATTCGGTTTATTACCCGAACCATGAACACCCCTAATAGAGACTACTTATACAGCCCTTTCTAAATTCTAACCGCTTGTGACATAGTTAACTCTATTGGTGTCTTTTTACTCATTCCATTCAGATATGATTATCTAAGCTTCATGTATATGCACACGCAGATGTCTAGTTACACGTCTTGTTGATTCACATTTGTTTGAACTACTTTTGTGTTGCAGAAATGAAACGTCGATACAATGTGCAATCCCTAGAAGATGAATAGTGATACTAATGGTCACGATGAGCCATGGAAAAGTCCTTCAGGTTTCTGCAAAGGCAGACGACCATTGCTTTGCTTGTGTGTTTATTTTATTATTGCGTACTTGATGTTAAAAATGCGATTGCAAGATTTGAAAAGAAAACTAATTTCAAAGAACTGTACATTATCATTTCCTCCTGTAATTTTGGTGTGTAGCTTTTTTTCTTGAGTGAAAATATGTATAATAGTTTATTATATTTGTGCACCATTATTTTACAAAATAACGGTCGAAAACCGGTATAATATGCTGGTGTAAAGGAGAGTCGTCTTCCTTGGCATCGGGAGTATTGTGGACAAGCTTTTATTGTACATATATATTTCTATTAAGAGCACACGGTACGGGTGTCACAGGGTCTCGTGCCATAGGACAAGCTTTTATGACGCTAAATCTTTCAATAGCTCGAGCTCAAGCTTGTATCGATCTTTTTAAGCCTTAATGTATATATGTATCTATACACTATCTATGAAACAAAAATTGTCAAAGTAAAAAGTCAAGAAAGTGAAATATAATTAAAAGGAAATGTTGAAACTTATGAACAAATTCAACTATTAATGCATATCGAAAATCGGGTTGACCTGGTATGCTTCAAACCCGGTTGACTTGGTTTAATTTGACCCGTTTTTCGACCCAAGCCGTCAGGTTGACCCGGTTTATATTGACTCATTTTTCGACTACAACAGTTGAACCGGTTGAACCACCCGGTTGAACCGGGTTTCAAAACATTATTTTTAATTCCCAAATCCTCTAACTTTTATTATTTTTCATTCGTAACCCTTAAACTTTTTTTTTATCACTAAAACTATCTGCCGCTATAAAATCTCGTTGCCATGCACGGGTACTCGTCTAATATTTCTATTATACATATTTATGTAAACAATAATTAAATATTTATTGTAGAAGGACTTTTTGAACTCTAATGCTCTCACACTCATGAACAACTTGGTGTCTCCATGAATTGATTTGAGATGTGGTTACTAAAATTATCTCGCAAATTTGTTTACATATGTTGCTAAATTTAGGATCTTAGTTCATACGAGATAATGTTACTTGGTTTGAAGTTGCAAATTGGAATTTTTATGCGTAGAGGTTTAAAAGTTCTGTTAGATTTATTTATATAAGAGAATTTTTTAAACGACCCATTGCTATTGCTAGTACTTTTACATGTTAGCCATTAGATTCATTCCAGGATAAAATTTGAACCGCACATGTGTCTCTAATCTTGTGTGCGACCTTTCATGCAACATTTGTACTGTCAGGCGATTGCTAGGTGTCTGCTAATCTCGTAAGCGACCTTTCACGTTACATTTGTATTGTTTTCGGTTTTTGGGCACACAAGTTTAAGGGCGACACAATCACGCGACCCAAAAAGTGTTTTTATTTTTTATTTTTTTTTATTTTTATTTTTTTTAATAGCAAAATGATAGGATGTTTTCACGCGACCCATGTTTTAACGCAAAACAAGTTTAAGGGCGACCCAAAAGAATTTTTTTACGGTCTCTACATAGACACATTTATAAATTATAACTTTTGCAGTCTACATACCTATTCTCATATGAAGCAGTCTCTCTACTCCCAAGTTTACCTTGGGTTAGGGGTAGAATTTGTATACAATCTACCTCCCTCGTACCCTGCCCCTGGTGGGATTGAGTTTGTTGCTGCAGTATACATACCTATTGAGTCTTTTCTATATTGGTTTTAGTTTAAGATGCTCCTAGTTCCCACATCATTTCATTTTGGTAGCTAGGCATCATTATCTCTTTTGCAACTCCATCATTTGACAACACACATTTATAACTTTCGCAGTCTACATACCTATTGAGTCTTTTCTATATTGGTTTTAGTTTAGATGCTCCTACTTTCCACATCATTTTGGTAGCTAGGCATCATTGTCTCTTGTGTAACTCCATTGTTTGCCACTGTAGATCCAGAAAAGGTTTTGTACCTCCTGAAAGTCACTGTGTAGTTTATCACAGGTGGGTTACAGGTTAAATCACTTACAGAATTGGAGTAACACGCTAAAAATTGCATTTGAAACGATGTTGAACTTGTCTGAGTTGTAACACCCAAACTTTCTTTTGAACGGCAAACAATACTCACACTACATCTATGTCTATGATGGAACAATAAAGTAAAGACGCTGCATTTAGTTGTAAAAGTGAAGATAGAGAGTCAATGTACACAAAACTACATTGTTGGTAGACCAAATGGACGAATAATGGTAACTAATCATGGTTGTGCTATTGGTTATTCCAGTGAGGGGTCTGCCGGTTAGTAATTATATATATATACTAAATGTGGGGAAGTTGATGGGTGCGATACTGTAGCTGCTACAGTGCTTGCTACAGTGGATGCTACAGTTTTTTTTTTTTTTTTTTTTTTTTTTTTTTAGTACTAACGGTCGTTAGTTATTTAACGGCTGTTAACTAACGACCGTTACTTTAACATTTAAAAAAAAAATTACGCACTTTGTCCTTCATCTCAACGGTTCATTGCAAATTTAATCCTCACATAATTTACATAAATGGTCCTTCATGTTATACATCAATTGCAAAGTCAGTCCTAGGTAACTAACTTCACTTTAAGTAGCTAACGGCAACAAAAGAATTCCGTAGCAACGCGCGGGTATCAACACTCGTTCCTCTCTATGATACCGCAGACTTGCTCCATGCCCATTGCGAATTTCACTGCTGCAAACAACAACTTCCCTTCCTTAAACCTCTTTATATTCTGCACACACACAAATACAGTATCGATAAAACAATAAAACATAAATGGCACTGATTTTTTCTATTGCATGGAACCCAATTCTATAGTAGTCAAATTTAAATAGTAAGTATGAAATTAAAGATTAATAGTGTAGTGCATAATTTACCTGAGTTAGGAAATCAAGATGACAATCGTCACCACAATCAGCGTCACACCTCGGATCATTAGGAGGCTCATGTGGTGTAGGGAACGCAAGTGACAGGCTGAGTGGAGCCCTCACCTCACCCTTTTCAGTTATTAAACTTAGCTGAAAAAAATACTTCACTTATGAGAATCAATTAAATACTCTAGTCTACCAATAGTAAGAAATAAAAACATACACGCCCATCCGCCGAGATATGTGTGATCTCGTACTGGGTATCGTAGACATACGGACACTGCAATAAAGAAACTTCTTGATTAATAAAAGAAAACCAGAATAAACTATATGTATCCGATAGAAACATGATTACATACCTCACAATATGCATCAGGTCTCACTTCATGTGTATACTCTTTCCCGTCAAAAATGTCATAAGCAACAAATTTTAATTTAAATGAATAACTTATGTCTCTAGTCTTTTCGAATGAATAATTTATGTGTCTAGTGGTTTCAACAGTTTCAACCTGTATACAAAAGAGCACCATGCACAAGTCAGTTTACAAATAATTTCATGAATGTAACTTCAAAAAAACTGCTAAACTAGATAAAAACATGTGGAATATTGATATAACATAATCAAACTTAGAAAAATAACTAACTAAAAATCATCGTTTGAAACACTAACCTGTAATATACATCTTGTAATAAATAATGCATAAAAATGAATTAGTAATAGATAAATAAGATGATTAAATTTAAAAAAATGACCTCGCAAGGTTTGTTTTTGATAAGAATCACACTGCCGATAGAAATGTAACTAGCTTTTTGAAGATACGCATATTTTGATCGGCTGCGGTTAAACAGGAAGTCAAGGAAGAACATATCTTTAGATCTTAAGGGTTAAAGTGTGAGTTTTGAAGGAGTTGGTTTGTGTGTTGTTAATGGTATGTGTTTCTTTAGATTAGGTGGAAGATCTTTAATTAGTTTCAGGAAGTGCAAACAAGAGAAGAGAGGGGTTTCTAGATTTGTGATTTTATAAGGGTTTATTATATTTGTTTTTGAAAAGGGTATCCGAAATTTAGGACATGTAATAATGTTGCACATATTTCATGTTATTACTTGGGCAAGTTGTAAGCAGTGTTTTGAACCCGGATTGACCCGGCCGGGTTAACCGGTTCGACCGGTCCAGCCAAAAAAAGGGGTCAAAAAAACCCTAGTTTCTAAAACCGGGTTAACCGGTTAGACCCGTCGGGTTTTGAGTGACTCGTGTCAACCCGGTTCTCGAAACCCGGCAGGGTTTCGTTTTTTCAAATTTTTTTAATAAAACCCCGGGTTGACCCGACGGTCGAAACGGTTAACCCGATCGAAAAAGTAAAAAAATAATAAATTGAAAACCGGGTTGACCTGGCGGGCGAACCGGTCGAACTGGTTGACCCGGTGCCCGGTGACTCGACCGGGCCGATTTCGAACCCGGTTTTCAAAACATTCGTTGTAAGGTATTTTTTTTCTTTTTTTTCAAAATGCTAACGGGATTTGGAACCCGATTTCGAACCCGATTTCGAACCGGTCGAACTGGTTGACCCGGTGCCCGGTGACCCGATTTCGCACAGGGCCTCTAAATTATTGGGGCCTTAAATTTTATATATAATATGTATATATATCAATACGTGTTCTAGAAAATGACTACAAATGTCTGATTTTGTGATGCTGCATCGAAAAATGCTAACGGGAGTGGTTTAATAATAATTATATCTCATTTTATCTCTTTAAAATATTATGTAACTTCTGTTATTAGTACTCGTTTTTGTAATTAAATAAAATTTTGCACAAGGCTTCCGCAATACTAGAGACGGCACTGATAATTACACTTTTACCTTTTTCTATATAGTACATGATTACTAAACTTTTATAAAAATCAAGTCAAGCCGAGCTTGATATGCTGATTATTCTTCGATTTTGATCATGAAATGTGGAATAATCGAGCTCGAAAGAGATGTCAATGGAACACAATTCTAGAAGAGATCAAATGAAATGAGAAGTGAAATTTGCATAATTTGTTTGCAGCATACAAAAAATTCATGTATTGTCCGTGATTAATTGTTTCATATATTCTGTTAAAAAAAAAAAGTTTCATATTGCTGAATAAACTTAAAAAGTTCAACCAAGTTTCAAGTAGCTAGGATAGTCATTTGATAAATTATTTATTTTCTCGTGTGTGTTCATGCTTGTGATGGACTTTTCTTGCTATTTACGGGCCGTTACGAAAAGACAATAATGATGCAATCTGCAATAAGGGCTGCAATCGAGTCGAGCCGAGCTCAAGCACAACAAGGCTTGAGCTTGGCTTGAAAGAAAAACACTAGGCTTGAGCTTGGCTTGATAGCTTGTCAAGCTTTCATCATCCAGGCTTGAGCTTGGCTTGAGTAGGTTCGAGCAAAGCTTAAGCTTGGCTTGAAAAGCTTGAATGAATACAAAAATATTTTATTCAATACAAATCGTTTGATAACTGAACTTACGAATGCTTCTGAAAAAAAAAAAAGAGATACTTTGGACTTGGTGGTTGAATGAGTTGAGGAGATTGAGGAGACGCTTAGATTAGATCATTATAATACAAATCGTTTGGACGTTTGGTAGGGTTAAAGGTTTCTAGAATACATTATCCAATATTTACGAACTAAGCCCTTATAAATTATAATTAACTTAATAACCAAATTTGCTCCTAATTACTTATATGAAATTTATATGAAAATATCTATATTAAAGCTTGATAAAAGCTTGATACGAGCTCGAGCCAAGCTATCCAAAGCTTGAGCTTGGCTTGTTAAATATTTAGAGCTAATTTTAAGGATTGAGCTTGGGCTTGAGCTTGATAAAAGCTTGACTCGATCGAGCCAAACTCGAGCTCGAGCTCGAGTTGCTTGATTAAAGCTTGACTTGATTGCAGCCCTAATCTGCATAGTGACTAGTCTAGAGGTGATGCCGTGATGGCGTAGGAAGGATAAAAATCTCAAATATCAATGGGTAAGAAATTTATAAATGAGCCCAAAAGTATCGAAAATAATAAGAAGTTTATAAATATGAGCCCAAAAGTATTCTCTCACATAACTTTGAATAGTATTAATAGACCGTGTTTCAGTTTCATGTATTCTAAAGCCAAATTCTACATTAAGACATTCTCAAGTCAAGTTTAATATTTTTGTGTGTTTCCTTAAATCGTGTATTTCCTAAAATAAATTTTAAGTTTTCAAAATTCTTGAACTTTCAAGAAATGGGATACACCCATTATATGTAGTATATATATAGTAACATAGATATAGATATTATCCATCCTCTTAGTCAGCGACGGACTTACATGGGTGCCGAGTGTGGCACAGTCTACACTCGATTTTAGGTCACGAAGTGCAAAAGTGTTTCAAAACTGTCATTTTTTGTAATGTACAATCTCCATTTTTTTTGCTACTTTTGTAACTTTAGTTAGCCCAACAATTCTTTTAAGATCTTAAAAGTAGGGGTGAGCAAGAAAAACCAAAAAAATTGAAACCAAACCGAAAACCAGAAAAAACGAACCAAAATGCCGGAACCGAACTAAAAGCCGATGGTTTGGTTTTTTATTTTTCAAGTAACCTTTCGGTTTTATTCTCAAGTAGATTTTTATTTACCGGGTCGTTGACCTTTTACCCAAAAAAAAGTAACCTTTCGGTTCGGTTTCGGTTTTGACATAAAACCGAACATTCGATTTTGGTTTCGGTTTTTGCCAAAAACTGACTTAAACCAAACCATGCACACCCTTACTTAAGCTTGCTCTTAGTCTTAGTTGACATATTTTATTTATCATCCAGTTAATCAAAAAAATTCTAATTTACTTAGGCTGTGCTTAGCACAGCCTTACCTAGTGTTTTTCATTCATTCACTCAAGTTAATAACGAGATGGGGGAGTTTATACGGACCCTCCCATAGGGGTTTCGTGGGGCCATGTGCATTGCGGGTTTGTACGGTGTACATAGGTGGTCTTAATGTTTAAATGGTATCAAAACAGAAACTGTTATCACCCAACCAGCCACCCCTTGGTGATTCACTTTTATTATAACAATAAACACAACTGACTTGTCCCTAACACAAGTGCAAGTCTACAATACAAAGGAAAAGGTGACAGTCCCTCGATTAGGTGCTACCTACAACAACTCACACTCTAAAACCAAACCCAGATCCAATACAATCAATCTAAGCCAGAAACTAAACCAAGATCAAGATGCATCTTATAACTAAACTAAACCAGATGAACCAGAAACCAACAATGTTGAGAGTGTGAGAGAAAAGATGAAGATGGCTAAACTTGAGTGTGTGAAGTTATAAAACCCCAGCACGAATGAGTAGCTTATATAAAAGCATATTACACTTAGAACCCTACACAACATAAAACTTCCACAAGTAGACCAAAGTTAGAGTTAGGCAAAATATAACTAAAGAAACTTACCAAATAAACCCTGAAGTATCATAAGTGTCATACCTCGCCAAGGCGGAAACGCGAGGGTGTAACTTCATGGATATCATCACAACACCTGGTGTCTATATAGAGAACAACTACATGCACATAAATAGAGCAAAGTAAGAACACAAAGTATTGTAACAATACCCCAAAATAAAATAACCAAAACAAAATCCAAAAGGTATCTTCAATAGATATATGTATCAAATGAAAAACATAAAAGTATTGCAAACCCAATCAATCAAAAATAAATCCAAACTTAAAGTCAAGTCTCCTCAAATGCAACTAAGTCTCGCCTAATTGCTGCTCTCAACTTTGGCCTTAGAATGCTCACCTGAAAATGATGCTTAAAACGTCAACATATTGTTGGTGAGATTTATAGGTTTAAGACTCACACACAATAGGCGATCAGTTCACTGTGATTATAAAAAATAGTTGGACAAATAACTATAGTTATCATACAAGCTACATGTATTCACAAACCAACCATCGCACAAAAAAGCAACCATTGGACGGAACGTGTCCACCGATCCAAATTCACAACATCCGGGCCGGAATGTAACCCTCGCTCCAAATAATGGGTAATTAATAACCTCCGATCGGACCACACAGAATAATAGTGAGTAGGAGTTACTACTCTCCAATTGGATACTCCCTCCAATTGGATCACACAGCATCATCACACAACATTTAAACAACATAACACTCATCACATATAGCATTCATACGATAACATTATAAGTCCAAGCCTTTTAAACCACACATAATCACAGTAACTCAAAACAATTAACACAAGCATCATTCCCATCCCAAGTTCAAAACAAAGTAAAAAGTGGGACTATGAACTCACCTCAAACTTTGCAGCTTCCACAAACACAAATCACAAATCTATATCACACAAAAAGTTCACGTTACACATGGCCAAGACCCAATTAGAAGCCGGTAGGACTCGGCTATTCTGGCCAAGACCCATTTAGAACCCTTACCAAGATTGTTCCCAATCGGCAACCTCCGAGAGGATTTTCAAGATGTACCTAAGTAGATCAATGATTGGGTGAATCGCTGGAGATCACTCCACGACTGTAGACCGTTTGTAACCGCCACAACCACTAAGCGTAATCCACAAGGAATTACCTAAGTGACCTGCTTTCAGGGCTGTTTGATGTTGACCCTGGCAGGAATTTCCATTCAATCACTGGGAACTACATTAGTAGAATCCTCATAAATGTACTAGCAGATTGCTAAGATCTATGTAGGACTCATAAGTATACAACTGGTGTCCTTAATGTTGAACAACCAGTATAGAACAACACGTATTCCTATGAGATCTTTTGATGCGTCTCGTGGCTCTAGACTCGATAAGTGCAATATTTGGTAGTCGGAGACAGGAGTGGTGTCTCCTGTTTCAATATCAACATGCATGGCTCGTAATGAGCGGTTGATAGATTATGCAGGGGTCCTCGTGAGAATGAAACAAGCTCTTTTAAGAGAACTTGAGTGGTTAGAAGGTTTTAGTGCAGTGCGTCACTGGGTCTATGACGTCTTGTCTTCAATACCGGTGTTACCTTAGTAACCACCAGTAGCATATGAATTGAACCCGGTTTCTGCCCTAAGGTTGAATAATTGGAGGGCTATTTCTTTTCACCCTTTCTCATTTCATTTCTTTTTAATTCTTCAACCCCTTCTTTCTCTTTTCTCATATTACTCCTTTTTTCATAATCATACCTACGGACTTTCTAATACTATCTATTCGGTATTGTCCATGGGTAGATCCCTCCTACTCTGGCGGATCGTAGGACGATTTGAGCGGATCACTTGATCTGATCACACACTATGAGTGTTGGACCTTTTAATGTGTAAATATGATACTTTGAGTAAATATGATTGATTCGCCTCAAACAGTCAGATAATTATTGGTCAACCACTTGTGAATGGTCAAGTATAATAGTCAAACAGCTGAGGCAAATGCTTCCGTGAAATACAGTGTTTTCCCGGATCGTAATGTCCCAACGAGGTGTGCGATGTTTTATTATAAACGAATCTGTGATCAGTGAATGTGAACAGGAAAGGTATAAAGTGTATGTGAGTGATTTAAACTAGGGTTTTATAACTTAAAATAACTTAGGAAAACTAAATTAACGATTACGTGAAATCTAGGTATTTAAAAACGTTTAAAACGTACACCAATTTAAAATCAGACGCGACTGCGTACTGAGAAAAAGGTGAGTTTTAAGGAAAAATAAATTACAAGGGTTAAAATTGAAAATTCTATAAACTTAAACTTAAAATAAAATTAAATTAAAAAGAAAACTATTTTTTAGATTATTTTATTATTTATTATTAATTATTTAAATAAAAACTATTTAACTATTTAATTAGAAAATTATAAATACTACAAATTAAACTAAAAACTTGTAAAAATAATTTCTAAACTTAAAAATGAACTTGAAGAAAGTATAAAAAATAAAAATAAATCTTTTTGTCTTTTTATGAATTTCTTATTAATTAAAAACTATTTATATTAATTATACTAATTAAACTATTTTAAATTACAAATAATATTAAACTAACTTAGAAAATTATGGAAAAATTTATAAAACTATTTTATGACTTATAAAAGCTATAAAAAATATAAAAACTAGGTGTTGCTATATAAAAATTAATTATGCTATTTATAACTTACTTATTAATTAATTACTAATAAAACTATTATTAATTATAATAAATACTAAATGACAAAACAAAAATCTGAGAAAATTATGAAAATTACTTTAACTTAAAAGGAAATTAATAAAAATATAAAAACACAACTTACTTAATTAAAATCTAAAAATGAAAATTAAAATTAAATTAAATTAAATAGAAACTTTATTTTTATGTTGTCTTTTCTAGATTTTTATTTTAAAAAACTATAAAATATATATAAATAAGCAACTTTTGTAAAAACAACTAATTTAGAGCTTTTTAATAAGCACTGTGGAAGCTTATTGCTTCCACAGTTGACTTTTGTTGACTGAAGTGGTAAATAAGCTCACAAGAGCTTATGTGGGACCCACCTTGGTATATTCTGGTTCTAATAAGTACTATGGACTTGTCTAAACTCAATTTGGACAAATAAGCTCAGTAGATAAGCTAATAAGCCAAAATAAGCTAATCCAAAACTTAGTTTGAACACAGAATGGGGACAAAGTTTTGTGCTTATTCTAGGTGGGGTCCACAGGGATTCAAGTCAAACAAAAGGTCAATCTAGGTTCTCTAGTAGGAGGGGGGGTTCAAATATACTAATTTGGAGGCCTGGGGCCCACTATGGTGGCCACAAATCACCACCAAAGTGGTGGTGATGGGTGAGCTGCTGATGTGCAGGGGAGAAGTTCTCCCTGCAGGTGAGTTTGGGAGTGAGTGGGGCCCAGAGAAAAAATGTTAAAAATGTAAAGATGGTGGAAACTTAAACTAGAGCTGGTAGAGTATTACCACAACAAATTTTAGATTCTAGAACCCATTACATAAATCTATAAAAATCTCTCAAGATTTGAAAAAATCTGAGAGATGAACTTTTGACTTTTTGTAAAACTTACCTAGTTTGACTTTATTGAATTTTAATTGATCACTACTGATTTAAACTGATATAATATGCAATTATGAAACTAAATCAAGTTACTTAAACAAGTTTTAAAGCTATTGTGATGATTTTGATTCACCAAACCCCAACAGTTGACTGTTAAGGGGTGATGAGAGTGATTTTGACTATTGGGTATAAGGGTGACTAATCTAATGACCTAAATAGCCTAAATGAACCTAGAGGAATCTATTTATGAGGAGAGTTCACCAAACAAAACACAAGAGTGTACTGACTTGGCTTAAACCAAACACTCCCTTATGTATACTAACTTGTTATCTAATGAAGAAAGTACTGAATTTAAGCTCATAAACTAAACCACAGATATATATTAGCTTATATTAGAACTAATTAATAATATAAAACATAGGAAAGCACATGGTAAACTTAAATAAGTATATTGCATAAAAAAAATATAGATTAACTTACAAGATTTCCAAACTGAGAAAACAAAGAACCACAACCAAGAACTTTCCTAACAGTCTTCCACAAGACTTCTAAACCAGAAATAATCCAAAACAACACCCTGCTCAATATCCTTCTTCCTCTTTACTTGATTTTCTATTTTTCAACTATTTTTCTCTATTTTTTTAAGTATTTTTCTTTTATGAGTTAAACAGACAACTGAGGTATTCTAAAACTTATTTAAGCTTTTTCAGAGCTTATATGAGCTTATGAACTGCTTTAATTACAACTAACAACAACAGACAACTATTTGAGATTTTTGAAACTTAATGAAAATGGCATAAACTGAAAATGCAACTGAAACTTGAAATTATCTTTAATTAAGGATTGAAATACATAAACTTAACTGAATACAAGTGTTTTTGATGGAAATTACAACTGAATGAGCAAACTATACTACCTACGACTACTTTATTCTAAAACTAAACTAATACTTCTAATCTTCTGCATCTTTTCTTCTTTATAGAGTTTTCTGAGGTTAGTGGGACCCACCAAGACCTTTCCCACCATATCAGAGCCATTGATTTAGTCCAAGTAATCCAAGCCATTCAAAACTGCTTTTCGTGCCAAAAAAGTCTTGGGACAATTGGGATTGCTTGTCACGTTTTTGGTGCATTAATTGGGTCTTGGAATGTTGTAAGAGGTGGAGGGACAAGGTGTGAAAGGTGGGTGGTGAGGTGGAGGTGAAACAGTGGGCGAATGGTGGTTTTAGTGGTGGTATTGTGGGAGGGATGAACAGTGGGGCGGTTTTTGTGGTGTTTGACCGTTTGACCGGATTTAAAATATTAAGGGTGGGCTTGGTAGGGAGTTGGGCCAAGGGTGGGCTTGTTGTGTTATTGGATTGGATTGGCTTTGTTGGTTTATAATAGATAAAGGAGTCCGTTTGGTTTTTTAAGAAATTACAAGGACCACATTTGTAAATTGGTGAAAGTTTAGGGGGGCTGATGTGTGACTTTCCCATAGTTATCATAAGGACTAATCTTGCCACCAATGAATAGTACACGGGTATTTTTGATAAATTTCACTTTTGAAATTCCCGGGGACTATTTTTGCCAATTCACCAAACTTCAGGGACTGATTATGTAATTTCACCAAACTTATCACCCAAGGACCATTCCTGCAAAAGATTATTAGTACAAGGACCAAAATTGAATTTCTCAAAGTTTTTACATCCCAGGGACCATTTATGTCAATTTCCAAAGTACAGGGACTAAACTTGTAATTTTTGTGAAACTTTGCACCAAAGGACTAAATATGTAACTTTATGATTAAAAAGGACCTTTGATGACATTTTCATGTTTTTAGAATAACCAGGGACTAGTTTTGCCAATTTATGAAACTTGAGGGACTGAAACTGCCAATTATGCAAACTTTGTACGTTTTTCATCTGTTTTTGCATATTTTGTATTTGAAACATATAAAACATACCTTAAAGATATTTTAAGTATTTTGATACATATTTGAGTGTTTTTGTATGTTTTGGCAGTTCAGATTAGTATAAAATGATGAGTATTTAGACACTCATCAGGAATCTACTTAACCACACTTAGAATGTTTATTAGAAATGGAACTGTGACGCTTGTGTTTATTGAACAAAGAACAATGAAAGTATTTCACCAAACGATTCAATATTATTCAGAATAATACGAGTGATCTTCACTATCACTAGGGTTACAAAGACCTTGAATCTTGTGTTTTGTTCTATTGTTTTTCTTTATGTATCTGTCTATTTTTATCACACTTTTATCACGCACTTTTTATACACATATCTAAGATCTTCCTTTTATAGTCCAAGGAAAGATCTTTTACAATCTATATGACTCATCTAATTTACTAGCTTATGACTAAGCTTCATTCTAGCTAGTTGATGACTTATCATGTTAGTCATTAAGATACAACATGTATCTAGGATTACAACTCACTTGGAGTGTTCAATTTGATGACTACAACAAAGATATTATCTTGTATATGAATCAGTAGAATAAGTTGTACTTATCTACACAGCTGTTATATGAGTCATAGTAGCATCAGCAGAATCCATCAGCAGAAACACTGTCAGTAGAAAACGTTCTTCAGCAGAATCCATCAGTGGAAACTTGCTTTGTGCTTTATCAGCAGAAACATACTTGATATATTTCCTTAAACCTTTATGCTGATTCTTCTGATTATTTAATTCCCAACACGATTTTCCTAACATTAGCCACCTTATAACTTCATGACTGTCCTATGTTGCCATTCACCAAATCATTGAAAATTCTCTCAACGTGTTGATGATAAAGAAACACTTTTTGTTCACACGTTGAGAGTTTTATCATTTTCAAATGCTCCCCCTTAACATGTGCTCATGAGTTTTGATAAGAAAATTTGCACATGTTGGGAAGAGTTTGCACTTTTTGAATTGATCCACTCTTAGTGACCACGACCGATTCGAGACACGTTTACATCACTAGTTAGACTAGCTTGAAATAATTACCCGGCCTGGTCAAGACCACTGAGAGTTTCTCAAAAGACAAGTCCTCTTCGAGACACGCTTACATCACTGCATGGTTAGACCAGCTTGAAGTTATTACCCGGCTAGGACAAGTCCTTTCGATTGAAGACACACTGCACCCGATAACACCCCTAGCCCCGACCATGGTAGGTGGGGTTAGTTTTGAAATAAACCCATCTAAGTAGATGGGGTTACTTTTGAAATAACCCCACCTATCCATGGTCGGGGCTAGGGGTGTTATCGGGTCGGGTTATCGGGTTAACGGGTGTTGTTGGGTAGTGTCAATTCGGTTTTGCTCTAAAAATACTAACTCTCAACCCGACCCGATAAGGAATCGGGTTATCGGGTTTGGGTTGGAATCGGGTCGGGTTATCGGGTTTGCTTTTAATTGCAAGTTAATTAGAAGAGGTGGATTTGGAAAGGTATAAAAAGGTACCATCTTTAATGGATCTGCAACTGTTGTTTCTGCGATTAAACGGTTGGATCCTACAAGACCCAGTTAGAACAAGGTAAGATTTGGATATTCTGGCTAAAACCCAGTTAGAACCAGGTAAGACTCGGCTATTATGGCCAAGACCCAGTTAGAACCAGGTAAGACTTGGCTATTCTGGCCAAGACCCAGTTAGAACCAGGTAAGACTCGGCTATTCTGACCAAGACCCAGTTAGAACTATGTAAGACTCAGCTATTCTTGCCAAGACCCAGTTAGAACCAGGTAAGACTTGGCTATTCTGGCCAAGACCCAGTTAGAAACAGGTAAGACTCGGCTATTCTAGCCAAGACCTAGTTAGAACCATGTAAGACTCTTATATTCTGGCCAAGACCTAGTTAGAACCAGGTAAGACTCGGCTATTCTGGCCAAGACCCAGTTAGAACCAGGTAAGACTCGGCTATTCTGGCCAAGACCCAGTTAGAACCAGGTAAGACTCGGCTATTCTGACCAAGACCCAGTTAGAACCATGTAAGACTCGGCTATTCTGGCCAAGACCCAATTAGAATCAGGTAAGACTCGGTAAGACTAGGCTATTCTGGCCAAGACCCGGTTAGAACCAGGTAAGACTAGGCTATTCTAGCCAAGACCCAGTTAGAAACAGGTAAGACTCAGCTATTCTGGCCAAGACCTAGTTAGAACCAGGTAAGACTCGGATATTCTGGCCAAGACTCAGTTAGAACCAGGTAAGACTCGGCTATTCTGGCCAAGTCCCAGTTAGAACTAAGTAAGACTCGGCTATTCTCGCCAAGACCCAGTCAGAAACTGGTAAGACTCGGCTATTCTTGCCAAGACCCAGTTAGAACCAGGTAAGAATCGGCTATTCTCGCCAAGACCCAGTTAGAACCAGGTAAGACTCGGCTATTCTGGCCAAGACCCAGTTAGAAGCAGGTAAGACTCGGCTATTCTGGCCAAGACCCATTTAGAACCCTTACCAAGACCGTTCCCAATCGGCAACCCCCGAGAGGATTTTCCAGATCTATCTAAGTAAATCAACGATCACTAGGCCAAAAACTGGAATTGGTTACACCAAATATGTGTGACGATATACATATAGTCACACATGGTTTTTTTGTATGTGTGACTAAAGGTCGTGTGACCATAGGGTACCTACGGTCACATCTTTTGGTTCTTTTTAGTCTCACTTAAAAAAGAGTAACCAAAACGTTAAAATGTGTGACTAAATAGGTACAATTTTAGTTGGATTAATCAGCTTTGTGTGACGAAAAGCTCTTATAGTCACACGATGATTTTTTTTTTGTATATTTAGTCACATACAATTAACCATAAAGTGGCCAAAAGTGTTAATAAGTGTGACCATATGGTGTTGAAAGTGAAGAAATGTATGGTTTGTGTGACTGTAGATCATCCAATTGCCACATAAATTTGGTTTTCATGTGGCCTTTTGTACCATTTAGTCACACAACTCATGTTTCTTTTGGGTATTTAGTCACATACAATTAAACATAAAGTGGCAAAAAATGTGAATAAGTGTGACCATATGTTCTTTAAAGTGAAGAAATGTGTGTTTTATGTGACTATTGATCATCCAATGGCCACATGAATTTGAGGTTTGTGTGGCCTTTTGTTACATTTAGTCACACAAAGCATTTTTCTTTTGGGTATTTAGTCACATACAATAAATCATAAAGTGGCCAAAAGTGTGAATAAGTGTGACCATATGGTGATTAAAGTGAAGAAATGTGTGGTTTGTGTGACTATTGATCATCCAATTGCCACATGAATTTTATTTTTGTGTGGCCTTTTGTTACATTTAGTCACACAAAACATTTTTCTTTTGGGTATTTAGTCACATACAATAAATCATAAAGTGGCCAAAAGTGTGATTAAGTGTGACCAATGGTGTTTAAAGTGAAGAAATGTGTGTTTTGTGTGACTATTGGTCATCCAATGGCCACATGAATTGTATGTTTGTGTGGCCTTTTGTACCATTTAGTCACACATATCATGTTTATTTTGGGTATTTGGTCACATACAATTAATCATAAAGTGGCCAAAAGTGTGAATAAGTGTGACCATATGGTGTTTAAAGTGAAGAAATTTGTGTTTTGTGTGACTATTGATAAGCCAATGGCCACATGAATTGTATGTTTGTGTGGCCTTTTGTACCATTTAGTCACACATATCATGTTTGTTTTGGGTATTTAGTCACATACAATCAAGCATAAAGTGGCCAAAAGTGTGAATAAGTGTGACAATATGGTGTTTAAAGTGAAGAAATTTGTGTTTTGTGTGACTATTGATAAGCCAATGGCCACATGAATTGTATGTTTGTGTGGCCTTTTGTACCATTTAGTCACACATATCATGTTTCTTTTGGGTATTTAGTCACATACAATTAATCATAAAGTGGCCAAAAGTGTGAATAAGTGTGACCATATGGTGTTTAAAGTGAAGAAATTTGTGTTTTGTGTGACTATTGATAAGCCAATGGCCACATGAATTGTATGTTTGTGTGGCATTTTGTACCATTTAGTCACACAACGAATTAATTATACAGTCACCAACAAAAAGCCGTAAATAATAAAATTCAATAAAATTCAAATATATAAAATTAAACAAATTCAAATACAATAAAAGTGGAATGTATATAAAATTGTGATGGCGTAAATAATAAAATTCTCATAAATTTAACTTCTTAGTCTTGATCTTCTGAGCAGCTTCACTTTTCATGGATTCAATAGAGACGTAGTTGCGTTTCCCTGTTAATTTAAGTGGAACTTTGTTATGCTCACTAATCATTTGTATGGTACTTGGTGGTGTAGCCTGTAGGAAACAAAAAGCCGGGTGTATCAAATACTGAATTAATTATGAGAAATTATATATATATGTAGGTTGATAAAACAGATGCTTGTATGTACCTGATCTTCCAAAATCACTTGCTCCTTTGGCCATGCATAAAAACCACCTACTGCCTTCATAACTGTTTTGAAACCGTTACCTCCTACATCCGGTATGCAAGCTGCATCCTGTAAGGATTTATCAATAGACACTTTGTAGCAATCCTTGGGGAGTGGTTTGTTATGAACCATTTGTTTTCCATCACTCATGTATACTCTGCCCAAAGCAATAATAGTTGTTCTCTTTGTGTGCCACAGTTTGCAGTTAATTTCCTAAAAAAATGATTTGTTGCATGTATGTATCAGAAATCAGTTAAACAAAATAATATATGAACATGTTTAAATACATACTTGTGGTAGTACTAGTAATGAAGACTCATCTTCTTGTGATTGGGAAGCTTGACGTGCATCCTTTCGTTTTGCTCTAGTCGTTTTCTTAGATGCGACAGATTTAACAGTTACCTATACATATAAAACACAGTAAATAAGACATGCATGTAGATTTAAAGAATCACATGTGGAAGTTTTATTACTTACACTTGTTTCCTTTTCCTTTTCCAAAGTTGGTTGTCCGTTAGACTTCTGAATGCTTGCAACTTTTTCACATCCAGAAACATGTGTTCCGGCATCCGCATCAGCATTGCTGTTTATATGATTAATGTTCACCGGAGACACCTGCAATATAAAGTGTTTAAGAAGACTGCAGCAGTTTTTAAAAGGGTCAATAAAAGATGGAATGTTACTTCTGGTGGTGTCAATGGACTTGGCGTCAATGGAGTTGTTGCCAATGTAGTTGATGGCGATGGACTTGATGGCGATGGACTTGATGCCAATGGAGTTGACGTTGAGTTCGACTGCCCCTTTTGTGCAGCCAATTGCTTCATCAAATCCTGGATTACCGCATCTTTTTCTTGACATTGGCGTCTCTCATTTTCAAGTTCACTTTGAAGTAACACCACTCTTTCATCAGATGCTTGTTTGTTTCGAGGAAGATCAAAATACCTCCTGTAGGTTACTCCACCTCCCACTCCTCTCGCATATCCTTCCTTTTCCTTACCTAATACAACTGTCATGGCATCACTGCCATGATCAACCTTCAAGGTTCCTTGTTTGATCTTGTCCTCCGTTTCTTTCTGCACACACAATATGCGTAATAGGTTATTATATGTTGATCCCACTATAATATAAGCAAGAAGACTTTTTAGCCCCACTATGCACATTATAATAAAATATGCAGTAAAACTTACAATTTTTTCTCCCACGGCTCTAGTATCATCATCGTAAAAATCTCCGTCTTTGTTCTTCCTTCCTGACAACCACAGCGTGGTACGCGGTGGTTCTTCATCTGGTTGAATTTCTTTACGATCGATCTTATAAACATCAAATGCACACACGTAAGATAAACCAATTTAAACGCAAGTATTATGCTATTAACTGCAAATGTTTCAAGTTACCATTTGATCTATCACAAGGGCGTATCCACCTCGTCCCATTCTATGCTGATAAAGAGACTTGGAACGCGCCACTTTTGTTGCAGCTGATTTCACCTTGCAACACAAAATCAAAAGGCGTTTAGATGTAGTAATGATTATATACTATAGAACTAATACATATGGAAACAGCAAATGCTTGAACTTGAATAAAAAAGTACTAATTAACACCTTGTATTCATCGCTTTGTGTATAATTTACAAAATTGACCCAATCATCAGCTGATATAATTGCATCATAATTAGTCAGGACTTCATTTAGTTTAGAATGTGTTTCTAGGTTGGGCAATATGTAGTTTTGTGTCAATTTACTTCTGAAATTGCGTAGAAGTTGACCAAGACGATTCATTAACATTTTTCTGGCTGTCAAGTCAACATCAAAAAATCGCTGCAAAGATTAACACAATGTTCTTAATTAGTTGCACATAATGTAAATGCTACATATATATTTCATGCTATATTACTGGGTTAAAAAATAGTATAGGTTTACCGTGATTTCGTCCCACATTTTGTCTCTTGCTTCTGAATCAACCTTCTTCCAGGATCTAATCCTGACACCTATATGCTCACGAACCAAGTCTCCCAAAAAACTAGAAAACAATGCTCGGTGTTTTCCTGATATCCTATTCATAGCATCGAAGGTTACACTGAGCTTCTCTCCACCTGCTTTTCCATATTCCCTTCGAAACTTTGCTAACCTGGTTATGCCCCTCTTTTTGACATAACCATTTGATTGGCTGTTATCACGTTCACCATCATCAGAATACTGCTCCGATTCATATCCCAAATCCTGGTCAGGATGTTCATTATCAGAAAAATCAATATTATCATGATCATTCTCTTGGGTTTCCATGATTCGTCTGAAGCAATGTGTAAAAGAAGAATACTAATTAAACTAAATTGTTGAATAATGGTTTAAAAAAGTTATTGATTTAATGTTTTGAAGAAGGCTGATTTTTTGGAGAAAAAATAGGGCATATGATGGGGCAGTTTTTCGTTTAAGGAAATCACAATTTCCAGAGCTAATTTTGAAAATTATGTTTGAGAATTTAAACATTTCACGAAAATATTTGGCTCCAAAATTTTTAATTAAGAATTTAAACATTTCATTAATATGTTGGCTCCAAAATAACACCCATGCATATAACTTTGCATGACATAAGTTGTGCTTACACACAGTCCCAAACACCCATATATCTTCAAACCCGCTGTCCCAAACACACATATAACTGCATAAACACAAAATGGCACATAAAAATGAATATACACGATATGAAAAATGAGGAGAATGTATAAAACATGTAGAAACGGTCTAAAACATGATTAAACGGGCGAGAACGTGTAAACACGAACTAAAACGTATAAAAACCGACTAACAATTATAAGACGTAGGAAAAATGAGGAAAAATATGAAAAAACATGAAAATGACAAAAACCTACGAAAATGGATAAAAACGTGTACAGACGTAGTAATCCATGACAAAACGGGGGATAACGTGTGTAAACATGGACGAAAACGTGTACACACGGACGCAAACGTATCATATAACCTAAAGATACCCTAACGACAGTATGACACATTCTTCATCATAGTACATATGACTTTACTGATTTTATGGCCTTCTCAAATGTCAAAATTAATGTGCCCACCTTTAATAATTAACTTTAACACACTCAGGGGCAGATCTAGTGTATAGCACGGGTATGGAAGTGCAAACCCTAAAATTCGATGGGTAGTGTAAAAAACATAGGGTGCATACCCTTGAAGGACCCTTTGGGGACCCTTCGAGGACCATTCGAGCAACAGTGCATACCCTATTTTGAAATCCTAGTTCCGCCACTGAGCACACTTCATATAGTTAACCTTCACAATATAACTATACACATACCAAGTCTATGCAACCCATGGATGACCGGTGATAATGGCTAATTCACATGGTGGGTCATTGGTAGTAGGTTATAACTGGTCACATTCATTAATGGGTATTTGACATCATATGGGAATTGGGTTATATTGTTTTAGGGTGTCATGTTACGACATGATTCAATGAATAGTACATATGTATAATATTATGTTATCAAAAACCCGACCGAATGGTCAAGATGCTCGCTCCCTGAGATATTCCCATGTCGTTTTAACTGAGCTAATGTCAAATATTGATCATGTTCGTTAAGTTAATAAATAAACGAAGATAAACGAACTTTTACCAAACAAATCAGGAAGCGTTCAAAGAACGTTCAGTTTGTTTACATTCCTAGCTACTCACAGGATTCTAATAGGTTGGGAAATAGTAATTTGTAATTTAAAGCCTAGAAATGCAAATTAACTTTTCTTAAGTCCTAAATGACTAAAAATAATTGTAGGGAAAATATTTTTATTTTTTTTAGTTTTATTTTATTTTTTTATAATTAAAAACTAATTTTAAGTAATTAAATGATAAAAAATAGTAAACTGATTAAGAATACACAAGAAAAATGTGCAATAACTACTTAAAGTATTTAAGTTTGAAGCAAAAATAAAAGTGACAAACCAACTTATTTAAATAACAAAGTCTTCATCATAGTACATATGACTTTACTGGTTTTATGGCCTCCCCAAATGTCAAAATTAACATTCCCACCTTTAATAACTTTAAGACACTTCATATAACCTTCACAAAATATACACATGCCAAGTATATGCAACCCATGTATGACCGGTGATAATGGCTAATTCACATGGTGGGTCATTGGTAGTAGGTTATAACTGGTCACATTCATTAATGTTCATCAAGGTCGACAACAGGGCAATATCACCGGTTCATATGACCCAAGTGTACTATCGGGTTGTTCGGTTAGTTTGGTTTCATTCAATTAGAAAATAATAATCATGAATATTTTAAAAATAATATTCAAATTATAACCATTTATAAAGATGGGCGTGATCTTATTGAAATTCACGGGTTGAAAAGGTTAAACGGGTTTTGGGTTGACACAGTCAACCCTTTTTTGATACAAAAGTTGCCACATTAAGAAAAAAAGCTTAAACGGGTTGTCAAGTCGACCCAATTAATTTATTCACAACCCGAACCTAGGAATGGCAATGGAGGGGTTTGGAGCGGGGCGGCCATCCCCATCCCCGAATCCAATTACCAAAACATGCCCCAAACCCGCCCCAAAACCCATTGGGGATCTTATTGGAGTGCCCCATTGGGGCGCGATACTCCTCCAAACCCGCCCCGATCCCCATTGGGGATCTTATCGGGTCCTTAATGGGGTGTCTTCTTTGGCATGTTCTAAGCAAAACGAATTCAACATAAAAAAAATTTAAATAATAATAAATAAATAAATAACCTTCAATTTATCTAGTCACAAATTACAAGAAACACTTAAACATTTTCCGTCGGGTTCGGGTTTTTTTGCCATCCCTACCCGAACCTACCCTGATTAATAAATGGGTTAGATGGGTCGACCCAAACCCGACCCGAAATATATATATATATATATATATATATACTCAACACCAAGTTACTAGTTCCTCTATTTTTACAAATGCTTCAAACTGAAACTGAATTGGTTACGCTTTCAGTGATCCCAATTAAAATAATAATCATCAGTATTATGGGAACGCGTAAGTTTTTCTCGACCTTTGATTTTCTGCAGTCTCATCAGTTCTCATGATTACTTGTTTTAATTATTTCATTTCTCATTAATACTCTTAATTTTTTCAGTTCATGCATCTACCCTTTATATATATCTTGGTTTTATTTTTATTTTTTCAGTTCATCCATATAATTTTTTCAGATCATAACTTTTTCACTACAACCCTAATTGAAAATGTCTGACACGCCGTACTTGGATGAACTGAAACAACTTTCTGGGTCCGAAAAGATTCATGATTGTTTTATTTTTCTCAATATTCAGGAGATACCTACCAATGAGGTCAACATGAGGAATGTTGCGGCCGTCAGAGACGACATGAGAATGCAAGTGGATAAGAGGACAGAAAGAATGATGGAGGTGTTTAGGTTGAATACTGATGAAGAAATGGCAGCAGAGGATGTTTATGATTCAATGCATGAAGTCCAGCTAATTGAGAGGCGTTTGGTTGAATCCCTTGCAAGTGTGGTGGCTGACTTTCAGAGGTTGATATCGTTGAAGAAGGAGACCATTGAGCTTCTGGAGAAGTATGAGCAAGAATGAAGGTAGTTGTTGGGTTAATTTGTGGTTTTTGTCTCTGATGGTCTGATGTTGTTGGGTTATGTAATTATTTTTTTTGTGGTTTGTTGAACAATGGTTTATGAACAATGGTTTCTGAAAACTTATCATGGTTATTATATCAATGGAATGTGGATATTTATGTTTAATGGCCGTTTATTTTGTTATGTGCTTTGATGATAATCTGCATGTCTCATTATTTTGTTCCAATTTTTCATAAATCTGTGATTGTTAGTTGTTATTGTTAAATGTTGGTTGCTTTTATTTATATGTGTTTAATTTAGCCTAGTACAAGCTTATGTATCACTATTATGTTTTAGATTGATCATTTGCCTTTTAAATTTGTTAAATCAGTTATTAAACAATCTGTGTTTTAAAGTAGTGTTTGGTTAGGTCTGTGTAGTGAGTATTAGTTGAACTCAGTGACTAAGGCCTGTTCATACAACTTTCTTAAAACCTAATAAGTCAGAAACAAACAAGGTTTTAGTGGATATAAGCTTTAAAGTCAAAATCACCAAGAAATTGGCCTAAAATCTCTCTGTGTGGAAATTAGTGTGGCATAAGCTTCAAATCATCTCACAAGTAGTTGTTCTAGCATAAATTAGTCTTAATATAGGTTAAGTCACATTAATCAATCAGTAAATTAGGATCAAATCTCACAAAAGTCAACGTAAGTTCATAACTTAAAAAAGTCAAAAACATAGTTGTTTCAGAAATCCAAAAATAGGGAGATTTATTTTGATTTTTGTATTTGGATTGGGAACCTGAGCTTTTCACAAATCATAGTCCCTGAGCTCATCTTTAAAAATCTGTGTCCAGCTTATTTTTAGGATTTTTATTGTAGCTTCTGCAAGTGATTCTTTAAGCTTGCAGGGCAAGTACTTGGCCTGTGCACAGGAAATTGACCATTTTCAATAGACCATAGATTGTTCAATAGTGGGCCCCATAGTGTTATTATTGGCTTTTTGGAAAGCCAATCAACTGATCTTTCTAGTTCATAGCTTATTTTGCAATTTCTAGCTTATCTAATAGGGCTGCAAGTAGCTTTTAGTTTGTCCCATTTGACTGTGTACACTGGGTGATCTGTGTGTACTAGGTTTTTAGCCAAAGTTCATAAGCTCTTATCTGGCTTATCTGTGGACCCCAGTACACAACCTTGGGCTTTTTAGGGAGCTTACAAGTTCAGCTTATTGGATTAGTCCTTATTTTGGACTCTAGCCCTTTTGCCCTTAGCTTATTTGACTCATACTTATGACCTGTCTCAAAACATACACTGAGTGACTCAGAGTTTGCACACAGGTTCCAAGCACCACCCAGTGCTTATTTGTGTCCTTTGCCTTGTTTCAAGTTGTTTTAGCTTAAGGTAGGTACAACTCATGTAGTTACAGCTTATTTAGCTTATTGTAGCTTATTTGTAGCTTATTTCCTTTTATAAATCCATTTTGGCTTAAAAAAAGCATCTGTAAAGCTAAAAAGCTCATAGAGAGCTTATTTTTTACTTTTGAAAAAACTGTTTTAACAAAAGTTACTTATAATTAGTAATAAAAAAGTTTTGTAAAAAGAAAATCAAAAAAATTAAAATAAATGGAAAAATTGCAAAAAGTGGGGTTCGAACCTGGGACCTCAAGCATACATGCACAATACCACAACCCCCTTCCAATTGCTCTGGGGCACCAGTTCCGTTTGTAATTGCATAATCTATATACTTAATATAGTCCTTGTTCCTTTTAGCTTATTTTTGCAATTTAGCTTATTTAAATGCTTATCCGTACCATTTTCCCCCTCCTCATATTTTTCCTATGTTCCTTGTAACTTGTAACATTCCTAGTAATTTTCCCATAATTTTTACTCTTCACTAGGTAATTTTTAGAGTTAATTTTAATTAAATTACTTTAAATAAAAAAGCAAAAAATATGTTAGTTTTAGTGTTTAATTTTTATGCCAGATAACTTTTTATAATTTTTTTTAACCTTTTATAAGTTTTCAAGCTTATGTAAAAATTACTTTTGCAATTTTGAATTTTTATTTCTAATCACTTCAAATTAGTGTTTAATTCATAAAAAATAAAATAAAAGTCAAAAAAATGAATTTATTTGTAGTCATCTATGACTTAAGAAAAATAATTTTGCATTTTGTGAACGTCCGATTTTTAATTCAAAATTTATAACAAGATATGATCTGGGTAAATTCAAATTTGAAACGTTTAAATTTCGTTTTTGTGTTGCTTTTCTTAGCATTTAGTCACACAAAGCATGGTTTTCGGAGTTTATTTAGTCACATACAACTAACCATCAAGTGACCAAATGTGTTAATAAGTGTGACCATATGGTGTTGAAAATGAAGGAATGTATGGTTTGTGTGACTATAGATCATCCAATTGCCACATAAATTTGGTTTTTGTGTGGCCTTTACTAACATTTAGTCACACAAAGCATGTTTTTGAGAGTGTATTTAGTCACATACAACTAACCATCGAGTGACCAAAAGTGTTAATAAGTGTGACCATATGGTGTTGAAAATGAAGGAATGTATGGTTTGTGTGACTATAGATCATCCAATTGCCACATAAATTTGGTTTTTGTGTGGCCTTTACTAACATTTAGTCACACAAAACATGTTTTTGAGAGTGTATTTAGTCACATACAACTAACCATCAAGTGACCAAAAGTGTTAATAAGTGTGACCATATGGTGTTGAAAATGAAGGAATGTATGGTTTGTGTGACTATAGATCATCCAATTGCCACATAAATTTGGTTTTTGTGTGGCCTTTACTAATATTTAGTCACACAAAACATGTTTTTGGGAGTGTATTTAGTCACATACAACTAACCATCAAGTGACCAAAAGTGTTAATAAGTGTGACCATATGGTGTTGAAAGTGAAGGAATGTGTATTTTGTGTGACTATTGATCATCCACTTGCCACATGAATTTGGTTTTTGTGTGGCCTTTGTTAACATTTAGTCACACAAATCATGTTTTGGCTACACTTAAATAATGTGTGACAAACTGTTTGGTGTGACTATATGTACTGGATTTTGGCTACACTTAAATAATGTGTGACAAACTGTTTTGTGTGACCGTATATGGCATTTGGTCATACTATTAGAAGCAAATGTGACTATAAGTTTTGTGTGACCATATATGGCATCAAGGTTACTTGTATTTGTCACACGTTCCAAATGCATATGTGACTAAATAATCTGGAACAAAATCACCAGTTACGTTTAGTCACATAAGGGTCGATTGTGTGGCAATAGAGGTCTTATGGTCACACATTTGAAATGCTCATGTGTGACTAATTCGTAAATGCTGTCAATTTTCCTACCTTCAGCCACACATATATTTGAATGTGTGGCTGTTCCAAATCGACCATGTGTGACCATAGGTCGTTTTTGGCCTAGTGGATTGGGTGAGTCGCTAGAGATCACTCCACGACTGTAGACCATTTGTAACCGCCACGATGATGAGACGAAAAGTGTACTGCTTTTAGGGGGTCATTTAAGCCCTAAGTCAAGATTATTTGATCAAATATTGCCCTAAATGGTTCCTTTTGTCATTTTAGGTACTTTGGAGAAGAAATATGGGAAAGGAAGCATTTTGGTCATTTTTGGAGCGAAAAGTGAAGAAAATGGCAAAGTCTCCAAATCAAGCTGGAAACAGTGCTTGACGGCGTCACGTATCACATGTGACAGCGTCACGTTATTGCAAAGATGTGGATAAAAAGGTATAACGAGACGCGCCAGAATGTTTTTGGACTTTAACACATGACGGCGTCACCAAGGCCGTCACGTGTAATTTACTCTTGACGGCCATGAGAAGATTAATACATGACGGCATCAAATCTGGATCTAGGCAATACGAGAATTTCTTTGGCGGCGAGTTGACATCTCGTCATTTCCGATGGCCTTGGGCAATAACAATAAAGATGGCCTATTACACTTGTAAAACTAAAAAGAAATTGCATATAAACTTGACTTACATAACTTATGTATGCAAAACTAATATAAATGTGTGCCCTTTCAAGTGGAGCCCCTGTACAACGGCACTTATTGCACACCCCTCCGAGACTCCTCTGTTCAAAGTTTACATACATCCTTTCTCTAGTTCATATCACCGTCAACCTATACTTACGATTAAGAAGTTAGTTTCAAGTTTGATCATTCAAACAGGCTTGTTGAGTTTTTTGCAAGAATGGTTTCATTTTCATTTGTGTTTGTAAATGTGGGTCACTTTTATTTTTTAAAGTAGATACGGGTTCTTTTGGGTACTTTTGGTATTGGTGGACACATCAAGTTTCTTCTAAGCCTAGGGCTGTAAACGAACCGGACAAATGAGCTACATCAATGATAAGGCCGATCATTTTCTTATCATTACTCATCAAGCTTATGTCAGAGATGCTTTTCAACTATAAGTAGAGACCATATTCGGAGTGGACAACACACCTCACTCAAGAATTATCTCTTGTAATCATAAGAAATCTAGTAGTGGTTTGGCACCAAAAACCACTAGCTAAGGAGTTTGGAAGCAAGTAGTACCTGTGGAGGAAGAATTGTGAATGTGGTTCTACTTTGTAATCTTGGTATAATCTGTTTTATTATGATAATGATAAGTGTTTACTTGTGTTACTTTGTCATGAATATTGAGTAGTCTTATTATGTTTGTTTAAGGCATTGTAGCCATGAGATAATAACAAAAAATGTATTATGAATTCTGAATCTATGGAGTATGTATTTGATATGTTGTTGTTTAGTTTACTATCGCTTGTCTTGATTAGTCATCATGATTGTTTAAAGGTCGAAAGATACAACTGGGTTGATTATATTATGAATCGTCCGTCTATAACGAGTCATTGTTATGCTTAGGAGAATTGGATAGTAAAATATTCGGTAGTCTAGATTATGACATGTTTAAGGACTAATCTCACGTCTAACGACTTGATTAGAGGAAATATATATTTTACACCTCATGCACAGACCATACTTTATACACTGTACACATTAAGGGTTAAAGGCAGAAAGGATACCTTTTTATGTCGAGTAGATATATTTGTTTACATGACTACCCGTCATTCTTTAATCTTATGCTTTGTCCATGTACTTTTTATGTTACATTTGCTCGTAATTCTCTTATGCTCAACCTTAGACAAACATATCTTTAAATTAACTTGGCAAAACATTTCAAAAATCTTAAATTCAATAAAAACGGTTTTAGTGATAAGTGACAATAATTGAAATCTAATTTTGTTACACAACGCTGATAGAAGAAACAATTTCCTCTCTTGGGATGACCTGATGTTACCTAAACATTTACTATAAACGGGGATTATACTTATACCCGCGTGTTTTGTGTATTAAGGAATCAGTAGAACTAGTATTATAAATTTAAAGCTTTCGAAACACATCATTTATGTTCATTCATTTAATTAAACGAACGTAAAATATTGTTCATGTTCATTCATTTAATAAATAAACGAACATAAACGAACTTTTTACCGAACGGTTCATGAAATGTTCACTGAACGTTCAGTTCGTTTACGGCCCTATCTAAGCCCCTTAAAGTTTCAATTATAACCTCTAACTTTCAGTTTCTGTATCTGTTTCTCTTTTTTGAAATCATCTATATTATTTTTAGTTACGGAGTATTAATTTTTTTTCTCTATAACTACTCGCTGAATTTTCACAATTGACAATCAAACAAATATTTTCCAACACGTTATATGAAGGCTATGCATAAATAAGAACTGAAACTATGGTAGCATAGTAAGAACACGTGGTAAAAAAAATGGCATTTAGACATTAAAAAATAACACTGTTAAAAAAAATTATTTATCACACTTTTTGTACACACTATAAGTTTTGGTATCTTCACAACTCCAATAATAACATCTTCCTTTCTCATCCGCTAACACAATACTTGGTGGGCCTCCTAACTCAAACCGGTCTCCCCTTGGAACCTTCATTGTTATAGACTTCAAGAAAAATTAGGGCAAATAGGTAATGACCATTGAAGTGATTACGTAATTGAGGGATACGAGACCCAATCTCATTGTTACGTAGATAGGTTTGGCCCAACTAATCTATCTAACAATTATGAATGTATGCTTCCTCAGACTCTATTAGGAGAACAAACATGAACTATTATCATAATTTGCTAGAAAACTTGCAGCTAAATCTTGTTAATTCCTTAAAGGGTTGAAACTTAGGGTTGAAACGTAAGAGTAGATTGAGGAGAAGAACGTAAAAAAGGCGAGGTTCAGCTCATTATAATGTTACTCCGTACTAGTTATCAACTATTAGATTTAAATGTAAAGCTCCTTGTGATCTTTGAATTGTATTATATTTATGTTGAGTTGTTCACCACACGTCTGTTCCTTTCCTGTATAATTGGTTCCAAGCATGTTATCAACTTTCACTCAGTATGTATATGCTAAATTTTTATGTCACTACTAAATATCACGTTGAAGTCATACCAACAACCATCAGCGTACCAAATTTTTATGTCACTCATCGAATGCAATTTTGTTAGAAAACATGTAAGTATATCTTTTTTAATACATCTAGTCAATACGACGGAACATCTTGTCATTCGAGTTATTATTTCATACCATATAGTTATGAGATCTCAAACAAAATTTTAATATCTTGTTTCTGTAGACCACATAATATTAGAAACTCAGTCCCCTTCATCATGTCAATCAAGGTTTTCAAGATCGGGATCCTACCTAGTTAACTCTATTGGTGTCTTTTTTTACTCATTTTCTCATTCCATTCAAATATGATTATCTAAGCTTCATGTATATGCACACGCAGATGTGTAGTTACACGTCTTGTTGATTCACATTTGTTTGAACTACTTTTGTGTTGCAGAAATGAAACGTCGATACAATGTGCAATCCCTAGAAGATGAATAGTGATACTAATGGTCACGATGAGCCATGGAAAAGTCCTTCAGGTTCCTGCAAAGGCAGACGGACGTTGCTTTGCTTGTGTGTTTATTTTATTATTCCGTACTTGATGTTAAAAATGCGATTGCAAGAGTTCGAAAAGAAAACTGATTTAAAAAGAATTGTACATCATCAATACCCCCTGCAATTTTTGTGTGTAGCTTTATTTCTTGAGTGAAAATGTGTATAAACCCTCTAAGGAGTTATGAGTAATAATAGTTTATTATATTTGTGCACCATTAATTTACAAAATAACGGTCGAAAACCGGTATAATATGCTCGTGTAAAGGAGAGTCGTCTTCCTTGGCATTGGGAGTATTGTGGACAAGCTTTTATTGTTTTTGCTTCTTATCACTTATGACAAGCGATTTATACGTTGTAGGTATATATTTTTATTAAGAGCACACTTTACGGGTGTCATAAGGTCTCGTGTTATAGGACAAGCTTTTATGATGCTAAACCTTTCAATAGCTCGAGCTCAAGCTTGTATCGAGCTTTTTAAGCCTTAATGTATATATGTATCTATATACTATCTATAAAACAAAAATTGTCAAAGTGAAAAGTCAAGAAAGTGAAATATGAGTAAAAAATATGATTAAAAAGGAAATGTTGAGACAACTAATTATAAGCAAATTCAACTATTAATACATATCGAAAACCAGGTTGATCCGGGACGTTTCAAACCGGCGGGTTGACCCGGTTTAATTTGACCCGTTTACGACCCAACCCGTCGGGTTGACCCGGTTTATATTGACCCATTTTTCGACTACAACGGTTCAACCGGTTGAACCACCCGGTCGAACCAGGTTTCAAAACATTATTTTTAATTCCCAAATCCTCTAACTTTTGCTATTTTTCGTTTGTAAACCGTAAACGTTTTTTATCACTAAAACTATCTGCCGCTATAAAATCTCGTTGCTATGCACGGGTACTCGTCTAATATTTCTATTATACATATTTATGTAAACAATAATTAAATATTTATTGTAGAAGGACTTTTTGAACTCTAATGCTCTCACACTCATGAACAACTTGGTGTCTGCATGAATTGATTTGAGATGTGGTTACTAAAATTATCTCGCAAATTTGTTTACATATGTTGCTAAATTTAGGATCTTAGTTCATACGAGATAATGTTACTTGGTTTGAAGTTGCAAATTGGAATTTTTATGCGTAGAGGTTTAAAAGTTCTGTTAGATTTATTTATATAAGAGAATTTTTTAAACGACCCATTGCGAGTACTTTTACATGTTAGCCATTAGATTCATTCCAAGATAAATTTTGAACCGTACATGTGTCTCTAATCTCGTGTGCGACCTTTCACGCAACATTTGTACTGTCAGGCGATTGCTAGGCGTTTGCTAATCTCGTACGTGACCTTTCACGTGACATTTGTATTGTTTTTGCTTTTGGCACACAAGTTTAAGGGCAACACAATCATGCGACCCAAAAAGTGTTTATTTATTTATTTATTATTTATTTTTTATTTTTTTGGATTTTTTAGCAAAATGATAGGATGTTTTCACGTGACCCATGTTTTAACGCAAAACAAGTTTAAGGGCGATCCAAAAGAATTTTTTTACAGATCTACATACACACATTTATAACTTTTGCAGTCTACATACATATTCTCATTGAAAGCAGTCTCTCTACTCCTGAGTTTACCTTGGGTAGGGGTAGGATCTATCTACAATCTATCTCCCCCATACTCTGTCCTGGCGGGATTGGGTTTATTGTTGTTGTGTTGTTGCAGTCTACATACCTATTATGTCTTTTCTATATTGGTTTTAGTTTAAGATGCTCCTACTTCCCACATCATTTCATTTTGCTAGCTAGGCATCATTATCTCTTGTGCAACTCCATCGTTTGACAACACACATTTATAACTTTTGCAGGTTAAATCAGTGCACTACTACAGAATTGGAGTAACACGCTAAAAATTGCATTTGATGCGATGTTGAACTTGTCTACCCAATCTTTCTTTTGAACAGCAAACAATACTCACTTACACTATATCTATGTCTATGATGGAACAACAAAATAAAGATATTGATGCATTTAGTTGTTACAGTGAATATAGAGTCAATGTACACAAAACTACACTGTTAGTAGCCCAAATGAACTAATAATGCTAATTATCCGGGATCTCAACAATAGCGCAGACATGCTCTGTGCCCATTGCTGATTTCACTGCCGCAACCAGCCATTTCCCTTCACTAAGTCTCCTATTCTTTACACACACAAATGCGGTATCAATAAAACATAAATGGCAGTGATTTTTTCTATTGCATGGAACCCAGTTCTGTAGTAGCAAAATTTTAAACAGTAAGTATGAAATTAAAATTGATTAATAGCGAAGTGCATAATTTACCCGAGTCAGGAAATCAAGATGACAATCACCACCACAAGCAGTTGCTCTAGTCGGACAATCAAGCGCATGTGGCGGAGAGAACACAAGTGACATGCTGAGGGGAGGCCTATCAATGATCAAGCCTGGTCAATACAAGGCATAATCTCAAGGCCTGTTAATGTGTTAATTTTTTATTTTAAAAACAAAAATATTTTCAACTAAAATTCAAATATGTTAATACGAAAGCACGAATTACATCAAAGAAAAATACTAGACAAGAAATACATAAATAATAAAACAATCTAAACTAATGTTGACATTTAGGATAAAAGTACAAGTTACATTGAAGAATAATATGAGACGTGAAATACATATAAACTAAAACAAACTAAACTAATGTCGATATTGTTTTTGAATTTGAAGTAATGCAAGTTGGTTATACACTTGTCGGCTCATTGCCGGATGGCGGATGATGATGTAGTGGGTGTAATGGTAGTGGATGTAGAAAAAGTTGATGGAAGTTGATTCGAGTAAACATGAGTATATGGTTGAGCCATCCATTACTATTTATTCATTTTGAAATGTTGTTAAGCTATACTTATGTCAATGATGCAGTTAAACAAATATTCCAGGAATAAAAGGAGCAAGTGGGTAGTTTATTGATAGAAAAAACAATGCCAAGTCAATCTTTATTCCTAAAAATTAATAAGGTGAAACCCACAACTCAAAAAATCTCCGTCTTAAACCTACAAATTAATAAGGTGAAACCCTTTAGGTTCATAGCAAGTACAATCAATTGCATCTTCAATACTTAGTACCAACGTTTTGAAACCCGGGTCGACCCGGCCGGTCGAACCGGTCGGACCGGAACCCGGTCAAAAAACGGGTTGTTTTGACCCGGGTTTCTAAAACCGGGTCAACCGGTGTGACCCGCCGGGTTTTGAGTGACCCGGGTTGACCCGGGTTTTGAAACCCGGCCGGGTTTGGATTTTCTCTATTTTTTTTTTTTTTTTTTTTTTAAATTTAAATTTTGACTCTTTTTTATTTATTTGTCATTATTAAAGTGCTATTTTTGTTTGATATGACTTTCTTATGATGTTTATTCACTCATATTTGTGCGTAAAATCGATTTTTGGAAATTTGCGTAAAACCGGGTCTAACCGGGTTGACACGGTGACCCGGTAACTCGGCCGGGTCGATCCCAAACCCGGGTTTCAAAACATTGCTTAGTACTATGTGCTTCATGAGTGATAAAACTTACCAACATCAACATAAAGTCAACAACAACAAAATAAATATATTGATTGTAACAGTGAAGATAGAGAATCTACACAAAACTACACTATTGGTTGCCTAAACGGACTAAAGTTATTCCGGTGGGGGTCCAACCATGAAACCGGTGACCTGCTCTGTCCCCATCGAATATTTCACTATCGCAAAAATTTGTCGTGATCCTCCAAGTCTGCTTATAAGCTGCACACACACAAATCGAGTATCAATAAAAACATAAATGGAAGTGATTTTTTCTATTGCATGGAACCCAATTATGTAGTAGTGGGAAATACTAAAGGAAGTATTCAGAATTTAACAAGCAATTTGACAAACAAACAAACAAAATTGAATCTTTAATTTCATCGTATAAATGAAATATTATGTAAATAATAAAATAGAAATAGACGATGTGGGTAATGAATTTTCCAATACCACCAAATTTGTAGGTAATTGTGTATTCGCCAGTATTGGGGAATCACTGATTATATAAAGCTTAACCAAGCGTCATTATTCATTTTCTTTGCCATTACTTATACCTCATAACCCCCAACCAAGCATCCCCCTAAGCATGAAATTTAAAGATTAATAGTGTAGTGCGTAATTTACATGAGATCGGTAATCAAGATGACAAGCACGTCCACAATCAGTAAGAAAAGTCGGACAATTTGACGGATGTGGTGGAGGCAGCAGATGTGAAGGTGGCAGGGGGAGGTCAGACCTATCCTCACCACTTGTAGTCACTAAAGTCAACTGAAAAAAAATACTTAACATATTAGAATCAATTAAATGGTCTACTCGAGCAGAAATAAGAAATAAAAACATAATACTTAACATATCAGATTCAGTTAAATGGTCTACTCGAGCAAAAATAAGAAATAAAAACATACATGCCCATCTTCAGAGACATCTCTGATCTCGTAGATTGTATCGTAGACATACGGACACTGCAATAAAGAAACTACTTGATTCACAAAAGAAAACCAAAATAAACTATACCCGATAAAAACATGATTACATACCTTACAATATGCATCAGGTTTCACTTTAAGTGTATACTCCGTCCCGTCAAAAATGTCATGAGCAACAAATTTTAATTTAAATGAATAGGTTACGTCTACAGTCTTTTCAAATGAATAATTTATTTTTCTAACCTGCATAGAAAAGAGCAGTTTACAAGCAGCCTCATAATTTCATGAATGTAACTTCAAAAAAGAATACTAAACTAGATAAAAACATGTGGAATATTAAAAAGTAAAACCAACATGGATCTCATTTTAACAACATAATCAAAGTTAGAAAAAGAACTACTAAAAATCATAATGACCTGGCAAGGTTTGTTTTTAATAACAATGTAACTCCCACTGGCGAAGGTACTAGCTTTTTGAGGTATCGTATATTTTGATCGGCTGCGGTTCAACATATCTTTAGATCTGGTGATGTTGTTAAGGGTTTGTGTTGTGGAAAGAAGTGATGTGAGGGGTTTACAAATTTGCAAATTTTAAGGGCTTTTTACATTTGTTTTTGAAAAGGGTATCCAAAATTTAGGACAGGTAATAATGTTGCACTTTTATTTCTTTCCAAAATTTGAAAACGGTATCTCCGGGTAGTAGGTACACATGAGCATATAGCTATAAGGGTGAGCATTCCGACCGTTTGGACCGGACCGACTGACAAAACCGACCGGACCGACCGAAGGACCAACGGTCCGGTCTCGGTCTAGGATTTTTCATTAATTCGGTCCTCGGTCCGGTCCGGTCCGGTACGGACCGACCAAAAACCGAAAACACTTGCCAAAATCTTGCCTAATTGGATTGGACCGGACCGACCGAAGACCGACCGGACCGAACCGGACCGAGACCGAACCGACCACATTCAGTCCGGTCTCGGTATATGGTTTTTCCCAAACTCGGTCTTCGGTCCGGTCCGGTCCTAGCCAGTCCGGTCCGGTTTTTGGACCGTGATCACCCCTATATAGCTATTACCTTGTGGTTAATACGATGTACCTTCCCTCCACTGCGCCCATTATCCAATGTCCTGATGGATCAAGTCTATTAGACTATATACGTCAACATGTCCCCTTGTATAGTATTGTTGGCCTATGGTCAATGATGCTATACTTAAATTCGGTCTTTCAATGTAATATGAGACACTTAAGTATCAGCCTTCCTATATGGGCGCCATATTGGTGTGTCTTCCATGTGGAGGTAAACGTGGTGTATTATTCATCCATCGTCTAGGCGAATGTAGAGCATCACTAAAGAAGGTCTATCGAACAATCCACGGGCCGATGCTCTATTAAACGAATAGGGTCTATCAGACCACATACGTCATCATGTCCCTTAGTATTACATTATTAGTAAAAGAATGATGATGCAATACTTAAAGTGTGCCTTTACAATCCTTCGACACATACCCTTTGAACCTGTGTACCATACGCTTTCCGGTACGTGTCCTTCGAAAACATATGTCAACCTTTACGGCCCTTCGACACATATCATTAGGACAAGTGTAGCATCTGCCTTTCGGCACGTTTCATTCGAACACATATCTCCCCCCAGTATAGTATTGTTGGATCGTTGATCGATGATGCTATACTCAAATTTTATCTTGTGTTTTCTAGGTCTTTATGTATATATATTTTTCGTAATTTCTCCCAAATGGATGTGGACCACCAGCAAGGTGCATTGTAGGTCGGAGGCTGAAAGCTGATACATGTCTTCCATCCTACCTTTGTTTCCAGCACAAATAAAACATAACTTCTCTACCATAATCATTATTTTTCATGAAGTGTCGTTATATGTTTTTTTTAGTCATAAATCTACGCCAAACACTTGCTTTTTTATTACCTTTGCTACTAACATAGCTCCGAAGGTACAAGCTTATATGTTTGGGACACTTATTGTTTAGATTAGTTTTTGCTTGCGTGATCAGACCTTCCTACTTGTGTGAGATATCATGTACTCCGTTTTGAGTTGTTTTATTAGTGACATTCCTAGTGACCGGCACTTCCGGGGTAGAACGATGAATGACCTCTCTGGTGCCTTGCACCTTTGGGGTAAAATTATGCCCGTGGGTAAATATACCTCAACCTTTCCTAGTCACCTAGCACTTTTTGGGTAATGTTTCGCCTAATGGTAGATATAACTTGGCTTATCCCTAGCGTCATCACGCTTCCGGAGTAAAGTTCATCCGTAGTGACTTAACACTTGTGGGGGAAAATCATGCCTATGGTAAATATACCTTATTCCCTAGTGGCTTAGCACTTTTTGGCGGTAAAATAATGCTCGTAAGTAAATATACCCCGGCTAGATATCGATTACATAATCGATCGGAGGTAGCTAATCTCTGTCTGAATCGTTATGATGTTATGTCTAATTCTTTGTAATTGTTACGCATGTGGAACCTTATACAATTATCCCTACAAAGTGAAACATGAAAACTCTTATGCCTTTTCCTGTTAGATATGATAAACATAATATTTTGCTTGTATCAATAGTAAAATCAAGTCACAATCGGACCGTAATATAACCAATGCAGGCATCATACTACTATACTCCCCCCAATTCAATGGTGCTATAGCATATTAGTATCATTGAACTTAAATAAAACAAAGTATTAGATAACATAATCAACAATTAATGACAACGTTACATGCACATGGATGTTAAATATCAAACGTGTGGTGTTTTCTCATACTTGATGGTCGCGTGTTAACCATCAAGGTAGCCATTGAAACTCGAAAGGTGGACTCAAAGTAGGAAACTTGACATTCGAACCAGATATGTATGATTTATTCTCAAGAGTAATATGTGTACAGTGAGTTGTATTAACCTTTTTATTCGACACTTCGTCTAGATCTCTAGCAACCTTGCTTTAATGAGAAAAGCAAATGCCTCATCAACTCTTTTACATAAAAGTTGACAACACTTCTTTAGACTAAACATCTTGTGACTAGGGGTGTGAGTAGGGTCGGGTTGATATTCATCTCATAGATAGCCGCTTGTCCCAGCTTTTCTGAGTTTAACATGATGTAGGACTAAGTTTGTAGATACGAAACATACTTTTTCAAAAGTACCGAAATACGTAACCTACTAAAAATAGTCCTTATATCGCTAACAAACTTTCAAACTTGGCTAAAGAAACGTAATGTTGACCGGATTTTTACCTGTTTGACCGGTTTGTAGGTAAACATTTTGAAAAATATACATTATTGGTCCCTGTGGTTTGCGTCTGTTTTCACCAGTCATCCTTTAACTTTAATTCAGTTATAAAAGTTACAATAATGGTCCTTGTCATTTGGGTTGACTTTCACCTTTAGTCCCTTGACTTTATTTTTATTTTTTCCCCCATGTTTACACGTTTTCTTTCATTTTTTCACTTTTATAAAAAAAATCGAATAAAATTTTATAAAAAATATTTTAAAAAAAAATCGAATAAATATTTTTTCGAATAAATATTTTTTCTAAAATATTTTTTTTTCAAAAATATTTTATAAAAAATATTTAAAAAAAATTCAAAAAAATATTTTTTTTATTCAAATATTTTTCTAAATTTTTTTTATTTTTTTTTCTAAAAAAGTTTTAGAAAAAAAAATACTTTTCTAAAAAATTTCCGAAAAAATATTTTTTTTCGAAAATATTTTAGAAAAAATATTTTTTTTAAAAAAATTTTGAAAAAATAATTTTTTTATTCAAATATTTTTCTAAAAAATTTTTATATTTTTTCTAAAATAATTTTAGAAAAAAAAAATATTTTTCTAAAAAATTTTCGAAAAAAAATATTTTTTCTAAAAAATATATTTTTTCGAAAATATTTTATTCAAATATTTTTTTTAAAAAAAATTTCGAAAAAATAATTTTTTTATTCAAATATTTTTCTAAAAAAATTTTATTTTTTTTCTTAAAAAATTTTAGAAAAAATATATTTTTCTAGAAAATTTTCGAAAAAAAAATATTTTTTCTATAAAATATTTTTTTCGAAAATATTTTAGAAAAAATATTTTTTATAAAATTTTATTTGATTTTTTTTTTATAAAAGTGGAAAAATGAAAGAAAACGTGTAAAAACGGACCAAAACGTATAAAACGGACGAAAGAGTGAAAATAAAGTCAAGAGACTAAAGGTGAAAGTCAACCCAAACGACAAGGACCATTATTGTATCTTTTATAACTCAAATAAAGTTAAAGGATGATTGGTGAAAACAGACGCAAACCACAGGGACCAATAATGTATATTTTTTAAAATATTTACCTACAAACTGGTCAATCAGGTAAAAATCCGATCAACATTACGTATCTTTAGTCAAGTTTGAAAGTTTGTTAGCGATATAAGGACTATTTTTAGTAGGTTACGTATTTCAGTACTTTTGAGAAAGTATGTTGCGTATCTACAAAGTTAGTCCCCTGATGTATATGTGCAGTATGAGTTGGATTTACCTCGTAACCCGATAATCCGAACCACCCGACCCGACAACCCGATTTCTTATCGGGTCGGGTTGCAGGACACTTTTTAAAGAGCAAAAATTGCGGCAGTGTCCCTGCAAGACTCACTGTGTGTCTATATACGCATGCATTTTCCACATCTCAATTCTACCCAACATCTCAAGTATATATTTACGCGACATTCACATACATTACGTGTCCCAGTCCCATTGGATGAAGAAATAAAAAAATAAAACAATATTGACTTTTATAACATGTCGTGTACAAAAATACACTACATACACGAGATTAAATTTAAACCAACTTTGACAATTGAAATAGTAGTGCATGTGTAATTATTTACAAAAAACACCCTTTAACTTTTTAATAATTACAACTTTTTTATATTAGAAATTTATTCGCCAAATATTCAGTAAATATCTATCGAATTCTTTGATGAAAAAATATCGTTGCGAAGAGCTCTAAATTACGAACAAAACAAGCCCAATATTAATATGCTTTTTACGTATGTACGATTTTATAAAAAATGTTAAAGTTTGATATAAATATATTTAAAAAACAAAAAAAACTTTCAAAACACACTCTTAAACCACATGGGACAAAGACGTACAAAATTCTATAAAATAGGAATATCGTTTAAAAATAAAAACGCAAAATTTATAAACTAAAAACGGTATCCTTTTATTCATAAAACTAAAAAAGCTAACATTTTTTATATAAAATTAAAAAGTTTTATTCATAATTTAAAACATTACATAGAAAATATAAAACATAAATGTACGAAATAAAAAGTTTGTGAATGTTTACGTTTTTATTTCGTACGTTTCAACCGAGGGCTAGTCATGTCTAGTTCAATAAAATGCTTAAAAAAAGTTTATGAATGTTTATATTTTTAATTTGTACATTTACGTTTTATATTTCGTATGTAATGTTAATTTATAAATAAAATTATTGGTTTATATAAAAAAAAAATTGCCATTTTTTTATGATTAAAAGATACCATTTTTAGTTTATAAATTTTACGTTTTTATTTCTAAACGATATTCCCATTTTATAGAATTGTGTCCGTCTTTGGCCCCTGTGGTTTAAGAGTTTAAAAAAAAAAATATTTATATCAAACTTTGACACCGGAGCAAGATACATCGCCGGTACACCGGAATTTGTTTGGTACACCAGATACATCGTCGGTAAACCGGATTCTGGGTAGATGTGTTTATGTATATGTTTGCTATTGTTAGGTGTATTGGATACATCGCCGGTACACCGGAGCAAGATACATCGCCGGCACATCGGATACAATCGGTTTGGATCTGTTTGTAAAAGATTTGTATACCACTGCTGCAAATCGGTTTAGATCTTTTTATGTTACCAGATTTGGTAAACAATATATCTGGTGTACCAGAATCTGCTATTTTTCGATTTTGATTTGTTCTTGGAACACATATGTTTTTATGTACCAGATTTGTTTATGTACTAGATAGTGGTTTATCGGATTAGACGGATTTGTTTTAAAGATTTGTTTATGTATCGGATTACTGGGTAAACGCATGGATTCCGATGTAACGGAATCTACTGCTTTTCATTATTGGTTTGAAGATTTAATGTACTAGTGTAGCAGTTTATTTATATAGGCTCTTGATACACATATATGTATATGTATTTCATCTGTATCGAATTCCGGCTAAAAAGTACGGATTCCAGTGTACCGGAATCTGCTGATGTATAAAAAATGTGGAACGGTTTTTTGTATAAAAAATAGATGAAAATTTGAAAAAAAAATTGACCCCATTTAGATTTGAATTCTTCAAAATACCCTTGAAACCCTATTTAATTGCTATAATGTTACTCATTCAATGTTAATCCCATCTAATACAAATACACTAATCTAACGGTCTAGATTGAGTCTTACTTTTAGAATTTTAAGATTGATCTCACACTAACTCTCCCTATATATATATATATATATATATATATATATATATATATAATCAAGTTTTAAAAACTTCATGAATACCGAAGATATATTTATAAATAATTAACTTTATAAACCAATAATATAATCTTTTGAAATGGGATACTATTGTGTATATAAATGATGTATATTTTGTTAGATAATGTAAACCTTGTGAGGTGTTATACTTTATTGATCGACATATAATACATAGAAACTCTAATGACCTAACCCACAAGCGGACTTGGCCAAACATAATATTGCCTAATACTCCTTCGCAGTCCGATCGGCGAAATCGTGAAAGCTCGGATTAGAGTAGTAAACTAGAAAAGAAAAGAAAAACAAAACATTGACGCAATAAAAACATAACTTTAGTCAACACGTAACAAAACTGTACCAACGGTTGGCTAAGTCGTCATGTAACAAAACCGTACCACCGGTTTACTTTAAGAACTGGTACCAACAATCAACTTTAATCGACTGGTAACAAAACCGTACGAACAATCGACTAACAAACGAACAATAAAACAACTATAACTCTTTTTTTTTTCTTTTTTTTTAATACTAAAACATAAACTAATTGGCACACTATTTTTTTTCTTTTTTAAATTTCATATAATTGATAGTCAGTTTCATGAAACAAAAGTGATTTTTTATTTGCTATCAACCGACTAAAGATTTCTTCTCTATTCACAACCCGATTGATCCATCCTTTAGCAAAGGTGCCACTTGTTGGAACATCAAACTAAGGTTGCTAAGATAGCAATAATGAGTATCAAAAATTTCATCATTGTTGAACAGCGTTTGTGTTACGTTGTGTTCAAGGTTTTTGATGAATTAAACGGTAAAGATAAAAATTTAGGGTTTGACAGAGCGGCCTAGAGGAGGCGGCTCAACTTAGCAAAATAGGTCTTAGGATCAGACTCGCTCTAATACCATGCTGGATAATGTAAACCCCATGAAGTGTTATATTTTATTGATCAATATTTATAAAATGACTTAACTCACAAGCGGGCTAGATCCAAATATAATATTGCCTAATAAATTAATTATGCATTAACCTTAAAATCTCTTACACACTCTAGTGACTCTACAATACCTATATTATCATATGAAAAGAGATGTACAATTCTTCATCATACCTCAATGGCCACGCGTGACGCGTCTGATCCTTTCCTGAATAATTGGTTCCATGCATGTTATCAACTTTCACTCTGTATGTATGTAAATTTTTATGCCACTACTAAATATCAAATTGAAGTCATACCAACAACCATCAACCAAATTTTTATGTCACTCATCCAATGCAATTTTGTCATGTTTTCTTAGAAAACATGTAAGTGTATCTTTTTTAATACATCTAGTCAATACGACGGAATATCTTGTTATTCGAGTTATTATTGTATACCATGTAGTTATGAGACTTACTAAACTTTACAATCTAACATTCAAACAAAATTTCAATATATTGTTTGTGTAGACCACATAATATTAGAAACTCTGTGGCTTAGTGCCCTTCATCATGTCAATGAAAAAAAAAATGGAAGAATTAAAGGGACCAAATAAAGAATTAAATGTTATATGAAAAAAGTTAATTGAATGCATTGAATGGGGAATGATAGGCCTTTAGATGAATGCATTAAGAGAAGTATGTAAGTAGGTGGTGTACATGGAAGTCTTTAGACCGATGCTAGTAGGCGTTGCTTGGCAACCATAACCCCACAATGCAACGCACCTCTCCCCTTAGTTCACCCAAAAGCAACGTGTCGCCCCATGACTTTTACTAAAACTCGGTTGCACTCCCAACCGAAACAATTGAATGATAAAACCTTTAATTTTGGAACATTGGGGGCTTGTTTTCAACCGTTGCACCCTTTTACTTGATGGTTTATGTATTTGATATGAAACAGGGTGTTTGATGAGGAAGAAGAAGATGCTTTTGGACCATTTTCATTTTGTACACTCAAATTTTATAGTAATTACATTTCTTTCCTAACTTTAGTACTTATACAAGTCAAAATAAGTGCCAAATGATTTACCAAAATAACGGTTTCATCTCATGTTTGAAATATTTTTGTTACAAATGGTAAAAAAAAAAAAAAAAAAGTTATGGGGTTGCTTTTGTGGGCAACACTAGCTAATTGTGGTTGGGTTGGAGTTGTGGAGAGAGAAAGCTCAGATGGCGCTGACGTAGCGAAGTTGCTTGGGTGAGAAAGTGGTCAGAACTAGCATAATTAGTCTTATAAACTTTTTTTTAAATACAACATATTATTGAGAACTCCGAAAAAAACCAAAATACATTACAAGTCGCCCCACCTCAATTAAATAAATAATTAAAAGAGTGCGGAACCCAAAGAACCGGAACCGTCCCGAAAGAACCGAGAACCAAAAATATGGAAAAAGTGGAACCAAGAACCGTCCCAAGTTCTTCGGTACGGTTCCGGTATGGTACTCGGTTCCGGTACGGGAATTTCGGGTAATTCCTACAAGAACCTATGTGTTTAAATAATTTATTTTTTTTTGTCGTCGATCATTCATAAAGACATGCTAATAATGCAATAACAATACAAGTATACACGGTATTTAACTAATGTACATGATTAAACATTGTATACTTAAACAACAACATATATACTTGATTTAGTTATTTAGTATACTTGACTAAATATTGCGCATTATATTGAATCCAAAAACATGAAGTACACCAACACCAACTGACCAACATTTTTATATAATATAACATGCATTTATACTTGCAAGATCACATAACAAATGACAATCCATTATACTCGTTAACTACAGATTCGCCATTCGTCACATATTGCATTATATAATTCACTTGATTTTTCTATTACTATAGGTAAGTATCAAATTTACGATAATGATCTCAAGATAAACATAATTTCATGTTGATAAATGATGATGATGATGATATTTGAATGGATTAAAAGTTTGGGTTTTAATTTTATTATGTGTTTAAGTTTTAGATTTTTTATGTTACAGTTTAATAATGAGTAGGTTTTTATTTATTTTTATTTATTTATTACCCCCTCCGTCTTAAAATTATTGTCCAGTTTGAATTTTCAAAGTCAAACTGGTTCAACTTTGACCATAAATATATATTTTTTATTATATAATACTTGATGAAAAATTATACCATTGAAAAGTACACTTAAAACGCAATTTATTTATATATTTTGCATCAAATATTATATAACACCCACAAAAATATTTAAGGTCAAAGTTGAAGAAGAAAGACTAAAAAAGTCAATAGTGGAAAATAAATTTGGCACGGAGGGAGTATTATTTTTTTAATGCTATACGCATTACACAATGTCCCAAATAAACCCTGTAAAATTTTATATTTTTAAAGTAGTCGGTTCTTTTAGGAAAGAACCAGAACCGGATGGTTCCGACCCGAACCGTCCTGAGAACAGAAAATTTGGAATTTTAGGAACCAAGAACCGTACCATGGTTCTAATATACGGTTCGATTCCGGTACGAGACTGGTACGGTTCCTCGGTTCTTTTGGACACTGCAAACACCATGTGCTCTAAGAGCCAAAGGCTATATTTAATGTATTGGAAAATGTGAGTTTGTAATTTTACTCTGGGCAATGTGTAAACTGCTAAACTAGATAAAGCATGTGGGATATTTATATGAATGATTAAAAAAACATAACAAGTAATGACCGGCAAGTATAGCTAAAACCAACAACAACAATCTCGATCTCATTTTAACAACAGAATACAGCAAAAAATAACTAAAAATATCATATGAAACACCGAAACCCTAACTTGTAATATAAAATAAATGCCCTCTAGTTCATTTAGTAGTCTTTTACATACACGAATAACTAGCATCGTAGCTGAGGAAAAACAAATATTTTCATAATTATTGAATTATCAAAAGATTTTTGGCGGTGGGTAAATGTTTTAAGTTTTCGTATAAAAGAGGATAGAAAATGGTGATATATAAAGTAAATGTATTCTACCATTTATGACTACTAGACGAATACCCGTGCATATGAACGTGATTTTATATCAACAGATAGTTGTAGTGATGAAAAAAAGTTTATATGTTATAAACGAAAAATAATAAAAATTTAAAAATTTTGGAATTAAACACAATTTAAACTGAATGAAAATAATATAATGTATGGGTTATGAAATATGAAATGAATTAAAACATTGAGGTACTTTATTGGTTTATTTTCCAATTAATGCAATATTTGTTTTAATTGATGAAATAGAGAGTATTGTATTTTTAAGAAAAAATTATTGTACAATATATGTGAACTGTGATGTGTCCAGAAAGAAAATCCTATGGTTAGCTCAAAGCAAGTATATCAAACTTTAATTTGTGTCAAATAGATTTATAGTACTCTTAACAAATGTAAGGTATAAGTTTTAAGTTTGATTGTTACTAAAGATAATAATAGCATTGTTATACGTTAAAAGACCTTTTATTATTTATTAACATATAATAAAAAGCATACTATATATACTCAAACAAGTGATATATATTTTCATTAGCTTGAGAAAAACTAAAACATGTTGCATACAAGATTTTCAGCAAAATGAGTAGTACATGTGTTGAGCAATAAACGATACGACAAGTTTATAAAACTTAATCTTGATCGAGCTTATAGTTACTGTTTAACAAAACACTTGTAGTAACAAATTGAAACAAAAGAGAAATATATGGGAACAATGAAAAAATCAAAAGACAATGATTCATTAAATTCCAAGGTGATTGCTTGCAGTATGGTTTACTCCCTTTGTACCCAACACCTTAAAACCCTAATAGACCTCGTACACTGTTCCTATGTTGACGTGTCAGTCTTTCGGGTGACTGATCTCTCATCGATTCTTCCCTCCCTACTCTGCTAACCATGTATTGTCTCTTCACTCTGCAGTCTTCCTGCACCATATAGCTACCCCTCTTTCATCAGCTTTTATTTCATCACATAAAGTTAGGGTAGGTAATAAATACATAATAATATCTTTGCTTTTCAAAAAAAAGATATCCGTCATTTTCGCACATGATTTATATATTATCATTGATTCATCTTTGCAGATACAGCCTTGGCCATGATTTACGTTTGTGGACGCATAACTTAACCATGACCTCGAACGATTTGGTGATTGAAATAAGAAAGGAATAAGCATGTGTGGCTTTATAGTAAAAAATGTCGACTCCCATTCCTATGGCCAAAGTCATAAAGTATAGTGGTTTTTTCATAAAATCGAATTCAACTCTAGTTCAAAAGCATTGTGGTTAGGTTATCACAAAAGCACTTAATTTGACTTACACATCTTAAAACACATAGTACTAACACAGATTGCGTGTTTCATGCTTGGTTGAATTTGAGAGAGCTTATAAGTTAGCATATATGCTTGTAATTTTTTAAAGATTATTCTCATTTTTAATGATATGTTATTTATGCGTATTTCATAGGTTATGGCAAGGAGAAGAACTTGCACAGCTCATGGAAGAATTAATCGTAAGTATTTTCGTAAAAGCTACCCTTCTATATATCTTGAACATGCAGAGCTCATGGTTGTGGCGAAAGCGATGTAATTTATGTTTCTTTAGATTTCTTTATGGGTAAGAGATTGGATGTGTAAACTGGAGTAAAGTTGGCAATAATTGAAAACGGTTTGAGCGTATATAAAGTTGATAAAGGTTGATTATGATTAATTCTGAAGTACACTATTATACGATAATGCTTGATTCCACTAGCAATGTAATAAAAAGCTGAGCTTTTTGAAGTTTGCGATTAGCTTTATAGTGTGTGTGTGTGTGGGGTTCTTAATTCTGATTTGTTGGTTAAACATCAAGTTTGTTTGTTTTACTCTTGTATGCCCGTAAATCTTTTTGTTATGTAATTTGGTTCCTGTTGTTGGTCTAATGTTGGTTTTATTGGTGTTTTCAGCTGAATGCAGATAAAAGCCCTTTCCAGCGATCATATGCAGGACAGGTGAGATTCTTTTGTTCTGTGAACCTTATATGCAGGATAGTTTAGAGATATGATTGGGGTTTGGAATTTAAGTTTGGATATTTTAAGCCATGAGTTTGAATTATGTTAAAATGAGATTTCGTAGTAAGCCATAGGTATTTCATGATAAAATGAGTTTGAATTAATCTAAAAAACGAATTGTAAAATTGAAAAAAGCCCCAATATTCTATAATGCAAACGAATTGTTACATTACCTGTTAATATGCATAATATTTCATGCTAACATTAGTCGAAAGATGCTCTGCAAGTTGTTAGGCAAACAGGCCCTTGGTATGCTTTCATCTCTTTGATGGCTAAAAATGTGTAATGTGTTTGGATTTGCTGTATAATAGCGTGTAGTGGCAGGTATAAATTGATGCCTTTCATTGTTTTTATAGCTTTTTATACCATCTATGTGTAGAGACATTTAATAGGACTTATAAAACCTGTTTAAGACCACAACTTTGAAACGATAGCAAAGCTTTAATAATCCATAACAGTTTATGGTTTGCATTAAATAATCCATAACAATGTTTCGTAGTAATAATCTTTTTTTGTTAATATCTACATTTTCATGCATCTTCTTATTCACGTTAGAGTCATCTATAAAAACACTAATTTAATGCCTTTATTAATTATCGTAATTAAGTACTAAGGCATCTAAATTACAAGGTATCTTCATTATAGCAATTATTTAATTCAAAATTATTTGTTCTACAATAGGCTTTAAGAATGAAAACCTGCTGTACGTGAATGACTCATATATGGTACTTAATATGAACCGAAATCGAATCGGTAATCCAATGATGTACATAACACATGTAACTTGGCCAACCAACATTCTTGTATATGCAGTTATTATTGAACTTAGATAAATTCGAATCTAATGGTGGTACCTTGAACCGCAACTTTAACCAACAAACTGATGTCGAATTGAGTGACATCTTTCCTACCCTCTTGGTAGCGGTAGCTGTTGCTGCTCTCTTTTCCGATCTCTCCCAGCAGCCTTTCACGTTAGGGTTTATAGTTGTTGTATAATACGGTCAAGAGTAGGTGGTATTTAAGAACTTAATTGGGCCCAAAACTCTCGTGAAATTCCCGTCAAATGCTAAGAGTCCAGCCCATATCTAACTTATCAATTCCACCACGTATCCTTCTAAAATTCTAAAGGCATATAACATAACTTACTATATCTACTTAATTATAATACAAAAACCACCCTTAAGGATTTATCTAATTTATATTTAGTCCAAAAAGTTAAAGAAGCCACAAATTTAAGAAAAATTTCGGGTATTATATATATATATATATATATATATATATATATATATATATATATATATATATATATATATATATATATATATATATATATATATTGAAAAGTTACTTTAGGAAACCTTAAAAGGTCAGGAACCTTTAAGAACCCTTTAAATTCAATCTCAACCATTAAAAATCGTGATCAATGGTCTAAATTAATAGTGGCATTTTAGTAAATAGTTGGAACTATTATTTTCTTTTTTAATATTAAAAAGGGTATAATAGTCCAGAATCGTTACCTCTATTCGACAGGTTCATGAGATTCAAGCGATTGGCCCGGACATCGTGAAACAGCAATTCAGGAATGGTTCTTCAACTCGGTTTTGGAATGATACTTGGTGTGGATGTGAATTGTTTGCATCAAAGTTTCCGAGACTTATGGCACTTGACGTTAACAAAGACTGTTTTATCAATGAACGTCGGGATAACATGGGGTGGAGTTGGACGTGGCGCAGACCTCTTAGAACCAACAGAGAATTAAGCTCCTTGGCAGAATTGTGTGAGTTGCTGCCGACCTCCTGGGATAGTAATGAAAATGACCGCTGGATTTGGAAGCTTGAAGGAAAAAATGAGTTTACTGTTGCTCTTCTTCGACATTGCATTGATCGTGCCTTGCTGCCCATTGATCATAGTATCAAAACCAAATGGAATCCTTTAGTTCCTAAAAAAGTGAATATATTCATTTGGAGATTATGGAGAAATTGTCTCCCAACTGGTCTTAACCTCTTCTCTAAAGGAGTCGATATCACTACGGCAAGATGTTTCATTTGCCAAAGGGGGGTGGAAGATGTCGATCATTTAACTCAATTAGATATCCCTGTCTCGACTTGTGAGGACACATTGAATTGGTGCGCTTCGTTACATTGCTCCAAGAAGACCCGCAACAGAGTGGAAGCTATGTTGTATGTTTGGTGGTGGTACATGTGAAAGGTAAGGAACAATAGTCTTCATAATAACTCTCATGAAACCCAACTAGAGATCTTCAATGCTATCGTTTCTTTGACTTATCACTGGGTTCATCATCGTGACAGAAAAGACAACCTCAACTGGGACGAGTGGAACGAGTCACCGTTTAATCTTGTATAAGGTTTTTTGTGTTTTTTGGCAGTCGTGTGGTATATGTTTGCTGTAGTTTGTTTTGTCGCATGGTTCCTTTTGGTTTTGTAGGGCATTTTTCCTCAAAACTTGTTTGGGATCGTATCAAAAACATCTTTGAAGTGAAAACCGGTGGCGCGGCCTTCATTGATGGGTTTTTTTTCTTGTGTCCGGCTCGTAAGTGGCACAAGTTTTTTTCAACCCTTTTGCGATCCTAGCAGTCAAAGTTTCGGGTAGGGCCTAGATGTGTAATTGTATATTCTAGATTGTAATTATTGTTTTTTTTTACCTTGGTCACTAGCACATTGCTAATTGGCCTTATTTAATACGGAATATAAAACTTCTGCCGTTCCAAGAAAAAAAAAAAGGTATAATAGTCTTTTAATAATTAAAAAGTTTTATCATTTTAATTTTATAAGTCAAACAATCCTACTTAAATTCATTATTTATTCTATTTCATAAACACAAATCCAAAACATCTTAAAAAAACACACACACAAACCCTAAACCAAACCACCACCTTCGCCGGAAAATCCCACACCGCCGTCGCCGGAATATCCGCCACCGCCGCCGTCGTCTGATTTTAGGAAACCAAAAGCCGCCGCCATCGTGTGTGCTTCATCTGAGCCGTCATCGGCTTTCTTTTCACGGAAACTAGCTAAATCCGACTCGTAACTTGAATCCGACTCGTAACTTGAATCTGACTTGTTACTTGATGAATCAGTTTTCTTCTGATGAATAAATGAATAATAGATAAGAAGAAAAGAAAAGCAAGTAATAATACATTAATTATTATTCAAACCCAATTAATACAAAGTTGTCATGTGGTGTATTGATAGATGTCGATATTAAATAAAAAATGATATGTACCTTTGTAAATTCTTCGTGACATAGGATGTATTCTCCGGTAGTTGATTGAAAAGCAGAAAGATCACCACCAATGATATGATTCCATGACTTGTAATATTCCAACGCATCTTGTTCTTCATCTTCATCTTCATACACAAACCCCACCCCACATTCATATGCGCAACCTTCCTCAATGTCTTCTCTTTCCAAGGTAATAATAATATTATCACCAGCTTCCATTTCATTCATCCCAAACATCCAGTGGCTTATAAATGTTAACCACTCTCCACCTACATTGACTTCATCAATACAATGCTTGTATACCCAAGTGAGGTTTTTTGTTTTATTACTAAATTCTATCGCTGGCAATGGATGAGTTGGGGAGTTTTCTCCATACCACTTCCTTCTCTGCACGTAGCAAAAATTTAGGCCTTTGAGCTGCTTGTTAGGAGATGAAGGGATTGTAAAGGATATTGGTGTCTGGCTTCTTTTAAACCTAATCCAATCTGGCATTGCTTGCCCTCCATAAATTGTGCTGAATACTCCAAATTCATAATACATCTGCTCCATCAAATTACAATCAATTATTAGCCTTATTAATTAATTAAATCACCACAAACAAACAAACATATATAGTTAATTAACTAGATAATATATACCTGGATTTGATATTGCTCTTCTCCTCTATCGGTATAAGAAGTTGCAACGAGGCTTTTATTAAGGAAGTCTGATAAGTTAGTCCAGCCCAAACTACATAATACCTTTTCCTCAACACCTTTCAGTGGTTGGATTTTCACCTTCCCTTCTATTTCACATGACCAAGGTTGGAATGAATTTGAAAATAGAGTTACATTGATTGGAGACATATCTGGATCAAATGAAACTCTCTGTAACAAAGGGTTATCTGTAGGACTTTTCCTTTTGGAGAAAGCTCTAAACGGAATGGTGTTTTCTGATGATAAGATGAAAAGAAAAGCAAGCAATAATACATTAATATTATTCACATCCAATTAATTAATGAAGCAAAAACATTCTTATCTAATTGATCATATATAGATCAATTGGTACCACCACCATGTGACCACATGGGCGCACAGATGAAGGCTGCAGGTTACAGGTTCAAAACTTGTCAAAGGCAAGTGGATAAACTATATCTTGTGATCCATGTGTGAGGATGGTGAGTCACTGGACATGAGTTCTATGCGGTGTGCACTCTGGATACCAAAACGGTACATGAGACCAGAGGGTTCTCACCCATTTACCCTTTTTCAGAAACATTGTTATCTAAGTAAATAGACAAGTGTATATCTGATTCATGTGTGATCGCCACTGCTCTGCGTTCTTGGCACACATAGCCAGGCAGACAAAGTTTTCATTTGGTGTATTGATAGAGATCGATATAAAAGTTATGGTTCTTGTTAAAATATAAAAGTTCAACATTGTTATATTGATAAAAGTCTAACTTGGTTTGGTTGAGTGTAGGTTCATTGTTAAAGTGCCAAGAAATGGTTGATGGATTAAAGCAACTTGAAGTTGATAGAAGTCAAGGGTTATAGGTGAAAAATAGAAAATATATTTAGAGATAATGGCATCGAGTGTAACCAACTATGACCAAATGTCTGTTGGTGCATGACCTTTGAAACTGTTCAATCAATGTAAGAAACTACATATTTTTTTCAAAAAATATAACGTGTGACTGGTTATAATATTAGCCGGTTATCACTTCATTTTTATTAAATTAGTTTTAATTTTTGATTAACAGATTCTTCTTTTTGTGTATTAGTTTATGTTTACGCTCAGTTTTTTTTACCCATTGTGACAAAACTGATTATCACTTGGTAAAACAATTTAATTTAAGAGACTTCTATTTGCATCTCACAGGACTGTTTCAATTTCAACGTAATACCATAAAAAAAGATTTGTTGGAAACTGAAAAGCGTAACCGAAAACTAGAAATTTGTTGGAAAAGTGTCACCGGAATATGGCAAAAAGTCACTGGAAACTGGAAAGAGTCATCGGAATGAGAGTACGAATCATGAGCAATAAAAAAAATAAATACAATTAAGAAAAAATAAAATAAAATAGTCACATAGAAGATTAATCGGTTTGGTTTTGTAACGGTTCGATTCCCATTGAGTCATTGGAAACTGCTAGTGAAAACAAGAAACCAAAAACACACCATAAGCAAATTTAACAACTTGATACTTTAGGGCGGATAGGGTTAGCAGATTTAGTTTAACTCATAATTTGACATTTGCTCGTTGGAAAAAATCGTTGCCGGAGATGGTGCCGAAAATTAGCCGGAGAAGATCACCGGATTTTAAAGTCGTCGGAGGTCTATAAATGTAACAAACTATGCATAAATGGTTATATCAGGGACAGATCTATAGTGTTAGTATGGGGGCCGGTGCCCCATGGTTATCCGAAAAAGTTGAAATTTTAGTGTAATTTTTTTAAAATTTGGACCTTTTTTCGAAAGTGACCTCAACCAAAACTCAAATTGCCCCCACCTATATACTAAAACCTAACATTCAATAGAAAGCTTTATAAATCATTAATCTCTAAATAAAATACTCGATTTATCATTACGATCTTATTTTTTTCGCATTTTGTCATTATTGTCAAAAAAAACCCCACATCCATTTTTCTTGGGTCCGTCACTAGGTTATATTGTGTATCCAACGTGGCAAGTGATATGGCACATGTTACAACATGGCAGTTACCCGGTAAATTACATTAATTGAACAAAATATTTAGGGTGCATTTGGTTCGTAGACATGATTAGAATTGGATTTGGATTTGGATTCGGTTTAGGATATAGATTTGAATTTGGTTTTGAGGTAAGAGAAAAAAATATATTTAATTAAAATTAAAATTAAAATTATTATTTAAAAATTAAATATGTCAATGTGTGTAAGAGAGTGTAATCCACTCAAACCCACCTCTTTTTGCCTTCTATGGGTTTTGTGGGCCCGTCGTCACTATTCCAAATCCAAACAATTGATTTTCATGACACGAATCCAAACCCCACCCAAATTACCCCAATCAAAACTTACATTGATTGAACAGTTTCTTAGGTGAGGCACCAACATAGACATTTGGTCATAGTGGGTTACACTCTGATGCCATTATTTCAGTATATATAATCATATCTCTGATTCACTGTATGTTGATAAATTCTGGTCATAATCATTTTGACCAGAAATTCTTCTTTAGAATAATAAATCTTTCAGTTTTACTTTGTAATCTTTTATATATTACTAGTATTAAATAAAAAATGACATGTACCTTTATATTGGTCGGTGCGTCTTCCAACGAACTCCAGTAGGCAATTATCGTATCGTCCTCGTGTAAATCCACGGTGAAGTAGTATGTATTCTCCGGTAGTTAATTGAAAAGAAGAAAGATCACCACCAATTATGTGATTCCATGACTTGTAATATTCCAACGCATCTTCTTCCATACTTCCATGACCATACACAAGATTCACCCCACAATTTGTACGTAGGCAACATGCCCACTCGTCTGCAACGGTAATAATAATTTTATCACCAGCTTCCATTTCATTCATCCCAAACATCCAGTGGCTTATAAATGTTAACCACTCTCCACCTACATTGACTTCTTTTATACAATGCTCGTATACCCAGGTGAGGTTTTTTGTTTTATTACTTATACTGATCACTGGCAACGAAAAGAATACATCACGTCGAAATCCACAGTCCTCCTTCCTCAACACGTAGCAAAAATTCAGACCTCTGAGCTGCTTTTTAGGAGATGAAGGGATTGTAAATGATATTGGTGCCTCCTGGCTGCTTATAGTACTTTTAATCCAATCTGGCATCACTTTCCCTCCATAAAATGTGCTAAATATTCCAAATTCATAATACATCTGCTCCATCAAATTACAATCAATTAGCCAAAATATTAATCAGCACTGTTGGAATTAATCTTGATGCGTTTGGGTGGGTCACGGGCAGGGGCGGAGCCATGTAGAAAGGAGTGGGGGGCGATGCCCTCAACGACATCCTAGCGGAAAGGGTAAATTACTGTGAAAAAAAAGTCAAATTAGTAGAAATGATATCCGGTGCCCTCACTCTTGAACTCGGGGTGCCCTCAACCTTGAGTGACTGAAACTATTGAAAGAGTAAATTCAGACAGTCGACTGGTTTTTCCGGTGAAAATATATTGGCAAATGAATATGAGTACAGGTGGACTTGGGAATTGGGAAAGTGAGGGTATATTGTAACAATTTAGATAGTACTTATGACTTGTCGTTATCCTCATTATCATTTTATATTATATGATTATATACCAAAATAAAATACGAGTATTACATTAAAGAAATACTCGTTAAGGGCGAGCATGGTTTAATTTGGCATTAATTTTATACTTTTTTTAAGGGTGCTTAAGTTGTGATTATCGAATAAATATAGTTAAGGATTTAAAGTTGTTTTTAAGTTATCATTTAGCTATCTCCTAATTTTGAGCAGTTTAATATAGCTGAAACCGTGTACCAGTTAAGGGCAAGCATGGTTCAATTTGGCTCGACTTTTACGTAAAATGGTACTCGAACCAAAATAGTTCGCATTTTTGGTTTAGAAACCATCCGGTTTCATTCTTTTCTCGGTTGGGTTTTTCAGTTTTCAGTTATTATTTTGTTTCTCCATGTTTGGTTTATCCACGGTCGGTTTTTAGAGTTTGTTTTCTATGTTGCGTACTTTTTAAGCCGAGACCTTCCAAACCTTCCAAATCTACGTATTGAAACTTTAAAGAAAGAAAAAAATCACAAAGAAACACAATTATTGAATCAAACCCGACCCAATTTGTCGTTAAAAACACCTTAAATCAAACCCGACCCGATTTGTTCGAGTTCCACTAGAAAAATCATATCATTTAATCTAACCCTATGTGCGGCTCGTTGCCCCTATTGTTGAAATTTCTGGCTCCGTCACTGGTCACGGGTATCAACATATTGGTCACTAGATTAAAACCCGTGCGATGCACGACTCGGTTATTTATAAACAAAATTTGTTATGTTTGTAACATGACCTTCATTGTTGGAAATAAAAACTTTTTTGCTTGCTTTTTAGCCATGATAAAACAACGTAAAGTTATCCATGGCTTGAAACAACTGGAACTTTACAATATTTATTGACTTATACATGTATACATTGCACAAATACTTTAAATAAAAACATGCCCCTTAATTTAAATAATTTAGTAAATAAATGGACTAAAAAACGTTCTTATTTTTCATATTTTAATCAAATAATTGGTTATACTAAGATTATTGAAGAAAATGTAATTATTTTCTTTGGATCGTAAAGGCAACCTACATACACATCGTTGTAATAATAATTATTTGAAAAAACTGAAAAATGACACGTAATCAAAAAGCTGACATGGCATGCAATAAACGAAGACACATATGAAGGTTAATTCAAATCATAGGCTAAATCAATTGTATGTACATCGTTGGTTGATTTGGTCAAGATTGACCGGGCTTATTGGAGTATCATGGAGGAGAACGTGGACTTAGTTCTATACGTACATGTGTTTGTTTGTTTCTATTATAAATAGTATGGTAGAGTAGCAATCTTTTGTACCCACTTTTCAGTTTATATAGAAGTAGTAAGTTTTGAAAGAATATAGCAAGTTTTCTCCTGTTTTCTTACTGCATATAGTTAATTAACTAGAGCATACCTGGATTATATGAGATTCCTCTTGTCTTCTCCAGTAATTATAAGTTACAACTTCCCGTCTTTTATCAATGAAGTCTAAGTTAGACCAGCCCAAACTACATAATACCTTTTTCTCAACACCTTCCAGTGGTTGGATTTTCACCATCCCTTGTATTTCATATGACCAAGGTCGCAATGAATTAGGAGGTGGTACTATACTGACTGGAGACATATCCGGATGAAATGAAATTCTATGTAGCAAAGGCTTAGCTAAAACATAATGGAGCGTCCGAAAATTCAACCGTCTTAGCGTACATGGAGGATGCTCGATTGACATCAAAGAATAACAGTCGCGCATGCTAAGTTCCTCAAGACTACAAAGGCTTCTTACACAATTAGGCATAGAATCGATAGGATTACCATCTAACCATAAATACTTTAACCCTGATAGGCAACTCAAGTCCATCGGAAAGGATTCGTTGGACAAATTATTATTTTTAAGAGATAATTTTCCTAACGAGCTCGGGAATGAAATCGCAGAGGGGACCATTTGTCGCAGAATAGACTCACAGGTATTGCAACCATCTAGCAATAGCTTGCAATCCTTCTTCAACTTGTGTATTGCTGTTGGAAGCTTTTCTAGCTTTACGCAGTAACTCAGATCGATGTGGACAAGTTCAACACATTCCCCAAGTGATTCACAAACCTCAATCAAACGTTTGCAATTCCTAGCTATTAACCTCTCAAGTGTAAGGAGTTGGTAAAAGCCGCCGAGTTTTTGAAGTTGTTCACAGAAACTCAGATCAAGAATCTTCAATGATCCAAAGACTCTTTTGTCTTTTGAACACGATCCAATCACCTGCTCAAGTGAAGGTGTGAGTTAAGATACTTAGAATTCCATTTACTAAGGGGACAAGGGCATGTGAAAGCTCTGTGTGTTATAATATAGTAAATGAAATGAAATGATTTCGTACGTACCTTTTGTGGGTTACTCCAACACATACCAAATGATTCGATGCTGCTATATGACAGGTCGAGAGCAACTAGGTTATCCAATGCCAAATCTGAAGGAATAGACTTTAGAGGGAATCCATGCATACACAACCATCTTAATTCCTCTGGAAACTCCTTATAAGTCCCTTTGATTTGCACATAATTGAGTTGCAGTAGCATTATAATATCCATCTTACTCAATACATCTGTTTTCACCTCAAATGATCCACGTAACTTCTCTTTCTTGAGGAATCTCGTGTCAAGGGTGAGGCCAAGAATATTATCCATATCCTAAGAAGAAAGGGAACATAAACCAAAACAAAAAACAGAAATCGGATTATTGATATAGACAATATGGAATAACTTGGGTAATGCACAAGAGTACTGAGAACAAAGTAATGCAAAAGTATACACAGCCCTACCTTATTATTTTTTTTCAACACTTCATATGACTCGTCGTGATTCCATAATCGACTACGCTCCCATTTCTTTGGTGATTCTTTACGTACTTCATCTCTTCCCATTTCTTGTAGCAATTGATGCATCCTTAACTTATTAGACCATCCGATACTAAGAAGGCATCTGTCAACAAGATTCCTAATCCCGAATCTTGGGTTAAAATTACATGCCTCCAATATTGTTCCAGCATAATCACTGTCTTCTCCAACAAAAAAGCAAGCGATATGCTTAAACAATTCCTTATCATTGTCGGATAAAGAATTGAAGCTCATTTGCAAGACATTCTCTATGGAGCGATCCCTCTTTAGCTTTTCTATGTAATCCTCCCATTCATCTACATCTCGATTATATAGAGCCTTGCCCAATACTGTAAGAGCCAATGGATGCCCTTCACAATACTTTGAGACCTTTATTGACACCTCTTCATAGCCTTCCTTGGGAGTGTTGCAAGAGAATGCATTACTGCATAAAAGTTCTAGCGATGCATATTCGTATAAGCCTTCAAGTAACAATTTCCTATGCTTGGGTTTAACTTTTGATTTGAATAGTGCACACCTCTCTGTCAATGATGCGTCCTTGGTTGTTATTATGATTTTGCTACCCGGATGAAAACCATTGTTTCCAAGTAACGCATCCAACTGCTCGAGACTATCAATATCATCAAGAACTAAAAACACCTTCACAAGGGCTAATGCTTCCTCAATCTTAGAGGTGTATACCAAAGTATCATGAGCTAGTCGCTGCTTCTTTTTTGAGATGTCATTATAAAGTTGCTTTTGTACATCAAGCAATCCATTATGATTTTTAGTACATGTTGAATTGATACCTTCAATAAAACTGCTCTTGTCAAATGTACGAGAGTGCAAGTGGAAGACATATTTGGCCAAAGATGTCTTCCCAATCCCACCCATGCCTAAGACTGTGAGAATGTCAGCAGTATGACTGGAGGAACCATATGTCAACCATGACGTGATTTCCCAAATCTGACGGTCCCTCCCGATAAGCCGGAGTGGCAAAGTATCACTTAAGGGTACGCCTAATCTTTGATGGATTTCACTAACAATTTCTTCAATAAACTCTGTCTTTTTCCTGAAAAATAATTTTCAATGAGAAAAACAAAACTTAAGGTGTAGCAGGATTGGGATGATATCAATAATCTTTTTAATCGTGATTTGAAACAAAGTTTAAAGTTATTTCAAAAATATAACACACATATGAGAAAGTTTAAAGTTATTTCGGTACATGTTCCCTGTGTATGTGTATGTGTATGTGATAACAAAACGAAAATTTGCCCCAATAACAAACGGTAATAAAAAATTATATCAAATGATACTATTTGACCGATAATAACAAAACTGAAGATAACAACCTTTCTCGACAGTTAAACGGCCAAATCTAATTTGTATTATAGGTATCACCCGTTATCGTAGGTAATCTACTATAGGTATGTATGCCTTCCATGCTACCTTTCTTATTTGCTCATATGACTTGCTGGGTGGGGGATAAGGAGATTGCATGCTTGACTTTATGTTTATTATACGTTTATGTTGCTCTTTAATATGTTCAGATAAGTTCATATCTATTACGTTCTGTTGTACCTATGCTTAGAAGTAGCTATGGTTTCTTTTTAGTTTTCTTAATGTCTGGAACAGATTTTCTGCTTCGTTTCTTGATCTTGAAAGATTTGTTCTATAAGTAGTCAAGGTAACCAGACCGTTGTCTCCATTCAACTATTCAAGTGTTTGAATGTGAAAGGAGTCTTACAAAAGATTGTAGGCTGCTTCGAAAGTTTAATCTTTCTGGCATTCCTCCGGCCCTAAGGTTTGTTGACGGATTGATTATTGACATCGAGTAAGATAAAATGCATGTGATTTTGTGGACTGATGTGTTTTTGGTTATTGAAACAGGGGAACCCCACAAATTAAAGTGACATTGGAGAATGCCAATGGTATCTTGAATGTGAAGGCTAAGGACAAGGGAACTGGAAAGGCAGAAAAGATCACCATCACCAATGAGAAGGGGCGATTGAGCGGATATCTCTCATTAGGCTGATCAAACACTAATAGCCTTTTTGTAACAATACACAAATGTGTAATGGTGGTCAATGTAACCATACTACCCTTCTATATATATGATGGTTACCAAATTGTATTCGTAAGCTTACAATTTACCTAAAATTTAACTAAATCATTGAGGTTTAAATAGTATCTTCCCAACATTCTGTTAACATAGGTAAAGATTTATATATATATATATTTGTATCTTGCTTAAAATGTTAGTATTATGAAAATTTGGATTTTGTCTCGATACTTTTATTGAAAATTTGGTTACCAATTTTATTTTTACCTTTTTGTTATCTTATTAAATTCCCAAATATTTTTTCATATCAAAGAATATATATTTGGATAAAAGGAAATAAATTTTTGTAAAATGTGGTTTCTTTTTAAGTTTCAGTTCGATATAAGAAAACAAATAAGGTTTTGGAAACACACAAGTCCAACTTTTAAACTTATTTATAAATTAAGAAAAATATTCTTTCGCAAAACAATAAATACTCCCTTAATCAGATGTCCATTAGAGCTATTTTACGGAAAAAAAATATCTATCTTAGATACACCTAGAGGTGGCAAAACGGGCGGGGCACGGGCTACGGGCTAAACGGACACGGGCTAAACGGACGCGGGCCAAACGGGCGCATGTTATACGAATCACTCTAGAAAAGACTTAAAACAACAAAAATTCCCCAAACGTAACACCTCATTTATATTTAAGTAATATATCTATAAGTTTTTCTTTAAATGTTCTCCAATTGAGAGAAACATGTGTGCCCATTATACCCATTTAATTTATAAATAGGTAATATATGCCCATTTAAAAAAAATGAGGCCCCAAATGTACCAAAATCTTTTAAAAATGTGCCAATTTAGCCCATTTTTTTTATTTTAGGCACAAATTGGTACCTCTAGATACACCCAATTTCGAGCCCTTGCAACACTACTCGATTTTTGTCATTTTCACATTTTTGTTTAGATTTATTAGGATTTTTCATTTTAGATTTTTCTTTCAAAATTTTTTATTGATTGTAGAGACATACTGTATAAATTTTCTATCCACAGCCCGTATTTTCACAACTAATGTCGATAGGAATAATTATTCTTTTTGCCAAAAATTATTTATTTAACAAATTGATTATATTCAATTATTATTATTTAATAAGACGTATTGTATATTATGGCAAAGAAGAAGAAGAAAAGGAAAGAAAAAGAAAAGGTGTAACCTGCCCTTGACGTCTTTCCCTTTTAAATCAGCAACCTCTGTGAGTGCTTTGATCCATTGATCCATCTTTTGACCCCATCTTTCTCTTTTCTCTGGGTTTGTTTCGGCCTCCATCTTCTTCCGCCTGTGCTCTGCCATGGCATCTCGAAAGCTGTTTTGTTGCTTCCTTACATCGGTTGGCTCAACATGATAGAAAATGGGGATAACAATATGGTTAGAGACCCGACGACGTTGGTCAAGGATGAGTACTAGTTCATCAAGACACCATGTGGAAGTAGCGTAATTCTTGGACAGCACTATTACAGAAACCTTTGATGATTTGATGGCATCCTCCAGTTCAGGTTTCAGGTCTTGTCCGGTTTCAATCTCTTCATCATCCAAAAAGGTGTTTATGTCAGCATCCACCAGGGCTTTGTAGAGGTGATCGGTAAAATTATTGCGAGTGTCGGCTCCTCTGAAACTTATAAATACATCATATCCTTTATTATTATTATTATGATCATGACTACTGATGAAGATCCTTCTTCAACTTCTCTAATTGTAACCATTATTATGAGTGATTTGATTATGATATGAGTTTGGCTACCATTTTAATTTTTTTGAACAGCATATGTATGAGTGGCTAGGCTACCATCATCAACCAATAAATACAAGAGGGTAGTTTAATGGTCTTAGTCAACCATTAAGTTTTCATGGGACCCACGGCCTGAAAGGTTGTCGATTTTGCTTCCAAATTTCTTTGAAATTTCTTACCAATGAGATTGTAATATTTCAAGTTTTCAACCTACTTTTAACAAAGTGAAATATGTTATTATAACTTTTTTATTTTATCTTTTCGCAAAAGTTACTTTTATTCATATTCGTATCTACCAAGATGGTGATACATAACAACTTACATATAATGATTACAATTATTTGAATTTACATCAATCGGACCAACTAATGCTAGTAATCTTCTTTATATTCTTATACCAAAGAAAAGCCAAAGATTTGATATTTTGCAAAACTATCTCGACGTTGATGCTAGCATTCGAGAAACATCGATCATTCCTAGCTTTCTAAGTACACCAACAAGCCACCCTTATAATACCTTTGAGAGCTCTTCTTTTTCTTCCATATCCCCACATTGTCATGTATCTCCACCAAATCTTTTACCGTGAACACAAAGAACGGACAAGCATTACATATGCAAATGTATTGCCAGACCAAATTCGCCACCCAACAAGCACAAAACAAGTGATCCACCGTTCTAGACATTCCCTGCACAACACACAATACCCATTTCCAAAATTACAGTTACGGGACATAAGAGTATCAAGAGTAGGGATATGATCCATAACTAACCTTCACATAAAGATGTTTGATTTTTTTTTTGGAAACCATTTAGATACACTACTACACAAACAGGCTAATGCAACGAAAATTTGCAACGGTAAATTTCCGTTGCTAAATTGCAACCGTATTGCAACGAATTACCAACAGAATAGCAACAACAAAAAAGAGGTTGCAAATCCGTTGCAAAAGTTAAACTAATTTCTTTTATGTTTATATTCATTTTTTCCGTAGCAATTTTGTTACAAATTTCCAAATTTTGCAACGGAATTGCAACGAAAGAAGAAAATTAATTCAAAACGAAAGTATCATTTATTTCCGTTGCAAAATTCCAAAATTTGCATCAAATTTCCGATGGAAGGTTAAAATAAAATTTTAAATATTTTTTTTATTGTGGTCGCTAAACCGTTGCAAGTATCTGAGATTTGCAACGGACTACTTTTTTATTTTTATTTATTTATTTATTTATTTATTTATTTTTAATCATGATTTCTGACCTTTTGGCCGACTAATCCACGGGGTTTAAACACACTGTCACACAGACTCAAACTAGGTAAAGCCCTCCCTTTTCAGGAGGTTAGTGTGGCCACTTAAGGTTGTTTGCACCTAACAGGAATTGAACTTGAGACCTCACACATTTTAGAATAATATCTACAAGGCCTTTTGTGTAGAAGCCATGATTTTTAATTGGAAAGAATGATCCGAACCATTACAACATGATCCGCACCCTACTATTTCAAGCACACCTTTCCCTACATTTTTTGTAGAAGCCCTTCACATGGCCGCATATTTACTGAACCTATTATCCTCGTCTGCTATCAACAATGACATACCTTTCAAGAAGTTGTTTAATAGAGAACCCAACTATACTCATATTCTTACTTTTGGGTGTATATGTTACACACACCTCTACTCGCCACACAAACTTGCCCCTCGCACCACACCATGCATATTTTTAGGGTATCTCACTTATCATCGAGACATGAAACATTCGATGAAGCTCAATTTCCCTACACCTCATTGCCAACTTCTTCAACCCCGTCCTACGACTTCCTATATACTACACCATCCCACATCACTCGGCATCTTATTTACTCTCTTGTTACCACCACAACTAACATATAAGCCCACCACAACTAACATATAAGCCCAATCCAGTATGACCCCAACCCAATCCCACGCCTCAATATCAGCAGCCCAATACACGATCTACACCCCTCCCTAGCCCGTCACTTATCCAACCCGATATACCACCTATGCCCCTCCCAAGCCCATCAATTATGCAACCTAATAACCCACCATCTTCAGCCCTCTAGTCCACCACAACTACCTCAACCACAACCCAGCCTACTCGTATTGACCCTATGGTCACTCGTGCACAAGTTAGTATTGTCTAACCCACTCAACATCTTTCTTTACATGCATTTTCAAAAGGTGATCCAAGTACTCGTCGTTCCACCTCGACCTATTATGTCTTCTTGGGCAATACTTTCTTATCATCGTCTTCCAAACGCCAACAAATTCTCTCGTGTTCAAGTGCAGAAGTTGTGTATCGTTGATACGCCCCGGACTTTATGTCATGTTATATTTATTTAGGATGTGTCTTCTGTCGTATTAGGAAAGTGTCATTGTTTAGATATGTCTTTATGTTTGGATTGTTTTTTATTCAGTTATATATATCGAATCATTATTATAAATGAATCAATCAAAGTTTAAGATAAACAAATCTCTAGTTCTTCTCTCTATTTTTTTAAAGAGCTCGCACACGCTAAAAGTGGTGCCTTATCCCGATACAACCCATAACCGGGTCATATCAATTGGTGCTTTCATTGAGAGGATTTTTTATTAGGGTTCCAAAAAAAAAAAAAAAAAGACTCTTTATATCACTTTTCATCGGAGGTACTGTTCATCAGATCACTGTTCATTGAAAGTACTGTTCATCATAGTTACTGTTTGTTACTCTTCATCTGGTGCTGTTCATCGTGGGTACTATTCATCAGGATTTTTTTTTTGAGTTTTTAATCGCTTGAGTATTATTCATGGCATCAGGCGGCAGGCAGCAGAGATTAGGACGCGGAATACGCACTCTCTAAGCTCTTGCAAATGGGTACGGTAGCCGAATATGAGAGTGAGTTTGTGGTACTTGGAAATCGAGTAACTGGGATCTATGAATCTTTACTTACATCGTTTTATATCTCCGGACTTAAACTGACGTTACAAATAGAACTGTTGAGGGCAAGGCCTACAACTTTAGGAGAAGCCTTTTCGTTATCCTATATCTTTGAGGCTCATTTTGAGGCAATTGAAGAGAAGGAGAAAAAACATATAATCGAAAAGAAATCGGATACCATTCCATCATTACAAAATTACAAAGTGAATTCATTTCACGTGAGATTAAAAGGTCGTTAGATGCTGATGAATATATTGGTGTTGATGTGGTTAATAACGTGATAGATGATGTTTTCGATATTGTAGAGAGTAATGAAGTTCATAGCAAGTTTGAAGAATTTTCAGAAACTATGAAAAGTATAGAAGTGATTGTTGTGGGTGGTCATGAATTTGATGGTCGTTTGGGCGAAATAAATTTGAATTTAAGCAAGGAATTAGCGGATTCTCAATCGACATATTCTTCGTATCACCTTGAGGGTTTAAGGTGATTTTTGAAGGAGTGGGGAGTGTTACGGCATGGGTAGCGGAAGGCGGAAGAATGGTGTTGTGTTATGTCCAAGGTAGTGGAAGGCGAAAGAAGAAAAAGGTGTTGGCTGCATTAGCGAAAGGCAGGAGAACTACGGGAGTGGAAGATAGGACTAGGATTAGGATCAGGATATGGGATCCCGGAATCAAGTGAAATTTTTCAAGACCAAACCTTGAGGACAAGGTGATTTCGAAGGAGTGGGGAATGATATGCCCCAGACTTTATGTCATGTTATATTTATTTAGGATATGTCTTTGTGTCATATTAGGAAAGTATCATTGTTTAGATATGTCTTTATGCTTGGCTTGTTTTACAAGCTAGGGTTATTCAGTTACATATACCGAATCATTATTATGAATGAATCAATCAAAGTTTAAGATAAACAAATCTCTAGTTCGTCTCTCTATTTTCTTAAAGAGCTAGCACACGCTAAAAGTGGTGCCTTATCTCAATACAACCCTTAACCGGGTCATATCAATCGTGGTGTTGCTAATGTTGTTGCTGAGATGACATGGGTTCGTAATTTATTTCATGAGTTGCACACTCTGCTAACTGCTACTGTTATTTACTGTGACAATATGGGTGCCATTTACATATCTGCAAACCCGGTTTAACACCAATGCACGAAGCACATCGAGATTGACTTTCATTTTGTTCGCGATATGGTTGCCGAGGGACTAGTTCAAGTTGTTTGAGTAGTTTCGTTCCAGTTTAGAGCATTCGGTCCTCTTTCGATCGAACTACCGGGAGAGTGTTAGTCGACATATTGTTTGGCCATGTTAGTCAATTCATTGTGTATCATGGGCTTAACCCATATTAGCTTGCTTGTAGACTAATAGTATGTAACTATATTTTGTTAAGATGTTTAATGTTATGTCAATCAATTCATTATTCAATACTTACGTCATACGATATTCTACAATGTGTTATCGATGTGTGCTATACTATTACCGCTAGTTTTACCCTGTGACTAATGGTGTTAGTCGGGTCGTGTTGGTCGGGTTCGGGTCAATTTGGGTCAGGTTAAAGTCGGGTTAAGACTAAAAAGAACTTACTCGAACCCAACCATAATAAATCTTGGGTTAGTCGGGTATGGGTCTATTCGGGTCAGGTCCAATTGGGCCGGGTCTATTTTGGTTCGGGTCAACACGAATATGAGTAAATGATTAAAAAAATTGCCTATTTCATTAAACACATATATAATTCATAAAAAATATATCAAAAAGTATTAAAAAAAACCTTATTCGGGTCAATCTTAACCTGGGTTAGTCAAATATTTTCAGCCTGATACCCGACCCTATTTAGTATTCGGGTTGACCCAAATAACTAGAATAAATTATTGACCTGAGTAACCCGACTTGAATAAGCTTATTCAGGTTCGGGTCCGGTTGGGTTAGGCTTATTCGGGTTCGGATCGAGTCAGTTTTTTTAGACCCCTACCGTGTGACAACTAGGCTCTCATTAAGAAGTTCCCTCCCGTCTCAAAATTTGATTTTCACCAAAATATTTCATTTCCCCCCATTCTAAAAGTTCCCTCTCATATTTTCCCCAACTTTTTTGTTTTTGCCCGCCTAAATCAATACACACTTTTACAAACACACGATCGACTTTCTTTTCCCCAAACATAGATCTAGATCTAAGAGATGAACCACCAGTAGTCAACATAGCTACCACCACCCGAATCCCACTCTCTCACTCATCGTACTGACTGCCACCACTGTCTCACTCCTCACTCTCATCTCTCGTCTATCGGTGTTCACTCTCGAACCCCAATAAACTTTAAATATGTGAAGACACCTTTTTTTCTATGAACAATTTTAAGCAGATGTGGTAGAAAATGCAGGTCAGTTAAGAGATGAAAACTGATAACTTGGTAATTTTTATACTGGTAAAAATGGTCAGGTTTTGGTTACAGATTTTTACCTACTGACATTTTTTGGTCCTTAAATTACAAAACAACGTGCCACCTCAAATTGACCCATTTTCATATGAGTGGGTTGCTACTGCCATCTGAAGTCAACAATATCTATCTTGCAAAAACTGAATTGAGAATGAAACAATCGAACTGGAGAAGTACCTGAGTATGAAAGCGTCTAGTACACGTGAAAGATTTTCTAGTGTTGGTTGTGACCTTGACATCTTGACTGGCTCGAATCTCACCAATGTTTGTTGCAAGGTCAAAGGTGTATCGTTTATGAAACCAGCTTTGAAGCAAAGTGGTATAATGGCCATTCCTACTAATTTATTGCCATGGATCCTATAAAAACTTTTCGCAAAGAAATTGTCTCCTGACCGACTGTCATTTACTTCTGCAAATAGTACAACAGTTTGGTACATTAGAAATACAGGTGGATTTATAAAAGGGATTAAAACATGAAAAGCTTGTTAGTTTGAGTTACACATGTATATAGAAGTTTCTTTTAAACAATGCAAAGTATTTAACTTGTTTCATGTGTTCTGAACTCAAATTTTTTCTTCTACATCACAATTAAAACATGAGGTATATAAATCTCGAACAAAACAAAAAAAAAAAAACAAAGAATCATAAAAGTATAGCTTACCTCTTATTATGTACCCAAACATTTTCTTTTCTTTGATAAACTTGAGAAAATCTTTAATCTCTCGAATACATGATCTACTATATCGCTAATATTCATAGTACACACGCAAGTCAACATTCCTTACATACGTTGCATCATCCATACTTAGTAAGATGTTATATGTCTAACTGAGTGACTTAAATGAAAAAAAAACAAACAAGCAAAACGTCTGCCTACCTCTTACTGGTAAGAGTAAGAGGGAGTAAGAGGGCTACTAAGACTTTTTTTTTAAAAACAAACACACCCTTAGTAAACTTAATCTCTGCAATATTCTACTTCACGCAAACTAATTAAGTCAGTAACATTCAAAACCTAATTCGTAATCTATACTTTTACATGTGAGACATATTTAGAATTTGAACAATTATGCATAACATCTATTCATTCCCAAAGCTTTGTCAACATTTAAACATCTAATATGCAGTATTTTTTTTTCTTACATTCTGCCACTCTTAAAACTAACTACTTATACAATAGTTGATACAAACTAATTCTCATTGTCTATTGCAACAATACTACAGGTAGAGTAAAAATATGTGCACAAACATCAAGTTTTCATGCAATTTACTGGTGCTTGTGGCTCATCTGGATGGCTTGTTGTATCACCATTGTTACTATTAATCAAAGGTGGGGCTGCTGATAACATTTTGTTGTTTTCATCAACAGGATCCTCGCTTGCAGGTGTCACGGGCTCAGGTTCTTTCAATGAAGTAGACTCCTCGTAAATGTCAGGCTTAGAGGAAAAATTCTCGGAACTTTTAGTTTCAGTGAGATTAGTCGATTCCACGTTGACGTATGTATTCGATAACTTACAATATGCTAGAAGCCTAGAAGTATCAATCTAACAACAGCTGTAGAAACATCTGATCAGATCATATTTATTATGACACCCTCAAAAGATTGAATATATTTGTCATAAGCAACAAATTTTAATTTAAATGAATAAGTTATGTCTCTAGTCTTTTCGAATGAATAATTTATGTGTCTAGTGGTTTCAACAGTTTCAACCTGTATACAAAAGAGCACCACGCACAAGTCAGTTTACAAATAATTACATGAATGTAACTTCAAAAAAACTGCTAAACTAGATAAAAACATGTGGAATATTGATATAACATACTCAAACTTAGAAAAATAACTAACTAAAAATCATCGTATGAAACACTAACCTGTAATATACATCTTGTAATAAATAATGCATAAAAATGAATTTGTAATAGATAAATAAGATGATTAAATTTAAAGAAATGACCTCGCAAGGTTTGTTTTTGATAAGAATCACACTGCCGATAGAAATGTAACTAGCTTTTTGAAGATACGTATATTTTGATCTTATGCGGTTAAACAGGAAGTCAAGGAAGAACATATCTTTAGATCTTAAGGGTTTGTGTTTCTTTAAGAGGGGAGGGTTAAAGTGTGAGTTTTGAAGGAGTTGGTTTGTGTGTTGTTAATGGTTTGTGTTTCTTTAGATTAGGTGGAACAACTTTAGTTAGTTTCACGAAGTGCAAACAAGTGAAGAGAGGGGTTTCCAGATTTGTGATTTTATAAGGGTTTATTATATTTGTTTTTGAAAAGGGTATCCGAAATTTAGGACATGTAATAATGTTTCACTTATTTCATGTTATTATTTGGGCAAGTTGTAAGCAGTGTTTTGAAACCCGGATTGACCCAGCTTGTTTAACCGGTTTGACCGGTCCGGCCAAAAAAACCCTGGTTTCTAAAACTGGGTTAACCGGTTAGACCCGCTGGGTTTTGAGTGACACAGGTTAACCCGGTTCTCGAAACTAGGCAGGGTTTCGTTTTTTCAAAAAATTTTAATTAAATCCCGGGTTGACCCGGCGGTCGAACCGGTTAACCCGATCGAAAAATAAAAAAATAATAAATTGAAAACCGGGTTGACCCGATGGGCGAACCGGTTGACCCGGTGCCCGGTGACTCGACCGGGTCGATTTCAAACCCGGTTTTCAAAACATTTGTTGTAAGGTCTTTTTTTCTTTTTCTTTTTTATTTTCAAAATGCTTTCGAGCCGAGTTCGAGCTTCGCGTGGTTCGCAGGATTTATCAAGTTTCGAACTAATTACCAGAGCCGTATTCATAGGTGTGCGAGGTGTGCAGTCGCACACGGCCTCTAAATTATTGGGGCCTTAAATTATATATATATATATATATATATATATATATATATATATATATATATATATATATATATATATATATATATCAATACGTAGAAAATGACTACAAATGTCTGATTTTGTGATGCTGCATCGGAAAATGCTAACGGGAGTGGTTTAATAATGATTATATCTTATTTTATCTCTTTAAAATATTAGGTAACTTCTGTTATTAGGCCTCGTTTTTGTAATTAAATAAAATTTTGCACAAGACCTCCGCAAAACTAGAGACGGCACTGCTGATTACACTTTTAACTTTTTCTATATAGTACATGATTACTAAACTTTTATAAATTAAGTCAAGCCGAGCTTGATATGTCGATTATTCTTCGATTTTGATCATGAAATGTGGAATAATCGAGCTCGAAAGAGATGTCAATGGAACACAATTCTAGAAGAGATCAAATGAAATGAGAAGTGAAATTTGCATAATTGTTTGCAGCATACAAAAAATTCATGTATTGTCCGTGATTAATTGTTTCATATATTCTGTTAAAAAAAAAAAAAAAAAAAAAAAAAAAAAAAAAAAAAAAAAATTGATTCATATTGCTGAAAAAACTTAAAAAGTTCAACCAAGTTTCAAGTAGCTAGGATAGTCATTTGATAAATTATTTATTTTCTCGTGTGTGTTCATGCTTGTGATGGACTTTTCTTGCTATTTACGGGCCGTTACGAAAAGACAATAATGATGCAATCTGCATAGTGACTAGTCTAGAGGTGATGGCGTAGGAAGGATAAAAATCTCAAAGATCAATGGGTAAGAAATTTATAAATGAGCCCAAAAGTATCGAAAATAATAAGAAGTTTATAAATATGAGCCCAAAAGTATTCTCTCACATAACTTTGAATAGTATTAATAAACCGTGTTTCAGTTTCATGTATTCTAAAGCCAAATTCTACGTTATGACATTCTCAAGTCAAGTTTAATATTTTTGTGTGTTTCCTTAAATCGTTTATTTCCTTAGATAAATTTTAAGTTTTCAAAATTCTTGAATTTTCAATAAATGGGATACACTCATTATATGTAGTATATATGTAGATATAGATATTATCCATCCTCTTAGTCAGCGACGGACTTACATGGGTGCCGGGTGTGGCACAGTCTACACTCGATTTTAGGTCACGGAGTGCAAAAGTATTTCAAAACTGTCGTTTAGAAGCAATCTCTCTGCTCTCACGTTTACCTTGGGGTAGGGGTATGATTTATCTACAATCTACCTCCCTCATACCTTGCTCTGACGAGATTGGGTTTGTTGTTGCAGTCTACATACCTATATATTGAGTGTTTTCTATATTGGTTTTAGTTTAACATGCTCCTACTTCCTACATCAATTCATTTTGGTAGCTAGGCATCATCATCTCTTGAGCAACTCCAGCGTTTGACAACACACATTTATAACTTTTGCAGTCTACATTTATAACTTTTGCAGGTTAAATCAGTGCACTACTACAGAATTGGAGTAACACGCTAAAAATTGCATTTGATGTGATGTTGAACTTGTCTACCCAATCTTTCTTTTGAACAGCAAACAATACTTACTTACACTATATCTATGTCTATGATGGAACAACAAAATAAAAATATTGATGCATTTAGTTGTAACAGTGAAGATAGAGAGTCAATGTACACAAAACTACACTGTTGTTAACCCAAATGGACTAATAATGCTAACTAATCATGGTTATGCCATCGGTTATTCCGCAGACATGCTAACTAATAATGCTAACTCTCCATGATACCACAAACATGCTCCGTGCCCATTGATGATTTCACTAGCGCAAACAGCAATTTCCCTTCACTAAGTCTCTTTATATGCTGCAAACACACAAATACAATATCAATTAAACATAAATGGCATACTCAATTTCAAACAGTAACGACAGGTTTGGTTCATACTAGGGAATAGGAAAGGGAAATACTAAAGGAATGCTAAGGAATACTAATGGATATTATGATGGGAAAATTCCAAAAGTATGCCAAAAATCGAATTTGGGTCCACAACTAAGTCAAGAATTTTGCAATTTCCCTATTTGGTCATGTGCAACCGTGCTACTGCACGACCCCATTCATAATTGGACATGTCACATGACAAAAGGGACCATTCTAATCATTTGGTGACACACTTATCACATTTTGAATGATGTTGCACATTTGACTTGCTCGACCGGCAGCTGGCGACCCATTCAAAATGTGACAAGCGTGTTAATTTTTTATTTTAAAAACAAAAATGTTTTCATTTATACAGAAGCGCGAATTACATTAAAGAAAAAATACTAGACATGAAATACATAAATAATAAAACAATCTAAACTAATGTCGACATTGTTTTTGAACTTGAAGTAATGCGAGTTAGGATAAAAGTACAAGTAACATTGAAGAATAATATGAGACGTGAAATACATATAAACTAAAACAAACTAAACTAACGTCGATATTGTTTTTGAATTTGAAGTAATGCAAGTTGGTTATACACTTGTCGGCTCATTGCCGGATGGCGGATGATGATGTAGTGGGTGTAATGGTAATGGATGTAGAAAAAGTTGATGGAAGTTGATTCGAGTAAACATGAGTATATGGTTGAGCCATCCATTACTATTTATTCATTTTGAAATGTCGTTAAGCTATACTTATGGCAATGATGCTGTTAAAATATTCGAGGAATAAAAGGAGCAAGTGGGTAGTTTATTGATAGAAAAAACAATGCCAAGTCAATCTTTATTCCTAAAAATTAATAAGGTGAAACCCACAACTCAAAAAATCTCCGTCTTAAACCTACAAATTAATAAGGTGAAACCCTTTAGGTTCATAGCAAGTACAATCAATTGCATCTTCAATACTTAGTACTATGTGCTTCATGAGTGGTAAAACTTACCAACATCAACATAAAGTCAACAACAACAAAATAAATATATTGATTGTAACAGTGAAGATAGAGAATCTACACAAAACTACACTATTGGTTGCCTAAACGGACTAAAGTTATTCCGGTGGGGGTCCGACCATGAAACCGGTGACCTGCTTTGTCCCCATCGAACATTTCACTATCGCAAAAATTTGTCGTGATCTTCCAAGTCTGCTTATAAGCCGCACACACACAAATCGAGTATCAATAAAAACATAAATGAAAGTGATTTTTTCTATTGCATGGAACCCAATTATGTAGTAGTGGGAAATACTAAAGGAAGTATTCAGAATTTAACAAGCAATTTGACAAACAAACAAACAAAATTGAATCTTTATTGTCATCGTATAAATGAAATATTATGTAAATAATAAAATAGAAATAGACGGATGTGGGTAATGAATTTTCCAATACCACCAAAATTGTAGGTAATTGTGTATTCGCCAGTATTAGGGAATCACTGATTATATAATGCTTAACCAAGCGTCATTATTCATTTTCTTTGCCATTATTTATACCTCATAACCCCCAACCAAGCATCCCCTAAGTATGAAATTTAAAGATTAATAGTGTAGTTCAAGCTAATTATGCACCGAAGTTAAAAACGTGAAAACGGAAATGCAACCGTAAAATTTAAAACGTAATGTTTATTAAAAAATGATCCTACGAACTTGGAAATATTTTCTAAAAATCTTAAACTATTAAAAAGAATTTTAAGAAAATGAAAAATATTTTTTTTTACTTTTTATTTATTTTCTATGAATTAAAATTGATTTTTGGAATTTTTAAATGAATTAAAAATAAGGAAAATAGAAAATTAATGTGGACAAATGAAAATTTAATTCTAAAAATTCTAAAATATTATAAAAGAATTTCTAAAAATATTTTTTTATTTTTCAAGGCTTTTTCTGATTTTTTATGGATTTTTGGTAATTAAAAATGATTTAAAAATGATTAAAAAATAAAGAAATACTAAGAAAAATATCAAATCAACTCAGAAAATTATGAAAAATTTACAGAAAATCTAAAATATTATGGAGAACTTGCAAAAAAATTTTGAAAAGAAAATTTTAAACAGAAATGCTTATAAGCTAGAAAACTGCTTATGGCAAGTGCTTATTTATAAGCACTTGCCAAAGAAACTTTACCAAACTATAAACACAGATTCTAAATGCTAAAATAAGCTCAATGAAACTCAAGATTGAACAGAAATAAGCAAAGAAATACAGAATGCAAGCTAAAATCAGTGAATTCAAGTTAATGATAAGCAAATAAGCACTTCAGGAAAAACCAGGTGAATCAGACCATATACAACACTAAAATATCCTCCAATGATCTCAGGTAACACAAATAACCCACTTAAACTCAGATTACAATTCAACTCTAATTTATGCGGGTCTAAACTCAAATCAGGAAACAAGTTTTTGACCCTACTTTGGAAGCGCAAATAAGCAATACTAATAAGCTCAAGAATCCAAACTAAGGAATGATTCAACAAGCTAATACTACAAGTTTTCTAGTAAACCAAATCTCAAGCCATAAGTTCAAATAATAAATCAGATATGGGCTCGAGAAATTAGGCTGTTGGGACAAGAAGTAATGAAGCACGGCAAGTACAGTCCCAAAGGGCAATTAGAAGACAGAAAATAAGTTGACAGGTAAACTCTAAAGACTTAAGCAAACACAGACCCCACAAGCCTAAATGATAAGCTATAATGAAAACTAAATATCAACCAATAAGCTGAACTATAGAAGAAACTAAGAGCTAATAAACTTGGTCTGGTGGGAAAGTAGGCTGATGCAGGGGATAGACAAATTGCAGCCTTCAATTAGGTGAAATGGGGCAAAATGAACGTAAAATAAACAGATCAAACAATGCTAAATAATCCAAACCAAACTCAAATAATCAAACAAGCAGGTAAGAAAAGCGAACAAGCAGAAACATTTCTTAAGCAAAATTCAAATAAAATAAACTAAGCAGTCCTAAGTGGGTAATAAAAAAAACTAATGCACAATCTCCCTTCAACTAAATTGCACCAACAGGTTACCAACTATATCAAGAAGTAATGGAAATTATAACTACTTTTGACTTTCTACCAATTAAACTACCAAGTTATAGCAGGTACTAGTTTAATATTACCATACTTATGCAGATATAACAGCTAAACAACAACAATTACAGCTAATCAGAGACAGATCCAAACATCCCTATCAACTACTGATTAACACTACAGAGATGTTATCTAGGCGTAACTCTATTACAATTATGCTTAATCCATATCAATTAACACTAATAGAGAACAGATCAATCAGAATCTTCAGCTATAACTCACTAATATTTAGAATCAGATGCCAATGAAATCAACTGTAGTCAAAACTCAAACCAACTAACACGTATCACTACAAATCTAACAAGCTCAAATATAACTAAGCAAGGCCAACTAACAATAAAGCAATAGAATTAAGCTAACAAGAAGATAAGATTCACTACAACAAGCTTAGATCCTACTGATTCAAGTATGACAGTGGAACAAAATAAAATGCACAAAGATGAGATCTAATGAACAAGTTGAATCACATAGACAATAAGATAATGAAATAAAACAAGTAAGCAGAAATGTAACAAATAACAGAGATTGAAGCAGTACTAAGCTATTAGAGCAATCTATAGAAAATAAGCTAAAATGAGATTTATACTTACAAAGCAACCTCAGCTAAACAGAGGTAGCATTTGATCACAGCCTATCTTTAGATAAGCTTGAATAGCAACAGAAACCATTATTCAAACACCATTAAATCCCAGAATCATCAATATACCATCTCCAACCAAGAAATCACCATAAGCATTGAACGTTGACTTTAGTTAACTGATGATCATTGAACAGCTTAAAGCAGAAACAATTTATTGACACTCACTTCAATCTATTATTGAGCTTGAATAAGCTACTAAAAGTAGTAAACGAAAGTTGAAAACAAATTTGAGAACAATAGTTTGCTTGAAATTTAAATGACAATGAAATTTAAATGAAAACTTGAAATGTTATAAAAAACTGTAATTGAGTACAAAATTTTAAAGCAAAAATACAACAAGCTAAAGCTAAATTTAACTAAACTACTCCTAAGCTACACTAAATTATACCTACTCCTAATAATCTCAAATGTGGTGAGGAGGTTGGTATTTATAGCTGAGCTGAGTAGCATCTCAGATTCGAATAGAAGCTTCATGAACCTTTAATCTCGTCCCTTTATTACACCATGATCTCCAATCTTCAATTGTAGCCTTTGGATTAGATTGGTGAGGTGTTTAGGCCAATGAGAGCTCTCTAATTCGCCATGCTGGCAATCCGTAAGTATACACATTCTCTGTCCTTGTCAGACGAATCCAAGGATAAGGGAGTGATGTGTTGCTGCCAATAGCAAACTGCCATATGTCTATATAGTCTGACCATGCTCTCTGACACGTTTCACGCACATGATATGTCTTCTAGAAGCACCAATGCTTGAGTAAGGCTACTTGCAGTAAGGGGATTCAATCCCCTTACTTTTCCCTGCCACGTCAGCTTTCTCTCTCCAGCGACCTGCAGGCGATTCAGTGCCCCAGTAAGGGCGACCTAGTTCAGTTTTTTTTTTTTTTTTTTTTTTTTTTTTTTTTTTTTTTTTTTTTTTTAACGCAAACTAAAATTTCATTAATAATTTAAAAGTTACATAATAATGAAAATAAAATAAAACATTACAACTCTTATTAAAAACTAATAATCTAGATTAAGTCGTTCCTTGATCGAGTCTTTGATTTCTTGCATTTTTTGCTGTTGTAATGCGGGCAAAGCTGGGTCGATTGGTGTGAGATAGAAGATGAGGTCTTTTTGATTTTTTCTTTCTCGATCAAGTGCAAGTTTTTCTTCTTCCATTGCCAATCTTCTGTCTTCTTGTTCCGCTTTCTTTTGCTGCAGCTCCAATTCCTTATCTCTTTGCTCCAACTCTTTTCTCTTCAACTCGTAGTAGCCGTCTGCAAGTTCCTGCTTCTTACCCAATGCCATTGACTTAATGCTTTTCCATTTGTCGGCTACCCCTTCTAAATACGAAGACCTGGAATTCTCCGACAATTTCTTCTTACCCTTAGCTTTCTTTGCAGTATCACGACCAACTGGTCGCTCATTTTGAGGGTCTTCATTATCCGAACCGGTTTCAGAAGTCCTTGGTTTTTTTCGAGCGACATGTTGGTTTAAAAAAACCGGCATCTCATTTTTCTTCCAAATCTGATGGTCCCTCAGTATTTCCCAATAATGATCCAATGCAAAGTCATGCTTCATCATTATTTGATATTCTTCACATGCTCGTTTATAAACAGTGAGATCATTCCCACCACTTCCAAAATTGGTAAAAGCATTGTCGTAAATGGCACAAAATGCACCAACTCTAGGACGAACCCTATTTTTCCACTTGCTGACAATTGAGTTGTACGATCTACCTTCACCAACCTCTTTCTCAAAGTATGTAATCACTTTCTTCCAGAATCCCTTAGAATTTTGGTTGGTTCCAACTATGCTTTCCTCCGACGAATCACACCAAGCCATGGACAACGCGATCTCTTCTTTGCGTGTCCATGGAGCAGAATCCTTCGTGTTGTCTTCCTCAACCTCTTTCTCAGCCGCTGCCTTCTTACCCCTTGTAGCTCGTTTCTTAGGTTTAACCGGCGACATCGCTTCCGGCGACAACTGCTCAGGAAGATCGTCAGTTGGAACCGAATCGTGAAACGAACCTTGATAACCCGGTGACATTTGTTGACTCGGATAACCCGAACCGGTTCCAACAAAAAAACCCGGATTGTTTTGTAAATTCTCCATAAAATCACAAGCATCTAGGTTGATGTGGTTAACCGGAGAATAATTTTGATAATTAGAATAGGAAGACGATGATGAGTTCATTGTTGGACGATAACAGGAATCGGGGGAGCCATACACAGATTGTTGGCTTCGACGGGAGTGGGTTTGTTGTGGTTGTTGTTGGTTGTTTTGATACGGGGGAACAAATGGACGATTAATATTAGGATGCATAGCAAATGGATTGAATCTTTGTTGTTGTTGAGCTTGTTGAGATTCATAATCAAGAGAACGAGGTCGGAAATTGACGTTTGGTGAGATACCGGTTAACCGGAAAGTCGAATCCGGTGATACTTCCGGGATGTTTTGTTGATTAGATTTTCGGCCTTTTGCTTGTTGTGGTGTTTTCTTAGACATTTTGAATAGAGATTGTGTTTATGTTGTGTGAAAAATTGGAGTGTGTTAATGTTGGGTATTTATAATGATTTTTTTTTTTTTGCTCCAAACATTCATGGCCAACGGTTCTATTTTTTTTTTTTTTGGATTTTATCACCTCCAAAACATATAACTTTGTGTACATTGGATCAAAAAGTAAAAAAAAAAAAAAAAAAAAAAAAAAAAAAAAAAAAAAAAAAAAAAAAAAAACAAGCCAATCGATCGTGAGCTCGATCTACTTGTGCCCTTTTCCTTGCTCGACCGAATTTCCACACAAGCCACGATCGACTAAGATCGATCGTGTGTGTCGATCGGCATGCCTTACTGCATGCAGCCTAATTATTATAGGATTGGGTCAATTTTGGGTAAATTGGAAGTTGGGTAAATTAGGGTTCTTATTGATTTGGGGAAAATGGAGTACGGGGTTAAAATGGGTGGAGGGAAAAAGGTAAATGGTATTTTATTAAAGTTTGACCCTGTGTTGAGAATATTGACCAAAAGGAGATGGGCTCGGGTTATATTTTTGGAATGGGCTTGGATAATGAAGTGGTGGGCTTGTGGTTTTATTTATGGACTTAGAAATTGCATTGGGTAACCATTTTCTCCAAAGTATGATCCAAGGACTATTCTGGAAAAGTAAGGATTTTCCATGATTGACTTTGACTTTTTGACCATAGTTTCTTCCCCGGCTTCGGCTTTTGCTACTCTTTCCAAATCCCGTGCTCGTGTTTGCCATTTACTAATGATATTTGTCCTTTTTCTACAATACCCGTACCTGCACATACAAAAACACAAAACCAACATATTTTTGGCATTTCGGGTCGGTTATTGGTATTTTTAGTCCGGATTTCTTCTTATAAAAGGTGTGTAAATTAATACACACCAAAATCCCCCCGACTAAAGTATTGCCGTGTCCTCACTCAATGTGATCAACTCACGCTTTTGGGAAAAATAATTTCAAAACTCTTTTTACTAACTTTGAAAAGTAGCAAGGAGGTTCGAAAGAAGTAATAAAATCATTTAATCCCGCAAACGCTCCGTTTTCCAAAATTTTCCTTTTATTCCTTTATTCCACTTACACTTTCTATTTTTTGTACTTTTCCATACTTTATTCTTGTGACGGTTTATTGAACTTTCATTATTTTGCAATAATTGTTAGGGTCAACGAGTAGAAACACTTCTATTTAAGAAGTGACCATACGGATAAAAATCGTCATCCTTGATTTTTTACGAGTCCCCAAACTAAGCGTACAAGCGAGATCACAGCTTATCTACAAATTAGATGCTAATACTACTCATAACAGTTACTTGTGGAAACTCCTTACTCCCATTTCTTAGGTTTTGTATCTCAATATTTTATTTTGTTGAGAAATGAATTGCTTCATATTTTCTCGTTTCAATATTTTTTTGTCCGATAGTGATACATAAGTTAAAACGATAAGTAGTTATTCATTTTCTCTTAAGAACCACTGCAATAGAAATTCGGTCCACATCAAGGAATTTTGGTACATACAATATCATAAATATAAGTTGCGGAGTACTACACGTGCACCTCATGTAATTGATTACTAATAAAAAACATGCACCTCACGCGCCAATAACTTATTTATACATTCAAACTCTTATTCGATACAACTTTCAACTTTCACTTTTCTTCATTTTTTCCATCTCTCTCTTAACCGAACCTAACACAAAACTAGTCTCTGGGATTCATTAGAAGCAACATTATCCTTCTTTTTGCTGCATTCTAACCTCCGAAAATTAGACACATGTTTCTGGGATTCATTAGAAGCAACACCCACCTTTGAAAGTTTTTTTGGATAATATATTTACCGGGTCATTGACCTTTTACCCAAAAAAAAAAAAAACACAAAACTAGTCGGCTGCCACAAAACTTTCTCCATATTCTGTTCGATCAAACCATACGCCTAGGCATGGCTCGTTTATTTCAAAAGGAAGCTTTGAACGCGAGGCTCGATTCTGGTACGAAGAGCGGTTTATTTTGTCCGAAAGGTGGTTTGTACGTGGGGTTATCGGTCTGTTCGAGGGTGTTTTATTCCTGTTTCGGTATTGCTTGTTGGACATTGAATCGTTGTGGTTGTTTCCTTCTTTTCTTTGACACGCTACGAGGGTAAGTATATCACTACACTTTGTTCAATTCCACTCCTTGATTGTTTCTATTCGATCATCATGTTTTGGTTAGTCTCATACATGCATACTTGTTCTAAACAAATGAAATTGAGATGTAGGTTGTACGTGTATGATGCGTGGGAATTGCACCAGGCTTTACCTCTCAAGGGATCTCGAGAAGCTTACAACCCCCACCAGGCAGTGTACCTGATCGTTGTAGTATAGTATAGTGACAAGTACCGGGGGATTGATCGTTCAGCTAGGAATAGTGTCGCTAGGATTAGAAAACCTAAATACTAGTTCTAAAGATAAGGGATGATTATTTTTGTATTTTTATATTTTTTTAGAAAGCAAGTTAAAATCTCGGATTTGAAGGATTTAGGCGGAATTAGTTGCTATTCAACTAACCCAATACTAAGATGCAATCAAAATAAAATACCAAAAATGAAAATAAACTAATTTATACTAAGGTTGTGAGCAATAAGTGGAGAAAATGTGTTTACTTAGATTTCACTACTCCCTAGACATCTTTTACACGTTAATTACTTGTTATAGTTGTATGGATGACGGATTGTATTCCTTAATACCATTCATGGGGTATCGCACATAACTCCCCAATTCTATGAGCTCTTATCTCCTCCTACACCATGCCCAGCACAACTATAGGGATTGTAAACAGTGGCTCATGCATTAAACACAACCAATAAAGACCTTAGTGCAATAGGTTCATGTTTCCTAAGACGTTCAAGCATGTTACCATTTGGAGATCTGCCAGTTTTTTTAAGCCTAACATATAAATTCATTCATCCAAAACAAACTATAAACAAGTAATCAACATATAATCAACATCTAGGTTTCATTAGATCCAAGCAAACACAAGATAGATCTAGCCTAGCATGATGAAATTAAGACAAGAACAAGATATAGACAACCAACACATAGACATATTGATTGAATTAAAAGAACACTTATCTTAATTACACATGAAAGGTATCAAGGGGTTGGAACCCTTGAAAAACCTGTAAAATTCGCACCAAAATCGTACTAGGGTTTCTCCAAAACTTCTCTCTCTTAATATGAAAAAATTAGAAAACTATATATAGGAAATAGGGTCTGACGGCGTCAAGACCAAACTTGTGATGCCATCACCTCGCCGCCAAAATAATTCTCGGACTGCCTTGATCTACTTCTGACGCCGTCATGTGTTATGCATTTCCAGGCGGTCATGCATTTTCCTCTTGACGCCCTTCCTTGTGACGCCGTCAAATCTGTTCTGGATCGTCATGGAAATTTCTCTTGACGCTGTCAGGATATTACTCTTGACGCCGTCAGGATATTACTCTTGACGCCGTCACCTACTGTTCCCAGTAAGGAAAATTAAGACTTTGGCGTTTTCTTCACTTTTGTGCTCCAAAAACGTCCGAATTGCTTCCTTTTCCAGATTTCACTCCCAAACTACCTAAAATCACAAAAGGAACGATTTAGGGCAATATTTGATCAAATAAATTCGAATTCCGGCTTAAATGACCCCCTAAAAGTGGTTCATTTTTCGCCTCATCATATACCCTTACAGTTGAGATTTGCTTGTCCTCAAGCAAATGCGTTTTTATTTTATTCAAAATACAAGTTAGGGGGCATTTAACACTAACATAAAAGTAATTACAACAAATAATCGTTCAACTAAAGACCAATAGACAAGCACGGAGGTCATACACAAGCACCTCACAAATAGTGTTTAGATACTCACATCTCTCGGGTGTAATAAAGTATAAATTACAATATGGAAACGGAAGATATCTCTCACTACCTGTCATAGCAAAATAGATTACCATAGGTTTGGGAAAGGATCAAACCTCCACCACATGGCGTAAGCACCTAGGATAAACTATCAAAGAGGTCTTTAAAAAGGTTGTAACGTTAGGTGTAGGGATATGAAATACACGGTTTTGTTGGATAAAGGAAGTTTTATTGGTGGCGAGTTAACAATCTTGGTCAATTACATGTACAATATAGCGTTGCTAAGCCAAGACTAGACTCGACTTAAGCTAATAAATGAAAAATAACAAAAACATAAAATGAACATAGAATAAAAAAGGATGGTAGTCCGTATGTTTTTCTCTTTTTTTTTCTTTTTCTATTTTTTTCTTTTTCTTTTCTTGATTTTTCGATTTTTTTTTTTTTTTTTTTTTTTTTTTTTTTTTTTTTTTTTTGCATACACTCTTACCCTACCATCCAAAATAATACATCATAGGGAATGAGAATTCCCCTTACACTTGAATCTTTACATACTTTACAATCAACTAAACTAATGACTCGAATTAAGAAAATCAAAACACTTGAAGCACTTTTAAGATTAACGTACATATGGGGGTAATAAATGATGTTCATCCCCATTACTCCACAAATAAGTACTTACCCATGAGTCCCAATCTTCCCAAAACAATATGTACAAGGATATGACTCGACTTAGCAACCATGTAATCAATTAGATAGTTAACTTAGGGTTTAACAAATAACAATAATGCACTAAAAATGAGCGCATACACGGAAGGCTAAGGCGATTTGGTTGTACATTTAAGTGGGTTGTAACAAATTCTTCCTTTAAGTAAAATGCTTAAAGTTAGAAACGAAAAGATAGGCTCGGAGGGGTGTACTAGGGGTTTCGTGTACTAAAAATGAGTACAAAGCTAAGGGTGTGGGAAAAATTAGTTGACTTAACTAGCCAAGTAATATGACTTAAATGGTCAAGTAATCATAATACGGGTTTAACACAAGGGTGATCCTAATGCCTCTTATCACGTAGTAAATCCTACTACACGAATGTAGTCTCACTAGCGGTCTTGGGATGCATCACTAACGCAAGTTCTAGAATCTAAATGCTATCGGTACACTCATAAGCACTAATAGTAAATGCTTTTCCTATAAAATCTAAAGGCGAACCTCACATATTTGGGTGGAAAATTTTTCTGAATATACGGTTATGTGCTAGTCATACAATCTCCTATCCATGAGACGCTTGCTATGGCTAAAGTTTCACTCCTAAATGTTGTAAAAAATTTTAAATTTGGCGCTAAAATTGCACTAACAAGTATTTCTCATAGTTTTGTTACACATCTACCATCAAACAAAACAAACTCAAGCGAAAGTGCATATGTAAGGTATCATCTTTTTACCCTCCCCTTACACTTAAGATGAACATTGTCCCCAATGTTCAAGTAAAGAATGTAAAAGTGAAAAAGTAAAGAGAATGAAATCAAATACTCCCCTGATTCGCTCGGTATGGATATTTAGGTGGCCAGGTTAAATCTTCCTCCAAGAAAATGAACAATCAAAGCTTCCCTTCCAGAATATAAATCATCTTCTTGTCATACATAACCTGTAAATCCTGAAAAAATAGACAAAACAACCTTGCGTAAAATCGGCGGCATCCTATATAAGTTACTAAATCCTAGAAAACAAGATAAGATATAATGCTTGTGGAATGAAGTTGCAGATTTCCTGGAGATTATAAAACTTAATAATTCACAAAAACCATAAGACTCCGTTAGAAAAACAAAACCGGTAAAATTTCCAGATTTTTACACTTGACGCCGTCAAGAGTTAACTCGTGACGCCGTCAGGATTGACCTGCAGAAATTCTTATGTTAAGTTTCCGGAAAATTTCTGGAAAAACTTGGTCCTACTTCCTGGAAAATCCTGCAAAACTTCATTATGACTCAATACAAGCATTTGACTCTAACAAGTACGAATATACATGTTCATTTAATATTGTGGAGAATCATGATCGGTTTGTTTCTTAAAAACATATTTGGGGTTTCCCCTTACACTTATCATTTGCAAAAAATACTTTTAGGTGGAGTTAAGACTAGGCCAAAACAACAAAGTAAAGTATTTCCACTTTTTAGTTTAGAAACATGATCAACCAACAATAAAAACTAAGCATGCATACGGAAGCAAATAACAAACAAACAAAATAAAATCACACAAAACATGGGTTGCCTCCTAAGAAGCGCTTTTCTTTATTTACGAGTCTTGTAGCTAGACTCAAGGTCATGGGTTACTACGTGATACGGGTGAGTTCCTCATTGAGGACATCCTTGGGATCAAACTTAGGCTTCAACTTCCTATCGGTTTCCTTAGTATGGTATGACCTTTCAAACTTTTCTCCATCCGGATCATACAAAGTCATTCTCATATGCCATGATCCGTCACCTTCTTTAGGTGGCTTGTCCCACCTCCATTCACACTTGTCTCCCTCTCTTTTCCACTTATTTATCTCTATATTAATAGGCATTACGCTCATGAACTCAATCATCTTCCTAAAGACTAAGGGGTCCTCAAAGGGATCTAGTTCTTCATCTCTAGCTATGAGTTGTTCTACCGAATGTGTCTTTTCAACGAAATCCTTTTCTAGATAAAATGGGCATTGAGGTCCTATAAAGTTCCTTTCTATCCAAGGTCTATATCTAGACGGTCTCCTATTCATCTCTACCCAATGCGGCGTCGGTTCATCATCACAATCATAACTATGCTTCTTTACATCGTACACCGACCAAGTATCGCCTTCACCTACCGCTATCTTAGACTCCTTACAATCTATCATGGCGCTAGCGGTTGCTAAAAATCCTCTCCCTACAAATAATGGGCATGTAGTGTCACTAACCATGTCTAGGACGTGAAAATCCGCTAATATAGTTAACTTTCCTACGTGAACAACTACATCCTTAATCATTCCAACCGGGTGGGCAATACTCCCATCCGCTAGCCCTATCAATACCTCCGTTTCCTCTAGTTTTCCTAACTTAAGAGCGGTGAATAAGGATAAGGGAATCAAGTTGAGGCTTGACCCTAAATCGGCAAGTGTGTTGAAAGCTTTGGATCTTCCTATCTTACAAGGCAAAACAAATATACCCGGATCATCAAGCTTTTTAGGCAACTTGTTTTGAACGAAGGCGGTCCCATTTTTACCTAGTTTAAACTTCTCATATTTTTCTAGGAGGGCACTATAGTAAGGAGCACACGCTAAGACATCAATGACGGGGCGTTCTAGGTGAAGTTCTTTGAATTCATCGTCAAGGTCATGCGTAGGAGGTGTTTCAACTATACTTTTGACCGGTTCTATATTGGGTGTTTTATTTGATTGACCCTTTTGAAGAATTTGGTTTTGTTTGAAACACGTGCTCGTTGATTTAACCGAGTAGTATTGTGGACACGAAGTGGGTGACGAAACTGAAGATATGGAATTAACATTTAGTTTCGGATTCTTGACCGTGTCGCTTGGGAGTGCTCCCATTTCTCGGTCATTGAGAACTTTCAACAATGCGTCAATTCTAGTGATCATCTCGCTTTGCTTTTGTTTGAAATCGGCTTCAAACTTAGATATGCGAGCTTCTTGAGATGCCATGAACTTAGACATCAACCCTTCAAGATTGTTGGTACTACCATAATTGGTAGAAGGATTGTTGTTGAAAGTACGGTTGGATGGTGGACCGTTTGGTTCATAACGATTAGGCGGATTGGAAGAATTGGGTTGATTTTGTTTCCACCTAAGGTTTGGGTGAGTTTTCCAAGAGGGGTTGTATGAATCACCATAAGGGTTTGGCTCGGGCTTGAAAGTGTACCACTTATCTCCCGCTTCGTCGGTACGCATGGATGCGTAGTCCGCAAAAGCTGTTCCGGGGAGTTCCACACAATCACGAGTGTCATGGGGACCACTACATAATTCGCATGAAGAAGTGATTTTGTTCACTTGGCTTGAAGGCTTAGGAGCTTCGTAAGATTTCATGAGAAACTTGACTTGATCCTCAAGTTCCATGATCCTACGGTCGGGAGTGCTAGAATTGTTCGAAGACAAAGATATTGCCTTGACCGTTTTGTTCAAATCACGGGGATCATTCCCACTTTCGTTGTCATAGAGAGCAAGATCTTCTATGAGTTCCCATGATTGTTCCGCACTTAGATCACGTAGCTTACCACCGGCCGATTGGTCAATGGCTCGCCTCGTGGAGATATCGATATGGTCATAAAAAATTTGGACTTGGAGCCAAATATCTATGCCATGATGAGGGACTTTTTGGAGTAAGTCCTTGAAACGAGTCCATGCTTCATAAAGAGATTCATTTTGACGTTGTTGGAACATCAAGATGTCATTTCTAAGCTTAGTAGTTCTCCCCGGTGGGAAAAATTGAGCAAGGAAACGAGTGGTGAGATCATCCCATGTGGCGATGGATCCCGCGGGTAAACGCTCAAGCCATTGACTAGCTTGATCCCGTAGAGAGAATTGGAATAGGCGTAAACGGGTAGTCTCTCTAGTTTCAACACCTAGGTCTATGGAATCTACGATTTTGAGAAAGTCCTTAAGATGTTGGTTTGGATCTTCGGAACAAAGTCCATGGAATGCACATCCGCTTTGCACCAACCGGATGGTGTCGGATCGCAAGCGGGTCACATTGGCTCCGGTGAGCTCAATGGTGTTTCGGTAGCCTTGGTGGCTAGGTCGGGAATACTCTCCTAAGGTTCGGGGCCTAAGGGGTTCTAATGGTGGGTTTTGTTGTGGTGGGATGACGGGTTCAAAGATGTTCCCATCGTCCATCATGTCGGGTGGTTACGAACAAAGACACAAAGAATTAAGATAGACTAAAGAAAACCTAAAAATAAAAATAAAATCTTACTAGAAAGGAATCTAGCAAGTAGAACTAATAAAAAGAAATTCTAACCTAGACAATAACTATTCCCCAGGCTGCGGCGCCAAAAACTTGATGCGTGGGAATTGCACCAGGCTTTACCTCTCAAGGGATCTCGAGAAGCTTACAACCCCCACCAGGCAGTGTACCTGATTGTTGTAGTATAGTATAGTGACAAGTACCGGGGGATTGATCGTTCAGCTAGGAATAGTGTCGCTAGGATTAGAAAACCTAAATACTAGTTCTAAAGATGAGGGATGATTATTTTTGTATTTTTATATTTTTTTAGAAAGCAAGTTAAAATCTCGGATTTGAAGGATTTGGGCGGAATTAGTTGCTATTCAACTAACCGAATACTAAGATGCAATCAAAATAAAATACTAAAATTGAAAATAAACTAATTTATACTAAGGTTGTGAGCAATAAGTGGAGAAAATGTGTTTACTTAGATTTCACTACTCCCTAGACATCTTTTACACGTTAATTACTTGTTATAGTTGTATGGATGACGGATTGTATTCCTTAATACCATTCATGGGGTATCGCACATAACTCCCCAATTCTATGAGCTCTTATCTCCTCCTACACCATGCCCAGCACAACTATAGGGATTGTAAACAGTGGCTCATGCATTAAACACAACCAATAAAGACCTTAGTGCAATAGGTTCATGTTTTCTAAGACGTTCAAGCATGTTACCATTTGGAGATCTGCCAGTTTTCTTAAGCCTAACATATAAATTCATTCATCCAAAACAAACTATAAACAAGTAATCAACATATAATCAACATCTAGGTTTCATTAGATCCAAGCAAACACAAGATAGATCTAGCCTAGCATGATGAAATTAAGATAAGAACAAGATATAGACAACCAACACATAGACATATTGATTGAATTAAAAGAACACTTATCTTAATTACACATGAAAGGTATCAAGAGGTTGGAACCCTTGAAAAACCTGTAAAATTCGCACCAAAATCGTACTAGGGTTTCTCCAAAACTTCTCTCTCTTAATGTGAAAAAATTAGAAAACTATATATAGGAAATAGGATCTGACGGCGTCAAGACCAAACTTGTGACGCCGTCACCTCGCCGCCAAAATAATTCTCGGACTACCTTGATCTACTTCTGACGCCGTCATGTGTTATGCATTTCCAGGCCGTCATGCATTTTCCTCTTAACGCCCTTCCTTGTGATGCCGTCAAATCTGTTCTGGATCGTCATGGAAATTTCTCTTGACGCAGTCAGGATATTACTCTTGACATCGTCACCTACTGTTCCCAGCAAGGAAAATTAAGACTTTGGCGTTTTCTTCATTTTTGTGCTCAAAAAACGTCCGAATTGCTTCCTTTTCCAGATTTCACTCCCAAAGTACCTAAAATCACAAAAGGAACGATTTATGGCAATATTTGATCAAATAAATTCGAATTCCGGCTTAAATGACCCCCTAAAAGTGGTTCATTTTTCGCCTCATCAGTGTATACGTGCGAGTATGTTTCGGCATGGTCGGAATGAGTTTATAACGTAGTAACTTAGTCATGATAAATGAGGTCGGGAATACATTGAATATAATTTGTTAAACCGGTTAAGTGCAATTTCGGTCATTATAAATTATATCACAATATAAACTCCAAGTTTAAGTATTTGACATATATAAACCTAAAGTTAAATATTTGACATATTTAAATATTAAACTTTGATGATTTACGTTTGTTCCCTTAAACTTTAATAAATTGGCATGATAAACCCTAAACTATGAAATTGTTGTTATTATCCTATAACTTTAATTAATTATCAATAGTAACCCGAATTTATGAAACTTACTAATTTGGGAAACCTGCTACAAATAGAAAGATTACTTAAATGACTTAGTTATTTCAAGTGGAAAGTTACTAAAAATGGATAGCTGACAAAAATGAGTAATCTGATTTAAAACAAGTTAATAATAAGCCGATCGTTAATTCGTGTAGATTCGCTGAATAAGGAGTGACTTCCCATTCTTATGTTATGTTTCGTTGGTGGTTTAAGGTACAGATATTCTACCCTTTTTCAGTAAGGGTGCTTTCTCTCTCATGACTTTTGATCTTGATCTTTCATTGCGTTATAAGATTCCCTAAGCCATTGTTATGTTCCCTTATATTTGATATGATATGATCCTTTTGATATATGATCCACATTCTTTTGATTCTCCTTTGATTATGATTATGCTATGATATGATTCGGATATGCTGCTATGATTCTATGTATGTATGTATGTATGCTTCGTTATCTTCTTTTGCCCGAGTTTTCTAACTACTCATGGAGGTACCATAGGCGTGTCATCGAGGCACCGATGGCATGACACTCTCTGTGGAGGTGTGATTGATCCATGACATCCCCATTTGATATGATATGATTATGCGCACTTATGATTATGATTATGCTGGACTATTTATGTATGTATGGGGGGCGTATGGATGCATCCTAGCACTTATGTTTATGTATGATTATGTGTATGGTGAATGTGGGTAGGTGCTTCTCTACTCCTTCACGTTTGGGAGGTCGCTCCTCCATGTGGTACCGAGAGGTCTCCCCTCTCCGTATCCTTTGACAGGTGATTATGGATTATGTATGTATGTATGTAGGAGATCTGTCAAGTACCTTGGCAGGTCGGCTCGTGGCTTTCCTATGATTCGTTTGTCCATTCAAGTACCTTGTTTGGACGCTTCTTTGTTGATACGTGCTCATTACCTTTCCCTTATGATTATGCTTATGTGATATATCTTTGATATTTCGTTTCCCTTTGACTTATGATATTCGTTCAGTGTATGTTGATCTCTTATGCATTTGACAGATGATATTCCTTTCAGCAGAAGCTTATGATGTCCTGTTTCTCATACTTATATACATTTCGTTTATCCGTTTGCTTTGTTATATATCTGTTCACTGGGCTTTTTAAGCTCAGCCGCATTTCTTTTCCTGCGGCAGGTTTTAGGTTGGAAGCTGGGTTGGGTGAAGAGTGCATAGGAGCGTTAGTGGACTACCCCGGTGATTAGAAGCCCATTACATTTGGACTAGTTTTTGACTTGGATTAGATTAGACTTGGTTTAGTTCGTATTTTCTTTTCTTTCATACTTTTAGTATTCCTTTTGTACTTTTAGATTTTCCCTTGTAATATTTTGTTTTAAAGTCTTCCGTTTCTGTTGTATGCTTGTATGCTTTGATATGTCACCATACTGTAGCACTCCGGACCCATGCCGGGTTGGGGTGTTACAATTATGGTATCAGAGACAAGGCTGCGACTTATAGTACCTAAATTATGACCTGTGAATTTTGGACCCTTAGGTTTGCACCTTAGAAGCTTTAGAAATAACTTTGCAAGGTTTTTCCTTAAGTTTTTCCCCTTAAGGGCTTTATTATGACCGGTGAGGATTGGGTAGATATATGATCAGACGTTGGTTTTCTTGTTTTCGCCTTTACTCTGATTGATACCTTTGCTTTTCGTTAAGCTCTTACAAGATCATTCGTATCGAAAACTTAGAAGACTTATCAGGATTCGCGACATGTGTTTAGGATACCTTTAGACTTCGTAGTGTGCCTTAAAGGTTTCTTCCTTTGGAGTTATCCTTTGGAACTTCGACTCTTGATTCGCTTGACATTCGTTTAGATGCCTTTCGTTCGTTCGGAGATTCGCGTATGTATGAATCCTACGTGTTCGACACATACTATGACTTCTCCTTGCTTTTGATTCTTTCTTCATTGTTGATTTTTGAGCTTACCTATTCTACCCCTATGATCGTTTGTGACCTTTTCATCGTGTATATATATTCGATTTTTCTGATGCGTTCTGGAGATATTTTGAGAAGATTTCGTGGTGCTAATTTGTTTACATTGGAGATGTTCGATTCAATGTTATTTTGGATTTAGATTTATTGCCTGAGTATTTTGATAATGGCGACTATCATTTTATGTTTGACACCTTTGACGTTTTGTGAAGCTCATGATTCTTAACCCGATAATCGTTTATGATCGTCTTTGTTTTGAAAAATCATGCGTTAATCCCTTATGGTTGTGTAGATACTTCATTGATGAGACTCGCCTCAAGAGTTATTCGATTTGTTTTGAACGTCGATGTATATCTTTGTGTGTTTTTGTTTTATTCGTAGAGGAGAATGATGATAGTATGAGGTTGTGGATTGATTTCTGGAGGCTGAATAGTGTCATGTTTTGTGTGAAGAGCGAGATATTCTTAGAAATTTCTTTTCGTATTCGTTGTGATCTCTATGAGCGTTGTGATGCCAATTGTATTGGCTACTACTCCGATTGTCCATATGAAATCGATCAATCGTGTCTTTCATGAATACTTGGACAAATTGTCATGGTATGACATTTTAGTATATTCAGAGACGAAAGAGAAACACGGGGATCATCTTCGTATTTTGTGTTGATATTCCTGCGTTAGAAGAAGCTTTATGTGATATTTCTCGAAGAGCAATTTTGTTGAAGGGGATGAGAGAAGAAGTTGAGAAGCTGAGAATAAATTTGTTTCTACCCAGGCATGAAGAAGCTCAGGAGCAAGGCGGTGAAAGACTAGCTATGATGGAAGATAGAAGGAAGCAGCCTGAAGTAAAGCACACGGTTCTATCAACTCTATTCATCTTAGTTGTACTAATATGTATAGAGTCTTGATGCAGGAGCTGAATGGGATGGCATGAAGACGTTGGTGACTACATCGGAGATTTCCACACACAGGAAGAAGGACAACACGAGTGGAGTTCAGTAGAGCATTGACTAGGACTGTTTGCTTGGAAGATCGGCAGAGATTTCCTTTGACATGAAATTTTTCAAGCTACATGGCGCACCTGCAGTGATCGTGACAGAGAATCGCATTTTGTTTCACACTGCCAGAAGAGGTATAGAAGAGTTAGACATCTTGGCACTGGAAGAAGTTTTGATTCGCGATGCTTTAGATCTTGATTCCATTTCTATCCGTACGAATTATTCGACCTATTCGGTTATGCTTTATGATACGTTTTAATACTTTGATTCGTGATTTGGAACGTTGGTATGAATATGTTACCCATCTCTTTATGAGTCTCTTGATACGTTTAATGATTCGACTTGTGCTACTATGACTTCGGCAAGTTCCTTTATCCATTCAGAATTTGGTAGGAGTTGATGATTGTAGCTTAGTACTATCTCAATGTTTGCTTTGTAGGTTTATGTGCTTCGTAGAATTTCATCTGTCATCTGTCATCTATCATCTGTCATCCGCTACACATTTGCTTCGCATCCGATTGGATTAGATTTGTTTTGATTATGTTCTATTGGATCGAGTCATGAGAAACTATGTCGTTGTGAGGATTTTGGAAGAACCTCCCCAAGCGTGAGGATATTTGTAATGATATTTTGCGATTTGCTGTGACTCTGTATAACTTTAGTGACTTCAATTTCGCGGACGAAATTTTCTTTTTAGAGGGGAAGAATTATAACGACCTAAAATTTGAATAACCAGTAAACGTTTTAAACGAAAATGTGATAAGATTTGTTGAACATCTGAAGTACGTTATAATTTAAAGTGCGACGATATGTTGTGATTAAAAGCTACAAAGGCGAAATTCTGTAACCTAAGTGCTAAATAAAATTCGACACCACATACGTAAGCATATATGACACGTTATATAAGTCACTTTGAACCTAGACCTTACTTTTGTTTAAAATGTGGTGCACAAATTAAATAGGACATAGTGATAATACAAATACTAGATAATAACACATTTTACTTCTTTCCTAAAACCACAAAACGCTTCATGCCTTTTTCTTTACTTGTTATTTCCCACGTTTAAAGGGATCCCACCTCATCTATATTGGTTGATTGATTCATATCATACACGTTTGGAAAGGATCATTTCTGATTTCTTGGTCTACACACGCTTTCCTTTCTTATGAGATCCGAACATATCTTGATACGTAACTTGTTCCGTCTCGCGAAGTTATTATGATATGCGCTTGTATCACAACTCATAAGACACGTTTTATCACTAAAACCTATCAAAGATACAACATATATATGCTATTTTCCATCTCTCTCTTAACCGAACCTAACACAAAACTAGTCGGCTGCCACAAAATTTTCTCCATATTCTGTTCGATCAAACCATACGCTAAGGAGGTCTAGGCGTGGCTCGTTTATTTCAAAAGGAAGCTTTGAACGCGAGGCTCGATTCTGGTACGAAGAGAGGTTTATTTTGTCCGAAAGGTGGTTTGTACGTAGGGTTATCGGTCTGTTCGAGGGTGTTTTATTCCTGTTTCGGTATTGCTTGTTGGACATTGAATCGTTGTGGTTGTTTCCTTCTTTTCTTTGACACGCTACGAGGGTAAGTATATCACTACACTTTGTTCGATTCCACTCCTTGATTGTTTCTATTCGATCATCATGTTTTTGTTTTCGTTATCGACCTAAAAGATCACATAAAATCACATATATACAGCACATATATTAACGAGTGAATTATACATCGACTAAAGTTTGTGTGGGTGTGTCGACTAATGGCGTGAGTATGGGTATCGACTTTGACACTTTGTATAACTCGTGATCGAGATCAAAAGAGAATGAGAACATATTACTTATTTTTCATATGGCCTAAATGGATTAAAAAGGGACCACGACATGTTAATTTTCGAATGGGATGAAATGACTAACGAGTTGATGTTTTTAAATTTGAATGGGTGTTCGATTTGTACTAAAACGAGAATGGAAAGGGGCTGTGTATGATATTAACGTGAATGAGAGTGTGTTTGCATGTGAATTATGGTGAGTGTCTAAAGTTGTTATAAAATAAGTTTACAAACTGAAAGTAACAGCAGGCTGTATTACATGCATGTATATCATGGGTATATTTGAGTTAGAGATTTTCATGAGTGCATGGTTTATTAAACAAGAAGAGAATAGGTGTATTTTGTCGTGGGATGAATGTCAAACAAAAAGGTAAATTATTATTATTATTTTTTTTTAAAACAAAGGAGGGATAAATATATTAAACGTAAATGTGTGTGTATGCACTTGTGTGTCGAGTATAAGTAAAGGGAGTTAAGACCGCCTTGGTTAGTCTCATACATGCATACTTGTTTTAAACAAATGAAATTGAGATGTAGGTTGTACCTGTGTGTGAGTATGTTTCGGCGTGGTCGGAATGAGTTTATAATGTAGTAACTTAGTCGTGATAAATGAGGTCGGGAATGTTAGTCGATATACTAGAGTATAGTCCAAGTCCTTGTAATATTAGTATGGGCTAAGGCCCATGGTCCAGAATGTTCATTGTAATGGTATTTATATACCACGTTTCTGATTAATGCAAGATAACGATTTACTCTATTAACTTACATGGTATCAGGCCATTAAGATCTACAAAACCCTAATCTTTCCGCCACTTTAATCTTCCGCTGCCTCCAGCCGCCGGCTACACGCCGGAGGTTCGGAGGGCTACCTTTAAACCTTAAGCTATGTTGAGCCGCCTTCCGTTAAGCCACCCGTCAAACCCTAATTATTTTCATTACCGTCGACTCATCATAAAATCAATATCCCACTTCCAATTATTACAGTTATTGTATTGTTCCTTCATAGTCAATTACTCCGTACATATTTATTTTTGATGATTGAATGATTCATCATATTGGGTTGTGTTTTGTTTCTACACGTGTAGAAAACAACAAAGAAGATAACATTGGCTGCTTTGAGATCTAAAGCCACTTGTTCTTTATTTTGGTTATTGACGCAACAAGAAGAAAAAAAAAAATACTATTGGTATTTGTTTTCATTCATCAAAGTAGATTACCAAGAAATCGAGAGAATGATCAGGAAGACGCATTGGTGAAGGAAGCATATGGGAAGTTGTGATTGAGATGTTTGGTTGACATCTATCCTTTTTATCATATCAAGTGGTTGGCCGTTGGTTCTGTGATAACCAGTCACCACGTTTATATTTTCTTTTTCTTCTTGTTTAAGGAGTTTCGTAACAGTTTGAGTGTTCGGTGTCCTCCCGCTCAAACTGCGGGGGAGTGTTAGTCGATATAATAGAGTAGAGTCCGAGTCCTTGTAATATTAGTATGGGCTAAGGCCCAAGGTCTAGAATGTTCATTGTAATGATATTTATATACCACGTTTCTGATTAATGCAAGATAACGATTTACCCTATTAACTTACAGGGAATACGTTGAATATAATTTGTTAAACCGGTTAAGTGCAATTTCGGTCATTATAAATTATATCACAATATAAACTCCAAGTTTAAGTATTTGACATATATAAACCTTATAATTTGGTAAATTACATTTTAAACCCTAAAGTTAAATATTTGACATATTTAAATATTAAACTTTGATGATTTACGTTTGTTACCTTAAACTTTAATAAATTGGCATGATAAACCCTAAACGATGTAATTGTTGTTATTAACCTATAACTTTAATTAATTATCAACAGTAACCCTAATTTATAAAACTTACTAATTTGGGAAACCTGCTACAAATAGAAAGATTACTTAAATGACTAAGTTATTTCAAGTGGAAAGTTACTAAAAATGGATAGCTGACAAAAATGAGTAATCTGATTTAAAACAAGTTAATAATAAGCCGATCGTTAATTCGTGTACATTCGCTGAATAAGGAGTGACTTCCCATTCTTATGTTATGTTTCGTTGGCGGTTTAAGGAACAGATATTCTACCCTTTTTCAGTAAGGGTGCTTTCTCTCTCATGACTTTTGATCTTGATCTTTCATTCGTTATAAGATTCCCTGAGCCATTGTTATGTTCCCTTATATTTGATATGATATGATCCTTTTGATATCTAATCCTCATTCTTTTGAGTCTCCTTTGATTATGATTATGCTATGATATGATTCAGACATGCTGCTATGATTCTATGTATGTATGTATGTATGCTTCGTTATCTTCTTATGCCCGAGTTTTCTAACTACTCATGGAGGTACCATGGGCGTGTCATCGAGGCACCGATGGCATGACACTCTCTGTGGAGGTGTGATTGATCCACGGCGTCCCCATTTGATATGATATGATTATGCGCACTTATGATTATGATTATGCTGGACTATTTATGTATGTATGGGGGGCGTATGGATGCATCCTAGCACTTATGTTTATGTATGATTATGTGTATGGTGAATGTGGGTAGGTGCTTCTCTACTCCTTCACGTTTGGGAGGTCGCTCCTCCATGTGGTACCGAGAGGTCTCCCATCTCCGTATCCTTTGACAGGTGATTATGGATTATGTATGTATGTATGTAGGAGATTTGTCAAGTACCTTGGCAGGTCGGCTCGTGGCTTTCCTGTGATTCGTTTGTCCATTCAAGTACCTTGTTTGGACGCTTCTTTGTTGATACGTGCTCATTACCTTTCCCTTATGATTATGCTTATGTGATATATCTTTGATATTTCGTTTCCCTTTGACTTATGATATTCGTTCAGTGTATGTTGATCTCTTATGCATTTGACAGATGATATTTCTTTCAGCAAAAGCTTATGATGTCCTGTTTCTCATACTTATATACATTTCGTTTATCCGTTTGCTTTGTTATATATCTGTTCACTGGGCTTTTTAAGCTCAGTCGCATTTCTTTTCCTGCGGCAGGTTTTAGGTTGGAAGATGGGTTGGGTGAAGAGTGCATAGGAGCGTTAGTGGACTACCCCGGTGATTAGAAGCCCATTACATCAGGACTAGTTTTGAACTTGGATTAGATTAGACTTGCTTTAGTTCGTATTTTCTTTTCTTTCATAGTTTTAGTATTCCTTTTGTACTTTTAGATTTTCCCTTGTAATATTTTGTTTTAAAGTCTTCCGTTTCTGTTGTATGCTTGTATGCTTTGATATGTCACCATACTGTAGCACTCCGGACCCATGCCGGGTTGGGGTGTTACAATTATGGTATCACGTTCTTGTACACACGTACTATATCGTATTAAAGTTATGCTAGTAATTAAATCACAAAACTTAAACCAAAACAATTTTTGTTTAACAAAAATCGATCAACCCTTGGAGTGGGTATGAGTCGATCGGCCAAAGAAAAAGAACAAGGAGAAAAGATTTTAGGTTTTTGTGTGTGTGCACAAGAGTACCAAAAACCTTAACCTTTGATGTGTATATATACTATAAGAAACTTAGAGCTCAAATTTTGTGTGGGTTGGGTAAACCGAATACAAACCGATCCGCCAAAGGAATGAGGGGCTTCAGAATCTTCTTGACATCTAATTTCATTCTAGTCCTCGTTCTTTTAATTTAACGTCCATTAGTCATATATCTTAAATATTAATAAACGTTTATATGTTTTGTGATAATTAATAAATGAATACAACATTTATATTCAAGTATTAATCTTTAATACTCATACGTAAAGTGTGCAATCCCGTGAACTCGAGTTCGACCCTAACATACGACTACTAAAATAATGTCCATAATCTAACACATACTCCACAAAAGTTATCATTCATTTTTATTCATTAATTCTTCAATTACATTTTATTATATTCCAATTTATTCAAACGAGTTTCTTTCCGCCTTTACGACTTGTCATTTAGAATGTTTATATATATCGTTATTTTGTGATATGATTCTAGGGTTAGGTTATTTTGTCCTACAATACATTTGACAGGTATACATTACATTTGATTGTTTTATTGATTCGATTTGCCTTGTGTCGAAATAAAACCCCCAAATTATGATAGGTCACACTTCAAAATCCGCATAACTATTCGTTTTGTCGATTTTAAATTGAGAACTAGGCGTAATAGTTTTTGAAAACATACGTGATTTGTGATTGTGAGATGATCTCATTCATAGTGATGTCCACTAATAGACGTGTATACGAGAATCTGGTTGCTGAATGATTTATTGTGATGTTTTATGTAGACTCATACAGAGGCGGCAGGAGAAAAGAAGAGGTGGGCGCTCAATGACTTCGATACCGGGAAGCCACTCGGAAGGGGAAAGTTTGGACATGTTTATATAGGCTCAAATGATAAAATGCTAGTGGTCAGACCGGTCTTCAACGTTCCCCACGTTTCACTCAATGATACTATTGTTGCTGGTTACTTCATACCCAAGGGTAGCCATGTGCTACTTAATTAGTAGGCTCGGGTTGGGAACGATCCAATGCGGTTCGATCCAGATTGACATCTAGTCAACACTGGAAAACAAGTGGTTCTTTCTGATCATGACTTGAGGATACTTTCATTTAGCACAGGGAAACGTGGTTGTCCGGGAGTTATTTTGGGATCAACTATTACTACAATGTTGAGAGTATTGTATCTTTAAGAAAATATTATTGTGCAATATATGTGAACTGTGATGTGTCCAGATAGAAAATCCTAAGGTTAGCTCAAAGCAAGTATATCAAACTTAAAACTTAAAAAGACTGGAAAAAAACCCTAAGCGACCCTCCTCTCTGGCGATTTTCTAACCCCCATCCCAAATCGATTCGTCTCAAATCTGCCAATCCTAACCGATTCACTGCTTCAATTCAATTAGTTGTTTCTGATCGGATTTGTAACTTTGATTCATTAGGATCTTGTGGTTTTTTGATTAATGATTAGGGTTTCATAAATCGCCTTCTGCTGACTTTAGGGATCTGATCGCATCTCCTTTTCTTTATTCCTAAGTTGGTTTTCTGCATATTTAATCTTCATTGTTTCAATTGTTTTATCAGTCGATTGATTAATATGGATATTGGTTAGTGATTGTGCGTTCTTATCTAAACCCTAAGCGATTAGGGTTTTATTTTTCTCCTTGATTGCATGCGTGCTGTTTGTACTGGATTAGTGGTCGTGGGTGATGAGGGAGATGATTAATAAGGGATTCTTGAATTCTAAGGTTGCTGCTAAGCTTAATGGGAAAGATAACATTAATGTTGAGGGTGTTGATTTGTCATCTGGGATGATTGAGAAGAACTTGGGTGGGAACAGACATGACCAGTTGGAGCCGGTTTCAATTGGTAATATTCAAAAGGCCACTACTAGTTTTGGTGAGTTGAGTTCACCCTCAATGATGAGCCCTAGTAGTGTTAGTTTGAACGTGGATGAGTCACCTGATTGTTCTATGGATGATATTCTGAAAGTGGAGCCGATTCCACTTACAAAAAATACATCAAATGGTGACGACTTGGAGCCGGTTACTAGTGTTGAAACTGTGAAGCACTTGTTATCTAACGCGCATAATAATTTTGATAAAGCCATGAATAATATTCAATGTGACATTGCTGCTAATATGGTTTCCTCTTCGGATTTGCACAGTTCGAGTGGTATTGGGCAAAATTCTAATTCGACAGCTGCTGGTCTTGATGCTTCTAAGGTTGCTATTACTAGTGGTACTGGAGTGAAGTCGGTTTCTTATGCGGGTGCTACTTCTAATGAACCTTTGAAACACGTGTCTAACTTTCGGAGGTTGGAATGTAGCAAAAAGAAGGATGATGTTGACCTTTCAGTTCCATTGAAAGTAGTGGAAGAGGTAAACACGAGGTTTGAGAATACTCTCTATGGCTATTTCCTTGGCCAACGCCTTGCTTTTCCTGTTGTTGATTACTATGTCCGCAATGCATGGGCTAAGTTTGGTGTGCAAAAGGTAATGATGAATGCAAAGGGGTTCTTCTTCTTTAAGTTCAATTCGAAGAAAGGTGTTGATGATGTGCTTGAGAACGGTCCTTGGTTGATCAGAAATGTTCCTATTATTCTTAAACCATGGACTTTGAACACTAATCTACTTAAAGAGGATTTGACTAACATCCCTGTTTGGGTTAAATTCCATGATGTCCCCCTTGCAATGTTTTCTGATGATGGCCTCAGTCTTCTAGCCACACTGATTGGTACGCCCAAAAGGTTAGATGCTTTTACAAGCAATATGTGCAAGGAATCGTGAGGTCGTAGTAGTTTTGCTAGATGCATGATAGAAGTGAAGTCGGATGAAGTGCTGCGGGACAGCCTCACTGTTGAGATACCGTTACTTGATGGTTCGGGTTCGACTATTGAGAAGATTAGGGTTGAATACGAGTGGCAACCACCTCGTTGTGACAAGTGTAAGATATTTGGTCATATTCTGACTGACTGTCCTAAGGTTGTTATACCTCCTGTTCAGCCCACTAAGCCTGTTAATGATAGTTTCAATACTGTCAATAACAGGAAGAAAGGAAAACAAACAATTCCGGGTAAAGGAGGGTTTACTAAACCTGTTGTGGGTAAGAAGTTTCAGTATCAACCCAAACAGACTCCTCCTGAACCCAAGAATGTTGGTGGCAATAAGAAGAAGACTCCTGATGTGGCTAGTTCTAGTGGTACAACTATCTCTACATCTAACTAGTTTGATGCTCTTAATATGGATGATACGGATACGTTTGGTATTCCTACTGATGACACCAACATGGATGTGGATGCTGGTTGTACAATGGAAGTTAATGTGGATGCGTCGATTAAGACTGGTACTACATCACAAGAACCCCTTGTGAGTGATTTAATGGGAATTAAGGAAGGTGGTTCTACTCCTATAGTTGAGAAAATTAGTAAGCTTGAAAAACTACTTATCGATGGGAAAGCTACCCTTTTGGATGATAAAGGTGTTCCTATTCCGTCTGCATCTGCCACTAAGAGGGCTAACCCATTCTCTAAGGTGGGTGATATTGTGGTTACTGATAGTGATGAGGAGGAGGTTCTAAACACGTTCGACGAATCAGCAAATCTTTTTGGTGGAGGTCATGAGCGTGAAGATGAGTTGGATGACTATGATGATTACTCGAAGCAAATGTATGATCTTCCAGGGGAATTGGATGCTCTTAATGCCATTTATGGCTTTAATCTCCAAGGTCATAGGAAGTAGGTTATATTTTTGTCCGAGTCTTTAAATGGTTTGTTTTCTTGTCTAGAAAATAGGTAGTATCTTGTTATGTAAGCTTTTCGCCTATGTAACGGGCTGAGATATGAGATTCACTCATATCCGTTGTACTTAAATGTTTTTTGAAGTAATATATTTACCGGGTCGTTGACCTTTTACCCAAAAAAAAGTATATCAAACTTTAATTTGTGTCAAATAGATTTATAGTAATCTTAACAAATGTTAGGTATCAGTTTTAAGTTTGATAGTTACTAAAGATAATAATAGCATTGTTATACGTTAAAAGACGTATTATTATTTATTAACATATAATAAAAAGCATACTATCTATACTCAAACAAGTGATATATATTGTAGTACTTCATTAGCTTGAGAAAAACTACAACATGTTGCATACAAGATTTTCAGCAAACTGAGTACATGTGTTGAGCAATTTTGACATATAGTTCGCAATGCCCTTACACGAATGATTAAATAACTAATTAACTCGTCATAAATAAACGATACGACAAGTTTATAAAACTTAATCTTGATCGAGCTTATAGTTACTGTTTAACAAAACACTTGTAGTAACAAATTGAAACAAAAGAGAAATATATGGGAACAATGAAAAAATAAAAAGACAAAGATTCATTAAATTCCAAGGTGATTGCTTGCAGTATGGTTTACTCCCTCTGTACCCAACACCTTAAAACCCTAATAGACCTCGTACACTGTTCCTATGTTGACGTGTCAGTCTTTCATTGGGTGACTGATCTCTCATTGATTCTTCCCTCCCTACTCTGCTAACCATGTATTGTCTCTTCACTCTGCAGTCTTCCTGCACCATATAGCTACCCCCTCTTTCATCAGCTTTTATTTCATCACATAAAGTTAGGGTAGGTAATACATAATACGTAATATCTTTGCTTTTTCAAAAAAAAGATATCCGTCATTTTCACACATGATTTATATCTTATCATTGATTCATCTTTGCAGATACAGCCTTGGCCGTGATTTACGTTTGTGGGACACGCATAACTTAACCATGACCTCCAACGATTTGGTGATTGAAATAAGAAAGGAATAAGCATGTGTGGCTTTATAGTAAAAAATGTCGACTCCCATTCCTATGGCCAAAGTCATAAAGTATAGTGGTTTTTTCATAAAATCGAATTCAACTCTAGTTCAAAAGCATTGTGGTTAGGTTATCACAAAAGCACTTAATTTGACTTACACATCTTAAAACACATAGTACTAACACAGATTGCGTGTTTCATGCTTGGTTCAGAATTTGAGAGAGCTTATAAGTTAGTATATAATATAGGATGAGTAGGACATGTTTGTGCTTTTAAAATATACAAACCCTTGTTTAGTAAACTTATAGTAAAAATCTTGCATGTAGTATCGATCGGTGTGCAAAAAACACAAAGATGGCACATTGAATGTGATATAGATATGTGTACATATAAGCTAAAGGAAGAAAACGTAGCTCTCGTACTAGTCTCAGATAATCGTGGGTCAAGTTATGTACATACAAATTATAAACAAGTTTAATTTGTGTTCATTACTAGTTACGTACATACAACCAATCCTCTATGAAATTAAAATGTAGTAATTACGTAAACGAGACCTAAATATGCTCAGTGATCAGTTGAATGAAAATTTATACTTGCCAAAAGATGCAATGAGAATTGAAACCCTGACAACCGATTCTCTCTGATGACAAAATCGAAACCCTAACAACCCTAACACTGATTCACTCTGATCGATCTCCTTTACCATCTCGTGTTTCTTGCATCATTCTGATCTTGATTCTCTGATTCTTGATTGTCTGATGCATTGATATCATCTGGATTTGAGGTAGATCGATTATACTTTAGGGTTTTTTAGTCGTTTTCTATTTTTTATCCGACATAAGGTTTTATTCGACTCTGCACTTTTCTATTGTCCTTAGCCGGTTACTATCCATCTCATCCTCTATTTACTTGATTCTAATACTTATTATTGGGTGGATGAATATGGACGTTGGTTAGTTTGGTGTGCTTCATGTGTAAACCCTAAGCGATTAGGGTTTTAATTTTTCTGCCTTGGTTTTGCTTTGAGCTGGTTATTCGTGTTTGTTTGCTTGGTTTTTCTACTGGTTGTGAGAGATGAATAGGGGTTTTTTGTGTTCTATGAGTGCTAATAAGGATACGGCTGCTAGGAAGGGTGGGGATGATGAGAGTGGAGATCCGAATAAGGGTGCTGATGTGTTGAAGTCAGGTTCCTTGGATTCAGGTGTAGGGGTGACATTGAGAAGATGGCAACGGGTAGTGGTCCAGGTGATGGTGTTGATTGTGATGTACGTGCACATGTGCCTGAGCAAGTGAAGCCGGTTTCACTTGGTGCGTATGCTGATGTTACAATGGATGATGCTTCTTCGTTTTCACAAGGCTCTCAACAGCCTAATGTGGAACTATTGATTGCTAATGCGAATAAGAATTTTGATGATGCTATGAACAAAATTCAATGTGAAATTGGTGCTTCTGAAGCTAGGAACCCTATGGATGGTACTACTAATGGTACTGGTGTAATTTCTGGTCCTATGTATGGTACTACTAATGGTACTGGTGTGAAGTCGGTTTCTTATGCAGGTGCTACTTCTAATGAACCTCAGAAACATGTGTCTAATTTTTGAGGGTTGGAATGTAGCAAAATCAAGGATGATGTTGACCTTTCAGTTCCAATGAAAGTAGTGGAAGAGGTGAACACGCGGTTTGAGAATACTCTATACGGTTACTTCCTTGGCCAACGCCTTGCTTTTCCTGTTGTTGATTACTTTGTTCGCAATGCATGGGCTAAGTTTGGTGTGCAAAAGGTTATGATGAATGCTAAGGGGTTCTTCTTCTTTAAGTTCAAATCGAAGAAAGGTGTTGATGATGTGCTTGATAACGGTCCTTGGTTGATCAAAAATGTTCCCATTATCCTTAAACCATGGACTTTGAATACAAACCTCCTTAAAGAAGATTTGACTAAAGTCCCAGTGTGGGTTAAATTCCATGAGGTTCCCCTTGCTATGTTTTCTGATGATGGCCTCAGTCTTCTGGCCACACTGATTGGCACGCCCAAAAGGTTAGATGCTTTTACAAGCCAGATGTGCAAGGAATCGTGGGGCCGTAGTAGTTTTGCTAGATGCATGATAGAAGTGAAGTCGGATGAGGTGCTTCGGGATAGCCTCACTGTTGAGATACCATTACTTGATGGATCGGGTTCGACTATTGAGAAGATACGGGTTGAATACGAGTGGCAACCACCCCGTTGTGACAAGTGTAAGATATTTGGTCATACCCTGACTGATTGTCCTACATTTCTTATACCTCCTGTTCAGCCTACTAAGCCTGTTACTGATAGTTTCAAGACTGTCAATAACAAGAAGAAGGGTAAGCATGGAGGTTCTACAAATCTGGGTCAAGGGGGGTTTACTAAACCTGTTGTAGGTAAGAAGTTTCAGTATCAACCCAAAAAGAATCCTCTTGAGCCTGAGAAAGCTGGTGGCACTAAGAAGAAGACTTCTGATGTGGCTAGTTCTAGTGGTACTAAGATTTCTACATCTAACAAATTTGATGCTCTTAATATGGATGATACGGATACATTTGGTATTCCTACTTATGACACCAACATGGATGTAGATGATGGTCGTACAATGGAAGTTAATGAGGATGAGTCGGTTAAGACTGGTACTACATCACAAGAACCACTTGTGAGTGATTCAATGGGAACTAAGGATATTGGTTCTACTCCTATAGTTGATAAAATTAGTAAGTTTGAAAAGCTTCTTATCGATGGGAAAGGTACTCTTGTGGATGATGATGGTCATCCGGTTCCGTCTGCCTCTGTCAATAAGAGGGCTAACCCATTTTCCAAGGTGGGTGAGGTGGTGGTTTCTGATAGTGAGGAGGAGGAGGTTCTTAACACGTTCGACGAATATGCTAATCTTTTTGGTAGTGGTCACGAGCGTGAAGATGAGTTTGATGACTATGATGATTACTCGAAGCAAATTCATGATCTTCCAGGGGAATTGGATGCTCTTAATGTCATTTATGGCTTTAATCTCCAAGGTCGTAGGAAGTAGTTTATATTTTTGTCCGAGTCTTTCAATGTGATGTGGTAGTGGTTTTGTTTTCTTGTCTATAAAATAGGAAGTATCTTGTTATGTAAGCTTTTCGCCTATGTAACGGGCTGAGATATGAGATTCACTCATATCCGTTGTTCTTAAATGTTTTTTGGAGTAATATATTTACCGGGTTTTGACCTTTTACCCAAAAAAAAAAAAAAAAAAAAAAAAAAAGATGCAATGAGAAACCTACCTAACCAATCCTTCTTTTATAATCTCTCTTCTCTTTCCCTTTGTCTTTCACAACCATCTCGCAAAACAACTACTACCATTTTCTCTCTCACAAATCTTGAAACCAGTTACAAAGTTCAGCAAGATCCATAAGACCATAACCATCTCATTAACAACAACAACAACAACATTTATAGGGTTTTTGCCTGCAAAACGCAACCATCCCTTCATCATTCTCTCTTCCCATCTCAAACAACCTAAACATATCTAGGGTTCTTCCAAGTGCTGCTTAGCTTATGGCTTTTGAATTCTTTCGGTTGATCCAGCTCTTCTTCTTGTCCTGTGGACTAGACTATTTTCATAATAATAAACACGGGTTAGACATTCGTTTTGTTTGTGATAAACACATCTAAGTTGTTATTTTTTTTTATGTTAATAGGAAAATAGTAATGAATATAATGATTTATTATGTAGTTAACTATTGAATCAGCTTACTTGTAGTTCATCAGTATTTCAGTTTGGCACACAACATAAATATCTTGACAAGTAAAACTAATAGAAATAATCTCAACAACGGTATAGATAATTAAGCCATTATATACGGATATAGCTTCATAAAAAGGTTAAAGTACAAAATATTGACACCAAACATTTTTACTAATAGACCAAATTTATAGTTTACACCGCTGGTTAAACGTCCCTGGTTAAACTGTTCCCAGGAACCCAATCTTTTTAATTGTCTTGTTAAGAAGATGGATCGGCTCGTATTGTATTGTGTTTTGGTCCTTCTATATATGTTACCTTAAAAAAATTAAAATAAAAAATGATGCGGTTTTTATCAAAGAAATACTGTACCCTCATAGACTTTTATTCATAAAGACACATTTAGTACTATGAGTCTATGACACATCCATACCTACTTACATGACTTTTATCAAAGGAAATACAGTACCTCATAGAATATTACAACTCTTTTATCCAAAGGCAACTTCTATTTTTAAGACTGATAGTGATTTATCATGCTACTTTGTTTCCCTTTGACTGCATTCCTTGTATCAGCACACTTACTTCCCGATTTGAATCCTTTACTTTTATCCCCATTAGTTTGGTGATTGTGCTGCCTCCATCACATTCCTCCTGAAGAGCCTAAAGATCCAAGGTGTGATGGTGATTGTGGTGATGATTGCCATATCCCTTTCCTACCTCGGGTAAGTTATGCACTTTACTATTAAAATATTGTAATGTAGTTACTAAACAGATGCAAAACACATATTTTTATTGTGTTAAAAAACTCTAGTTTGATAAATGGAAAAGTATATACAATAGCTATCTTATAAAATATTCTTATGATTATTGGAACAACCGGGCAACACTAATGGAATCATAATATCCATTAGTATTTCTTAGCATTCTTTTAGTATTTCCCTTTCCTATTCCCTAGTATGAACTAACAATTCCCTTGCTTTTTAAATTTGACTACTACAAAATTGGGTTCCATGAAATAGAAAAAGTCACTTTCATTTATGTTTTATTGACACTGTATTTGTGTGTGTGCAGTATAGAGAGGTTTTGAAACGGGAAGTTGATATATGCACATGTCAAATTAGCTATGGGAAGGGAGCAGGTGTTGCATCTCGCAGTGAAAGTCCCGACCACGGCCGCCCAATTATTGATTCGTTAGCAACAAAAGTGTAGTTTTGTGTACATTGACTTTATCTATTCATCAATATCTCTTTATTTTTTTGTTCCATCAGACATATCTTAAGGATATAGTGAGAATTTGGAATTCTGTGAGCTTCTTTCCTTTTGGGTGCCTTTGGCTCTTTAAAGTGCCAAAGAATGTATTATGAATATTATGTCACATTGTTACGAGGAACTGTCCGAACTTTGAATGCACAACCATTTAGACTGTTTAAAAAGTAAAGCGTTATAGATGCCCGACTTTTTATATTCATGCTTATACTAATTGTTAGTGTTAATTTTGTTTCTAAAAGTTTTAGAAATGGGGTTATGACAAAGTGGCCCAATACATGTTTAGTTGAGAAACTACTTTTGATTTCTCTACAATGAAACAGAAAAGCAAGTATATGCCAAACTGCTTATGGTCTGTTCTCTGAATTCGTTGTTCTCTTTTTTTCATATGCAATTGTGCTTATTAGATTGAAGTTTTAGATTAATAGCATTTGGAGGTGCAATATCCTTATCCATGTTAGTTTATTACGAGGGTGAAAAATACCTTTTAACAAAAAAATGTTAGTTTATTATGGATATATGATCAGAGTGGTGAGCAATAAACTAAATTTACTTTCTTTAGAATTATCTATTATTCTAGTAAACTGGTTTAGTCTAAGTTAGGTCCATGATCTAAACACCAAATAGAAACTCACAAGGATGAGATATAGTGTAAGTGAGTATTGTTTGCCGTTTAAAAGAAAGTTAGGGTGTTACAATGCATACAAGTTGTCCACAATACTCCCAATGCCAAGGAGATGCCTTTCCTTTACATCAAAAGCTTGTCATATTATAACAGTTTTCGACCATTATTTCATAAAATAATGGTGCACAAATATAGTAAACTATTATTACTCATTACTCCCTAGAGGGTATATACATATGCTCAACCAAAAAAAAAAAAAAAAAAAAAAAAAAAAAGGCTACACACAAAAATTACCAGATCGATGTAGGCTACACACAAAAACCCTAAAGTCGACTTCTCTCTGGTGAAAAAAAAAACGAAACCCTTACACCATAACCTCTAATCGATCTCTTCATTCCTGCCTACTTGGCTTACTGTTGTGATCAATTTAGTTAGGGAATCGTTCCTTTATTAAACCGACCTTTGCTAAGTCGGTCTCATCCTGTTGGTAGGGGTTCTTTGTTATCTAATCGACTGACCATTAATTTATTCCCATCCTTGGTCGATTGTATTATGGCTGCTGGTTAGTTGGTTGTTATTGTTTCGTTGTAAACCCTAACTTCGTTTAGGGTTTAATCTTTATTAGTGGCTGTGTTTTTTTCTTGTTCTTTATTGTACGTGGGGTTTTGAGAGAAGATGAATAAAGGGTTTCTTAACACAAGCGCTGCCAAATCTGATACTAATGTTCGTGTTGATGGTGGTGTACTTACTGCTCGGAATGGATGTGTTGATCGTGGTACGCCTGATGTTCTTAATGATAACAATGTATCTGCGGCTGGGCATGTGGAGCCGGTTTCATGTGTTTCACCTGCTACTAATGCAAACGTGCTTGAACCAGGTCTCCATTCTGGTAACGTGGTGATGAATCTCAAGTGGAGCCGTTTTCACTTGGTAATGTTGGTAACGTTAGTATTGACAATGATAAGGTTGTCTTGGATGATGTGGAGCAGCTTCATGGTACACAAGATTCTACTTCGTCTTCTAAAGGCTTTCAACAGCCTAATGTAGAACAATTGATTGCTAATGCGAATCATAATTTTGATGATGCCATGGACAAAATTAAACGTGAAATTGGTGCCTCTGAAGCTAATTTTACAAGTAACCCTCTGTCGAGTGCAACTTCTAGTCGTCCTAAGGTTGGTACTACTAATGGTAATGGAGTGAAGTTGGTTTCTTACGCGGGTGCTACTTCTAATGAACATCAGAAACATGTGTCTAATTTTCGGAGGTTGGAATGTAGCAATAAGAAGGTTGATATTGACCTTTCAGTTCCTATGAAAGTAGTGGAAGAGGTGAACACGCGGTTTGAGAATACTCTCTACAGTTACTTTCTTGGCCAACGCCTTGCTTTCCCTGTTGTTGATTACTATGTCCGCAATGCATGGGCTAAGTTTGGTGTGCAAAAGGTAATGATGAATGCTAAGGGGTTCTTCTTCTTTAAATTCAACTCGAAGAAAGGTGTTGATGATGTGCTTGAAAACGGTCCTTGGTTGATCAGAAATGTTCCTATTATTCTTAAACCATGGACTTTGAACACAACCTACTTAAAGAAGATTTGACAAACATCCCGGTGTGGGTTAAATTCCATGATGTTCCGCTTGCTATGTTTTCTGATGATGACCTCAGTCTTCTTGCCACACTGATTGGTACACCCAAAAGGTTAGATGCTTTTACAAGCCAAATGTGCAAGGAATCGTGGGGCCGTAGTAGTTTTGCTAGATGCATGATAGAAGTAAAGTCAGATGAGGTGCTTCGGGACAGCCTCACTGTTGAGATACCATTACTTGATGGTTCGGATTCGACTATTGAGAAGATACAGGTTGAATACGAGTGACAACCACCTCGTTGCGACAAGCGTAAGATATTTGGTCATACTCTGACTGACTGTCCTAAAGTTGTTATACCTCCTGTTCAGCCTACTATGCCTGTTAATGATAGTTTCAAGACTGTCAATAACAGGAAGAAAGGAAAGCATGGTGGTCCTACAATTCCGGGTAAAGGGGGGCTTACTAAACCTGTTGTGGGTAAGCAGTTTCAGTATCAACCCAAAAAGACTCCTCCTGAACCTAAGCAAGTTGGTGGCACTAAGAAGAAGACTTCTGATGTGGCTAGTTCTAGTGGAACTACGATTTCTACATCTAACCAATTTGATGCTCTTAATATGGATGATACAGATGCGTTTGGTATTCCTACTAATGATACCAACAAGGATGTGGATGCTGGCCGTACAATGAAAGTTAATGAGGATGAGTCGGTTAAAACTGGTACTACATCACAAGAACCGCTTGTGAGTGATTGAATGGGAATTAAGGCAGTTGGTTCTACTCCTATAGTTGAGAAAATTAGTAAGCTTGAAAAGCTACTTATCGATGGGAAAGCTACTCTTGTGGATGATGAAGGTCATCCTATTCCGTCTACCTCTGTCACTAAGAGGGCTAACCCATTTTCTAAGGTGGGTGAGGTTGTGGTTTCTGATAGTGATGAGGATGAGGTTCTTAACACGTTCGACGAATCAGCAAATCTTTTTGGTGGAGGTCATGAGCGTGAAGATGAGTTTAATGACTATGATGATTACTCGAAGCAAATTTATGATCTTTTAGGGAATTTGAATGCTCTTAATGCCATTTATGGCTTTAATCTCCAAGATCGTAGGAAGTAGTTTATATTTTTGTCCGAGTCTTTCAATATTATGTGGTAGTGGTTTTGTTTTCTTGTCTAGAAAATAGGACATATCTTGTTATGTAAGTTTTTCGCCTATTTAACGGGCTGACGCGTTGTTGACCTTTTACCCAAAAAAAAAGTCAATTTTCTTTTCAGACTCTTGCAATCGCATTTTTAACATCATGCATGATTTTAAGTATGAAACTGTGTCTACATATGGTGCTTAAAGAGCTCGCTAGCAGTTTTGGTTCTTCACTAGTCATTATATGGTGCATATAAATTAGACCAGTTAATATTATTAGAGTGTTCTATTCTATTCATATCTTGTTTTTAATTCATTTTCTGTTTTACAATATTCTGTGAATTTTGCTTTTGTAACATCATGTATGTCCCACAAAAAGGTGTAGATTGGCGGGAATTCCGTGACCACGGGTGCCTTTTGGCGCGCACCAGCCATTGTCCACCCTACAAGGAATAGCTCCGACAACTCTCCTGGCCTAGTGGGGCACCAACTGGAGTGAGCACGAACCAATACTTGGACCCCGGAGCTCTTATTCTACAAATTCTCTCTAGTGTGCCCATAGGTTTTGCGGAGGTGGGTACTTATCTGAAGCAAATGCCAAGGATGGGACTTGAACCTGAGTCTATTAACTCAAGCACGAGTGCTCCAATCATTAGACAAATGCTCCAGTGGTTGATGAAGTGTAAGTTGATATCAAGAGTAGTGATACAGCTGGTCAACTAGCAACAGCAACTCTGGCAGGTTAGTATATGCTTACAATTAACTTTTTATTATTGTTAAGTTAAGGATTAATCTAAAACCGTGGACCTCAAACGCAACATTAACTACTCCATCCCTTTGTATGTGTTTTTTTGTATTGTTCCTCAAACATGGAACATTTAAAATGGATATTTTTGTATTATAAACCTTGAAACTGAGTTTATATCTACAAAACTAGCCTTCCTATGGTAACAAGACGACTGGGTAGGCGTAGCTCCATTGTGTCTTTTATGGGCCTATAATCGTTCTTCCAGGAAACACTTCTCTTGGGAAAATTGGATCCAAAATCCCGGTGAATTGGCTTCATCTTCACTTCCCTAATTTTTTTGTTCTTGGTGCATTTTGTTTTGATGTTTCTTTCTCTGGTGCTCTATCTTGGAGCCCGTTCATTTTGTTGTTTGTCGTCGCCTTCGTGGCCTAATAAAATCTTTGCTTCTTAAAAAAAATGATATAAACTTAATCTTGATCGAGCTTATAGTTACTGTTTAATAAAACACTTGTAGTAACTAATTGAAACAAAAGAGAAATATATGGGAACAATGAAAAAATCAAAAGACAATAATGTGATTTCTTGACTTAGTTAGAAGAGTGATCAGTAGTGTTTGCAGTATGGTTTACTCCCTGCGTACACCCAACACCCTAAAAACCCTAATAGACATCGTACACTGTTCCTATGGTGACGTGTCAGTATTTTATTGGGTGACTGATCTCTGCTGACCATGTATCGTCTCTTCAGTCTGCAGCCTTCCTGCACCATATAGCTACCCCCTCTTCTCTTTTGTTTTTCATAAGCTTTTATTTCATCACATAAAGTTAGGGTAGGTAATACATAATAATATGTGTTAAACAGTATATCATAATATGTTAAAAACACTTAACGAGTTGTCAGCCTTCCATGCATCGATATTACTTTGTACACAATATACTCCTCTCTCTGGCGAAAAAAAAGAAAAACGATTCCCTAACTCGCTTCTAAAAACTTTTTCGTTCTCCACCATTGATTGTGTCTTAAACTAATTCATTATTCTAAGAACTATCGTGGGTCGGTGCACTTAGTTTTAAAGCTTGCAGGGAACTTGTTTTTGAATCTTTTTTTTGTCTTACCTGCATGTGCTTATAATCTTTTTAATTTATATTCGTTATTAATTCTGATCTAGAGAGCTTTCTACTTATTTAATACTTAAAAAGCATCTGATCCATCATGTAAGGTTTTGGACGAGCATGGTTTATAAACCCTAATCTGTTTAGGGTTTTATTGCGTGAGTTGAAGACCAGACGCTACTTGTTTCTTCTAGTTCGATTGTTTATGCTTGCTTAGAGTATGAAATCGGGGTTTTTAGATTCGGGAGGAGGAGGAGGAGAAGGAGGAAAAAGGAAAAAGATTAATGAGAATACATTGGGTGGACGATCACTGAATACTCAAACCGGTTATGTAACTGTTAGCGAGTCAGATTCTTCGAATGTGGAGGAGAATATTTGGGCAGCTTCTAAGGATGCAGGAGGTTCAAACCCCACACCTAAGTTTGGACCTGCTGTTACTAAGCATGTGGAGCCGATTTCACTTGCACCGCCTACTACTAATGGCAATTCTCAAGGAGGTTCGATTGAAGCGGAAAAGGTTGGTTTAGGTGATGATGTCTCATCACCTTTACGTGAGATAGGAGAGAAAGTGGAGCCGATTCCACTTTCGAAAGATACATCACATGGTGACGACTTGGAGCCGGCTATAAGTGGTGATACTGTGAAGCACTTGCTATCTAATGCGCATAAGAATTTTGATGAAGCCATGAATAATATTCAACGTGAGATTGTTGCTAATAAGGCTTCCTCTTCTGATGTTTCTAAGGATGATATTACTAGTGGTACTGGTGTGAAGTCGGTTTCCTACGCGGGTGCTACTTCTAATGAATCTCAGAAACACGTGTCTAATTTTCGGAGGTTGGAATGTTGCAATAAGAAGGATGATGTTGACCTTTCAGTTCCATTGCATGTAGTGGAAGAGGTAAACACGAGGTTTGAGAATACTCTCTACGGTTATTTCCTTGGCCAACGTCTTGCTTTTCCTTTTGTTGATTACTATGTACGCAATGCATGGGCTAAGTTTGGTGTGCAAAAGGTAATGATGAATGCAAAGGGGTTCTTCTTCTTTAAGTTCAATTCAAAGAAAGGTGTTGATGATGTGCTTGAAAACGGTCCTTGGTTGATCAGAAATGTTCCTATTATTCTTAAACCATGGACTTTGAACACTAATCTACTTAAAGAGGATTTGACTAACATCCCGGTGTGGGTTAAATTCCATGATGTCCCCCTTGCAATGTTTTCTGATGATGGCCTCAGTCTTCTAGCCACACTGATTGGTACGCCCAAAAGGTTAGATGCTTTTACAAGCAATATGTGCAAGGAATCGTGGGGCCGTAGTAGTTTTGCTAGATGCATGATAGAAGTGAAGTCGGATGAGGTGCTGTGGGACAGCCTCACTGTTGAGATACCGTTACTTGACGGTTCGGGTTCAACTATTGAGAAGATAAGGGTTGAATACGAGTGGAAACCACCTCGATGTGACAAGTGTAAGATATTTGGTCATACTCTGACTGACTGCCCTAAGGTTGTTATACCTCCTGTTCAGCCTACTAAGCCTGTTGATGATAGTTTTAAGACTGTCAATAACAGGAAGAAAGGAAAACAAGGTGGTTCTACAATTCCGGGTAAAGGAGGGTTTACTAAACCTATTGTGGGTAAGAAGTTTCAGTATCAACCCAAACAGACTCCTCCTGAACCCAAGAATGTTGGTGGCAATAAGAAGAAGACTCCTGATGTGGCTAGTTCTAGTGGTACAACGATCTCTACATCTAACCAGTTTGATGCTCTTAATATGGATGATACGGATACGTTTGGTATTCCCACTGATGACACCAACATTGATGTGGATGCTGGCTGTACAATGGAAGTTAATGAGGATGCGTTGGTTAAGACTGGTAGTATATCACAAGAACCCCTTGTGAGTGATTTAATGGGAACTAAGGAAGGTGGTTTTACTCCTATAGTTGAGAAAATTAGTAAGCTTGAAAAGCTACTTATCGATGGGAAAGCTACCCTCTTGGATGATAATGGTGTTCCTATTCCGTCTGCATCTGCCAATAAGAGGGTTAACCCATTCTCTAAGGTGGGTGATATTGTGGTTACTGATAGTGATGAGGAGGAGGTTCTTAACACGTTCGACGAATCAGCAAATCTTTTTGGTGGAGGTCATGAGCGTGAAGATGAGTTGGATGACTATGATGGTTACTCGAAGCGAATTTCTGATCTTCCAGGGGAATTGGATGCTCTTAACGCCATTTATGGCTTTAATCTCCAAGGTCGTAGGAAGTAGGTTATATTTTTGTCCGAGTCTTTAAATGGTTTGTTTTCTTGTCTAGAAAATTGGAAGTATCTTGTTATGTAAGCCTTTCGCCTATGTAACGGGCTGAGATATGAGATTCACTCATATCCGTTGTACTTAAATGTTTTTTGGAGTAATATATTTACCGGGTCGTTGACCTTTTACCCAATATGTTGTAAAAAAGTATATCGATAACATATGGTAAACTATACATGGCAAGTGGCAACTACATTTATGTTGTAAAAAAGTATTATTGAGTGTTTACAAATAGCCTTCTATGATGCCATTTTTATTTAGCACAGGGAAACGTGGTTGTCCGGGAGTTATTTTGGGATCAACTATTACTACAATGTTGAGAGTATTGTATCTTTAAGAAAATATTATTGTACAATATATGTGAACTGTGATGTGTCCAGATAGAAAATCCTAAGGTTAGCTCAAAGCAAGTATATCAAACTTTAATTTGTGTCAAATAGATTTATAGTACTCTTAACAAATGTTAGGTATCAGTTTTAATTTTGATTGTTACTAATATAAAGATAATAATAGCATTGTTATACGTTAAAAGACCTATTAAAACTACAACATGTTGCATACCAGATTTTCAACAAATTGAGTAAAATGTGTTGAGCAATTTCGACATATTGTTCGCAATGCCCTTACACGAACGATTAAATAACTAACTCGTCATAAATAAACGATACGACAAGTTTACAAAACTTAATCTTGAACGAGCTTATAGTTACTGTTTAATACGTAGTAAAACACTTGTAACAACAAATTGAAACAAAAGAGAAATATACGGAAACAATGAAAAAATCAAAAGACAATGTATTGTCTCTTCAGTCTGCTGACCATGTATTGTCTCTTCAGTCTGCACCCCATAGCTATCCCCCTTTTTCTCTTTTGTTTTTTATTAGCTTTCATTTCATCACATAAAGTTAGGGTAATACCTAATAATACAGTATATGTTAAAAACACTTAAACGAGTTACACCATGCATCGATATTACTTTGTACACAACATGTTGCATGCCAGATTGTTACTAATATAAAGATAATAATAGCATTGTTATACGTTAAAAGACCTATTAAAACTACAACATGTTGCATACCAGATTTTCAACAAATTAAGTAAAATGTGTTGAGCAATTTCGACATATTGTTCCCAATGCCCTTACACGAACGATTAAATAACGAACTCGTCATAAATAAACGATACGATAAGTTTACAAAACTTAATCTTGGTCGAGCTTATTTTTAATTACTGTTTAATAAAACACTTGTAGTAACAAATGGAAACAAAAGAGAAATATATGGGAACAATGAAAAAATCAAAAGACAATGATTCATTAAAATCCAATGTGATTGCTTGACTAGTGAGAAGAGTGATCAGTGTTTGCAGTATGGTTTTACTCCCTAAAAACCCTAATACACCTCGTACACTATTCCTATGGCGATGTGTCAGTCTTTCATTGGGTGACTTGTCTCTTCAGTCTGCAGCCTTCCTGCACCCTGTAGCTAACCCCCTCTTCTCTTTTGTTTTTTATAAGCTTTTATTTCATCACATAAAGTTAGGGTAATACATCATAATAATATGTGTTAAACATGTATATCATGTATGTTAAAAACACTTAACGAGTTATACCATGCATCGATATTACTTTGTACACAATATTGCACTATATCGATAGCATATGGTAAACTATACATGGCAAGTGGCAACTACATTTATGCTGTAGAAAAGTCTTATTGATTGTTTACAAATAGCCTTCTATGATGCCATGATGGTATGGTTAAGAGGTTCTTTGAACCGCCGTGTTTATGTTATAATACGTACGTAAAACGTTGGAACATTGCTTGATTTTGGGAAATTTGGTGCTAAGTGCAGTGTTGGTTTTCTGTATTTGTTCAAACATGTTTATCTTTACATTGTTTGTGTGAGGTCCTAAGTCCCGAGCATTATATATTGTATGTGGGAAATCACATATAATATATGGTTTTGGTTTGTGCCATCTCCATTTTCATGTGTGAGTTTATTGTCAAGATAGCTTGTATTGTAAGATAAAAATAGTAGGTAATTAAAACAAGTCCACCTGCCAACAATATATTATCACCACCACTTCATGTAACTTGTATACTCTGTGTTGATTAGTTTAAAAAGGAGATATATATAAATGACAAAGGATTACTTTATATTGAAACAGTGGGTTGGTTGCCTATATTAATGCAAGCTCGGGTATATGTGATTTATGAACCGAAGTTGGTGGAGTCATTTATGGGAAATAATTTGTTCACCATTTATTTTTGGTTATACACCACTAAATTATACTAGTGATGCATACAGTACAACACCGCTATGCATAATTTAGTGGTGGACGGCAAAAAAAATTGGTGTACAAATCACCTCCCGTTATTTATATTCGTCAGATTGTTTTATCTCTTCGTTTAAATCTCAATTCTTAGACAAGATTTAATCTTCATCAAACTTATCAACTCCACGTGAGCGTCACGTCACATCACAATTCAACACATCGTCAAACACACTATCAAATAAGTGTAATGGTTCGTTAAAAAAAAAAAAAAAAAAAAAAAATTGTAATGGTAACTAGTAAACCAAAGACATAAAAATACTCCACTTTATAAAAATATACCTTACAAACACATACAAACAACAAAGAGTGCACCACCTACTACAAAAACTAGTTGAATTATCCACATTTTAAAGGTCAAATGACCACATTTAAAAATGTGTAAAATTATTGCAAGTGTGGTAATAATAGGTGTGACGAATTTTACTACACATACAAGTGTGAAAATATTATCAAATGTCTATAGTTAAAAGTGTAAAAACATTTCTTTGAATGTCCACACCTAAAAGTTGACAAAATTGCAAAAAATGTTTAAAAATAAAAATGTAGAGACACTTGCTACACCTATAATTGTAGCTTTATTGTAATTATACACACTTATATAGTATAAATACACCAAAATGATTATACCAATCATTGACTTGTTTTTTTTATTTAATTGGTTTTTATATTTTACTACACAAACTTTCATGTAACATTGTATTTAAAAGCATCTTAATAAATTAATATAAAAACATTTATTACTTTTCTTTAGACATGTGTTCGTATTACAACGTCAATTTATATTTGTTACTTTTCTTTCAATAAACGACTTAGATTAAAAATTTTGTTGATTAATATAATTAGAACGTCACTTTACATTTGGCGCTAAAGTTTCATATTAACTATTATCATTAATATATTTTCTCAATTTAGACATGTTTTCAGCTAACAAATAGAAGCCATCCGAAAATAAACTAGAGAGGACCCGTTGAAACAGATACGAACTGGTGAATCAGGCCTCATCGAGATCTATTTCTCTGGTTAATCGTCAAAGGGTACCCGAAGGAAAAACTGAAAAGTGAAAAGTTGAAACTAAAAAAAAGAAATGTTGAAAACATATATTTCATAAGGAAACTATTAATACAAATCTAAAACCGGGTTAACCCGTGATGCTTCAAACCTGGCGGGTTGACCCAGTTTCATTTGACCCGTTTATGACCCAACCCGGCAAGTTCACCCGATTTAAATTGACCCGTTTTTCGATCGGAACGGTTCAATCGGTTGAACCACCCTGGTCGAACCGGATTTCAAAACATTATGTTTAATCCCCAAATTTTCAAACTTTTATTATTTTTCGTTTATAACCTACTAGACGAGTACCCGCGCATAGCAACGAGATTTTATAGCGACAGATAGTTTATTGATAAAAAAAAAGTTTATAGATTATAAATGAAAAATAATAAAAGTTTGAAGATTTGGTTAAACATAATGTTTGGAAACCCGGTTCGACCCGGGTGGTTCAACCGGTTGAACCGTTCCGGTCAAAAAATTTGTCGATTTAAACCGGATCAACTTGCTAGGTTGGGTCGAAAGCGGGTCAAATTAAATCGGTTCAACCTGTCGGGTTTGAAGCGTGAACCGTTCCGGTCGAAAAATTTGTCGATTTAAACCGGGTCAACTTGCTAGGTTGGGTCGAAAACGGAACCCGTCGGGTTTGAAGCGTCCCGGGTCATCCCGGTTTGTCATTTGTATTAATTGTTTTAATTGGTTGTATTTAATTTGGTAGATATAAAGTTTGAAGATTTGAGAATTAAACATAATGTTTTGAAACCCGGTTCGACCCGGGTGGTTCAACCGGTTGAACCATTCCGGTCGAAAAATTTGTCGATTTAAACCGGATCAACTTGCTAGGTTGGGTCGAAAAATGGTCAAATTAAACCGGTTCAACCCGTCAGGTTTGAAGCGTGAACCGTTCTGGTCTAAAAATTTATCGATTTATACTGGGTCAACTTGCTAGTTTGGGTAAAAAACTGGTCAAATTAAACCGGTTCAACCCGTCAGGTTTGAAGTGTCCTAGGTCAACCCGGTTTGTCATTTGTATTAATTGGTTGTATTTAATTTGATAGATATATTTTTAATTGGTTGTTTAATGTGAATAAATCATTATACTTTTAAAGTAATTAGGTGTTTTAATAAGAGTATTAATTATATTTTATAATTTCCTTTAATAAGATTTTTCAAGTTTCAATGTTTGACCAACTTTCAAGATTTCACTTTCAAGATTGACTATTTCTCTATTATAGATAGTTAAGATAAACTTTTTTTATCAATAAACCATGTGTTGCTATAAAATCCCGTTGCTATGCACGGGTGTCCGTCTAGTTTGATTAATGTATAAACCTTATAATATTTTTTACTAAAAATGGTAACAATTCGGGGTGGAAACGAGCCGAGCCGACCCGAGCTTTAGGGGTGGTGTGACAACCGGCAGTTTAGGGAGCTATTTTTAAAACCCGCATTACAACTTAAGTTTGTTTATAATTTTCATTTGAAATTTTCATTTCACAACGAACTTGTAAGACCTATTTTATGGATATTTTTAATTAATGACGTTATGGAATTCGTGAATTATGTTCATAATTCATTTTTGATTATATGATCGGTGATGTATATTTGAAGTCTCACTTAGTACTACGTTGACTTTGGCACTAGGATTACCTAACGACAGTTTTATGATTCGTTTTAACGAGTCCGATATATTTTTAATTATTCACGAGAGGTTCTCGAGTAATGTTGAAATTTTAAAGTGAGTTCGGGTTCGGGCCATATGTTTTTACAATAACCCGCGTTACCCGCTCCACCGTAATAATATCCTTATTATTACTACTTTTATTATTATCCTTATTATTAATATACTTTTAAAAAAATAAAAAATAAAAAATAAAAATAATAATAAGATATAAGGTGTGTGTTTGGTCCGGTTTTCACCCACACACACAACACTCACTCACCCATTTCTCATCTCTCTCCCATCTATCTCATCTCCCCTAACCCTAAAGTTAGCCGCCGCCGACCACTTATCCGGCCACCACCGCCGTGTTTCCGACCACCCAACAAAACAAATACCACCATTTAATTCCTCTCTTCACCCTCTTTCATTTGGTGTATAATACTTACCCTAGAACCTCCGTTAACACCACCAAATCTCTAATAATCCGTTCGAATTTTTAGTACTTTACTAGATCCGTTCTTTTGGAGGTCCAAGAAGGTGAGAAGAAGCATTTTTTTTTTGGTTTTGGGTGCCACGATTTGGCATGAATCCGTGGCTACACGGATTATTTCGTGTGAATCGAGATGGTTTTTAATGGGAAACGATGTTTTAATGACGAATATAGTTTGGTATCCGGGTTTTTCTTGGGTTTGGTTATGGTTGACTCGGAACCGAGAGTGAAACTCTCGGCTTATTTTGGTTCGAAGCCCTTTGGTGGCTTTGGTTCTTGTTGATGATTGATTGATTTGTTTGGTTGTCGAGGGTATGGTGAACCCTGATTCGATGCTAGCCGAGACCTTGTGGTCTCGGGGATTTCTCTTGTGCTCTTTGGCCATACCGAGACCCTCTTAGGGGTTCTCTTTGGGTGTGGTTCGAGCCTATTGGCTCGTTTGGTATTGTGGTTCGACCCTTTGGGTCGCGGCTCTTAGCCGAATGCCACCTTGTTGCCATTTGACCATTTGGGTCGAATGGAGTATATGATACTTGTGCTTGGTTCGAGTCTAAATGACTCGCGGTTCGGAGCCGAGACTCAAGTGAGTCGAGGGCTCGGGTCGGCTTGGTAAACCGACCCACACATTAACTTTGTTAATGTTATATTTTTTTTGTATAAGTGTGAACTTGTGTATATTGTTGTTGTGGTATTTATTTCTCGGCCGAATGCATATGGGTCGAATTGGATATGGTTTTTGGTATTGAGGAGTTGTTGTCGATTGGTAAGAGCATTGGGGACCGATTATGAGACGGTCGTTAGATGACGGAGATAGGTTAGTCGGGTGCCGTAGTCGGACCTTATTGTTGTAGCCCGTGGTTTGAGATTGTGATTGGACGGAGATTTGTTATTTATGACTTTTGCATATTATTGGACTTGGACAATGAGCCGAGAGTCATGACTCGGACATATGACCATTTCGTATAACTCAATAACTATTAAAATTGAAACGGAAATAATAAAACTCGTAATAATAATTATTGATAATATGAACGTTTGTATGAAAGTATATACGTGAATAACGTATATATAACTATATAAACGCGTATATTAATAATAATAATAATCACGAGTCGTATTATAAATAATACGATTAGATATATATTAGGCTACGAAAGTGGCGTAATAATATTAAACGTATTATTATTATGAAAATTGTGTTATAAAACGGGAAACTCCCGACAATTATGAAACGTTTAGTAAAATGTCATATCGGATATATATAACGGATAAACTTATTGAGTTAGGCGAAATTGTTGTCACTCGAGTCCAGGTAAGTTATTATTTGTGACCTTCGTGTTGTCACGGATATATGACGATTAATATAAACGTTTTATATAACTAAATAACCACTTAACCGTAGGGTTGAACCGGGTTATTTAGCTATATGAAAGGAATATATTAATGGGCATCGTATCCTACGACGCCCATAGGTTGTAGTATATGTAAAGTGTAATAGATCGCGAGTGTATATATCGGGAAATCCGGCCAATTTGACGATATATACGAGGAATTTATTAAACTATGATATATACTATATAGTAAATATGTGCAATGTGCTTTATATGTGCTTTAGATTGGGTGTAATCTTGGAACGGTATATTACGTAAATAAATATGAGGATTATCAAATCGACGGATTTGGTAAACTTTGGCGATTTATTTAAATGATATATTGGGCTAATATTAGATCTATAGTTTATTTTATCTTTCTATGTGCGATCTTGTTGGTTTGTTTTGAGTCGACCCACCACCCGTATGGATACCAAACGCAAATACACCAAACTAATACGAAATGGATTTTCGGATATAAAACGGATTCTCGTCCGGGTTTGGGAATAGTATATACATTTGGAAATGATTTCTGAAAGAGTTAATATTGTTAGGTCGTGCCAAGTCCGTAGTTGCTGTTTCGTGAGTTATCATACATTTTATTTCTACCTACCTCGTCTTGCTATTTTCTGGACTTGAGGTGAGTCATAGCCCTACTTTTTACTCTTGAACTATGTTTTCAATGATTGGGGTGAGAAACGTGCAAATTATTTTATGTGGACTATTATCGCTTTTATATTCTTTCTAAAACTTGCTATGCGTATGGACTAGGATGTATTGTCAGCTTTAGTCACATAGTTTTGTGTGTACTATTCAAGGTTGGCTTATTTGGTTATTGATGGATTGTCAGCTTTAGTCACATAGTTTTGTGTGTACTATTCAAGGTTGGCTTATTTGGTTATTGGTGGATTGTCAGCTTTAGTCACATAGTTTTGTGTGTACTATTCAAGGTTGGCTTATTTGGATTGTCAGCTTTAGTCACATAGTTTCGTGTGTACTATTCAAGGTTGACTTATTTAGATACTATAGTGTGCACCTATAGGTTATTAATACTTCGGAGGTTATCCGAGTATTTATTGGTATTGCGGGGGTTACTCGAATATCTATGTTATTACGGAAGGGTATCCGTGTGTTATGTTGAGAGCGGAGGGTATCCGCAGGCTTTTATCGAATTCTTAGTCTAGCTAGCAAGCGTTTTGCGTATATGTCCACTATATTGTAGTTGAATTTAAACCTATGATCTCACCAGCGAAAGCTGACTTTTAGCACGTTTTCTCAGGTAATTAAGTGTTGAGGTGCATGCTTGGATTGGAAGGCTCGGCTAAGGCACACGGTTTATGGATCGATATTTTCTAAACTCTGATAATTAAATTTGGACCTATTGTTATTTATTTTGGGCCTGACTCTGAATGATGTTGGGATAAATGTAAACCTTAAAACCCCATTATGGTTGTGTTTTTATTATGTTTACTTTATCTCGTTCTATATTGTCTTGTGTTGGATACCAATCCCAGTAGCACCCCGAAAGCTTGTTGAGTCTTCCGCTGTATCAAATTTTGGGGGTGTTACAGATTGGTATCAGAGCCAAGGTTATAGAGAACTAGGTAAATAAACACCTAAACTATAACCGTATTTTTATAGAAAATGATCCTTGACTACCGCCAAGCCGAAGCATCTTCTATTATTTGAGGTATTATGAGATATTTGGGACGATTTGAGGTTTATGGATTTTAGTAATAAGATGGCGTTCTCGAGGATTTATATGGTCTGCATGTTTTATAAACATTTTAGTAATGCGGTATTTGAAATTCTTTTAATAAGATTATATATGGAATTATTTGATGAGTATATTTAGTATGGTTTTATGAGTTGTGATTTAAGTGGTTTTGAAACACTTACACCTACCCTACGCCGTTGTCACAGACTATGGCCTCCCATATGCCCGATGTCGTCGAGGATATTCTTACTGCACCGGTTTTACCTGCACAGTTCATTATGGCATCTGATGACCCTTACCAGATGGCCATGTCTTCAGCTACTGTATCACAGGCAGCTTCTACTTCAGCTCTACCTGCTGCATCTATGCAGGGACCCTCATCTTCTTTAGGGCTCCCTGGTACATCGAGGCAGCTTACTCTTCATCAGGCTTTGGCTCGTGTGGCACCACGCTTTGCCCACCGAGCTACGGCACGTATGTCGGTACGCCCTACTCCATCACCTTTACAGATTGATGCTCATACTCTTCTGTCTGAGGCGACACCCACATCATTGCGTCGTCGTCCTAGATCACCTACTACATCTTCACATGGTTCACCTAGTAGGAGACGACGAGTGATGAGGTACTCTTCTGATGAGGAGGAGGAGTACGAGGGTGAGAATGAGGCTGATGACCCTGAGCGGGAGGATGACCCTCAGGAGGCTGAGCATGGTGATGATGATGACCCTGAGGAGGAGGATGACCCTCAGGAGGATGAGATGCCTGATGATGATGATGAGTTAGCACCACCAGCTCAGGCTGAGGAGCCTGATTCACCTGTACACCCGATTGAGCCTGATTCACCTGATCATCCGTTCTTGTTTGAGTTGCCACCTGGTAGTCCCGTTGAGTCGGATGCATCGTCTGAGATTTCTGCTGAGCATGCAGAGTTGGGTGAGATTGGCAGGTTGTGGGCTTGGATTACTGAGCTTAGTGACAGAGTTGCACGTGTATCTGATCGACTTGAGCGAGTTATTGGGGAGTTTTTAGCAGATTTGAGAGTTGATTTGACTGTCGCTGTGGGCAGGACTACTGAGCTGAGGAGAGTTATGATGGATGTCCACGAGCATATCGATAGTTTGCAGCGAGGATTTGTTACTGCTCGTGAGGCCGACCGCAAGCTTTGGCAAAGGAATGCCGAGCTAGAGAAGGAGGTGGCTGACCTCAAGAGGGACCGAGACACCCATAGCGTGGAGTTAGGATCGTTATGGAGGGATCTTGATGGCTTGAGGCAGGAGTTGAGGATTCTCCGTCAGCCACGTGGCTAGTTGTTTGAGTTATGTTATCTTGTTGCTTTCCTAGCCGAGGAGTGTTCGGTTAGAAAGGCTATTTATCATATTTTGATGTACTTTGTTCAGTATTCGTCCCTTTTGGAACGATTAGTATGTTTTGTGTTATCTATTAGTCGGAACGATGTTAGACCACTATTGTATGGTTGATGATTATTAGTATATGGTATTATGTGATTTTGGGTGTTATGGAAATTGAGTCCTTATTCGCTTATTTGTTGTTACGTGGCGTGTTGTTGCTATTCTTTCCATGACTTAATTTCGTTGAGATGTTTTGTTGAGCATATCGATAAGTTCTATTGGAGACTCATGAACTTGTGTGATGTTATAGATCAATGGCACCACGTCGAAACCCTGTTAGGTCTACCAGGACTGGTCCTGCTGTGACCACTCCTTCTCGCCGAGGTCGTCGACCTACTCGAAATGTTGAAACCCCTACTCCTGACAACCTGGACACCACAAACCGCAACAACAGGAATCAAAATGTTGATGTTCAGGGAGACAATGATCATGTTCCACGTAATGCACCTACTGTGGATCAAGCAATGATCAACCAACTCGTGGAGCAAAGAGTTGCTGAACTACTAGCTGAGTCAAATCATTCCAACAATTCTGCTGGAACTTTTCCACCTGTTCGTGCTAATGGATGTCAATACAAGGAATTCAAGATTTGTGGACCCATTGAGTTTGGTGGAACTGAAGGAGTGGTTTACTTAGTCAGATGGATTGAGAAGACTGAGTCAGTGTTTAATGTTAGTGGTTGTGCGGAGAATACAAAGGTAAAGTTTGCTTCTTTTACTTTCAAGGATGAAGCTTTGACTTGGTGGAACAACTACCGAAATGCAGTTGGGAGTGATGTAGCTTATGCTATGACTTGGGAGCAATTCAAGTCTTTGCTGATTCAGACTTATTGCCCAAGGAATGAGGTCAAGAAGCTAGAGATTGAGTTTTGGAACCACAAGGTGAAAGGTAATGATATGGCGACTTACAATCGTCGTTACCAGGAGTTAGCCTTGTTGTGCCCTGATATGGTGAAAACCGAGACTCAAAAGATTGAGAGGTATACTGATGGATTGCCTGTAGCTACGAGGAATGATGTAATTTCTGCTAGGCCTGCAAACATCCATGAGGCAATCACAATTGCTCAACAACTTATGGATTCGTTGGAATTAGAAGAAGCTGATAAGGAGAAGAATGGAAAGAGAAAGAGAGACCGTCACTCTAAGAGTAATGATCACCGAAGCAAGAGACAAGCTAAGGCTTATACTATTGGGAATGGAGATAAGAAGAATCAGAACGGTGATGCACCCAAGTGTGATCGTTGCCATCAGCATCATACTGGATGGTGTAGTGTGAAATGCCAGAATTGCTCAAGGAAAGGACACACAGCTAGGAACTGTAGAGCTCGACCTCTTGCTATGGTTCAAGCTGCTCCTGAAATGAGAAACAGGGCAGATGTCACCTGTTATGGGTGTGGAAAGAAGGGACACTATAGGAATGAGTGTAGAGAATCGCGGAACCGTGGAAATCAAGGCTCGGGTGGTAATGGGTACAATTATGGAAACCGTGGACGACAAGATAATGGGGACCAACGTGTGGAAGCTGGAGCTGCTCAGGGAAGAGTGTATGCACTCGGGAACGAGAGAGGAGAAGATCCGAACGTCGTTACCGGTACGTTCCTTCTCAATAATCGTTATGCTTCCATACTATTTGATACTGGTGCCGATAGAAGTTTTGTGTCCACTACGTTTGCACCCTTACTAGAGAAATCCCCGATGGCCTTAGGAATTGGATATGATATTGAGTTAGCAAATGGAAACCTAGAAAGGATTAATACTATCATTCGCGGTTGTACGTTAAATTTCTTGAACCACCCTTTCAACATAGATCTTCTACCCGTCACGTTAGGAAGATTTGACGTTATCATTGGTATGGATTGGTTGTCGAAGTATCGTGCTCATATACTTTGCGACGAGAAGATCGTGCGTGTACCATACGGAAAGGAAGTCCTGAATATATTAGGAGACCGAAAGGATTCTAGGAGCCCATCCCGCTTAGCAGTCATATCTTGCACAAAGTTACCGAAGCTAATGGAGAAGGGATGTTATCTTTTCTTAGCTCAAATTTCTGAGAAGGGAGAGACGAAGAAAAAGGAAAGGTGTATTGGAGATGTACCTATAGTTCGTGATTTTCCTGATGTGTTTCCTGATGATTTGCCGGGAATCCCGCCGACTAGACAAGTGGAGTTTCAGATTGAGTTGATACCTGGTGCTGCACCTGTAGCACGAGCACCTTATCGTCTTGCACCTACCGAACTAGAAGAGTTGTCGAAACAATTGGCGGAGTTAGCCGAAAAAGGATTCATAAGACCAAGTTCTTCACCTTGGGGAGCCCCAGTCTTATTTGTGAAGAAGAAGGATGGATCGTTTCGAATGTGTATTGATTATAGAGAATTGAATAAGTTAACGGTGAAGAATCGATACCCGTTACCTAGGATCGATGACTTGTTCGATCAACTCCAAGGATCGAGTGTGTATTCGAAGATCGATTTGAGATCGGGATATCATCAACTTCGAGTTCACGAGGAAGATATTCCGAAAACGGCTTTCAGAACCCGTTACGGACATTACGAGTTTCAGGTGATGCCGTTTGGGTTGACTAACGCACCAGCAATATTCATGGATCTCATGAATCGTGTGTGTAAGCCTTACTTAGATAAGTTCGTGATTGTATTCATCGATGACATTCTGATTTATTCAAAGAGTGAGAAAGAGCATGAGGAGCATTTAAGACTCATTTTGGAATTGCTCAGGAAGGAGAAACTTTATGCCAAGTTTTCGAAATGCGAATTTTGGATTCCGACAGTACAATTTTTGGGTCATGTGATTGGCAGACAAGGAGTCCACGTGGATCCTGCAAAAATTGAGGCGATAAAAGATTGGGCTGCACCTACAACCCCGACCGAAGTTCATCAATTTTTGGGCTTAGCTGGTTATTACCGAAGATTCATCGAGGGATTTTCGAAGATAGCTAAACCATTGACCAAATTGACTCAAAAGAGTGTTACGTATGAATGGGGAGATAAAGAAGAGGAAGCGTTTCAATTGCTTAAGAAAATGTTGTGTAGTGCTCCTATTTTAGCGTTACCAGAAGGTAACGAGGATTTCGTCGTCTATTGTGACGCCTCACATAAAGGTTTAGGAGCCGTGTTAATGCAACGAGAGAAAGTGATAGCTTATGCTTCCCGACAGCTCAAAAAGCATGAGAAAAACTACACTACCCATGATTTGGAGCTAGGTGCTGTAGTTTTTGCTTTAAGAATATGGAGACATTACTTGTACGGAACCAAATGTGTTGTATTTACTGACCATAAAAGTCTACAACACATTTTGAATCAAAAAGAGCTCAACATGAGACAGCGACGTTGGATTGAGTTGCTAAGCGATTATGATTGTGAAATTCGCTACCACCCTGGTAAAGCAAACGTTGTTGCTGATGCTCTTAGTCGAAAGGAAAGAGTACCACCATTACGAGTTAGGTCATTGGGAATGACTATCGTGTCGCCATTACCGTCTCACATACTCGAAGCTCAAACGGAAGCGTTGAAGGCAGAAAATAGACCTGCCGAGAATATATTTGGGATGGCTGATAACGAGAAAGGATTTGTTAAGCGTTCTGATGGATTATTATGTTTTGGAGATCGGATTTGGGTACCTTTATATGGAGAAATTCGGGAATTGATTATGCATGAGTCGCATAAGTCAAGGTACTCCATTCATCCTGGTTCTGATAAAATGTACCAAGACCTTAAGAAGTTCTATTGGTGGCCAAATATGAAGGCAGATACATCATCGTACGTTAGTAAGTGCTTGACATGCGCCAAGGTTAAGGCTGAACACCAGAGACCGTCAGGACTACTAACGCAACCAGAACTTCCAGTCTGGAAATGGGAGCGGATTACTATGGACTTCATTACCAAATTACCGAGGACAGCTAGCGGTTGTGACGCTATCTGGGTAATTGTGGATCGTCTGACAAAGTCTGCTCATTTCTTAGCTATTAGTGAAGATGATAGTGTGGATAAGCTTGCGAGGTTATATGTGAAGGAAATTATTTCGCGTCATGGAGTCCCGATATCTATTATTTCGGATCGTGATAGTCGTTTTACGTCAGCTTTGTGGCGATCACTTCAAACGGCTTTGGGGACGAGGCTTGATATGAGTACTGCATATCATCCCCAAACCGATGGTCAAAGTGAGAGGACCATTCAGACGCTAGAGGATATGCTTCGTGCATGCATCATAGACTTTGGTAAAGGCTGGGAGAAGTATTTACCCCTTGCGGAATTCTCCTATAATAATAGCTACCACACAAGTCTTAAGGCTGCACCCTTCGAAGCTTTGTATGGCAGAAAGTGTCGTTCGCCTATTGGTTGGGCAGAAGTTGGAGATATTCAACTTACAGGCCCTGAGCTTATTTTGGAAACTACCGAGAAAGTCACTCAGATTCGTGATCGGTTGCAAGCCGCCAGAGATAGGCAGAAGAGCTATGCCGATCAGAGACGTAAACCTTTAGAGTTCCAGGTTGGAGACAAAGTAATGCTGAAAGTCTCGCCTTGGAAAGGTGTAATACGTTTCGGGAAACGTGGTAAACTCAACCCACGCTACATTGGACCATTCTTGATCTTAGAAAGAATTGGGCCCGTGGCTTATAGGTTAGAATTACCATCCGAACTGAGCAAAGTTCACGACGTGTTTCACGTGAGTAATTTGAAGAAATGTCTTTCTGATGAAATGCCCGTCATTCCAATGAGGGATATTCGTGTTGATGAGAAACTGAATTTCGTGGAGGAACCGATTGAGATTTTAGATCGTGAAGTTAAACGACTCAAGAGGAGTCGCATTCCGCTCGTCAAGGTTCGTTGGAATTCCCGACATGGACCAGAGTTTACGTGGGAACGTGAGGACGAGTTCAGGAAGAGATATCCGAAGCTTTTCACTTTGTAGATAAATTTTTCCGAGTGAAACCCGGGACGGGTTTCCTTCGGAGACGGGGAGGATGTGACAACCGGCAGTTTAGGGAGCTATTTTTAAAACCCGCATTACAACTTAAGTTCGTTTATAATTTTCATTTGAAATTTTCATTTCACAACGAACTTGTAAGACCTATTTTATGGATATTTTTAATTAATGACGTTATGGAATTCGTGAATTATGTTCATAATTCATTTTTGATTATATGATCGGTGATGTATATTTGAAGTCTCACTTAGTACTACGTTGACTTTGGCACTAGGATTACCTAACGACAGTTTTATGATTCGTCTTAACGAGTCCGATATATTTTTAATTATTCACGAGAGGTTCTCGAGTAATGTTGAAATTTTAAAGTGAGTTCGGGTTCGGGCCACATGTTTTTACAATAACCCGCGTTACCCGCTCCACCGTAATAATATCCTTATTATTACTACTTTTATTATTATCCTTATTATTAATATACTTTTAAAAAAAATAAAAAAATAAAAATAATAATAAGATATAAGGTGTGTGTTTGGTCCGGTTTTCACCCACACACACAACACTCACTCACCCATTTCTCATCTCTCTCCCATCTATCTCATCTCCCCTAACCCTAAAGTTAGCCGCCGCCAACCACTTATCCGGCCACCACCGCCGTGTTTCCGACCACCCAACAAAACAAATACCACCATTTAATTCCTCTCTTCACCCTCTTTCATTTGGTGTATAATACTTACCCTAGAACCTCCGTTAACACCACCAAATCTCTAATAATCCGTTCGAATTTTTAGTACTTTACTAGATCCGTTCTTTTGGAGGTCCAAGAAGGTGAGAAGAAGCATTTTTTTTTTGGTTTTGGGTGCCACGATTTGGCATGAATCCGTGGCTACACGGATTATTTCGTGTGAATCGAGATGGTTTTTAATGGGAAACGATGTTTTAATGACGAATATAGTTTGGTATCCGGGTTTTTCTTGGGTTTGGTTATGGTTGACTCGGAACCGAGAGTGAAACTCTCGGCTTATTTTGGTTCGAAGCCCTTTGGTGGCTTTGGTTCTTGTTGATGATTGATTGATTTGTTTGGTTGTCGAGGGTATGGTGAACCCCGATTCGATGCTAGCCGAGACCTTGTGGTCTCGGGGATTTCTCTTGTGCTCTTTGGCCATACCGAGACCCTCTTAGGGGTTCTCTTTGGGTGTGGTTCGAGCCTATTGGCTCGTTTGGTATTGTGGTTCGACCCTTTGGGTCGCGGCTCTTAGCCGAATGCCACCTTGTTGCCATTTGACCATTTGGGTCGAATGGAGTATATGATACTTGTGCTTGGTTCGAGTCTAAATGACTCGCGGTTCGGAGCCGAGACTCAAGTGAGTCGAGGGCTCGGGTCGGCTTGGTAAACCGACCCACACATTAACTTTGTTAATGTTATATTTTTTTTGTATAAGTGTGAACTTGTGTATATTGTTGTTGTGGTATTTATTTCTCGGCCGAATGCATATGGGTCGAATTGGATATGGTTTTTGGTATTGAGGAGTTGTTGTCGATTGGTAAGAGCATTGGGGATCGATTATGAGACGGTCGTTAGATGACGGAGATAGGTTAGTCGGGTGCCGTAGTCGGACCTTATTGTTGTAGCCCGTGGTTTGAGATTGTGATTGGACGGAGATTTGTTATTTATGACTTTTGCATATTATTGGACTTGGACAATGAGCCGAGAGTCATGACTCGGACATATGACCATTTCGTATAACTCAATAACTATTAAAATTGAAACGGAAATAATAAAACTCGTAATAATAATTATTGATAATATGAACGTTTGTATGAAAGTATATACGTGAATAACGTATATATAACTATATAAACGCGTATATTAATAATAATAATAATAATAATAATCACGAGTCGTATTATAAATAATACGATTAGATATATATTAGGCTACGAAAGTGGCGTAATAATATTAAACGTATTATTATTATGAAAATTGTGTTATAAAACGGGAAACTCCCGACAATTATGAAACGTTTAGTAAAATGTCATATCGGATATATATAACGGATAAACTTATTGAGTTAGGCGAAATTGTTGTCACTCGAGTCCAGGTAAGTTATTATTTGTGACCTTCGTGTTGTCACGGATATATGACGATTAATATAAACGTTTTATATAACTAAATAACCACTTAACCGTAGGGTTGAACCGGGTTATTTGGCTATATGAAAGGAATATATTAATGGGCATCGTATCCTACGACGCCCATAGGTTGTAGTATATGTAAAGTGTAATAGATTGCGAGTGTATATATCGGGAAATCCGGCCAATTTGACGATATATACGAGGAATTTATTAAACTATGATATATACTATATAGTAAATATGTGCAATGTGCTTTATATGTGCTTTAGATTGGGTGTAATCTTGGAACGGTATATTACGTAAATAAATATGAGGATTATCAAATCGACGGATTTGGTAAACTTTGGCGATTTATTTAAATGATATATTGGGCTAATATTAGATCTATAGTTTATTTTATCTTTCTATGTGCGATCTTGTTGGTTTGTTTTGAGTCGACCCACCACCCGTATGGATACCAAACGCAAATACACCAAACTAATACGAAATGGATTTTCGGAAATAAAACGGATTCTCGTCCGGGTTTGGGAATAGTATATACATTTGGAAATGATTTCTGAAAGAGTTAATATTGTTAGGTCGTGCCAAGTCCGTAGTTGCTGTTTCGTGAGTTATCATACATTTTATTTCTACCTACCTCGTCTTGCTATTTTCTGGACTTGAGGTGAGTCATAGCCCCACTTTTTACTCTTGAACTATGTTTTCAATGATTGGGGTGAGAAACGTGCAAATTATTTTATGTGGACTATTATCGCTTTTATATTCTTTCTAAAACTTGCTATGCGTATGGACTAGGATGTATTGTCAGCTTTAGTCACATAGTTTTGTGTGTACTATTCAAGGTTGGCTTATTTGGTTATTGATGGATTGTCAGCTTTAGTCACATAGTTTTGTGTGTACTATTCAAGGTTGGCTTATTTGGTTATTGGTGGATTGTCAGCTTTAGTCACATAGTTTTGTGTGTACTATTCAAGGTTGGCTTATTTGGATTGTCAGCTTTAGTCACATAGTTTCGTGTGTACTATTCAAGGTTGACTTATTTAGATACTATAGTGTGCACCTATAGGTTATTAATACTTCGGAGGTTATCCGAGTATTTATTGGTATTGCGGGGGTTACCCGAATATCTATGTTATTACGGAAGGGTATCCGTGTGTTATGTTGAGAGCGGAGGGTATCCGCAGGCTTTTATCGAATCCTTAGTCTAGCTAGCAAGCGTTTTGCGTATATGTCCACTATATTGTAGTTGAATTTAAACCTATGATCTCACCAGCGAAAGCTGACTTTTAGTACGTTTTCTCAGGTAATTAAGTGTTGAGGTGCATGCTTGGATTGGAAGGCTCGGCTAAGGCACACGGTTTATGGATCTATATTTTCTAAACTCTGATAATTAAATTTGGACCTATTGTTATTTTATTTTGGGCCTGACTCTGAATGATGTTGGGATAAATGTAAACCTTAAAACCCCGTTATTGTTGTGTTTTTATTATGTTTACTTTATCTCGTTCTATATTGTCTTGTGTTGGATACCAATCCCAGTAGCACCCCGAAAGCTTGTTGAGTCTTCCGCTGTATCAAATTTTGGGGGTGTTACAGGTGGAAACGAGCCGAGCTGAGCCCGAGCGTTAGACATGCAATAGAAATAAATTGCGGATAAAAGTTAACGTGTACTCGTGTAGAAGTAAAAAAAAAAAAAAAAATACTACAAGCAATACCTAAAAGGAAAGACAAAAATATTTATGATGAGCCCCAACTTTAGGCTTTGACCATATTAGAGTCTACCTTAATTAATTCGCTGCCCAAAATTCGAGAAAGGAAAAATAGCACGACTACCAACTTTTAGATTTTTTCTTTATATAGTAGAACCCACATAAATATAGCAAAATTATTATGCATATGAAAAAAATTCAACAGTTGACCATACCGTTGCAAAATAAGTGTGTAGAATAAAGCTATTTTTTTTTAATGAACAAACAATTCAAATTCCATTACTAGAGGCTTTGTTCCAAAGATTTTTATTCTTCATGTCTTGAGGAGAATAAATATTAAACAACCCAACCAAAAACCATCTTTACCTTTCGCCAAAAAAAAGAAAATAATATTTACCTTTCCATTTCCCTACGACCTCAAGGATACCTCATCTCCCACATGTTACACCACGCCATCAAAATTTTGTCCGAACTACCTATAGCATCAACTTTAGAATTTGAAAACTAATTAAGTTCTCATCTATTTAGTTCATTTTTGTTTCATGAAGCCTACTACAGTATTAATTAATGGCTTTTCAATATCAACAAGCTCTAACACTAAATGAAAGTCTTCGTTAAGGTAGTACAATAACTATCCAAGTATCCCACACTCAACTTTATCAAAAGCCACATAGGACTTTAAATGTAAACATCAAACTCCCCATCCACCTCCATATTCAAAAAGAGAACCTGACTTTACGAAACGCACATTTAAACCCGGCCACCAACTGATCAACAACAACATTAATGTTCACCAAAGGGCATAGATTTATACGTATACCAACCCATATAATTGACTCTTGTCATTACCATATATCTCTTTAAAGCTCACCAAGTATATATGCCAAGTTCTTAAGCTTGTGGTGGTCATGATGAACATCGTTGGTGAAGTTCATACATTGTTTCTGCTTCTATTCTTTGACGCACAAAAAAAAAGTTCTTGTTGTTGGAATATGTTGTATCGGAATATAAAGGTAAATTTGACTCATTTTAGTTTCATATCTCCTTTTAATATTATTGTCTTCAAAGTCTTACGTTGTATTTAAAATATTACATCAGAAGTATTAAAAGAATCATGAATTGTTCTTGATATATGTTGTGTGTGTGAAATATGACTGTAATGTGTAAAGTGTTACATCTTTAATAGATCCGGTACGCTGGACTTATAAACTCTTTTTTTTTTTTTTTTTCATCTGCATGCATGCTTCACGAGATTGTATTACGTGCTGATCTAAATTTTCTTGCAAAGTCATAAGTTTAGTTTTTTGATAGTTTATTATTTTCTTTGATTTCAAAGAACTTGATTTATGAAAAAAAAAAAAAAAAAAAAAAAAAAAAAAAAAAAAAAAGTGGCTCTCAAGTATATCAGAAAAGTGATTTGATTTCTGTAAATACATATCTTCTGTGCTTAATGTTGTTGCTGTATTGATTTTATTATTTTGTTTTGATATGCAGATTTCGAAGAGCTACAACAAATTAACGACTTAATAAGATGCCGCGCCACTACCAAACAAGATCAACATGAACAGGAACGGGAACCTCCTCTGGTTAGTTGTCTTCATTTGTTTATCTTTAAACTTATTTGTTGTTGTTGTTGTTGTTCTTGTATTGATTTTATTATTTTGTTTGATAAAAATGCAGAAATGGAAGATTTAAACCGACCAAGAACAACAACAGGAACCGGAACTTCCTCTGGTTAGTCGTGTAACTCAACTCTTTATGTGAATTTTTGTCATCTTTATTTTTCTATAAACCTAGCTATTTGTTGTTGTTAAGATTTTATTTTGTTTGACAAAATGCAGAAATGGAACGATATGTATTTACAGAAAAGTGGTTCAAGTATATTATAAGCAAGTAGCTCTCAAGTATCAACCCACAACTAGGTGAGCTTAGATTGGTCAAGTAATAATGGGTGCCTCTTTTTGTAAGTAAATTTTGCTTTATATATATCTGTAGGGGGAACACCAAGAACTTTGTCGTGGTTTATTACCATGCATGGTTTATTCTTGTACTCTTTGCGCGCATCAGCTACAAACGGAGTAGAAATGTCGATCTGCTCTGGCAACAGAGGACTACTGGAACAGGTTAGTTAACTATTTTATACATCAAATTATTATTTGCTATCTCTCATTGTGCATCTTAATAAAACCTGACTTGGACCAAAGTTTTTGCAAGCACACACTCACACGCATAATTCACAAGTACATTTTAAATGTAAATGGTAGTAATAAAAGCATGGTACTTTGACCAAAGATTTTTTATTTTTTATTTTTTATTATTTCTTAATTATTTATTATTATTATTATTATTTTTGTCTTTCTAAAAAAAAAAAAAAAAAAAAAAAAAAAAAAAAAATCCATGTGTGAACATGTACGGATCCATTATTATAGGCCTCGTCTTCTTCTCGTTTGTGAAATTTATGCACAACACGTTCAATCGTCTTTTAACATTGACACACACAATATGTGGAGTACGTCTAGTGCACCAAATTCCACATATTATGCCTCTCCATGCATGTCGCTCTATCAACATATCATGCCTGATGTAGTATACTTGTATTTTGAATTTGGCTGTTGGAAATAACTAAATTGTTATGCATGCAACTAACAAATATAGCTGTTGGAATATTTTAGTTCTTCTTTCGTAACAATTGAGAATCTGCATATATAAAAGTCTATTAGTGGATGTCCATACTAGAATTCTAAGGTAATATTTTTATACGTAAACACAATTTTGATTCAGTAGCTAAAATTCTAGTGGAATATCTAGCCAAGTTTCTTTCATTTGCTATCAATAGTTAGCTTCCAGTAGCTAGCATTAGTTGTTTTGAAATTTCTCGTACTCATACATTACTAAAGAAATTATATATCCTACATGACTATTCGGTGAACCTTAATTATTAACATAGTTCTTAAATCGAGCATCTCAAGTGGCGGGGAATTAACTTTGTTCTAAAATTGACTGCAAGCCGACAAGAGATACAAATAAAGATTGGAGACAGACGGTGGATGAAGCTATCTATACCATATGCGTTATGTGTATAGAAGCCGTGAGATTCCCAATCTTGAGTTTTAATTTTGCTACATTCTTGTTGAAACCCAGGTTGGAAAATCGTGATCTGACACCAGGAGAGGATCAACTCATTCACTCATAGAAAAAATATCTTGTTGCGCTGAACGGGATAAATGGACAGGATGGGACGATGGGATGACTGATCACATGACATACTACATCATATTACCCGATGGGTATTATATGAGAATAAAGTGTAAACGACATACCTGTAATTATTTATAGACACGTGATTTAGACCTCAAAATCATTTAAAATTTCAACTCTGGATATATAACCTTCCTCTATATAGCAACTGAACTACTATAGAATTTTTAGTGCAACACCTAAACAAGTATATACTTTTTCTTCTAAAATCACATGCGACCACTACCTTGAGTGTATTCAACAGTGGCAACAAGCAATGTATCAACAAGCTCCTCATCAAGTTCTCATTCTCAATTTTCACTATCAAACTCTTTACAACAATCACAATGGCGCATCTTCAACCTCCCGAGCCTATATAGATGGAAGTAGACGAGCATGGTCATGAGTATTTCCCCTTTGACCATTTAAACACTGAGCTGTACGAACATTACGTTTATTCCCTAATGGTACAGTTCAATATTCGCGAAGGAAACGATCTTCCCGTAAGGTTTCATAAAACTAACAAAACGCGGGATCTTTTCGTATGTTTTCGACCCCATGACTTGTATGGCTGTGTGGTGCATACTAATAACCATTGGGATGACCAATGTATACTCGGTGCAATGAGTAAAGGGGACAATTATGGTATAGGAGAAAGTTATGGCAACATAAAGGTCAGGTATCGAGCGATTGAAGAGGCGGTAAATAAACTTTGTTCTAAAGTTGACTACAAGCCGACAAGAGATACAAATAAAGATTGGAGACAGAGGGTGGGTGAAGCTATCTATACCATATGCGTTATGTGTATAGAAGCTGTGAGATTCCCTGTCGTGAGTTTTAATTTTGCTACATTCTTGTTGAAACCCAGGTTGGAAAACCGTGATCTAACACTAGGAGATGATCAACTCATGCACTTTTGGAAGAAAATATCCCGTTGTGCTGAACGGGATACACGACCTTACAAAAAAAATTAAATTTGAACATCTACTTACCCCAGAAATGGTAAGAAAGGCAGAGACTCATCCACAAACGGCTAGACATTGTCTATTAAACATCATCATCATCATCATCATCATCATCATCATCATCATCATCACAATCATCATCTTCATCATCATCATCATCATCGTCGTTGTCGTCATCATCATAGTGACGTTGACGTTGACGATGACGATGACGACGACGACGATCAATGCTAATGGTAATAGTAATGATAATGATAGATTTTTTTCCTTCACAATGTCTAGCCGTTGCTGGATCAGTCTCTGCTTTTCTTACCATTTTTTGGGTAAGTGGATGTTCAAACTTTTTTTTTTGTAAGGTCGTGTATCCCGTTCAGCGCAACGGGATATTTTCTTCCAAGAGTGTATGAGTTAATCCTCTCCTGGTGTCAGATCACGGTTTTCCAACCTGGGTTTCAACAAGAATGTAGCAAAATTAAAACTCAAGACCGAGAATCTCACAGCTTCTATACACGTAACACATATGGTATAGATAGCTTCACCCACCGTCTGTCTCCACTATTTATTTGTATCTCTTGTCGCCTTGCAGTCAAGTTTAGAACAAAGTTTATTCACTGCCTCTTCAAACGCTTGATACCCAACCTTTATGTTTCCATAATTTTCTCCTATACCACAATTGCCCCCTTTACTCTTTGCACCGAGTATAAATGGGTCATCCCAATGGTTATCGAGTATGCACCACAAAGCCATACAAGTCATGGTGTCGAAAATGTACGAAAGATCCCGCGTTTTGTTAGTGTACTGAAACCTTACGGGAAGATCGTTTCCTTCGCGAATATTAATTGTACCATTAGGGAATAAACGTAATGTTCGTACAGCTTAGTGTTTAAGTGGTCAAAGGGGAAATACTCATGATCATGCTCGTCTACTTCCATCGATATAGGTTCGGGAGGTTGAAGATGCGCCATTGTGATTGTTGTAAAGAGTTTGGTAGTGAAAATTGATGATGAGAACTTGATGAAGAGCTTGTTGATATAGTACACGTAGCTTCCGATGAATACACTTAAGGTGGTGGTTGTATGTGATTTTAGAAAAAAAAAAAAAGTATATACTAGTGTAGTTGTTGCGATAAAGTATAGTGGGTATAGATAAAAATGTTATAGTAGTTCAGTTGCTATATAGAAGAATGTTATATATACAAAATTGACATTTTAAATGATTTTGAGGTCTAAATCATCACGACGTTGACGTTGACGATGACGATCAACGCTAATGGTAATAGTAATGATAACGATAATGAAAGAGTTTCTTTTTTTTTTTTTTTTTTTTTTTTTTTTTTTTTTTTTCTCTAAAGCATAAAACTTGTTTGTTAACTTTATAAATTTATCAAAAAATACGAAAAAAAAAAAAAAAAAAAAAAAAACTCAATATATGATGTATCTTTCTTGAAGAACATCCTTTGTCGTGTATGTTTAAAGAATAGTATGTTTATCCATTTTCTTTATAAATGGAATGACAAATACAAGACATTCAAATGAAAATTTCGTGTATGTTTAGTTAAATTTGTTTTTACTTGCTTCTAATGATCTAATCTAGTAATCTATCCACTGGATTGTTATAATCTAGAGTGGTAACAGTGGTGTATCTTCACCTGCGAGATAGACAAGTTGCACTCAAATTCGCCTAGAAAATTCCATGAGTCTGTCTAAGGCTTTTATGGCATACCGAGACATGAGATTAAAAAAAGCTCAGATGAGCTGGATTCAAAGTGGCTGTCGATACACTTGGGTTCACCAACCACGGTTATCCAGTGGATTTTGAAGGCCTATACCGTAATTACAAATCGGGTTTCTGGACATGAAATATTCAAATGCATGTAAACAAGGCTCTCAATGTAAGTATTTAAAAAGAAATTTAACATATCCGAGACAAAATTTATTCCTAACAATTTCTTCATAACAATTTAACATATCTGAGACACGCAGTTAAACATGTTTGAGTTGAGAATAAAGAAGTCCCCTGACTAACGGATTGATTGATAGTAGGATCAATGATGTTTAGTTTCATTTAGGATCGACATGCCCTAGGTTTGAAGATTCGAAGACCGGCCTTAGCTGCAAAAGCACACGATTTGGTAATACCACCATCCAACCGAATCCAATTTCATTGTTTACCTATTCAATTTCAATGAGTGAATTTGCAAGCTTCCACTAAATACGCGGTAACACTAACTCATGTGCTGAACACATGGTCAGTCACGGACCTCTTAGGTTTTTTTAGAAAGAACAAAAAAACTTCTATAAGTCTATAAAACAATATATAACTTGTGTTGTGGAAGTATATCTTTTTGAAAATATGCGGTCAATATGACAGATTTTGTATTAATAGGTAAAACCTAAAAGTAATTCAGGAGAAGACCCTAAAGGAGGCGATGCTTGTGTGTAGTTTTCCCTTTATTTTGTTCCTTGTATCTAGATCGTACAACATCTTACTTATTATTAACTGTTAGATTTGAATATAAAGCTATTACATATGTGTTGACTGTGGGATGGTAAATTGGGTTTATACAACCTCAAGTTACGATCGAGTTTGTCGTGCTGAAAGCATTAACAACAGTAAGCCCAATATAAACATGAAAAGAAAATTATGTTATCAACTAATAAAATAAACTAGTAACTTTACTATTATATGTCATTACAAATAAATTTTGAATATTAATACCACCAAAATTGATATTGCAAAGGAATACATAATTAAAGTTTAAAGCTTGATAATTTAAAAGATGCCAAATGACAAATTACCTTATATAAAACTTGTCTAAAAAAAGGAAAATAACATTTATATACTCCGTGATTTATATATGTAATAATCTTCCTTTTATCTTGCTAAAAAAAAATCTTCCTTTTACGCGTCAAAGTTGTAGAAGCTCAAACGATGAACTCATATTTTAAAGTTTTACGTATTATTTTTTAGGAATCCTTCTAGGTTTGTTTGACTTATGAGCTAAAGATGGAGAACAGTGAAAAAAGATTGTCTTTCAAATTTCCATTAAAAGTGATTTGGATACTTCACTCATGTAACACTACATCTGTACACGAAATTTTTTTCAGTTACATGAGTAAAAGATTATAAAATAAAAAGATGAACACACAATTGACAATGGCCTACTATTCATGCACACGTGGCATTTTCTTGTAAGTCCACGATAATTTAGAAGGTCTTGGTTATAGTATAGGTAGATAATCAATACTTTAACACACGCACCCAGTAACCCGTAAAAAGAAGATACATGAATCTCAACTATCTTCTTGCTTATCCTTCTACCAACTCTACAGCGTTTGGAATATGTCGAATTCCTATACAGTGTCTAGCCATTGGTGGATGAGTCTCTGTTTTTCTTACCAATTTTAAGGTAATTGGTAGTTAAATATCAAATATCCCGTGAGGTTGTTAAATTCGATAACAACAACATGATATTGACTTCCAAGAGTGTATGAGCTTATCCTCTTCTTCTGTCAGGGAACGATTTTTCGCCTTGGGTTCATCCAGTATGTAAAAAAATCATGAATCAACCACCAGAATCTCACGGATTCTATAAACATAACACATATGCTATAAATATCTTCACTTATTGCTTCTTTTCACTTTTGACTTCATGTATTCGGATAGTCAAGTTTATAGATAAGTAAATTTACCGCTTTTCGAAACATATAATTCCCAACAGTTATCGTACCATAACCTTCACTTATACCACCAAGATTTTCCCCACACCGGGTATAAATGGCTTATCCCAATTTTTATTAACATGCAAACTAAAGCAATATAAGTCATGTCGTTGAAAATGTAAGTAAAGACTCCACTTGCCGTTACTGCTTAAAAACCTTACAAGAAAATCATCTCTAGTGCAATTATTAAAGTGTGTTAGTAGTTAATATATGTTGTGTTCATACACATCGGGGTTTATATGGTCAAATGGGAAAAACTTGGCATGCACGTCTTCTAGCAATAATATAGGTTCTGGAGGTTGAGCAATTTTGATTGTTATAAGAGTTGGGTAGTGAGAAAGTGAGAATGTGCTGATACAAGATGATCACCTTGTACGTATTATGATGGGTCATCTTGTACCTATTGAGATGGCCACCTTGTAACAATCACCACATTCTCACTTTCATACTAACTGCCTCTTATAACAATTACAATGTCTCAACTTCCATAACCTATCTCTTTGGTAGAAGACGTGCATGCTATAAGTTTTTCCCATTTGACCATTTAAACCCCTATGTTTATGAACACAACATATATTTACTACTAAAACACTTTAATTATTAATTGAATATGAGATGATCTTCTGTAAGGTTTCTGAGTAGTAATGGATAGTGGAGTTTTTACTTACATTTTCAACGGCATGACTTATATTGCTTTAGGTTGAATGTTCAATAACAATTGGGATAACCCATTTATACTCGATGTAGGGGCAATCTTGGTGGTATAAGTGTATGTTATGGGAAAATAACTGTTGGGTATTGTATGTTTTTAAACGCGGTGAATTTACTTATTCGTAAACTTGATAATCAAAATACACGAAGTCAAAAGTGTAAAGATGGAGTGAGTGAAGCTATTTATATCATATGCGTTATGTGTATAGAAGCCGTGAGATTCCAGTGGTCGAGTAATGATTTTTTTTTACATACGTGAAGAAACCCAAGGCAGAAAATCGTTCTCTGACAAAAGGAGAGGATAAGCTCATACACTCTTGGAAGTCAATATCATGTGCTGTTATCGGATTGATCTACCTCACGAGGTATTTAATATTGAGCTACCAATTACCTTAAAATTGGTAAGAAAGGCAGACACTCATCCACCAACGGCCAGACACTGTATAGAAATACAACATATTCGAAATGATGCAGAATTGGTAGAAGGATAAGCAATAAGATAGTTGAGATTCATGTATCTTCTTCTTACGGGTTATAAGGTGCGTGTGTTAAAGTATTGATTATCTACCTATACTATAATCGTAAAAGATGTGAATGACATACAACATGTCATGCCTATACTGAACCTAAGAAGTGAATTTAAGCCCAAAATAAAAGCCACTTATAAACTAGGTATTGAAGTGGTTGAATGAATTCCTTATTCTCTTGAAGTGAAAAAAAATGAATGGTTTAATAAGTTGTACATGTCACATGTTAGATGAATAAAATCAAATCAACAAAACATTGAATAGTCTAATTTTGTTTCATGTCTCTCCATCCAATCCTATAAATACCGCAACTCTACTGTCTTATTCTGTATCCTAACACATAAAAACTTGCTTTAGAGTAGAAATAAAAAACACTTCATACTCGTAGGTGCATATGATATGTTTAACCACTAATTCCCGTAATGTATTTATGTTTCTTTACTCCTTATGTAATTCATGACAACCTTGTTAGTTGTTACCTACCCTTATACACGTACAAGTTTGGGATAAATGCTTGTCGTGGTATACATTATTTCCGTGTACCGATCTCTAAAACTGATTATTCATATAATTGTACTCAAGGTAGAGTACTTTATAATTTTGTATCCATCCCACTGGCTCTAACTCCATCTCATTCCAAATTTTCGCATAATCATATCCTCCCTCGTACCAATACTAAACACTGGTTGCCATCTAAATCTATTCAAGATATAGTGATACTCTTATCAAAGTAATCCACACTCCATATTATGAAAATTAAAAGCATCTTAACTTTCCAACGTAATGAAGCCTAACCTTAAATATAACCAACGGCAATTACATTTTAATTCAAACAACTGGTTGATTTAAAATTACTTACAATTTTCCAATCTACTTTCACACACATATCATGCGCTTTAAATGGCACAAAAGCACCAAACCAATGACGACTTATATTAGCAACGCATTCATTTGAACATACACCTAACAATTGCGGATCTAGGTGTCATAACATTGTTATGCATAACTCGTTGGACTCTGTTGAAGAACTCCAATACCTCAGTTGCAAGAAAAATCAAAAGTATCAAATGCAAAAGGAATAAAAATATGTTGATTTCTAATGCATGCTTTCTCGTATTTTGCCACTTTTTATGAAGCTCTTTCTCATATTTTGACACAATTATACCAAAAGAAAAAAAAATACCCAACTGATCTGAGCTACATTTAAATTTCTTGGGTACTACTCCATACGAACATTAACACACTTAAAATTTAACCTAATGAATCAATAAAACAATCACCGTTACAAAACTAACGCGCATTATACTTACGAATCGATTTATCGACCTATATAATGGGACGACATAAGAAAGTTGTTGAATATTAACAAATTAAGTATTTTGGTACTTCAAGACTCAAGAGTGTACGCAGCCTTGAAACTTGTAATAGACTGTTAAACAAATGATGGAAAGGGATATGTTGACCGGGCGGGGTCTATACCCGTAGGCCTGCAAATCCTCCCTAGTGGTGGGGCCCACATGGTACAATTGTCCTTTTTTTTTTTTTTTTTTTTTTACCTGTCCACTTATTTTGTCCAAAATATTCAAGTCCAAAACTAACACAAAAGTGCATAAGTCCGTTTTTTTTGTCCACTCTAATTCCTTTTTTTTGTCCAAAATATTCAAGTCCAAAGCAACAAAAAAGTGCACAACCAGAACCAAGTCCAAAACTGCAAACAGAAACAAACAAACACAAACACAAACTAACACAAAAGTGCACAACTGCAAACACAAACAAACTAACACAAACACAAACTAACACAAACTGCAGGCCCGGTTAATGGTTCTCGTCATCGCCTAAGTCCTTTTTTTTTGTCCAAAATGATTCAATTCCAAACTAACACAAAAGTGCACAACCACAACAAAGTCCAAACTGCAAACACAAACAAACACCACACAAACACAACTGCAGATTCGTAATCGCCTTATAGGCTCAGATTTTACACAACAAATAATTTTACAATACAATACCTAAATATTACAAACTTAAAAAAAAAAATAAAAAAAAAATAATAATAATAATAATAATAATAATAATAATAATAATAATATTAATAAAAACACTCTCTTACACTACAAAAAAAAAAAAAAAAAAAAAAAAAAAAAAAGTACAAATTTGTACCTTTGAAGGTACACCCTCCCCAAATAGGGAGGGTTAGTTTAAAAAAGGGGAGGGTCCGGTCAACAATAATTTATTTGAGAAATATAACTAAGTGAGAAATGCATGTACTATTATGTAAAATCTACAAATGTTGGGGTTTTTAAAAGTGACCATGACAAAACTCATCGTCTTCTTCCTATGTTTCCCGCCTATGCCTCTGATTTCACTATGTTTTTAAAAGTAACTTGGAACTAACCAATGGTAACTAATATTTAGTAGAAAAGTCAAGAGTCTTGCATTTTAAAACACATAATTGATGCTTTAAAGAGTTATTGAAAAACTACATCCAACATCATGACTTGTATGGCATGACTTGTAAGGTTTGAGAATACTAACAAAACGCGGGATCTTTTCATACGTTATCGATGCCATGACTTGTATGGCTTTGTGGTGCATACTAATAACCATTGGGATGACCCATTTATACTTGGTGCAAAGATTAAAAGGGGCAATAGTGGTATAGGAGAAAGTTAGGGCAACATAAAGGTCGAGTATCGAGCGTTTGAAGAGGCGGTGTATAAACTTTGTTCTAAACTTGACTGCAAGCCGACAAGAGATACAAATAAAGAGTGGAGATAGACGATGGATGCAGCTATCTATACCATATTCGTTATGTGTATAGAAACCATGAGATTCCCGGTCTTGAGTTTTAATTTTATTACATTCTTGTTGAAACCCAGGTTGGAAAACCGTGATCTGACATAAGGAGATGATGAACTCATACACTATGGGAAGAAAATATCCCGTTGTGCTGAATGGGATACATGACTTTACAAAAAAGTTAAGTTTGAATATCCACTTACCCCGGAAATGGTAAGAAAGGCAGAGACTCATCCACCAACGGTTAGAATTTAAATAGAATAACAATTATATAAATAAACATCTAGCATCAAGTACACATGCGGAAGTGTAAGATCAATTTAACATATAAATAATTAACCAAATTTAAATAAAGAACGTACCTTTTGATTCTAGCAAGAACAAAAATCAATCTTTATAAACCTTCGTTTGGATGAACCCTAATTAGGGTTTATAGAAAATCCCCAATTAAAGATCAAACAAACCCTAATAAGTTTATGAAAATCGTCTAGAATAAAGTCGATAAAATATCACCACCAAGAATCAAATAGTGTTGATTTCTCTAAGGTTGCATACATTACATGTCAACCAAGAACACTAGGATGCTAGTACTTAATACACGATTAAACATCACAACAACTAGGGTTTGATGTTCATGATTATACACAATCGAAACCCTTAAAAGGTCATACCCACTGATCGTAAAACAAGTTGGAAAAGGGTTAATACATTATCATGCAAATATCCTTTTATGCCTAACATACGTATGCATGTTTTTGCATGAAAAGTCATGCATGGGATTATTAGTCAATGGTCAGTCCATGCTACCGATTAACTAAAGAGAGGAAGTGAAAAAGTATATTTTTCTTTTTGGGTTGTGTATTATGTCATCTAATATTTAGAGTTAATGAGGGTTAATATAGGCTCCAAACTTGCTCTCCAAGTTTGAGTCAAACACCTCCTCAAGTTTCAAGATCCGACACTCAACCCCATCATTTTTTCATGTTCGACCATATAAATATTTCGTGTATTATTATTTAATATAATTAACACATCCAATATATTAATTACATTAAATAAAGTGTTTTCTAAATGTATACGTGTGTACCCCCAATAGGCTCGAGTTCGAAACCGGACATACGTATATAAAATATGTTCACAATCCAACAATTCTTTTGTATTAACCATTAATGTTGGTTCACGCGTAATACACCATTTATACATAAAAGATCTTGAACTACTCTCCATCATGTATAGAAATATAAGATCTAGACCTTTAATTTCTTGATCATAAAAGAGCTGAATATAACCATGTGAAAAGTATTGTGGCCAATACCCGGCTAGAACCAGGTAAGACTCGGCTTTTGTGGCCAAGACCCAGTTAGAAACAGGTAAGACTTGGCTATTTTGGCCAAGACCTAGTTAGAACCAGGTAAGACTCGGCTATTATGGCCAAGACCCAGTTAGAATCAGGTAAGACTCGGCTATTCTAGCCAAGACCCGGTTAGAAACTGGTAAGACTCAGCTATTCTGGCCAAGACCCAGTTAGAACCAGGTAAGAATCGGCTATTCTGGCCAAGACCCACTTAGAATCAGGTAAGACTCGGCTATTCTAGCCAAGACCCAGTTAGAACCAGGTAAGACTGGGCTATTCTAGCCAAGACCCAGTTAGAAACTGGTAAGACTCGGTTATTCTGGCCAAGACCCTGCTAGAACCAGGTAAAGCTCGGCTATTCTAGCCAAGACCCAGTTAGAACCAGGTAAGACTCGACTATTATGGCCAAGACCTAGTTAGAACCAGGTAAGAGTCGGCTATTCTGGCCAAGACCCAGTTAGAATCAGGTAAGACTCAGCTATTCTGGCCAAGACCCAGTTAGAACCAGGTAAGACTCGGCTATTTTGGCCATGACCCAATTAGAACCAGGTAAGACTCGGTAAGACTAGGCTATTCTGGCCAAGAACTGGTTTGAACCAGGTAAGACTCGGCTATTTTGGCCAAGACCCAGTTAGAAACAGGCAAGACTCAGCTATTCTGGCCAAGACCCAGTTAGAACCGGGTAAGACTCGGCTATTCTGGCCAAGACCTAGTTAGAACCAGGTAAGACTCTGCTATTCTGGCCATGACCCAGTTAGAATCAAGTAAGACTCGGCTATTCCGGCCAAGACCCAGTTAGAACCAGGTAAGACTCGGCTATTCTGGCCAAGACCCAGTTAGAACCAGGTAAGACTCGGCTATTCTGGTCAAGGCCCAGTTAGAACCAGGTAAGACTGGGTAAGACTAGGCTATTCTGGCCAAGACCCGGTTAGAACCAGGTAAGACTCGGCTATTTTGGCAAAGACCCAGTTAGAAGTAGGTAAGACTCGGCTAATCTGGCCAAGACCCATTTAGAACCCTTACCAAGACCGTTCCCAATCGGCAACCCCGAGAGGATTTTCAAGATCTACCTAAGTAGATCAACGATTGGGTGAATCGCTGGAGATCACTCCAAGACTGTAGACCATTTGTAACCGCCACGACCACTAAGCGTAATCCATAAGGAATTACCTAAGTGACCTACTTTCAGGGCTGTTTGATGTTGACCATGTCAGGAATTTCCATTCAATCACTAGGAACTACATTAGTAGAATCCCTCATAAATGTTCTGGCAGATTGCTAAGATCTGCTTAGGACTCATAAGTATACAACTGGTGTCCTTAATGTTGAATAACCAGTGTAGAAGCAACACGTGTTCCTATGAGATCTTTTGATGTGTCTCGTGGCTCTAGACTCGATATATGCAATATTTGGTAGTTGGAGACTGGAGTGGTGTCTCCTGTTTCAATATCAACATGACTCGTAATGAGCAGTCAATAGATTATGCAGGGTTTCCCGTGAGAATGAAACAAGCTCTTTTGAGAGAACTTGAGTGGTTAGAAGGTTTAGTGTCGTGCGTCACTGGGTCCATGACATCTTGTCTTCAATACCGGTGTTACCTTAGTAACCACCAGTAGCATATGAATTGAACCCGGTTTCTACCCTATGGTTAAATAATTGAAGGGTTATTTCTTTTCACCCTTTCTCATTTCATTTCTTTTTAATTCTTCAACCCCTTCTTTCTCCTTTCTCATATTACTCCGTTTTTCATAATCATACCTACGGACTTTCTAATACTATCTATTTGGTATTGTCCATGGGTAGATCCCTCCTGCTCTGGCGGATCATAGGACGGTTTTCCTAACCTTAGCCACCTTATAACTTTATGACTATCCTATGTTGCCATTCACCAAATTATTGAAAATTCTGTCAACGTGTTTATGATAAAGAAACACATTTTGTTCACATACATGTTGAGAGTTTTATCATTTTCAAATGCTCCCCCTTAACATGTGCTCATGAGTTTTGATAAGAAAATTTTCGTATGTTGGGAAGAGTTCACACCTTTTGAATTGATCCACTCTTAGTGACCACGACCGATTCGAGACACGTTTACATCACTAGTTAGACTAGCTTGAAATTATTACCCGGCCTGGTCAAGACCACTGAGAGTTTCTCGAAACGGTACACTCTACTGAGACAATTCCTCTTCGAGATACGTTTACATCACTGGTTAGACCAGCTTGAAGTTATTACCCAGCCAGGACAAGTCCTTTCGATTGAAGACATACTTCACCCGATAATACCCCTAGCCCCGACCATGGTAGGTGGGGTTAGTTTTGAAATAACCCCATCTAAGTAAATGGGGTTACTTTTGAACTAACCCCATCTAAGTATGTGGGGTTACTTTTGAAATAACCCCACCTATCCATGGTCGGGGCTAGGCGTGTTATCGGGTCGGGTTATCAGGTTAACGGGTGTTGTTGGGTCATGTCAATTCAGGTTTTGCTTAAAAAATACTAACCCTCAACCCGACCCGATAAGGAATCGGGTTATCGGGTTGGAATCGGGTCGGATTGTCGGGTTTGCTTTTAATTGCAAGTTACTTAGAAGAGGTGGATTTGGAAAGGTATACAAAGGTACCATCTTTAATGGATCTGCAACTGTTGTTTCTGCGATTAAAAAAGTGTAGAACTCATACGATACCTTCGCTTAAACTTCTCTTCCGGATACTTAGGTGGAGTGTCACTTTCGTTAAAATAGTCGTCGATTAAACATAATTCCGCCTCTTCTCGTTCACGTGGTATGTATTGCCTCCTCCTATTAATACCCGATTCCAATTAATGCAATTAGTATTTGTTTTAATTGATGAAATAGAAAGTATTGTATCTTTAAGAAAATATTATTGTACAATATATGTGAACTGTAATGTATCCAGAAAGAAAATCCTTTGGTTAGCTCAAAGCAAATATATACAAACTTTAATTTGTTTCAAATAGATTTATAGTACTCTTAACAAATGTTAGGTATAAGTTTTATGTTTGATTGTTACTAAAGATAATAATAGCGTTGTTATATACAATGTTGCAAAAATCGTGAATCGGTCCTGAGGGGGTCAAGGGCCGTGTAGCGATTTTTGGCCGATTAATCGCCGATTCCAAGGTCCAAGGCCAATTAACCGGCCGATTACCTTGTAATTCGCTCCAAGGTCCAAGGCCGTTCAGCTTGTAATCGCCGACAAGGCCGATTTTTGCAACACTGGTTATATATGTTATGGATATAGTAACAACTCGTTAAGTGTTTTCAACATATATGATATACATGTTTAACACATACTTTTATGTATGGGAGGTGATTGGCACATTTTCAAATTTTATTGGGACACTCAATTGTACAAATAGTTAAAGCAAACTATATCTAATGTACAACTATCGGTTTCACACAGTGGAGTGTCCCGATAAATTTTAAGAGTGTGCGAATCATTTCCCTTTATGTATTACCCTAACTTTATGTGATCAAATAAAAGGTTATAAAAAAACAAAAGAGAAGGAGGGGGGGGGGGGGGGCAACTATACCTGGTCAACAGAGTAGGGAGGGAAGAATTAGTGAGAGATGAATCACCCAATGAAAGACTGACACGTCACCATAGGAACAGTGTACGAGGTTTATTAGGGCTTTTAGGGTGTTGGGTACGGAGGGAGTAAAACCATACTTCAAACACTGATCACTCTTCTGATTTTTAATGAATCATTGTCTTTTGATTTTTTCATTGTTCCCATATATTTCTCTTTTGTTTCAATTAGTTAATACAATGTTTTATTAAACAGCAACTATAAGCTCGATCAAGATTAAGTTTTAAAAACTTGTCGTATCGTTTATTTATGACGAGTTAGTTATTTAATCATTCGTGTAAGGGCATTGTGAATAATATGTCGAAATTGCTCAACACATTTACTGTATTTGTTGAAAATCTGGTATGCAACTGTAACGTATAACAACGCTATTATTATCTTTAGTAACAATCAAACTTAAAACTTATACAAAATCGAAAGGTAATCATTCTTTGTTTTTTGTTGCTTCATATTTAGAAAGATGTGTCTAGAATGTTTGGATATGTTTAATGTTTATTACAGAAATTTGAGGATGATTACAGATGTCTACAAAGGTTTTCCTTTAAAACAAGGTTTGTCAACCCTTTTCAAGTTTATTTTATACTCCGTATTTGTATAAGTAAGATTTAACAAAATTCGCTAAAACCATGCATGCCCTCAGAAAATGCACTACTAGAAAAAATGTCATTAGCAACAATTATTTTAACAACTATAGAAAAATCGTTGCTAAATTTTGCATTTAGCATCTAACTTTAGCAACAAAATTGTTAACAAAGTTGCTATTTTTTTTAGCAAAAAAAAAAGTTAATTGGTATTTTTACAAATGAGCATAAATATTTATGGCTAATTTAGCAACGAGTAAGCAAATTTTGTTGCAATCTAAAATTAGCACCGATCGAATTAGCAACTAACACCAATTGATATTAATTTGACCGGTGCTAATTTGAGAATGCAATGAAATTGCTTTAATCGTTGCTAAATTAGCAACAAATATTTATGGTCATTTGTAGAAATACCAACTAAGCTTTTTGTTGCTAAAAAGATTGCAACTTTATTAACAATTTCGTTGCTAAATACATAATTTGGCAATGATTTCTCTACTATTGTTAAAATAATTGTTGCTAATGGCATTTTTTCTAGTATTGATGCATTCTTCGAATTAAAATAACATGCAAAAAACTTTTGCCAAAATTAAGGATTTTACAGACTAAGAAAATTTATTAGAGTCTCGGCTCTCGGCATACCTACATATAATGCATTATGGGAAGTGAACGATTGAACTCTTAAGCATATTGGCCACTGAGTAAAAACTGTAACTAGCATTGTTACAAGTTCCTCGGCTTCCACTATAATTCCTTTTAGTAAAAACTGTAACTAGCATGGTTTACTCCCTCCATACCCAACACCCTAAAAACCCTAATAGACCTCGTACACTGTTCCTATGGTGACGTGTCAGTCTTTCATTGGGTGACTGATCTCTCATTAATTCTGACCATGTATTGTTTCTTCAGTCTGCAGCCTTCCTGCACCCTAGCTACCCCTCTCTTCTCTTTTGTTTTTTATAAGTTTTATTTCATCACATAAAGTTAGGGTAATACATCATAATAATATGTGTTAAACATGAATATCGATCATATATGTTAAAAACAGTTAACGAGTTATACCATGCATTGATATTACTTTGTACAGAATATTGTACTATATCGATAACATATGGTAAACTATACATGGCAAGTGGCAACTACATTCATGTTGTGAAAAGTATTATTGATTGTTTACAAATAGCCTTCTATGATGCCATGATGGTAAGTGCATTTTTACATTGTTTTATCTTTCCGTAAAACGTTGGAACGTGCTGAATTTTGGGAAATTTGGTACTAAGTGCATATATTGTTTATTTTTACATTGTTTTATCTATACATTGTTTGTGTGAGATCTGAGTCCTGAGCATTATATATTGTATGTGGAAAATCACATATAAGAGGTTTGTTTATCTTAGAGATAAAAATAGTAGGTAATTAAAACAAGTCCTAGGACTTGTTTTTTCGAACGCCAAATAACTATATATGTATACACTAGCAAAAAGTTAGAATATATAATATCTAAACTGATTAAGACTCAATCAGTTAAAAGACATGTCTTATTATAACTAAGTTTGTATGCAAACACTTGTGATCATTCAAATTGTATATTATATGCAAAACTTACAGCTACTAAACCACACCAATCCTTGTGTTGTGTTGTAATGCAGGCATGCAGCTGGTGTAGCCGAGTAGGTCTATGTCCAATTGGTTTCTTTTGGTAATTTTACTTTGCTATTCGTCTGAAATGAGTTTGATGTAAGCAAGAAAAGTTTCAGAAGAGACCAAAATTTTGAACTTGTTGTTAGAACAATTTTGAGATGGTCGGGGAACAGTCCATAAACAGTCATGTAAATACCGGTTAGGCCATGTATGTTAGAGCAACAAACACCGGACTTCTTCGGATCGATAAACTGAAGCGTGACACTTATGCGAGTAACAACTTTATTGCAAAGCATGTAAGTTTCGTATGTCTTAATTTCCTACTTGTTTATGTTACTCCTTAAAACTCAATTTCTTAAAACTTAACTCTCTAAAAACTTGCTAATAGATCAGTAGAAAACTCTACAGGAAAGTACAAGTACAACTTAACCTTTTACTGTTCATTTCTACTCTACAGGAAAGTACAAGTACAACTAAACATTTTACTGTTCATCCCACAAGTACAACTTAACCCTTCACTTTTTTTTATCACTTCAAGACAAAAGGCAATTCACTCAACCCCTTTAATACCCGGTTTACTAATCATCTTGTAAAAAACACACAAGTTTTCAGTAGGGATTTCACTTAGCACAATTAATTCTTGTCGACCTAGCTATATGTGAAAACAAGATACTTTATGCTATATTTGTTTATTGATAAAGACATAAACTTGGCTTTTAAAAAGTACTCCATCCGTCCTATAATTATAGTTCACTGTTGACTTTTTAAGTCTTCGTTTTGCAACTTTGACTCTGCATATTTTTATTTGTGCTATATAATATTTGATAAAAATTATACAAATAGAAAATACTTTTAAAACTCAATCTATTCATATATTTTGTATCAAGTAATATATAACACAAATAAAAAAATTTAAGATCAAAGTGAAAACTAAAGACTTCAAAAGTTAACAGTGGAATATAATTATGGGACGGATGTAGTAACAAATAGAACGAGCCATATTTAACAAGCCCAACTTAGCTAAGAGAAACTAAATCAGTTGACAACATAGAAGAATTACCGTGTACCCCATTCAAACCCAACTTAGCCAAGAGACTTTTTTTGGGTAAAAGGTCAACGACCCGGTAAATATATTACTCCAAAAAACGTTTAAGTACAACGGATATGGGTGAATCCCATATCTCAGCCCGTTACATAGGCGAAAAGCTTACATAACAAGATACTTCCTATTTTCAAAACAAGAAAACAAACCATTACTCACATGATAGTAGTGACTCTGACAAAAGATAAACTACTTCCTACGACCTTGGAGATTAAAACCATAAATGGCATTAAGAGCATCCAATTCCCCTGGAAGATCATAAATTTGCTTCGAATAATCATCATAGTCATACTCATTTTCACGCTCATGACCACCACCAAAAAGATTTGCTGATTCATCGAACGTGTTAAGAACCTCATCCTCCTCACTATCAGAAACCACAACCTCACCCACCTTAGAAAATGGGTTAGCCCTCTTAGTGATAGAGGTAGACGGAATATGATGACCAGCATCATCCACAAGAATAGCTTTCCCATCGATCAGTAGCTTTTCAAGCTTACTAATTTTCTCAACAATAGGAGTAGAACCAACTTCCATTGTTCCCATAGAATCACTCACAAACGGTTGTTGCATATCACTCACAAGAGGGACTTGTGATGTAGTACCAGCCTTAACCGACTCATCCTTATTAACTTCCATTGTACTGCCAGCATCCACATCCATGTTAGTAACAACCTTAGGAATACCAAAACCATCTGTATCATCCATATTAAGAGCGTCAAACTGATTAGAAGTAGTGATCTTGGTTCCACTCGTACTAGCCACATCAGAAGTCTTATTCTTAGTTCCATCCACCTTCTTTGGTTCAGGAGAGTTCTTTTTGGGTTGGTAATGAAATTGCTTACCCACAACAGGTTTAGTAAAGCCTCCTTTACCCTGATTTGTAGAACCACCTTGTTTACCTTTCTTTTTGTTATTGACAGCCGTGAAACCATCATTAACCGGCTTAGTAGGTTGAACTGGATGAACAACAACTTTCGGACAATCAAGAAGAGTATGACCAAAAACCTTACACTTATTACAACGCGGTGGTTTCCACTCGTATTCAACCCGAATCTTCTCAATAGTCGAACCCGTACCATCAAGTAAAGGTATCTCAACAGTAATGCTATCCCTAAGCACCTCATCCGACTTTACTTCAATCATGCATCTAGCAAAGCTACTACGGCCCCACGAATCCTTGCACATTTGGCTGGTAAAAGCATCTAACCTTTTGGGCGTCCCAATCAAAGTAGCAAGAAGACTAAGCCCGTCATCTGAAAACATAGCTAAAGGAACATCATGGAATTTAACCCACACCGGGATGTTAGTTAAATCCTCTTTAAGCAAGTTAGTGTTCAATGTCCATGGTTTAAGAATAATAGGAACATTACGAATCAACCAAGGACCATTATCAAGAACATCATCGACACCTTTCTTCGAGTAAAACTTGAAAAAAAAGAACCCCTTAGCATTCATCATAACCTTTTGTAAACCATACTTAGACCACGCATTGCGAACATAATAATCAACAACAGGGAAAGCAAGACGTTGACCAAGGAAGTATCCGTAGAGAGTATTCTCAAACCTCATGTTCACCTCTTCCACTACTTTCAACGGGACCGAAAGGTCAACATTATCCTTGTTTTTGCTGCATTTTAACCTCCGAAAATTAGACATGTGTTTCTGGGATTCATTAGAAGCAACACCCGCGTAAGAAACCGACTTAACTCCATTACCACTAGTAGTATCAATCTTGGGTGCATTAGGATCAGAAGTAATACTCTGATTCATATGCAGCCCAAGACCACTCTAATTGTTCAACTCAGAAGATGAAGCCATATTAGCAATATCACTGTTAATTTTATTCATTGCTTCATCAAACTTTTTATGTGCATTAGCAATTAATTGCTCCACATTTGGCTGTTTTGAAACATGAGATGACGAATCATGCTCCAAATCATCCAAAACAACCTGATCGTTACCCTCGTTCACGTTATCAGCCCCATCATCAACATCAACCATTGGAACACTAACATCCTTCTTACCAAGCTTAGGACTCAGAAAACCCCTTTCCATCTCTCCCTTAATCGATATCACAACAATAAAAAAACTCCTTAACACAACCAGATCGCAGCAAAGACTACAAAAAAGAACATGCCAAGCCAAGGCTAAACGAATTAAAACCCTAGTATAAAAACTAGGGTTTCGACGCCAACAAGATAACCAGCCTAAACTATAATGAAGTAATGATGATGACAGTACGGTTTAATGATGATAGATAAGCAAATAAACAGCAAAATCAAACCGACTAAATACCCTAAAATAGCGAATATAAAAAAGAACCCTAACAATAAACCGATCGACTATAAACCTAACCAGATACGATGATAAGGAGAGGCTTAGGATCGATCAGAAATCAATAGGAATGATTTAGGGTTGTTTGGGAATCGTGAATCACCAAAGTCGCCAAAGGGTTTGGGAGAGTAGTCGCTCTTTTGTATTTTTTTATATTTTTCCTTAGCCAAGAGACTTTGTAAAGTCTGTAAATAAGTTGGTGACAAAGATGAGGAAGACGTACTATTAATGGTAGGGGTACGAGTTGACAACGTAGAAGAATTACCGTGTACCCCGTTTTGAAGAAGTTTGTAATAGTCACCAAATCGACAAGCACTCTTGTTAAAGTTAAAGCAAGGGTTGATACCATGTAGGTTAATGAAGTGTTTCGTGTCTATTATGATTGAAATATCGATGCATAAATAGATTACAAATGACCTAGCACCCTAGGATAATCGGGCCTACTACACTAATAACAATCGGGCTTAGCCCATAACAAATATACAACTAAGTCGAGTCGGGTTGGATAGAGTCACACTGAATGAGGTCGAATAGAGTCGTGTCAAGGCCGATTTAACACTACTTCACTAATAAAGCACGACACTCTTTATCTTGTCTATAGTTTAATAAAAGTAGTGCAAACACGTATCTACGAATCCTTGCAACTCAAATTTATTACATTTTTTTGGGTAAAAGGTCAACGACCCGGTAAATATATTACTCCACAAAACGTTTAAGTACAACGGATATGAGTGAATCCCATATCTCTGCCCATTACATAGGCGAAAAGCTTATATAACAAGATACTTCCTATTTTCTAGACAAGTAAACAAAACCACTACCACATAATATTGAAAAACTCGGACAAAAATATAAACTATTTCCTACGACCTTGGAGATTAAAGCCATAAATGGCATTAAGAGCATCCAATTCCCCTGGAAGATCATAAATTTGCTTCGAGTAGTCATCATAGTCATCAAACTCATCTTCACGCTCAAGACCTCCACCAAAAAGATTAGCAGATTCGTCGAACGTGTTAAGAACCTCTTCCTCATCACTATCAGTAACCACAACATCAACCACCTTGGAAAATGGGTTAGCCCTCTTAGTGACAGAGGCAGACGGAACAGGATGACCTTCATTATCAACAAGAGTAGCTTTTCCATCAATAAGTAGCTTTTCAAGCTTACTAATCTTCTCAACTATTGGAGTAGAACCAACTTCCATAGTTTCCATTGAATCACTCACAATCGGTTCTTGCGATGTAGTACCAATCTTAACCGACTCATCCTCATTAACTTCCATTGTATGGCCAGAATCCACATCCATGTTGGTGTCAGCAGTAGGGATACCAAACGCATCCGTATCATCCATATTAAGAGCATCAAATTGGTTAGATGTAGAAATCTTCGTACCACTAGAACTAGCCACATAAATCGTCTTCTTAGTGCTACCAGCAGTCTTATTCGTCTTCTTAGGTTCAGGAGGAGCCTTTTTTGGTTGATATTGAAACTGCTTACCCACAACAGGTTTAGTAAACCCCCTTGACCCGGAATTGAAGGACCACCTTGCTTTCCTTTCTTCTTGTGATTGACAGTCTTGAAACTATCATTAACAGGCTTAGTAGACTGAACATGAGGAATAACAACTGTAGGACAAATTTATTACATTAAGTGTTAAACGATTTGTAATAGAAATTTTTTTGAACTAAACAAAACACACCAACAAAAGAATTCTTAATTCATATAGGAAATAGACAAATAGCGTATGTAAAAAGGAGATACGTTTCAAAAAAAATAATTGAGAAACTACAAAAGTTCAACAAAGTTAAACACATCTTGTCCACACTAAAGCTTAAGACTAGAAACCACACCTAGAATTTATTTAATGTAAAAAGAAAAGGCCGACGGCACTAGAATTTATGGTGCCAACGGTTACGGTCAAAATGTTGTGCTGTGAGATTTCTAGTGCCGTAGAGATTTTTGCTGACGTGGCAGCACTTTTTGTACCACGGCTTGAAGCCATGGCACGACGATACCTGATGCTCTAAGAGCACTGGGTGCAATGGATTTCATGGCTCGCCAGTCCAACGTGGACTCCTTGCCACACCTCACCACCACATTGACCTCCCTCCTCATCCTTCGCCCGTCCAAGCCTCCTCGTCTGCATGACGAGGGTGGGTTTCGTCCTTTTTGTCAGTAATTTTTTTTCCTTCTTTTGTAATGTTTTTATATTTAATTTAGTGTGTGATAGGACACAAATGAGTAAGTTGCGGTTAGTTGTGAGTGAGGAGCGGTCAGTTGTGGAAGTTTGTTAAAGTGATATGGCATACCGTGGACCTCAAAATGCTCGAAGGCTAGAAACCACACCCACCTGCCAACAATATTTTATTACCACCACTTCATGAAACTTGTATACTCTGTGTCGGTGAGTTTAAAAAGGAGATATAAATGACAAAAGGATTTCTTTATATTGAAACATAGGGTTGGTAGCCTATTAATGCAAGCTCGGGTATATGTGATTTAGAGCACAAGGTGTAATCTCCCCGTTCTTGCTCGCCGTCCTACTTGGCAATCTCAACGAGCCGTTGCTCGCCTCCACACCATAAGAGGGTCGCCGTTCCTCTTCGTTGGAGAACTCCCCGTGGCCACGGCGAAGGTGAAAAAGTAAATGTGGCAGGCTTTTGTGATTTTTAAACGTTGTATAACGTTTAAATTAAAACGTTTGTCCTTTTTTTTTTTTTTTTTTTTTTTTTTTTTTTTTAACCTCCTAAAACCATTACATACATGATAAACGCACACACTCAAGGCTTCAACTATGTCTCATCGAGCATGTTTGGCAACAACAACAATGGGAAGAAATTTAACGAAATAGTAATAATTAGGTTCGTTTTTTAGTGTCGTATGTGTTGTATTTTTTATTTCCGTATTGTATTTTTTTTCCGTATTGTAACTTTTTTATTTGATGAAATAAAATTAGTATGTTTTGTTATTTTTTAGTATTTGTGAAATTAATTTAATTTATTTAATGAAATGAATAAAAAAATAAATGTGTAAGAGGTAGGGCCCTAATGGGGAAGTTGAGGTTTGTTGTTTGGTGAGGGGGGGTTTGTTGTGGTTAGTTGAAGTTGAGGTGTTTGGTGATGTGGCATGGGTGGGACACAAATGGGGAGGCAAGCCTCCCCATCTACACCTTGTGCTCTTATGAAATGAATTTGGTGGAGTCATTTACATTCGTCAGATTGTTTTATCTCTTCGTTTAAATCTCAATGCTTAGACAAGAGTTAATCTTCATCAAACTTATATACTCCACGTGAGCATCACATCACCATTCAACTTACTATCAAACACACTATCAAATAGATGTAATGATAGCTAGCAAACCAGACACATAAAAATACTCCACTTTATAAAAATGGGGCAAGTTGTTTGGACCCTCCCATAGGGAGGGTTTCCAATCATTGCATGCTTCATCGGGTTGTACGGTATGCATCACATGTTTTACGGTTTGACCAAACTCTCCCTGATGTGACAACATAAGAAAAGTTTGTATAACACAACCCTATAAAAATATACCTCACAAACACACACTAACAACAAAGAGTGCACCACTAAACAATTCAAATTCCAATACTAGAGGATTTGTTCCAAAAGATTTTTGTACCTCATGTCTTAATGAGCATAAATATTAAACAACCCAACCAAACCATCTTTACCTGTCCATTTCCCTACAACCACAAGGATACCTCATCTCCCACACTCAATTTTATCAACTTTAGAATATGAAAACTAATTAAGTTCTCATCTACTTAGTTCATTTTTGTTTCATGAAGCCTACTATTAATCAATGGCATTTCAATATCAACAAGCTAGCTCTAACATTAAATAGAAATCTTCAGTAAGGTAGTACAATAACTATCCCAGTATCCCACACTCAACTTTATCAAAAACCACATAGGAACATTAAATGTAAACATCAAACTCCCCATCCACCTCCATATTCAAAAATAAAACCTGACTTTACGAAATGCACATTAATGTTCACCAAAGGGCATTACCATAAATCTCTTTAAAGCTCACCAAGTATGCCAAGTTCTTGTGGTGAAGATCATACATTGTTTCTGCTTCTATTCTTTGACGCACAAAAAAAAAAGTTCTTGTTGTTGGAATATGTTGTATCGGAATATAAAGGTAAAATTTACTCATTTTAGTTTCATATCTCCTTTTAATATTATCGTCTTCAAAGTCTTACGTTGCATTTAAAATATTACTACATCAGAAGTATTAAAAGATTCATGAATTGTTCTTGATATATGTTGTGTGTGTGAAATATGACTGTAATGTGTAAAGTGTTACATCTTTAATAGATCCGGTACGTTGGACTTATATACTTTTTTTTTTTTTTTTTTTTTTTTTTTTTTTCATCTGCATGCATGCTTCACGAGATTGTATTACGTGCTGATCTAAATTTTCTTGCAAAATCATAAGTTTAGTTTTTTGATAGTTTATTTTCTTTGATTTCAAAGAACTTGATTTATGAAGGGGGGGGGGGGGGGGGGGGGGGGGGGGGAAAGTGGCTCTCAAGTATTTACAGAAGTGGTTCAAGTATATTAGAAAAGTGATTTGATTTCTGTAAATACATATCTTCTGTGCTTAATGTTGTTGCTGTATTGATTTTATTATTTTGTTTTGATATGCAGATTTCGAAGAGCTACAACAAATTAACGACTTAATAAGATGCCGCGCCACTGCCAAACAAGATCAACATGAACAGGAACGGGAACCTCCTCTGGTTAGTTGTCTTCATTTGTTTATCTTTAAACTTATTTGTTGTTGTTGTTGTTGTTGTTGTTCTTGTATTGATTTTATAGTTATAATGCCAGCGCACGCGCGAGTTTTTTTTAAAATTTTTTGTATCATATATTTTTATTTATTAAAAAACAAATAATTTAATCTTTGTTTTGTTTGATTTATGATTTTTAATTATAATTTTTTATTATTAAAGATAATTATTTAAAAATTTTAATCCTATTATTAGTTGCATCTTATCTATATTTTTTGTATTTATCTTCTACTTATGTTAGGGATAAATATAAAATGTTACCTAATAAGAAAATAATTTTTTTTTTTTAAATAATATTATTACTAAATAAGGTATGGTTTAGTTTTTTTAAAATGCAAAAGTCTCCACTTGAGGTTTTGTTTTATTATATAAAAGATTATTTTGTTTGACAAAAATGCAGAAATGGAAGATTTAAACCGACCAAGAACAACAACAGGAACCGGAACTTCCTCTGGTTAGTCGTGTAAGTCAACTCTTTATGTGAATTTTTGTCATCTTTATTTTTCTATAAACCTAGCTATTTGTTGTTGTTAAGATTTTATTTTGTTTGATAAAATGCAGAAATGGAACGATATGTATTTACAGAAAAGTGGTTCAAGTATATTATAAGCAAGTAGCTATTTGTTGTGAATTCACTTGTCATCTTTATTTTTTTGTAAGTAAATTTTGCTTTATATATATCTGTAGGGGGAACACCAAGAACTTTGTCGTGGTTTATTACCATGCATGGTTTATTCTTGTACTCTTTGCATCAGCTACAGACGGTGTAGAAATGTCGATCTGCTCTGGCAACAGAGGACTACAGGAACAGGTTAGTTAACTATTTTATACATCAAATTATTATTTGCTATCTCTCATTGTGCATCTTAATAAAACCTGACTTGGACCAAAGATTTTGCAAGCACACACTCACACGCATAATTCACAAGTACATTTTAAATGTAAATGGTAGTAATAAAAGCATGGTACTTTGACCAAAGATTTTTTATTTTTATTTTTTATTATTTTTTAATTATTTATTATTATTTTTCTCTTTCTAAAAAAAAAAAAAAAAAAAAAAAATCCATATGTGAACAGGTACGGATCCATTAGTATAGGCCTTGTCTTCTTCTCGTTTGTGAAATTTATGCACAACACGTTCAATCGTCTTTTAACATTGACACACACAATATGTGGAGTACGTCTAGTGCACCAAATTCCACATATTATGCCTCTCCATGCATGTCGCTCTATCAACATATAATGCCTGATGTAGTATACTTGTATTTTGAATTTGGCTGTTGGAAATAACTAAATTGTTATGCATGCAACTAACAAATATAGCTGTTGGAATATTTTAGTTCTTCTTTCCTAACAATTGAGAATCTGCATAAATAAAAGTCTATTAGTGGATGTCCATACTAGAATTCTAAGGTAATATTTTTATACGTAAACACAATTTTGATTCAGTAGCTAAAATTCTAGTGGAATATCTAGCCAAGTTTCTTTCATTTGCTATCAATAGTTAGCTTCCAGTAGCTAGCATTAGTTGTTTTGAAATTTCTCGTACTCATACATTACTAAAGAAATTATATATCCTACATGACTATTCGGTGAACCTTAATTATTAACATAGTTCTTAAATCGAGCATCTCAAGTGGCGGGGAATTAACTTTGTTCTAAAATTGACTGCAAGCCGACAAGAGATATAAATAAAGATTGGAGACAAACGGTGGATGAAGCTATCTATACCATATGCGTTATGTGTATAGAAGTTGTGAGATTCCCGATCTTTAGTTTTAATTTTGCTACATTCTTGTTGAAACCCAGGTTGGAAAATCGTGATCTGACACCAGGAGAGGATCAACTCATACGCTCTTAGAAAAAAATATCTCGTTGCGCTGAACGGGATAAATGGACAGGATGGGTCGATGGGATGACTGATCACATGACATACTGCATCATATTACCCGATGGGTATTATATGAGAATAAAGTGTAAATGACAGACCTGTAATTATTTATAGACACGTGATTTAGACCTCAAAATCATTTAAAATTTCAACTCTAGACATATAACCTTCCTCTATATAGCAAATGAACTACTATAGAATTTTTATCTATACCAACTATACTTTAGTGCAACACCTAAACATGTATATACTTTTTCTTCTAAAATCACATACGACCACCACCTTGAGTGTATTCAATAGTGGCAACAAGCAATATATCAACAAGCTCCTCATCAAGTTTTCATTCTCAATTTTCACTACCAAACTCTTTACAACAATCACAATGGCGCATCTTCAACCTCCCAAACCTATATAGATGGAAGTAGACGAGCATGGTCATGAGTATTTCCCCTTTGACCATTTAAACACTGAGCTGTACGAACATTACATTTATTCCCTAATGGTACAGTTCAATATTCGCGAAGGAAACAATCTTCCCGTAAGGTTTCATAAAACTAACAAAATGCAGGATCTTTTCGTATGTTTTCGACCCCATGACTTGTATGGCTGTGTGGTGCATACTAATAACTATTGGGATGACCAATGTATACTCGGTGCAATGAGTAAAGGGGGCAATTATGGTATAGGAGAAAGTTATGGCAACATAAAGGTCAGGTATCGAGCGATTGAAGAGGCGGTGAATAAACTTTGTTCTAAACTTGACTGCAAGCAGACAAGAGATACAAATAAAGATTGGAGACAGAGGGTGGGTGAAGCTATCTATACCATATGCGTTATGTGTATAGAAGCTGTGAGATTCCCGGTCTTGATTTTTAATTTTGCTACATTCTTGTTGAAACCTAGGTTGGAAAACCGTGATCTAACACTAGGAGATGATCAACTCATACACTTTTGGAAGAAAATATCCCGTTGTGCTAAACGGGATACGACCTTACAAAAAAAATTAAATTTGAACATCCACTTACCCCAAAAATGGTAAGAAAGGCAGAGACTCATCCACCAACAGCTAGACATTGTCTATTAAACATCATCATCATCATCCTCATCATCATCATCATCACCATCATCATCATCGTCGTCGTCGTCGTCATCATCATAGTGACGTTGACGTTGACGATGACGATGATGACGACGACGACGACGACGATGACGATCAATGCTAATGGTAATAGTAATGATAATGATAGATTTTTTTCCTTCACAATGTCTAGCCGTTGCTGGATCAGTCTCTGCTTTTCTTACCATTTTTTGGGTAAGTGGATGTTCAAACTTAATTTTTTTGTAAGGTCGTGTATCCCGTTCAGCGCAACGGGATATTTTCTTCCAAGAGTGTATGAGTTGATCCTCTCCTGGTGTCAGATCACGGTTTTCCAACCTGGGTTTCAACAAGAATGTAGCAAAATTAAAACTCAAGATCGAGAATCTCACAGCTTCTATACACGTAACGCATATGGTATAGATAGCTTCACCCACCGTCTGTCTCCACTATTTATTTGTATCTCTTGTCGGCTTGCAGTCAAGTTTAGAACAAAGTTTATTCACCGCTTCTTTAAACGCTCGATACCCGACCTTTATGTTTCCATAACTTTCTCCTATACCACAATTGCCCCCTTTACTCTTTGCACCGAGTATAAATGGGTCATCCCAATGGTTATCGAGTATGCACCACAAAGCCATACAAGTCATGGTGTCGAAAATGTACGAAAAGATCTCGCGTTTTGTTAATGTTCTGAAACCTTACGAGAAGATCGTTTCCTTCGCGAATATTAATTGTACCATTAGGGAATAAACGTAATGTTCGTACAGCTTAGTGTTTAAGTGGTCAAAGGGGAAATACTCATGATCATGCTCGTCTACTTCCATCGATATAGGTTCGGGAGGTTGAAGATGCGCCATTGTGATTGTTGTAAAGAGTTTGGTAGTGAAAATTGAGAATGAGAACTTGATGAAGAGCTTGTTGATATAGTACGCGTAGCTTCTGTTGAATACACTTAAGGTGGTGGTTGTATGTGATTTTAGAAAAAAAAAGTATATACTTGTGTAGTTGTTGCGATAAAGTATAGTGGGTATAGATAAAAATGTTATAGTAGTTCAGTTGCTACATAGAAGAATGTTATATATACAAAATTGATATTTTAAATGATTTTGAGGTCTAAATCATGAGTCTTTTAATAATTACAGGGATGTCGTTTACACTTTTATTCTCATGTAATACCTATAAGGTAATATGATGTAGTATGTCATGTGGTCAGTCATCCCATCGACCCATCCTGTCCATTTATTCTCATGTAGTACCAATCGGGTAATATGAGGTAGTATGTCATGTGTATCCTTTGATTATTTGTTGGTGCATGTGTGATGATGTTGGAAGCAGTTTTTCAATAGCTCTTTAAAGCATCGATTATGTGTTTTAAAATGCAACACTTTGTAGCTTTTCTACTGAATATTAGTTACCATTGGTTAGTTCCAAGTTAGTTTTAAAAAAATAGTGAAACCAGAGGCATAGGCGGGAGACATAGGAAGAAGACGATGAGTTTTGTCATGGTCACTTTTAAAACCTCCAACATTTGTAGATTTTACATAATACTACATGCGTTTCCCACTTAGTTATATTTCTCAAATAAATTAACAATTTTTATCCTTTGTTTTATAATTTATTACAAGTTTCAATGCTATGTACCCTCTTTAGTCTTGAAGTACCAAAATACTTAATTTGTGTATATTCAACAACTTTCTTATGTTGTTGACTGTTGTATGGTTTTATTATTAATCATCATCATCATCATGACGTTGACGGTGACGATCAACACTAATGGTAATAGTAATGATAATGATAATGATAATGAAAGTTCTTTTTTTTTTTTTTTTTTTTTTTTTTTTTTTTTTTTTTTTCCTAAAAGCTAAAGCATAAAACTTGTTTGTTAACTTTATAAATTTATCAAAAAAAAAAAAAAAAAAAAAAAAAAACTCAATATATGATGTATCTTTCTTAAAGAACATCCTTTGTCGTGTATGTTTAAAGAATAGTATGTTTATCCATTTTCTTTATAAATGGAATGACAAATACAAGACATTCAAATGAAAATTTCGTGTATGTTTAGTTAATTTACTGGTTTTATAATCACGGAGAGCCAACTTGTCGATACATTAGTTTTCTTCAGTAATAGGAGTCTATATTTACTTTTCATGTAGCTCACAATTACCTGATTTTCGTCTAGTTGATGAGACGACACAAACTCTAGATTGTTATAATCTAGAGTGGTAACAGTGGTGTATCTTCACCTGCGAGATAGACAAGTTGCACTCAAATTCGCCTAGAAAATTCCATGAGTCTGTCTAAGGCTTTTATGGCATACCGAGACATGAGATTAAAAAAAGCTCAGATGAGCTGGATTCAAAGTGGCTGTCGATACACTTGGGTTCACCAACCACGGTTATCCAGTGGATTTTGAAGGTCTATACCGTAATTACAAATCGGGTTTCTGGACATGAAATATTCAAATGCATGTAAACAAGGCTCTCAATGTAAGTATTTAAAAAGAAATTTAACATATCCGAGACAAAATTTATTCCTAACAATTTCTTCATAACAATTTAACATATATGAGACACGCAGTTAAACATGTTTGAGTTGAGGATAAAGAAGTCCCCCGACTGACGGATTGATTGATAGTTGGATCAATGATGTTTAGTTTCATTTAGGATCGACATACCCCAGGTTTGAAGAATTCAAAGACTGGCATTAGCTGCAAAAGCACACGATTTGGTAATACCATCCAACCGAATCCAATTTCATTGTTTACCTATTCAATTTCAATGAGTGAATTTGCAAGCTTCCACTAAATACGCGGTAACACTAACTCATGTGCTGAACACATGGTCAGTCACGGACCTCTTAGGTTTTTTTAGAAAGAACAAAAAAACTTCTATAAGTCTATAAAACAATATATAACTTGTGTTGTGGAAGTATATCTTTTTGAAAATATGCGGTCAATATGTCAGATTTTGTATTAATAGGTAAAACCTAAAAGTAATTCAGGAGAAGACCCTAAGGGGGTGGCAACGTAAGTCGGCAAGGGTCGGTAAACCTCGGCATGGCTCGGCATCAACAATGCCATCTTCTCGGCATCATAGATTCCGCAAGGATTTCGGTAAACATTACCGAATCGGTGAAATGAAAACATTTAATGATTTTGACCGTTTGGGCATTCATTCTTATTAGGCATGGTTAGTCATTACATTGCCACTAAAAATTAGTACTTAAGAATCATTAGGCATGAAATGTGTTGGACTCATTTAATTGGCTAATTACAATATACTTTGAGGCATGGTTGCCACCCCTAAAGGAGGCGATGCTTGTGTGTAGTTTTCCCTTTATTTTGTTCCTTGTATCTAGATCGTACAACATCTTACTTATTATTAACTGTTAGATTTGAATATAAAGCTATTACATATGTGTTGACTGTGGGATGGTGAATTGGGTTTATACAACCTCAAGTTACGAGTTTGTCGTGCTGAAAGCATTAACAACAGTAAGCCCAATATAAACATGACAAGAAAATTATGTTATCAACTAATAAAATAAACTAGTAACTTTACTATTATATGTCATTATAAATAAATTTTGAATATTAATACCACCAAAATTGATATAGCAAAGGAATACATAATTAAAATTTAAAGCTTGATAATCTAAAAGATGCCAAATGACAAATTACCTAATATAAAACTTGTCTATAAAAAGGAAAATGACATTTATATACTCCGTGATTTATATATGTAATAATCTTCCTTTTATCTTGCTAAAAAAATCTTCCTTTTACGCGTCAAAGTTGTAGAAGCTCAAACGTTGAACTCATCTTTTAAAGTTTTACGTATTATTTTTTAGGAATCCTTCTAGGTTTGTTTGACTTATGAGCTAAAGATGGAGAACAGTGAAAAAAGATTGTCTTTCAAATTTCCATTAAAAGTGGTTTGGATACTTCACTCATGTAACACTACATCTGTACACGAAATTTTTTTCAGTTACATGTGTAAAAGATTAAAAAATAAAAAGATGAACACACAATTAACAGTGGCCTACTATTCATGCACACGTGGCATTTTCTTGGAAGTCCACACTAATTTAGAAGTTCTTGGTTATAGTATAGGTAGATAATCAATACTTTAACACACACGCCCGGTAACCCGCAAGAAGAAGATACATGAATCTCAACTATCTTCTTGCTTATATATATCCTTCTACCAACTCTGCAGCGTTTGGAATATGTCGAATTCCTATACAGTGTCTAGCCGTTGGTGAATGAGTCTCTGCCCTTCTTACCAATTTTAAGGTAATTGGTAGTTAAATATCAAATATCCTGTGAGGTTGTTCAATCCGATAACAACAACATGATATTGACTTCCAAGAGTGTATGAGCTTAACCTCTTCTTCTGTCAAGGAACGATTTTTCGCCTTGGGTTCATCCCGTATGTAAAAAAATCATGACTCAACCACCAGAATCTCACGGATTCTATACACATAACACATATGGTATAAATAGCTTCACTTATTGCTTCTTTTCACTTTTGACTTCGTGTATTCGGATAGTCAAGTTTATAGATAAGTAAATTCACCACGTTTCGAAGCATATAATACCCAACACTTGTCGTACCATAACCTTCACTTATACCACCAAGATTCTCCCCACACAGGGTATAAATGGGTTTTCCCAATTGTTATTAACATGCAAACTAAAGCAATATAAGTCATGTCGTTAAAAATGTAAGTAAAGACTCCGCTTGCCGTTACTGCTTAAAAACCTTACAAGAAGATCATCTCTAGTGCAATTATTAAAGTGTGTTAGTAGTTAATATATGTTGTGTTCATACACATCGGAGTTTATATGGTCAAATGGGAAAAACTTGGCATGCACGTCTTCTAGCAATAATATAGGTTCTGGAGGTTGAGCCATTGTGATTGTTATAAAAGTTGGGTAGTGAGAAAGTGAGAATGTGCTGATACAAGATGGTCACCTTGTACGTATTAAGATGGGTCATCTTGTACCTATTGAGATGGTCACCTTGTAAGAATCACCACATTCTCACTTTCTTACTAACTGTCTCTTATAACAATAACAATGTCTCAACTTCCATAACCTATCTCTTTGCTAGAAGACATGCATGGCCATAAGTTTTTCCCATTTGACCATTTAAACCCCCTATGTTTATGAACACAACATATATTTACTACTAAAACACTTTATTAATTGAACATGAGATGATCTTCTGCAAGGTTTCTGAGTAGTAACGGTTACTGGAGTTTTTACTTACATTTTCAACGGCATGGCTTATATTGCTTTAGGTTGAATGTTCAATAACAATTGGGATAACCCATTTATACTCGATGTAGGGGCAATCTTGGTGGTATAAGTGAATGTTATGGGAAAATAACTGTTGGGTATTGTATGTTTTTAAACGCGGTGAATTTACTTATTCGTAAACTTGATAATCAGAATACACGAAGTCAAAAGTGGAAAGATGGAGTGAGTGAAGCTATTTATATCATATGCGTTATGTGTATAGAAGCCGTGAGATTCCAGTGGTCGAGTAATGATTTTTTTTACATACGTGAAGAAACCCAAGGCTTAAAATCGTTCTCTGACAAAAGGAGAGGATAAGCTCATACACTCTTGGAAGTCAATATCATGTGCTGTTATCGGATTGATCAACCTCACGAGGTATTTGATATTGAGCTACCAATTACCTTAAAATTGGTAAGAAAGGCTGACACTCATCCACCAACGGCCAGACTCTGTATAGAAATACGACATATTCGAAATGATGCAGAATTGGTAGAAGGATAAGCAATAAGATAGTTGAGATTCATGTATCTTCTTCTTACGGGTTATAGGGTGCGTGTGTTAAAGTATTGATTATCTACCTATACTATAATCGTAAAAGATGTGAATGACATATAACATGTCATGTCTATACTGAACCTAAGAAGTGAATTTAAGTCCAAAATAAAAGCCACTTATAAACTAGGTATTGAAGTGGTTGAATGAATTCCTTATTCTCTTGAAGTGAAAAAAAATGAATGGTTTAATAAGTTGTACATGTCACATGTTAATTAGATGAATAAAATCAAATCAACAAAACATTGAATAGTCTTTTGTTTCATGTCTCTCCATCCAATCCTATAAATACCGCAACTCTATTGTCCTATTCTGTATCCTAACACATAAAAACTTGCTTTAGAGCAGAAATAAAAAACACTTCATACTCGTAGGTGCATATGATATGTTTAACCACTAATTCCCGTAATGTATTTATGTTTCTTTACTCCTTATGTAATTCATGACAACCTTGTTAGTTGTTACCTACCCTTATACACGTACAAGTTTGGGATAAATGCTTGTCGTGGTATACATTATTTCCGTGTACCGATGTCTAAAACTGATTATTCATATAATTGTACTCAAGGTAGAGTACTTTATAATTTTGTATCCATCCCACTGGCTCTAACTCCATCTCATTCCAAATTTTCGCATAATCATATCCTCCCTCGTACCAATACTAAACACTGGTTGCCATCTAAATCTATTCAAGATATAGTGATACTCTTATCAAAGTAATCCATACTCCATATTATGAAAATTAAAAGCCTCTTAACTTTCCAACGTGATGAAGCCTAACCTTAAATCTTTTATATAATACAAGAATTACATCATTTTAAAGTGTTTTTGCAAAACCCTTCTCATTGAAAAAAAATTAGACCAATAGGAGAGCTCGATTTTGACACATAAGCAAAATCAAGCAATATGATTGGCCAATAAAAAGTCAAAATTGAATTGATTTTTGTCAAACTTTAATAAATTTGATAGAGAATTTGATTGATAAAAAAACATATAAAAATATAAGTGTCAAATTTATAAAAATAAAAACTTAAGAAAAGAGGAGGTAATTTATAAAACCTTAGTGGTTAAGTGTAAAATTATAAATCTCCATGTTTTCTAATAACTTTAGATAATAAACAAATAACCTTTTACACTTTATACCCCTTATACTTTATAATGTTAACTTTGTTTAAAATTACATGAGTAATCGTATTAGTTTTTTTTTTTACTTTCATTTATTAAAATAAATTTGGTAAATATGCGAATTACTTTTATTATACATTAATATTTTTTAAACTAATGTTAGTTTTAAACTTTCATACATTAGAATTTGTTTTTTTAATAAGGACTCATGTTACTATTTAAAAGTTTAATTTATGCGTACACGGGTTTGAAATACGGCTAAATTATTAGTAACGGGAATATAAATATCAAATGGTAAGCATGAGTTACTGTGATATAAAATAAATATATGCGATTCTACTTATAGCAATGACTCATGAAATTGTTATTTAAAATTTATATGTGGATATCCATAAAAATATTTTAAAAACTTTACGGAACATATTTTAACTTTATCAATGCTCATTATGTGCCACTAAACTCACACATTTTGTACAACATGATATCAATAGTTAAAGTTAAACAACAACATTAACCTCAAACTCAACATCTCTGTCAGTTAAAAATGTTATACAAAGCTAATTATTAAAAAAAACAAACAAAAACACATCGGTTAGATAGTCATTCTTTAATATAGAAGGTGTTTTCCTTAAATTATAAAAAAATGCACGCATCACAATCCTTATTTGATAAGAATCACCTCCTAAATCAAAAAACAAAAAATTACGTAGATGATAACTTAACTTTGTTCATTGACTTGATGTTTCAAAAAAATAATAATAAAAAAATAAAAAAAAAAATAAAATAATAATAGTTGATCGTTGTAAAGGAATTAAAAGTATGTACATGAGAATTATTCAGCAAGAATATATAATTTTTAATTAGGTTATTACGTTACTATACTGCGATAATGTTATTGACTCGGTAATCACGGATGTGAGATACAACCATTATTCTATACTTATGATTTATGTGTAAACCCCTTTTTGCTTCTGAATAAAATCCGAAAGAGACCTCAACAGCACTTTGGCTTATGCCTTATCTAGCTGATAGTTTTTAGTAAAATTTTTTATGGTTTAACTTTTTTGTTATACACACCATCTTTTAGTAATTTTTTTTTATGTTTTATTGAAAATTTCTACACTTAATATTTATGTTTCTACTATAAACACACTAAGCTATGATAGAATTAGTTGGGAGTTTAGGAGTTTTTTACTAAGCTTCTCAAAAAAGCTTATAGCTTTATCTTAAACTTATTGTGTTATGGTAATTGAATAAGCCAATAAGCACCTTTAATAAGAATAACCAAACACCCATTTAGTTCTAATATGAAGTTTTCTGATTTGATGTTATGACTAACTTTGTTGTTATCCTCACTATTGTTGGAGTATGCTCGTGTCATAATAAATAATTATATGGCTAGACATATGTGAGCCTATGGGGTCACACACTTATACACAGAGACACCATTTTATAGATTGTATTTATCGTATTTACAATATATAAATGACTACGTAACTTGGGATCAATAACGGGCCACTAATCACTAAGCTTGTACTTAGTGTATTGGATTGGACATAACAAATGGGTAAGCCCATTTGTAAGCCCTTATGGATGGCCTAGGGAAGAAAGGGACAAGATGAGAAAATACAAGGGGCTAAGTGTTACTTACATGTTGATAACTACTAATGATTTGGTCATTAGGAAAGGATCAATGACAATAAACACTTACCAGCTTTCTCTCCTCTTTTCTCTCACTAATAACCACGAAATAAAACACTCCCATATTAGGGTTTTGTGTTTTGATCTCAATCTAACCTTATTCTATTGTAGTTCAAGGCTAGATCGTATGTTACGGGGTTAAGACTAGCATCGGGTGGTGATTGATGACGTGTAGTGTGTTTCCATCATAGAAGTGATCAACCTTATTGATCACTTGGTTTCTTGATCCATTCATGGGTGTTGATATTGGTGGTGACTTTGTTGGTGACTCCCGGTGCACGCTGCAAAGGTATAACTATCTTGTTTATCTTATTGATTGATCATATGGCTATATGAGATCCATGTGGGTGATGTTGTTCCTCTGCGTTTATTTGATTTATATATATTTTATATTCATACATCCCCTATAGTGGTATCACGAGCCATCATATGTGCCATATGATTATCGGGTATGCATAAAAATGGCTAAAACGGGTGTTTTTTTTGATGATTTTTTAAGTCATGGTTAAAACAGCCCTAGGCCCCCAATTTTTTTCTCATAGGACGACCCTTTAGGGGTCTTATGATCTGCACTTTTTGGTCCCATGGCCATTTGTTATGCATACGCTAATTGGTTACTTGTCGGGTACGTGAAAAATGGCCTAAAACGCGTGTTTTTTATCGGTTTTTGAAACGGTTTTAATTCAGCCCCTAAGGCCATATTTTCTGTGGTTAAATGGTATTTGGAAGGTCCTAATATCAGTGGGTGTTGACCCTTAAGTCATAGGAAACACGTACCTAACGGGGTTTTAATTCTTGTCAATTAATTTCTTCGTTTTCGTTGGCTAACAATTTAATTCTTGTTATTATTTTGTTTTCCATGGAAAGTACATGCATGTTTGTCCATGGAGTTAGCCAACACCATGTTTCATTCATAATATTAATGGTATTATTATGTTTATATGCAAAGCCGATGAAAGCCTAGACCACTTGTGCATTGGATGGTTATGAATGTTATTTAATTTCGTGTTTTGGGGTTTTGCCATTGTTTCGGCATTTATGTAATTATATTCTTTTGGTTGTAGCCATTGTTTGGGCATTTTACAGTAGATTAAAAGTAGATTAATTGTATTTTACTTTCAATATAATGTAATCGTGGCTTGGTGGTGAATGACAAAAGAGTTGAAGACGTTTTTGTCGAAAATGACTGCTGGAACACCAGTTGGTAAAACGGAGTTTCCCGGTGATTGGTAAGGTCTTTTTGGCTGAAATTTTTTTTGCAGGTACCCAAGATATGGGCCTACAACTTTCTAGTTTTGAGCTAAGCCCGGGGAAGCCTCCTTCATGGACTTTTGGGCCCTCTAACACAGAAATTCTGGAAGGACAGAAACTACTTTTCATGTGCATCATGGGCTTCCAACTTGCTCTTGATTGTCTTGGAGCAAGTGGGAGTCCTCCGTGTGGTTGTGTGGTTGTCCCTAGTTGACTCTTGGTTCTCGTGATGGCTCACGAGACCAAGCATAGGTTTTTTCATTGGTTGAGGCTTTGCATATTGTGGTTGTGTGTTTGTTTTGCTTTTTATATATCTTGTTTCATATGTAAAATTGCAAATAGTTTTCTATAAAACTTAAAACGAAACACAAACAATTTTCAAAACTAAGTCTTATGATTTAGTTTTACTAAGTTTTTGAAACTTAAAATCATTGTTTCTTAAAATAACACCTAAACTTGTTATGTATGTTATTTTATTTATGTATTGTCCAAACTTTATTATACACGTTGGATTTATATTAGTCATGAAAATGGACAACTTGACACACATAAATTAAAACAATGATTAGACTTAAGTTAAGAAATGTTTTTAACTTGTGCTACGAAGGGTGAATGCATGCTCTTTTCGTACACCTTTTGATTCACATCAAAAATTTTACCCGTCAAAATTTAAGTCACGCCGTTCAATTTTGAGAACACTTGCAATTACTTTTTGCCTATGCGTGGGACCTAGGTTGAATTGTAACCCAAGGTGACTATTATCTATGCGTGGGACCTAGATATATTCTCGCACGTTCTCAAATTGGATGACTTAATCGAGTTAAGCGGTGAGACCTTGACCCGAGGCAAAGATGGGACTAAACATGCCTACATGACACTAGTTGTTTGACATTAGATGCCATGAGTCCCATAAGGATCTAAGAGTTTCACTTGTAATGCAATTGGTGATCGTCGCCTACCAATTGAATCTACTATTGCTAGCAGATCAACTGATGTGATAGTAGAAGCACAATGTGGATCTTAGCCTTTTACGTAAATTAATTCTTTTAAAATTGTAAACATGGGGTAATTAATTTATAAAAGGATAATTATCGAAAATACTAAATATGAACTTTGAGAATTCAATTAATGAATTAATGCAACACAAATCGTAAACAAAAGTTTGTTCTTTTCTTGTTAAAAGGATCAAACTAAGTCTTCCTTTCCTTGTAAGAAAGAGACTTATTCCTATCCTTTTCCTTATGAGGAAAAGCCATAATAGGAATATTTGAATTATCCTAATTCTAATCAAACTCAAAGCACACATACTCGAGAAATCGTGATGTCTTGTAAAGTCAAAACGGTTAAGTATGTTTGCACATCTTATTCTTTCAAGTTCGTTTTATAACCCTAGTTCCGGTTTTGAAACCTTCAAGAAATATAAGATATTTGGATAACTATAGAACATGTTTTCTATAGCTACCAAACTAATATGAGTTAAAATAATTAGAAAACGGAAATATCAATAAACCGAAAAGTGGTAAAGGCAATTACTAGCATGATTACCTAGCAATGTGTCTTAACCCGATAAACATGGAGGAACTGCATGCCTAATTTTCAAGTTTAAAATGATGGCTAGCCCATCATCTATATATTAGAACTTGATGCTCTTCCTTGAATACCTAAATACATGTTACTAGTCATAGTGACTCCCATTAGCAATAATGTGTAGATATTCAAAGAAAGCAGGAAAGTATCCAATCATCATTCACTCTCCACTGGTGATGTAGCACTTTTAATGTTGTCTAATCCAGTGGGAGCTAAATGATTGTATTACTGGTGACGAAACACATGTAATGTTCTCTAATCCAGTGGGAGTTGTAAGTTCTATTAACTTACAAGTTGCCCATCTTATTTCTAGATTGTCTTGAAATAATACATTACTTTCCACATAGAAGCATCATAGTTTTTATGAGAACCATTGCATGAATTTTATTAGATAACTTGCCGCGTTCCTGATGTTGCTTCCTGAAATGTTATTAATAAAATTCTTATGCATGATTCATTATAAAAGCGATAAATTTCTACATATCTATATTTTGATTTTGACTAAAATCATATGTTATCTGTGACATTGTCATATTTGCTTGCATAATGTTTTGCCATGCACAAGTGGGAGAAATCTTAATTGTGTGCAAGGTACAACATATAACAATATGACTAATGGTTTTTCTTGACTGCAAGATAAGAAAAATAAGGTTCTACTAGGACTTATACACATAAAATGTATGTTGCCCTAATTAGAAAAATGTCAAGATAACATGAAAAGCTACTTCAACATATTTGCTGAATTGTTTGGTAAATATGATTATGTCTTCTTGTAAATTCATAATCATGAAGTATGTAATTAACTTGAAATTACTATTGAGGCCAATTATCGGCACTCATAATTACTTTAGTTAAATATGTTTAGGTCTCTTGTAAAGACATAAACATCAATTCCGTTAATTGTTGAAAGACATATAACGTAAAGTAAAGATGTTAATTTGTTATGTCTTCTTGTTAAAGGCATGTACACTTACGACGTATAATAAAATATTTAATGTTTATGTTTTCTAGTTAAAACATACACATGAAGTCATTGACTTGGTCAAAGACTTTAAATATAAAGTATGCAGTAGGCTAAAAATACTATTGATGCCATCTGGTATGACTTGGTTGGCAGATACGTAAGCTAAAGAGTATAAGTTCATCAAATGAGTTGTGTGATAGTCTCACAACATCTATCCACGTGGAATACCACAAATTTATGGTATGTCCATCATGGATATCATTTGATCTTTGATGACTTAAATTCTTTTACCTCAAAAGCAATCAAGGTTAGAAAATTGGATGTGCCATGCGTACACCCAATATGGTTCCAACCCAGAAGGAATTTAGGACACCATTGTATTATGGAATGGGATGAATCCCATTATGTCTTGATTGAAGTTCTGAATTTGTTAAATACCTGAGAGTAAGTAATTAACAAACTAGAATCAAGAACAAACGATGTATTTTGGATGCCCCACTTGAAAACAATTTATTGTTATCAAGATGCTGAGTACTTGGAGATTAGTCTCCACTTACAAAAGCAAGTGGGAGCACCTTTAGATCTTGAAGTTATTCAAGAGCTAAATACACAACCTTCTGAGTACACTTGCTAATGTCATACTAAGGTTGAACATGCATATATTAAACCATAGATTGATATCTCTCATTCATAAATCCGCAAGGATACCCCTAACACTTGAATGATATATTTTTTATATCAATGTTAAGGGACATAAGTTGGAGGATCATAGTGAACCTGCTAACTAAAGAGATGCATTATCAGATCTTGAATCTGATGAATAACTCAAAACTATGAATGTTAAGATGCAGTCCTTTGAAGATAATCACTCATGGAGCTTGATTGATCTCTTACCAAATCAGTTAGACTGTGAGGTTTAAAATGAGTTTCTTGAACTAGAAGACTCATAAGGACAAACTTGTACACATATTTAATGCATGCGTAGTAGAAGGAGTTTACTCATACTCAAGAAATTGATTATGATTAAATCTTCATACCTACAAAAATTAAATGTATAAAGATGATTAATTGTCATACTTGTTTTCATGTAAATGAAATATGACAATAGGATTTTAGAACACTTTTGATTACTTTTGCGAGGACGATGAGTAATCAAAAGGGTTTATGAATCTGTATAATCTTTATTATGTATACAAGACATAAGAATCCAGGTGTGGATTAGATCATGCATCTAGGAGCAGAGATCTTAATTTAATCATTAATTTGATTTTGACTAAATAAGATTACTCCCGAGAACTCAGAGTGCAAGTAGGATAAATGAATTTATTTTCTTAAATCTCATATGTTGTTAACATATAAGAAACAATATTCCATCTAAGGTAGACTTTAATCCTTAGCCTGGAATGAAGTTTTAATTAAGGAATTTAGGAAATAAAACATAAAACCTTGTTGCATATGTTTATTAGAATAAACATAAGCGGTTAATAATCTAAACACAATATGACATGTCAATGAGCGGAGTCTCAATGATCAATCTTACATGATGAGATTGAATGCATGAATGAAAATCTTAAGTTTGACTAAAGGATTCATTATGTAAGTTATATTATGTATTGGATTATTTATATCATTTGCGTGAATGCAAGATGAGTTGATAACAACAAATATCTAAGTGAAAGTCGTTAGATAATTGTTAAATGAACAACCTAATGGACCTGCAAAGGACCAAATATTTGTTCAAACGTTTACGGATATTTGAGGAGCTCTGTTATGTTTTCATTCATTAATGCTTATATAACTGAGATGATGCTCAAACCTAGTCGTAGTAGGATGACATCATGAATGATGACACCTCTAACTAGATGTGCTCAATTGAGAGCATTAATGCATTATACATTAAAAGAATAAGAATACTTTACAGTTTGGAAAACTGTTATTATGACTGTCTAAAGTAGGTGTTTTGCTAGCTTCATACACACTATGGAATGTATTGTTGCAATACTCGTATTGTACTTGATTGCACACATACAAAAGGACAATCATCATTCAAAACATTTTTGAATTTTGAAACAAGTATTCTCAAAGTTTACTCTGATGACTACTTGTTGTCTTGTACAACAAAATTGATCATGGTGGAAACATCGGATTCCGATCTATATGTAGTCTTGTGCATATCTATTTTTAGTATTTGGATAATGGAACTGTAAGCAGTCGTATTATATAATGAATTGATAAACCGGGTATTATCGTCTTCATTTATACTACTGTGTTCTATATTTGCATGTTTAATCCATGAATAATTTATTTATTCTAAAATTGTCCATTGCCAGTTGACGATACGGGAGTATCATCGAATTAAGGCAAATGTGAGCGTGTTGGTGATTTATTTGCCAAACTCATATGTTGTTCATTGTGATGAACATTGGATTGACCTAACCTTCGAGAATTCACTGCATGGATCGGCGTCAATAGTGAATCTCGCAAATGTTATGTCTCTTATCCTTAGACTTGAGATGCAAGTAGGTCTTGCATGTGCGGAATTTTATTCTTTGATATGGTTAAACGCTGTCCTGAATAAGGTAGTTATAAAAACCATTTTCAGGAGTGATTTGAAACACATGAATGACACGTGCAGTCAAAATAGGATTTGTTCCTCCACATGTCATGGAGTTAGATACTATTGGGCCCCTCGGTGAATTGAACAGATGTTTGTATGGCCGTACCCAAATGAGATTAAGATGAATCTTAATTCACTTGGTAATCTTGTTCAATATCTAGATCGGGAAACATAATAGTTGAACAAATGGAATGACTTTGATCCATGTCTAGTGTTCAACATAGTATCTGTAACAAAAGGATGGATGACATATAAACCATTTAAATGAGACGTTTAAGAAACTTCCCTTACATATTTCTAGGGGCATTGGCGTGTTGCTAGACGCTAACCTTTGCTTGTATAATTAATTGATTATTATGACGTCGCAAGTGGGAGCTGTTGGAGTATGCTCGTGTCATAATAAATAATTATATGGCTAGACATATGTGAGCCTAAGGGGTCACACACTTATACACAGAGACACCATTTTATAGATTGTATTTATCGTATTTACAATATATAAATGACTACGTAACTTGGGATCAATAACGGGCCACTAATCACTAAGCTTGTACTTAGTGTATTGGATTGGACATAACAAATGGGTAAGCCCATTTGTAAGCCCTTATGGATGGCCTAGGGAGGAAAGGGACAAGATGAGAAAATACAAGGGGCTAAGTGTTACTTACATGTTGATAACTACTAATGATTTGGTCATTAGGAAAGGATCAATGACAATAAACACTTACCAGCTTTCTCTCCTCTTTTCTCTCACTAATAACCACGAAATAAAACACTCCCATATTAGGGTTTTGTGTTTTTATCTCAATCTAACCTTATTCTATTGTAGTTCAAGGCTAGATCGTATGTTACGGGGTTAAGACTAGCATCGGGTGGTGATTGATGACGTGTAGTGTGTTTCCATCATAGAAGTGATCAACCTTATTGATCACTTGGTTTCTTGATCCATTCATGGGTGGTGATATTGGTGGTGACTTTGTTGGTGACTCCCGGTGCACGCTGCAAAGGTATAACTATCTTGTTTATCTTATTGATTGATCATATGGCTATATGAGATCCATGTGGGTGATGTTGTTCCGCTGCGTTTATTTGATTTATATATATTTTATATTCATACATCCCCTATAACTATAATGCAACATGTTAGTTGTTTTTGCAGTTTTATGATCTTATCGCACACACTAAGTGTAATGCAATTTGTTGTGTGCGCTTTTTAGAGGAGGATTAAGTATCAACACATGATTGTTATGGAAGTTAATGTACCGAATATGTGTTTTAGTGCCTATATGAGGAATTTTATGGTAGGAATTCTTTTCGGAGTGTAATTTATCTTTGAATGAATTAATAAAACTTAGCAGGTGTTTACCGTCATTGATAACACTATTGGTGTCAACCAACGGTCTAAAATATAGGTGTGTTTTACCTTGATGATTTAGGACAATTTTGAAGAAAGTTGCATTAAATTGAAAGGTCGGTAATGATTCAAATAATCCTAAAAGACTTACGGATGTATCTGTCATTTTTTATGCATTTATAATTTACTTATACAAGTAATAATAATTTCTTTATATTGTTCGGGTTTAGAGAAAAAATATTCTTATACATTATATATATTCGTAAGATTAAATTTGAGTTCTACCAATTACATTTTTTTTGTTACGAAAATATAAGTAAACGAAATACCACAATTACAAAACACATCGTAAATTGATAGCACGGGTTTGCAAAACTAAAAGCATATATCACTAACATCTCATGTAAGTCACATATCATCATGTGATTTTGCTTGAATAATAAAATATAATTTTTAATCTAAAACCATTCTCCTAAAATAATAGGTAGATTATAACGTATATACATATGATTTTTTATTTTAGTCCACTAAGTAAAATTATTTGAAACATGTTAAGTGATTCATTTCTTAATTGATAATAATACATAATCAAAACGAAATTTTAAAAACCCTGTGCTTTGCACAGGTATTATAACTAGTATAACCAACGGCAATTACATTTTAATCCATTTTAATCCAAACAATTACTTGCAATTTAAAATTACTTGCAATTTTCCAATCTACTTTCACACACATATCATGCGCTTTAAATGGCACAAAAGCACCAAACCAATGACGACTTATATTAGCAACGCATTCATTTGAACATACCTCAGTTATGCATAACAATTGAGCATCTAGGTGTCATAACATTGTTATGCATAACTCGTTGGACTCTGTTGAAGAACTCCAATACCTCAGTTGCAAGAAAAATCAAAAGTATCAAATGCAAAATGAATAAAAATATGTTGATTTTTAATGCATGATTTCTCGTGTTTTGCCACTTTGTATGAAGCTCTTTCTCATATTTTGACACAATTATACCAAAAAAAATACCCAACTGATCTGAGCTACATTTAAATTTCTTGGGTACTACTCCATACGAAAATTAACACACTTAAAATTTAACCTAATGAATCAATAAAACAATCACCGTTACAAAACTAACGAGCATTATACTTACGAATCGATTTATCGACCTATATAATGGGACGACATAAGAAAGTTGTTGAATATTAACAAATTAAGTATTTGGGTACTTCAAGACTCAAGAATGTACGCAGCCTTGAAACTTGTCATAGACTGTTAAACAAATGATGGAAATTGTTAATTTATTTGAGAAATATAACTAAGTGAGAAATGCATGTACTATTATGTAAAATCTACAAATGTTGGGGTTTTTAAAAGTGACCATGACAAAACTCATTGTCTTCTTCCTATGTTTCCCACCTATGCCTCTGGTTTCACTATGTTTTTAAAACTAACTTCGAACTAACCAATGGTAACTAATATTTAGTAGAAAAGTCAAGAGTCTTGCATTTTAAAACACCTAATCGATGCTTTAAAGAGCTATTGAAAAACTACATCCAACATCATGACTTGTATGGCATGACTTGTAAGGTTTCAGAACACTAACAAAACGCGGGATCTTTTCATACGTTTTTGATGCCATGACTTGTATGGTTTTGTGGTGCATACTAATAACCATTGGGATGACCCATTTATACTTGGTGCAAAGAGTAAAACGGGCAATAGTGGTATAGGAGAAAGTTAGGGCAACATAAAGGTCGAGTATCAAGCGTTTGAAGAGGCGGTGTATAAACTTTGTTCTAAACTTGACTGCAAGCCGACAAGAGATACAAATAAAGAGTGGAGATAGACGATGGCCGGATGCAGCTATCTATACCATATTCGTTATGTGTATAGAAACCATGAGATTCCCGGTCTTGAGTTTTAATTTTGCTACATTCTTGTTGAAACCCAGGTTGGAAAACCGTGATCTGACATAAGGAGATGATAAACTCATACACTATGGGAAGAAAATATCCCTTTGTGCTGAACGGGATACACGACTTTACAAAAAAATTAAGTTTGAATATCCACTTACCCCGGAAATGGTAAGAAAGGCAGAGACTCATCCACCAACGGTTAGAATTTAAATACAATAACAATTATATAAATAAACATCTAGCATCAAGTACACATGCGGAAGCGTAAGATCAATTTAACATATAAATAATTAACCAAATTTAAATAAAGAACGTACCTTTTGATTCTAGCAAGAACAAAAATCAATCTTTATAAACCTTCGATTGGATGACCCCTAATTAGGGTTTATAGAAAATCCCCAATTAAAGATCAAATCACAAACCCTAATAAGTTTATGAAAATCGTCTAGAATAAAGTTGATAAAATATCACCACCAAGAATGAAATAGTGTTGATTTCTCTAAGGTTGCATACACTACACGTCAACCAAGAACACTAGGATGCTAATACTTGATACACGATTAAACATCACAACAACTAGGGTTTGATGTTCATGATTATACACAATCGAAACCCTTAAAAGGTCATACCCACTGATCGTAAAACAAGTAGGAAAAGGGTTAATACATTATCATGCAAATATCCTTTTATGCCTAACATACGTATGCATGTTTTTGCATGAAAAGTCATGCATGGGATTATTAGTCAATGGTCAGTCCATGCTACCGATTAACTAAAGAGAGGAAGTGAAAAAGTATATTTTTCTTTTTGGGTTGTGTATTATGTCATCTAATGTTTAGAGTTAATGAGGGTTAATATATGCTCCAAATTTGCTCTCCAAGTTTAAGTCCAACACCTCCTCAAGTTTCAAAATCTGACACTCAACCCCATCATTTTTTCATGTTCGACCATATAAATATTTCGTGTATTATTATTTAATATAATTAACACATCCAATATATTAATTACATTAAATAAAGTGTTCTCTAAATGTATACGTGTGTACCCCCAATAGGCTCGAGTTCGAAACCGGACATACGTATATAAAATACGTTCACAATCCAACAATTCTTTCGTATTAACCATTAATGTTGGTTCACGCGTAATCAAGGTTGCAAAAATCGCTAGGCGGTAGCGTGGCGGCCGGGTAACACCTAGCGATTAATCGGTTATGCGGGGATTAATCAGATTGAATTTTTTATGTATAAAATTAAAAAAAATTGAAACTATATGCCAGATTTGGCCGATCTAGCCGATTTTTTTTCCGATTTGGCCGATTTATCCCTGATTTGACCGATTTTTATCCATAAACGAGTTGGCCGATTTATCCGATTTTGTCCGATTTGCCCGATTTATGCCCGATTTGGCCGATTTTTATCCGATTAATCGGTATGTTGACCAATTTTTGACCAAATTGATTAATAAGGCCAATTTGTGAAAATCGTGGCGGTTAATCCCCGCCTAGCGATTAATCGGCCGCCAAGGCCGATTTTTACAACACTGCGCGTAATACACCATTTATACATAAAAGATCTTGAACCACTCTCCATTATGTATAGAAATATATGATCTAGACCTTTAATTTCTTGATCATAAAAGAGCTGAATATAACCATGTTAAAAGTATTGTGGCCAAGACCCGGTTAGAACCAGGTAAGACTCGGCTATTGTGGCCAAGTCCCAGTTAGAAACAGGTAAGACTTGGCTATTCTGGCCAAGACCTAGTTAGAACTAGGTAAGACTCGGCTATTCTGGCCAAGACCCAGTTAGAATCAGGTAAGACTCGGCTATTCTAGCCAAGACCCGGTTAGAAACTGGTAAGACTCAGCTATTCTGGCCAAGACCAAGTTAGAACCAGGTAATAATCGGCTATTCTGGCCAAGACCCAGTTAGAATCAGGTAAAAATCGGCTATTCTGGCTAAGACCCAGTTAGAACCAGGTAAGACTCGGCTATTCTAGCCAAGAGCCAGTTAGAAACTGGTAAGACTCGGCTATTCTGGCCAAGACCCAATTAGAACCAGTTAGAACCAAGTAAGACTCAGCTATTCTGGCCAAGACCCAGTTAGAACCAGGTAAGACTCGGCTATTCTGGCCATGACCCAGTTAGAACTAGGTAAGACTCGGTAAGACTAGGCTATTCTGGCCAAGACCTGGTTAGAACCAGGTAAGACTCGGCTATTTTGGCCAAGACTCAGTTAGAAACAGGCAAGACTCAGCTATTCTGGCCAAGACCCAGTTAGAACCAGGTAAGACTCAGCTATTCTGGCCAAGACCTAGTTAGAACCAGGTAAGACTTTGCTATTATGGCCATGGCCCAGTTAGAATCAGGTAAGACTCGGCTATTCTGGCCAAGACCCAGTTAGAACCAGGTAAGACTCGGCTATTCTGGCCAAGACCCAGTTAGAATCAGGTAAGACTCGGCTATTCTGGTCAAGACCCAGTTAGAACCAGGTAAGACTGGGTAAGACTAGGATATTCTAGCCAAGACCCGGTTAGAACCAGGTAAGACTCGGCTATTCTGGCGAAGACCCAGTTAGAAGTAGGTAAGACTCGGCTATTCTGGCCAAGACCCATTTAGAACCCTTACCAAGACCGTTCCCAATCGGCAACCCCGAGAGGATTTTCAAGATCTACCTAAGTAGATCAACGATTGGGTGAATCGTTGGAGATCACTCCACGACTGTAGACCATTTGTAACCGCCACGACCACTAAGCGTAATCTATAAGGAATTACCTAAGTGACCTGCTTTCAGGGCTGTTTGATGTTGACCATGTCAGGAATTTCCGTTCAATCACTAGGAACTACATTAGTAGAATCCCTCATAAATGTTCTGGCAGATTGCTAAGATCTACTTAGGACTCATAAGTATACAACTGGTGTCCTTAACGTCGGAGACTTTGAGTAGGTTCGGGCGGTTTGGTCGGTGGAGGAAGTGGCGAGGAGAGTGCTGTCGTCGGAGAATTTGACGGAGCAGATGGAGCCTTTGTGGTCTGTTAGGGTTTCGGTGAGTTTGTATGGAGGAATGTTTTGTGGTGAAGCCATTTGTGTGGGATGACAGGGTTTACGTGTTATAAATAGGGTGAGGCGTGGCGTGGCGGCATGTCTTAGTGTGAGGCGTGGTGATATGACGTTTTTAAGGCGTGAATTAAATCAAGGCGCGCCTTTTAGAACACTGGTTATAACTTACCGACTCATTTAATACCCATAAACTTAAAAAAGCCTCCTCACAAACCTTAAAAAGAGAGTTGACCCGTTTAACCATTAAATGGGTTAAATAGGTTTGTGGGTCGACCCGTTTAACCCATTTAACCTGTATAATAAAATATAAATAAATTTTAATTTAAGAAAAAATCTTAAATGGATTAGTGAGTCGAGCCGTTTAATTTATTCCTAACATGAACCTGACTTGTTTAATAAACGGGTTAGATGGGTCGACCCAAACCCGACCTAAATCTATTTACACTCAACCTGAACCTGTTAATTTTCGTGTCGGGCCAGAAACTGCCACCCATAGTTATAAGACAATGCTAGATCCACAAAATGAGTCGGTAAGTGTAGTGATCCAATCATCTTGTATAATAATTGATCCCTCTTACTTTTTACCCTCTACATCTAGTTGATAACTCATTATATGGATATAATTTTGTAAAGTTTGTGTGTATCTAGTATTACTCGGGTTATAATTTTGTAAGTTTCTTGACTTTTTACTTTGACCATTTTTGTTTTTTAAATAGTATAGATATAGATGAATGTAATGGAGATGTTTAGTTCTAGAAGCGGGTTTATTGACTTCACTGAGTTTCCAGGGTGTGTTTGGTAAAGTACTCGGATACTTCTTCAAGGAGAAACTCGATTAATTAATAAGCTCGATAAATTAAAATCTTTTGCATCTCTCGATTCACTAATTTACGAATTAACTAATATTAATTAACTAATTAAGTAATAACTTTTTTAACTAATAACATTAGGAGATTCAGTATTAATTTATAAAGTTTATACCGTATAATTTTAAAATTACTAAAATAGATAAATTTTAACCTTTTATTTTATCAAAAAGGCTAAAAGAAACAAATTGTGTTAAGAATGTAAAATACTTTACTCATTCCAATAGGCCAATTGACATTTTTTTTCTCTATCACATATTTCATTAACCTCTTTTTTAACTCACACAACCATACCCGGGGTCTTTCATCTCTTCTCAATTTTTTATCTCTTTTTCTAATGTATTTTTATTGTATTACTGTTGGTCCCGTTTACACAGATAGAATTAACTACTAGTTAATCTAAAACATGCACCATGCTTAAGTAATACAATGAAGTTCTTTGATAGTAATATGAAAAAAATGTATAAGTAAATAGCAAGATATTTTTCAACGTGTAATTCTTATTAGAAATCAATCAAATAATTAAACTCAAGTGTTTGCGGAATAACACTGATAACATCAAATAGTGCCGATATTTTAGTGTTAATTTCCCCCAATCATACTCATCTTTTGTATTATTTTACTAGGATATATACTCTTATTTGTTTATATTATGTTTTTAGGGCAAAGATGAGTATAAGAACGAAAAGACGCGGAACTGGAATGTTATTAATGAAAATATTTGAAGTATCCACAATCAGCACTAACTACGGCGTAGAGGGATTCTCTACCTACGCCGTAACACTCACTGAAGACTAAAGTCAACAAAGGCCGAAGACATACGGCGTAGTCCATATCTTGACTACGGCGTAGTTACAACTACGAGACTTCTACGGGCATAGCTAACATTCAAGCTACGCCGTAGATCTTCATTCAAATACTTAGAAGAATTTCAGTGATCCTTGATGAAGCTACGACGTAGTTCCTAATATAACTACGCCGTATATGTGTTAACGAGAGTTCTACGCCCGTAGACAATGATTTCACTTTTATTTATCACTTCAAGACAGAAAGCAATTCACTCAAACCCTTTAACACCCGGTTTACTAATCGTCTTGTAAAAGAATACAAGTTTTCAGTAGGATTTCACTTGATGCAATTATGCTATTTTGTTTATTGATAAAGACATAAACTTGGCTTAAAACAAGTAACAAATAAAACGAGCTATAACAAGCTAGTCGATTCAAATTTAAAGTGTGCGCAAATGTAATGGTTAAGAAACATATATGCCCAAAGGACAATAGCGATTTTGATGAAAATGTATTATATTTTCAGTTTAGAACATAGAATTTTGATAGCCATTTTTTTTTGGTAAAAGGTCAAAAGACCCGGTAAATATATTACTCCAAAAAAATTTTGAAGTACAAACGATATGGGTGAATCTCATATCTCAACCTGTTACATAAGCGGAAATGCTTACATAACAAGATACTTCCAATTCTCTAAATAAGAAAAGCCACTACTCAAAAGATACCATTAGACTCGTATGTAAACAAAATTACTTTCTACCAAGACATTTGAGCTTGATACCATAAGTGTCATATAAAGCATCCAAATTCCCTGGAAGATCGTAAACCTGATCCGCATAATCATCATAATCATCTTCACGATCATGACTACCACCAAATAGGTTCATGGACTCATCAAACGTATTCACAACCTCATCTTCATCACTGTATGAAACAACAATCTCTCCCACCTTATATAATGGGTTAACCCTCTTAGTAGAAGAGGTAGACCCCGGATATTCAACCTTTTGAATGGGATGACCATCATCATCCACAAGAGTAGCTTTCCCATCAATAAGTAGCTTTTCAAACACCCCAATTTTCTCAACTATAGGAGTAGAACCAACTTCCTTTGTTCCCGTTGAATCACTCAAAAGCGGTTCTTGTGATGCATTACCAGTTTCTAAAGACCCTTCCTCCTTAGCTTCCTTTGAAATACCAGAATTCACATCCTTAGTCACTTCATTGGTAGGAATACCAAAGTCATCAGTATCCTCCATATGAAGGGCATCAAATCGGTTTGATGTAGCAATCTTCATACCACTCGTACTATGTAACACCCCGAAAACCGGATCAACGAAAGCATACAAGTCTGAGGGTACTACTTGATTGGAATCAAAACAAAAGGCACAAAGAACGGTTTTATGTAAACCATTTTAGAAGAAGTCTTATAATTGAAAACATTCAATGACCTTCATTTAAAATAGTGCGGAAAATATCAGTCCAAAAAGGGTTTTAAAACGGTCCAAAAGGGTTTTAAAACAGTCCCAAACAGTTTTCGGAGTCTTCTATGACCTTGACATGCCCTTCGCCAAGCTCCTCCAAAGTAAGATGTTTGACCAAAAACTCACAAGGATTCAAATAGTCTAAGTGAGTATTATTTGCCGTTTAACAGAAATTTTGGGTGTTACAATGCATACAAGTTGTTCACAATACTCCCAATGCCAAGGAGATGCCTCTCCTTTACATCAAAAGCTTGTCATATTATACCGGTTTCATAAAACCGGTATGATATGACAAGCTTTTGATGTAAAGAGAAATAATGGTGCACAAATATAGATAAAGTGTAAGCTGATATCAAGAGAAATGATAACAACTACTGACGGGTTAGTAGGGAAATTGGCAAAAAAAGGCACTATACTTGCCACCTTTTGTCATTGTATGTGTCATACTTTTTTTTTTTGATTATAGCACCAACTTTTCTAAAAGACGCCATTGTGTGTACTGGTGACTTGTTTCACCTGTTGCAGCAGGTTGAGTTAACGAGCGTTTGTTTTTTTTGCAGCGTTAGTCCTTTATTATTGCAACGTTAGTCCTTTACACGTTTTTGTCCGTTTTTCGTCCGTTTTCGCACGTTTTCATACGGTTTTGTCCGTATTTACACGTTTTCGTTCGTTTTTTCACGTTTTCGCCCGTTTTGGCACGTTTTTGTCCGTATTTACACATTTTCATTCGTTTTTTACCGTTTTTACACGTTTTCGTCAGTTTTTTCACGTTTTCGTCCGTTTTTTCACGTTTTCGCCCGTTTTCGCACGTTTTTGTCTGTATTTACACGTTTTCGTCCATTTTTGTCCGTATTTACACATTTTCGTTCGTTTTTATACGTTTTCGCACGTTTCTGTCCATATTTACACATTTTCATTCGTTTTCAACCGTTTATACACGTTTTCGTCCGTTTCTTCACGTTTTCATCCGTCTTCGCACGTTTTTGTCTGTATTTACACGCTTTCGTTCGTTTTAGACCGTTTTTACACGTTTTCGTCCGTTTCTTCACGTTTTCATCCGTTTTCGCACGTTTTTGTCTGTATTTACACGTTTTCGTCCGTTTTTTCACGTTTTCGCCCGTTTTCGCACGTTTTTGACCGTATTTACACATTTTCATTAGTTTTCGACCGTTTTTACACGTTTTCGTCCGTTTCTTCACGTTTTCGTCCGTCTTCGCACGTTTTTGTCTGTATTTACACGTTTTCATCCGTTTTCGACCGTTTTATTTCTCGAAATGAAAAAAAATTTGAAAAAAAAATTAAATAAATTTTTATTTTTCGAAAAAAAAAAATTATTTTTTGAAATATTTATTTTTTGAAAAAAAAAATTAAAAATATTTTGAAAAAAAAATAATTTTTTTTTTCCGAAAAATAAAAAATTATTTTAATTTTTTTTCAAATTTTTTTTTTCGAAAAAAAAATAAAAAAAATTAAAAATAAAATTTGAAAAAAAATTAAAATAATTTTTTATTTTTCGGAATATTTTTTTTTGAAAAAAAAATTAAAAATATTTTCGAAATAATTTTTTATTTTTCGAAAAAAAAAATATATTTTTTTTCGAAATATTTTTTTTTGAAAAAATAATTAAAAATATTTTGAAAAAAAAAATATATTCTTTTTTGAAAAATTAAAAATTATTTTAATTTTTTTTTCAAAAATAAAAAAAAAAATTATTTTTTTTCGAAAAATAATTTTTTTTTCGAAAAATAAAAAATTATTTTAATTTTTTTTTAATTTTTTTTTTCAAAATTTTTTTAATTTCGGGAAATAAAAAATCATTTTTTTTTCGAAAACGTGCGAAGACGGATGAAAACGTGAAAAAAACGGACGAAAACGTGTAAAAAACGGTCGAAAACGCATGAAAATGTGTAAATACGGACAAAAACGTGCGAAAACGGGCAAAAACGTGTAAAAACGAACGAAAATGTGTAAATACAGACAAAAACGGACGAAAACGTGTAAATACAGACAAAAACGTGCGAAAACAGTCAAAAACGTGAAAAAACGGACGAAAACGTGTAAAAACGGTTGAAAACGAATGAAAATGTGTAAATATGGACAGAAATGTGCGAAAACGTATAAAAACGAACGAAAATGTGTAGATACGGACAAAAACGGACGAAAACGTGTAAATACAGACAAAAACGTGCGAAAACGGGCGAAAACGTGAAAAAACGGACGAAAACGTGAAAAAACCGACGAAAACGTGTAAAAACGGTCGAAAACGAACGAAAATGTGTAAATACGGACAAAAACGTGTGAAAACGGGCGAAAATGTGTAAATACGGACAAAACCGTTTGAAAACGGGCGAAAACGGACGAAAAACGGACAAAAACGTGTAAGGGACTAACGTTGCAATAAAAAAGGACTAACACTGCAAAAAAAACAAACGCTCGTTAACTCAACCTGCTGCAACAGGTGAAACAAGTCACCAGTACACACAATGGCGTCTTTTAGAAAAGTTGGTGCTATAATCAAAAAAAAAAAGTATGACACATACAATGACAAAAGGTGGCAAGTATAGTGCCTTTTTTTGCCAATAACCCCGGGTTAGTATATGCTTACAATTAACTTCTTATTATTTTAAATTAAGGATTAATCTAAAACCGTGGACCTCAAATGCAACATTAACTACTCCATCCCTTTGTATGTGCTTTTTTGTATTGTTCCTCAAACACGGAACATTTAAAATGGATATTTTTGTATTATAAACCTTGAAACTAAGTTTATATCTACAAAACTAGCCTTCCTATGGTAACAAGACGATTGTGTAGGCATAGCTCCATTGTGTCTTTCACGCTCATAGAATGTGGATATACGTACATTATCAGGACTGCCCAATGAAATTTCGATCCCTTTGCTTATGACTGGGCTGATTTGGGTTGTGCTTTGTTTCAAATGGGTCACATAAGCTGAACAAGTTACTGTGGTCGAAAAGAAAGTTGGATTCTGGCTTACATATTGTTGGAAGAAACTCTGGCTTAAAGGCAAAACAATTTATAAGTTGAAGAGACCAACACTGTAATTGACTAGCCCATTCCTCGGCTTTCCTCGACTCCATCTCTACACCACCTATGCCCCGCGTAAGAAGATCACAATGGTAACTAAGCCTTCTGTCAGCGTACTGATAAAAGTGAGAGCAAACAATCTCAATAGAACTCATCGCAAACTAGATGCAAAGCTCAAGGATCTCGCCATGACTTGCTACAGCGGGAAAAGTACTTGCATATGTAGCCAAGTGTCCTGAAGCTCGTACAGCGACTCTTTGTCAACCCAAGTCAACCTGCCCCTCAAAAGCTCAACCAAAGGTGGGATTACACCAGCATTGACCGCAATTTCAGAAAAATCTTCCATGTTCATGGTGTAAGATCCGATTATATGAGCGGCATAATAAGGGATATAGATATTCTGATCATGAGACAGCCAACGGCGATTCTTTATACCCTTCCAAATAAGCGCTGCCATGCATTCAAATATACCCAACTCAATAAACTCCGGATCATTAGTATGTGCCATAGCCGTATTCCAAAGGCCACTTATCGGGAGAGCTTGACCATCATCATCTTGCGAAGGAAGCTCTCAAAAAAAAATCATGATGCTTGCTCTCCGCTTGTTTGGATTCCCTTCTTTCATGACACAGAAGAAACATCCAAGGTAAGGGCAGTCGGGTATCAGTTTGTCCATGCTCATATAACTTATTACTCTGAATTACAAAACCATGAAGCTAAATATTCATAAACCTCCGAGCATACACTGCATTAGGAATGATACATCAATACAGATCTACAATAACTTAATTTAGCAGAGCAGCAAAACAAAAGGTGTACAAATGTTTAAACACAAAGAGGGTTGACAGCTCATACAAAATCACTAGCACAATGTGAACAGCTTAAAAGATTATACACGATAAACAATGAACTCAACCGTCAAAGTTACTACTTATTATTGATGTTACTCTTTGTCGATCCTGAAACTAATTCCAACCAAAAGAGTTGATCCCATCTTAGAATTGGAAAAGAGGGAAGGACCATCTTGTGAAGTGATACCTAAGGTCCTAAGATAAGTTTAGACTGTGATATGGGATTCACTCATATCCGTTGTACTTAAATGTTTTTTGGAGTAATATATTTACCGGGTCGTTGACCTTTTACCCAAAAGATAAGTTTAGACTAGAGTAGACCCATAGGGCACTTCGGAATTTGGAAGCGTGTCAAACAAAAGGCATCAAGTGAATTAACGTCAAATATAATTATAGCACATATAGATGGGGCAGTCCGGCTCTAGAAACTTTCATTACTATTGTAAATCTCCTTAAACCTAGAAAACACCTAAGGAGTTCATCTATTCATAGGCATAAAGTCATCATAATTTTTTTTACCTAGAACACATATTCACGTTTTTAGTCTTATAAACAAGTCCTATGTAAATTATGACTTAATAATCAAAATCAAGAACAAAATGAAACTAAACAAAATGAGATAAGGGTTTTTCGACTATTCAAACGAGGCTACCAGTCAAATCTTTCAAGCTAAAACAACTTCTAAATACCCAATTAAGATAATATAAGCCATTCAGCTAAAACTATGCCTCATTCGCAAAGTCGAAAAGAACCTAAATTTAAACAAAATTCCAACTTGGGTATCCCTAATCAAGTAACAAGAGAAATACCCATTATCAAAATTTGCAAAAAGTAACTAACTTTACATAACAAGAACCTTAATTTGCACAAAATTTGAACATGGATATCCTTAATCGCTAAAAAGAAGAGTACCCAGAATTTAAATTTGCAAAAAGTAACTAAGGGGGTGTTTCTTTTTTTTGTTAGCTAAGGGATGCGTGGGGCCTATGTGGGACCCACGGCTGTTAAATGATCTTAATGGGGAGAGTCTCCATTATACGACTCACATGGGGATAGAGGCACTAGTGGAAAAATGGTGGGCTCCACATAAAAAAAACATTATTATATACTTTGTGTGGACCTATTCCCTTAGCTAAGGGAAAAAGAAACACCCCCTAACTTTATATAATAAGAACCTTAACGGCGGTACACGGTGGGAGATTAACTAATGCACTTATTTCATGTTATTATTTGGCCAACTTGTAACTTTTTTTAATATATTTTCGAGTCGAGTTCGAGCTTCAAATTAGTTGACTCGTGAAGCTCGAGTACTTTATTGAGTTTCGATTAGATTACACTTTTATATTTTTATATATTTTTAATTAATAAATTTTCATAAAAGTTGTGTATAAAACGTGTATATAAAAACATGTGTATAAAAATGTGTGTATAAAAACATGTGTATAAAAATGTGCGTATAAAAACATGGGTATAAAAACGTTTATAAAAATGTGTTTAAAAATGAGAAAAACGTGTATATAAAAAACGTGTAATAAAATGTGTGTATAAAAATGTGTATAAAATGTTAGTATAAAAGATTAACGGAAAAAACTAACGACAGTTAGTCTCAGGGACCAAACCAGTTACGGGTCGCAACCATAGGGACTATACATGTTAAATCCAACAGACCACAGGGACCATTTATGAAATTAACTCTATCTTTTACTATTTATTCAGAAGCCGAAGTCGAACCAGGTCAGGCTCACTTGATGCTATACAACAAGTGCCCTTTGTTTGGTTTATCATCATCATCATCATGATCCTTTTCCGGAGAAAAGAGACTTATTATTTTGCTGCAACTACGGGGCTCATCCAGTATGCTTTTTTTTTTTTTTTTTTTCTTTTAATATATATATATATATGCTTTTTGCTAATATGTATATGATGATAGGACGCCTGTGTACGGGGTTGTACACGATATCTTGACTCATACTTTGATTCATTTACGCGCTGTCGAAAACAATCTCAAATATTGGCACTCGGTCAAAGACAATAAGGTATGTTTGTCACTAGCTATAAATAAGTTAGAGGGTAGTGTTTGTTTAAGCTTATATAGCCACCTTATGACTTATTTTTCTTTCGCCTTATATAAGCTTATCATGTCATAAGCCCGCAATATAAGCTTAAACAAACACCCCCTTAATTCAGATAATATTGGTTGGGTGACTTATTGCTTTTGTTTTTGTATCAGGGCTCACTTTCTCATGATTCTGATATCTTGCGGACCGTAAATCACTTATATGAATTAAGACGTTCTTTGGCTACCTTTTTATCCAAGGTCAGCCCGCCTGCTTCTTTTTATGGCTATTGTTTTGTGGTTCAGACTAGGGCTGATCACGGTCCGATCCAACAAAGCAAAATAGCCGGTTGTCTGTGATACCGGACCGGACCGAGGACCAAAAATGAGGAAAAGGGTGGGTAGACCGAGGACCTGAAATGTGTTCGGTCTGTTGTCTATAATTGTGGGGTACGTTTGAGAAAGTAGGGTATTTTTATGTGTTTGGTTAGATGGTCACCACCAAAGGTGGCATATGGGTCGGTTTGAGTCATGGGTCAAATGGGTCATTCTCTAAGAATAGGTCAAATGGGTCAAACAGGTTGGGTCGGGTTGACACATTACATTTCCTTTTTAATGTTACTGCCTTAACTTATATCATGCTTTTTTATAACATGCATTACTAACAGATGGATAATTCGGTTAATAATACGAAAGATAATAGGTACCCTTTGTATAAACAAAAGAACTCAGTGACGGTAACAAATTTATTGGATGGTCAAAAGCTGTTTTTGTTTTTAGATAAAATTAATTTAGAAATTCATCAAATGCTTTGGACTTTGCGTTTTAATTACAGAGGATTTAGTTCAAGTAAAAAAGTTATTGGGGAATCAAGTCACTAGTCAACAAAAGGTTTTTCTTCTTCATCGACGACCCAGTCGACCCGTCTTTGGCCCATTCGATCCGTCCTCCGTTCAACAACTTTCTACAGCAACACCCATTCAACCAGTTCCTATCATTTTTGCAAACCTAAGGCAACCCAAAAACTATAATTTTCAACCCTTTCAGACCCAAAATTAAGATAACGGGTTGAGATTGCCAGTAGTAGTCACCACTATGCCCGTTTGGTGGTATGCTTAATGATGATGTGGAGGTCGCTGGTACTTTTGAATTTTGAAGCAACAACAAGGACTCCTTTTCTCTTCTTTTACTTTTGAAGCAACGTTGAATCATTTCTCATCTATTGTTACTCATTAGGTCTATGCTGAGAATGATACATTCAGGGAGTGTCAGTATGCACAATGGGAGAAGTCAAAGTCGTTGGCTTTATATATAGATAATATAAATGCTCATTTTTTAGAATTGGAAGAATCAGTTAAAGAATTATGTCCGGTAAGTACTCTTTATATCACACCCCTACACATTCAACTTATAAATAGATGAAAGAAAATCTAATAATACAAGTTAGTTTGGGTGTTTTACTCGCACTTGAATCTGCAGACTCGGTCTTTATCGTTTAAGAAACCGGGAAATGAAAACGAGGACCTTGTATCAAGGTGGTGGTCAGATGATAACTTTAGAAATGCAGTCGACTTGCTATCTTCAAATTTAAACAAACTGGATGACTACGTATCTTTCTTGGTAAGTGTTTTCTTATCCGCTGTTTAAAATACCTATCAGTATAATATCCCTTTTGCCAGAATACTGAATTCTACGAGCTATTGTCCATATATTTGCATGCTAGAGGATCTATTAAAATCGTGTCATATTGTATGTTGCCAAGCCAAAAGTTAGTAATACTTATGTTTTACAGAATATTTGTGGTCATTTGGGAGATGTTTAGTAACAGTTGATTAGTAACCATACATGCACAAGTGTTGTAAATGGCAAAAAGATAAATTGATCATATAAGTACATTAGTTATAAGAAAACTAGCATCGTGTCTTCTGTTGTGTTGCTAACTCGGTGGTTTAATTAGCTGCTACTATACCGCTGTTTTGCTAACTTGCTACTTTTTTTTGATAATGTTGTTTTGTCTTAGGTTGTCAAATACCGTAAGCCAAGTAAAACGTATCGACGCTGGATTTACTACACTTTTGGTGCTGTAGGAGTTTCAGTATTTTCACTATGGCTTCTACGTCATAGTAGACTATCAGGCGACGTCTACAATTTGGTTCTTGAGTCAAAAGAATCAGTAACTGGGTTATTTATTGACCAAGTAAAGCAACTGGTAAGACTTCATATGCTACCTGCTTTAGCACCACACAGAATCGGTACTATTTTCCACCGATGTCTAATCTTTTTAAATGTTTTTATTTTGTATTAAACCATTTCAAACACATATTTTTTGAGAGAGGTTTTCTGTATAAGAAATAAAACTATGCCATTGGATGAATATAACTTATCTTCTGAAGTCATTCCTTTGGAGTAAAATGTGCAGATAAGCATGCATGCACATCCTTCTTATTCTCATTCCTTTTTTATGCATAACTCGTTGATAATGTCATATCAATCCATCTCAACTTATAACTATTAGAGATTATCATTTGCAGACATTGGTAAATAGGCACAAGGAATTGATGAAACTTAAAGAAGTGAAATCGACTCGTGATTTCAGGTTAGTTGGTATATTGAAACTGATAATGGACATTATTTTTTCTTTTCTTTTCTGATGTACCATCTGTCAAATAATTATAGTCATTAAGTTGCTACTACGTATTTTATAGGCTGTCAATAAAGATTGACTAACAATTGCACACTTTTACTCATATCTTTGTAGTATGTGTTGTTATGCGTAGTCAATGTGTATCACGAGTTTGCACTTTGCAGATGCCATGAGGCATGGAAATATGAACTCTAATTAATGTGACTGAATCAACACTTCGTCTAATTAAGGAACCCAAAATCATACACTCTATCTAACACTTCGACTTATCCGAAGTAAAACTATAAATCATGCCCATCATGTTACAGACATCTATTTGTTTACTCGTAATGACTGTGTGAATATGTGCTTGTTGGTACTCAGTGTCGACGTACACATAATAATCATACAAGATGTTCAATGTGGGTATACCTAACATAATAAGTGGTAGCTTATAAACCATACGTTATTATTTTTTGTAATCAGAATGATTTTATTCAATTGATATTGATGTAGTTTTGAGAAGGAGCTTAAGTATCCAACCCAAAATCTTAGCGGCGAAGATTCTGCTCGACCAATGCTTAGCCAAGTAACCTACTACCAATCTCACTCTCGTTTGCTGGTTGATATATTTTATTTTTAGGCTAATTTCAATAACGAGCAGCGCACTTTTGGTCTATAGTTATTATTGTTATGGCAAATGTCACTAAAAAGCAATGTACTTTAAGTCTTTAGTCGGTTTCGGTAATTATAATTTTTCGAATATCCATTGTGGTTATTAACGTGTTCTTTGAAACACTTGTGTACTTGAAAAGAACCAAGGCTACCAAATCGGATAAAAATAAATTATAATTACTCCAAGGAACCAAAGCATAAAGTACATTGCTATGTAGTGAAGTTCGCCTTAATAACGGTACCTCTATAAAAGAAAACAAAAAATGCAGTTTCAGCTATTCTATCGGCTCATCCAGTTAGAAATATGAAAATTTAATAAAACGAAATTGGGTCAAAAAATGTATTATTATGAAAACTGATCAAAAGCCAAAGTAACGTTGCTGTGTAGTGAAATTTGCCCGTCATACCATGTCACATGTGAATATTAATTTGTTTTAATTCTTTTTCCAATGACAGATTCAGAAGCTTAAACTTGGCGTTGACACGTGAGTTAAAATAAGCATTTCATTAGTTAACTCATTTTCTAAAATGATGCTGTTACTAATAGGGCAACCTTGCCAATACATTCTTTCAACAGGGCAAGGGAAGTGCTTGAGCTGAACCACCAGATAATGATGGCCAGTGAGAGAATCATTGTCACCCTTGCTGCTATACCAGCAATTATTTTCTCCCTTGGTGGGCTCATGATATCATGTGCATTGGTCAAACAGGTAGGTTCAGTTTACATCTTTCAGCTTGCTAGTGTGACTGAACAATGTTGATATGTCAAATTTTTTAAATTTAGCCTTGATTCTTAAATGCAAGCAGTTTTAATGCTCACTTCTGGATTCTAGTTTAACCACTATATTTTGAGTTTGTGATCAGTGAAAACTGATTTTGATTTCCATGGGACTACTGGGTTCACCAAGCTCTCTTGTTCCTTGAAAGGCTAACATTTCACATATTAAAGAGAATTTCAAGTTACTTAGTAAGGGTCTATATATATTTTACTTTTTTTTTTTACATGAAATAAAAGGTTGCCAATCGGTATGTCTTTCGGCTACTCTTCGGAAGCAGAAATAAGTTCTTTCTTTAATGGCGACCGAGTTTTTTAAAAGTAAATGCATAACTGTATCCAAACTTGTATAATTAGTTATAAAAGATGTATTTTTTTGTGATAGTTCTTATCTTGAGGTAAACTGATAGTAGCTTCCTGATTATCATATGGTTCCTGTGTCTCAGGTACTAGGTGAAGGGAGAAGTGCTCGAGCTCAAAGAAGACTTTTAGTAAAGGAGGTCGAGGAAAGATTTTTAGAATTCCAGAAGCAGTGCTCGCCGGTAACATTTACGTTTCATTAATCATTTACTAATGGATTAAAAGTAGGCCCTTATGACATGTTATCATTTGATGGCGGGCCTTGTCGCTTTGGGCTTAAGTTGGCCACACCAACCTCCTGAAAAGAGAGGGCTTTAAGAGGTATGAGTCTGTCTGGCAGTGGCCCAAGGTGAGAAACCATGGTTACCAAAAAAAATAATCACAAATTGGATTTTCTGGTGAGCTCGTCGAAGTGCGTAAATGGCCCTGGTTCCTTCAACCCATTGGCCATTTCACCCAATTACCTAATATTAAACCGACTAAAATAAAATAAAAAAGATGCTCTGCTTGCTATTGGACTTCATAGTTTGGAGTCAGGGTCTTCAACAATTGAATGAATTGTGTATATATACCAAAGTAAATCATCTGTTTAGATAGATTTCATAAGACGTTCCAAGTAGATTAATCAAATACTGACTAGATTAATCGCATCCTAACTTTAAGCTAGTGTGATCAAGAACCTACCAAACTTAGAACTTATATAGATACACAAAAATCTAAATCATTCTAATTTAAACACCAACATTTGGAATTATACTCCTTTAACCAGGGAATATTTACATACATTATTATAACTCTCTCATTGCTCCTCATTTATGCAGTAGTATATAGTTGGTCATACATCATATATAGGTTAAAATTTTAAAGAGTACATCTTTATGTCTTAAAACATACATACTTAAGAATGCATATTGGCAGGGATTCAGGGAATGATCAACCGCGTATGTAGGTTCAAATTGCATCTCCTCTAGTTTAAAATCTAGCTACACGCTAAAGTTTTTGACTTTTGATATTATAGTTCAAAATGCATCCCCTCTCAGTAGATATTTGCTTTCTCTCTGCAGAGTGATCGTCATTATAATCATGGACTGATTATGTGTACATTGGACCGACTTTACAGAGCAGCGGAGAGCAGTGCAAAGAAAACTGGTGAATGGCAGAGGTTGGTTGCTTCTTTTGTAGCTTAATTTATTACTAAACCAGATTCCTTTGTTATTACCTTATTGTGTGTTCTTAAACCCAAAGCTTTTGCTTCTTGCTATCTGTTCATGTATATATCGGAAAAATTTAGAGATGTCAATTTTCAAGCATTTGCATATGAATGAGTTATTTTGCAAGGAAACCGGTCAGTTGAGTGGGTTGGAATGCACCCAAAGTTCACTTAGGACACTGGCAGTCATGATTCCGAAATCGTCCATACCTCCAAAATCCACCAATAATATCATTCTACCTCATTTCACCTCATTCATACTTTTTCCATACCTCCCAACCCCATTTTAGTGGCAACCATGCCTTTTTCATACCTCTCAACTTTTTTTTTTTTCTTTTTTTTTTTTAAAATTAAATTAAACAATTTAACTAAAACATAAATATTTCATTAATAACTAAAAGAAAATTACATAATACTTATTAAAAAAAAAATACCAACCGGGTCAAATCTTAATCCGACCCATATTTCCATCATTCACAAAATTCGGTCTTTATTTCTTTTCGTTCTTATCCTCTTCACCATACCACCACCTTCTTCACAAAATTTAATCTACAAAAACAAAACTTTCTTTCTTAGAATAAGATTTCATGTATATCACATTTCATTTTATAAAAACTTCTTACCTTAAACAACCAACTTGTTACGACATATTCTCAAAATATATAAAAGTGACCGGTGATCTTTTCTGGTACCGGTGAAGGTGAAAAAGTGACCGGTGAACGTAGAATTATTGTTGCTCCTCCAACGTTCCAATATTAATTGCCAACGGTCATATTGTTGCTTTGAAAATCCCATACCTCCGAGGCAATATATGCCGTTCTCACCTTGCCGTTGGGCTTGCCGGCTAGGTGGCGGCGGTGTTCACTTCCGGCATGCCCTTCCCGATGGTGATACCGCTTGCCACTGCCACCCTTCTTAATGTAGCATAATACCTCCTGAATCGCATTATTAAAGAAATTAGACTATTAAATTCTTGTAATTGTAATCTGACATTTCTAACGGCTTTGTACGAGATATGTTTTGATCAACTTAACCTACCTATTTGCTACCTCTAGGGTGCAGGACTTTAATGTTTAATTTTAAAAGCCGAAATTTGACACATGAGCATCAACACGTATAACATGACATTCATACCAAAGGGACACTAGGACACACTACATACACAAACCACATATAAGTACATATATATGTTTATGTATTTGTGTGTGTATATATATCTATCACATATACTTGTTTATTCGCATGTGCACGCACACACACATGCTTATTGTTTATTTATAGATGCATTTATATTTATATGTATACAAACATTGGGAGCTAACTATTTTTGGGTCAATTATGAATAGTTTGAGACAGGGTGTAATTGCTTTGGGGAAGCTAAATTATTCGGATGCGGATAAGCTCATGGTCATATCTCATTTTAAAGAGTATGTGTGCTTGTTTCCTCCTCCACGTTCAGATGTGTTTTGGTAGGCGGGCATGGTAGAGCATGGTGATAATGGAAATGGAAAGAGATGGAATGGGCATTTGGCTCCTGGAAAACGTAAGTAACTCCTTTTTGTGGTACGATCATGAAATCTCCGTATAGAAGTGTACTTTCGTGCTTAGCTGTGTTCATGTGAAGGAATGAAACTGAAAAGACTTGCATGATTCCATGAAATCTCCGTATATAAGTTTGTTCTTTTTTAATATACTAGACGATTACCCGCGCACATGGCGGCGACTTTGTAAAATAATATTGCCTTTTATAAGTAGGGGTATTTTAACCAATTGTGTTTTCTCTTTTATAAGTGGTATATATAGGTATGTTATAATTACCATAATTGTGTCCTACCAGAAATTGTTTATAACCACAGAGGAGCATGAACATTGGCTAACAATGAATATTCAAAATGCTAATTGTTTTTCTTTCTGTTTAAGATTAATTGAATCTGTATTTGATCATTGACAGATCATGTGTTCCTCTTATATTATTTCTGAATGGTAAATTTAATATATTGCAAAACTCATAGAATTATACTAGAAACGCATATTGAATGTTTGCATGCCAATATACTATTCAACTAAGATCCTTCTCATTTTGAGCTGCACCTGTATAAATAAAAGTATAAAACCATTAAATACACATAACAATTAAATCTGTTCAACTAAGATTGTTTTGTGTTGCATCAGTATGAATGTCTACAATGCCTAAAACCACACTGGCATGCGTCCCTTTGAGCTAAACAAAGAGTCAGCATTTGATGACCAACGAAGTTCCTCCTTGAAAATCGCTTAGATGAATTTGTTAAGTAACACGTTCCCGTGCAGTCATTTGCCTTTGCAAGATAGTTTGTAGAGTGATTCTCGCAAGTGCAGCTTTTGAAAGATCCCCGAGTCCACACAATCGGTAACAAACCTGTGATTTCAGTCCACTAATCTTCTAACAGACCTCCATTTTCATCTAGACGACACAAACTTCAAATTAACATTATGTTCTCAAGTTGAGTGAAAGTGAAGTGAAATTAAACGCAAAATACCCCATTTACTTTTATTTTCATTCCTAGATAACACAATTTTTAGCACTTTCATTCTCTTTTCTCCCTTTTAGTTTCTTTTGTTTTTCATTTGCTACTAAACTGACCTAAGAAATAAAAAATAAAAAAAAGTAAACTGCAAAAAATGTCCCTAAACTTTCCGACAAATGCAATATATGTCCGCCAAAAAAAATGCAAGAAATGTCCCTAACGTTTCATTTTTCTCAAGTTATATCCGCGAAAAGTTAATGTAGTTGCAAATTCTTGTTTTTGGCTAACACTCGTTAGTTTTGGCCGTGTGAAATGACTATTTTACCTTCGCCTACAACAGGGACATTTTTTGCAAAAACATTTGTTGCACTTTACTATTCATTTTATTTTGGCTTCCCATCCCCACCACCCTCTACCACCACACAACCATCACCACCACACACTTAATGAACTTTTATTGTAGCATTATGAAATTTACAATGAAAAAAAAGAAGTTTAAGCTTATTTATGTGCTTATGTCATAACAAACTTATATAAGCCCAATTTCGAACTAAGCCGAAAAAATTGAATTTATGAAATTTATGCCGAAAACAGATAAGCTTGTTAGCCCTTAAATAAGCTTAACAAACACCCCTTTAGTCTTGTTTTTTATTTGGAATTAAACAATTTTTTTTAGATTAAGCATGTGGTTGAGTAATTAGTGATTTAAGCTTGAATTAGTATAAGCTTCCTGATTTTGATATAAAAGTTAGATATGCAATTTCTTTTGCTGTGTAATAATGTTAGTGACTTAAGGATCTAGAGATGCGTATATTGTTGTCATATGATATGCTCTGTAAACAGGGCCGGTCCTGAGTTTTTTGCTACCCTGGGCGAGATGATCAAAAAATGCCCCTACTAATTGTTGATATAAACGGACACACTAACTTTCAAGGTTTTGATATGCAAACAAACCCGCTTTTCAATTACTAAACTTGGACAACTATTTAGTTTGTTTACTTCGTGAATTATTGGCAAACACTTTGCTAATTAAACAAGTTCGGTCGGTTATAAAAAGCCGGTTGAGCCCATAACTAATTCAAAATTTTGAAAATGTAAATGAAAAGTGTACATTTATAAACTTTACTGTGAATGAGACTTGGGGTGTTTACTAAATTAAGTGGTTCCATATGAATCACTTAATTAGCCACTTAATTGGGAGAGTGAAGCTTTAATGCTCCTCCCAATTAAGAGGCATTTAGGGTTTGGGCTCACTTTTCTTCCCTACTAAGAAGAAAAGAAACACCCCCTGTACTCGCATAGAAAAATTAAATATGCCACCAATCCTTTATTAACAAATTACCTCTCTCTAATAAACCCATGGTTCTTTTTTAAAAGTTCTAAGTTGCATAAATAAACATTGAATTTCAAGTTTATATGAATAGGATGGAGATAAAATAATAAAACCCCAAAAGAGAATATGTATAAGTCAACCACAACCACAACCACAACCACAGGGACTATTCTTGTAATTTATCAATAAAAGTGATTTCCTTCTCAAAATATTTTTTTACTACATAAGAAGTTATATTCCCAAGAAAAAGTCGTCGTCTTCGTTTTTCATCTTCTTCCTCTGGTTTAAACCTGCAACTTCCGAGCTTACTACACGTCCAAAAATTCGTTTTACTAAACTAGTGGGTTTATTTCGAGCGTACTATAATTACAATACCATTTTTATCACATTAAACCAATTCATCACACCAAAATTTAGATGCCCCCTGTCTGGTTGATGCCCTGGGCCGTCGCCCACCCCGCCCACCCCTAGGGCCGGCCCTGTCTGTAAATGTTGTCTGCAATTAAGAATATTGACGATGTGTGCAGCCTAAAGTTGATATTATTGGTGGACTAGTATAGTTTGTATTGGGCCAAGCCCGTCTAGCCTTTTAGTATGATGTATATGTATTTATATTGTAAGAGACGCTCATTATTCAGTCATGAAATAAACCCCAATTACATATATTAGAGCAACTTGTTTGATTGTTTTTTGGTTCATGGTTAGGAATCCAATGCCGCACAATATTCATTGTTCTCATTAATGCTATGTTATCACCAGATATTTAAACTATACTTCTAATATCATCTTCATCTCACCGCTACTTACATTCCGACCAACCAACCATCATCTTCTCCCTCGCACTTCACACAACCAACCATCATCTTCTCCCTCACACTGCTAGCCTTCAACGTCGCCACCGGTGGCAGCTATCTCCTCCATTGTCACCGGATCAAGCTTTGTCGTCATCTCCACTCACACCTCCAACCACCATTATCAGTACGTGGTAAACTATCAATCCATCTCTCGTTTTTTCTTTTTTCTTTTTAATTTCACATTACATTAACTAGCACGGTAACATGTTAACATAAAAAAAGTGTCGCCACGTCAGCGCCACATCCTTTCAACACAAAAATATTTAACCCCAAAAAATCACGCCTTATCACAAAATAATATCGCCTTTTTGGGACTCACTTTTTAAAAAATTACAATTTACAAATTAACTCCTCTAACAATTTCATTTATTAAACATGATAATACTTTATTCATGACATTAAGGTGGTGGTGTTTGTTTCTTAAAAAAATGGCTCTTAACAGCCTTTTAATCTGACTCGTTCAGACGCAGTCAGACAATTGTGTCATTAGGTGTGTTTGTTTTTTTTCTTCTCGTTCAGAGGCAGTTAGAGGCTCAAACCTTTAACCAACAAGATGTGTAGGGTTTGTCTTGTTGCCTCTTAATGTCTTTTAATGTTTATGTGTCGTAAGAATAAAATTGCATCATATTTATATCATTCAGATATTTTTTTTACAAAAAAAAAAAATTATTTCATTCAGATTTAGACATTTACGTCTCAAATCAAATCAGATTCAGAGCATCTTATTAAATAAACAGCACCTCAATATTGCATCATATTGATAATAAAACTTTCGGATCCAATAAGCCCAGTTACCCTAAAGACCCAAGTCCAAATGCTATCCTAAACTTTTGGTTTTAAAGACACCCTTTATCACTTGTTACCCTAAAGACTTACACACACTAACCTAATCTTAGAAAAACGCAGTCACCTAAACTTTTCTCTCAAATAAAATCACAAATCTAAGATTAAAAAAATTCGTCACCCCTTTTTCTTGTTATCTGCTCAAACAAACCACAACCTAGGTAACACCTTTTCTTGGTTTCTTTCTTATACGAAACCCAGTCACCAAAGACGCACCCTTTAAAATTTTCTTAACTTTTCGGCTACACGCTCTTAGCTTATAATGGCTTTTGATTTCTTTCAAAAGATGGAGCTCTTCTTGTCCTGCATGTGGACTAGACTACTTTCATAATAATACGTAAGTTGTTATTTTAAATTTAATCTGATTGATCTATTAATTTTGGGTGATTATTTTTTTGGATGTTAGTAGGAAAATAGTAATATTGGTTTTGTTTGATCAAGATGTATGTTTAGATAAGCTTGATTAGAAATTTCTAGCAATTTTAGCATAATATGATAAAATGAGTTCATGAGATCATTTGTCTAGATAATGAGCTAGGTTATGATGATGCTAGGAGCTTGTAATATTGGTTTTGTTGTATCAAGATGTATGTTTAGATTGAAAAATGGACTAAATGAGTTCAGTAGTATTAAAAAGGCATGAATTGAGTTGTAAACGAGTAGATGAATTAAATAAACCATTTGGCATGTATTAAAATTATCCGTTTGGTGAATGGGCTAAGTTTGACCCAAACGGGCCAAACAAGTCATAATGTGCAAATTGACCTCAACATACTTCATGAACGTCTAATTGGTCTAATTGAGTTGGCCCTAATGAAAATGTATGCATTTTTGGTTGAAAAGATAGATAATATGTGGAATTTGGCATTTTGGCTAGTAAGTGACTAAAATGGCTAATAATTGGCTAAAATGGCCTAAAGCGTAGGATGGATAGTTGATCTTAGAATGAGCTGGTTAAGTTGTAAACAAGTTAATATGAGTTGTTGGAACATTGTATACAACTCTGTTACAGTAAGTGAGTTCAGTGAGTGAGGCTTGAGGTTGCAGTAAGGATAGGATTCAAAGATCACAAGTAAGTGAGTTCAGTGAGTGAGGCTTGAGGTTGCAGTAAGGATTCAAAGATCACAATAAGGTGGCTGGCAGTTGGCTGTGTCCGGTTAGCTCACTGTGTTTTTTGTTCTTGCTTTTTTCTCTTGTTATATCTTGGTTGTCAAATCTCTATGGGCCTGGGGTATAGTTTGTTACATGTGTTAAATGGTTACTGAGTTTTGTCTACAAGCTAGGTCAGCTGAAGGTTTAAAAAGTAATGCAAGTGATAGTCTAAGAATTGTGGATAAGTGATTATGTCTGATATTGCTGTTAAAGTGTTCATTGCTTCTTGAAAGATTTTACCTCCTGTGGGTCAAATAATTATGTGCTGTGATTGGTTCTAGAGATTTGTTTGGTAATAGTGTAGACTATTGGGGTGTTTGATTTAGTTTTGGTCTTGTGTGTATTTTTATTTGTTCTGTATTTTTATTTGAACCCTATGGTCTCTCCTCCTTTTGTAAACTGACTTGTGCCTGATGCTTTTTTATATACAGGTTATCAGAATTACCGAAAAAAATTATTTCTTGACATTTCGTGCAGTTAACATTTTTAACGGAGAACTTTGTACACATACGTCGCATGTTGGTAAGTATTGTGAGGTATGTAATCATTTTATATCAACTGTCATGATTTTATTTCGGTTTTCTTTTGTGAATTAACTAGTTTCTTTATTGCAGTGTCCCATAATTCGCGATACCGAATACAAGATAAGTCATGTCTCTAATGATGGGCGTGTAAGTATTTTTTTCTTCTTATTTTTGCTCGAGTAGATAGACCACTTAATTGATTCTGATGTGTTAAGTATTTTTTTCAGTTGATTTTAATGAGTCAAACAGATGAGGATAGGCCTTCCCTCCCCTTGCCATGCCACCTTCACATCTGCTTCCTCCACCACATGCTTCAGATTGTCCGACTTATTTGACTGATTGTGACCGTGCTTGTCATCGTGATTACCAATCCCGGGTAAATTACGCACTAAACTATTAATCATTAAATTTCATACTTAGGGATGCTTGGTTGGGGGTTATGAGGTATAAGTAATGGCAAAGAAAATGAATAATGGCGCTTGGTTAGCATTATATAATCAGTGATTCCCCAATCCTGGCGAATACACCGTTACCTACAATTTTGGGGGTATTGGAAAATTCATTACCCACATCCGTCTATTTCTATGGATAAGTGATTATGTCTTTTATTGCTGTTAAAGTGTTCATGGCTTCTTGAAAAATTTTACCTCCTGTTAGTCAAATAATTATGTGATGTGATTGGTTCTAGAGATTTGTTTGGTAATATGTTTTAAGTTTACATCATGTATCTGTTTAGTGTAGTCTATTTGGGTGTTTGGATCAGTTTTGGTCTTGTGTGTATTTTTATTTGTTCTGTATTTTTATTTGAACCCTGGGGTCTCTCCTCCTTTTGTAAACTGACTTGTGCCTGGTGCTTTTTTGTATACAGGTTACCAAAGTTAAAAAAAGAAAAGGTATCTTTACATTTCATGCCGTTAACATTTTTAACGGGGAAACTTGTACACATAGGGCGAAAGATGGTGAATATTGTGAGGTATGTAATCATGTTTCTATAAACTATCATGTTGGAGTAGGTTATTTCAGTTTTCTTTTGTGACTCAAATAGTTTCTTTATTGCAGTGTCCATTTATTCATGATACCGTATACGAGATAACATATGTCTCTGAAGATGGGCATGTATGTTTTTATTTCTTATTTTTGCTCGAGTAGACCATTTAATTAATTATGATATGTTAAGTATTATGTTTTTATTTCTTATTTCTGCTCTAGTAGGACCAATTAATTGATTATGATATGTTTAAGTATTTTTTTCAGTTGAGTTTAGCGACTAAAACTGGTGTCGATGGGCCTTCCCTCCCCTCTGTTGCCTCCACCACATGCGTCAAACTGTCCGACTTTTATTACCAACTGCGGATGTGCTTGTCATCTCGATTACCGATCTCGGGTAAATTACGCACTACACTATTAATCTTTAAATTTCATACTTAGGGATACTTGGTTGGGGGTTATGAGGTTTAAGTAATGGCAAAGAAAATGAATAATGGCGCTTGGTTAAGCATTATATAATCAGTGATTCCCCAATACTGGCGAATACACATTTACCTACAATCTTGGGGGTATTGGAATATTCATTACCCACATCCTCTATTTCTATTTTATTATTTACATAATATTTCATTTATATGATGACAATAAAGATTCAATTTTGTTTGTTTGTCAAATTGCTTGTTAAATTCTGAATACTTTTTTGATCGACGCCATCTTTGGTATATATGTTTTCGTCATTTCTCCTTTCTACAATTTGATTATTATGTATGTAGAAGAACCCATTATGCAATTTTTTTTCTTCTTCACAAACTATTATTTAGAATTCTTAACAACAAAATTAATCTACGTGTGATATTTTTTATTACGAAAAAGAATATTGTAATGTAGTTACTAACCAGATGCGTTATATAAAATCATGGTTATAAAACAATTTTTATTGTGTTAAATCTATAGTTTGATAAATGGAAAAAGTCTATACAATAACTATCTTATAAAATATTGTTATGATTATTGGAACAACCATGCAACACTAATGGAATCATAATATCCATTAGTATTTCTTAGCATTCCTTTAGTATTTCCCACTAGTACATAATTGGGTTCCATGCAATAGAAAAAATCACTTCCATTTATGTTTTTATTGATAATGTATTTGTGTGTGTGCAGCTTATAAGCTGACTTGGAAGATCGCAAAACATTTTTGCTCTAGTGAAATGTTCTATGGGGATGGAGCAGGTCACCAGTTTCATGCGGTGGTAGTACGAACCATCGGACCCCCCACCGGAATAAATTTAGTCCCCGAATTTCTTGTCTGTATAAATACATTATGTATATAGTATTTGAAAACTTGTTAAATAGTACAGTAGTAAATATCCTCTTTGAAAATAACATTTTGGAATTTTAGAAACAAGTTTGTAACCGACTCATTTCTCAATCCGATACGTAGTTGCTCATGTTATTGTTTCTTATCCTTTTTCATGTTGGATTATTTGGCTTTTTTGTTTCTAGTGGTAGTCATACTTTGGTTTTCGTGCTTACGATAAGTCATACTTTCTGTTATGTTTTGTGTTGAATGTTTGAATTTACTCTAATAAATATGAATTTTGTTTGTGTTGAATGTTTGAATTTACTCTAATAAATATGAATTTTGTTTGATGTTAGTTTGGTTGCACAATTGGAAATGTATTAAATATATCAACCTTGTAAGGGGAAAAATCCCAATTCCCCATTGGGGATCCCCGTTCCCCATCGGGGACGGGGATGGGGGCTTAACTGTGAAACCCGACGGGGATGGGGACGCGTATGAGAATAGTTATTGAACTTCGGGGATGGGGACGGTGTCAACCATTCCCCGCAAACCCGGCCCCGTTCCCATCTCTAATTATAGACTTAAGTAGGATTTTGTGCAACACATTAGGAAATTTAGGATTGGAGTAATGAGGTGATAACCAATAAAATCCTCTCGGCTTAAGATGATCCCTTTTCCCATAGTCTATCAGGCTCGCTAATTGCTCCAAGTCAATAATATACAATTTTATTCCTAACTTACAATTAGGAAATGTCTTTACCCTGTGTTTGTTTGACTATGATGATGGTATGTTCAGGAAAATGTCAAGGCAAAGCACCCTCAACTGCTATACGAGTCAACGCGGAATTTTACGAGGAAGTAAGTAGCTGTAATAAGATGTTTCTCTCAATAGGTCCCTTAACCATAATCCCAAGACTCATTTGATTGGACCCAGTCTCGAGAAATTATTCAGTTTCTGTAGTAGGAAATTTTCTTTAGGAACAGTTCTTATGCTTGTTGATCAAATGGTAAATATTACCAGTTTATATCTTTGTGCCTCAACTTTTAAAATATAGTTTCTTATTGATGATGATGGGGATTGTTTCAGATCAACCAAATTGAGTTTGTTCAATCTAAGTCGTTTCTACATGCATCATAACATCAAGCCGGATAATTTTCTTATGGGTTAGGACGTAGAGCTAATCAGGTAATGCAGATGACCATTCATTTTAGTTTCCAATTTGGAGCCTTAGGACTACCTTGTAATATATGTCGTTCACCTCGTTGCAGGTCTACATAAATAGAGGTGCTGCATTATGAAACCAATTAAAGACCAAGACCGCATATATTCGGTTCTAGTCCTGTTTTTTCGGTCTAAATTTTCCCACCCTGAGTAATTTGCATTGCATACCTAATAAAAAACAATCAATCTACGACATGACAAGACATGACCAAAACCCAACAGATAGAACCCTCAACTAACACATATCCATCAACATACCCATACCGTTTGCTCATTTCAATTACATTTGCACCAACCCAAATCCCCCAATGTGTTTTTTCTTGCATTCTACATTAACATAGAAAAAAACACATGGGGTATCAAATAATTATGTTAACCTCTGTATATAATGAATACTACGTAATAATTGGGGTTGATCAAATTACACAACAATTATAAAGGTATAAATCTTTTATTTTTGACACTAAAAGCATCTCGCTAAAACTCAAATTTAATCAATCCACTTACATCTCAAGCTCTCAAAGCATATCATGCACGTACATTGCTTTTGACCTTGATCTCCGACTTCATCCCACGACAACTCCATGCTCATACATTACTTTTATCCTTGATCTACGACTTCATGACCCGCCCGATGAGCGGGTGAGCTTCATGTGAAATCTTGGTTATACTTGTATGTTGTTAGCATGATCAGTTTTAGAACAAAGAGGTAGCATGATCCACATGATTATAATGCAATGTTGAAAAATCAAAGAGAGACTATCAATCAGACAAAAATGAGATATTGCAACAATAATGATCGTTGATTTGTTAGGAGAATAGTTAGTTTAGTGTAAAAGTATCATTGCTCAGGGTTAATACAAAATCATTACGATTCAGTCCAATTATTCCTAAATCAAGTTCAACATTCCTCGCCATATACCCTCAAACAGTAACACCAACCGCAACTATGTATGCATAAAACTCGTGAGACATATTTTTGGGTGAAATAATGTTAATCACCCTGTCCCAAAACTATAGTTTGACATATGGGTGACCAATAACATTCGACATCAAAAATCAAAATGTTACACCCCTTGGACAGAGGAGTATTAGCATCAAGTAACGAAATCAGACACAATAAGTAACTAAAGATAGAGAAGTTCAAATATTAGAGGATTACATTTTCAGTGTCAGCTAATGCAACCAAGTTTAGAGCTAAACATTCAACATTTTTTTTTTCATTTTTCACAAAGTTTTCCATACTAAAGCAGTAAAACTTATGTGGCTCGCTTTTTGTCTGCCTTCGCTTTCTCGAGCAGAAGTATCTGTTTTTGATGTGGGACCAATGGGTACTGATCTTCAAGCTTATGATCTTCGATGCACTTGATCTCGGCCTTATAGTGCATTCTCACTCACATCATTCTAAAATTAGATGTAAAAACAAGAAGCACTAATCATGAATTTATTCAGAAATAGTTGAATTATAATTTATATGTAACAGATCAAATAACTAAACCTATAGACTTGGTTCATTATGAAACATGCCAAACCAGTTGAGCGGGTCGCAGTGAGCCGAAGTGTAATACTTGGTTTACTTTTAAACTTACTTTTCAAACAAATAGACTAGTCCCAACTACCTTAAAACAATTGCAGTTTTCAATCATGATACATTAATTATTTATAATAAAGAAAACAAATGTTAGCATGTCAACTCAGCCTGGTTTGAGCATTGACCCCTTTTTAAAATTAGCCGTTTTGATCCGTTAAACAACCCTCTCAGTTTGCCACTTCTAGCATGCATGCATCGAATTGATCATAAATTATAAGGATGTTCCAAAGCCTACAACCAATGTATTCAACCACTAATGACAAGGTCACCCGATCCTTAACTTGTAGAATAATGAATCAGACCATCAAGTGACCTCCTGAAGCCTAATTAGCAATGTGAGTTATGAACGTTAATTAATTAGACCATTTAACAGAATTGTTCTTGTATTTTCAATAATATTTGAAGTTAATTACTAGAGTTACTTTAAGAGGGGGGGGGGGGTCTTTTTTAGCTTTTTTTTATGGGGCTTATTAGCTTATATAGCCTAAAAAAATCCATTGAACTGTTTGGATGAATGTCAAGTAAATGACACTCATTGACTATCAACAGATTGTCTAAATATACAAGTACTGAGAATTCATTAGACAAAATAAATTGATTGATGATTACCTTTGTATAACACCTATGGCTAATTTGGTAAGGCATTCCTTCCACCATACACAACGTATAGATCAAAGTGTGCCCAAACACATTTGTTATTACAAACAAATAATTACACAATAAACAACTTAATGCAAAAACAAAAACACAGGCCAAGAGCCTACAAGTACAAAATTGCATATGGACCAAAAAAAAAAAAAAAAAAAAAAAAAAAACCATTTTCGAGACAACAAACTTACATAACATCAGTCCTATCATGCACTAAAATAATATATTTGTATGTAATCCATATTATATTTTCATTGAATGTTTGAAAATAAAAAATCCATGCATATATGTTTTCACACTTTGAAAATAACAAACTCATCCATCGACTCCTCTATTCTTAACAATTAGAAGCAACAATTGCCAATCAACCAAAATTAAATAAAAATTCTCTTGTACATGGCTATTAAAATGCAATGTGTGGTTCTTGGTTTTCTACCAAGTTGAAGTGATACCCACCTCCAATGAAACAACTATTTTTGAAGACACATAATAACAAGTTCTGTCCCACAAATAGATTGCACTCCTTATAAAGTGTAGGAAAATTGAAACAATATCCAAAATCACATAAATATTTGATTTATTCAATCGAAGAGTTGTTAAGATCATGTAATTAATATATTTCATGGCATGTCATCGAAACAACAAACCGTATCATATAATCAAGAATGTTCAAAAAAAAAAAAAAAAAAAAAAAAAAAAAAAAAAAGAAAAGAAAAAAAAAGTACAAGGTAGATACATTTTTTTATTTATTATTAGACCTTTACACCTATGCTAAAATACATAACATGCATGATATTAATTTAATTCATAATCAAGTTGATACTACGTACATCCAATTACATTCATCATGCAAGTAACGTACATCCAATTACATTCATCATGCAAGTAACTTACATTAATTCATAATCAAGTTGATACTACGTACATCCAATTGCATTCATCATGCATGAAAAATGTATCTGCCTTGAAATTAAAAATCATGCACGTTATGTATCCACTTTCTTGGGCAACTCTTATACAAGAGTATTTACTTGAAAAGTTCTAGTGTATGTACTTAAAAAGTAACTTATATTAACTAGTGTATATACTTGAAAAGTTCTAGTGTAGGACACGTGTCACCAATTTATAATAGTCGCCCAAGCATCCTGGGGCGACTTTCGCCCCTAGGGCATTTTGAGAAATGAAATTATTTTGGGCATATGGGGTAAGTACATGTCTACTTTTGAGGTATTTGAGAAATTACCTCTACATTGTATTCTTTTGTAGTGGACTATATACGATTCAATAATTATCCAAGCAATCATTTTTAAATATCGAGACCCGAAAACCTGCATGTTATCTCACACCAGTCCAATTGTGCATGAACTACCTACACCATAAACTTTAGTTAGAATATCCAAACTAACTAAGGCTCGTCTATTTGATTCATTTTCGTTTCATGAAGCCCTACTATCAATGGCTTTTCGATATCGACAAGCTCTAACTAACAACATTAATGTTCACCAAAGGGCATATATATATATATATATATATATATATATATATATATATATATATATATATATATATATATATATATATATATATATATATATATAGGGAGGCGTTATTGTGGTGTACAAGTTAAAATAGAAAATAATAGGTACACTTGTAAACCGTTGGATCAACAAAATAAATGAGATTCAAATTAAATTAAATGAATGGAATAATTGTAATTAGGTGTATTGCTAATGGCATAGTGTATCTAACCTTTTTGAAAGACTTAAATGTGCAAGTTTGCTTTTTTCTTTTTTTTTTCTTTCTTTTTTTTTTTTTTTTTTTTTTTTTTTTTCTTCTTCTTCTTCTTAAATTCGTCTGCTGTAAATGTTGTACACTTGTACCCAAGAAGATATCAAAAATATTAGTAGCTAATTAAATATGACATTCTAGAATCAACCTTTATATTTTAATTTAATATTAGTAATACAATTTTGGTAAAAAAAAAATTAGTGTGTCATTATAAATATATCGTAAAATCTAATGTGTCACTTTATATCTATCAAAAGAATAAAGTGATAAACATAGTGTATCGCTACAATGTTCAAAAATTTGCAATGTGTCGCTACAAATGTATTAAAAATTTAATGTGTCACTACAAATGTATTAAAATTTAATGTGTCGCTACAAATTAGTGTGTCATTATAAATATATTGTAAAATTTAATGTGTTACTACAAATGTATTAAAATTTAATGTGTCGCTACAAATTAGTGTGTCATTATAAATATATTGTAAAATTTAATGTGTCACTCCACATGTAGAAAAAAATTTAAATAACAACAATTCATTAATACACAAATCAAAATCCTAACATAAAATACTTAGTCAATACGCAAGTAAAAAAATAATAGTTATTCAAATGAGTTACGAGTCAATACACAAAATTAGACCCCAAATCAGAGAAAAGAAGTCCAATCATCACCCAAAAACACATAACCACAAGACTAAATCTTAAAGATAAACATCAGTTTGTTTATCTTTTTTCAAAAATTATTACACAATCCAAAAATATAAACATCAATTGAAATAAAGGTACACAACTTGTACATAAGAAAATCAAACATAAAATTAATAATCAACACATTTAAAACACTTTAAAACAGTTATACACAAATATGGTAATTGATACAAACTTTATAAAACATAAACAACAATTGAAATAAATATAAAGATACACAAATGAAAATGAAACATATGGTGCCCCACTTTGGATCTGACGAGCACTTTGTATCATAGTGATGCTCACACCTATGTCACACAAGATGCGATGGTTGCGGGACTAGATCTAACGTCGATTTTGAATAGGAAGAAGTGCCGGGCACTGTCTGGATCTGAAAACCACCCTAGCCCGTCATTGTGGGTTTTGTTCGAAAGAGGATGTTGGTTTTTGCGGAGAGAAAGATCTGTAGGTTTTTCTTTTGTGCGGAGGGTGATAGAATAAGGAATTTTTCATAAATCGGTTTTATAATCGGAAGTTTTCTGGAAAAAAAATGGATGAGATGGAACTGTTTTGAGTGGTGATGGAGTTATGAATGAGTGAAAGTAGGGTTGTGATGAGATTGTGAAGAGAGAAAAATACTATAATACCCTTATATAAATATAAAATACTGTAGTTTACATTTACTATTAAATGAAAATTACACTTTTCAATCTCTTATTGGTGTCTATTGTATCTTACTTTAAAGGTGTACAGCATATGAACATAAATCTATATATATATATATATATATATATATATATATATATATATATATATATATATATATATATATATATATATATATATATATATATATATATATATATATATATATTAGCTACAATTTATTGTAGCTTACTCCCTACAATTTTGTGCTACATTCTGTGGGTCTCTGAGTCTATTTGTGGGTCCCTGATTTATTTTTGTGGGTCCTGAATACTTTCTTATATAATTTTAATGAAGGATTGTAGCTAGTTGGCTATAATAATTGTAGCCAACATATCCCCTATATATATATATATATATATATATATATATATATATATATATATAGAGTGAGGATCACGTGCGGATACAATTTTTTAGTGCGGACGTGCGGATGGATCTGGACCGCCCATTCCAGATCTGATCTTGACTTTTTGTAAAAAAATCAAGATCTGACGCTAATATCACGGTACCAATTGATCATGAAAACGATTTTTTTGATTTTTTTCCTTCTCAGCGATCCTTACTCTAGTTGTGTTCTTTTATTTTTTTATTTTTTCAGATTTTTCTGAGCACTTTTTTCTTTTTTGATTATGAGTGCTAATGTGATATTAACGATATTATGAGTGGTACCGTGATATTAAGCTTTTTTACATGTAAAAATGTACCGTGATATTACGATATTAAGAAAAAGTTAAAGTGATATTAAAAAAAATTAACTTTGATATTAAAAAAGCATGATAGTTACGGCGATATTAACAATTTTTATTAAGAAAAAGTTTTTACGATATTAAAAAAGTTATTGTGATATTAAATTTTTTATTAAAAAAAAGTTTTCAGAATCTGATTTTGACTTTTTTACAAAAGTCAATATCTGATCTTGACTTTGTCAAGATCAGATCTTGACTTTTGTAAAAAAGTCAAAATCAGATTCTGATATCACAATACCTTTAACGATGAAAATAATTTTTTTTTGAAATTTTTTTCAGCGATTTTAATTATTTGTTGTCCTCTTTATTTTTTTAATTTTTTCAGATTTTTTTGAATTTTTTTCAGAAAAAAAGCTAATACGATAGTAACGATCTTAAAAAAAGACGGGATATTTACGATATTGCCACTCCGCCATTTTCAGATTGTTGACTAGATGGAGGGCTGAGATTCGTCCGTACCATCCGCACTAAAAGACAAAAACGTACCTGATCCTCACCCTATATATATATATATATATATATATATATATATATATATATATATATATATATATATATATATATACTAGTTGTCAAAGCCCGCCCGATGGGCGGGCCTGTGTTATAATTTTACTTCTGATAGTGTTAGTTAACAGAAATTTATTTTTCAAGTACAGTGTTTTTGATTATTGTTTAAAATGCACTATTAGTTTATGTTTTGTTGTATTTTTTTGTTTTGATGGTGTTACTTAATGGATTTTTGGTTCTTAAAGACAAGATTGTTTTCTGTTGTTTAATTGTGTTAGGTTGGTTTTTTTTTTTTTTTTTTTTTTTTTTTTTTTTTTTTTTTAAATGTTTGATGTACATTATAATTGTATTCACCTTTTTGTTTTTAATTTTTTTTTTGTTATTTTTAAATTTTTATCATTGCCCGATGGGCGGGCTAGAATTATGATTATCGCTGGAAAAAATAATTTAACAAAAAATAAGATATAAACGTACCAATTTTTACATTGAATGCATTAACAATGAAAATAAATAAACGTTAACTTTTATTGACCAATTAAAAGTTACAAAGTTGTTCTAAGAGCATAGTATATAATTTAACTTAAATGCGAAATGAAGGGTCTTTGATTTTGCGTAATTATTATCCTTATCGCATAAACCAAGCAAACCTGAAAAAAATAAATAAATAAAAATAAAAATAAAAAATTAATTAAGATTTAGGAGGTGTTTCTTTTTATTTCTAGACTAAGAGGTTTATAAATTTGTGTGGGACCACCTCTATTAAAGTTACTTAATAGGGAGAGGTTAACATTTCATTCCTTAAGGATATAGAGGAAGTAAGAGAAATAAGAGGGTCTCATTCGAAAAAGAAATAATATTAAATGTTTTGTGAACTCAATCCTTTAGCTAATAGTAAAAAGAAACACGCCCTTTAATTTAATCTGACATCAACTCATTCATAAGTAAACGTGTTGAAATGCTACCTCTACCTGTTAAAGTTTAGATCGAGTATACGTGATTGGTGTGAAAGCAGTCAGATATAATTGACCAAGGTCAACTAGTCAAAAACAGCTTATCCCAATACTCCGTGGATAATATAGTGTGTCCTCGTGTCGTTAAAGTCCCAGCGAGATTGAAATGGAGTTATTTGAAATCGTTTATGAGTGAGTGGCACTAAGGACAGTAGCCCAGATGATATGGAATTGATTTTGCTACTGTTATTTTGGTATTTGTACATAGATATAATATTCTCAAAAATCAGATATACAAGAATATGCACAAATTCATAATTAAGATCACGTAACGGACTGGAAAAGTGGGATTTGGTGAATTACAAACTACACGGGGTGCTTTTGAACTTTTGAAAACTTAAAATTGAAAATGAAAAATGAGATTATAAAAGTGATTATTATACTATTTAAATATTATTTAATTAATTAAACTAATTAAAATCTAATTTATATCTAATTTAAATTAACTAATAATTATAAGTGTTACAAATTAAACTAAAAATTTGCAAAAATAATTTCTAAACTTAAATTAGAACTTGAAGAAAGTATAAAAAATAAAAATAAATATTTTTGTCTTTTTATGGATTTTTTATGAATTAAAAACTATTTAACTTAATTAAACTAATTTAACTATTTTAAATTACTATTAATATTAAATTAACTTAGAAAATTAAGAGAAAATTTATAAAATTATTTAATCATCACAGGAATCCTTCAAAAATATAAAAACTTCTAAAAATTATGTTTAAGGTTAATCCACTAATTAATTACCTTTTAATTAACTTAAATCTAATTTAAATGATTAAAATAAGAAAAACTGAAAATGAACAGTATAAACTAAAACTTTATTTTCTAAAAGTCTATTATACTCTATTAAAGCTAGGAAAAATATAAAAACTAGGTTATGCTTTATAAAAACTAATATGCTATTTAATACTTAATATTAATTAATAATTAAGAAAACTAGTATTAAATCTAATAAATACTAAATGGCAGAATAAAAATCTAAAAAATTTACTAAAGTTACTTTACTATATAAGGTAATTAATAAAAATATAAAAATACTAAGTACTTAATAAAAATCTAAAAATGAAAAATAAAATTTAAATTAAATTAAATAGAAACTATCACTTAATATTAAATTGGTTTTTCTTGGATTTTCTTTTACAAACTTACTTTACTACTGAAAATAGAAAACTTTTGTGAAAACACTTTTGAATATAGCTTATTTATAAGCTGTAAGCACCCCCTTTTGCTTATCAGTTGACTTTGGTTGACTGAATGCACAAATAAGCACAAATGACTAGAGGTGGGACCCACAAGGGTGAAAATGGGTGCAAATAAGTTATACTAACTAAAATAAGCCAGAAACAACAGACAATGATCACAAATAAGCAGTTTGGAACCAAATAAGCAATTGAGCAAACTGAGAATGAACACAGAATGGGGCAAACTATTGGGTGAATTCCAGGTGACTTGAATCTAGGTCAAACAAATTGTCAATCCTTGTTCCCTGGTAGGAGGGGGTTGGGAAAAACCAATATGAACCTCTGGGGTCCATTGAGGTGGGCTGCAGCCACTACCAAAGGTGGTGGTGTGGTGGAGGTCTGCTGGTGCAGGGGAAGGCTTCTTCCCTGCAACTGTGTTCCAGGGCTTGTGGAGCCCACACACAAATTCACAAAATTCTAACAACTATCAGAATCAAAAGTTGAAGTGGTAGAATTTATCTACAACAAGTTTCAGATCCTCAATCCAAACACATAAATCACAAAAAATCTTGTAACTTTTGCAAAAATCTGAGATGGTGCAATTTGACTTTTTGAGAAAAACTTGGAACTTTGACTTATTTGGATTTTGGGCTTAATTTAAGGAATGGAACTAAGATAATAAGCTAATATTAGGTTAAATTAATACAAAACAACTACTTTTAAACTAGATTGAAGGACTTATGGATGCCAAATCCAACACAGTAAACTGTGTGGGGTGATTTTTTGAGTTTTTGACTTTTAACCAAACAACACCTTGTTGTTATGCTCAAAATGGTATACTGAATGTTTATAAATGCTACTCAACCCTATTTAGACCAAAGAAACACAGATTTCACAGATGAAATTCACTAATCCAAACACACCTTATTGTTGGACTGTTTTGTGATTTAAGTAGCAAAATGCTTTTATAGCTTATGATACCTAACCACAATATCTTATACTGATGAAAAATGATCAATTAAGCACTTAGAAACATAAAGCAAAGACAAGTACACAAGATTACTACTTAGACTATTTGACTGTTACAACTATGATTTTTGATAACTAATAATTCTAATGAACAAGTTAACTATTTTAAGCAATTAAATACTTAAACAACACTGATTAAGCACAAGAAACACAGATTAACAACAAGCAAACAATCAAAACAGAAGCTACTAATAACTAAAATTTTAGAGAAATTTTCAAATGAGTAAAAGCTTACAAGAAACCCCTAGCATGAACAAGAGGCTTTTCCACAGAAGCCTATCTTTAGATAGGCTCAATCCAATCCCAACTTTGCTCTTCAATACTCCTCAGAACCTGAAAACATTCAAAAGCAAACACAGTTTGACCAATGTTGACTTTTTTAGTTTTTTTGATTGTTTCCTGCTAACACTGGATTTTAGAGTCTCTAAAAGCTTCAATGAGCTTATTGGAACCTAAATGTAGCTAACTCAGTCTATGGTTCTTGCTTCCAATCACAACTCAGCTTATTAAGAAATTCATAAATCCAAAAATTTGAAATAACAAGAACAGTAATGAAACTTTGATTAATATTGCTTGAAAAAGTTTAGAATACAATAAGAAACTGCTACAATGCTTGAATTAAGAAAGATACACTGAATTTTGAAAGCTTAATAAAATACGACACTAAAAATTACTAATTAAACTACACACTTCTTCCTTGCACTCTTCTGCTTTATATAGCCCTCTCCTAGGGTTTCTTGAACATCTCTGAACCTATCCCAATTGATCTTGGCCGTTAATTTGCTCTAAAATGATCTCATCCTTTAAATTGGGTTTTGGCGCCAAAATTGGGTAAAGGTGTTTGGACTGATATTACAACTGGGGGGGGGGGGGTGGCATTAATTGTGGTGTGATAGTTAGGTAAAGTGGGTTGGGCGGTGGCTTCTGATGGAGGTATGATGGGACCTGCAAGTGGGGATGTGGGGGAGGGAAGGATGGTGGGGGTGATGGTCGTTTGACTTTATTTGACCGAGGGGGTCAAATGTTTGACCCGGTTTAATATTTTGGGTATTGGGTGGGGTGTGTGGTATATTGGGCCCAAGGGAAGTGGGGATGGGCTAGGTAATGGATTGGACTTGGGTTTTTTTTGGATTAGTAATAGTTTTAGGTCCGGTTTTGGTTTTAGTTTACACAAGGACCTATTTTGCAATTTAATGAAAGTTCAGGGGTGGGCTTTGGCATTTTTCCAAATTGTTTCCAAGGGTGTATCTTGCCATATTATGAATAGTGTAAGGTCCTTTGTTGATTTTTCCATGTTAAATACACCAGGGACTAAAATTGCCAAACTTTCAAACTTCAGGGACCATTTGTGTAATTTTCACCAAACTTTCCACCAAGGACCAATCCTGCCATAAAAGGTTAGTGCAAGGACAAAATTTGTTTTTCTCAAAGTTTTTAATATCCCAGGGACCATTTTTGATAATTTTCAAAGTTCAGGGACTAAACTTGACATTTTGTGAAACTTTTCACCAAAGGACTAATTATGTCACTTTTTGATTTAAAATGACCTTTGGTGACTTTTTCAAGTTTTTAGAATAACCAGGGACTAGATTTGACAACTTTTGAAAGTTGAGGGACTGAAACTGCCAATTTTGCAAACTTTGTGCGATTTTTCATCTGTTTTTGATATTTTTTGCATTTGAAACATGTAAAACACTTTCCTGGGATATTTTCACTATTTTGGTTCAATATTGAGTGTTTTTATATGTTTTGGCAGCTCAGAAATGGTAAAAATGATGAGTATTTACACACTCATCAATCCCCCACACTAAAACATTGCTAGTCCCTAGCAATCTTTTGAGAAAAACCTGATGGATTTGAAATTCTCTTTACCAAAATCCATCACTTCTGGAGTAGCCAGGTGTAAGAACTGTGGCACACCTGATAACCGTGTGATTTTGAGCAAACCACCAACTGTCAACGGATTTGATTAGTCTTTACCAAAAGCCGTTTGATTCTGGACTAGCCAGCATCTTGATGGACTAAGTCAACATCTTGGTGAGCTGATTACCAATTATGGATTTTCCACGGCCTTTACCACAAGCCATAATCTTGCGGGCTAGCCAACTCATTTGCTTTATGGGATATTGGGAGTTGAGGAACCATACAATTTTTGGCAAATTGCAAGCCATCAACGGGTTTGAGATGTCTTTACCAAGAGCCATTTGCTCCTGGACTAGCCAATCCATTTGTCATTTAGACTTTGGCGGACTGATTACCACAAAAATTTTGAAATAAAGTGAAAAAATTTTGAAAAATTTAGGCCTAAAAATGGGGGTACTTAGAAAGTTTTGTGATAAAATTCGTAAGAATTTTCCCCCCTACACTAGAATTGAATATTGTCCTCAATATTCAAAGTCCCGGCTATTATGTCGAATCTCTGAATGGAAAAAGCTAATATTCGATGCTAATTGTGGAAATATGGATTTTATTTTTCACTTTATTTATCTGTACATACCAATGTTGCAAAAATCGTGAATCGGTAGTCGGGCGGTCGACCACCCTGCAGCCTGTAATCGGTCAAGGCGGTGATTAATCGGTGATTAATCGGTTTGGCATTTCCTGCATGTTTTGGGAATTTCCGGAGAGCAAACTAAAGATCTTAACTGATTCCAAGCCTTATATGTTTACAAACCTCAATAAAAGGCTTCAATTCTTATTATGAGGCCCATTGTACGTTATAAGTGAAATAAACGATCCCCAAATTAAGTAAAATGCCTAAATTTCTATTTTTTTAAAATTGACCGATTCGGCCGATTTTTGCCGATTCGGCCGATTTTTGGCCGATTCGGCCGATTTTTGGCCGATTCGGCCGATTTTTGACCGATTTTTTCTGATTTTTTTGCCTAGGCTGATTTTTTCACCGATTTTCGAAAATCGACAAGGTGCATCACCGATTAGCGATTAATCGGCCGATTCGGCCGATTTTTGCAACATTGGTACATACAATCATTTTTCATTTTTTTTTTATTATTATTTTTTTTTTGGAAGAAACTTATATACATATTTACTTTTCAAACGGTGGGGGACGGCCACTCCCCCATACTAGGGTGGTAGAAAGTAGAAAGAAGTCAGAAATACGGGTGAAAACCCATATATGTTGCTAATTTTTGTTCACCGAGTCACTAGCTTGACTCGATCCCCGAATTCATTGGTCCATGGGGAAAGTTTGGAGATCCGGGACAACCATGGGTGGTATGTCCTCTCTAAAATAATGTTTCAATCGATGACCATTCACTTTGAAGTTGGGACCTTCGGGTTGAGATAACTCAACAGTCCCGTATGGATATACTTTAGCAATAGTGAATGGTCCTGTCCATCGGGTTTTTAATTTCCCCGAGAAGATCTTTAATCTTGAGTTGAAAAGAAGGACTCTGTCACCGACGTTGAAAACGCGGTTCTTAATCTTAGAGTCGTGAATCTTCTTTGTCTTTTCTTTGTAGATCAAAGAGTTCTCGTAGGCTTGATCACGAAGTTCGTTTAATTCATTGAGTTGAACCTTACGGTGATCACCCGCTTTATGAAGGTCGTAGTTTGCATGTTTCAAGGCCCAGTAGGCTTTGTGCTCGAGGTCGATCGGTAAATGACACGCCTTCCCGTATACAAGCTTGTATGGAGTACACCCGATGGGTGTTTTGTAAGCTGTACGGAAGGCCCAGAGTGCATCATCTAGTTTATCCGACCAGGAAGCACGGTTTTCACCTACTGTCCTCTCAAGAATCCGTTTTATACCACGGTTGGAAACCTCCACCTGCCCACTTGTTTGGGGGTGATATGCGGTAGAAAGACGATGAGTAACACCGTACTTAAGCATGACTTTTGCAAATTGATCATTGCAAAAGTGAGTACCGCGATCACTAATGATGGCACGTGGAGTTCCAAAACGAGCAAAGAGGGATTTCAAGAATTTCACAACAACTCGGGCATCGTTAGTGGGTAAGGCCTTAACCTCAACCCATTTTGACAAATAATCAACAGCCACGAGAATATACTTGTTTCTACGAGAAGATGGGAATGGCCCCATAAAGTCAATGCCCCGGACGTCAAAGATTTCACAAACTTGAATAGCATTTTGTGGCATTTCGTTCTTTTGTGAAATATTCCCGTGACGCTGACAAGCATCACAGGCTTTGACTAACTCGTGGGCATCCTTATAGATCGTGGGCCAATAGAAACCGGAATCAAACACCTTTTTGGCGGTGTAGTTAGGACTATGGTGGCCCCCGGTGGGTCCAGCATGGCAAGCCTTGAGAATATCAGCGGCTTCCTGTCCGTATACACATCGCCTGATGACTTGATCGGCACAGATTTTGAAGAGAAAGGGGTCGTCCCAGAAGTAATGTTTACCGTCTTTGAAGAATTTGTTCTTCTGTTGGGACGTTAACCCCTTAACGATGAAGTTACCCGCATGGTAATTTGCAAAGTCGGCAAACCATGGGGTAGTAGAGTCACCACGAAAAGCAACCGCATTGAGTGTTTCGAGAGGAAATGTTTCATTTATTTCCTTTTTCTCGAACACATCCTGATGAGGGTTTTCTAATCGTGAGAGATGATCAGCAGCAAGGTTCTCAGCTCCTTTTTTATCACGGATAATGATATCAAATTCTTGGAGGAGGAGAACCCAATGGAGAAGCTGATGCGTGGGAATCGCAACAGGCTTTACCTCTCGAGGGATCTCGAGAAGCTTACAACCCCCACCAGGCAGTGTACCTGATCGTTGTTGTATAGTATAGTGACAAGTACCGGGGGATTGATCGTTCAGCTTAGGAATAGTGTCGCTAGGATTAGAAAACCTAATTACTAGTTCTAAAGGTGAGGGATGATTATTTTTGTATTTTTATATTTTATGGAAAGCAAGTAAAATCTCGGGTTTTGGAAGAGTGGGCGGAATTAGTTGCTATTCAACTAACCCAAAACTAAGATGCAATCAAAATAAAATACTAAAAATGAAAATAAACTAAATTATACTAAGGTTGTGAGCAGTAATTGGAGATATTGTGTTTACTTAGACTTCACTACTCCCTAGATACCTTTTACACGTTAATTACTTGTTATACTTGTATGGATGACGGATTGTATTCCTTAATACTATTCGTGGGGTGGCATACATAACTCCCCAACTCTATGAACTCTTATCTCCTCCTACACCATGACCCAGCACAACTATAGGGATTGTAAACAGTGGCTCATGCATTAAATACAACCAATAAAGACCTAGTATGCCTCGGTTCATGTTTCTTAAGACGTTCAAGCATGTTACCATTTGGAGATCTGCCAGTTTTCTTAAGCCTACCATATAAAATCATTCATCCAAGACAAGAATAGACAAGTAATCAACACATAATCAACATCTAGGTTTCATTAGATCTAAGCAAACACAAAAGAGATCTAGCCTAGCATAATGGAATTGAGACAAGAACAAGTTATAAACAACCAACACATAGACATATTGATTGAATTAGAAGAACACTTATCTCAATTACAATGCAAGGTATCAAGGGTTTGGAACCCTTGAAAAACCTGTAAAAGATACACCAAATTCGTCTTTAGGGTTTCACAAAAACTTCTCTCTTTTTAATGAAAAAACTAGAAAACTATATATAGGAAAACTGGGCTGACGGCGTCAAGAAAACCATGTGACGCCGTCACCTCGCCGCCAAATACTTCCTCGGACGGCCTTGATCTACTTATGACGGCCTATGTGACGCCGTCACCAACCACGGTATTTTATTCTTTGTACTTTGACGCCGTCAGGATGACTTTTGACGCCGTCATCAACTACGGTGTTTTATTCTTGATGTCTGACGCCGTCAGGGTATAACTCTTGACGCCGTCACCTAGTGTCTTCAGCATGGAAAATTGATACTTTGCCGTTTTCATCACTTTTATGCTCCAAAAACGTCCAAAATGGCTTCTTTTCCAGAATTCACTCTCCAAACACCTAAAATCACAAAAGGAACGATTTAGGGCAATATTTGATCAAATAAAGTCGGATTCGGGCTTAAATGACCCCCTAAAAATGGATCATTTTTCGCCTCATCAGAAGCCTCGGTTTTGCATCTTGCTTTGCAAATAGGTACTTCAAAGCCGAGTGATCCGTATACACTACGCATTTGGTCATGATCAAGTATGGCCGGAATTTCTCAAAAGCATACACAACAGCTAGGAGTTCTTTTTCAGTGGTGGTGTAATGACCTTGAGCCTCGGTCATAATTTTGCTTGCGTAGTGTATAGGCTGAAAGTATTTTGCTTTTCGTTGACCCAAGACCGCACCTATGGCAAAATCACTAGCATCGCACATAAGCTCAAAAGGTAGGTCCCAATCGGGGGCAACAAGAATCGGTGCCTCGGTAAGCTTTTTCTTTAATGTTTCAAAAGCTTCGATGCACTCAGGAGAGAAGATGAAAGGAGCATCCTTTTCGAGGAGATGGGTCATAGGCCGGGCAATTTTAGAAAAATCTTGGATAAACCTACGGTAGAAGCCGACATGACCCAAAAAGCTCCTAACACCTTTAACGGTGGTGGGATGAGGTAATTTAGCAATGACATCGATTTTGGCTCTGTCAACCTCAATCCCATTTTTTGAAATTTTATGGCCGAGGACAATGCCCTCCTTGACCATAAAGTGGCTCTTCTCCCAGTTGAGACTTAGATTCGTTTCTTTGCAACGTTTAAGCATATGTTCCAAGTGGGAGAGGCAAGACTGGAATGAATCCCCGATGACTGAAAAGTCATCCATGAATACCTCCATGGTTTTCCCGATCATTTCGGAAAAGATAGACAACATGCACCTCTGGAACGTGCCTGGTGCATTACATAAGCCGAAAGGCATACGTCTGTAAGCAAAAGTTCCGTAGGGGCATGTGAAGGCAGTCTTCTCTTGATCCTGTGGATCAATGGGGAATTGGAAGTAACCCGAAAAACCATCGAGGAAGCAGTAATATTCATTCCCCGCAAGTCTTTCAAGCATCTGGTCCATAAAAGGGAGAGGAAAATGGTCTTTACGGGTGGCTTCATTCAACTTTCGATAGTCAATACATACTCGCCAACCCGTGATCAAACGAGTTGGAATCAACTCGTTATCCTCGTTGGTGACAACGGTAATGCCACCCTTTTTAGGAACACAATGAATTGGGCTAACCCAAGGACTGTCAGATATAGGATAAATCAATCCCGCATCAAGAAGTTTAAGAACTTCTTGTTTGATAACTTCGTGGATTTTTGGATTTACCCTTCTCTGTTGTTGCATTGCTGGCTTAAAGTCATCCTCCATTAAGATTTTGTGTGTACAAAAGTCCGGGCTTATGCCCTTAATGTCGGAGAGTTTCCAAGCGATTGCTTGCTTGTTTGCTTTAAGAACCTTCAGGAGTGCTGCCTTTTCCTCATCTTTTAAGTCTTTAGCAATAATGACGGGCAATTTATTATCACCCCCCAGAAATGCATATTCTAGATGAGGAGGCAAGTCCTTGAGCTCAACCTCGGGAAAGTCTTCAGTTATTTCAACATTTTTGACTTCCGCTTTATGAAGTATTTGTGGAGACGGAGAGGGTGAAGGATCGTCATTTAACAATCTTTCAAGGAGAAGAATGTCCCCCTCCGGGTCAAGATAATTTTCATCAACCCCACTTGGGATTGAGCTATCTTGAGCAAGAAAAGCCTCGACCTCTTCTAGAAGGAAGTCACTTCCCTCAAACGGAGTGAGCGAAGGGGAAGAGTCGGAAATGATAGGGTTAGTAGAAAGACTGCCACTGGATGAGAAACCAAGGACTTCTTGAGAATACTCCTCAGACGCAACATCGATGATGTCAATTCGGTTAACCGTTTCAGCGTCATAGTTGGAGGAGTATCTTGAAGTCTGATCAAGATTGAATGTGATGGCTTCGCCACCAACACGTAGAGTGATTTCTTCTTCGAATACATCGATTAAAGCACGACCCGTTCTTAAGAACCCCCTCCCGAGAATGACAGGAACTCTTGGGTCAGCATCGAAATCAACAATCACGAAATATGCCGGAAATTGGAACTTTCCTACTTTCACGAAGATATCTTCGGCAATGCCGAGAGGACGGGATATAGTACGGTCTGCAAGCTCGAGTGTCATGCAGGTCGGGGTGAGAGCAGGAAGTGAGAGTCTTTTCCAGACTGTGTAAGGAATGAGGTTAATACTTGCACCGAGATCGGCCAAGGCAAAGCATTCAACCATCCCCGGGAAAATACAAGGAATGATAAATTTCCTGGGATCTCCAAGCTTTTCGGGAAGCGTTTTCAAGAGCACTGCTGAGCAATGCTCATTAAGAGGAGTTTTTGCCATCTCACAGAGTTTTTCTTTGTTGCTTATCAGATTTTTGATTGTCGAAGCAAACTTAGGCATGAGAAGAAGAGCATCCGCGAAGCTAATATCAAAGTGTAATTCTTGGAAAATTTGATAAAATTTTTCCATCTGATGGTTAGCTTTTTCGCGGTTTTTTTGATCATTCAAACGTGAAGGATATGGAATTGACGGCTTAGGATCATTCTTTGGGATTTCATCAGAACTTACAGGGGGATCAAATACAACTTTCGGCTTACGAGCCGGAACCGGGACAACTTGAGGGTGGACGTTGTTGATACCTCCGTTATTAGTAGGAAGTACCGTGTCTGTGGTAACCTCAGGTTCATGTTCCGCTACCTTAGTAGGAGGAGAAAAAGAGGTAGAAGGAATCGAGGGTCCATTGTAAGATACCCCACTTCGGGTGGTGATCGCTTTGACATCGCCCCTCGGGTTAGCGATCGTGTTGCTCGGTAGTGTACCCGGGCCCGAGGGTCGATCATTTAAAGACTTCTGAAGCTCAGAGATCTTGCTGATCAATAACCGATTCGTTTCCTCTTGTGCTTTCATGAATTGTTTTAGCACTTCATCGGAGGAAGACGAGGGTGGAACAACGTTTTGAGGAGGATTTTGAACACGATTGTTTTGAAAATTCCCTTGATTTTGATTGTTGTTACCCTGAAAATTGTTTCTCTGATTGAAATTACCCTGATTGTAATTTCCTTGATTTTGGTTTCTTTGAAAATTTCCTTGAAAACCTTGATTTTGATTGCCATTTTGAAAATTGTTTTGATTAAACTGGCCTTGATTTTGGTTCGGGTTTTGGAAATTTGAGTTTTGACCTTGGTTGAAATTCTGATTCGAGTTACGGTTTTGATTTTGGTTAAAACCGGGAGGTCCGAGAAAATTGTTGGAACGATAGCTTAAGAGATTACGGACCCCTTGCGGTTGGTAAGAATTACCCCCCGTGTTATAGGAACCGTGAGCAACATAAACGTTCTCTTGAGGAAAGCCAGCAGTAGCTGGACACTCAGAATACAGATGAGGGCCCCCACAAGTTTCACAACTTCGGGTCACGGCTTTCACTTGTTGATTTTGAACCTGATTTTGCATCGTTTGGTTCATTCTCAACACAGCCGTAGAAATATCATCCATCTTTTTGGTAAGAGCAATTATTTCAGGAGATGATGATGAAGGAATAACTGAATTACATGACGCATCCCTCTCCGCAGAGGAATCCCAAAAGTTATGGTGGGCAGTCATGTTTTCAATCAAGTCATAGCACTCTTCGGGACGCCTTTTCATAAAGGTCCCACCAGCAGCAGCATTTAGAATATCTCGGTGCCTCAATGTCAGACCATTATAGAAGGTATCTATGATGGTAACTTGCAACATATTGTGGTTAGGGCACCGATCAATAGCTAGCTTATAACGTTCCCTAGCCTCAAAAAGAGACTCATCGGGACGTTGCCGGAAGTTGCTGATATCATTTCGTAACTTTGTAACCATGGAAGGTGGAAAATATTTTGCTAAAAACTTGGTTACCAATTCATCAAAGGTGTGAATAGAATTCTTTTTGGGAGTCGGTCAAACCATGCAGTGGCATGATGAGTGAGAGAATAGGGAAAGAGGTACAGCCAAAGGGCATCATCGGTGACACCATGTTGTTTCATGCTTTGGGTGACCGTGAGATATTTGTCAAAATGCTTGTTGGCATCGTCACCCGGTAATCCGTGAAATTGACACGAATTCTGGACTTGCTGGATCGTATGGTGCTTGAGGCCAAAGTCCGTAGCCTCAATAGTGAGTGGTGCAATAGGCCCACCCCGCCCTTGCATGGTAGGCTGGCACAGCTCCTCCATTGTTCGGAGATCGGGAGCTGGCACATCCCTGGGAGGGTCAGGGGGTGGTAATGGTGGTGGTGGCCCAGCGGCCATTTCGGTTTTTGGTTCTTCAATAACAGAACGTAGCTCGGGTACGTTTTTCTGATTTTTACGTTTTGTTTGTGACCGAGTGCGCATGCACTAAAAACAATTTTTCAAAAAAAGATCGAGGCAAAACCACAGTGAACTTAAACCAATTATCACAAGTAAATGGCTTCTTTAAAAAAGGTACACCACTCACAGGGATATAAATGCAAGTTTTAATCTTAAGTTTGGGAACTTATTATGTCCACACCCCCAGTTGGTAGGTGTTCAGCCTTGGTTTGCGGTGGTAAGATTTTATGTATTTATTAATTTGAAAAACTGCTTTAGGCTTATGGGTGTGTGTGCCGAAAACTTGGGAATAATTTTTGGAACTGATTCGTTAACCGAAATCGTTCTTTTAAGATTACTCGCAGGCTGGCGGGAGGAAGTAAATAGGTTTCCTCTTCAGTTCGCAATTTAATGTCAGAACTTACCTTAAACCAACTGTTTCAGGTTGTAATCTTAAAGAAAACGAAGTAATTTAACTTCACAGTTTGTTTTATTGTTTTTGATTTTTTTGGTGTTTTTAACACTTTAGGAAAAGTGTTAATGAGCTTTTTTTTTATATGATTATGTTTTTACAAAAACTTTTTACAAATTTGTGTGAAATTTGTACAGGGAGGGTTTTGAAAAACCACTAAACTTAAAACGATTTTTAAAACACGCAACAACCTCCCCGGCAGCGGCGCCAAATTTTGATTGGTGTGAAAGCAGTCAGATATAATTGACCAAGGTCAACTAGTCAAAAACAGCTTATCCCAATACTCCGTGGATAGTATAGTGTGTCCCCGGGTCGTTAAAGTCCCAGCGAGATTGAAATGGTGTTATTTGAAATCGTTTATGAGTGAGTGGCACTGAGGACAGTGCTACTGTTATTTTGGTATTTGTACACAGATATAATATTCACAAAAATCAGATATACAAGAATATGCACAAATTCATAATTAAGATCACGTAACGGACTGAAAAAGTGAGATTTGGTGAATTACAAACTACAGGGGGTGCTTTTGAACTTTTGAAAACTTAAAATTGAAAATGAAAAACGAGATTATAAAAGTGATTATTATACTATTTAAATATTATTTAATTAATTAAACTAATTAAAATCTAATTTATATCTAATTTAAATTAACTAATAATTATAAGTGTTACAAATTAAACTAAAAATTTGCAAAAATAATTTCTAAACTTAAATTAGAACTTGAAGAAAGTATAAAAAATAAAAATAAATATTTTTGTCTTTTTATGGATTTTTTATGAATTAAAAACTATTTAACTTAATTAAACTAATTTAATTATTTTAAATTACTATTAATATTAAATTAACTTAGAAAATTAAGAGAAAATTTATAAAATTATTTAATCATCACAGGAATCCTTCAAAAATATAAAAACTTCTAAAAATTATGTTTAAGGTTAATCCACTAATTAATTACCTTTTAATTAACTTAAATCTAATTTAAATGATTAAAATAAGAAAAACTGAAAATGAACAGTAGAAACTAAACCTTTATTTTCTAAAAGTCTATTATACTCTATTAGAGCTAGGAAAAATATAAAAACTAGGTTATGCTTTATAAAAATTAATATGCTATTTAATACTTAATATTAATTAATAATTAAGAAAACTAGTATTAAATCTAATAAATACTAAATGGCAGAATAAAAATCTGAAAAATTTACTAAAGTTACTTTACTATATAAGGTAATTAATAAAAATATAAAAATACTAAGTACTTAAAAAAAAATCTAAAAATGAAAAATAAAATTTAAATTAAATTAAATAGAAACTATCACTTAATATTAAATTGGTTTTTCTTGGATTTTCTTTTACAAACTTACTTTACTACTGAAAATAGAAAATTTTTGTGAAAACACTTTTGAAAATAGCTTATTTATAAGCTGTAAGCACCCCCTTTTGCTTATAAGTTGACTTTGGTTGACTGAATGCACAAATAAGCACAAATGACTAGAGGTGGGACCCACAAGGGTGAAAATGGGTGCAAATAAGTTATACTAACTCAAATAAGCCAGAAACAACAGGCAATGATCACAAATAAGCAGTTTGGAACCAAATAAGCAATTGAGCAAACTGAGAATGAACACAGAATGGGGACAAACTATTGGGTGAATTCCAGGTGGGGTCCACTTGAAACTAGGTCAAACAAATGGTCAATCCTTGTTCCCTGGTAGGAGGGGGGTTGGGAAAAACCAATATAAACCTCTAGGGTCCACTGAGGTGGGCTGCAGCCACCACCAAAGGTGGTGGTGTGATGGAGGTCTGCTGGTGCAGGGGAAGGCTTCTTCCCTGCAACTGTGTTCCAGGGCTTGTGGAGCCCACACACAAATTCACAAAATTCTAACAACTATCAGAATCAAAAGTTGAAGTGGTAGAATTTATCTACAACAAGTTTCAGATCCTCAATCCAAACACATAAATCACAAAAACTCTTGTAACTTTTGCAAAAATCTGAGATGGTGCAATTTGACTTTTTGAGAAAAACTTGGAACTTTGACTTATTTGGATTTTGGGCTTAATTTAAGGAATGGAACTAAGATAATAAGCTAATATTAGGTTAAATTAATACAAAACAACTACTTTTAAACTAGATTGAAGGACTTATGGATGCCAAATCCAACACAGTAAACTGTGTGGGGTGATTTTTTGAGTTTTTGACTTTTAACCAAACAACACCTTGTTGTTATGCTCAAAATGGTATACTGAATGTTTATAAATGCTACTCAACCCTATTTAGACCAAAGAAACACAGATTTCACAGATGAAATTCACTAATCCAAACACACCTTATTGTTGGACTGTTTTGTGATTTAAGTAGCAAAATGCTTTTATAGCTTATGATACCTAACCACAATATCTTATACTGATGAAAAATGATCAATTAAGCACTTAGAAACATAAAGCAAAGACAAGTACACAAGATTACTACTTAGACTATTTGACTGTTACAACTATGATTTTTGATAACTAATAATTCTAATGAACAAGTTAACTATTTTAAGCAATTAAACACTTAAACAACACTGATTAAGCACAAGAAACACAGATTAACAACAAGCAAACAATCAAAACAGAAGCTACTAATAACTAAAATTTTAGAGGAATTTTCAAATGAGTAAAAGCTTACAAGAAACCCCTAGCATGAACAAGAGGCTTTTCATCCCAACTTTGCTCTTCAATACTCCTCAGTACCTGAAAACATTCAAAAGCAAACACAGTTTGACCAATGTTGACTTTTTTAGGTTTTTTTATTGTTTCCTACTAACACTGGATTTTAGAGTCTCTAAAAGCTTCAATGAGCTTATTGGAACCTAAATGTAGCTAACTCAGTCCATGGTTCTTGCTTCCAATCACAACTCAGCTTATTAAGAAATTCATAAATCCAAAAATTTGAAATAACAAGAACAGTAATGAAACTTTGATTAATATTGCTTGAAAAAGTTTAGAATACAATAAGAAACTGCTACAATGCTTGAATTAAGAAAGATACACTGAATTTTGAAAGCTTAATAAAATACGACACTAAAAATTACTAATTAAACTACACACTTCTTCCTTGCACTCTTCTGCTTTATATAACCCTCTCCTAGGGTTTCTTGAACATCTCTGAACCTATCCCAATTGATCTTGGCCGTTAATTTGCTCTGAAATGATCTCATCCTTTAAATTGGGTTTTGGCGCCAAAATTGGGTAAAGGTGTTTGGACTGATATTACAACGGGGGGGGGGGGTGGCATTAATTGTGGTGTGATAGTTAGGTAAAGTGGGTTGGGCGGTGGCTTCTGATGGAGGTATGATGGGACCTGCAAGTGGGGATGTGGGGGAGGGAAGGATGGTGGGGGTGATGGTCGTTTGACTTTATTTGACCGAGGGGGTCAAATGTTTGACCCGGTTTAATATTTTGGGTATTGGGTGGGGTGTGTGGTATATTGGGCCCAAGGGAAGTGGGGATGGGCTAGGGAATGGATTGGACTTGGGTTTTTTTTGGATTAGTAATAGTTTTAGGTCCGGTTTTGGTTTTAGTTTACACAAGGACCTATTTTGCAATTTAACGAAAGTTGAAGGGTGGGCTTTGGCATTTTTCCAAATTGTTTCCAAGGGTTTATCTTGCCATATTATGAATAGTGTAAGGTCCTTTGTTGATTTTTCCATGTTAAATACACCAGGGACTAAAATTGCCAAACTTTCAAACTTCAGGGACCATTTGTGTAATTTTCACCAAACTTTCCACCAAGGACCAATCCTGCCATAAAAGGTTAGTGCAAGGACAAAATTTGTTTTTCTCAAAGTTTTTAATATCACAGGGACCATTTTTGATAATTTTCAAAGTTCAGGGACTAAACTTGACATTTTGTGAAACTTTTCACCAAAGGACTAATTATGTCACTTTTTGATTTAAAATGACCTTTGGTGACTTTTTCAAGTTTTTAGAATAACCAGGGACTAGATTTGACAACTTTTGAAAGTTGAGGGACTGAAACTGCCAATTTTGCAAACTTTGTGCATTTTTCATCTGTTTTTGATATTTTTTGCATTTGAAACATGTAAAACACTTTCCTGGGATATTTTCACTATTTTGGTTCAATATTGAGTGTTTTATATGTTTTGGCAGCTCAGAAATGGTAAAAATGTTGAGTATTTACACATTCATCAATACGTTTTCTAACGTTCTCCGTTTATAAGCACAATAGCTACAATCAATTTCAAAGCTAAAAAGGTCACAAAGAAATGGCAACAAATGTTTTTTATAAGTTGACTTCCTCACGAATTCCTTCAGACAAAATTTACGTGAACGCAAAATTTTACCCTACATCAAGGTTCTCCTTATATAATTGGTCAAAGTATGACAAAGTTCCACGATAGTATACAAATGAGCCTTAAATTTAACATTTAGATGAATTAGACACTTATGACTCACGTTTACTTGGTAAATCACTAAATTTGATAAGAAATATTTTTCTTACCCTTGCATGAAGATGCTCTCGCACACTTTATCTGAAGAACGAAAAAGTTCCAAGATTGTGTATATCATATGAAATCAATATGGAAGTGGTCGTAAAGCGGCGCATTTGTCATCTGCAATATAATCTCGAATATTAAAAGCTTGGCTTGAATGGGGTAACCTACAAAACTAAAAGAAATATATAAGTAATTTAACTGCATAATAATACACAAAATTATCAATTTCTTGCTCATACTTTAACTTATTGGTATGATAAACATGAGGGGCATGTACATACCATTTGCTGTTCTTTCCGAATTGCTACTTGAACATGACTGCAGTGTGATATAGCCTATTTATGAAACATGTACTGCAGTGTGATATAGCCACTTAACGATCTTCAATACCCGATAACACAATCCAACTCCTTTGTGTCTCTTGTCAGCACACAACATACTCATATGGGATATGATTCATACAGCCCTGTACGCATATTTTTCTGTTACAGAAACTGGACTATTAACAATCACAATCGGCACACATCTTCGACTTCCAAATCTAATTGTATTGATTTTTTTAGTGTTAAATCTGATTTCACAATTGATATTCGCCATCGCGCTCATGTGCGGTCTTCAAAATTTGTACCAAAATTGAGCTCCACTGCAATGTAGGATACGCTTCAAGCATTTTCCCCATTGCTAAAATATTATAGTTAAACATTTTTTCATATTGCCAAGCTGTTATAAACTTAATCTAATCACTAAATCAGAAATTGAATATGTTTATCCAAACATTTTTATTCAATATCATAATGATCGCAAGTGCAAAGATGTAAAGAAAATTATGAATGACCTGACGATTTGGTTCCCTGGTCATCTGATTATTGCAAATATCAATGGCTTTAGCACGGGATTTTGTGGAGTTGCTACACCAAGACTCAATCAACAACCATTCTTGTGGGAGTGAAAAGATTGGGCAGTTTGGAAGATCCTGAAAGATTCAAGATAATTTTCTTTGGTACAATTTCGCTTTTGGCTTTTTCCATTATAACCTTGTCATGCATCAGTTTCACAGTAGAATCATACCCATAAACACAACTGAGCTACACATCACTTGAAACAATAACAATGTGTTGGAAAATACAGACAAAAACAATTCAAAAAAGTTTTAGGCACTGTATTAATATAAAAAAAATTCAGTGGTAACCTGTGTTTTCGAAAATATATAGTAAAGAAGTAACGACTCAAGTACGCATATAAGCTATTTATTTTCTATTTCGTCTTAAAAACACGTGTAAGCAATTTGGATAAAAAAAAGTTTAAAGAATATGCTTATGTTAAGAGTAACATAAGCAGTTTTCAGTTAGCAAATTGCTACTGCTGTGATGAGCATATCTACAGTTATAATGGAGTAACACCTTATGTAAGTTGATAAACAAAAGCCTTTTGACCCTGTCCTAAAATGTAAAATGCTTATTAATACAAACAAAACAGAATTTGGCTACTAATTTTGGCAACTCTTGCCAAGTTAAGTCGTAGATGATAGATCCATATCAAGGATCAACCATAGTCCAATTTTCATTAGTCACAATCAAGCGTTGTTTGAGTATTTGAATTTATATAGAAATAGTGATAATATGATTGAGTTATCTATGAATTCCATCACCTGTAAGTTCAATTAGTAAGATTGTTTGACTTGTTGATACTCTTCTTGAGATAAGCACATCATCTCATCCAGATTCTCGTTCCCGGTCCTGCTCATTCAAGAGTTAAGACCTGCATAATCAGCAGGGTCAATGACAATACTTTAAATACTGACTTTAAAAAGATGATATGCGTTTAAAAATCGTTGAAGATTTTTAATAAGAACTCACCATCATTTGACTTTCCATGCTGAAATATCCATATTTGTCAGCAACTGCAATAGGCTTTGAAGCTCCAATAGCCATAATAACCTCGTACATCAGATACAAAAAACCAGTTTAATGATTAGATATCCTACTGTAATAATCAGATAGAAGTTGTTATCCTCTTTTGGTAATGTGTTCAACTGATTAAAATACATCTTCTAGTATACGGTCTCGTCTTATCTTAAAACTGCTTCGGTAAAACAGGGAATGAGACCCAGGTCTATACTTGATCACAGCAAGTTGTGACTGCAGAGTTATATAGAAGTGTGTGTTAGCCTTTTTGTGTAAAATAATCTGACACTCACAGTGTCTATTTTAAATATGCTTGTAAATGGCACCAAGAAGGGAGCTTATTCAGTATGTCATAGACGCTTATGTTCTCAACCATAACCTGTACAGGAATATTATTGTTAAAACAGATTATCGAATTAACAATAATTAATTGGTGAAGTAAGTATCAGATATTACCTGAGAAATGAAGTGATCATTAACACCATATGAATAATATCATAACGCCTTTATGCTAAAACCTCAAATAGCTAATGCATCAATTCAATGTCTCTAATCACCTATAAAAACCTCAAATAAAACATAAAACCAATCATAATTCACTAAAACCTCAAATAAAACCTAAAAATCTAATTACATCAACCTCAAATAAGGCCTAATTCAATCACGTCTACTAAGTCACGTATAAATCATATCCAATATAAACCAATGATATAATCCTCTGCTTCGGAGTTACAGCTATTGATATACAAAATACATTATGATACATATGAATCATATCCTAACGTCTTTACGCTAAAACCTCAAATAGCTAATGCATCAACTCAATGTCTCTAACCCACCTATAAGAACCTCAAATAAAACATAAAACTAATTATAATTCACTAAAACCTCAAATAAAAAACCTAAAAAACTAATTACATCAACCCCAAATAAAGCCTAATTCAATCATGTCCGCTAAATCACGTATAATTCATATCCAATATAAGCCAATGATATACTCTTCTTCAGACTTATAGCCATTGATATACAAAATACATTATGATTTTGTAGTCAAATAATCACCACATGCACTAATGTATTGTGTAAATTCAAAATACATCGTAAATATATCTATACTACCTTATAATGTATTTAGGACATCTATATTTAGAAGTCTTAAAATGTTTAAGACAAAAAACATTTCTTTAATAGGAAAGATGCATACACATATAATTAAAAGCCTAGAAATTTAAGTGTCTTTAAAGAGTCTGGATTGTTACAAGTATAGTTTTCAATGCTTGTAATTTTCTAAAACTTACAAGAAAATAAGCATAGTGTACACCACTTTAATGCACATAATTTTCAGACTTACAAGAAAAGAAGCATAGTGTACACTACTTTAATGCACATATTAAAAAAAACAAAACAAAACATCACATTAATTCTATTTAATGTAGTCAATTAATTAACTGGTCAATAAATACAATTAATACAGTTATTAAAACACCCTTTACATAAAAATACAAATTATATTGTACAACTAAATCAAACACAATTCCTGCATTAAATGTCACTAATACAAATAATAAAGCACATTATACAAATATTCAAGCCCGAACTGGCAACGAGCCAAATGGGCTTGAGCCCGAACGGGTTGCGGGCCAAACGGGCTCAAGCCCGAACGAGCATGGGCTAAACGAACATTTTGATATCCGTAAATTTAATTTCAAAAAGAACATGATAAACTAAAATACATGATTCATCAGAAAATTTAATTTTAGGTACCCTCCGCTGCAACGCGCGGGTACCCTGCTAGTATATTATAATGCATGTTTAATGGATATACCTGTGCCAATGATCATGTAACAAAATACCTTAAGTTATTATACAAAATACAAAATACAGAATTTAGTGAATGTTAAGGTGTAGTAAGAAAAAAATCATGAGCAAACTTACCATGCTACCTCCAAAGAAAACCTAGTATTCTCAAACCTACACACACAAAAAGATCAGTGTGAGAGAATTGAGGAGGAAAAAGGTTTCGTATGAATGATATTAGGGTTTGTCGAATAAAATACCGTATGTTTTTTGGGAGGCATATATTAATAATATTGGATTATGTTTGCTATATATATTTAGCCGTATATTTATTTTGTTTTCGGTTTGTGATCACAATCAATGGATTGTCTCCATTGGTTGAGACGTTTGCATGTTAACCTAAAGACGCAGGTTCGAATCTCACTATATTCATTTTTAATCAAATTTAATCCGAATTTTAAATTAAATAAATGTTATATATAATTTCGAAATAAATTTAAAAAAAAATACAAAATAAATTATAAAAATTGCTTACATGTATAGAATGTGATGACGTGGCAGAAATTGAATTACATGGCAATGACTGGGCAATGAGGTGGCAATACGCGTGTAACGCCTCCTGTTATATATAATATAGAGATATATATGGGTGACTTTCTTGCGAGAACCATCTTATCTGCGAGAACTGAGAGAACCACCAAAAACATACATGCACGCCTTTTAAAATAAAATAAAAAGACATGCAAATCATCAATAATCGTAATATCCACCTATTTTCTTCAATATCATCATAAACTCATCGGTTTTTTTCACAAAAACCTTACACACAGCCGCAATATTGTCGTTGCACGCCTTTTAAGAACATACATGCACACCTTCAAAGAAAAATTTTGTATTTCCAATTTCTTATCAAATTCTTTAGAACGACTATGTTTTTTTTTAAAACATATATGTTGTTTTTAGAACATATGTGCAAAAATACAATTATTGAAGGCGTGCATGTATGTTTTTGGTGGTTCTCTCAGTTCTCGCAGATAAGATGGTTCTCGTAAGAAAGTCTCTCACACACACACACACACACACACACACACACACACACACACACACACATATATATATATATATATATATATATATATATATATATATATATATATATATATATATATATCCTACACTATATAATAGGCTAACCATGACACATCATTAACCTCTAACATTTGCCACCTCATTGCCACATATTCAACTAAATGCCATGTCATTGCCTACATGGCACACATTTTTCATGCATTAATTGAACATTTTTAAAAAATTTGCAGCTAATGGGACTAGAACCCATGACCTCTTGAACAACAAACAAACACTCAACCACTAGAGCACTTGAGTGTTTGTGTTGAAAGCTTTGAAAACAAAATATACATGCTTAAAATCAACCAAAACAGTCGCTAATAATTACTGGTATTCATTTTCTCAAATGGCAAACACAATCAGTTTTGAAACGCACAATAACTCATTTCCTAAACATCCTCCTCAATTCACTCGCATTTCCAAAAAAAAAGTTTCCCCATAAAATCAAAACGCATCCACTAATTCAAATAAGAAAATGCATTCCCTAATCACTATTCTTGATTTCAACTTTTAAATCATTGTCATATATCCTATTTTATATTTATATGATTTCTATAATTTTTAATCATATGAAATAATCAAACCCTAAACCCAAGGCAACCGATTAATCATTTGCTAAACCCTTCAAAATTGTTTGATCGAATTGATGCTTCACACACGGTTAGTGTTTGTTTTGCTTATATCAGTTTCCATGTTTGTTATGTTAATTTGATTGTGAATAATGGTTTTAATGAATTGTCAAATGTTGTTTGTTATTTATAGTGGACTTCGTTGACAGGTTCTACTTCTCCCGCTGCTGAGGATTTGAAGACCATTCTTGGTTTAGGTGTGCCAAGTTCTTGGTATAATTTTTATTTTTTATTTTTTATCCTGAGTAAAAGTGTTCAGACATTCGTTTTGTTTAATATGGCTACCTGAAACCTTCAACATTTCAGGTTGGCAGATTGTTACCGGTTAGCTTGGGCAATGAATGATGCTACTGAATCTGATATGTTACCATGGGAATAATTGTTTTGCCATTGGCTTTTCTAAATTATAATGTGTGTGTGTGTGTGTGTGTGTGTGTGTGTGTGTGTGTGTGTTTGTGTTTTGAATGGTGTTGTAGGCGTGTACATTACTGACAGAGTCAGGGAGACCCAGGGGACAACAGCGATGAATCGGTTAACGACACCATGAAAGCCATGGATGGACAGGTTAGAAAATAATATCAGTCATACCTTCTTCAATTGCACACCTGTAGCTGAGATTTTAGTTACATTTAAAGATTTTCAAATACAGATTCAAAGTTTTGGTTAGTATAGTTTTTGTTTTTGATAGAATGTGTTCCATAAGAAGACCATAAAGTGTTTGACTAACTTGCACACAAACTGTTTGATGCAAGTCTTGAATGTGTTCTACTGGTGTTTTAGCATTGGATGCTTGATGACATAATTCAAACATTCATTTATGATTGAATGCACCAAAATAAGCAATGCAAATTTAGTTTGTTTTTGTACTTCAAATTTTGTAGACAATATCATATCGAGTAATAAGTGAAAATTCATAAGGCCGATGCTAATGGTAAGGTCAATGCTAATGCATGGCTTGGTTGGTTGACCCAATCTGCGGGGCTTGGGCTCACCGCCACATATACTCAAACCGGGTAAAACCCTCTCATTAAGGTGGTTGGTGAGACTACTTTACAACAAGTTGTTCTAACTATAAGCAGTTTAAAAGGGTTTTGGATTGATAACTTTGAACTCCATGAATGCTTTAAAAAAATCAATAGGCACCCACCTGCCTATCTTTTAAGTGCTTACATGGATAACCTGCAACTTGAAACGCGATAATGAGATAATCACTTTCATAAAAGTAATGCCAAGCACCCCTTGAAAGGGTTAGTACTTATGGATGAATGACGTCACACCAGACCCAATAACTTATCTGATTTTGAATTTTTAATTCTCTTTTTAGTAATTCAATAAAAAATATTTAACTTTTACAAGTTTTTTACTTTAAGGATGTAAAAATTTTCAAAAGCACGTGACATAGGTTTGTTGAAACACTTAATCAGTCGGCATGGAAACAAGATATATGTTTTTTGATGATTTAATCAAGTTATAAATCCATTCAAATGGATGTTTTAGCTTAGGTATTCATAGGTCTATGTATACTAAATAGTCAGACTCCGTAGCTTCAATGTTTTAGTATGGGTTTAGACTGATATATTTTAATGTTTTGTAATGACGGACCTGCAAAATATTGAAGATAAGTTATGAGCCGACTTCTCTTATCATCTGAAACTTGAACCATTCTCACCACCAAAGAGGTCATGTGAAGATGTTGGTTATTAGTGTATTACATTTTGTTTTTGCGGCTTCATGTTGGTATTTTTAGTTATCATAAAAAAATAATCATCATTTTATATTGCTTATAAGTGGGTGCAGTTTGTAGCTGCGTCAGAAAACCACCATTTTTTATTATCATGGGGTACCTGTCAGAAGGTTCATGTTCATCGAGGGCATACTTTAGGTATGTATCTATCACTTATTTGTTTTAAAAGTGATCATGGATTCATGTCTTACTTAATATTTCATGACCTTTATCTGAGTCAATCAATGTTTATTTCCCATGTTTTTCTCACTTGGTATGGCCTACGCTCAACAAAATATATGTCATGAAAAGAAAGTTTCAAAATTTATTCAAGACCTTTGACTTTTAAGTCAGTCTAAAGAGCAACACAAGAAATATTTGAAAGGCAAGGGTTCATTTTTTTAATGAAATTGGGCTTATCTTATAACCCAGTTAGAGCAAACAAAAACTATGTATAAAAGAAAAGTTGGGCTTATCTTATAACCTGATAACCTGAATCACCCGACCGATATAAACCAATCTGAATTCTACCCGAACCCTATAACCCGATTCCTTATACGTTTGGGTTCTGGTTTAGCTTTTCTTAATTAAAAACCGAATCAACCCGACTCGAATAACACTCCTAACCATTGTGCAGGCTAGAATCCAACGAATATGCGAAACACTGTAATGGGGAAATGTAATTGTGACTTATCTAATGATTGTTGTTATATTGAATTTGTTGGGAGCACAAGTCTTACATTAATTTTATAATAGTTATTACATTAAGATGAATGATATCTAGAACTCTGTCTGAGTTTGTGGATGTTAGTTGATGAATATACATCTTTACTTATAAATATAATATGTGCATTGGCATGTTTACAAAAACATTTCTGCAACCTTGATCACTCAATTGAATCTTTTGCCAATATTTATTTCATCCCTAACATTTTCATGTATTGTGAACAGTCATGAGGGACATGGTGTCTCTATGTTCTTATCTCCAAGCTGTTCTCATGGATGTGCGAATACTAATGCTAACTCGGCAAGTTTCATGATTTTTTATAGAAGAGACGGATTCATTTGTTTGGTATCTAAAGGTGGACTCTTTACTTTCTTTTACGTGGTACCTCATACATGGCTATGGTTAATAAAAACGGAAGCAACAAATTTGATTGGCTGGGTAACAATTCAAAACAAGTAAGTTTTAATAACAAGTATTGTTTCACTCCATAATGCATTTCACATATTCTTCTTATGCTTCTTTGTACCTTTAGTTCCAGTCCAAGAATGCCGGTGTGCTTGAAAGAGCTTTTGCGTTTTGCTGTGAGGTAAAAATCATATGCCAAACATTCAAAGTTGCTAAAGAGTTAAATTTAGATGAATTTAGTTTAATGTTACAAATTTGCCATAAATGTCTTAAAAATCATTTGCTCTTGCAATCTTAATTGTTAATATCATACATGGTGTGCTATGAAGTAGACTGTAAAAGCGAACATGTTTCCAAATGAACGCGATAAAAGGTTTCCTTAGCTCTTCATTTTTTATTATATTGCCACAACGGGTCTGGTAGATATTGTCATGTTTTATCACATTTTTAGAATTTTAGTTACAACTTAGAGTTTCGCTATTGCCAATTTTCCATCATTACTACTATGGATGTGATTTTCTCACATGATTCCCTCTTTTATGTCATACTGGTGGGCATTCTAGACATTGTCTATGCACATCCTTAAATATAACAATTTTAATGAGATTGAGGGAGTGCTAACTTTGTTGTGAGATGAGCATGTTTTAATTGTGTTATACATAATACAGTTGTGGTGTCTAAAATCAGAATAAGTATGCTATTTGATGTGGTTCTCATAGTTTTCCAGACATTTTTATATAGGATGTTGCTCAAATTATTATAAATGAGGCTAGAACAAGAACTTAAAGGTCCATCAAGATCAAGAACTAGAGACGGTTTTGGGGATTTTATCCACGGTAACAGGTACCGTTAGGGTGATGACAATGCTCACCCTTTACTTCCTTCCAAGGTAAAACATACTTAAAGATATTACTATTTCATCATAAACAAGAAAGTGAAATCTTTGAACACCTTCCTTTGACTTCTTTAAAAAAAATGAAATGCAATTGTTAGGTGCTGATAATTCGAAAGAAAATCCATGATGCCACCAAGGAAAAGCTAGCTGGTAGAGGGTGTTTCTTTCATGAAGGATATATAATGCAACATTTTCCTGTGCCTCCAAAGTTTCCTTCGACACCAGATGTCTCTAATGGCATCAACGTTATGTCTTCGTTTAGTATATCATTTCTCAACTTAACAATATTTTTCTATGCTCCAATAACCCTTTAAAAAAGAATTGCCATTGTGAGAAACAGGTGAAGCTACCTTAAATTATACATTTTTTGCTGATCCAAAAGTATGGATCATTTACCATATCTCATAAAAAAATATTGTTTTAAAAAAACATCGTTTAATGATTATATATCTACAAAGAATTTATTTTATTATTCGTTTATGTGGCGGTTAACACTAAGTGTACTTTCTTAATCATATTGTTTCCCAATAAAGTTGCAAACAATGGCATTGCAAGGACAAACCAGACTGGCCAGCAAGTTCATTTATTCATTTAAAGAGGCTCAATAAGTGGGTTTATGCATTTTGAACATTATTGTTGTCATGCTTACACTTGAAAGTGAGGAGATGCTTTGTATATTTGGTTCACTCTTATATTTTGTTATCAATTTTTGGAATAAAGCATCCTATTACATTATACAGGTTGTGTCATAGAAAGATATGTTCTTAATCGATCTATATGTTATTTTATACAAGTTATGTCATATGTAGATATTTTCTTAATCGAACTAAGTTAGTATACTTTGTGTGAACATGGATAACACATGCATGGTGTTTTAACGATTATATTACTATAAGTTATTTCTATCTCTAAGACCGAAGATTAACAGTTAGACTTCTACAACATATTAATTTTGTCTTTTGAAAATTATATTTGGGTCCTTTTTATTTAAGAAAAATGTTGGAATTCGAGAAGAATTCCATCGAATCATATATTTATTCTTAATTCAGTTATCATATCTTGGTATCCTTTATTATTGTTTACATGATTCTTTTTATCACTATCAAGTAAACTTATGAACATATAATACATGAGCACTATATTTTTGTTTCCAATTATTTATTTTAATATATTTTCCGTTATTCATTATTTATTTACGTGCAATCAGTTTTTGTCAAACAATGTTATGAAGCGAACCCGCCCATCTATTTGCGTTTCAATAAATGCTAGGAATACCATCTATTGAAACTTGCAGCCAATTATTTGTTACGATACTTCTAATTTTTATTTGTACATATAATACATGATCAATATATGATGGTTTTCCAATTATTTGTTAAACATATTTTCCGTAGTTCATTATTTATTTTACGCGTAAAAAAATTCAACAAACAATTTTATGAAGCGTACCCGCCCATCGGGCGGGTTATGAAGCTAGTATATATATATATATATATATATATATATATATATATATATATATATATATATATATATATATATATATATATATATATATATATACAGTGTAACTTTCAAATGAGAACCATTTTAAGTGCAAGAACTGCGAGAAACACTTTTTAGCCATTAGATCATTTCATCAATGGATGATATAACTTGTGCCATTAATGCAATTAATTAAAAGATATGGTAGTCATTTGTAAAGCACAAAGGGTATTATAGTAATCTGTTTATTACTAAATCTCCCACTAATTAAGGAAAATAACTAGGTACCAAATAAATACACGGTTTATTTTTTTTCTACCCTAACTGCCGCTCTCTTCTCCCTCACCCAAAAATCTGCCGCCTCTCTTTCTCTTATTATTTGGTTCGTCCGGATCTGTCACCATCGCCAAGAACCGTCACCGCCACCATATTCAGATCTATTTCTCAAGATCGAGCGAACATCAATGATTATGAGGGAAAAACAAACACCACAAATCTTTTTTGATCGTTGTCATTACGTTCTGAGATCAAAATCATTTTTTTATAAGCCACGACTGCCATAAATCATCTTAGTTTTCAGGTAATTAATTTTATATGAATATCAAAATGTTTATTTATTTATTTATTATTGTTTTTTATATACTATATATATTTAAAATCATTTTGGTTTATTGCCAGTTTTGGGTTGTGCGATCGATTTGGATTATATAGTTTTTGTTTATTAAATCGTTTTTCGATATGTAGTAGGAGAATTTAATTTTGATTCTATCTTTTGTTAAATCGTGTGTATTTAAATTATATCTTTTGTGAATTTGTTTATAGAAAAGTTGTGGTACTCACTACTACTGAGGTGAAGAAGAAACAAAAATGAATGGTTTAGGATGGAAAAGAAGTTAGTATTTTATATTATCTGTTTGAGAATTTTCTTGATTACAGTGAGTTTGATTCATGGAAATATGTTTTAGAACATACTAGTATATGTTTTGTTAAAAAAAATGGAACCAGTGTAAGACATCATAGTGTACAAGTGAGTTGTTTGGCATCTAGAAGTATGTTATTTGATGCTCAAAAGTTGAAATATATATTTTTTTAATAGAAAACAAAGCGAGCTTAAAACATTATACGATACAAGTTTATGTTTTTCAGGACATGTATGTTTTTTAAGAGGACATGTATGTTTTTGAAAGAGGACATGTATGTTTTTGAAGAGGACATGTATGTTTTTTAAGAGGACATGTATGTTTTTGAAGGCGAACATGCATGTTTTAAATTGTGCCTATGCATATTATATTGTGCATATATGTTATCCTAATTATTGTGATTAAATTTAGTTTCCTATTTAATTGTTTAATTGATTTTGTGTATACTTTTTTCAGAGTGATGAAGATGATGACCATTGAAAACCTAGAAGTTGATGAACACATATATACATGAAGATAATTTGCGATTATTGCATGTGTTTTTTGTATTTGTAATTAACGAAATGTAAAATATGAGTATATGCATCTTATTTTTTTACAAATGTCCGTATTTTTTATTTGTATTTTTAGATTGTATTTTAATTAATATTGAATTTTGTGTATATTAGTTGTGTTTTTACTTTGTTATAAATTAACATTCTTTATAAAAGAACAGATACACCTTACAATTTGAAAAAACATACATGTTAAAAAAAATATTTCAAAAATTAAAATAAAATAATTAATTCCAAAAAACACATGTGCACTGAATAATTCAAAAACATGCATGAAAAAAAAAAAAAAAAAAAAAAAAAAAAAAAAAAAAGAGACGAAAATTAGGGGTTATAAAAAACGGGAATTACTAAAAAAAACAAAAATAAAATGAAAATGTCATTTACTATTGTACCCTTTTGAATTAAATATAAAAAACAAAATGCTATGGAGCATTAAATGATGTACATTGTGTATTATTAGTTGTAAAAAGGTGGTTCTCGCAGTTCCTGCACTTAAAATGATTCTCATTAGAAAGGGACCCTATATATATATATATATATATATATATATATATATATATATATATATATATATATATATATATATATATATATATATGGAAGGGATCTAATAAGAAGAATAATTAAAATAAGAAAGGTAAGAAGTAATTCTAGCCACACATTTTAATTTTGGGGGGAAATTTTGAATGGAGATGCATCCATTTTTGTAGATGCATCTAGAATGTGTGGTTGTTATTACTTCTTATCCTTCTTATTTTTATTATTCTTCTTATTTGATCCTAACTCTCTCTCTCTCTCTCTCTCTCTCTCTCTCTCTCTCTCTATATATATATATATATATATATATATATATATATATATATATATATATATATATATATATATATATATATATATATATACATACCCATAAAATTGATTCTTCTCATCACCATAACTCTTTAAACCTCATAAGCACAAGTATACCATGTTCTTGTGGTGGTGATGAACATCGCTTGTGAAGATCATAAATTATTTCTGCTTCTATTCTTTCACCCACAAACAAAACATTATAATTTCTTGCTATCGAAATAGGTTGTCTCGGAATATAAAGGTAAAATTGACTCACTTTAGTTTTATATCACCTTTTAATATTATTGTCTTCAAAGTCCTACGTTGCATTTAAAATATTACTGTACTTGAGAAGTACTCTAATGTGTTAGAAGTGTTTTTTAATCTTTAATAGATATGTTATGTTCGACTTATAAACACTTTTTGGGAATTTTTTTTTCCTCTCATCTGCATGCATGCTTCGTGAGATTTTATTACATACAGATCGAAATGTTAGTATTACATTTGTGAGATAATCCATATGTGAACGAGTATGGATCCATACCTACTTACCTAGGCCTTGCCTTTATTATTATTATTATTATTATTATTATTATTATTATTATTATTATTATTATTACTCCCTTTGTCCCAAAATTATTGTCTCTTATTTATTTTTTCGGTATTTCTTTTCAACTTTGACTATAAATATTTTTGTTTTTGTTATACAATTTTTGACAAAAATTATATCATATGAAAATACATTTAAAACTCAATCCGTTCATATATTTTGTATCAAGTATAATGTAATATAAACAAATATACTTAAGGTCAAATTTGAAAAGTAAGTACCAAAAAAATCAATAGGGGACAATAATTTTGTGGCAGATGGAGTATTATTCAAAGACCTAGAAGTATTCAATTTGATTTCAAGGTTTTTAGTGTCTCGTTTGTGAAATTTATGCACAACATGTTCAATCATCTTTTAACATTGACACACACGATATGTGGTAAGGGTGAGCATTGGTCCACGACCCGACCGGACCGGACCGACAAGACCGGACCGACAAGACCGATGACTGAATTAGCCAAAAAGCCAAGACCGAGGACTGGACCGAATGTGGTCGGTCCGGTCCGGTCTCGGTCGGTCCGGTCCAACAAGGCCAAATAATCGGTTTGTGGTCTGAACCGAGGACCGAATTAGCCAAAAAGCCGACCGAGGACTGGACCGAATGTGGTCGGTCCGGTCCGGTCTCGGTCGATCCTTCGGTCCGATCCGTTCGGGTCGTTTGCTCAGCACTAATATGTGGAGTACGTCTAGTACACCAAATTCCACATATTATGCCTCTCCATGCATGTCGCTCTATCAACTTTCTAGGCTCTCTAGGCTCTATGTAAAAAACAATTTACAGTTATCTAACATTAATTTTTATCCTTTTTTTTGCAGTCTCAAGCAAAGCAACATCTTGGTGAGGTGGATATCGACCGTATCCCCGATACTCACATGTTCGACGGTGTGAGGATGTTTATGAGCCATATTTTTGTGTTTGATTTGTTGTTATGTTTGAGGTTGATATATAAAAGTCTGAAGTTTGTAGTGTATTTATAGGTAAATTAGGGGTTTAAAAAGCGCTTTTTTTTTTTCTTCAAAAACAGACCAAACGATAACATTACCGTTACCAAACGCTCCATATATTCAAGTTTAAATGCAACGGTCCATTTTTACTAGAAAAAAAATGGCGTGGGCTTGAGGATATGACGCGAGCACCAACGGCGCAGCAACCGGTACCGTGCGCCGTTCTTCTTTGTTGGCTGCTAGTTTGGCGCAAGACAACACCACCACGATACCCCCAGCTCTTAGATAGGTTTGTTGGCTTTTCAAAAAATTCACCCCTAAGAATGGACTTGTCACTTCCTATAGCAATAATGTCTTCGGGTTTTGATATGCTAATCTTCTTCCCTTTGGTTACACTGGCCCAAATGAATTCAGGTAGAGTTTTACCTTTGGAAAAAAATTTAGTTTTAAGGTACTTACAAATGTTGAAAAATTGAGTTTTCACCATGTACATGGTAGACATAACACTTGCAATAATTACTTAAGTGATTACTAGGGATGAATCATTCAAATGTGGAAAACCATAACACCCACGCAAGTGTTGGATGAACACTTGAGTGAAGTAAAAACTCATATTTAATCTTCTTATTCTGAAGATATTGAAAGCATCTTGAGTAATGGATCTGGTATGGTAATCCACATAAAATTTGGTGTGATTCTTTATTAGGATAACATTGTCCACGTAGATAGACTTAAGGTATTGTGAAATTTCGTTTGTGGAGCTAGATAAAAAAAATGATATGTGATTTTTGGTCCTGTTAGTGCCGGGGAAGAAGGAGTGTTCCATTATCTTCTGCGTGCTTTTCACGATGGTTAACTTCAGTCTTATCTTGGTATCTTCACAACACCAATATAGAACTCCATTATCCATGTTCACCAAATAACATCTTCCTTTCTCATATGCTAACACGATAATTGGTGGGCCTCCTAACCCAAACGGTCGCCCCTTGGAACCTTCAAATTACAACTTCAAGAAAAATTAGGGAAAATAGGTGATGATTGTTGAAGTGATTATGTAATTGCGGGATGTTGAAATTCAGAGTTGAAACGTAAGAGTAGATTCACGAGAAGAACATAAAAAAGGCGATGTGGAGCTCATTATGATGTTACTCCGTACTAGTTAGCGACTGTTACATTTGGATATAAAGCTCATTGTTATCTTTGATTTGTATTATATTTATGCTGAGTTGCTAACATGTGATCAAACTTTCTGTATGTATGTCAAATGCTAAAGTCTGATTTAATAAGTAATTAATGTACAGAAAATGCTGAAGTATTAACTATTAAGGACCTATTCTTGTAAAACATGAAATTAAAAGTTTAAAACCAAATCATTTGCATGCATTGTAATTGTACCAGATGAAATATAGTTTAAGTGCCTACACAAAAGGTGAAGTATTAAAGAAACCAAATGAAGAATTCAATGGCATATGATACCAACAAGTGAAAAAAAGTTGTTAAATGCATTGAATGATGCGGTATCCCTAATATTTTTGCTTTTTCGACTAAAGATTTGGTCAATTTGCACAAGCATATTGGAGTTACAGGTGATAAGAAGCTGCTGGTCAAAGGTATCGTTTGTATAGTGTGTTGGAGGCTTTGGATGGCTAGAAACGACAAGGCGTTTTCAGGCAAGACGCCTACGGTGATGGATGTTGTTTCGGATGTTAAGTCGTTCGGTTTTTTAGGGTTCAAAAATAGGTTCAAAAGGGGGGCGGTGGATTGGGATAAGTGGTGTAAATTTGACATAATGTAATTTTCTTTTGTTTCGGGCTTGCTTTCTCTGCCTTGGGGATAGCTTGTCTCGTGGGTGTTTTTTTTTAATGAAAGTCGCTTCTTCAAAAAAAAAAATGCATTGAATGAATCAGCTGACAAGCAAAATGAATGAACATACAAGTAGGTTGTGTAGATGAAATCTTCATAAGTATTAATGTTCGATATATGTAATAAAGGAAATATAATAGAAAGTAGTGGTAATAAAAAATTAAAAAGTTTTAAAGGTTATTTTTAAGGCTAAATATGAACAAGAAATTTTACTAAACTAAGAGCATCCATGAGAGGTTCAAGTAAAGCTCTAAAACTCATGAAAAACTTTGTTTATCATTTCATCCATAATGATTTTTTGTTCATGCCTAAGTGGAATGAGAAGGTTGTAAATCGTGAACCTCTTTGATATGGGTTGACATGCATGATTGAGCCTAGTTGAGTCCATAGCGGATGAGTCGATATCGCAGTTTGCTTTAATATTTTACAATGGTCTCTGGACATCATGTTTCCTTGGTTTTAGCTAGTCTTAAGCATGTTGTTCCATTATGGAAGTTACATGCACATATGCTCCATTTTACGTGCACATTTTCTTTTTCTTAAGCTTAAAGCATCTCCGATGGAAAACTTTTTGAAATGGTATATATAATTTTCATGTCATATACTCTTAAAATTCTCATTTTATAAACCTATTATTACTATGATTTAGCTTGTTAAAACTTTTTAACATGATGAATTATTAAATAAGTTACATTTATTTAGTTGCAATGAAACGATCTATGGACTTAGACCTATTTTATTTCATGTTATCATAAACTTCATCTCATTGTAGTGACTCAATTTATAAACATCTTCAAATTTTATAAACTTTTTCATGAACCTTGTTGATAAAAAAGTTGGGCGTACCTGGTTATTGGCTTTTGCTCTCGTACCAATTCACTTCTTAGCACTTGTTACCTGCGTACTAAGAAAATAAGACAACACCGTTAGGCTTATCGAGGGATTGTCTCCCCCGATTAGACTCCGGCGTGAGAGTAAGTAATCGATTTAGGGTTCTCGTAGAGAGTTTTAGGTTTGTATATCGTACCTTTGAATGAGAATATATCATTCCTTATATAGGGGCTGAAACCACGTGGGTTTCTTGCTCCTTACTCTTCGCACTCGTGGTGTTTATCGGGGTAAGGATATCTATTCTATGAATAGAAGATCCTTATCGCATGCCCGATTAATTTGGTTGGGCTTTGGGCTTCGTGAGCCCAAGCCGTTATTATTATGGCCCATTATTCGTTATAATAGCCCACTCGTGGTGGGTTTGGGTCAAGTAATGTTTATCATTTGGGCTTGTGGCCCAAATATAGACTATACGTCATCATGTCCCCCCAGTCTAGTGTGCGCGGCTCGTAGCCGCGGATACTAGACTTAATATTATCAGCGGTAAGCGTGGCGGGAGATCAAGGAAATATTACCGCCTATTTTTTAAGTGCAATGCACCTAACCATAAATGGATACCTTGAAAATCGGGGGAAGTGTCCACGTAGCCCTCGGAAATCGGGAAAAAGTGTATGTACCCGTTCAGCTCCAGCCATACGTTTTTGTGAGTGGGTTCCACGTAGAGACAAACTAGGGTTTTTACCACTCCCTATATAAGAGTGACCGCCCCACTTTTTACAATCACACAGTAAAACACACACTTATCACTATTCACCTTCCTTGAAAGCTTTTTTTGCAAAGAAAATACCATATTTTCGTAGGTAATTTTTGTGCGTATCACTTAATATTTTGATGAAGATGGTTGCACAGTTAGAGGATTTTCGCTCTGCGATGTCCATTGAGGATGTTACTGAATTTTCGTCCGACTATTTTGTGCCTCTGGATGTCCATCCAGAGGCTCCAGATGTGGACGCGTGTATAGCTGACTTCCCCGAAGGGAAAATAGGGTTATACACAAAATTCTTTGAGTACGCGAATTATCGCGTACCCATATCTATTTTTCTGAGCGATTTGCTCAATCACTATCGCCTTCACATCTCTCAGCTGCACTGTATAGGTGCGGCTAAGGTGTCGAATTTTGAAGTAAACTGCCGTTTACTTGCGATAGAACCGACCGTGGCCTTGTTCCGCTCCTTTTACCACACGACGTGGTCAAATGGTTGGGTTTCTTTTGCGAAGCGTCAGGGGGCGCTTCAGTGTTATACAGAGAAAGTTGACGCCCTAAAGAATTGGAGGGAGTACTTCTTTTGGGTTGATGACGTGGTCTTTCCCTTTCCCTATGAGTTTTATACTCAGGATACATATGGGGTTGAGCCGCGCTTATTTTGGTACATATGGGGTTGAGCCGCGCTTATTTTGGCGCTGCGGATGAGGTGCCTACTTTCCTGAGTGAGGATGGCCGGGGTGGGTGTTCATCCCTTCTACTTCAAGCTTTGTAAGTCTTTTGTGTATGTGCACTTTTAATAACCAATCCCTTTTTTTTCTTTCTTGCTTTATTGATGTGCGCAGAGATGGATCTATTTGCTGTGGTTAAGCTGGACAAGCCGAAGCTGGTAACTATAGGGGTGCGCCCTCTGAGGGAAGGTGAGCAGCCCCTACTGGAGGCGACAGAGGGTCGTTTGACCGCCCTGCCAGAGGCGGTTCCTGAGAACACACCGCCGCTCCAAGTGACGCCTGTTCAGAGCGTGGCGCCCGATGCGGAGGTGGCGCCCACTGTGGAGGTGGCGCACAAGGAGGCGCAATCGGGATCGTCTGACAGCATAAAAATCCTTAATCCTGAGGAGGTGCTGAAAGAGGAAGTTGCGCAGAATGTTAAGCGCAAGGGAGAGGCTGGAGGCAGTGGCACCAGGAAGAGGCGTCGACACGTCATTAGGGACGCGGAGTCTAATGCGGAAGAGACATCTACTTCTGGCACACGGTTGAAGGTTGATGAGGCTTCTCCGTTTCTGTAAGTGTCTGCGTTTTTATCATCTTTCTCCTTTTTTTTTTTTTTTTTTTTTTTTTATCATATTACTTGGTGTAATATTTACTAATTGTTTTTTGTTGCGTAGGGATGATGCTGCGAAGAATGATGGGGTCTTCGTTGATGAGGTTTCCTCTCCACAGAATGAAAACAGGGAGGGGAAAGCCAAGGTTGCTGATGGTGGCGAGGCGCAGCAGCTAATGGATGAGCTGGCTACGACCGCTGCGCGCCAAGCTGAGCTGGTGGCTCAGCTAAAAGAGAAGTATGTTGGGGAGAGCAGTGCTCTTGCCCAGAAGGAGGAGGAGTTGGCTAATGCGCAAGTGGAGTTGGAGGCCTCATGGGCGTATGCTGAAAAGATCGCTGGGGATAAGGTGAGCATGCTAGCCGACCTTAGGTATGCGAGGGCTGAGCTTGATCAGATAAAGGCTAAAGCGACCTGGTCGGTGGCATACCTTGATGAGAAGAGGGCTGAGCATCATGCCAGCGTCCAGGAGTTCCAGGAGCGCATGGAGAAGACGATTGCGTTGCAAGAGGAGAAGCTGCGCGCCCTCAGTATAGAGTATGACGAGGAGCTGTATCCACACTTGATGTCTACTATTGTTGAGCGCAGGTATTTTTGTTTACTTGTCTTCATAATAACTTTATCGCCATGCTTTTGCATTTACACAAATTGTCTTCGTGAATGTAGGTGGTTGATTAGCCATGGACTGCGCCTGGCAGCTATGGGCGCGCTAGAGTCCCCAGAGGTAGTAGACGCCTTTGGGAAGGTGGTGCATTGCGCGATGGCGCGTGGCAGATCCCAGGCTATGGAGGATCTCCACGAGGTCGAGCTGCTGAAGAAGGACTTGGCGGAAGTCCCTGGGTACAGCCCTACAGCTTATGATGAGTTGCTGCAAGCAATGGCGGGGCTGAAGGTTCTTGAGTTGCCGCACATTGGGAGGCTGGAGCGCGATCAAGATGACCCCATAGATGTACTGATGGCAGGGTTGACATTGCAGCGCCATCTTGGGGATAATGCGGAGGGGGAATCAGATTACTATCTGAAACATGATGTTTCGCAGCTTCAAGTTCCCGTGTTTGCGCGTCCTCGCGATATTCTTAAACCCTTTGCTATTGAGAGGGAGATTCCCTTGAAAGAAGTGCTAGAGCGACATGAGCAGAGGGTTGCTGTGAAGAAGGGTATCAAGGGTAAGGCAATGATGTGTGGCATTGGCGCTGCGCACATCCCTAGGTCAGATGGTGTGCCTGTAAGCATTCCAACCGTGTCTATGTAGGATGCCTTAACTTTGAGGAAGCTGCAGGAAGCGGGGAGTTCCGCCTCCCCGGAGGAGAGTCCTGAGCATCGCCATAGAATATAGGCTTGTTGTATGTTATGTTTTTGCCTTGTAATTTATGTAAATAACTTATGAATAAGATAATATTTTGTTTAAGTTCGTGACTTAAAATATACTTGCATTGTTTGCCAGAAACTATTTAACCAAGTTTTTTAAGTGCGTGACTTTAAGAGATACTTGCATTGTTTGCGAAGTTTTTAGTTTTTGACCAAGTGTTTTGGCTCGTTATTTGCTAAGCTTGTACAGTGTACTTAGTATGTGCGCATCCGTCGTGGGGTGCGAACGCGAAACTTACCTTGACTTCTCAAGAGTAAGGCGCTTAGCAAGGATACGTGATCCTATGTTGATGGGTTTGCAGTCCTCTTACTCAACAAGTGAATTAGTAGGTTAACTTATCCTTTATGCCTTCGTGGGTCTTTAAGTGGTGCATGCACGCCATGTAGGCAATGAAAATGTAAGATAACAATATTGTCATTTATTATGTATGCAATAAAGTAAAATACGCTATGGAGTTAGCTAAAAACCATAACATTTTATTGATACTTGCAAGTTTTTAAAGAAAATAGAAAAATACGATTCCTAGGAAAGAAAAAGAACAAACACTTATTGGGCATCACGTAGGATGCGAGGATGTCTGTGTAAGGGCCGTAGCCTAGAAGTAACATTTTTTAAGATTGCAGATGTTCCAGGTGCGCGCTAAGTCTTGGCCTTCCAGATCGCGCAGTCTGTATGCGCCGTTGCCGAGCGCGTCTGTGACCTCGTAAGGTCCTTCCCATTTAGGTCCGAGCTTGCCTGTGTCTTCTGCGTGGCTCGCGTCGTTGGCGCGGTAAACAAAGTCTCCTGGTCTGAATGAAGTGTGTTTGACTTTTGCATCATAATACTTCTTCATTTTTGCCTTGGCCTTTGCTTCGCGTATAGCTGCGCGTTCGCGTCTTTCTTCCAGTATGTCTAAGTCTATGCGCCGTTCCTCGTCGTTTGCCGTGACATTGACCTCTGCTGTGCGTATAGTTGGCATTCCTATCTCAGCTGGTATGACGGCTTCTGTTCCATAGACTAGGGAAAATGGCGTGTCGCCAGTACTGGTTTTGATTGTTGTGCGATGTGCCCACAAGACATGCGAGAGCTCATCTACCCACCTTCCTTTGTGTCTGTCAAGGCGCGCTTTTATTCCTTCGCCTAGACTGCGATTTGCGCGCTCAACTAGGCCATTGGTTTGTGGGTGCTTGACTGAAGCAAAGTGTTGTGTGATGTTCAATTGTGCGCACCAATCTTTGAATGGGTTATCACATAATTGTTTTCCGTTGTCTGATATGATCGCGCCCGGTAGTCCGAAGCGACAGACAATGTTGTCCCAAACAAAGCGTTTGACCTGGTTTCCCGTGATGTTCACCATCGCTTTTGCTTCGATCCACTTTGTAAAGTAGTCTATGGCTACGATGAGGAACTTTACTCCTCCAGCTGCGACAGGGAAAGGTCCTGCGATGTCAATACCCCATTTGTAAAATGGCCATGGTGAGGTAATTGGTGTTAGCTCTTGTTGTGGTCGGCGCGGGATTGACCTATGTACTTGGCAATTGCTGCATTTTCTTATCAGATCGCGTGCATCGCGATGCATTGTTGGCCAATAGTATCCTGACCTTAGAGCACTTGCCACCACGGATCGTGGCCCTGAGTGCATACTACATGATCCAGCGTGAATTTCGCGGAGTACGTAGTCTGCTTGAAGGGGTCCAACACATCTAAGCCATGGCTGTAAAAAAGACCGTCGATAGAGTACGTTGTCGCGTAATTCGAATCGTTGCGCTGTGCGCCGTATTCTTCGAGCGTCTTTATGATCTTGGGGTAGGATTCCCTTGCTAATAAATTCGATGATAGGTGTCATCCATGTAGGATCTTGTTCCTCTATCACCATTGATATCTCCATTTCCAAAATTGACTTGTTTTTTAGGGTTTCCACCAATACCTGTTTTGAGAGGTGTGCGAAGCTTGTGGATGCGATCTTGCTGAGTGCGTCCGCCTTCCTGTTATCTCCTCTAGGCACCTGTTTTATTGTGAACCTATCAAAGTTTTTGATCAAAGATTTTGTCTTATCCAGGTATTGGGTCATGTGTTCATCCTTGGCTTCATATTCACCTAGCACGTGGTTAGCAACTAGTCGCGAATCTACATTTGCTTCTAGGTTGCGAACACCCATTTGGATTGCAATGCGTAGTCCGGCTAGTAGGGCTTCGTATTCTGCCTCATTGTTTGTGGCTGTGAATTCAAAGCGTAGCGCATAGGTGAATTCCATACCCTCTGGATTTGTAAGAAGCATAGGTGAATTCCATACCCTCTGGATTTGTAAGAATAAGGCCTGCGCCTGATCCTTCTACACATGAAGACCCATCTGTGAACAGAATCCGGGGTTCCTGTAAATCTGTTTTAGCTGCAGATGTCGGGCTGTCGCTGTCTGGCTTCTCCACGATAAAATCGGCTAGGACTTGTCCTTTAATTGCAGTGCGCGGTCTGTATGAGATGTTATTCTCACTTAGCAGTACACTCCATTTTTGTAAGCGTCCTGATGCGTCAGGCTTAGAGATAACTTGTTTAATTGGCTGATCAGTGATTACAACTATTGGATGCGCTTGAAAGTATCTGCGCAACCTTTTGGCTGCGAACACTAGAGCCAAGACCAGCTTTTCCATAGCACTGTAGTTAGTCTCTGTTTTCTTTAGGGCTTTGCTTACGAAATATATGGGTGTCTGGATGGAGTTCATGTCTGTCAATAGTACGGCGCTGACTGCTCCATGGGTTGCCGATAAGTACATGATTAGTTCTTCCCCTGGTCGCGGTGCGACGAGTTTGGGAAGAGATGCCAGATGGTTTTTAAGTTGTTGGAAAGCTTCCTCCGCTTCGGTAGTCCAGCGAAAGTCTCCCTTTTTTGTACACTTCGTGAGTGTTTTAAAGAGGGGAAGAGATTTGTCTGCTGACTTAGATAAGAAGCGGTTTAGCCCTGCTAACTTTCCATTTAATGACTGGACTTCTTTGAGTGTGCGCGGAGAGGGGAGATCAATAACAGCTTTGTCTTCTCTGGGCAAGGCTTGATTCCATCGGGTTCTATCAAATATCCGAGGAACATGCCTTCAGTTGCGCCAAAGGTGCACTTCTTGGGATTCAACTACATGTTTATTCGCCCCAATGTTCTGAATGTTTCCTCGATGTCGCGCACCAATTCGTCCTCTGTATGGCTTTTGATGACAAGGTCGTCAACATAGACTTCCAAGTTGCGGCCTACTTGTTATTCGAAAGCTGTGTCCACCAGTCGTTGGTATGTCGCGCTTGCGTTTTTCAGGCCAAAAGGCATTTTTGTGTAGCAGTATACTCCTTGACTGGTGTGGAAAGCCGTTTTTTCTTCATCTTCCACTGCCATCTGGATCTGATGATACCCTTTATATGCATCTAGGAAGCATTTGAAAGGGTATCCGCACAAGGACTCGACCTTCCAGTCTATCTCCGGCAGTGGATAGCAGTCCTGCGGACATGCTTTGTTGAGGTCCGTGAAGTCCACGCACATCCTCCAACTGCCATCACTCTTTTTTACCATGACTGGGTTAGAGAGCCAGTCGTGATAGTATACTTCGCGCATGATGCCTGCATCTACGAGCTTATGTACTTCTTCCAGAATAGCCTTTGCACGATCTGGGGCCTGGCCGCGCTTCTTTTGTCGTATTGGAGGGTATCCTTGTCGGATTTGTAGCTTATGCTCTGTAATAGAGCGCGGTACTCCCGTCATATGCTTTGGTTCCCATGCGAAGATGTCTAGGTTCTTTTGCAAGAGTGCGCATACAGCTGCTTTACCTTTGTCAGATAAAGATCCTCCAATCGAAACTTGTTGCTCCGGATAATCTGGGTGAATAGCGACTTTTAAATTTGGCGTTTTTTCCGTGCGCTGTTCTGGAATAGTCTCTGCTTCAGTTGTTACTGCGATGCATTCTCTTGGTGGTACTGTTGTGTTATAGAGAGTGACAACTCCTCCTTCCACTGGGAATTTAAGCATTCCGTGCGCTGTAGATGGTACCGCGCGCATGGATGATATTCCCGGTCTTCCAATGATACCATTGTAAGGTGAAGGAGACTTTATTACCATAAAGTTTATCCATGTTGCGGTTGAGTGTTGTTCATCTCCTACGACCACCAACAAGCGTAACTGCCCCATGGGCCAAATCTTTTCTCCTGTGAATCCTGTTAATGACGTTGTAGCTGGTATCAACTGACTTTGGATTTCAGGTCGCAGTCTTTTGAAACAGTGATCGTACAGGATGTCCGCGGATGCTCCTCCATCAATGTACATGCGGTGGATGTCATGTCCCCCTGTATGTATTTCAATGGTTAGAGGCTCCACGACTGCGTTGTCCGCAGCTATAGTAGGGAAGGATATCTCTTTTTCTGGAGAGAATTTTTGGCTGACTCTTTGCTTTATCTTGCGTTGCCATGATTGTATCATGTATATAGTATCAGCTTTTTCCTTTGGGGGTTCTTTCTTACCCCCGTTTCTCTGTTTATCTTTTCCCTCCTTGATGTTCTTTACGAGGTGGTCCATCCTGCCTTCTCTAACTAGCTTTTCAATTAGTTGTTTTAGTTGGACGCACTCGTTAGTTGTATGGCCTTTTTGGCCGTGGTACTCGCAGTATCCACTACCTAGGCGCTTTTCCTCTGCAGTGCGCATTGGTGGTGGTTTTGGGAAGTTCGCACCTTCTGTTACAAATATTTCTCTCGGAGTCTTAGTGAGAGGAGTATATTTGTCGTTGTCTCTTCCACTGCGATAATTCCTGCTGCGGTTGTTATTCTGATCATTGGATTGTCTCCGCGGCTGTTTTTGTTGCCTATAGTTTGAATAACCTTTTTTGCTATCCGCAGCAGCTGCTTCTCCTTGTATAAAGGATCTAGTGCGCTTTGTTAACTCGTCAAAGGTCTGTGGAACTTTGTCATTCAGCTTCCGGATGAGTTCTGGGTTATTGATCCCATTCATGAACCCTGAAATTTTTAGGATTTCAGGACATGCTTTGACTTGTATGCACTCATCCTTGAAACGTTCCATAAAAGCGCTGGTTGATTCCCCTTGACGCTGTTTCACTCTTGCTAGCTCCACATGATTTTTAGCGCACTTCTTTCGCTGGGTGAAGTTGAGGCGGAATGCTTTCCGTAATTCCTCAAATCCACCGATGCTCCTACGTGAGAGTTTGCCAAACCATGTGCGCGCGTTTCCTACTAACGTGGAATTAAACATGTGGCACCACACAGGCTGTGGCCAATTTTCGATAGTTGCGGCTGATTCGAAAATTTTTAGGTGATCGTCAGGATCACCTGTTCCATCATATGTTTTCACGTTAGCGGGCATGCGCCTGCGTTTGCGGTCTGAGTAATCGCTGATGCGCCGTGTAAACGCATCAATTTTCTGGCGTCGCCATGGGAGAGACATATCTTCATTCTCTTCCTCGCGACGTCTTCCTCTTGACTTCCAGTGTCCTGTTTCTTTATCCTCGTTGTCCGAGGAGTCGCTGGAAGAAGGGTAGTCTCTTTTTCGGCGCTTGCGCCGGCTTCTTTCAGAAGAAGAGCTTGAGGGATCTCTGCTTGGGGATCTTCTTCTCCCCAATCTGTCTTGAATCCTCCTACTCCCAGGTTTGGAAGATCCTTGGCTTGGCGAATGTTGAGGCCCTAATCGATCTTGTATTCCCCGACTGCCAAGTCTGGAGTGGACATTGGTGCGCCTCTCGCTGTCTCTTGAGTATTGTGAATCAGATATCATACCCAACCTATCATGGATAGTGGTACGTTCTGCGTGTCTTCCTCGTGGGTGACGCAATGGTGATGGTTCGCGTTCAGGACCAAAATTGAGTCGGGCTTGTAGACCCGCGCTTGCTCTTTTTGTTGCTTCTTCTTGCATGAGGCCGGTTAGGGTTTCATAATTTTGGGATACAAAGTTTCCCAAAGTTAGATCAGGTGCGTCCTCAGTTGTTGCAAGAATTTCTGCCTCAGTGTTAGGCGCCCTGTTTCGTTCAGGCGCGCCTGGCAGCGCTGTGTTGTTCACTGCGGGTGTAGATTGATGAGGAGTGGTGAAGAGGGTGCGTTGGAGTTCCTCAACGCTTGGGACCACTGGTGTGACTTGGGTAGTTCTTATAGGTAGTTCTACTGCTAGACGAGGTGGGGTTGTTCCTGCCTCGTGGTGACCAGGTGTGCTGGTTGTCCCAGCGACTTGTCTGGAGGTTGGATCTTGTTGATTCTTCCTCTGATGGTCACGTTTTTCTGACTGCGGAGTCCGCTGGCTCGAATTCTTATGTTTCGTCATTCTAGTTCTTAGTAGGGTCCCACAGATGGCGCCACTTGTTGATACAAAAGTTGGGCGTACCTGGTTATTGGCTTTTGCTCTCGTACCAATTCACTTCTTAGCACTTGTTACCTGGGTACTAAGAAAATAAGACAACACCGTTAGGCTTATCGAGGGATTGTCTCCCCCGATTAGACTCCGGCGTGAGAGTAAGTAATCGATTTAGGGTTCTCGTAGAGAGTTTTAGGTTTGTATATCGTACCTTTGAATGAGAATATATCATTCCTTATATAGGGGCTGAAACCACGTGGGTTTCTTGCTCCTTACTCTTCGCACTCGTGGTGCTTATCGGGGTAAGGATATCTATTCTATGAATAGAAGATCCTTATCGCATGCCCGATTAATTTGGTTGGGCTTTGGGCTTCGTGAGCCCAAGCCGTTATTATTATGGCCCATTATTCGTTATAATAGCCCACTCGTGGTGGGTTTGGGTCAAGTAATGTTTATCATTTGGGCTTGTGGCCCAAATATAGACTATACGTCATCAAACCTCTCATAACAGATGTACTTAATGGGTTAAGTAGTTATGATATTCCAGACTTGCAGTTTGTGTTCTTCCGATTTATATGTAATATTAAAACTCAGTTAAAGTATCAAGAAGAATATAAAAGTCTAGTTTAATTTCTCTCTTGTTTTATTGGTGATTTATAGACACTCCACAACACTTTTATTACAACATGAAAATAGATGTACAATTCTACATCATACCTCACCACGCTTCTGAGTTATGATCCTTTCCTGTATAATTGATTCCATGCTATCGACTTCACTCTGAATGTATGTATGTATGCATGCATGCTCCCACCAACTTAGACTCCAAGAGTTACTTTGCATTAATAATATTTACCTACCCACTCCTCCATATAATTAACTTTTCCCATTTACATCTCTTTAGAACACCAATCCAAGACTCCAATATTTTCTTTTCTATTTTATTATAATCCAATTAATTTTTCATCCAGGTGTTAAACTCATTAATTTCGGTCATTTTTGTTAAACTCATAAAACAAGGAGACTAAACTAGAAAAATTATTTACAAAATTAAAAAAAAAAATACCATTATATTCTTCGCTGCAATATGCAAAAACACATGGACACACATTACAAAAACACATAATCACACACTACAAATACACATATTCAACATTTAAAATACAAAAAGATAAACAAAAAACACCCCGTTTCCTGTTTGGCTCAAGCCAAGCGCCTCACTCGCGTCTTGGCACATGGGTATGCCGGTGTAATGGCGTCGGCTTGAAGCCATGCCAAATGTGTTTGGCGCGATTGGTTCATGACCACACCCAAAGCTCTTAGCCTAAGAAAAGTTGTCAGTAGGCGGTGTAGGCAGAAGTCTTTATAAGCTAAGTATCAATGAATGATAAGTGAAAATTTAAAAGCTCTTAAACTTATAGCTTTAATTATATGTATTTAACATAACAATGAAAAAATACTTATGCAAAACTGTTTTTTTTAGTTAAAATAGATACGTAAACTGAGAGCATCTGCAATGTTAAACCTTTTATAAAGATGTATACAATTTTCACTTCATTTTTTACTTTAACTTATAAATTTCTCATTTTGTAAATTTATTACTATTATGTTTAAAACTTGTAAAAAATTATAAATCAAAGATGTATTGAATGAGTTACATACATTTAATTACAATAAAAGGGTTTATAAACCTATAACTTTTGCGTTCCATATCATTATAATGCTCCATGCATCTAGTATGGTAACTTAATTTATAAACATTTTGCTATTCATTCCTACTATATTCTCCTAATTATCTTCCTACTCCATATAAAAATTGACAAGTGTAATCCACTATCTATCTCTTTTGATCTCCCTCATTGATTTTTAACTCTTGTCATCATCCTAAATATAGAAGGATAAGTAGGAACATATAGTAGGAATATTAATCATTTTCCTTTTTATAAAACTCTTGGATGCCCAAATATAGGAACTACTTCTAATTTATAATAAGCTGAAAGTAAGAAAAGCAAGCAATCACAAACACCCATACTTATATTTGTGTAAGAACAACTAAGTATTGAAGAACACATTACTTTTTCTTTTTAATATATAATTACTAATTTCTCATCCATTATGATTCATTTTCTTTTCTTGAAGCCCTACTATTAATTGGCTTTTCAATATCAACAAGCTCAAACATTAAGTGAAAGTCGTCATTAAAGTAGTACAATAACTATCCCATACAACTATCATCAAAAAGCCACATATATACATTAAATCCTCTTAAATCTAAACATCAAACTCCCCATCCACCTCCATATTTAGAAACCCGCATGTTCCATAATTTATAGATAACATCAAAATATGTGATCTTGTACCATTCTCTTACATAGAGAGCGACTTTACGAAATGCACATTTAAACCTTCCAACTGATAGACCAACAACAACATTAATGTTTACCAAAGGGCTATATATGTACCTACCCATGTAATTGACTCTTGTCATAACCATATATCTCTTTGAAGCTCACCAACACAATTGTATACCAATTTCTTGTGGTGGTGAGGAACATCGTTGGTGGAGATCATACATTGTTTCTGCTTCTATTCTTAGATGCACAAGCAAATAAATATAATTTTTTGTTGAAATTGGAATAGTTGGTCTCGGAATATAAAGGTAAAATTGCCTCATTTTAGTTTCAGTTCACCTTTTAAATATAATTTATTCCCTTTGCTATATGTCCATAGATGTTTATTGTAACAATCTCATTGCTCGATATCTCACGTGGGGCAGTGGTAATCTGGATCTTAATCTTTGCTTCTATTTCATTTGATGTTAGTTTAGATTACAAATTACAACTTTAATTATAATAATTAAAAACCTAGATTCTTTAGTGCGTTGTCTTGGAGAGCATTTCTTTTGTCTATAATTACAAATTCATAGCGAATGCTCGAGGATCCAAGTTTATGAAGAACATTCACCTCCTAACGGGATTTGCAGTTTTAGAATAAATGTTTGTTTGTCAATATGTAGTTACAGTTTGTGGCCACAGAGGTTCACCTGCGCCGACTCTGGGCTATCCAAAAAGGGTATTCGCCGTGGGATTAGTCGGCTCGCAATGTCGAGTCGGAAACCCATGATTACAAAAAAAAAAAAAAAAATGTAGTTACAGTTTTATATGTGGTGGTAGAGGTAGATGCATTGGAATGATGTTAATTTACATTTCTTTCGAGCGCTAGTCTATAGGCAGTATTGACCTTAATTAGTTGATTAATAAGGCAATTTAAGTTCTGTTAGTATGTCTATGTAATCATGTATACAAATGTCTTATACTTGTTGAATAGAAATCAAGTAACATGTACATTGATTTCAGTTTCATTTGTAATTTTTTAGTGTGCAAGTTACTGATGAATTATTAATCCAACACAGCTTATTGACTTAAAAGTTGAGGGACATGGAACTGATGGAAGTAGAAGAAGTGAGATTAAATGATGAATGTCTAAGGAGGTGAGTCCAAGAGTTGCCATTTTTAAGTGGGTGGGCAATATTAAATGTAATCTTTTATACATTTTATTATTATTATTATTATTATTATTATTATTATTATTATTAGAATGTTGCTGGATTTTATTGAGCTGACTACAGATGACAAGTCATATACAAATAAATCAAACGAAGAAATTCTCGAACTGCTAGTTGAAAGGTTTGAGTATTTTCTCATTTGGTGCTATTTGATAACACCCCTAGTGATCATACGTCATCTTCTATGTGGGGTGTATATAATGTATTATGTGGTATTTTACAAAATGTGCTTCAGTTTTATTCTCATCTTATTACTTAATTTATTGTGTGTGCGTGTTTGATTATTGATTTATAATAGATGTGCCAAAATGTGTAGGTTCGGATAACGGGTCAAATGGGCTTAGTCCGAATGGGCACGGCTCAAACAGACCAAATTAAAATTCGGATCAAACTGGTACAGATCAAAACGGTTGTGGGTCAAACAGGTCATTTTATAGAAAAACAGCAAATGACTAAAAATACTTCATTACATTAATAGTGTGACATATGAGATTACCAATTTGGGAGAGAAGCATGAGCAAGTAGCTGACTAGAAGCGTGAGGCAAATGAGATACTTCTCCGATTAAAAGAATATTATGTCTGCCTACTCTGGAGGACTCATAAGTAGCTCACTGAAAGCATATTCATATTGAAAGTCGAACAAGCATGAGCAAAACTTATATTTTGATTACGTTAGTCACCCATTGCAATTTTGTCATATTGTGTTGTGGAAGTATGTCTTATGGAAAACATGCGGTCGATCAATATGTCAGATTTTTGTATTGATAGATAAAACCTCAAAGTAATTCAGGAGAAGACTCAAAACGAGGCGATGCTAGTGTGTAGTTTTCCCTTTATTTTGTTCCTCGTATCTAGATCGTACAACATCTTACAAATTATTAAGTGTTAGATTTGCATATAAAGCTATTACATATAAGTTGACTGTGGGATGGTGAATTGGGTTTTAACAACCTCAAAGGTACATGTTTGAGTCATGCTGAAAGTGTTAAAAAGAATACTTTGTCATTTTCGTTTTGTATTTTTACGTTATCATCTCTATATTTGTTCATGCTATCTTTTGATGACATACTCCTAACTTAACATGCATTAAATTCACACCAAACCATGATCAAACCGTTTAAAACGAAAGGATTCACCTATAAATTTTACCTTTTTCCAATTTTCTCATGCTCCCATAAATTTTACCAGTCATATATCTACCCACTGCTCTTGTAATTAATCCCCCATGCCAACTGCTACCACGTAGTACAATAAATAGGAAACGACTAAACAAAACAAATATACTCCAAGTAAACGAAGTTGGTATATTGCTATACTAAACCATTAATTACTCGTACATTTTTTATTTAGTGTATTCATTTTTCTTAACATATAAACTAAGGCTCAACTATATAACGCCTAAGCTTTTAAAAAATAACCACACCTGTATCTTTGTACGATTATGCATGCCTCTTTGATTTTCTGACACTATGTCATGAATTAAATGTCTGTTTTTCGATTTTATTTTGTTTCAAAAGAACTTTTTATAGTTCAACCTATCAAAAATTCATTTAAAAAGTTAAGATAACATTATACTGGCGAATGCGGATATTTAATTTGAGACTAAAGATATTTTTGCCAAGACTAGTTGGATTAAACTTACGTGGAATAGGACGACAATATTAATATTATTTAAAAATGCATTAATATAAATGAACACATCAAAATACACTCTACAAAAGCTACCTATAGTGGCTTGTAAAGAAGAGCTTTTAGGTTCTACAAGCTTTCATAAATTTCGCTATCATAATTAAACTTTGTCCAAAGTTCTGTTTAGATACGTAAACTTCAAAAAATACGAGTAAATAAAACAAACTTTCATAAACTGTTCTAATTTCATCAAATTTACTTATATTTTATATAGTTCAAAAACAGGAATTTCATAAAAATTCGTTACTACTTTTATGGCATAAACTCAATTTATTAGAAGTTAGCATAGAATTCTTGCTGTAAATTTTTAAAAACTTTACACGATACATACAAACTAACTTAAAAAGCATTGAAATTTGAAAATCACATAAACAATACCACCAATTGACCAATATAATTAAATGCTCCCACCAACTTCACTCCAATATTAAAACTTGCATTTAAGGCTAGACACAGTGGTAAAATTGGTCACCCTATGCCACGTCAGCTTTCTCTCTGGTGACCAGACATGACCCAAGTGCCACAGTAGTGACCCATGTATTTTATTTTTTATAAAGGAAAAAATGGTGTTTTGTTTGTGTTTTGTGTGTGTAATATCGGTTGCAAATTAGACCGATGCTGTATTTTTGGAATGTTCGACCGATATTCGACCAAACATGCACATTGGTCTCAACCGATGTTCAAATCGGTCATCAACAACAATCGACCGAATTTTTCAGTCCTATTGTGTCCGGCCTAAGGCCAAATCTAGCCATTGCTCCATATATATAATCTTTTGTCCTTTTACATATCTTCTTAAACTAAGCAACCCAACTATACCAAATTCATGTGGTGACAATGAACAACATTGTTGGAAGGTGGTGGTGGTTGCAATCTCTAATCTTAAGCTTTAGTGAAGATCATTTATTATTTCTGCATCAATTTTTTGAGGCGTAAACAAAAAATAGTTTATGTTGTTGTTGGAACAAACAAACGATAGAAACAAATTGTTTTATATCCAACCTCAAACCCAAAACTGAGAGCGTGGTGCTATTTCCATTATTGTATCCGACAAGAAAGTACGACTTTACGTAAGGGACTTGCTAACAACAATCTATTGAGAGTTGTTTAAGTATACCTTAAATAACACCATGTTTTCAAATATGAATTCATCATTTTTATAAATACATAATTCCAACACATACAATTATCAGTTTTAATAAGGTATGTATTAATTACAAATAACTTCATATTTGAAAACATGGTTATTTAAGGCAATTCAAAGATGATATTAGATAATGCATTATTTATTTTTACTTGTATTATTTGACCAATTTTTGACTTTTATACGAAGAAAAATAATAAAGTATAACTATGTGTATTTAAAAAGTACTAAATAATAAGATTTGGAACAGTGATATGGTATTATATTAAAAGAAACTTTTGCAGCTGAAAGGGACTTGTCAACCTTCAATCTATCTATTTTCACCGGATTGCATATGGTGTATTTGTATATTGTAAAAGTGTGTTTACGAATAACATTGAGATGATCTAAACTTTGGTCTAAAATAATGATTTTTTTTAAGTGTTTAACAAGGCATAATCTATAACATTTTAAATATTCACTTATCCCATTAAGTTAGCGTGGTATCCATAACATTGTATTTGACATAACAAGGCACTATAATCGTGTATGTCTAATTAGTGCCAGAAGTAGCAACTCATGACATGTAGTTGATCATAAGCCACACGATAAACAATTTATTCTTGCCAACCATTTTGTCGTTCATTTATCATCATCTTATTCATTTTATTTTTCATACTAAAAAAAAATGTTTTGGAAAAAATGTGATCACGAAATTGGATAAATTCATCATTGCGACAAATACGGGCTTTTGTTTGTACCTCATTTTTGTTAAAAGTTAATACTTTTCACACAAACAAGTCTAAATTATTCCATTATTTTTGTACTTCGTCATGCCCTTTCAACAGTGAAAGACAAATGCTAGAGGTGGCATATACACAGATATGTTCAGCATGAACAATTTTTTTCCCCTTAAAAACATGACAGTGACCATTCACTAATCACTACCCACCCACATACATGCAGACATGAAAAGCACATGCATAGATACACGCTCACGCATGGCAACTGGCATGAGACGTGATGAAGTAATGCATGTAAACTTGACCTCTTTTTCCCCTTAAAAGCATGACAGTGACCATTAATAGTAGGGCTTAATGAAAAGAAAATGAATCAAGTAGACGAGAACTTAGTTAGTTTGGATATTCTAATTAAAGTTGATGTTGTAGGGAGTTTGAGCAGAATTACTAATTTAGTACAAAATTATTTTTTGATCTTCATTATTGTCACTTTTAAACTAAATCCTAAAAATAGTAATGCGCGACTACTTAATCTCGCAACTCCTCCCAAAATGCGACACGTGTCCTTAAAGCAACTACAGTTAGTTACTTTGAATGGGCCCACATATCTACCAAACTTACTGAACCTTTGTGCTACTCAACCAGTGGCTAGCCGACTTATATTAATCCACGTGCAAAAGTATATTAGGAACCTAAAAAACATTGCATTGGAAAAGAAATTGCACCACCAAATCTTTTGTCAATATTCTCTAAGAGGTACTACCACCTACCTCGAAACACACATGATGGATAAAAAAAAAGAAGAAAAACTACACACATACTAAAATACAATTGATCATCTTCTTAAGCGCAATCTAAAACAATTATAAACACAGATCTATATAACAAACTTATAACTACCAATCGAAAAAAAAACGGAAAAAAAAATTAAGCCTTAACCTAAGTGAACTGATAGTGTCAATCGAAAAAAAAAAAGGTACCGGAATCATAGCGAAATAAAAACAATGAGTGTGATTAGTGATATTATGTGTTTTTTGAATCCAAATCAATATAAACATAATAATAATAAAAAATCAAATCAAACAAAAAATAACAAAAGAAATCAAAAAGTATTCTTACTTTTCCTATAAAGTTGGCTAGTCAAATCGCCGTCGGTTGAGTAGCTGCCGGTTGAGTAAATGTGGAAGCTAATGTGGGACCCAGCATAAGGACACGTGTCGCGTTTTGGGAGGAGTTGCGGAGTTGAGTAGTCGTGCATGACTATTTTGAGGATTTAGATTAATAGTGACCATGGTGGAAAACAAAAAAAATATATTGTACTAGATTAGTACTTTTCTCTTTTAATAGTGTAGGATAACATGTACGTTTTCGGGTCTCGATGATCAAATGATTGCTTGGATAATTTATGAATCGTGTATAGTCCACTACAAACGAATACAATATATTCATGATAATCATGGCTTGCTCATTGAATCGTAAATGGTTAATTCTGTCAAACCTTAGAAGGAAATGATATTGGATATGCATGGGAGTTTGTTATGTTGGTATGTTGTTGGTAAATGGTCTTGGGATCTAGTTTGTTATAAATACCTCGAATTTGAAAACAAGCAATTGGATGATGAAATCGGGAAAAATGGTTTATTCGGTACATCAGTGACGAGACAAAGAAAATAAATCAATATTTTTGTGGTAATCATGATTGGTGTAAAGAGAAGTTTGAAAGAAACAATCTTGAAAAATGATAGGCGAATATATTGTGCGGCTGCTGTCATCAAATATTGATTTGCCAAGTAAGATTTAGTTTTAGATGTCATCAATTGATTTATGTTAATTGCATGTGGTGTCATATATAGCGATTTAAATCTTAAACCATACGCATGCGAATATATCGTGATTATGGTGACTAGAAATTCTTGTGGGTTGCATATGCTGTAAAATTATATGGAACTTATCCGCTAGAACCACGTGCAAAGGATTAATTGATATGTATACGCGAAATTTATTATTACATATTCAAATAAAGTGATATATGTTCACTAAAACAAGGTCTCTTTTTTTTTTATTATTATTTTTAGCTAGATATCTTTTTTGGTGATATATTTGTTTCTTTTAATATGTAAAATACGGTGATAATTTAAGGAGGTTTATTTTATTTATATATATATTTTTATTTTTTTTTATTTTTATTTTTTTTATAGATGTTGATAGTTTATTATCGGTTTAAGTCGTAACATGAGTTTGTATTGGTAATGGTAATTTTTGGTATCGAGATTATTTTTTTAATATTGTATCTTACTTTGTTAGTGGGTATCTTTTAAATTGTTTCTTATTATTTTGTGTCAACGTTGTGTCCTTCATAGGTCATCACAAAAAAAAAAAAAAAAAAAAAAAAAAAAAAAAAAAGCATCAACTAACACAACCCAAACCATGGTGGTCAATTCGATGGGCTATCACATTACGAAATGCAGCAACCAAAAAGATTGCGGGCCTGTTGGTGGTCATTTCGATGGGCCAACATAAGCCCAAACCCTGGGATCGGGAAACTATAATAAAATAATATGACAGTGCAGGCGCTAAAGTATCTATAGGTAATAGTGGAGGAATCCATAATATCAAATGAAGTTTTGATCGGCAAACTATCTTTTGGTTGGTTCTGAACAAGGTTATAAATAACACGAGGTGTGGCGTGGTGGCATGACCAAGCCTCACGCTTTTGCGGCAAGGGCGAAGCTTTTGCGCTTATAAAGCGTGGAATAAGGTGGCATGATATATATATATATATATATATATATATATATATATATATATATATATATATATATATATATATATATATATCGAGTTTACAAAAATACTTGGCAAAAGGCGGCGTGACGGTATGACCAAGCCTCATGCCTTTGCGAGCCTTTTAGAACCATGGTTCTAAGAGTTTTACATATGAGAATTCCGATTCTTGTAGAGCTCGAAAAAAGAGGAATTGAGTTGGATTCTATATTATGTCCGTGTTGTGATGATAGTGTGGAATCGTGTAATCATAGCTTAGTTACGTGTAATGTGGCTAAAAGTGTTTGGGACAAAATATTTGAATGGTGGAAGATGAGTTCAGGTAATGTTTTCGGCAAATGACTTGTTTCGCTTTAGTGGGAATGTGGCTGTTCAACCTTATTCGAGATCTTTGTGGCAATTGGTAATATGGATAGCCGGGTATTTCATATGGAAAGAGCGTAATTCTCGCGTTTTCAAAGCAAAAGTGGCTACTATTAATAAATTTTTTCATGAAATTCAAGTTAAGAGCTTTGACTGGATTTCAAGGAGATCGAAGAAAGCCTCCTTCAACTGGCAGAAATGGTTCATCGATCCCTCAAGCTGCAGAATTCAGTGATGGCATCGCTAAGCTTAGTGTGATTTGTTTCTGTTCGGTTGTCATGGTGTGAGTTAAGTGGTTCGTAGCACCTTTCGTCTTCATAGTTGCTGCAACGCTATTGGATTTGACAGGGAGTGAGGTTCTGTAATGTGGTTGCTAGTTTTTGTGTTTGGCTATGTTTTGTGCATTAGAGTACAGCAAGTACTTGGGTGTTTGGGTTAGTGGCCTATTATTAATTCGTGATAGTGTTTTACGTAGTGGGGCCATTATTTTTCTAGTTTTACCCTATGTTTTTTACTTGTTGGTATACTCCTTCGTGGGTAGTTTTTTTGGTTTTTTCTTGGAGCCCATTATTTTAAGTTCTTGTTAGAATAATGGGTTCCTTGTTCTTGTATTGTACTTTGATTGTTTTGGTTTATTTTATGCTTGCTAAAAAAAACAAAAAAAAAAAAAAAAAAAAACAAAAAAAAAAAAAAAAAAAAAAAAGTATCACTTGAGCCATGTTTCTATTTTGATTATCAAGAATGACAATACTACAGGGACGGAACCAAGGGGTGTCCCGACACCCATGAATTATTTTCTCGTAGTGTTAATTTTGTTATAAAACATCTGTTTTTGTATAAATGCACCCGGTCGCAAAAAGTTGTGCATATAGTCTTGTTTGATTTCTCATATATGCACCTGGTGACTTTGTAATCTGGTTCCTTCCGTGCAATAGTATAAACACTCTAATAAGAGACCATGTATAGTCCAGATTTATAAAATAAAATTAAAACAACTATTACATATTACAACACTGGGAAAGAAACAATTCCCTTTATTTTTTGCATTTCGTAAAGAGAATTATACTGATGAATTTGGAAATCCTAGCCACAAAAGGCAAGCAACTCCGGGTCAGTTTGAATGATGGCCATGTCTTGATTTCGCATAGACACGAGTGCTTCAATACCATCCCGGTTCGGAGTATCCATCAGAATAAAGCAATTGTTTTTCATATTTCCCGCCACAGTTGCTTTCACGGGCTTTCCCCACCCAAAATCAACATCATATAAAGGATACCTGATAATACTTGAACAGAAATAGGCGGTGTCAATTATTCTTTGCACTTGTTCGAAGTCATCTAGCGAAGTTGAAAGAAGATCAGTTGCAGCTTCGATGTTTTTTAGATCTTGAAATTCCCTCTTTCTTTTCATAAAGTCGCTGATGAATGCCTCCGGCTTCATTTCACTTTGATTATTCGTAAACATTTTCATTATCATGTAACGATTGCCTATGCTATTGTGAGGCAATGGCTCCATCATTTTGTCTCTTATGTTTAAAGCATGATTGATGCCAACTGGAATAGAAAATCCAGAATTATTTGTGGTAGCTGCTGCTAATACCGCAGACTTGTAGAGCAGCCAACATATAACTTCGACACGAGTAGGGTTGGTGATGGGCTGACCAGATTCAGCTGTCATGGCTTGGACTTTGAGTTTAAGATCGTTAATCTTCAAGTTGGGGAAGATGAAACTCCTAGTGATACAATCATCAGCCTTAAACTCAAGTCCATCAAAATTTATGTTTATATTTGGTAAATATAAAAACTTGGGATTAACAGGAAGTACACCATGTCTCGTTATTTTACCCCAATCGTTTAAAAAATGTGTCCAACTACTTCCATCTGCTATCTTATGAGATAATGACACAGCCACAGCCACTCCTCCACATTCAAAATGATTAACTTGAACTGCCAAAGGGATGATAACTTCATCACTTTGGTGGCGATTTGACGTACTCCATACTTGATTGTATGGAAAACATCGGTCGAAATCTTCATGCTGCGAGTTTTGGAGGAAATCCTTGAGTCTGCTATCACTAGTTGCTTCAACAAACTCAGCACCTTCGTCGTTGCAATCAACATAGGTTGGTGCAATTTTAGCGAGTTTACCAGCAAAAGGGTAATACTTTGTTCGGGTAGAATACAACCATTGGCATGTATGTATTAATACTGATTTGATCAAACAATGATAGATTGTAAGTTTTAAGGTGAAGAGGTGTCGGTGTAGAAGGTTTTATAAATTCTCTTGAGACGATAGTGTGAAGTTGCCTTCTGCTAAATCTTACCAACTTACCTATCATTGTCATCTTCTCAAAAAGATTATGAAAGAAATGGATCGGGTTATATTGTTATATCATATATATAGCCTGCGATGTGTACAGTAAATAAATAAATGGAATCTAAATAAATAGTTGGTATGGTTTTTGACATATATGAAGTAAATAAAAATAGATAGATAGTGGTTATGGCCTTTGGGCATATATGGAGTAAATAAGGTTTTTTAATTTTTTAATTTTTATTATTTTTTTTGGAAAGGCAATATATAACTAAGCGAAAACCGCAACCAAAATACAAACAAAAGGCATCCACATATCAACAAGATGATTAAATGTAGTGGACCAAAAAAAGAAAAAAAAAAAAAAAAACAAATACAAATACAAAGATTAAAACTAAAAGAAAACAAAGACCAAAAAGCACAATACAAACCATACTCATTACCAACACTCTTGACCTGTATTTCACTCCAAGAAAATAGAACCACAATGAGGACGCACACCAATGCCAAAAGATGTAGACCCACCAAAACTTTAAGAATGCATCCCATCACCTTATGCCATGCATGAACAAATGATAATTGACCACACTTGAGAAAGCATGTACATACCAGGTACGTTATAGACAAAAAATGCAGCCCATAAAACAAAAACTTTAAAATTGCAGACCTGCAACTAATGCCATAACAGAACACACAACAGCTGACCACACTTGAGAAACATCTTCAAATTTGACATTTTAGAGGATCAAAAATCCAATGTTGCCAATTCAACTCACTCTTCTTTCCCGTTCTTCTAACAATCCACTCGAAACTTTTAAGTTGAATATCTTGAATAATTTTGTTTATACTTGAAGCTCTACCTTTAAACACCCGTGTATTTCTTTCTTTCCAAATAAAATATCCGGATGTCCAAATGACCGCTATGGGAACGAAACTATCACTATGAAAGTGATACATGGTGTTTGTTTAAGATGAGGGTCTATGAGACCACAGATGTCATCATGTCCCCCCAGTATTGCATTATTAGCAAAAGAAATGATGATGCAATACTTAAAGTGTACCTTTACAATCCTTCGACACATACCCTTCGAACATGTGTACCATACACTTTCCGGTACGTGTCCTTCAAAAACATATGTCAACCTTTACGGCCCTTCGACACATGTCATTAGGACAAGTGTAGCATCTGCCTTCCGGCATGTGTCCTTCGAACACATACGTCATCATGTCCCCAGTATAGTATTGTTGTATCATTGATCAACGATGCTATACTCAAATTTTGTCTTGTGTTTTCTAGGTCTTGTATCATTGATCAACGATGCTATACTCAAATTTTGTCTTGTGTTTTCTAGGTCTTTATGTATATATATTTTTCGTAATTTCTCCCAAATGGCTGTGGACCACCAACAAGGTGCATTGTAGGTCGGAGGCTGAAAGCCGAAAGTCACACATATCTTGTCTATCCTCCTTTGTTTCCAACACAAATAAAACATAACTTCTCTACCATAATCATTATTTTTCATGAAGTGTCGTTATGTGTAATTTTTTTTAATCATAAATGTACGCCAAACACTTGTTTTTTATTACCTTTGCTACTAACATAGCTTCTAAGGTACAAGCTTATATGTTTGGGACACTTAGTGTTTAGAATAGTTTTTGCTTACGTGATCAGACCTTCCTACTTGTGTGAGATATCATGTACTCCGTTTTGAGTTGTTATTAGTGACGATCCTAGTGACTGGCACTTCCGGGGTAGAGTGATGAATGACCTCCGTGGTGCCTTGCACCTTTGGGGTAAAATTATGCCCGTGGGTAAATATACCTCAACCTTTCCTAGTGACTTAGCACTTTTTAGGGAAATGTTTCACCTAATGGTAGATATAACTTGGCTCATCCCTAGCGTTGTCACGCTTCTGAGGTTAAGTTCATCCCTAGTGACTTAGCACTTTTGGGGGAACATCATGCCTATGGTAAATATACCTTGGCATTCCCTAGTGACTTAGCACTTTTTTGAGGTGAAATAATGCTCGTAAGTAAATATACCCCGGCTATGCCTGTAAGTAAATATACCCCGGCTAGATATTGATTAAATTTATTGATCGGAAGTAGCTAATCTCCGTCTGAGTCGTTATGATGTTATGTCTAATTCTTTGTAATTGTTACGCATGTGGAACCTTATACAATTATCCCTGCAAAGTGAAACTTGAAAGCTCTTCTGCCTTTTCCCGTTAGATATGATAAACACAATATTTCGCTTGTATCAATACAAAAATCAAGTTACAATCGGACCATAACATAACCAATGGAGCCATCATACCACTATACTCCCTCCAATTCAATGGTGCTATAGCATATTAGTATCATTGAACTTAAATAAAACAAAGTATTAGATAACATAATCAACAATTAATAACAACGTTACACATGGATGTTAAATATCAAACGTGTGGTGTTTTCTCATACTTGATACTCGTGTGTTAACTATCAAGGTAGCCATTGAAACTTGAAAGGTGGACTCAAAGTAGGAAACTTGACATTCAAACCAGATACGTATGATTTATTCTCAAGAGTTTTTTTTTTTTGAACGGCCAAGCTTATATATAACAAACAAGCCTAGCAAAGGAGGAATAAAAGTACAAAACAGCATATCTACAAGAAGAAAATCTGCAAAAAGAAAATAAAGATTACCACCTAAAACACAAAATAACCAAACAACCTCCAATTAGAAAAGCTACCGAGCTACATCACCGACAATAAGATAGAAAACGGGTTCGACTTCCAAGTGATCCAATCGATGGAACTGTTAATTCCTCGGTTGGAAATCCAAAGCAATGAAAGAAGTTGAGCTTGAGTAATATGTGTACAGTGAGTTGTATAATCTTTTTTTATTTTATTTTATTTTATTTTAAGATTGAGATATAATGCATGTATACTTACATCTCACATGCCCTGTCGTATAGTAGACTAATTTTCCTTTATTATTTCTTTGGCACGTAAACATGCGAGTTAAAGAGAATGTGCATGGCGAACTGTACATAAAAAACCTCTACGAATGCATGAGATTTCGTGCATGCATGCCTCTAATTGATACGTATGCTTTATTTATTTTTTGCTTTATGTCGGGCGCATTTGATGTCAAGATGATGAATGAAAATTTTACTCAAGGATTTTGTCCTAAGCAAGTAGCGATGGAGGCTACGAGCCTATAAACTAGTGTAGGAGCAAGGGTCCTGATAAAAAAATGATGATTCGTAATTAGGTAGTAAATGTTTAGAAGACAAATGTATTTTGGCCAATTTCAAAGCCTACCATCCTGGATTTAAGGTCTTGCTTCGCACAAGTGTGACATTGTGACCTTAGGATTTAGTGAGCTTCGGATTAACTTAGCTTTAGATGCAATACGTTACAGCGATGACCCTTGAACCAAGTTATTAAACATACATCCGGGTAAAAATCTCGAGGTAATTATGGTTCGAGTTATTTATTCATATGATGGACTTTCAATGATCATGAATCAAAGATAATGACTTGTGTCCGAACATGCAACGCCAGAGTATAACACATTAACACTTAAGTTTCAAGTAAGTATTACGTTCGATTACCAGAACACGATTAATAAAATTTTATTAATGCATTTGACTTTGTTAAATGACGATTGTCAAAGTGACTTTAGCTTTGGTTTTACAATTAAGACGGCCTTTTTGTTACTTACGGATTTAAATTTTCGAATTTAAAATGAGTTATTTTAACTCTTGTTTTACTAATATAAACTAACAGTTTATTTTTTTAATACTTACATATACGTTTATTTTTTTAATACTTACAAACCAAATTGTTTATCATATCATTGACACATTACTTATTATTCTCTTAAAAGATAATGGAACTTATTTACGTTATTTGTTGTTTATTGATTTATTCACACACGTATAGCATTAATGAATATTTTCTTTACAAATTTCCGTGATTCCACGGGTCTATAAGCTTTATCAATAGATTGAAGTTCTCCGGTGTTTCAAACCACATGCTTGCTTTAAAAGTGGGAGTACCGATTATGTTGTCGCGAAATATAGAGTTTATGAAATAGGACAAGACTGCAAGTTCTTAAATTAACAAGAACTTCTATTCATACACAAATGATAAAGATGGTAAAGTCTCTAAAACTACAACAAATGTCGTATACAAAGAAGTAATTCAAGGTCTATAATCAAACTTCAAGAGGTATGCAAACACCTCATATTCTCACTTATAATATATTATTAATCACAACATGCTCTTACCTACATCATTTATGGACTATTAGGTGTGCACGACATGGACATTGGGTTTTGAATCGATAGGCGGTCACACACATCATTTTATGTTCGAGATAATCAATTTTAGATTCGCCAACGCTTTGACGTTTGTTAGTATAATTGTAACAAACTAAATTGCTTATCGGATAATTGATGCATTGTCTCATTCTTTCTTTCATATATTAAATGGAACATGTTTACTTTATCAGTTTTCTTATCATCTCATTTTGCTACTCAAGAAAATCAATTTTGGAGACCCAAACTTCGATGTTTGTTATTGTAACTATAACAGAAGCAATTTGTTATCTGATAATGGACGCATTGTATCATTCGTTGTTTCATATTTTTAATGGAACATGTTTACGTTATTATTTTTCTTATCATTTTATTTTCTCTATTTCTTTAAAAAATAACCCGGTGTCAACGGGTCTATAAGCTAGTAAACAATAAAACAATCTAAACTAATGCCGACATTGTTTTTGAACTTGAAGTAATGCGAGGTAGGATCAAAGTACAAGTTACATTGAAGAATAATATGAGATGTGAAATACATATAAACTAAAACAAACTAAACTAATGTCGATATTGTTTTTGAATTTGAAATAATGCAAGTTGGTTATACACTTGTCGGCTCATTGCCGGATGTCGAATGATGATGTAGTGGGTGTAGAAAAAGTTAATGGAAGTTGATTCGAGTAAACATGAGTATATGGTCGAGCCATCCATTACTATTTATTCATTAAGCTATATACTTATAACAATGATGTAGTTAAACAAATATTCCAGGAGCAAGAGGGTAGTTTATTAATAGAAACAATGCAAAGTCTATCTTATTTCTACAAATTAACTAGGTGAAACCCACGACTCAAAAAATCTCTTGTCTCAAGCTTGTACCTTTAGCTTCATAGCAAGTACACTCAATTGCAACTTCAAAGTACTATGTGCTTCATGAGGGGTAAAACTTAGGGCTTGTTTGTTTAGTTTTTTAGTTAAGTCATGTTAAATTAAAGTGTTTGTCTAGATATACGATGTATGTTTGTAAATGAATAAATGATTGTTTGTTTTGTGTGCTGAATAAAGTGTCTGAATTAGAAAAAAAATATTGTTATACCCTTTTATTTGAAATAAGGTTAAAAAATAGGAGGGTAAATATGTAAAATTAGGATAAAATAGATGACTTAATTTGGAGACTCTCATCTCATTTGCTTTTTCTAGAAAGTCATGTGTTAGTTTTAAGTACTAAACAAACATCCATTTGATGACTTAATTAACTTACCTAATTTTTAATTAAGACAATTTAAGTTATTATCAAAACACTACCTTACCAACATCAACATAAAGTCAACAACAACAAAATAAATATATTGCTTGTAAGAGTGAAGATAGAGAATGTACACAAAACTACACTAAAATGTTATTCTACTGGGGGGCCACTCCTTGATACCGTAGACCACCTCCGTTCCCCTCGCTGATCTTACTAGCACATTCAGCACTTGAGAACTTTCAAGTCTCCTTCTATGCTGCACACAGACAAATACAATATCAATAAAACACAAATGGCAGTGATTTTTTCTATTGCATGGAAAACACTAAAGGAATGCTAAGAAATACTAATAGATATTATGATTCCATTAGTGTTGCCTGGTTGTTCCAATAATCATAACAAATATTTAATAAGATAGTTTATTGTACAGACTTTTTCCATTTATCAAACTATAGTTTTAACACAATAAAAATATGTGTTTTATAACCATGATTTTATATAATGCATCTGGTTAGTAACTATATTACAATATTCTTTTTCGTAATAAAAAATATCACACGTAGATTAATTTTGCTGTCAAGAATTCTAAAAAGTAGTTTGGGAAGAAAAAAAAAATGCATCATGGGTTCTTCTACATACATAATCATCAAGCATCCCGTAAGTATGAAATTTAAAGATTAATAGCGTAGTGCATAATTTACCCGAGATATGAAATCAAGATGACAATTGCGGCCACAGTCAGTAATAAAAGTCGGACAATTAGGCGCATGTGGCGGAGGCTGCAGAAGTGAAGGTGGCAGGCTAAGGGGAGACCTAACGACACCACTTTGAGTCCGTAAACTCAGCTCAGAGAAATACTTAACATATCAAAACCAATTAAATGGTCTACTCGAGCAGAAATAAGAAATAAAAACATACCTGCCCATCTGGGGAGATATCAGTTATCCGGTATCTAAGGCTACTCCGGACAATCGGACACTGCAATAAAGAAACTACTTAGATTCACAAAAGAAAACCGAAATAAACTATACCCGATAGAAACATGATTACATACCTCACAATATGCATCAGGTTTCACTTGAACTGTATACTCTGTCCCGTCAAAAATGTCATGAGCAACAAATTTTAATTTAAATGAATAACTTATGTCTCTAGTTTTTTCAAATGAATAATTTATGTGTCTAGTCTGTTCAACACTTCTAACCTGCATACAAAAGAGCACCACACAGAAGTCAGTTTACAAGCAAGTAGCCTCATTATTCATGAATGTAACTTCAAAAATAGTATCTTATAAAACTGCTATAAAAAAAAAGATAAACTAATAAGCACTTTAAATAAGCAAAGTAAGATCAGAAACACCAATCTCGATCTCATTTTAACAACATCTAAAAAATAATGCATAAAAAGTAATAATGACCTGGCAAGGTTTTGTTTTTTATAACAATGTAACTCCCTCTGGCGAAGGTACTAGCTTTTTGAGGTTTCGTATATTTTGATTGGCTGCGGTTAAACAGGAAGTCAAGGAAGAACATATCTTTAGATCTGATGATGTTGTTAAGGGTTTGTGTGAGTTTTGAAGGAGTTGGTGTGTGTGTTGTTAAGGGTTTGTGTTTCAGACTCACCCAAAATTATGTAGTGTAGTATTTTTCTCCTTGTACTATACATTGTGCAAGTGCTTTTAAAAGCATAACAGTTTTTAGTCGACCTATCTTGGCACCTAGCATGCTTTTGCTTTGGAAATACTAGTGTAGTGTGTTTCTTTTGAGAGATGAAAAGTGAAAACCATCGATGTTTTTTTTTTTTTTTTTTTTTTTTTTTTTTGAATATGTCGGTTGTAAACAAAAAGTTTGATTGCCTTACGATTGGTATATGTCGGCTGTAAACCATGGCATAGACACCATACTGTGCGTGTACTTCTTGTAAATGTATAAGTTAGCTAGAAATGTTTCTTTTTATATTTTGAATAATGTAAAAGTTTTCGATTTTATTGGAAGCAGTCTCTCTACTTACAGGTTTATCATGGGGTGGGGGTAGGATATCTCTACATTATACCTCCCCCATACCCTGCCCTGGCGGGATTGGGTTTGTTGTTGTTGTAAAAGTCTTTGATTTTCTTTTAAAAAAGACTTGTTAAAGATGAAATGGCAGCATCAAATTATATGTTTCAATTTGATATATAGATCTAGTTAGTTTTGCTAAACAGATCCGTGACACGTATTTAATAGGCTATCAAAAAAAAAGAAAAAGAAAATGATAGGCTAAAATCATATTTAATTATCACGTGTGATGGGTTAGCAGTAAGTCATGTACTTTTCTCATGAAAGGTTTAGGGTTCATTCAAACATCACGATTTATACATTTTGGGTGGCTAAAGAAAAGATCGGAAATAGTTACGATTAAGCTGTCTACATAAATGTCAAAGACTCGCTCTATGAAGTAACCCGGAAAAAAAAAAAGACATCATCTGATACGTGCATGCATGAAGACTGCGTCTTCGTGAAAGATACTCTACTACACTACATATGCACTTAAATCAAGTTTGAACCATGCATAATTTTAGGAACTCAAAAGTGGAACACAATTGATGTATGGTGTCCATGTTCTACACTTTTACTTTCATGTATTAGTTTTGCATCTTAAATTTAGGATAGTGGGTACATGTTTTCTTTTGCTATTTAATGTTATGTCGTCTGAGCAAATGAAAAGTTGGCTCAAATGTTTCTTAGTTTTCTTTCTTGATTTGATTTCTTTGAGATTTGCTAACTCAATTTGCTACTTATCAAACTCTAATTCTTAATCTATTTTTTGTGTAATTAACCATCTCTAATTGGCCTCTTATCATCATCCGTTTACATTGTAGTTAAAAGAGATTTTTTTTTTCTTTCTTCTTGATAAAAATTCATATAATTACTCATTTATAGTACACTTTACCCTCGGGTACGTAAGGGTGCAAATGTCTATATCTTACCTCCCTTATTTCTCGCTTCGATGGGATTGTGTATTGTTGTTGCTATTGTTGTTATTGTACACTTTAAAAAAATATATGTCACGATTAAAATTTTAACTTGCAACCCATTAATTGACAAGTTGCTTACATATTGTAATCCGAACACCCTTTGTAAATTATTGGTTTAAAACTAGTAAGTTACCATCTATAAACATATAAGATTGAGTCCTAAAATTTAAGGGGAGTATTAATGACACCAATTTTTTGAGGAGCATTGATGACATAGTTTTTAGAAGTGAAAAATGTAGCCATGCGAGAATCAAGATTAATGCCACGTCAATGTCAAGCGTCCATGTTTATGAGGGGTATGCGAAGTGTTCATGTATTCATTGAGGCACTTATGATTGTAGAGGTTACATGGAATAAGGCATTTGGAGAGTCTATTTTAATTATTAGAGTATGCATTACTTGATCTTTAATAGGAAAATTAATTGGGTAACTCTTTCAACTACTTCTTTTGAGTATAAATAGCAAAATTTAGCAACCCACAACAAATTATTCCACCGCCACATCCAACGGAACCGACCAACATCAACTGTTTCCGTCGCCGACACCACGTTCAACCAAACTCATTTTAGTCATCGTGGCGTGCATGAGTCGTTGATGAAGAAGGTTATTGAAAAATGGTTGTGATGTATATTTATTTATTTGAATTGTTTCTTTTGGTAATGTGATATGATACTAAGTTTAGTTTTGGTTGTTGTCGTGTGTAATGAGCAGCTCCAAAATGATTAGTAACGTTGGCAAACATGCTGACATATGGGTATTCGTTTTTGATTGTATTGTTAATTATTGATTTTTAGTAATCTTATATGTGTTGTTTTTGCATGATAGGTTTGGGCAAGAAGATGGTATAGGAGATGATATCTTCACCAACAACTGTATGTCTTTTTTTTTCCCTTTTACAAAATATATTTATGCACGTGAAATGTATTTGATTTTATACAAAATATATGTGTTGTTAATGATTCATTCATTTCGTTTTCTTAAAAAAAGTATTCATGGGGGGATAAAGTTAAGTTCTATTGTTATATGTATTATCGATTTTCCAAATGTCAGGGAATGGATGCAGGAAAAAAAATTAGAATAAAAAGAAGAGGAAGAAAGCAAAACAACTAACTCAACTCGAGTTGCAACAACAAAAATATGACGAAGAGAAACTTAAAGTCCACTTGGAGAAAGAAGAAAAGATTAAACAAGAGATCGATCACTACCGAGAAACAATTATTTTCATGCAAAGCTTTCCTCACACGAAAGATGCCAACAACAATCGTCTTCGAGCTTAGGAGTGTCGACAACATGCTCAACCAATGGAATGCAAAGATATTCATCGAGGCAAACTCGGTTGGCTGTTCGGTCCTTTAGGTTTCGGTTGTCTACAATATATGAAGCTGAATCATCCTCTAATCAGTCGCATTATCATAAATTTTATTGATGATTCAATTGCGACACTCAATAGTTAGATGGATTTGAATGTTAATATTTTGTTTGCGTTTAATCTTTTCGACTCTTTGATATCCATATATGTATATACTGAATTGTTGGAGGATTAATTAACCTGAGCTTTAATTTTGTAATCTCATGATGTGAAAGTTATATTTTTTAACCTTTTTATCATCATGATCATGCTAAAATATAAAATTCAAACTCTATTAAATAAAAAAGTATGAATGAATGTTCGTCATATAATAAACTTCCACGTTATAAGCATATACGCCATGTCATTGTTAGACAATAATTTTTTATACTTAATCACTTTTTCAAGAAAATTAAAAAGTCGAACAAAAAATATTAGTTTTATTATTTGTTTTTGGAATCATTAAAGGACAATGTCATTTGTGTTTATACTGATTTGGAGGGTATTTGGAGGGTGCTTTTAAAGTGATTTTAATAACTAAGAGAAACTTCTAATACAATGAATCATAACCATGCAATAAAGTATGAAAAAAGAATAACAATCATCTTTGTAATTAAGCTACTCTCAATTTATTGATCAATTACTTGCGAAGTGCAAGTGTGTTTATTGAGAGGCAAAATTAAACGCATATTAAACTATGACCAATTAGATAGACGCCGTGGGCTTCATATTACAAAGCAAAAACCGTCTAATAGACAAGTATCGTAGGGCAATATGTAATAGACCAAAAGAAACAAATGCATATTTTTTATCATTCAATTAAGTAATAGGCCAAAAGAAACAAAGCCATCACAACTTAATAACTAAAAGCCCATATATAAAATACAATACCACAAAACAAAAACAACATCAAACATTTTTAAAATTTTATACAACAAAGTTAAAACATTTCATACAACATACTAAACAATACTTAAGTATACATTCGCCAATATAGAGAAAGAATACACAATTAACAATTAGATTCTCAGCCCGTGCGTAGCACGGGTTCTGCAATGCTCGTTTAGTATAAGTACGTGATATTAAAGATAATAAATGCACCCACAACACACCAAAGCATACGTGGCAATATCTCATTTGTTTAGAAATTAAATGTGATGCTCTAAGATGATCCACCATCTGTTTTTGAATTTTGTTTCTTGCTCATTTAATATTTGGTGCGCGAATTTTGATGTGAGCTCATCAAAAGTGACAAAACCGAAAATACGATTAAATATAGCCTTTTATGAAACTACACAAGAAAATAATACTGTATATGAACTTTTCAAAATTTTAAAACCTTATTTGACATGTACATTTGAGAGTCAACGATCCATAGATTTACTCGGTTAGGCAGCATAAAATGCTTGCCCTCCCTTAATACATGTAAATTACTCTCATCTTATCACTACTCAGTCCACTACAACTAGACAACTAATAGCAATGACATTTGAATCCAACCCGAAAAGTCGTCACTTAGAATATCTTCAAGCTCAGAATCTTCAGAATTATCCGACGTAGCATGGGCTGTTAGGTCATTTTTATCCATCTTTACTTGTCTTAAGCCCACATGTATTTGTCTTAATACGTGATCCGAAAGGCCTAGCTAGTAGCATATTTATAAGTTTGTCCTAGGCACAACCCATGAATGTTAGCATTTTCATTTTTAAATAGTAGAATGAACTAATGAAATTAAAGTCATCTTGAAATATCCTCCCATTATCACAATATGTTATGATTTTAAAAGAGGTCAAGTTTACATGCATTACTTCATCACGCCTCATGTAATCCCTTCTTCATTTAATAATCGACTCATCGACTCGATGTTATTTTCCAATAAAGCAAAGGAAAGTCATTGACCTACAAAAACTATAGGTTGCGAAACAATTCACGTAACCAAATTAAAGACAATAAACAAGACTAGGCTTGCAAGGGCAGTTACCATCTTCTTGAAAGACTTTACTAATATACTTCACATAACCTTTTCTTTTCACATTATATAGAGAAACCATAAGGTATGCATGTTGCATGCCCTGTATTGGTTGTATTAACCCATGAACACGATATTTGATTATTTACTACATGACTTGTATTTAAATTAAAATATTGCTCTTGTGAAGGACATTCTTGAGTGAGCATGCCTTTTTTTTACGAAAGATTGAAATTATATCGATTAGGATAAAAAAAAAAAGGATCCTTAGAATTACGTACAATTGTCAGAGAGAATATGTCTCTCTCTACCAATACATGCTTGAGAAACCATTAATGTTGCACTTGATACACAAATAACTTTAATAAACTTAGTTTTGAATGGCTTGAACACCACCCAAAAAAAAAGAAAAAACAAAACAACTTGAACTTTTAGTGACTTGAACATGCTTGAATGCTTGATAATGAAAACCAATAAATGCCAACAAACCCATTTATTGGAAGAACCGAAAACTTTAGAGTATCATATATCACTATATGCTAATACAACGTACATAATAAAAAGGTTCATAGTATATCTAGGTGTATGATGATGTTGACCGAATACACAAATCTTACACATTGATAGATCGCATCTAACCCAACTACATTCATTTACTACTCATATAAGGCTAGAGTGCACGTCAAAGAAAAACTACCGATGTAGCTACTTGGCAACCTAGTCATGAATTGTCATTCGTCCAAACTTAACTACATGACATATGGACATTGCATTTTTTTTAAGTCTAATAACATCTTTATAGTGTAGGGTAGTTTACAAGATACAAATATATCTTTCAAAGTTTACATATACCCTTCCTCCAATTCATATCACCATCAACCTATACTCACGGTTAATATGTTAGTTTCAAGTTTTGATCACCGCACTCAAGCAGTCTTGTTAGTTCATGGATAATTTTAAACCGTAAGCCATGACGAAAATCACACCACACATGCTCAAAACCATATTTATTATTTTTGCTCTTATGGTACGGCGCAAAAGCGAAAAAGCCACTGATCGTTCTCTTGTTAGCTTGCTTGTACTAACTCGCATGCATCACTTGCTTTTTGGCTAACTTCTATATGGCAAGCGCCAGTGTAACCTAGCTAGCACTACATCTTGCTAATGTCGTCTAATGCAAAATTAGAATGTTACATAATTACGTGTGAGCCGTCTAAACTATATGAAAAAATGTTTACATAATGCTACGTAAAATCTTTCACAACGTTATAAACAGTTTATTTAGGTGTCTAAATGGATGAACGAATTTTTAAACTTGGTTTTGATTTCAAATATAAATTATAACCAATATGTGAAAGTGGTGAAAAGTTGACAAAGACTTTGCAAGATGAAAGCATAGGTTTCTAATTGTGTACTAACATTTGATGACATACTCCTCATTAGAGATACATTTAAATTCACACCAAACCATCAGATCATTTAAAGCGAAACGATTCATTTATAAATTTTAACTTTTCACCATGCCCCCATAAATTTTACCATCTACCCACTGCTCCTTGACTCTTTGTAATTAATCCCACATGCTAACTGTTCCCAAGATATTTTATTTTAAGCAATGAAAATATTAGTCACAAGGAAAAAACAAACGAAAACAAAAAAAACAAATGCTCTAAGGCAAAGCCACGAAACAAGAAACTACAACAAGAGATTAGAGCATAATGACACCAAGAGCTAAAGGATTAAACCAAAACACGAGGTCTCTGAATCCAATTGTCCCATACGAACCTATTAATAGAAGCCCAATTTGATGTCCAAAGGTGTGACATCCTTAATAGCGAAGGAAAAATACCCTCGTGAGGTATTGATGTCTCCTCGCTTTCTGTTTGTGTGTGCAAAATCCTGTTTCTCCACCTACATATGTGCCATAAAAGGGACAGACATACAGTGTGTAAAAGCTTTGACACCATCTTGTTGTCGATAAACTCGAAATTCCCCTTTAAAATATCATCAAGAGAAGGACAAAATAAAGAAGGTGACTTTCACGAGCTCCAAACTTTCTTCCATATGATCTTTACGATGGGGCATAAAAACAAGCAATGGTCCCGTGATTCTTCTTCCTTACCACATAATAAACAAATATCCGAAGATAAAGCGATACCACATTGCATCAGGTTATCCTTTGTCGGAAGACGATTTAACGATACCCGCCAAACGCAAACATTTATCTTCCTAGGAGCCCATATATTCCACCTGAAACTGAAACTTGAATCCTCAATGGCAAACATCTTTTTTTGAATAAGTTTGTAAATAATAAATAGTAAACGATGTGCTGTCAATTGTTTATAAATTTTACTCTTTTCTCTTGTCAACTTTCGTTGAATGATGAGTATTCAATATATCTTAATGTATTTTGCAACAAAACAAATATACTCCTAGTAAAATAGTAAACGAAGTTGGTATATATATTGCTTTACTAAACCAATAATTACTCATACATTTTTAGTTTACTGTTATGTTTATGCATTTTTCTTAACATCAAAATTAACACCACGTACTGTTTTGTTTAATTACTCGTACATTTTTAGTACACATGTATCTTTGTACCATTATGCTTTTTTGATACTATGTCATGAATTAAATGTCTATTTATCTATTTTATTTTGTTTTAAAAGAACTTTTTATACTTCAACCGATCATAAATGCTTTAAAATGGTTAAGATAACATTGTACTGGTATTTTTAGTATTTATGATAAAAGAAATATCTTTCCAAAAATCCTAAGTCTGTCCTAGCTTCGAGAGCATCGAGTTTCTTGTTTCCAGACGTTAGCTTGCATCGAGATTTTAGTAGTGCTAGCAACACCGACCGAAATCATAATGATAAATAATAAGAAATACTAAAAATAGAAATTGTTATACTTTTTGTAATAGAAATATACACGTAGTTGATAAATTTTAATAAAACAGCCAGCCATCAAGCAAATAATTAGGAAAAAATTCAATTGCATATCATTATTTTGGTGTATACCAAGGGACAAATCTCCACTATCCATCATTTTTAATCTAATAGTGTGGATTAAACCTAAGATTTATTATGTGTAACCATGGTTGTCAGGATTCCGATCCTGATCTTAGGATCTTACGATTTTACGATACTGCAAAGCAAAAACGATCCGGATCTTACATAGGATCTTTGACAGCTTAAGATCTTATAGGATCCCGATCTTGAGCATAGGATCTTAAGATCTAATCCGATCCGATCATACTTTTCTTGTATAACATACTAAAAAACTGCAATTTTCTGGATTATTTTTTGTAAATTAAAAAAAACAACATGTTAATCTTATTAAAAATTTCATAATCATAATTTAGGACAACATTTCAATGAAACATTCATATAATTTTATGTTTATGATATATAATACTTGGTAAATTTGTATAATTTTACAAAAACTATTAAGAAAATGACATTATAGCAGGATCTTAAGATCCCGATCCGATCTTACGATCACGATTGCAAAGACGAAAACGATCCTGGGTAAGATCCCGATCTTGAAAACAATGTGTGTAACCATAAATCCTCCAACTATATAAAGCCTTTTTTTTTCATTTTCATCATTTTTTTTACACAGTTACTCTCATCTCGATCATTTTGCTTCCCTCCAACTGCTCTCATCTTCCCTCCAATCACACAATCACCACGTCACAATCATCCATAATCGGTAATGGCTTCTTTTATTCAAATATTTGGTGATCATTAGTTTCCAGTTACTTTGAGATCTTTATTTGTTAATTTGGTACAAGCTCTGAGTAGAAAGCTTTGTATACATGAATGCACATCAAGTGTTTGATGAAATGTGTGAGTGAAAAAAATTGATAATCTTGTAATCTTGTATTGTAGTTTTGCTTATTAATTAAGTTTGTTAGTTGAATTTTTGTTTTTTTACTGCATTGGAATGTTGTTTTTTATGTTTGATTGTTGTTCTAAATCTGCTCTGTATCGTATGTGTAGTATCACCAGTGATATTTGAAGTTGATGATATTATAATTTTGTTCTTTTATGTGCTTTTTGTTAATGGTAATTGTGTTTAAGTTACTGATAAGATGTTCATTATAGTGTAATATTGCTTATTATTTAAGTTATTTTAAACAGGTTGATTTTGAACTGAAATAAAATTAGAAATGAAATTGATATGCGTGGCGCGTGTGTTTGCAACTGTACATGATTCATTCTCTTATCTTAGCAACAACAGATGACATATAAAAAGATATGAATTGGGATTTGAGTCAATAGGGTTCACTTATTGATAACAGATGCTTCTTGTAGTGGCTAGCTTGTTAAGATTAGCATACCACTCTGTTTGCTATACATATGTTTGTGTTTATCGCAGACATAAAAAGTTTAGAACGTGAAATTGATTTGTTGTTTTGTGAAGGTTCCATCTGAAACAGAGCAGCTACGTGCCCGACAGATCAGCGTTCAGCAGATCAACAAGGTAGAAGAACTTTGGAAGACAAACCCTGATGCTACTAAGAATATCTTGAAAAGCCTGATGTAGACGATGAACCTTAATAAGTAGCATTGAAGTATGAAGATGCATATCAGATTAAAACACTCCCCTTTTGTTTTGTTCAAATTATGTTTCACACTTTTGTGGTGATGGTCAAGTAGTAATAGTGCATGTCTGATCATTCTTCTAATTGCAGTATCAAAATGTCTTTGCTCCGCTCATCAAGCTTGAAGCGGACTATGATAAAGTAAGTAGTAGTTATGATTCATTATTTTTATTTTTAATATATTTTAATGGCATCCCTTGAGTTGATAGATGTTTTGTTTGACAGATGATGAAAGAATTGCAAAGTAAAGGCAATCTCACAATTAGATGGGACATTGGTCTTAACAAGAAGCTTGTTGCATATTTTTGTTTTCCTAAAGGTGCTTCATTGTCTTTATTCATATCTGCACCATCAAGTTTATACTTTGGTAAAGTTATTGGCTTACTGACCATCAGTTCAATATAAGGCCAAGTATTGTTATAACTGTAGGAAGACAACAAATTGCGCCTTGTACCTGGTGATGAGCTACAACTCCTATACTTAGGGGATCCAACACATCCAGCTTATTAGTTAAGCTTTATTATATGACAAGTCTAATATCACATTTGATATTATTTAATATCACTTGTGATATTGTCATAAGCAGTTAATGTATTATAATATCACGTGTGATATTTCAGAAACAAACAAGTATGTTTTTTAACCTTTAATATCATCTGTGACATTTCATTATTTTTATTTTTATACTTTTCAGGTAAAGATGGATTTTGTGCCTTTCACCGCAATAGACAAACACATTAAATGTTTTGTTGACGGTTCAGGGTTGCTTAAGAATGAAGACTTTGCACAAATCTTGTGTTCTTTTTGGAATATGTAACATGTAATCAATGTTTATGAAATATCACAAGTGATGTTAGCCATGTATTAATGCCACACTTGTTGGTTTTGAGAATACGTTGAGTTTATTATTTTCATAGTTTGCTTCCTTTTTATTCATTTTGGTATTTGTAAGTGACACGTGTTTATCACTTGTGATATAATATTTTATCAAAGTTGAAAATTATTTAAATTGTCTGTCTTAGTCACTTTAGAGTAATATCTCAAGCGATAAATTAATAGAATGTAAAATTAGTCACATTAGATGTTTAGAGTAATATCTCAGGTGATATAACCGAATGATGTATATTTTTGCTCATTTTATTTCTTCATCACATGTGACATTACTCATATGTAAAATACCATAATTATTGTTACATTTTATTGCTTTATCATATGTGATATAACACTGTAAAGGCAAAGAAAAGTGTTTAAGTTTCAGGTTTTATTATCATAGTTAAGATGTTAGTTTAATCAGCTTAAACAGGTTAATTTTGCTTTAAACATATATTAGTTGAAACATTTTGTTCTTAATTAAAAGTTTTATATCACAAGATATATAACATTGTGAATTAAATTTACCAAGTATATATAAAAAAACAAAACAAAGAAAATAAGAAGTTGACATATTCTCAAAATCAACCCAAGTGTTGCATCACTTATAATAGAATATCACAATTGATATAAACATCAGAATAAACCCAAATGTAGCATCACATTTTAAAGAATATCACAAGTGATAACAGATACAAGAAGTGTATGAATCATAAAAATCCTCATAAAATTTATTCCAAATTATTGAGCATAAGTTTTAAAAATATTGAAAAGGCATGAGTCACAAGAGATAAATCAATATATATATATATATATATATATATATATATATATATATATATATATATATATATATATATATATATATATATATGAAAATAGCCTCAATATGACTTTAGCTCTTTGAGCCTGAGTACAAAAGAAGTGAGCTTTGCCTCATTATTGCTTAACATATGTAAACACATGTCCACTGAGTTATCTCAATTGCTTCATTCTTCTCGCTATGTCGGTTTCTTTTCCTCAAATCAGATGAAATCAAACCCCTTGTCCATGGCATGTGTATATATTGTTCTAAGATATGTAACACCTTACAATTCTTGAATACACAAAATATATGCCGACATAAAATCCCATATCGAACAAAAAGCTGACAACAACATGAAACAAAACATAAATTTACAAGCATATATCAGAGGTGATACTTCATATGATATTTTTAACAATGGAAGTAAAACTGAAAATATCACATGCGATAGTTAAAAATAATAACCGTGTATAAAGCAAATTATACAAAGTAATGCAATATCACAAGTGATACATCACATGTACAATGAATTATCACAAGTGATAATACACATATACTGTTCAAAGCAAGCACGTGAATATCAAAAGTGATAATACACATATACAGTTGAAAGCAAACACATGAATCAAAACAAAAAGCAATCCAATTCAAATCAATCAAAAAAATAATAAACTAACAACATAACTAATAAGCAAAAATATACTTGTTAGCATTAAAGAAACGTAAAAAAGGAAGTGATGGTCATTCTCATTATTAGAATTTTGTAATGTGTCGTATACGTTATTATAGATTAGTCAATTGGGCTTGTGGACTTAGCAATCTAATATGTTATGTGTTATATTGTATAAGACTTATGAAAATGTTATCTAAGTCCACCAAGACCAAGTCCATGAGAAAGCCTATGGCCAAGCCCATGAGGCATTTGTTAAGAACTATATAAGCCACCTAAAGACTCATTTGTAAGGTGTGCTTGAGTGTGTAGTGTGTGTGCTTGCTATAATAAAGTTCTCTCTTCCATCTCTCTCTCTCTCTCTCTCTCTCTCTCTCTCTCTCCATTCATACGCCGCACATATATTATCCAAGTCACCATCTTTACTTCATCTTGTGCTAGATTGTGGGATAAAGTTGTTATATCTAAGGTCCTACAATACTATCATAAACTAACAATAACACAGGTGATACTACACATAGCAAATTGAAAAACATAAATCCAATCACAACTTAAATAATAAGCAAAATTACACTAAATAATTATGCGTTTAAAGCAAAATCAACCTGTTTAAGCTGTTTAAACAAACAACATAAATAATAAGCAATATTTTTTTAGGTAAAATGTAACTTCCACCCACTATAATTAACAGCTTATTAGTAACTTAAACACAATTATTATCAATAAAAAGCACACAAAACAACAAAATTATAATATCATCAACTTCAAATATCACTAGTGATACTACACATATGATACATAGCAGATTCAAAATAGCAATCAAACATAAAAACAACATTCTAATGCAGTTAAACACAAAAATTCAACTAACAACTTAGTTAATAAGCAAAATTACAATACTAGATAACAAGATTATCAAATATTTTCCACTCACACATTTCATCAAACACTTGGTGTGCATTTTGTGTAAACCTCAAGAGCAATGAACTAGACACTTTTTACCTTCAATTTCTAAATATTAAAACATCATTTGTATGACACTAGTATTCACATCACAAATAAATCAAGAGAAAATGTGCTTTCGTGCATTCCTCTCCCAACATAAAGCCGAGGCTATCATATATTTTATACATTTGGAAGTTAGCATTTCTCTGATCAATGACTAAAATAGATGAAGTTTATATAATGGTTGTACCTGAGACCACCACATCATGAGCATAACAACTGTGTAGTCTGAACTCTCAAGATAATGACGTATGTAGGTTCATGTTGAACCGTTTTTTCCGTGGTTGTGCGTATGCTGATTGTTCTTTTTTTGTGTGTGTTTTCTTTGATTTCTATGGTTAAAAGTGGTTGATTTTTTATGTTTATGGTAGGTTTTTAAGTTTTGTTAGAGAGAGAGAGAGAAAATATTCCTTAAGTGTGTGTTTGAAAAGGATTTTGTGTTAGAGAAAAAGTATGTGGGTGGCGTTATTAGGATATTTACACCTTTAGTCCTCACTGGTAGGTGGGTTAGAGAATGACCAAAGTTACAAAATTGGTCCATCCGTGTTTTTTATCATTAAACTTTGTCCATTTGATCCAATGGCTAAGAATAGTCCCTTGGTTTGTAGGAGATTGTAAATCTCTAAAATAAAGTGACTCAAAATAATTAACTAGTTACCAAAAAAAGATCCAGAAACAACATAAACAAAAAATCATATCTGCTTCCATAGTCCTTTTTTTTTTCTTTTTTCTTTTTTTTTTATTATTTTTTTTTGTGCAACTACATACGCTTTTTATTACATCAACCCAAAATACTCTCTACATGTATATATGTAGCCAACCGTATCCCTCTTTCATGCTCGACCAGAAAGACTAACCAATTGGATCAAAAAAAGAATACCCCGAAAAAACCAGCTCAAAAACCACCATTAACCCTTTCGTGCTTGTTGCTCAACTAGAAAATAGGTCATTATTTACCGCTTTTCCCTCACAAGATCCAGAACCGTGTGAAACACCAAATATATTTTAACGTATTATGTGTTTAATTGTTTAAAAGTTTAAAAGCAATAAACTTCACCAAAGAAGCTTTAGCATAGTTGGTGCTGTTGAGTTTGTGTTACGAGGGTAGAAACCATTGTTCGAGTCTCGTTTTTGTCCCATTTCAATTTTATTACTAATAGTATCCTGCTGTAGCAAAAGACCATTCTACCCCCTAACAGCCACGCGAATTCACCATAATACCCCTGCGTGAGGGCCACTTTTCTTGGTGAGAAAGTTGAGGGAGGGACCGGTTCTGCCAAATTTGAAATATCGAGGGCCATTCTTGTCAAGTCTCCATAGTATGGGTTATTTATGTAAATTTTGATGGGCCAAAAATATAATTTTTCCAATTACTATTCTATTGCTGCCGAGACATGCACTATACAACTAAATACAAACCGTTGGATCTTACTCACATTCAATCTTGACCATTCTAATTCCATAATTATCCATATCTAACAAACTTCTCCAACAAATAAGGAAAGCTTTGTCAGCCCTTTCAAAAAAACAGAGATAAGATTCATTATTTCAACTTTTAAAATTCCTCATTTTTGGCGCCTATTCTACCCCATGCATCCCCTAGGTTTAGGTCACTTTTGTACTATATATATGAGGGTCCATTTCACTCATTCCCTACCAAATACATCTTAATATTAGTAGCTTTCACTTTCACTGTTTAACATTCGAATCAAAATGGCAAACCATCAGGTGATTCTTATTGCATATACGTGTTCATATTATACACAAAACAAGTTTAATAGTCACTTTCTTTAAATCATGCGTTATATATAATCTTTTGCTTTTACTCAGGATCATGCTGAAATCAACCTTCCTATGATGGCAAACCAGAACAACCAGGTTATACGCGATATACATCAAGCATTTTGTATTTTTTTTAATGTCGTATTTGTTTTTTTTTAATCTATTGTATTTTGTATTAGGATATCGAGATCAACAATGATCAAGCCGCTAAGAAGAGAAAACGTGAGGAGAACCTCATGAACTGGAAATGGAGTGAAGTTATTGTAGTCGATGATCTTCCGGATATAGTTGAACCTGCTAATGTTGCTAATGTCCCAAACACTGCTAATGTTGCAAATGTTGCTAATGTCCCCAACACTACTAATACCCCAATCATTCAACATGTAAGTACATTACTTTTGTTTTTATGAAAGTGTCAAACATTCTCATTAACTAATCCGTTCATTTTTCATGCAGGATATTAGTGATGATGAAATACCAATGGCCCCAATCAAGAGAAACAAAAAAAGCCTAATCAAAGTAACTGGAAGAAACAGGTTCAAGCAACTATTTGATGAAGATGAAAGCGAAGAAGATGGCAGGTTCAAGCTACCATTTGATGAAGATGAAAGCGAAGAAGATGAAGACACCGATGATGACGATTGGGTTTAGCAAGAACATAGCCATTTAAGTTTTAGTTTCAATTGTTAGAATACTATCTTAGTAGTTTCTTTCTTTTAGTTCCATCACTTACACTACTATTTAGTAGTATGTCTTTTCATTGTCTCTTTTTAGGTCATCAATAAACATATGTTTTACTTTATATTTTTAGTTTACAAGAATATTTGATAATGGAGTTTATCATCTTAATACCATATTCAAAAGCGAATTTAGTTGCTTTCAAATGTTCAACACCAATATATAGTTGTTCTCCTAATAGCTTTATAACATGTAAATTCCACCCAAACACATCTTTATCAGCTTGTAATTCAACCCAAACAACAATTAAAATCATCAAAATAGCTCTAAACTCTTTAATGACTGTTTAGGAAATTAATAATTTGGCAAAGAAAGTGTTTATGTATATCAAATTAGTTTAAAGAAATATATACTTATAATGGGTCAGGCTTTTACCCATGTTGATGGTAGTCATTCTGCACTTTTCACAAACCCAAAAGTGCATGATATTATGGTAGTCATTCTGCACTTTTCACAGACCCAAAAGTCAATGATATTACTAATTAAGGATAACTATAAAGACTTATTCAATCCATGCACTATAGGTTGCACATTATTCATGAAAATCTTATACACAGATAATCAAACATATATCTTTCCTAACAAACTCCATCATATTTTTCTACTTTTGACACTAAAAGTTTCCGCCATTTCTCACCATGTTTCTATTATTTAAATTTAACTATGTTAGTGGATAACTCAAATTTTTCAAAAGTTGTTATGTTTGGATAAAGTTGATTTTATAATTAGAATTATCAGTTGATTTTTTCAAACTAATACTTTTAGATAAAAGTTGATGCTTAATTTTAGGTAACTTGATAAAAGTTAGTTATCAAATCAGTAATTTCAAAGTTTCATATTTATTGATTACTCAAAATTAAGCGCCAAAAAAACTGTGTTTATTTTCACTGGTCTTCTCATATATGTGAGAAGATATTCACCTTTACAAGTCCACTTTTTTTCAAGGTGATGGTTTTCAACTTTATAATTCATATTTTTCACAGTTATAGCTTTAAGATTATACAATATTGCTGATTTTTCTGCGAAAATTTGTATGTTTTCTCTTTCAAAAAAAAGTCCAAGCTGTTATCATATGTAGGATTACAACTTAATATACATGTATCTCTAGGCCATTTAATTGCTTATTCTATTTCTTGCAGCTATTGAAGATATATTTACACTCAACTAAACTTGGATTATTCACCTTTAACAGGTTATTTTCTAATCTCTCCTTAATACTTCTTTCGTTATCGCATAAAACACCAGCCATAAAATTATGTCATTATAGAATCAACTTGTGGTTCATATATACTTTGTCGGCCCATAGAACTACAAACATTTCATATATGATTATTGTTGTATCTGATAGAAATGAGGAGGCAACTAAATGAGAACTATGATCCAAATGCAAACATTAATGGGCATAGTAACCATTTATCGAATTGTTATAGTACTTCCTCAAGACCAAATGTGCAGCCATTAACTGATATTACAAATATCAGTCGGAATACATTGCCTCCTCCTCATGTCATTTCATCAAACTTGAATTCTTATCAAACACCTCAAGTTAGGAGAGGTCGAGGTCGTCCGCGGTTAGGCACACAACCTTCAAGTTTTAGCAATAATACTACAGTTACACAACCACGACGTCGTGGCAGGCCTCCATCTCGAGTTGATTCTCCATCCGTTTCTCGCAATGTTAGACAACATACAAATCATGATGTCGAAACTATTGGTACTCTGCCTCCTCGCTCAAACATACTAGCTAACCACAATGTCACATCAGGTGAGTAAACATTATTCTATTTTGCTTTCATTAGTTATTCCAAATATTTTTTGTAGCCACTTTCATTATTTTTTTATTGTTCTTAATAATATACAAGTTTCAGTTCAGTGATTTATAAAAATTTATTTTATCCAATAAATTGCCATTACTCACTTGAACCTATAACTTTCTTACTCACTTTAACATCTAAATATGTCTCTTTATGTAACATTATCATTATAGGCTTGACTTTCGATGATAACCATGCTCATGTATCAACACGGCCAACTCCACAAACCGTTATTACTTCGAGGACGGTTGTTGATAGCAATGGCAACCCACTTCATGTGGGCAATCCAGTTCATGTTACTGGAAGTTCAAACACCTCTGTAAACTCAATGTCACATGTACATCACATAAGAGGGTCGACTTCCACCAACAACGCAATTAATTTGAGTCAAACTGCACGACAAGTTGTTGTTGGTAACAATAGAAATCGAAATTCAGATAATTTGGCCAATACATTTGATGTGACGGGAGTAAATAACACATCCGTAACATCAATACCACGTTCAACGCGCTCAAGGAGGAATACTTCCACCAATAGCGCAACAGATTCCGGCGTTTATCGAAACGCACGACAACATCGTAAGAAACTAAATCGTATTCTTATTTTCATTTTCATTATGTCTAATCCATTATATTTTACTCATTAGACATCTAAATTTGCTGTCTTTTTAGGTCGAATGTTCGAATACTGGGATTGTGGAGACGCTGTGCACCAATGTCCGCATTGCGCAGCAATGTTGTGGTATGAGGAGCGGACAATAAAATCACGTTCTCCACGTGTCCCAAAGTTCTCGATATGTTGTAGTGAAGGAAAAGTTCAGCTTCCTTTTCTTGAAGATCCTCCACAACTTTTACAAGAATTAATGGATTACAACGGTGGTGAACGTTCTAAACTCTTTAGGAAGCATATAAAGCTTTTATGCTCGATGTTTTCCTTCACGTCAACAGGAGGAAAGATAAACAAAGAGATAAATAATGGTGGTGCACCTTACACGTTTCAGATCAACGGGCACAACCATCACAAAATCGGGACCCTCTTACCAACACATGAGGACGGCCGTCCTAGGTTTGCCCAACTGTACATATTTGACACCGTTAATGAAGTTGAAAACCGTTTCAATGCATTAAACAGAAGGCTAACCTCAAGTCCTGAAGATGTGATGCTTCAGATGTTGGTTCGAGACCTTATAACCATGCTTAACCAAAACAACCCATTAGTGCAGGCTTTTAGAATGGCAAGGGAAAGATTAAGTGCTGCATCATTGCAACCTGTAACTCTTCGTCTAATTTCCACACGTCAAAGAAATGCAAGGCAATACAACCTACCCACAGCTTCTGAAGTGGCTGCATTAGTACCGGGAGACGGCAACCCCACGGATTCTCGAGATGTAATTGTTGAAGAAAGGGGTGGCGAGGAAGGTCAAAATTCTGTAAAGCGAATTTCTGAGTTGCACCCAAGCTTTATGGCTTTGCAATATCCATTGCTATTCCCGTACGGAGAAGATGGGTTCCGTTTGTACATACCTCTTAATGTACCTACTTCAACGAGGAGGAAATACTTAAGTTTGAGGGAATATTATTGTTTCCGTTTGCACCACAGGCTTCGCGAAGGAAAGACATTGCTTAAAGCTGGGCGTCTATTTCATACGTATGTTGTTGATGCTTATACTGCTATTCTCGACCATGATCTAGACTGGTATAAAAGAAATCAGAACACGATTCGGTCTGAGTTGTATAACGGATTACATGATCGTGTTTCTAATGGAGAGACAGACTTAGAATCCATTGGCCGACGAGTTATCTTGCCCTCATCATTTACCGGAGGACCTAGACATATGGTTCAGCAATATCAGGACGCAATGGCAATATGTCGTTGGGCTGGACCTCCTGACCTTTTTCTAACCATGACGTGCAATCCAAATTGGCCTGAAATTCAACGTCATGTAGAAGATGCCATACCAGGCCAACCAACGTGTGATAGACCAGATGTCATCGCGAAGGTTTTTAAGATCAAACTAGACGAGCTTATGAAAGATATAAGGAAAGCTAACCATTTTGGTCGAGTTAAAGCTGGTGCGTGTTTTTCACAAACATTTTCTCATATTTTGTTGTACATACTTATGATGTTTAGTACATTAATCTTGCTATGTACAAATGCAGTTATTTACACAATCGAGTTTCAAAAACGTGGATTGCCCCATTGTCATGCTCTCATATTTTTGCACGAAGATGACAAGATATTTTCTCCCGATCAGATTGATCATGTCATATCCGCAGAGTTACCATCTGAAGTAGATGATCCGATTGGATTTGAGGCGGTTCGTAGTCATATGATGCATGGACCTTGTGGAGAGCTTAACCCTTCAAATTCATGTATGTCCAGAGACCGTGGATGTGAAAAAGGATACCCGAAGGCATACTGTCCGGAAACTTTTATTAGCAGTGACGGTTGGCCCCATTATAAGAGAACAAACAACGGAAGAAAAGCAAAAGTTGGTAGAAGAAATATTATGCTTGATAACACTTTCGTCGTTCCGCATAACCTTGATTTGATTGTGAAATACGATTGCCATATAAATGTTGAATGGTGTAACCAAGGATCATTGGTCAAGTACCTTTTTGCCTATTTAAACAAAGGTCCAGATCGTGCAACTATAGTAATAGAAGGTCAAAATAATAGACCATCAGCAGGACCAAGAACATCATATGCTTCTATAGTGCAACGTGAAAACGAAATTGAAGAATACCTCAGTTGTCGATACATTTCAGCCTCTGAATCATGCTGGAAAATATATGGTTTCGAAATGCATTATCGTTCTATCGCCGTTGAAAGACTTCCATTTCATGAAGAAGGTTGTCATAGAGTTTACTTTAGAGAGGACGATGATGCTGAAGATGTAGTTGATAGAACGACCTCTGCAATGTCTAAGTTTACAGGATGGATGAAATCAAATATAATATATCCCCATGGACGAGGTCTAACTTATTCAGATTATCCAACGATGTTTACATGGCATGATAATGATAAAGAATGGAGGCCACGTAAGAGTGGGATGGCCATTGGTCGTATATATTACGTCACTCCTTCAATGGGGGAGAAGTACTATCTTCGTATGTTACTAAATGTTGTACGTGGGTGCAGGGGTTGGGAAGAACTTCGCACTGTAGATGATATAGTGTATCCAACATACAGGGAGACTTGTAAGGCATATAGGCTTTTAGGGGATGATGTTGAGTGGGTTCAAGCAGTAACAAATGCATCTCAATGGCAGTTAGGGGATCAACTTCGAGATATGTTTGTAACCATATTATTATTTTGTACGGTTTCTGATCATGCACAACTCTTTAGGGAATGTCTTCCTTTTCTATCCGAAGATATTCCTTACAGGCAACATCAGTTGTTGCTGAATGACCAGGTGGTGTTTACAAATGAAGAGATTCAAAATTACACTTTAATGGAAATTGAGATGATTTTAAATAGTAATAACAGATCATTGACAGATTTTCCGGGCCTCCCTCAGATCAATCATAACCTATTGAATATGGGAACAAATAGGCTGATTGCTGAAGAAAGAAGGTACAACCCGCGTGATGAATTAGACCGGTTTACCAATTTGTATGCGGGATTGAATCCCCAACAAAGAGATGTGTATGATAACATTATGCAAGCTGTCAACGCAAAAAATTGAGGCCTTTTTTTTGTATACGGTAGCGGAGGTACAGGAAAAACATACTTGTGGAATACAATTATAGCTTCAATACGTTCAAAAGCTAAAATAGTTTTGTCAGTTGCATCATCCGGCATTGCCTCACTACTATTGCCCGGTGGTCGAACATCACACTCAAGATTTCGTATCCCCATCGATCTTGACAATGAGTCATGTTGTGGAATTGATGTCACTTCAGATCTTGCAGAATTAATCAGACAGTCAGAACTAATTATTTGGGATGAGGCACCTTTACAACATCGACATGCTTTTGAAGCTGTCGATCGGACATTAAGAGATGTGTGCAGACAGAACAGAGCTGGAAATCAAGTATTCGGTGGTAAGGTCGTTGTTCTCGGTGGTGACTTTAGGCAAATTCTTCCTGTTATTCCAAAGGCAAGTAGGAGTGAAATCGTTTCTTCTGCTGTAAACAAGTCTAGAGCCATATGGGACGAATGCAAGGTCTTTATTTTGTCTACAAACATGCGTCTGCGTGATCCGACAATGGATCCTTCAGATATGAATCAAATTATGAATTTCAATAAATGGCTTTTGGATATGGGCGATGGCAAACTTCCAGCTATTGCACTTGATCAAGAAGATGAGTCCAGTTGGATTACGATTCCTGATGATCTTTTAATTCCAGTAAATGATGACCCAATTGGTGCTATTGTACAAAATACATTCCCCGATCTTTTAAACAAAATCAATGATATTGATTACCTAAAAGAGCGATGTATCTTGTGCCCAACAAATGAAATTGTTGATAAGATTAATTCACATGTTCTTGAGAAGATGCCAGGTGAGTTGCATGAAATGCTTAGCGCCGATGAGATAGACCCGAGTACAGGAAACTTGGAAGAAATGCAAATCATGTACCCTCCTGAATTTCTAAACAGATTGCGTTTTTCCGGTATCCCAAACCATAAACTTGAACTGAAGATCGGAGTGCCAGTCATATTGCTACGTAATACAAATTTACGACGGGGTCTGTGTAACGGGACACGGTTAATCATAACTAATATCAGCCGTACGGTTCTTGAGGCTGAAATAATAACTGGGAGACATATACATGAAAAAGTATTGATCAACCGAATTGATATGACTCCGACCGATAAATCATGGCCTTTTCAATTTAGACGAAGGCAATTTCCTGTTAAAGTTTGCTTTGGCATGACAATTAATAAAAGCCAGGGTCAAACCTTTAATCATGTTTGTGCTTACCTTGAGAAGCCGGTTTTTACACATGGTCAACTTTATGTTGTCGCATCGCGAGTAACTTCGCGTGCTGGTCTTCGGTTCTATATTGATAACAAGGGACTATGTGATAATAATATGACAAAAAATGTTGTTTATAAGGAGGTGTACTATAATTTGCCTATAGGTATGTTATATGTGTGTCTATATTTTGTTTTGAAATTCTGACTCTATTTTACACTATGTTGGTTTCTTATTTTGTAGGTAACGTTCAGCAACCATGAGCAACCGATATCATTATGTCAGTGAGTTGCGTGCTAATGTCACTAATAATTGGACCATAAATGTTATGGTTTCACGAGTATGGACTACTTACAACCCAAAAAACAATCAAGTTATCTCCTTGGACATCATCATAGTGGATGAACGAGTAAGTAAAGTTACATTTTTATGCTTAATTTTTTTTAATCTTCATAACACGTCTGATTTATATCTTTTTCTACTTCAGCGTAATTCAATCCATGTCAAGGTTCCTGCAAAGCTTATGAACAAGTATAAAAACTTGATTGTGGAGGGTCGAGTTCATAATATACACAGGTTCATGGTGCGCGAGTATAATATGTTGTATAGGCCTTTAGATCGCAAGATCTTTCTTGAGTTTTGTACTGTGACATCAGTACGACCATCATCCCTTCCGCTAGAGCTTTTTGATAGATATGTGTTTGAATTTATCCCATTCAACATGCTGGGTTCCCGTGCCGGAAATGATACGTATCTGACAGGTGGTTATTCTATTATCATGTATAGTTTTTACTTACATGGTTGTTCTAATTACCCACATTGTAACTTACTATATTTTAATTCTATTATAGACGTCATTGGTGTTCTTTGCGAATGGGGTCCTCTTGGAGAAAATGAGGGAGAAACCAAAAGTGCTCATCCCCAAATTCGTAAAATTGTTGTTTGTGATACAAGGTATCTTTATCTTTCCAATGCATATTATTAAATTCTACATATCTTTTAATTTAACTACATTCTTAATTTGTTACAAAAAAAAAATAGAGATTTGAAATTGAGGATTTCATTGTGGGGAAAGTTGGCTTTGAAGTACACAGATGACATGATCCGGTCTCAAAAGGATACAAATATCATCATTATACTCACATCTTGCAAGGTTCGCCGTTATGGAGGTATGTATTGTTTTAACCATTTAACCCAAAGAGCCCTTTAACCTATATGTGTCCAAACAGTCCCTTAACCAAATCTGTCCAAACAGCCCTTTAACCATGTTTGTGTGCAAACATCCCCTTTGTTCATATGTGCTGAATTTTCTGCACATATTGTACTAGCACACAATAGTATTTTTTTCATGGGATAATTCATTTACCAAAGTACATTAGTTACTAACGTATTGAATAGTCTAGCACACATCAGTAGTTATTAGGAAACCAGAAACAAGTATTCTACCAGTAATATTTATGTATTTTGTTCGTTGTATGTCGTTGAGGGAAGTCGTGAGATGTTGCTGATGTTATGTGTGATTCTTAGACATAACACTATGCCCGCACCACCTGGTCATTCACATAATGCAGCACTATGTCCACACCACCTGGTCATTCACAAACGTTTCCTTTTTGCGCTGCATTTTTTTCACCTCTTTAGTGTCTTCATTTATCCACACCACCTGGTCATTCATGGAGTGTTTGTAATTCTCACACCTTAATTTATATGTTACTGAAGTTATAATTCACACACCTTAATTGTCATAGCGTGATTAGTATAATGTGTTACACAAGTTATGCACACACCTTAATTTATAATTCGTGTATTATTTATCTGATATAGAATGGCTTTTTTAGGTGGGCTGCAAATGACAACGACAGTTGCAACACATTTTTATTTGAACCTTCCGATAGCTAATTGTTATGCATATAACCAAAGGTATATATATTATCTTAATGTTTATTGACGTACTTATGATACAAATTTGTGTTCAATTATAAAAAGTACTTATTATTCTTATTTTTCCGTTTTTATTAAATAGGCCAATTCAACCCGTTGACTTTCCATCCAATGTTCCTAAATCCAATGTTCTTACAAGTGAGGAGATCAATATAACAACTATCCCGGAATTCTATCAGTGTCTTGCTAATGGCGTTAATGTGGTAATTGACATGATATATAATCTTGATGTTCCCAATTAAATGTTTTCTTTTATATTAACGTGTTACTATTATCGGTTGCATTTTAACAGGGAACAGAGTTCATTATCAGTTCAATGGTCGTTGGAATTGACTTGGATAACGACTGGAAATTCATCCAATGTCCCACGTGCTTCCACAAAGTCGATTGGGCAAATGTTCAGTATTACTGTAAACATTGTAATAAAAATGTTACAAATCCACGCCAAACGTAAGTTATTTCTATCACGATGAACGGTGTGGTTTATGTACTTCTTATTCATGTTCTTCTTATTATAGGTACAAGTTAGTGATAACCATAGGTGAACTATTCCATGAGGAAATCAATTGCGTACTTTTCAATAACACTGCCAATGAACTATTAGGACATACCGTGGAAGAGTTGCTTACTAAGAGTATAAAAGAGGTTGGTTGATCACTAATTTTCTCATCGAACTTACTATACTTACATTTCATTATTACTAAACACATGCCATTCTTTTATCTAGGGTGCTGGTGTCCCATATTGGTTAGATGATTTCTTTGTTGACAAACTCCTTGGTCGATGTGTCGTTCTCCGTATCAAGATTGATAAGTATAATCTGGCACCTACATTTGTTCGTAGGTACACTGCTACTAAGTACTACGGTGATAGTGTAGACATATTGAAGGAAAATTCTAGAATGATATTACCTTCAAAAGTGGACTCGGTGAACTTAAAAATAACCGATGAAGATGAAAAAATTATGGATGAGATTCAGTGGGGTTCCGCTTCTAAATCAGCTACTCCTGCAATTCCCAACACTACAATTAAGGTTCCTCTTTCAACAGTAAATGAGGCTCATGATGCTAATGTGGAACTTTCTGCAAATGGATCTAAAAATGTTCTCAAATGTGAAATGAATACAACTATAATTGATACATCTGAGGGCTCAGCTGCTAATGCTACAATGACTAATGAGGACAATCTGAATTACACTCATAAAGATAATGAGACCTCTCATGTACATAACGATGCGGTTTATGTTAATATTGAAGATTTTAAAGAAGCTGATATGAAAGAAAGTGATATCAAGGTTGATATGAAAGAAGGTGATATGATAGAAGTTGTGCAAGATGCTCATATGAGTGAAGAAGATACAAAGGAAGATTATGTGAAGAAAGATGATATGAAAGAAGGTGAAATATGAACATTTGTCTAATCGTTCATACTCTTTCAAATACATCATTAGCTGTTTTTTTTATCATGAATTGTTTGCATTTCAATTTAATCACTCTCCACGTGATTTGTGACGTTAAAATTTTTGCTTTTAGTATTTTCTTATGTTTTAAATTTAATACTTTATCAATAAATAAGAATGAATTTGCACTTTGAGATACTTCGTTTCGAGTAGTGTTGATGTGTGTCTATGTTTTAGTCTCTTATATATATATATATATATATATATATATATATATATATATATATATATATATATATATATATATATATATATATTATTGAATCGTTATACCCGAGCAACGCACGGGTATTGTACTAGTTATAAATACCCCTCAATCCCTTCATTTTAATCATCTTTTATTCATTTTTCTCCTAAACTCTTGTAATTTCCTTTTATGATTATGTAGTTTATTTAAGTTTTATTTAGTTTATGTTATACTGTATTAGTTTATGCAAGTAAGAGATTTTTATTATTATTATTTTTATTTTTTTTATTTTAAATTTATCATATCTACATCTTTTTATTTATTTATCATCCTATTCCCATCTTTTTCTTAATCTATTATTTTTTATTAAAGTTTACTTTTTATTGTTTTATTTAGCTTTAAAATAGCATATATTCTTTAAGAATCTTGTTTTTTCCATAAATATCCAAAAATATGTTTTGTTTTCATCATTAAATTTTCATATTTTTATGAGTAGTTTTAGTACTTTTTATAAAATTCAAAAACATTTTCTGTCTTTTTCTTTTTATTAGTATGTTTCATTTTTATTTTATAAAAAATGTCAAAAAAATGTCAAAAAAACGTCAAAAGTATAATTTTTTATGAGTCAATTAATATCCAAAGGTTTGTTAAACAAGTAGGAGGGTACCCGCGCAATGCATTGTAGAATGAAAAACATTGTTGCTGGTTAAAGATGTTTCAACACGAATTTTCGTATATTTACAGTAAAAAGATGTAATGAATTAAAATACGTAATTCACCGGACGTAAAGTTATTGTTAGAAAAAACGGTCCATAGAAAATTTAGTCAAAGGGTACCCGCGCCGCCACATTGCGCGGGCAGGCGAGTACCCTCCTATAGTTATATAAGTATATGTATTCACATCACTCACTCACTCACTCTCTATTTGGGAATATTATTTGTCATTCTTGTTTGTTCCACTCTCTACGACATTCCTCATCATGTTTCCTCGTGCGTTCGCATCGTCGTCGTTTGCAATTCGTCGTCGTCTCTATGACATTTTTCCTTGCATTTCCCCTCATTTCAGATGGTCATTTTCCCAATCTCAGTCAGCGCGTCGCCTAATGTCACTCTGTAGGTTTATTTTATTTTATAATCGTTATAATTTTACTTGCTTTAATATGTAAAATTATTACGATTATAAAATAATTTTACACCGTGGAAGACGGTATTGGGACCCATAACCCGTGGAAGACGGTATTGGGAGTTATTTTACTTTTTTCTATTACGATTATAAAATAAAATAAACCTACAGAGTGACATTAGGCGACGCGCTGACTGAGATGGGGAAAATGACCATCTGAAATGAGGGGAAATGCGAGGAAACATGTCATAGAGACGACGACGAATTGCAGACGATGACGATGCAAACAAACGAGGAAACAAGATGATGAATGATGTGGAGAATGGAAACAAACAAGAATGATAAATAATATTCCCCAATAGAGAGTAAGTGAGTGAGTGATGTGAATACATATACTTATATAACTATAGGAGGGTACCCGTTCGCCCGCGAATTGTGGCGGCGTGGGTACCTTTTGACTAAATTTTCTATGGACCGTCTTTTCTAACAACAACTTTACGTTCAGTGAATTACGTATTTTAATTCATTACATCTTTTTACAATAAATGTACAAAAATTCATGTTATTTTAACCCGCAACAATGTTTTTCATTCTACAATGCAATGCGCGGGTACCTCCTACTTATTTAATAAACCTTTGGATATTACACAAAAATGAAAGGGACAATGCATTTCATTTATCTCTTCAATTTTAGTGATTAAATATTTTAAAAAAATGAAGAATTTAATGCCATATGATACCTACAAGTGAGAAAAAGTTGTTAAGAGCATTGAATGAATAAGCTGACAAGCAGAATGACTTAACATACAACTAGGTTGTGCAGATGAAATCATCACAAATATTGATGTCAAATATTGATGTTCAATATAGAGCTAATTCTTGAAATACCCCAAAGGTACAAGGGTACTCACCTCATATGCCCCAAAAATTTTCAACTTCTTCAAATGCCCTGTGGTCAACTGTCGCCCCTGAATTCTTGGACGACTATTATAGATTGTTGACATGTGTCTAAGGGTAGGCGTGTTTTTTTTAATTTTGTCTATAGTATAATTACATATTTATCCTTACTCTATCTCTCTCGCCCCTGAATTTTTTTTAAACGTTGATGTTCTTCAGGTTGAGTTTCACCTGGTTCCATGCCCACTTCTATTAACAAAAAAAGTCAATATAGACACTTTTTGTTTTCGTCAAAATGTAAATGGCTTTGACTAGGTTTTCAAATAAAAAACAAGAAATGTTACAAAGAGATATTGATGTTGCTCGTAGTTTAAAAAAAATGTTCACCTGGTCCTTTTTGTTGGCTTTTCATTATTTTCAATATCTTGTAATTTTCTGTTTTGGATATGAGGATTTGTTTTGGTATGTAGATTTATTTAATTGATTTTGATTATTGTTGCAAAAAAAATGTGATTCTTGTTTTTCGATAGGGTGGCCGGAGCGGCGGTGGTGGTCGGAGTGGGTGGTGGTGGTAGCCGGAGTAAGTGGTGGTGGCTGTAGTTGGTAGAATAATCAAAATGTACAAGTTTTAAAGCAATATGTATAAAAGAAAGTGTGAGGGTATATATGTAATTTACACTAAAAAAAATAAAAATAATATAAAAAGACTATACTTTTTGGCATAAAGAACTTTTATATGACTTAATACATACATTTTTTTATTTTTTTTAGTCAATTAAGTTGAATTCAAACACCACCTAAGAACTGTAAGCGACTAAATTCACAAACGTTTTTTACGATAATATATCATGATTTTTGACAAAGTTCATGTTACGCTAAAAATATCATGTGATTCCAGAGAACCTCCAGAAATAAACCCCTTTGAGTCTGCTCACTAAAGAAACTATGTTAAGACCACCATACTGACACTATCATTGACATAAGCATGCTAAACCCGGTGTGTGAGTGTGTATATACAGTAGGTCATTCTCTATATAATAGACATATGTGCTATTGTCATTTTTTTTTCTTTTTTTTTTTTTTGAATTACGCCTCACTCTTCAAATAGATGTTCGAAAGAGTTGATGAGTTAGCAACATGGAACAAGAAAATTTTCAAAAAAGCATCCGTAATGAGAGGTTCAAGTAAAGCTCTAAAACTCATGAAAAACATTGTTTATCAGTTCATCCATAATGAGTTTTTGTCTTGAAAGTCTTACGTTTAATTTGAAAAATTACTTGAGAAGTATTATAAGATAAATGATTTTCTTGATATATGACTATGATGTGTTAACAATGTATGTATTTGTTTTATAATCTTTAAGAGATCTGGTTTGTTTGAATTTATAAATGTTTTTGGGATGTTAGGCGTTTTGTGGTATTTAGTATGTCATAAATGCATGTTTTTTCTTTAGTTGATGCAGGGTCTATCCATGATTGATAGTATTCCTTCAACTTTGTCATTAACGGACAAGCTTCCAGATATCTTTACTCAATCTCATAAAGAGAAATAACATGAATTGTTCATTTTTGTATAATTTAGCATATTCATTTACATGTCACAATAACTCGTGTTTAAAAAAAAATACATTAAATTAATATATATACTGATAATAATATTTATAAGTAATAACAACAACATATATGTTTTATTTTTTTATAATATAAATATAGAGGGTATAAGAGTATTTATTACGTTTATTAAGTTGTTAAAAATTTAGCAACATTTCATTAATCACCTTCACTTTTTTTTTTTTTTTTTTTTTTTTTTAATTTTTTACAAAATTGACAATGTGTTTTAGATGAAATGTTGTTAATACAACATTTCATTAATTACCTTCACTTTTTTTAGCTTCATCCCGAGACCGTATCCAACCCTTTTGAGACCAATTTTAAATATACACACCTGGCAAGATTTGAACTATTAACTTCTTGTTAGAAAATCAATGAACTTGCCACAATTAAAAAAAGAAGGTTTAATAATAAGACACAATGACAAAATACTTCATGAAGTCATCATTGAAACTTATTGAATTATTTATGCAATATGGCTGAAATACATTTTATTCAAAAATTACAAAGAATTCAGATATGTTTATTCGATGGATTGGTAACTAAAGAAGCAACATAATCTTAACGAAAATGTAGTAGTCGAGATACTAAATTGTAAACTCGTTAATTACACCGAAATATCTCACTTGTTCGGCTCAAATGAACGTTTTACTTATTGGATTTATTTGCACTTTGAGTAGTCATGTCGTTTAATACAATTAATTAGCTTGGCGCTTGTTCGGAGAAAAGGCAATTCAGAAACTAATTTCAAAAAAAGTTTCAAAGAAGTAAAGCCAAGTCGCACACCATTCTTTTGTATGTAAGTCTAGTTTTCTAAAGTTTGATTCAACATGCATTGTATCAACAACAGAAAATGTCAAATTCTTAATGGACTTTTGTAAAACATGAAAGTGAACCAAATTGCTCACATGCATTGTATATAAATTTAATAAAAGTGGTTTAAGGAAATAAAAGGGACAATGTATCTCACACTTATGTCCTCAATTTGCCTCTGCCTTAGGGAACAATGCTTGTGGTACGTGTGGTTTGATTTTTTAATCAAAGATTGAATTTCAATCTAACTTTGAAACTGAATCTAATTCAAATGAAAAATAACACATATAATTCTTAGCTAGGATTCAAGAAATAAAGAACAAACAGAATATTCAGGGTTTTGGTTACTCGAATATGCACAAAATGGTTAAATATATGAGGTTTTCATGTTCAAGTTAACTATATGCGGCTTAACCATAGTATCTGTGTCACGGTTTTGAATATTAGGTTTTGTAACTATATAGAGTTATCAGGGAAATGGATTGCTAAGGTATCTTTTTTTCCTTTTCCAACTCTTTTAAAACATGCAATACAATTTTCATTTAGATTCTTTTTGATTCCTTGCAGAGCATTCATAAGATGCTAAAAGATGGTATAGACACATGGGCTCCAAAACTTCCTATAGAAAGGGTAATAGTAGCCCATCCCTCATTGGGCGAGGAAATGGCTATGGATCTTATTCGAATACTCCCCATTAGATACACGCTAATGAGTATATTTGAGTATTCCAAAGTTGATGCGACCATCGGTCATCCTATGGACGGGCTCAAATCTAATGAAGTATACGTACATATTCATCCTTGTTATATTAATTTGTTTTCTATTTACATCTATATATATTATATGAAATTACATTTTCTGCCTGTTTTCAGTGGGATGGTGTTTGGGCTTCCGAACTACTGAATAAATGGTTTCCATGTGAAGAAAGATATGGAGAGGTGGTGACAAAAGGAAGAGTGCCTTTTATTCTTCCGAAGAGAGATTTCGAAAATGCTTACAAAGATATCTTTGCTTTGTGGTACTTTACTTGCTAAGTTTATCAAAACATATATATCAATGTCTAAGCTTTTAAAAAAATAACCACACCTGTATCTTTGTACGATTATGCATTCCTCTTTGATTTTCTGATACTATGTCATGAATTAAATGTCTGTTTGTTTATTTTATTTTGTTTCAAAAGAACTTTTTATACTTCAACCTATCAAAAATTCTTTAAAAAAGTTAAGATAACATTGTACTGGCGAATGTGGATATTTAATTTGAGACTAAAGATATTTTTGCCAAGACTAGTTGGATAATGTGACAACCGGCAGTTTATGGAGCTATTTTTAAAACCCGCATTACAACTTAAGTTCGTTTATAATTTTTATTTGAAATTTTCATTTCACAACGAACTTGTAAGACCTATGTTATGGATATTTTATTTAATGACGTTATGGAATTCGTGAATTATGTTCATAATTCATTTTTAATTATGTGATCGGTGATGTATATTTGAATTCTCACTTGGTACTACGTTGACTTTGGCACTAGGATTACCTAACATAGTTTTATGATTCGTCTTAACGAGTCCGTTATATATTTTAATTAATTACGAGAGGTTCTCGTGTGATATGGAAATTTTAAAATGAGTTCGGGTTCGGGCCACGTGTTTTTACATCTACCCACATTACCCGCTCAACCGTAATAATATCTTTATTATTACTATTATTATTATTATTCTTATTATTATCATTACATTTAAAAAAAAATAAATAAATAAATAAAAAAAAATAAAAAAAAGAGAAAAGTTAATAAAGGGGCGCTTGGCCCGGTTTTTACCCACACACAAACACAACACAAAAACCCTCACTACTCTCTCTCTTCCTCTCATCTTCTTCCCCTATTTTCTTAACCCTAGCCGCCGACACTATTCCGGCCAGCCGCCGCCGCACCACCACTCCCACACCAAAAATAACACCACCACATTAACCATCTCGTCGAGATCTTTCTTTTGAGCTATAACACGCGCCCTAACTCCCACATTAACATCAAATTCGAACCAAATCTTATCACGAATTCATCATCACTTCTTGTTATTTCTTGTGTACACTTCGATTCGGTATTATTTTGGAAGGTAGGACGAGTCTTGACTCGATTTATGGGCTCAAATCGTGACCGAAGGTCACGAATGGATGAGATTCGAATGGGTTTTCATGTTAAACGTGATATAATGATGGGTTTTGAAGAAACTAAGTTTTTCTAATAGTTTGGTATCCGGGTTTGGTTTATCTTCGTCGGGTCGAGGTGTACCCGAGGGTGTTACCCTCGGTTTGAGCTTGTTCTTCCGATTAACTGATCTTGTTGATCTTGGTGTTCGATTGAGGGTGTTTGGATCCTCGTTTTTGTTGTTTGACCGACTCTTGATGGTCATGGTTAACCATGGTTGTCGACTGGATTCTTGGCCGACGACCCTAGTAGGTCGTGTGGTTAGTTTGGCTCATTTGGAGCTAGCCGAGACCATGGAGGTCTCGGGTGGGACCCACACTAGTTGTGGTGAGGTGTTGACTCGGGTTCGGCTTGGTAAACCGACCCGAACACTAACTTGGTTGATGTTATTTTTCTTATAATAATTGTGAACTAATTGTTATATCATTATTTGTTATGATTGTTTTTTGTATATGATTGTTGTTGTGGTATTATTTCTCGGCCGTATACATTGGGTCGAATTGGATATGGTTTTGGTATTGAGGAGTTGTTGTCGAGTGGAATGTGATATAAGGACCGGTTATGAGACGGTCGTTAGATGACGGAGATAGGTTAGTCAGGTACCGTAGTCGGACCTTATTGTTGTAGCCCGTGGTTGAGATTGTGATTGGACGGAGATTTATTATTTATGACTTTTCCTTATTGTTGGACTTGGACAATGAGCCGAGGGTCATGACTCGGACATATGACCATTTCGTATAACTCAATAACTATTAAAATTGAAACGAGAATAATAAAACTCGTAATAATCATTATTGATAATATGAACGTTTGTATGAAAGTATATACGTGAATAACGTATATATATAACTATATAAACGCGTATATTAATAATAATAATAATCACGAGTCGTATTATAAATAATACGATTAGATATATATTAGGCTACGAAAGTGGCGTAATATTATTAAACGTATTATTATTATAAAAATTGTGTTATAAACGGGAAACTCCCGACAATTATGAAACATTTAATAAAATGTCATTTCGAATATACAACGGATAAGTTTATTGAGTTAGGCGAAATTGTTGTCACTCGGGTCCAGGTAAGTTATTATTTGCGACGTTCGTGTTGTCACGGATATATGACGACTAATATAGATGTTTTCTATAATTAAATAACCACTTAACCGTGAGGTTGAGCCGGGTTGTTTGGTTATATGAAACGAATATATTAGTGGGCAGCGTATCCTACGACGCCCACAGGTTGTAGTATATGTAAAGTGTAATAGATTGCGAGTGTATATATCGGGAAATCTGGCCAATTTGACGATATATATGAGGAATTTATTAAACTACGATATATACTATATAGTATATATGTGCTATGTGCTTTATATGTGCTTTAGATTGGGTGTAATCTTGGAACGGTATATTACGTAAATAAATACGAGGATTATCAAATCGACGGATTTGGTAAACTTTGGCGATTTATTTAAATGATATATTGGGCTAATATTAGATCTATAGTTTATTTTATCTTTTTATGTGTGATCTTGTTGGTTTGTTTTGAGTCGACCCACCACCCGTATGGATACCAAACGCAAATACACCAAACTAATACGAAATGGATTTTCGGAAATAAAACGGATTCTCGTCCGGGTTTGGGAATATTATATATTGGAGGAAATGATTTCTGAAAGAGTTAATATTGTTAGGTCGTGCCAAGTCCGTAGTTGCTGTTTCGTGAGTTATCATACATCTTATTTCTACCTACCTCGTCTTGCTATTTTCTGGACTTGAGGTGAGTCATAGCCCCACTTTTTACTCTTGAACTATGTTTTCAACGATTGGGGTGAGAAACGTGCAAATTATTTCATGTGGACTATTATCGCTTTTATATGCTTTCTAAACTTGCTATGCGTATGGACTAGGATATATTGTCAACTTTAGTCACATATTTTTGTGTGTACTATTCAAGGTTGGCTTATTTGGTTATTGATGGATTGTCAGCTTTAGTCACATAGTTTTGTGTGTACTATTCAAGGTTGGCTTATTTGGATTGTCAGCTTTAGTCACATAGTTTCGTGTGTACTATTCAAGGTTGACTTACTTAGATACTGTAGTGTGCACCTATAGGTTATTAATACTTCGGAGGTTATCCGAGTATTTATTGGTATTGCGGGGGTTACCCGAATATCTATGTTGTTACGGAAGGGTATCCGTGTGTTTTGGTTATTGCGGAAGGGTTTCCGTGTGTTATGTTGAGAGCGGAGGGTATCCGCAGGCTTTTAGCGAATCCTTAGTCTAGCTAGCAAGCGTTTTGCGTATATGTCCACTATATTATTAGTTGAATTTAAACCTATGATCTCACCAGCGAAAGCTGACTTTTAGCACGTTTTCTCAGGTAATTAAGTGTTGAGGTGCATGCTTGGATTGGAAGGCTCGGCTGAGGCACACGGTTATGGATCTATATTTTCTGAACTCTGATAATTAAATTTGGACCTATTGTTATTTATTTTGGGCCTGACTCTGAATGATGTTGGGATAAATGTAAACCTTAAAACCCCGTTTTGGTTGTGTTTTTACTATGTTTACTTTATCTCGTTCTATATTGTCTTGTGTTGGATACCAATCCCCGTAGCACCCCGAAAGCTTGTTGAGTCTTCCGCTGTATCAAATTTTGGGGGTGTTACAGATTGGTATCAGAGCCAAGGTTATAGAGAACTAGGTAAATAAACGCCTAAACTATAACCGTATTTTTATAGAAAATGATCCTTGACTACCGCCCGCCAGCCCGCCAAGCCGAAGCATCTTCTATTATTTGAGGTATTATGAGATATTTGAGATGATTTGGGGTTTATGGATTTTAGTAATAAGATGGCGTTCTCGAGGATTTATATGGTCTACATGTTTTATAAACATTTTAGTAATGCGGTGTTTGAAATTCTTTTATTGAGATTATATATGGAATTAATTGATGAGTATATTTGGTATGGTATTATGAGTTGTGATTTAAGTTGTTTTGAAACACTTACACCTACCCTACGCCGTTGTCACAGACTATGGCCTCCCATATGCCCGATGTCGTCGAGGACATTCTTACTGCACCGGTTTTACCTGCACAGTTCATTATGGCATCTGATGATCCTTACCAGATGGCCATGACTCCAGCTACTGTATCACAGGCAGCTTCTACTTCAGCACTACCTGCTGCATCTACGCAGGGACCCTCATCTTCTTTAGGGCTCCCTGGTACATCGAGGCAGCTTACTCTTCATCAGGCTTTGGCTCGTGTGGCACCACGCTTTGCCCACCGAGCTACGGCACGCATGTCGTTACGCCCTACTCCATCACCTTTACAGATTGATGCTCATTCTCTTCTGTCTGAGGCGCCACCCACATCATTGCGTCGTCGTCCTAGATCACCTACTACATCTCCACATGGTTCACCTAGTAGGAGACGACGAGTGATGAGGTACTCTTCCGATGAGGAGGAGGAGTACGAGGGTGAGGATGAGGCTGATGACCCTGAGCGGGAGGATGACCCTCAGGAGGCTGAGCATGGTGATGATGATGACCCTGAGGAGGAGGATGACCCTCAGGAGGATGAGATGCCTGATGATGATGATGATGAGTTAGCACCACCAGCTCAGGCTGAGGAGCCTGATTCACCTGTACACCCGATTGAGCCCGATTCACCTGATCATCCGTTCTTGTTTGAGTTGCCACCTGGTAGTCCCGTTGAGTCGGATGCATCTTCTGAGGTTTCTGCTGAGCATGCAGAGTTGGGTGAGGTTGGCAGGTTGTGGGCTCGGATTACTGAGCTTAGTGACAGAGTTGCACGTGTATCTGATCGACTTGAGAGAGTTATTGGAGAGTTTCTAGCAGATTTGAGAGTTGATTTGACTGTCGCTGTGGGCAGGGCTACTGAGCTGAGGAGAGTTATGATGGATGTCCACGAGCATATTGATAGTTTGCAGCGAGGATTCGTTACTGCTCGTGAGGCCGACCGCAAGCTTTGGCAAAGGAACGCCGAGCTAGAGAAGGAGGTGGCTGACCTCAAGAGAGACCGAGACACCCATAGCGTGGAGTTAGGATCGTTATGGAGGGATCTTGATGGCTTGAGGCAGGAGTTGAGGATTCTCCGTCAGCCACGTGGCTAGTTGTTTGAGTTATATTATCTTGTTGCTTTCTTAGCCGAGGAGTGTTCGGTTAGAAAAGCTAGTTATCATATTTTGATGTATTTTGTACGGTATTCGTCTCTTTTGGAACGATTAGTTTGTTTTGTGTTATTCGTTAGTTAGAACGATGTTAGACCGCTATTGTATGGATGGTGATTATTAGTATATGGTATTATGTGATTTTGGGTGTTATGGAAATTGAGTCCTTAATCGCTTAATTGTTGTTACGTGGTGTATTGTTGCTATTCTGTCCATGATTGGTTTGTTGAAATGTTTTGTTGAGCATATCGATAAGTTCTACTGGAGACTCATGAACTTGTGTGATGTTACAGATCAATGGCACCCCGTCGAAACCCTGTTAGGTCTACCAGGACTGGTCCTGCTGTGACTACACCTACTCCTGCTCGTCGAGGTCGTCGACCTACTCGAAATGTTGAAACTCCTACTCCTGACAACCTGGACACCACTAACCGTAACAACAGGAATCAAAATGTTGATGTTCAGGGAGACAATGATCATGTTCCACTTAATGCACCTACTGTGGATCAAGCCATGATCAACCAACTCGTGGAGCAAAGAGTTGCTGAACTACTAGCTGAGTCGAATCATTCCAACAATTCTGCTGGAACTTTTCCACCTGTTCGTGCTAATGGATGTCAATACAAGGAATTCAAGATTTGTGGACCCATTGAGTTTGGTGGAACTGAAGGAGTGGTTTACTTAGTCAGATGGATTGAGAAGACTGAGTCAGTGTTTAATGTCAGTGGTTGTGCGGAGAATGCGAAGGTAAAGTTTGCTTCTTTTACTTTCAAGGATGAAGCTCTGACTTGGTGGAACAATTACCGAAATGCAGTTGGGAGTGATGTAGTATATGTTATGACTTGGGAGCAATTTAAGTCCTTGTTGATTCAGACTTATTGCCCAAGGAATGAGGTCAAGAAGCTAGAGATTGAGTTTTGGAACCACAAGGTGAAAGGTAATGATATGGCGACTTACAATCGTCGTTACCAGGAGTTAGCCTTGTTGTGCCCTGATATGGTGAAAACCGAGACTCAAAAGATTGAGAGGTATACTGATGGATTGCCTGTAGCTACGAGGAATGATGTAATTTCTGCTAGGCCTACAAACATCCATGAGACAATCACAATTGCTCAACAACTTATGGATTCGTTGGAATTAGAAGAAGCTGATAAGGAGAAGAATGGAAAGAGAAAGAGAGATCGTCACTCTAAGAGTAATGATCACCGAAGCAAGAGACAAGCTAAGGCTTATGCTATTGGGAATGGAGGTAAGAAGAATCAGAACGGTGATGCACCCAAGTGTGATCGTTGCCATCAGCATCACACTGGATGGTGTAGTGTGACATGCCAGAATTGCTCAAGGAAAGGACATACAGCTAGGGACTGTAGAGCTCGACCTCTTGCAATGGTTCAAGCTACTCCTGAGATGAGAAAGAAGGCAGATGTTACCTGTTATGGGTGTGGAAAGAAGGGACACTATAGGAATGAGTGTAGAGAATCGTGGAACCGTGGAAATCAAGGCTCGGGTGGTAATGGGTACAATTATGGAAACCGTGGAGCTGGAGGAAATCGTGGACGACAAGATAATGGGGACCAACGTGTGGAAGCTGGAGCTGCCCAAGGAAGAGTGTATGCACTCGGGAACGAGAGAGGAGAAGATCCGAACGTCGTTACTGGTACGTTCCTTCACAATAATCGTTATGCTTCCATACTGTTTGATACTGGTGCCGATAGGAGTTTTGTGTCCACTACATTTGCACCCTTACTATAGAAACCTCCGATGGCCTTAGGAATTGGATATGATATTGAGTTAGCTAATGGAAACATAGAGAGGATTAATACTATCATTCGAGGTTGTACGTTAAATTTCTTGAACCACCCTTTCAACATAGATCTTCTACCCGTCACGTTAGGAAGTTTTGATGTAATCATTGGTATGGATTGGTTGTCGAAGTATCGTGCTCACATACTTTGCGACGAGAAGATCGTGCGTGTACCCTACGGAAAGGAAGTCCTAAATATACTAGGAGACCGAAAGGATTCTAGGAGCCCATCCCGATTAGCAGTTATATCTTGCACAAAGTTACCGAAGCTAATGGAGAAGGGATGTTATCTTTTCTTAGCTCAAATTTCTGAGAAGGGAGAGACGAAGAAAAAGGAAAGGTACATTGGAGATGTGCCTATAGTTCGTAATTTTCCTGATGTGTTTCCCGATGATTTGCCGGGAATCCCACCGACTAGACAAGTGGAGTTTCAGATTGAGTTGATACCTGGTGCTGCACCTGTAGCACGAGCACCTTATCGTCTTGCACCTACCGAACTGGAAGAGTTGTCGAAACAATTGGCGGAGTTAGCCGAAAAGGGATTCATAAGACCAAGTTCTTCACCCTGGGGAGCCCCAGCCTTATTTGTGAAGAAGAAGGATGGATCGTTTCGTATGTGTATTGATTATAGAGAGTTGAATAAGTTAACGGTGAAGAATCGATACCCGTTACCTAGGATCGATGACTTGTTCGATCAGCTTCAAGGATCGAGTGTGTATTCGAAGATCGATTTGAGATCGGGATATCATCAACTTCGAGTTCGTGAGGAGGATATTCCGAAAACGGCTTTCAGAACCCGTTACGGGCATTACGAGTTTCAGGTGATGCCGTTTGGGTTGACTAACGCACCAGCAATATTCATGGATCTCATGAATCGTGTGTGTAAGCCATATTTGGATAAGTTCGTGATTGTATTCATCGATGACATTCTGATTTATTCAAAGAGTGAGAAAGAGCATGAGGAGCATCTAAGACTCATTTTGGAATTGCTCAGGAAGGAGAAACTTTATGCCAAGTTTTCGAAATGCGAATTTTGGGATTCCGACAGTACAATTTTTGGGTCATGTGATTGACAGACAAGGAGTCCATGTGGATCCTGCAAAAATTGAGGCGATAAAAGATTGGGCTGCACCTACAACCCCAACCGAAGTTCGTCAATTTTTGGGTTTAGCTGGTTATTACCGAAGATTCATTGAGGGATTTTCGAAGATAGCTAAACCATTGACCAAATTGACTCAAAAGAGTGTTACGTATGAATGGGGAGATAAAGAAGAGGAAGCGTTTCAATTGCTTAAGAAAATGTTGTGTAGCGCTCCTATCTTAGCGTTACCAGAAGGTAACGAGGATTTCGTCGTCTATTGTGACGCCTCACATAAAGGTTTAGGAGCCGTGTTAATGCAACGAGAGAAGGTGATAGCTTATGCTTCCCGACAGCTCAAAAAGCATGAGAAAAACTACACTACCCATGATTTGGAGCTCGGTGCTGTGGTTTTTGCTTTAAGGATATGGAGACATTACTTGTACGGAACCAAGTGTGTTGTGTTTACCGACCACAAAAGTCTACAACACATCTTGAATCAAAAAGAGCTCAACATGAGACAACGACGTTGGATCGAGTTGCTAAGCGATTATGATTGTAAAGCAAACGTTGTTGCTGATGCTCTTAGTCGAAAGGAAAGAGTACCACCATTACGAGTTAGGTCATTGGGAATGACTATCGTATCGCCATTACCATCTCAAATACTCGAAGCTCAAACGGAAGCGTTGAAAGCAGAAAATAGATCTGCCGAGAACATATTTGGGATGGCTGATAATGAGAAAGGATTTGTTGAGCGTTCGGATGGATTATTATGTTTTGGAGATCGGATTTGGGTACCGTTATATGGAGAAATTCGAGAAGTGATTATGCATGAGTCGCATAAGTCAAAGTACTCCATTCACCCTGGTTCCGATAAAATGTACCAAGATCTTAAGAAGTTCTATTGGTGGCCAAATATGAAGGCAGATATAGCATCGTACGTTAGTAAATGCTTGACATGCGCCAAGGTTAAGGCTGAACACCAGAGACCGTCAGGACTACTAACGCAACCAGAACTTCCAGTCTGGAAATGGGAGCGGATTACTATGGACTTCATTACCAAATTACCGAGGACAGCTAGCGGTTGTGACGCTATCTGGGTAATTGTAGATCGTCTGACAAAGTCTGCTCATTTCTTAGCTATTAGTGAAGATGATAGTGTGGATAAGCTTGCAAGGTTATATGTGAAGGAAATTATTTCGCGTCATGGAGTCCCGACATCTATTATTTCGGATCGTGATAGTCGTTTTACGTCAGCTTTGTGGCGATCACTTCAAACGGCTTTGGGGACGAGGCTTGATATGAGTACTGCATATCATCCCCAAACCGATGGTCAAAGTGAGAGGACCATTCAGACGTTAGAGGATATGCTTCGTGCATGCATTATAGACTTTGGTAAAGGCTGGGAGAAGTATTTGCCCCTTGCGGAATTCTCCTATAATAACAGCTACCACACAAGTCTTAAGGCTGCACCATTCGAAGCTTTGTATGGAAGAAAGTGTCGTTCGCCTATTGGTTGGGCAGAAGTTGGGGATAGTCAACTTACAGGCCCTGAGCTTATTTTGGAAACTACCGAGAAAGTAACTCAGATTCGTGATCGGTTGCAAGCCGCCAGAGATAGGCAGAAGAGCTACGCCGATCAGAGACGTAAACCTTTAGAGTTCCAGGTTGGAGACAAAGTGATGCTGAAAGTCTTGCCTTGGAAAGGTGTAATACGTTTCGGGAAACGTGGTAAACTCAACCCACGCTACATTGGACCATTCTTAATCTTAGAAAGAATTGGGCCCGTGGCTTATAGGTTGGAATTACCGTCCGAACTGAGCAAAGTTCATGACGTGTTCCACGTGAGTAACCTGAAGAAATGTCTTTCTGATGAAATGCCCGTCATTCCAATGAGGGACATTCGTGTTGATGAGAAACTGAATTTCGTGGAGGAACCGATCGAGATTTTAGATCGTGAAGTTAAACGACTCAAGAGGAGTCGCATTCCGCTCGTCAAGGTTCGTTGGAATTCCCGATATGGACCAGAATTTATGTGGGAACGTGAGGACGAGTTCAGGAAGAGATATCCGAAGCTTTTCACTTCGTAGATGAATTTTTCCGAGTGAAACCCGGGACGGGTTTCCTTCTGAGACGGGGAGGATGTGACAACCGGCAGTTTAGGGAGCTATTTTTAAAACCCGCATTACAACTTAAGTTCGTTTATAATTTTTATTTGAAATTTTCATTTCACAACGAACTTGTAAGACCTATGTTATGGATATTTTATTTAATGACGTTATGGAATTCGTGAATTATGTTCATAATTCATTTTTGATTATGTGATCGGTGATGTATATTTGAATTCTCACTTGGTACTACGTTGACTTTGGCACTAGGATTACCTAACATAGTTTTATGATTCGTCTTAACGAGTCCGTTATATATTTTAATTAATTACGAGAGGTTCTCGTGTGATATGGAAATTTTAAAATGAGTTCGGGTTCGGGCCACGTGTTTTTACATCTACCCACATTACCCGCTCAACCGTAATAATATCTTTATTATTACTATTATTATTATTATTATTATTATCATTACATTTAAAAAAAAAAAAAAAAAAAAAAAAAGAGAAAAGTTAATAAAGGGGCGCTTGGCCCGGTTTTTACCCACACACAAACACAACACAAAAACCCTCACTACTCTCTCTCTTCCTCTCATCTTCTTCCCCTATTTTCTTAACCCTAGCCGCCGACACTATTCCGGCCAGCCGCCGCCGCACCACCACTCCCACACCAAAAATAACACCACCACATTAACCATCTCGTCGAGATCTTTCTTTTGAGCTATAACACGCGCCCTAACTCCCACATTAACATCAAATTCGAACCAAATCTTATCACGAATTCATCATCACTTCTTGTTATTTCTTGTGTACACTTCGATTCGGTATTATTTTGGAAGGTAGGACGAGTCTTGACTCGATTTATGGGCTCAAATCGTGACCGAAGGTCACGAATGGATGAGATTCGAATGGGTTTTCATGTTAAACGTGATATAATGATGGGTTTTGAAGAAACTAAGTTTTTCTAATAGTTTGGTATCCGGGTTTGGTTTATCTTCGTCGGGTCGAGGTGTACCCGAGGGTGTTACCCTCGGTTTGAGCTTGTTCTTCCGATTAACTGATCTTGTTGATCTTGGTGTTCGATTGAGGGTGTTTGGATCCTCGTTTTTGTTGTTTGACCGACTCTTGATGGTCATGGTTAACCATGGTTGTCGACTGGATTCTTGGCCGACGACCCTAGTAGGTCGTGTGGTTAGTTTGGCTCATTTGGAGCTAGCCGAGACCATGGAGGTCTCGGGTGGGACCCACACTAGTTGTGGTGAGGTGTTGACTCGGGTTCGGCTTGGTAAACCGACCCGAACACTAACTTGGTTGATGTTATTTTTCTTATAATAATTGTGAACTAATTGTTATATCATTATTTGTTATGATTGTTTTTTGTATATGATTGTTGTTGTGGTATTATTTCTCGGCCGTATACATTGGGTCGAATTGGATATGGTTTTGGTATTGAGGAGTTGTTGTCGAGTGGAATGTGATATGAGGACCGGTTATGAGACGGTCGTTAGATGACGGAGATAGGTTAGTCAGGTACCGTAGTCGGACCTTATTGTTGTAGCCCGTGGTTGAGATTGTGATTGGACGGAGATTTATTATTTATGACTTTTCCTTATTGTTGGACTTGGACAATGAGCCGAGGGTCATGACTCGGACATATGACCATTTCGTATAACTCAATAACTATTAAAATTGAAACGAGAATAATAAAACTCGTAATAATCATTATTGATAATATGAACGTTTGTATGAAAGTATATATGTGAATAACGTATATATATAACTATATAAACGCGTATATTAATAATAATAATAATCACGAGTCGTATTATAAATAATACGATTAGATATATATTAGGCTACGAAAGTGGCGTAATATTATTAAACGTATTATTATTATAAAAATTGTGTTATAAACGGGAAACTCCCGACAATTATGAAACATTTAATAAAATGTCATTTCGAATATACAACGGATAAGTTTATTGAGTTAGGCGAAATTGTTGTCACTCGGGTCCAGGTAAGTTATTATTTGCGACGTTCGTGTTGTCACGGATATATGACGACTAATATAGATGTTTTCTATAATTAAATAACCACTTAACCGTGAGGTTGAGCCGGGTTGTTTGGTTATATGAAACGAATATATTAGTGGGCAGCGTATCCTACGACGCCCACAGGTTGTAGTATATGTAAAGTGTAATAGATTGCGAGTGTATATATCGGGAAATCTGGCCAATTTGACGATATATATGAGGAATTTATTAAACTACGATATATACTATATAGTATATATGTGCTATGTGCTTTATATGTGCTTTAGATTGGGTGTAATCTTGGAACGGTATATTACGTAAATAAATACGAGGATTATCAAATCGACGGATTTGGTAAACTTTGGCGATTTATTTAAATGATATATTGGGCTAATATTAGATCTATAGTTTATTTTATCTTTTTATGTGTGATCTTGTTGGTTTGTTTTGAGTCGACCCACCACCCGTATGGATACCAAACGCAAATACACCAAACTAATACGAAATGGATTTTCGGAAATAAAACGGATTCTCGTCCGGGTTTGGGAATATTATATATTGGAGGAAATGATTTCTGAAAGAGTTAATATTGTTAGGTCGTGCCAAGTCCGTAGTTGCTGTTTCGTGAGTTATCATACATCTTATTTCTACCTACCTCGTCTTGCTATTTTCTGGACTTGAGGTGAGTCATAGCCCCACTTTTTACTCTTGAACTATGTTTTCAACGATTGGGGTGAGAAACGTGCAAATTATTTCATGTGGACTATTATCGCTTTTATATGCTTTCTAAACTTGCTATGCGTATGGACTAGGATATATTGTCAACTTTAGTCACATATTTTTGTGTGTACTATTCAAGGTTGGCTTATTTGGTTATTGATGGATTGTCAGCTTTAGTCACATAGTTTTGTGTGTACTATTCAAGGTTGGCTTATTTGGATTGTCAGCTTTAGTCACATAGTTTCGTGTGTACTATTCAAGGTTGACTTATTTAGATACTGTAGTGTGCACCTATAGGTTATTAATACTTCGGAGGTTATCCGAGTATTTATTGGTATTGCGGGGGTTACCCGAATATCTATGTTGTTACGGAAGGGTATCCGTGTGTTTTGGTTATTGCGGAAGGGTTTCCGTGTGTTATGTTGAGAGCGGAGGGTATCCGCAGGCTTTTAGCGAATCCTTAGTCTAGCTAGCAAGCGTTTTGCGTATATGTCCACTATATTATTAGTTGAATTTAAACCTATGATCTCACCAGCGAAAGCTGACTTTTAGCACGTTTTCTCAGGTAATTAAGTGTTGAGGTGCATGCTTGGATTGGAAGGCTCGGCTGAGGCACACGGTTATGGATCTATATTTTCTGAACTCTGATAATTAAATTTGGACCTATTGTTATTTATTTTGGGCCTGACTCTGAATGATGTTGGGATAAATGTAAACCTTAAAACCCCGTTTTGGTTGTGTTTTTACTATGTTTACTTTATCTCGTTCTATATTGTCTTGTGTTGGATACCAATCCCCGTAGCACCCCGAAAGCTTGTTGAGTTTTCCGCTGTATCAAATTTTGGGGGTGTTACAGATAAAACTTACGTGGAATAACGTAAGAAAATGTTCAAATACAATATTAATCTTATTTAAAAATGCATTAATATAAATGAACACATCAAGATACACTCTACAACTTCACTCCAATATTAAATAGTACCAATTGACCAACTTCATTTATATTGTCTACAACTTACGTTATTCCACATAAACAGTACCACATAAACTGTAGATGTGTTCATGTGGTACTGTTTATGTGGTTTTCAAATAAGATTAATATTGTCTTTGAACATTTTCTTGCATGTAAGGCCAATTTGAGTCAATTGGTGGTACTGTTTATGTGGTTTTCAAATACAAACTGATTTAAGTACCACATAAAAAGCATTGAGATTTGAAAACCACATAAACAGTACCACCAATTGACCAATATAAATGCTCCCACCAACTTCACTCCAATATTAAAACTTGCATGTAAGGCCACATCTACCCATTGCTCCATAGTCCATATATATAATCTTTCGCCCTTTTACATATCTTCTTAAACTAAGCAACCCAACTATACCAAATTCATGTTGCAATATCTAGTCTTGAGCTTTAGCGAAGATCATTTTTTATTTCTGTATTTATTTTTTGAGGCTTAAACAAAAAAATAGTTTATGTTGTTGTTGGAACAAACAAACGATGGAAACAAATTGTCTTATATCCAACCTCAAACCCAAAACTCAGAGAGTGATGCTATTTTGATTATTGTATCCGACAAGAAAGTATGACTTTACGTAAGGGATTTGCTAACAATAACCTATTGGGTGTTATTTAAGTATACCTTAAATAATCATGTTTTCAAATACGAATTCATCATTTATATAAATACATAATTCCAACACATACAATTATCAGTTTTAATAAAGTATGTATTAATTCCAAATGACTATCATATTTGAAAACATGGTTACTTAAGGTATGCTCAAATACATTCAAACGTGATATTAGATAATGCATTATTTATTTTTACTTGTATTATTTGACTAATTTTTGACTTTTATACCAAGAAAAATAATGAAGTATAACTATGTGTATTTAAAAAGTACTAAATAATCGAGGTACTTCGGGACAGCCTCACTGTTGAGATACCATTACTTGATGGTTCGGGTTCGACTATTGAGAAGATACGGGTTGAATACGAGCGGCAACCACCTCGTTGTGACAAGTGTAAGATATTTGGTCATACTCTGACCGACTGTCCTAAAGTTGTTATACCTCCTGTTCAGCCTACTAAGCCTGTATATGATAGTTTCAAGAATGTTACTAACAGGAAGAAAGGAAAACAAGGTGGTTCTACAATTCCGGGTAAAGGAGGGTTTACTAAACCTGTTGTGGGTAAGCAGTTTCAGTATCAACCCAAAAAGACTCCTCCTGAACCTAAGAATGTTGGTGGCACTAAGAAGAAGACTTCTGATGTGGCTAGTTCTAGTGGAACAACGATTTCTACATCTAACCAATTTGATGCTCTTAATATGGATGATACGTATGTGTTTGGTATTCCTACTTATGACACCAACATGGATGTGGATGCTGGATGTACAATGGAAGTTAATGAGGATGAGTCGGTTAAGACTGGTACTACATCACAAGAACCGCTTGTGAGTGATTCAATGGGAACTAAGGAAGTTGGTTCTACTCCTATAGTTGAGAAAATTAGTAAGCTTGAAAAGCTACTTATCGATGGGAAAGCTAATCTTGTGGATGATGAAGGTCATCCTATTCCGTCTACCTCTGTCACTAAGAGGGCTAACCCATTTTTTAAAGTGGGTGAGGTTGTGGTTTCTGATATTGAGGAGGATGAGGTTCTTAACACGTTCGACGAATTAGCAAATCTTTTTGGTGGTGGTCATGAGCGTGAAGATGAGTTTGATGACTATGATGATTACTCGAAGCAAATTTATGATCTTCCAGGGAATTTGGATGCTCTTAATGCCATTTATGGCTTTAATCTCAAAGGTCGTAGGAAGTAGTTTATATTTTTGTCAGAGTCTTTCAATATCATGTGGTAGTGGTTTTGTTTTCTTGTCTAGAAACTAGGAAGTATCTTGTTATGTAAGCTTCTCGCCTATGTAACGGGCTGAGATATAGGATTCACCCATATCCGTTGTACTTAAACGCTTTTTAGAGTAATTTATTTACCGGGTCGTTAACCTTTTAAAAAAAAAAAAAAAGTACTAAATAATAAGATTTGGAACAGTGATATGGTATTATATTAAAAGAAACTTTTGCAGCTGAAAGGGACTTGTCACCCTTCAATCTTTCTATTTTCCCCGGATTGCATATGGTGTATTTGTACATTGTAAAAGTGTGTTTATGAATAACATTGAGATGATCTAAACTTTGGTCTAAAATAATGATTTTTTTTAAGTGTTTAACAAGGCATAATCTATAACATTTTAAATATTCACTTGTCCCATTAAGTTAGCGTGGTATCCATAACATTGTATTTGACATAGCAAGGCAGTATAATCACGGATATATCTAATTAGTGCCAGAAGTAGCAACTCATGACATGTAGTTGATCATAAGCCACACGATAAACAATTTATTCTTGCCAACCATTTTGTCGTTCATTTATCATCATCTTATTCATTTTATTTTTCATACTAAAAAAAAATGTTTTGGAAAAAATGTGATCACGAAATTGGATAAATTCATCGTTGCGACAAATACGGGCTTTTGTTTGTACCTCATTTTTGTTAAAAGTTAATACTTTTCACACAAACAAGTCTAAATTATTCCATTATTTTTGTACTTCGTCATGCCCTTTCAACAGTGAAAGACAAATGCTAGAGGTGGCATATACACAGATATGTTCAGCATGAACAATTTTTTTCCCCTTAAAAACATGACAGTGACCATTCACTAATCACTACCCACCCACATACATGCAGTCATGAAAAGCACATGCATAGATACACGCTCACGCATGGCAACTGGCATGAGACGTGATGAAGTAATGCATGTAAACTTGACCTCTTTTTCCCCTTAAAAGCATGACAGTGACCATTAATAGTAGGGCTTAATGAAAAGAAAATGAATCAAGTAGACGAGAACTTAGTTAGTTTGGATATTCTAATTAAAGTTGATGTTGTAGGGAGTTTGAGCAAAAGTACTAATTTAGTACAAAATATATTTTTTGATCCTCATTATTGTCACTTTTAAACTAAATCCTATAAATAGTAATGCGCGACTACTTAACCCCGCAACTCCTCTCAAAACGCGACACGTGTCCTTAAGCAAGTACAGTTAGTTATTTTAAATGGGCCCACATATCTACCAAATTTACTGAACTTTTGTGCTACTCAACCAATTACTAGCCGACTTACATTAATCCACGTGCAAAAGTATATTAGGAATCTAAAAAGCATTGCATTAGAAAAGAAATTGTACCACCAAATCTTTTGTCAATATTCTCTAAGAGGTACTACCACCTACCTCGAAACATACATGATGGATAAAAAAAAGAAGAAGAAAAACTACACACACTAAAATACAATTGATCATCTTCTTAAGCGCAATCTAAAACAATTATAAACACAGATCTATATAACAAACTTATAACTACCAATCCAAAAAAAAAACGGAAAAAAAAATTAAGCCTTAACCTAAGTGAACTGATAGTGTCAATTGAAAAAAAAAAAAAAAAAAAAAAAAAAAAAAAAGGTACCGGAATCATAGCGAAATAAAAACAATGAGTGTGATTAGTGATATTATGTGTTTTTTGAATCCAAATCAATATAAACATAATAATAATAAAAAATCAAATCAAACAAAAAATAACAAAAGAAATCAAAAGTATTCTTACTTTTCCTATAAAGTTGGCTAGTCAAATCGCCGTCGGTTGAGTAGCTGCCGGTTGAGTAGCCAACGGTTGAGTAAATGTGAAAGCTAATGTGGGACCCAGTATAAGGACACGTGTCGCGTTTTGGGAGGAGTTGCGGAGTTGAGTAGTCATGCATGACTATTTTGAGGATTTAGATTAATAGTAACCATGGTGGAAAACAAAAAAAATATATTGTACTAGATTAGTACTTTTCTCTTTTACTAGTGTAGGATAACATGTACGTTTTCGGGTCTCGATGATCAAATGATTGCTTGGATAATTTATGAATCGTGTATAGTCCACTACAAACGAATACAATATATTCATGATAATCATGGCTTGCTCATTGAATCGTAAATGGTTAATTCTGTCAAACCTTAGAAGGAAATGATATTGGATATGCATGGAAGTTTGTTATGTTGGTATGTTGTTGGTAAATGGTCTTGGGATCTAGTTTGTTATAAATACTTCGAATTTGAAAACAAGCAATTGGCGTCAAGTTTGAATCATTTGTTCAAATGATGAAATCGGGAAAAATGGTTTATTCGGTACATCAGTGACGAGACAAAGAAAATAAATCAATATTTTTGTGGTAATCATGGTTGGTGTAAAGAGAAGTTTGAAAGAAACAATCTTGAAAAATGATAGGCGAATATATTGTGCGGCTTCTGTCATCAAATATTGATTTGCCAAGTAAGATTTAGTTTTAGATGTCATCAATTGATTTATGTTAATTGCATGTGGTGTCATATATAGCGATTTAAATCTTAAACCATATGCATGCGAATATATCGTGATTATGGTGACTAGAAATTCTTGTGGGTTTATATGCTGTAAAATTATATGGAACTTATCCGCTAGAACCACGTGCAAAGGATTAATTGATAAGTGTACGCGAAATTTATTACTCCGTATTACATATTCAAATAAAGTGATATATGTTCACTAAAACAAGGTCTTTTTTTTTTTTTTTTTTTTTTTTTTTTTAGCTAGATATCTTTTTTGGTGATATATTTGTTTCTTTTAATATGTAAAATACGGTGATAATTTAAGGAGGTTTATTTTATTTATATTTTTTTTTTCATTTTTTTTTTGTTTTTTTTTTTTTTAGATGTTGATAGTTTATTATCGGTTTAAGTCGTAACATGAGTTTGTATTGGTAATGGTAATTTTTGGTATCGAGATTATTTTTTTAATATTGTATCTTACTTTGTTAGTGGGTATCTTTTAAATTGTTTCTTATTATTTTGTGTCAACGTTGTGTCCTTCATAGGTCAGCACAAAAAAAAAAAAAAAAAAAAAAAAAAAAGCATCAACTAACACAGCCCAAACCCTGGTGGTCAATTCGATGGGCTATCACATTACGAAATACAGCAACCAAAAAGATTGCGGGCCTGTTGGTGGTCATTTCGATGGGCCAACATAAGCCCAAACCGTGGGATCGGGAAACTATAATAAAATAATATGACAGTGCAGGCGCTAAAGTATCTATAGGTAATAGTGGAGGAATCCATAATATCAAATGAAGTTTTGATCGGCAAACTATCTTTTGGTTGGTTCTGAACAAGGTTATAAAAAACGCGAGGTGTGGCGTGGTGGCATGACCAAGCCTCACGCTTTTGCGGCAAGGGCGAAGCTTTTGCGTTTATAAAGCGTGGAATAAGGTGGCATGATATATATATATATATATATATATATATATATATATATATATATATATATATCGAGTTTACAAAAATACTTGGCATAAGGCGGCGTGACGGTATGACCAAGCCTCATGCCTTTGCGAGCCTTTTAGAACCATGGTTCTAAGAGTTTTATATATGAGAATTCCGGTTCTTGTTGAGTTCGAAAAAAGAGGAATTGAGTTGGATTCTATATTATGTCCGTGTTGTGATGATAGTGTGGAATCGTGTAATCATAGCTTAGTTACGTGTAATGTGGCAAAAAGTGTTTGGGACAAAATATTTGAATGGTGGAAGATGAGTTCAGGTAATGTTTTTCGGCAAATGACTTGTTTCGCTTTAGTGGGAATGTGGCTGTTCAACCTTATTCGAGATCTTTGTGGCAATTGGTAATATGGATAGCCGGGTATTTCATATGGAAAGAGCGTAATTCCCGCGTTTTCAAAGCAAAAGTGGCTACTATTAATAAAATTTTTCATGAAATTCAAGTTAAGAGCTTTGACTGGATTTCAAGGAGATCGAAGAAAGCCTCCTTCAACTGGCAGAAATGGTTCATCGATCCCTCAAGCTGCAGAATTCAGTGATGGCATCGCTAAGCTTAGTGTGATTTGTTTCTGTTTGGTTGTCATGGTGTGAGTTAAGTGGTTCGTAGCACCTTTCGTTTTCATAGTTGCTGCAACGCTATTGGATTTGACAGGGAGTGAGGTTCTGTAATGTGGCTGCTAGTTTTTGTGTTTGGCTATGTTTTGTGCATTAGAGTACAGCAAGTACTTGGGTGTTTGGGTTAGTGGCCTATTATTAATTCGTGATAGTGTTTTACGTAGTGGGGCCATTATTTTTCTAGTTTTACCCTATGTTTTTTACTTGTTGGTATACTCCTTCGTGGGTAGTTTTTTTGGTTTTTTCTTGGAGCCCATTATTTTAAGTTCTTGTTAGAATAATGGGTTCCTTGTTCTTGTATTGTACTTTGATTGTTTTGGTTTATTTTATGCTTGCTAAAAAAAAAAAAAAAAAAAAAAAAAAAAAAAAAAAAAAAAAAAGTATCACTTGAGCCATGTTTCTATTTTGATTATCAAGAATGACAATACTACAGGGACGGAACCAAGGGGTGTCCCGGGACACCCATGAATTATTTTCTCGTAGTGTTAATTTTGTTATAAAACCTTTGTTTTTGTATAAATGCACCCGGTCGCAAAAAGTTGTGCATATAGTCTTGTTTGATTTCTCATATATGCACCTGGTGACTTTGTAATCTGGTTCCTTCCGTGCAATACTATAAACACTCTAATAAGAGACCATGTATAGTCCAGATTTATAAAATAAAATAAAAATAACTATTACATATTACAACACTGGGAAAGAAACAATTCCCTTTTATTTTTGACATTTGGTAAAGAGAAATTTATTGATGAATTTGGAAATCCTAACCAAAGAAATATTTCCTTAATTTTTTGCATTTAGTAAAGAGAATTATACTGATGAATTTGGAAAGAAATAATTCCCTTAATTTTTTGCATTTAGTTAAGAGAATTATACTGATGAATTTGGAAATCCTAGCCACAAAAGGCAAGCAACTCCGGGTCAGTTTGAATGATGGCCATGTCTTGATTTCGCATAGACACGAGTGCTTCAATACCATCCCGGTTCGGAGTATCCATCAGAATAAAGCAATTGTTTTTCATATTTCCCGCCACAGTTGCTTTCCCCACCCAAAATCAACATCATATAAAGGATACCTGATAATACTTGAACAGAAATAGGCGGTGTCTATTATTCTTTGCACTTGTTCTAAGTCATCTAGCGAAGTTGAAAGAAGCTCAGTTGCAGCTTCGATGTTTTTTAGATCTTGAAATTCCCTCTTTTTTTTCTTAAAGTCGCGGATGAATGCCTCCGGCTTCATTTCACTTTGATTATTCGTAAACATCTTCATTATCATGTAACGATTGCCTATGCTATTGTGAGGCAATGGCTCCATCATTTTGTCTCTTATGTTTAAAGCATGATTGATGCCAACTGGAATAGAAAATCCAGAATTATTTGTGGTAGCAGCTGCTAATACCGCAGACTTGTAGAGCAGCCAACATATAACTTCCACACGAGTAGGGTTGGTGATGGGCAGCTGACCAGATTCAGCTGTCATGGCTTGGACTTTGAGTTTAAGATCGTTAATCTTCAAGTTGGGGAAGATGAAACTCCTAGTGATACAATCATCAGCCTTAAACTCAAGTCCATCAAAATTTATGTTTATATTTGGTAAATATAAAAACTTGGGATCAACAGGAAGTACACCATGTCTCGTTATTTTACCCCAATCGTTTAAAAAATGTGTACAACTACTTCCATCTGCTATCTTGTGAGATAATGACACAGCCACAGCCACTCCTCCACATTCAAAATGATTAACTTGAACTGCCAAAGGGATGATAACTTTATCACTTTGGTGGCGATTTGACGTACTCCATACTTGATTGTATGGAAAGCATCGGTCGAAATCTTCATGCTGCGAGTTTTGGAGGAAATCCTTGAGTCTGCTATCAATAGTTGCTTCAACAAACTCAGCACCTTCGTCGTTGCAATCAACATAGGTTGGTGCAGTTTTAGCGAGTTTACCAGCAAAAGGGTAATACTTTGTTAAAATTTGAGACAAAGACTTCTTTAGATCATGTGAACTACGAGTGGGTGTGTTCGGGTAGAATACAACCATTGGCATGTATGTATTAATACTGATTTGATCAAACAATGATAGATTGTAAGTCTTAAGGTGAAGAGGTGTCGGTGTAGAAGGTTTTATAAATTCTCTTGAGACGATAGTGTGAAGTTGCCTTCTGCTAAATCTTACCAACTTACCTATCATTGTCATCTTCTCAAAAAGATTATGAAAGAAAGAGTGGGTGTGTTCGGGTAGAATACAACCATTGGCACACCAATGCCAAAAGATGTAGACCCACCAAAACTTTAAGAATGCATCCCTTCACCTTATGCCATGCATGAACAAATGATAATTGACCAGAAAGCATGTGCATACCAGGTACGTTATAGACAAAAAATGCAGCCCATAAAACAAAAACTTTAAAATTGCAGACATGCAACTAATGCCATAACAGAACACACAGCAGCTGACCACACTTGAGAAACATCTTCAAATTTGACAATTTAGAGGATCAAAAATCCAATGTTGCCAATTCAACTCACTCTTCTTTCCCGTTCTTCTAACAATCCACTCGAAACTTTTAAGTTGAATATCTTGAATAATTTTGTTTATACTTGAAGCTCTACCTTTAAACACCCGTGTATTTCTTTCTTTCCAAATAAAATATCCGGATGTCCAAATGACCGCTATGGGAACGAAACTATCACTATGAAAGTGATACATGGTGTTTGTTTAAGATGAGGGTCTATGAGACCACAGATGTCATCATGCCCCCCCAGTATTGCATTATTAGTAAAAGAAATGATGATGCAATACTTAAAGTGTACCTTTACAATCCTTCGACACATACCCTTCGAACATGTGTACCATACACTTTCCGGTACGTGTCCTTCAAAAACATATGTCAACCTTTACGGCCCTTCGACACATGTCATTAGGACAAGTGTAGCATCTGCCTTCCGGCATGTGTCCTTCGAACACATACGTCATCATGTCCCCAGTATAGTATTGTTGTATCATTGATCAACGATGCTATACTCAAATTTTGTCTTGTGTTTTCTAGGTCTTTATGTATATATATTTTTCGTAATTTCTCCCAAATGGCTGTGGACCACCAACAAGGTGCATTGTAGGTCGGAGGCTGAAAGCCGAAAGTCACACATATCTTGTCTATCCTCCTTTGTTTCCAACACAAATAAAACATAACTTCTCTACCATAATCATTATTTTTCATGAAGTGTCGTTATGTGTAATTTTTTTTAATCATAAATGTACGCCAAGCACTTGTTTTTTTTATTACCTTTGATACTAACATAGCTTCTAAGGTACAAGCTTATATGTTTGGGACACTTAGTGTTTAGAATAGTTTTTGCTTACGTGATCAGACCTTCCTACTTGTGTGAGATATCATGTACTCCGTTTTGAGTTGTTATTAGTGACGTTCCTAGTGACTGGCACTTCCGGGGTAGAGTGATGAATGACCTCCGTGGTGCCTTGCACCTTTGGGGTAAAATTATGCCCGTGGGTAAATATACCTCAACCTTTCCTAGTGACTTAGCACTTTTTGGGGAAATGTTTCACCTAATGGTAGATATAACTTGGCTCATCCCTAGCGCTGTCACGCTTCTGAGGTTAAGTTCATCCCTTGGCATTCCCTAGTGACTTAGCACTTTTTTGAGGTAAAATAATGCTCGTAAGTAAATATACCCCGGCTATGCCTGTAAGTAAATATACCCCGGCTAGATATTGATTAAATTTATTGATCGGAAGTAGCTAATCTCCGTCTGAGTTGTTATGATGTTATGTCTAATTCTTTGTAATTGTTACGCATGTGGAACCTTATACAATTATCCCTGCAAAGTGAAACATGAAAGCTCTTCTGCCTTTTCCCGTTAGATATGATAAACACAATATTTCGCTTGTATCAATACAAAAATCGAGTTACAATCGGACCATAACATAACCAATGGAGGCATCATACCACTATACTCCCTCCAATTCAATGGTGCTATAGCATATTAGTATCATTGAACTTAAATAAAACAAAGTATTAGATAACATAATCAACAATTAATAACAACGTTACACATGGATGTTAAATATCAAACGTGTGGTGTTTTCTCATACTTGATACTCGTGTGTTAACTATCAAGGTAGCCATTGAAACTTGAAAGGTGGACTCAAAGTAGGAAACTTGACATTCAAACCAGATACGTATGATTTATTCTCAAGAGTTTTTTTTTTTTTTTTTTTTTTTTTTTTTTTTTTTTTTTTGAACGGCCAAGCTTATATATAACAAACAAGCCTAGCAAAGGAGGAATAAAAGTACAAAACAGCAGATCTACAAGAAGAAAATCTGCAAAAAGCAGAGGCGAAGCTTCATAGGGGCCGGGGGGGGGGGGGGGGGGGCGCCCGACCCCCCGAAATTTTTTTTGCGATGTATGGGGTATATAGTTTTCGTGTAGAAAAATTTCGGTATATTCGGTTTCGACCCCCCAAAAATTTCGGTATACCTGAAATATAGCCTTAGGAAAAAAAAAAATTAGATCCCGACCCCCCACTTACCAAATCCAAGCTTCGCCACTGGCAAAAAGAAAATAAAGATTACCACCTAAAACACAAAATAACCAAACAACCTCCAATTAGAAAAGCTACCGAGCTACATCACCGACAATAAGATAGAAAACGGGTTCGACTTCCAAGTGATCCAATCGATGGAACTGTTAATTCCTCGGTTGGAAATCCAAAGCAATGAAAGAAGTTGAGCTTGAGTAATATGTGTACAGTGAGTTGTATAATTTATTTTATTTTATTTTAAGATTGAGATATAATGCATGTATACTTACATCTCACATGCCCTGTCGTATAGTAGACTAATTTTCCTTTATTATTTCTTTGGCACGTAAACATGCGAGTTAAAGAGAATGTGCATGGCGAACTGTACATAGAAAACCTTTACGAATGCATGAGATTTCGTGCATGCATGCCTCTAATTGATACGTATGCTTTATTTATTTTTGTTATACATATGTTTGTGTTTATCGCAGACATAAAAAGTTTAGAACGTGAAATTGATTTGTTGTTTTGTGAAGGTTCCATCTGAAACAGAGCAGCTACGTGCCCGACAGATCAGCGTTCAGCAGATCAACAAGGTAGAAGAACTTGGAAGACAAACCCTGATGCTACTAAGAATATCTCGAAAAGCCTGATGTAGACGATGAACCTTAATAAGTAGCATTGAAGTATGAAGATGCATATCAGATTAAAACACTCCCCTTTTGTTTTGTTCAAATTATGTTTCACACTTTTGTGGTGATGGTCAAGTAGTAATAGTGCATGTCTGATCATTCTTCTAATTGCAGTATCAAAATGTCTTTGCTCCGCTCATCAAGCTTGAAGCGGACTATGATAAAGTAAGTAGTAGTTATGATTCATTATTTTTATTTTTTATATATTTTAATGGCATCCCTTGAGTTGACAGATGTTTTGTTTGACAGATGATGAAAGAATTGCAAAGTAAAGGAAATCTCACAATTAGATGGGACATTGGTCTTAACAAGAAGCGTGTTGCATATTTTTGTTTTCCTAAAGGTGCTTCATTGTCTTTATTCATATCTGCACCATCAAGTTTGTACTTTGGTAAAGTTATTGGCTTACTGACCATCAGTTCAATATAAGGCCAAGTATTGTTATAACTGTAGGAAGACAACAAATTGCGCCTTGTACCGAGTTACAACTCCTATACTTAGGGGATCCAACACATCCAGCTTATTAGTTAAGCGTTATTATATGACAAGTCTAATATCACATTTGATATTATTTAATATCACTTATGATATTGTCTAATATCACCTGTGATATTTCATAAGCAGTTAATGTCTTATAATATCACGTGTGATATTTCAGAAACAAACAAGTATGTTTTTTTAACCTTTAATATCATCTGTGACATTTCATTATTTTTATTTTTATATATATTATCACCTATGTGTTTTCAAAAAATTTTATACTTTTCAGGTAAAGATGGATTTTGTGCCTTTCACCGCAATAGACAAACACATTAAATGTTTTGTTGACGGTTCAGGGTTGCTTAAGAATGAAGACTTTGCACAAATCTTTTGTGTTCTTTTTGGAATATGTAACATGTAATCAATGTTTATGAAATATCACAAGTGATGTTAGCTATGTCATATAAATTAATGCCACACTTGTTGGTTTTGAGAATACGTTGAGTTTATTATTTTCATAGTTTGCTTCCTTTTTATTCATTTTGGTATTTGTAAGTGACACGTGTTTTACCACTTGTGATATAATATTTTATCAAAGTTGAAAATTATTTAAATTGTCTGTCTTAGTCACTTTAGAGTAATATCTCAAGTGATAAATTAATAGAATGTTAAATTAGTCACATTAGATGTTTAGAGTAATATCTCAGGTGATATAACCGAATGATGTATATTTTTGCTCATTTTATTTCTTCATCACATGTGACATTACTCATATGTAAAATACCAGAATTATTGTTACATTTTATTGCTTTATCATATGTGATATAACACTGTAAAGGCAAAGAAAAGTGTTTAAGTTTCAGGTTTTATTATCATAGTTAAGATGTTAGTTTAATCAGCTTAAACAGGTTAATTTTGCTTTAAACATATATTAGTTGAAACATTTTGTTCTTAATTAAAAGTTTTATATCACAAGATATATAACATTGTGAATTAAATTTACCAAGTATGTATAAAAAAAACAAAACAAAGAAAATAAGAAGTTGACATATTCTCAAAATCAACCCAAGTGTTGCATCACTTATAATAGAATATCACAATTGATATAAACATCGGAATAAACCCAAATGTAGCATCACATTTTAAAGAATATCACAAGTGATAACAGATACAAGAAGTGTATGAATCATAAAAATCCTCAAAAAATTTATTCCAAATTATTGAGCATAAGTTTTAAAAATATTGAAAAGGCATGAATCACAAGAGATAAATCAAACAAAAATAATAATAAAAAATATGAAAATAGCCTCAATATGACTTTAGCTCTTTGAGCTTGAGTACAAAAGAAGTGAGCTTTGCCTCATTATTGCTTAACATATGTAAACACATGTCCACTGAGTTATCTCAATTGCTTCATTCTTCTCGCTATGTCGGTTTCTTTTCCTCAAATCAGATGAAATCAAACCCCTTGTCCATGGCCTCTGTATATATTGTTCTAAGATATGTAACACCTTACAATTCTTGAATACACAAAATATATGCCGACATAAAATCCCACATCGAACAAAAAGCTGACAACAACATGAAACAAAACATAAATTTGCAAGCATATATCAGAGGTGATACTTCATATGATATTTTTAACAATGGAAGTAAAACTGAAAATATCACATGCGATAGTTAAAAATAATAACCGTGTATAAAGCAAATTATATAAAGTAATGCAATATCACAAGTGATACATCACATGTACAATGAATTATCACAAGTGATAATACACATATACAATTCAAAGCAAGCACGTGAATATCAAAAGTGATAATACACATATACAATTGAAAGCAAACACATGAATCAAAACAAAAAGCAATCCAATTCAAATCAATAAAAAAAAATAGGGGTAAAGCTAAAGATACGCAACATATTTGTTCAAATAAACACAAGTACGCAACGTACTTAGTAAAGTGTCAAACGTACGCAACATATTTTCAAAAAATGGTCGATCTACGCAATATGACATGCTGGCAGTAGGTTACCAGGTTACCTAAGTTTAAAAGTTACACCTTTGATCCCTAAACTGTCTCATATCTCGCATACATGATCCTATTTTAGTCCTATTTACCAGCGTTACACCGTTAGTCCCCAAACGTTACACCGTTAGTCCTATTTACCAGCGTTACACCGTTAGTCCTATTTAGTTACACCGTTAGTCCCCAAAAATATATATATAAAAAAAAATTCAAATTATTTATAAAAAAAAAAAAAAAAAACTTTAAAATTGAATTTTTTTTAAAGTTTTTTTTTTTTTTTTTTTTTTTTTTGGGAATTTTTTAAAGTTTTTTTTAAAGTTAAAAAAAAAAAAAAAAAAAACTTTAAGAAATTCCAGATTTTTTAAAGTTTTTTTTTTTTTTTTTTTTAAGTTTAAAAAAAAAAAAAAAAAAAAAAAAAAAAAAAAAACTTTAAAAAATCTTGAATTTTTTAAAGTTTTTTTTTTAAAAAAACTTTAAAATAATTCAATTTTAAAGTTTTTTTTTTTTTTTTTTTTTTTTTTTTTTTTTTTTTTTTTTTAATAATCTGGATTTTTTTTTTTTTTTAAATAATCTGAAATTTTATATATATATATATATATATATATATATATATATATATATATATATATATATATTTATGGGGACTAACGGTGTAACGTTTGGGGACTAACGGTGTAACGCTGGTAAATAGGACTAAAATAGGATCATGTACGCGAGATATGAGACAGTTTAGGGACCAAAGGTGTAACTTTGAAAGTTATGTGACCTGGTAACCTGCTGCCAGCAGGTCATATTGCGTAGATCGACCATTTTTTGAAAATATGTTGCGTACGTTTGACATTTTACTAAGTACGTTGCGTACTTGTGTTTATTTGAACAAATATGTTTCGTATCTTTAGCTTTACCCAAAAAAAATAATAAACTAACAACATAACTAATAAGCAAAAATATACTTGTTAGCATTAAAGAAACGTAAAAAAGGAAGTGATGGTCATTCTCATTATTAGAATTTTGTAATGTGTCGTATACGTTATTATAGATTAGTCAATTGGGCTTGTGGACTTAGCAATCTAATATGTTATGTGTTATATTGTATAAGACTTATGAAAATGTAATCTAAGTCCACCAAGACCAAGTCCATGAGAAAGCCTATGGCCAAGCCCATGAGGCATTTGTTAAGAACTATATAAGCCACCTAAAGACTCATTTGTAAGGTGTGCTTGAGTGTGTAGTGTGTGTGCTTGCTATAATAAAGTTCTCTCTTCCATCTCTCTTTCTCTCCATTCATACGCCGCACATATATCATCCAAGTCACCATCTTTACTTCATCTTGTGCTAGATTGTGTGATAAAGTTGTTATATCTAAGGTCCTATAATACTATCATAAACTAACAATAACACAGGTGATACTACACATAGCAAACTGAAAAACATAAATTCAATCACAACTTAAATAATAAGCAAAATTACACTAAATAATTATGCGTTTAAAGCAAAATCAACCTGTTTAAGCTGTTTAAACAAAGAACATAAATAATAAGCAATATTTTTTTAGGTAAAATGTAACTTCCACCCACTATAATTAACAGCTTATTAGTAACTTAAACACAATTATTATGAATAAAAAGCACACAAAACAACAAAATTATAATATCATCAACTTCAAATATCACTAGTGATACTACACATATGATACATAGCAGATTCAAAATAGCAATCAAACATAAAAACAACATTCTAATGCAGTTAAAAACAAAAATTCAACTAACAACTTAGTTAATAAGCAAAATTACAATACTATATAACAAGATTATCAAATATTTTCCACTCACACATTTCATCAAACACTTGGTGTGCATTTTGTGTAAACCTCAAGAGCAATGAACTAGACACTTTTTACCTTCAATTTCTAAATATTAAAACATCATTTGTATGACACTAGTATTCACATCACAAATAAATCAAGAGAAAATGTGCTTTCGTGCATTCCTCTCCCAACATAAAGCCGAGGCTATCATATATTTTATACATTTCGAAGTTATTATTTCTCTGATCAATGACTAAAATAGATGAAGTTTATATAATGGTTGTACCTGAGACCACCACATCATGAGCATAACAACTGTGTAGTATGAACTCTCAAGATAATGACGTATGTAGGCTCATGTTGAACCGTTTTTTCCATGGTTGTGCGTATTCTGATTGTTCTTTTTTTTTTGTGTGTGTTTTCTTTGATTTCTATGGTTAAAAGTGGTTGATTTTTTATGTTTATGGTAGGTTTTTAAGTTTTGTTAGAGAAAGAGAAAGTATTCCTTAAGTGTGTGTTTGAAAAGGATTTTGTGTTAGAGAAAAAATAGGTGGGTGGTGTTATTAGGATATTTACACCTTTAATCCTCACTGGTAGGTAAGTTAGAGAATGACTAAAGTTACAAAATTGGTCCCTCCGTGTTTTTTATCATTAAACTTTGTCCATTTGATCCAATGGCTAAGAATAGTCGCTTGGTTTGCAGGAGATTGTAAATCTCTAAAATATAATTAACTAGTTACCAAAAAAAGATCCAGAAACAACATAAACAAAAAATCATATCTTCTTCCATAGTCCTTTTTTTTATTTTCTTTTTTATTTATTTATTTATTTTTGTGCAACTACATACGCTTTTTATTACATCAACCCAAAATACTCTCTACATGTATATATGTAGCCAACCGTATCCCTCTTTCATGCTCGACCATAAAGACTAACCAATTGGACCAAAAAAAGAATACCCCGAAAAACCAGCTCAAAAACCACCATTAACCCTTTCGTGCTTGTTGCTCAACTAGAAAATAAGTCATTATTTACCGCTTTTCCCTCACAAGAACCGTGTGAAACACCAAATATATTTTAACGTATTATGTGTTTAATTGTTTAAAAGTTTAAAAGCAATAAACTTCACCAAAGAAGCTTTAGCATAGTTGGTGCTATTGAGTTTGGTCCCATTTCAATTTTATTAGTATCCTGCTGTAGCAAAAGACCATTCTACCACCTAACAGCCACGCGAATTCACCATAATACCCCTGCGTGAGGGCCACTTTTCTTGGTGAGAAAGTTGAGGGAGGGACCGGTTCTGCCGAATTTGAAATATCGAGGGCCATTCTTGTCAAGTCTCCATAGTATGGGTTATTTATGTAAATTTTGAGGGGGCAAAAATATAATTTTTACAATTATAAATACCCCTCGATCCCTTCATTTTTATCATCTTTTATTCATTTTTCTCCTAAACTCTTGTAATTTCCTTTTATGATTATGTAGTTTATTTAAGTTTTATTTAGTTTATGTTATATTGTATTAGTTTATTTATGCAAGTAAGAGATTTTTTTTTTTTTTTTTTTTTTTTTTTTTTTTTTATTATTTTTTATCATCATTTCTACATCTTTTCTTCACATCTTTTTATTTATTTATCATCCTATTCTCATCTTTTTCTTTATCTAATATTTTTATTAAAGTTTACTTTTTATTGTTTTATTTAGCTTAAAAATAGCATATAGTCTTTAAGAATATTTTTTTTTCATAAAAATCCAAAAATATGATTTGTTTTCGTCATTAAATTTTCATATTTTTCTGAGTAGTTTTAGTAATTTTAAAAAAATTCAAAAACAGTTTCTGTCTTTTTCTTTTTATTAATCTGTTTCATTTTTATTTTATAAAAAATGTAAAAAAAAAACGTCAAAAATATCATTTTTTATGAGTCAATTAATATCCAAAGGTTTGTTAAACAAGTAGGAGGGTACCCGCGCAATGCATTGTAGAATGAAAAATATTGTTGTTGGTTAAAGTTGTTCCAACATGAATTTTCGTATATTTACTGTAAAAAGATGTAATGAATTAAAATACGTAATTCACCGGACGTAAAGTTATTGTTAGAAAAAACGGTCCCTAGAAAATTTAGTCAAAGGGTACCCGCGCCGCCACATTGCGCGGGCAGGCGAGTACCCTCCTATAGTTATATAAGTATATGTATTCACATCATTCACTCACTCACTCTCTATTTGGGAATATTATTTGCCATTCTTGTTTGTTCCACTCTCTACGACATTCCTCATCTTGTTTCCTCATGCGTTCGCATCGTCGTCATCTGTAATTCGCCGTCACTTCTATGACATGTTTCCTCGCATTTCCCCTCATTTCAGATGGTCATTTTCCCCATCTCAGTCAGCGCGTCGCCTAATGTCACTCTGTAGGTTTATTTTATTTTATAATCGTAATAATTTTACTTGCATGTAAAATTATTACGATTATAAAATAAAATAAACCTACAGAGTGACATTAGGCGACGCACTGACTGAGATGGGGAAAATGACCATCTGAAATGAGGGGAAATGTGAGGAAACATGTCATAGAGACGACGACGAATTGCAGACGACGACGATGCAAACACACTAGGAAACATGATGATGAATGATGTGGAGAGTGGAAACAAACAAGAATGATAAATAATATTCCCCAATAGAGAGTAAGTGAGTGAGTGATGTGAATACATATAATCATATAACTATAGGAGGGTACCCGTTCCCCCGCGAATTGTCGCGGCGTGGGTACCTTTTGACTAAATTTTCTATGGACCGTCTTTTCTAACAACAACTTTACGTTCGGTTAATTACATATTTTAATTCATTACATCTATTTACAATAAATGTACAAAAATTCATGTTATTTTAACCAGCAACAATGTTTTTCATTCTACAATGCAATGCGCGGGTACCTCCTACTTATTTAATAAACCTTTGGATATTGCACAAAAATGAAAGGGACAATGCATTTCACTTATCTCTTCAATTTTAGTGATGAAATATTTAAAAAAAATGAAGAATTTAATGCCATATGATACCTACAAGTGAGAAAAAGTTGTTAAGAGCATTGAATGAATAAGCTGACAAGCAAAATGACTTGACATACAACTAGGTTGTGCAGATGAAATCATCACAAATATTGATGTTCAATATATGTAATGAAGAAAATATAATAGAAAGTAGTGGTATACAAAAAAAGGCACTCAAAGCTTCGTCTTATATTGGTAAAAGATGGATTTCTTTTCTTGTCTTCATATCTTCTTGGCCATACTAATTCATGCCTTCATATATCACCTAATTTAATTAACTACTACGACAGCAATAACTAATCCATGTCTAGTTATAATCGAAACAATGTAATGTTTAATTAATATAGAAAAATACTTTGTAGTAGGCGTTGAAGATCGATTAAGATGTTTATAAAAGTGATGAAAGGGGCGGGTTTACGAGGTCTAGATACATTAGGGGGTGGCAACGTATTACGAGGTCTAGATACATTATGAAAAGTGTTGTTATACATAGAATGTTTGAACTTAATTAAATGTTGAATTTTTATTTATGGTAAGCTTAATCACAACCCAATGGGTTGTGGTTAGCAAAACCCATAATCTAATCCTTTCTACATAAAAATTATAGAATGTTGTCGTAATTTGAATACACCACAGATAACTTGTGACCCTTTATAACTATTTGTCTATATTTATCGATTATCCTAGATATAATTTAAATTTATTGTGCAGCAATTACATTTAGTTATCTACAAAACAAGTGATCATGTTTTCTTGCTAGAATTTAATTGTCGAATAGAAGTCAACTAGATACATGATATTTTTTCCAAGTTTATCTTATGAACAAACAATGTACATGTTGGCTTATAAGTTGACTAGCAAGGTATCTGTGCGATGTGGCGGCATGTACCGTATAATAAATACTTCCGGCGAGTAAATTTTACTAAATTTATGAAATGAAGATCATTTATTTGTATTTTTTCACTTTTTATTCATGAAATATTGTAGTGTGTTTTCTCATGTGTATAGCACATTGAAAAGTTTGTGAAACTATATTTGTACAATAAGTTTAATAATTTTTATTTTTCATCGTATACTAAAAATTACATTAATGGTATTTGTTGAAACTAATTTATGTATATAGTTGTGCAAAAGTTAATTGTACATAATGCTTTATCATATGTATTATTTAAGATTTTGAGACATTTAATGTTGGAAAATTGGGTTTAAATTGCTTTTACTTTATGTTTTATTTCTTGTACTGTTGAATTTTTAAGATATTCAACTATCTTAGTTCATTTTATGCCCAAAAAGGGTTTTGTGGATTATAAAATAGTAAGACATGTGCATTTATTAAATATTTAAAACGTTTGATAAACCATTTTTTCCCGTCATTTTGTTCTAGGAATGACACTATATTTATATATTTATCTGTGAGTTGTTCAGAAATAATAGTTTATATTTTTGTTGCATTAATCTATCAGTTTGTTTCGAGAATAACAAATACTAGAAAAAAATTTCTTCCCAATTAGTATTTAAAAGGTCCAATTAATGGTTTTAGGAGAAAAAAAGTAGAAAAATTATAATTTTTTTCACGTCAAGATGAGGGGTCCGAATGATATCATCCTTTTGTAGACGCATAATTTTTCTTTACAACCAGCGCCCCCCCCCCCCCCCCCCCTAAAAAAAGAAAAAAATGACACAACCTCAAAATCATAAACTAAACATCTACAACAACACAACTATATATTTTAAACCGACCTCAGATCCCCAAACAATGATTCCACAACTTTGCAAAAGGAAAACCGTAAACTCACCATGCATCAAATCAACAAAAAAATCATCCATGGACGGAGGATATAAGGGGCTAGAAGCCCCCCCCCCCCCCCCCCCCCCACACACACACACACACACACAATTATTAAATTATTGGAGTGGATTTTAAAATGAAAAAGAAAGATACGAAATTCTTGAAGGGCCAATATTATATATTTTAAAACTTATAATAAGTCGGTCGTGTCTTATTATAACTTGTCAATTAAAGAATCTAGCCGCCAATATTATGGGTATGTTTGGCTAAATTAACTGTTAGCTGCATGATGTGAGCTGGAAACTGTAAGTTGTAAGCTGTTAACTGCAAAACTGTTAACATGAGCTACAAGCTGTATCATTTTTTCAATAAAAGTGTTTGGTAAATTAGCTGTTAAATGTAATTATAAGATGTAAAATGACATAAAAGGGCATATCTATAATTATAAATAAATATTTGGAGGGTATATCAGTAATTGAAAGTTTTAACAGCTCTAAGAATTTTAAAAAACTTCATGGCTCAGCTTTTTATTTAGGAGCTATTTGTTTGACATAAAAACTTGAAGTTAATGTATCCAAACGGAGCTTTTATCTTAAAAGAAATTATTTTTGTTACAAAAAGCTAACAGCTCCCCAAAAAAGCCCTACCAAACAGGCCCTATATATTTTAATTTGAAATATATCTAGGTTTAGGGTCGTGTCTTGTTATAGTAAATCGTTGTAGTTGCATGTAATTAATTTATCAGTAATAACCTTCTTGATCGCTTAACCTCGGTATTCAATGGAGTAATTATTACTATTATGATGTTGGTAACACTAGCTATAGTTGTTACATGTTTGTTACTAGCTAGATGGATCCATCTCAACCGCAGGCTTTCTACAATAAATCAACAAAATCATATGCAGTCTTGAAGACATCAACCTTTACGAAGAATGATGGTTTTGGAATACAAGATTTTCGCCAAAAAATCCTACTAGATGGGTTACCTTCTGCATCAACAACAACATCTTGTCCATCAAAAATCAAACCTGACATGTCAACACCTTGTACATCAAACACCAAACCTTGCCTGTCAACACCTGTTACGCCGATTCCTGAAGAATTTGTAAGTCTATTGTCAACGTCCAAATTATTGTATTTTATTTTTTATATATATATAAATTTACGCGTACTGGTTTTTTAATACAGAAGTGGACACGTGATACATCAACTGAAGAAGTAAGTCTATTACTGTATCAATGTATACAATATCATCATGTTTTTTCATATATAAATTTACACACAGGTTTATATAATACAGGAATGTGAGAAATTAAGAATGTGGGCACGTGCAGAAATAGAAAAAACGCAAGATCCTGATGTAAGTCTGTTATTAACCTATACGTTCATCAAAAAATAAAGGACTTGGTTACATTTGTTACACAGTCTGTAGTCCATTCTATATTTACATAGTTAAGATGATGGCACTGGTCTTGTAATACAGGAACGCTGGAGATTGTTAGATTAGTCACGTTTTGTAAATCAACCAATCATACGTTATGATCCTCCTCAAGTAAGTCTATTATCAACGTTCACAATATCATGTTTCTCTATTATATATAAATTTACACAGTTAGGATGATGGTACTGGTTTCGTAATACAGGTATCTAATACATATCTCACAGAGTGGACACTTTACACAGTTAGGATGATGGTACTGGTTTCGTAATACAGGTATCTAATAATATATATACACACGCACACTGTTAAGAGGATGGCACTTGTTTTGTGAAATAGGAACGTAAAAGATGGAGCCTTCAAAAAGAAGTCACAAAGCCATTTGAAATTGCAATGAAACGTGTTCAAAGAGAAATAAAGCAAAATGTACTGAAAGTCAGCTACCCCGGAGATACATACCCTGACTTAACACAAGAGCATAGGATATATACTAATAGATTGGAGCCTGGCCATTACCAATGGTATGTGTCTTTGTGCGTTTTTACTTTCTTTGGTATGTAATATATACATTTAGTTTTTTCTTGTGAATAATTACAGTCAAAATGCCTTGTGGATATGGGCCGAATTAATAGATTGCCTAACATCAAGCCAATTAGATGAAGGACCAAAATATGTTGGGGAGGTATTTTTTTTTTTCATTGTCAATCATGGTTTTTGAATATACTAGAATTTTTTTCAACTGTAATTTTATGTTTCGTGTGGTATTTTATTATATAGAAAATTAAAGAAAAGTTTCCAAAGGAATCATATGTCATGATAGAGGGAAGACCCTCTATAAATGAACTTGGTTTTGTAACTATAGAGTTATCAGGGAAATGGATTGCTAAGGTATATTTTTTTATTTTTTTATTTTTTCCAACTCTTTTAAAACATGAAATGCGATTTTCATTTAGATTCTTTTTGATTCCTTGCAGAGCATTCATAATATGCTAAAAGATGGTATAGACACATGGGCTCCAAAACTTCCTATAGAAAGGGTAATAGTAGCCCACCCCTCATTGGGCGAGGAAATGGCTATGGATCTTATTCGAATACTCCCCATTAGATACACGCTAATGAGTATACTTGAGTTTTCAAAAGCTGATGCAACCATCGGTCATCCTATGGACGGGCTCAAATCTAATGAAGTACATATTCATCCTTGTTATATTAAATTGTTTTCTATTAACATCTATATATATTATATGAAATACTACACATTTTCTGCCTGTTTTCAGTGGGATGGTGTTTGGGCTTCCGAACTACTGAATAAATGGTTTCCATGTGAAGAAAGATATGGAGAGGTGGTGACAAAAGGAAGAGTGCTTTTTAATCTTCTTAAGAGATAATTCGAAAATGCTTACAAAGATATCTTTGCTTTGTGGTACTTTACTTGCTTAGTTTATCAAAACATATTATCAATTGGCTAGCAATAGATTTGTTTTTCCTGTAAATTTATTGTAAATTGTAAACAGTGTTACGTTTCACCAATGTTATATGAATAGTGGCTTTCTAACTTCTGTGATATGTAGGTATGGACTTCACGAGCACAAAGCAGATTGGATAGTATATATGACTCCTGTACGGAAACAAGTGTATATTGAAATGTGCTTAGCTGTAAGTAACTTTCACACAGCAGCATAACTTATAACATGTTCAGAATAAAGATGAAAAATTTAATACTTATCTTTTTTTCCAGGCTGCTAAACTTGAAGGGTGGATCCCAAGTGATAGGCACAAACCCCCTAGAACAAGGTATGCTGGATACCAAACTTGCCGTTTCAGATTGGATAGTATTCTCTTCGCTGAACATTGTTTGGAGGTGTCGAAAGGTAAACAAGACATTGTTCATTTTTTTAGTTTCGTGAAAAAATCATGTGACTACCAATAATAATTTGTTACAAAAATCACTCAACTTCCTTTCATAAAGCAATCTAGCTTTCAACATGTTTGACTTGTTTCTTTTTAGTTTTCTTAACCCTTTAGAGATAAAACGTGTCCCTAATTATCAGTCCATTAAATATTCCAATGGGATCGATATTAAAATAGCTGAATCTCACTTTTTTTTTTTTTTTTTCTTCTTATAAGGCGAGGCTGCTAAGTTGCTTGGGTATAGTGTCGAAGAAGTTTTAGATTGTGTCTTCAGGTAATGCTTTTATCATAGTTTTTCCCTATCAAATTTTTATTTCCGAAGTTTTATATATTGAGGTTAACCCATTATACTCATAAAATGAGATTACTTACATTCAGGTGAAGTTTCACACTTATTCGTAATTAATGCTTTGCGTTTTGTGTTCTCAACAGGTATACATCTTTGATGAACCACAGATTGGCCGTTTGCACGTTTGACATGCAGATGTTTAATCGAAAGGTAGTTTTATAATGTTCTTCCACTACAAATGATGTTATGCTATTGTATTCTCATTATCTTCCCAAACTCTTTGATAAATAGGGAAATACGTTCATATATCTACTTAATACACGAGCTCAAATGGGAAGTTAATGAGGATGAGTCGGATAAGACTGGTACTACATCACAAGAACCGCTTGTGAGTGATTCAATGGGAACTAAGGATGTTGGTTCTACTCCTATAGTTGATAAAATTAATAAGCTTGAAAAGCTACTTATAGATGGGAAATGTACCCTTGTGGATGATAAAGGTCATCCTATTCCGTCCGCCTCTGTCACTAAGTGGTTTCTGATAGTGAGGAGGAGGAGGTTCTTAACACGTTCGACGAATCAGCAAATCTTTTTGGTGGAGGTCATGAACGTGAAGATGAGCTTGACGACTATGATGATTACTCGAAGCAAATTTGCGATCTTTCAGGGGAATTGGATGCTCTTAATGCCATTTATGGCTTTAATCTCCAAGGTCGTAGGAAGTAGTTTATATGTTTGTCCGAGTCTTTCAATATTATGTGGTAGTGGTTTTATTTTCTTGTCTAGAAAATAGGAAGTATCTTGTTATGTAAGTTTTTCGCCTATGTAACGGGCTGAGATATGGGATTCACTCATATCCGTTGTACTTAAATGTTTTTTGGAGTAATATATTTACCGGGTCGTTGACCTTTTACCCAAAAAATAATACACGAGCTCAAATTCGTAGGATTACCATTGATTATCGCAAAGAAATCTATGAGTTAAAGAAGGTAAGCGTTTCTTTTTCGCTTCAATGTCACTAGTTTCTCATCTCAGACCCAATTTTATTGCTTCCTTGTTCTTGAATAATTTGAACGAATATATATGTTTGCAACAGGCTTCAGAGTTAATATTGGAGAAAGATAAAAGATGGGAGAAAGGTGAAGAGCGTGTATTGGGATTCCTTTTACTCGAATTTGTTGCCCAGCGGGGTTTTAACTTTAAACAAATTAAGTACAACGAAACAAATAACTAAAAAGGACTTGTATTAACAATAATGTATTTGATTTACAACTATGGTTTTGTACAATTCTGATGATTTAGAAACTGAAATCATCTATCTATTTATACTATCTGAAAAGTCAACATCGTGCCTCTAGGTTTTCTCCCAAACGGTGTGTTTGTTGGTTTGTGTCGATTCACAAAAATAACCGTTTGTTGGTTATTAGGTTTGTTATAAACCTATTTGGTCCTTGTGACTTTCGTCTTGTACACACAGCACCTTGAACTTCACTTAGGGACGAGATTATGCCAACATTCACCCCCCTAATCTCGTACCTAATCCTCTCAGATCTTTTACGCCTAACAGCTCTCTCATTTCTGCATACTTGGTCCTTGCCAATGCCTTGGTAAGAATGTCTGCCTTTTGTAAGTCTCCACTTACGTGCTCGACTTCGATCTGATTCTTTTCAACACATTCTCTGATAAAGTGGTAACGCATATCAATGTGTTTGCTTCTGCCATGAAACACGGGGTTCTTCATAAGTGCTATAGCCGATTTGTTGTCGACTTTGATCGTGATCTTTTTCTCTTCCCAGCCTGTTAAAGCATTTAATAGTCTTTGTAGCCATACTGCTTGACAAGCTGCTGTTGTTGCTGCCATAAACTCTGACTCGCATGATGATAATGCAACAGTAGGTTGTTTTTGAGAAACCCAGCTTATAGGTGAGTTCCCGAAGTAAAATACGATCCCTGTTGTTCCTTTGCCTTCTTCAATGTTGATACCATAACTGCTGTCACTATATCCAAGTAACATGCATCCTCCTGTCTTGTGGTAAGTTATACCAAAGTTTGAAGTGCCTTTGATATAACGTAACACTTGTCTAATTGCCTTCATGTGTTGCTCCCTTGGTTCTTGCATGAACCGGCTTAATAAGCCAACTGAGTAACTGAGGTCTGGCCTTGTATGAAGTAAGTACCTCAAACACCCAATTAGACTTCTATATTCTGTAGCATCAACTAGTTCACCTCCTTCTGTTTTTACTAGCTTTGTTCCTGGGTCCATGGGAATCTTTGTTTCATTGCAATCTTCCATTCTTGCGTCTTTAAGAATCTTGTTGGCATATCCTGATTGCTTTATTGAGATTTCATCCTCTGTTTGGATAACCTCTATTCCCAAGTAGTAAGCTAATAAACCTAAGTCACTCATCTCAAATTTTTCTTCCATTTGTGACTTAAACTCTTGAAGGTCTTTCTTGTTACTTCCAGTAACTATTAGATCATCCACATAAACTCCAACAAGCAGCATAGAATCTTTACTTATCCTTGTATAGATTGCTTGTTCTAATGAGCATTTCTTGAAATTTAACGATTTCAATGCTTGATCTAACTTTTTGTTCCAAGCACGCGGTGCTTGCTTCAAACCATAAAGTGCTTTATCAAGTCTGTACACTTTATCTTCATTCCCTGGTTTCTTGAAACCTTCTGGTTGTGCAACATACACTACTTCTTTAAGTTCGCCATGTAAAAACGCTGATTTTACATCTAAATGGTGAACTTCCCATCCATGATAAGCTGCCAATGCAAGAATTAACCTGATTGTTTCCATTCTTGCTACAGGAGCGAAGACTTCGTCGTAGTCTATTCCATGCTCTTGTACGTATCCTTTAGCCACTAAACGAGCCTTGTGTTTTATAATTCTTCCATCTGCATCTCGTTTAATCTTAAATACCCATTTTAGACCAATAGCTTTCTGATTGTCTGGTAGGGTAGCTAGCTTCCATGTCTTGTTTTTGTTGATTGAGTCAATTTCTATCTGCATTGCCTCAATCCACTTCTTATCTTGTGCGGCTTCCTTATAGTTTCTAGGTTCTTCCTCTAATAGCATTAGTTCATCAACTTGAACTCTTCGTGCGCGATCATAAATGTTAGATAGCTTTTTGTATCCCCGAACTGGCGTATGATCATATGGTATTAATGAACTTGCTATTGATGACGTATATCCAGTAGATTCTTCTTAATTAGGCTCACAGATATATGGTGTAGGTGTTGATGGATTGTCCATTTTTTCAATCTCATCATCAGATACACTATGAGCAGTATTATGTATGGGACTTGGAGCACTATCTTCATCATTTTCTTCCGAATTCTGTGTGCTCTCTACATCAATGATGCTTGACGTTTGGTTTTCATTTATAATGAAATCCGTCCATTCTGGTTCAGTTGGATTGGGATTATCCAAGTAACCTTCCCAGTCCCATCCTTTATTTTCTTTGAACTTTACATCTCTACTTACAATCATAACCTTACTTACAGGATCAAATAACCAGTAAGCCTTTGATCCTGGTTCACTTCCTAGGTAAACCAATTCCTTACTTCTATCATCTAATTTCTTTAGATGTGGTTTGGTTACCTTTGCATATGCTTTGCATCCAAACACTCTAAGGTGTTTCAGGTTTGGTTTTCTACCCTTTAGCGTTTCATAAGGAGTAGAATCCTTCAGAGCTTTTGTAGGCACTCTATTTAAGATATAAATAGCATGCCTAATTGCTTCAGCCCAAAAATTTTGTGGCATATGCATAGCCTTTAACATACTTCTCGTTGTGCTCATTACAGACCTATTCCGTCTTTCTACAATACCATTTTGTTGTGGAGAGTATGGTGCTGTAAGTTGCCTAAGTATGCCATTCTCTTTACAGTAGCTTGTGAATTCTTTTGATGTGAATTCACCTCCTCTATCTGTCCTCAATGCCTTCAAGTTTTTCCCGACCTCATTTTCCACCTTTAACTTGAATTCCTTAAAGGTCTCAAACGCCTCATCCTTTGACTTTAAGAAGTATACCCACATGTATCTAGTACAATCGTCTACTAGCAAAAACATGTACTTCTTTCCTGATTCTGTTTCTGGGGAAATAGGTCCACATAAATCTCCAAATACTAAGTTTAAAGGTTCCAAAGACTTGGTGTTTGTTTGATTTGGAAACGGAGCTCTACTGTGCTTTCCTAGTAAGCATGCATTGCATACTTGACTCTTGTGATTAATCTTGGGTATTCCTTCCACTAATTTCTTCTGAGTTATTTGTTTGATAGAATCGAAATTCAAATGACCCAACCTAGCATGCCAGAGCCATGCATGGTTTTCTAAATTAGCCAATAAACGCATAGGCATACCAACATTCAAGTTAATCTTGTAAAGTCGGTTCATTGATCTCTCAACTCTCATAAGGAGTTTTTGATCCTGACCATATAGCAATAAAATGTTGTCTTGCATAATGATCTTACAACCATTTTCTGTTAATTGTCCTAGGCTCAATATATTTCTTTTTAAACTGGGAATGTAATAAACACTAGGAATCACCTTTTGTTCCTTGTTTTTACATTCCAGCAATATGGAGCCTTTACCCTTAATCTCTACATATGACCCATCTCCAAAACGGACTCTTCCTGAAATTTTCTCATTTATTTCCTTAAAGTGTGTCCTAACTCCGGTCATATGGTTGCTAGCACCATTATCTAAGTACCATAAGCTTTTATCTGAACTTGTGTACTTCTTGGGTTCAATCTCCTTTTCATTTAAGAAAATTTTCTCTCCTACGTCTCCTTTTCCTTCCACTGCCATCAAGAGCGTTGGTTCAATGTCTTCTTGAACCAAATTTGATTGCTCTTATCTCTTATTCTTTTCTTTGCAGTTTCTCTTGAAATGTCCAAGCTTGTTACAGTTGTAACACTTTACTTTACTTAAGTCCCTTTTCTAAAAATTATTTTTCTTGAACTTATGTGAAGTTTTCCTATCATTGTTGTATTGCTTGGGCTTTCCATCTTGGTTATCTTCAGATGATCTAAACTTCTCTTGTCCACCATTCTTATGACTTGTACTATTGTCATAATTAGTGAATAGAAGTTTGTCCTGATTGTCACTAGGGTTTCCATCAAAGAGTTTTACTCTTTCCTCAAAGGCTTTTAACCTTCCAATTGTCTCATCTAGGGTTGTGTTTTCTAGATCAGAAAATTGTTCTATGGCTGCCACGATTTGTATAAACCTTCTGGGTACTGAACTTAATAGTTTTCGTACTAAGGTTTGTTGATCAAAAATTGATCCTAAGCCACTAGCCCTTGTGACAATACTATTGAGTTTTGCTGAGAAAACGTCAATACTATCATCTTCTTTCATTTTCAACATCTCAAATTCAGTTTTGAGAGTTTGTATCCGTGCTTTTTGCACTCTATCTACACCTATGTGCCTAGTTTGTAGTGCTTCCCAAATTTCTTTCGCACTCTTACAACTAGCTACTTGTAAAATCATATCTTCTGGTAATGCCTGATACAGATATGCAGTTGTAGTCATATCTTTCTTTGTATCCAGTTCTTCATTACCCTTGGGTTCTATTAATTCCCACAGCCCATTTGCTTTTAGTATGGTTTTTATACGAAGTGCCCATACTGTATAATTTGTAGGTTTTAAAACGGGACATTGAAATTGGGAAAACGATGAAGCCTCTTTGTGAATTACAATTTCCTTGTTTTTATCTTCAGTCATTGTGCCACAATTTCTTCTTGATATGATTTCTTCCCTGTACAACCAACCAAATACTCTCTTGGTGTCTCCTTTTTCTTTCTTTGTTCGACCCAGAAATAAAACAAACAACCTTCCCTTTGTTTTTTTTAAACAGTAAAAAGATTGTTCCCCTTTTCTTCTTTCTTTTTCGAACCAGCAAAAACACCAACAAGAATACTTCTTGTTTCTTCTGCCTTTGAACCAGCACAGAAAAAACAGCACCTTTTTCTTCTTTTCGCCCAAAGAACAATCTATTCTTTGCTGGTTTCTGTCCGAACCAAAAGTATTCCACAAGTTGTGTTTTGGTTCCAATTTGTTTAATACAGAAACTGCCCCTTTAACGCCTCTCTTCTTCTTCGTTCTTCAATCGTCAAAAACGAAGTTAGGCTCTGATGCCAATTTGTTGCCCAGCGGGGTTTTAACTTTAAACAAATTAAGTACAACGAAACAAATAACTAAAAAGGACTTGTATTAACAATAATGTATTTGATTTACAACTATGGTTTTGTACAATTCTGATGATTTAGAAACTGAAATCATCTATCTATTTATACTATCTAAAAAGTCACCATCGTGCCTCTAGGTTTTCTCCCAAACGGTGTGTTTGTTGGTTTGTGTCGATTCACAAAAATAACCGTTTGTTGGTTATTAAGTTTGTTATAAACCTATTTAGTCCTTGTGACTTTCGTCTTGTACACACAGCACCTTGAACTTCACTTAGGGACGAGATTATGCCAACATAATTTACTGAGGTAAGACAGTATTGCAATTAACTTTTAATACTATGAACGTACATAACCCTAGTTGAAGTTAGAACATAGTTAGAAGTGAATACTTGGTTTTGTTTCCCAAGGTTACTCTAAATTTAAGTTATCTAGCCCCATGATATAGGGCGTGATAAGGAAAATTTGAGAATAATGAAACAAAAAATTATTGTATCCCAATTAAAAAACCTAGTTCAGCAAACTTGGCACAACCATTTGGGTTGAACATAAAATAATAATTTATATGAAGACATTTCACAAGCGTAGAAGACAAAAATGAAGTGAAAAGTTTGATTTTTATAAATTTTCCTAATAGTTAATATGATTATGTAAGTTATATTATTGCATTAATACTCTTTAACTTTCTTTTCCAGGCTCTCGAAGAGTCTTGTTTATCTGTCATGTGTGAACCATGATAATCTCGACATTGCTTTTGAAGAAAACGTGAAGGACCAGAAATGTAGAATAGAAAGTTAATAACTACCAAAGTTAGTTAAATTAGTTAGACTTTAGAATTTCTGTATTTTGTGAAAGGATGCATCGATTCAGCATGCCTTTTGGTTAAGAGTTGTGGCGTTTGGCTTATGTCCATTCGAACCAACACAATGGTTAAACACAACCATTAGAAACCTATAAATACTTGATACTATGTAACTTTACATTGGTTAGACAAATAATAAGTTATGTATAGTTTATACTTGTTTGCATTTTACATTTGACTCAACCAATACCGATTCATATTGATACACGGCTGGGACAACATTTGGCATCAAGAGCCTCGTTGAAACATCTCGTTACAGCATCAAATACCAGAAACATCACAGAACATTGTATCAAGAAACCAAAACAAAAATACACACGTTGAACCTTGTTTTTCAGGAAACAACGCATACCTTCGAACCTTGTTAACACTAGAAGGATTGTAATAGATAACTTAGGGACATAAGAAAGTCTTGTACAAACTTTCTTTGTGTCGAAAACTTGCAAACAGAAAAAGGATACCAAACCAGAAACTTGGTGTCTTGGTTTGTTGGTTTGATTCGAACGATCCAACAAAACCAGAAGGAAAAATTCTTGTTTAAACAACAAACAAGAACGAACTTGTGTGGCTTACTACGACACAACAAGGGAAAGAAAAGTCGACTAGAAGATTGTGTATTATCGAGATACACAAAGGAGAAAGAAGAAAGAAAAGACGTGCAGAAATCTCATTGGCGTTGCTTGGATAAGAGAAGATACCGGTACAAGAAACAAGATATAAAAAAGGTCGTTGGCAATACAAGAAACAACAACAATTTAAAGAAGACACGCGACTTGATCACTCGCTGTAAAGGAAAAGAATACCGAATAAGTTTCAGGAAATTGTTGGTATACGGTGTGGAAAAGAAGGAAGGAACGAAGGAGAAGTATTGTGAAACAACGAAAGAAGGATACAAGCAACAGCGGAACGACAAACAAAACACCTTTTGTTTAGACGTTGATAGAATACCGTAGGGTATAAAGGAAAAGAAAAGCAATCGAATTGCTGTTTGGCAGAAGAATACCGCAAGTATTTTTTGAAGAAAAAGACTTGGAAGAAAGGAAACAACGACAACAACCTGAAGTTGATCGTGGCCAAAAACACTTAGGGTGATTTGGAGGTTAAGCCGAGACATAACAAGGGTCTAAGGCACGTAGTAGAAACCAAGTTGAGAAAGAGACGAGGAAAGAAATAACGTGGTTGATATCATTCTAAGTATCGACACACAAGTGGGAACATCGTCGTGATTTAACACAACATACGAGGTCACAAAATTCAAAACTTTGGATTTCAATTATACTTTTAGTATAGATATTTACTTCATTATTAGGAAATCCCAAGAACTATATATTGATCCCGTATTACTAGGATTCCCGGATAACTATTTCTGTTCCCGTAGAAATAAGAATACCATATTGGTTAGAATTCCCATAAAATTAAACCGTGAAGATTATAAATTCACTTAAGATGTCTGGAGACGATACAATCACACCAAACACTACACTTAAACCCATGACACCTATTGCACAATACCAATGCCCTAAACTAAAAGACACAAACTATACTGTTTGGGCTATACAAATTAAGATTATATTGGAAGCACATGGCTTGTGGGAGACAATAGAACCAAAGGAAAATACGCAAGCAGATGATAAGAAAGATAAGGCAACAATGGCCTTACTATATCAAGCGTTGACCGAGGATGTGATTTTACAAGTAGCAAATTGCGAAACATCAAAAGAATTGTGGGAATCATTGAAAAGGAGACACGTAGGAGAAGAGAAAGTGCAACAGGCACGATTACAATCACTAATGATAGGATTTAATGCACTTCAAATGAAGGATGATGAAACAGTGGATGCATTTACGAACAAACTTAACAGTTATAGCACTAAGGCTAAAGAATTAGGAAAGACCTTGGATGAATCACTTTTAGTACGATAACTATTAGACTCCACACCAGATAGATTCATTCAGATAGTAGCATCCATAGAACAGACGAATGATCTCGATGACATTACTTTAGATGAGATCACTGGAAAACTTAAGGCATTTGAGGAAAGGATAAAACTCCGAAAGGGAAGTAGAAAGCCAGGATAATTTATTATTCGCACAAGGCGAACACTCTAGAAATAAGAAACGATTTAACAAATATAGGGGTAGATCAAACTACTCACGAGGAAACTGGCAGAATAAAGGAAAAAGAGATAACTCGAATGGAGAAAATTCAACTCACAACAACAAACCCAATAAGTATAGAGGTGAATGGAATAAGAAGAAGGTAAAATGTTTCAATTGCGGGAAACTTGGACATTTTAAGAAAGAATGTAGAAGTCCACCAACAACTCAAGAACAATCAAACCTTATCTATGAAGACGATGAACCATCACTATTAATGACTACACACGAAGAAGTATTGTTAAATGAAGGACAAGTACAACCCGGAAAGTATGCTACAACAGACGCTAGCATATGGTACTTAGATAATGGTGCAAGCAACCATATGACAGGAACCAAAAGTCATTTTAAGGATATTGACGAAAGCATCACTGGACGCGTTCGTTTTGGAGATGGATCATACGTAGAGATAAAGGGTAGAGGTTCTATATTATTAGGATGTAGAAACAAGGAGCAAAAGATAATATCGGATGTTTACTACATACCAAACCTCAAGAGTAACATACTTAGTCTAGGACAACTTACCGAAATAGGTTGTAAGATCATCATGGATGGAAACAAGTTGACTTTGTATGATAAGAACAAGAAGTTGTTGATGAAGGTAGAAAGGTCGAAGAATAGACTTTACAGTATTAGATTACAAATAGAAACACCCATATGCCTCTTAGCAAATATGGATAACCAAGCATGGTTATGGCATGCTAGATTAGGTCATCTGAACTTTGACGATATCAACAAGATGACAAGAAAAGGATTGGTAGAAGGAATACCAAGAATATATCATGCAGGACAAGTATGTGATGCATGTTTATTAGGAAAACATAGCAGAACACCATTTCCAAACCAAGCTAAATTCAGATCAAAGAACCCATTGGACTTAGTTTATGGAGATCTTTGTGGTCCCATAAGTCCAACAACACATTCCGGAAAGAAACTCATCTTCTTACTAGTAGATGATTGTACACGTTACATGTGGGCCTATTTTCTAACATCTAAGGATCAGGCCTTCAACACATTTAAGGAATTTAGACAGAAAGTTGAAATGGAGTTAAGATTGAAGTTAAGAATGCTAAGAACAGATAGAGGTGGTGAATTCACATCAAATGAATTCGATAAGTATTGTAAAGACAATGGAATAGCACGACAGTTAACAGCACCATACTCACCGCAACAAAATGGAGTAGTTGAAAGAAAGAATAGAATAGTGTTATCAACTACTAGGAGTATGATGAAAGCTATGAAGTTACCTTTAACTTTTTGGGCGGAAGCAGTCAAGCATGCCATTTACATACTAAATAGGGTACCTACACGAGCACTAGAAGATAAAACACCATATGAAGCACTCTACAAACGAAAACCAAATCTACAAAACCTTAAAATATTCGGATGCACAGCTTATGCTAAGATAACGATACCTCACTTGAAAAAGTTAGACGACAGAAGCATACCGATGGTTTATTTAGGAGTAGAGGAAGGATCAAAAGCTTGTAGGCTATATGATCCAGTAAGAAAGAAGAAACATGTTAGTAGGGACGTAAAGTTTATGGAAACGAAACCGTGGAATTGGAATAAGAATGGAGATGATACGGATACACAAGACACATTTTGGGCTAGTTTTGTGGTAGAAGAAGTTGATAGTGGAATTCCTACACCAATCAACATAGAAAACATTGATAACACGTATCATGAAGAAGATCAAATACTGGATCCAATACCAGATCCAATACCAGATCCAGAATCACCAACTACACCACCAACATACACTTACGAACCCAACTCAGAAAGTGAAAGACAAGCTACTATTAGTTCATTTGGAAGCTCATTAGGAAGCTCAGAAAGATATGATCACAGACCAGTACGAGGGTTAAAAGAAATCACTGAAATCTATCAACATGCAAGTGAAGTAGAAACTTCAAGTTTATACTTCATAGAAGAAGAACCCCGTAACTACAAGGAAGCATCAAAAGATGAAAAATGGATTGAGGCCATGAAAGTTGAATTAGAATCAATCAACAAGAACAACACATGGACTCTTACTACTTTGCCCGAAAATCAGAAGGCAATTGGACTAAAATGGGTTTATAAAACCAAGAGAGATGCACAAGGAAAGATCATCAGATATAAAGCAAGATTAGTAGCAAAAGGTTATGTACAAGAACAAGGAATAGACTTTGATGAAGTATTCGCACCAGTTGCTAGGATTGAGACAGTTCGATTAATATTAGCACTAGCAGCATATCATGGATGGCAAGTACACCACTTAGATGTAAAATCAGCATTTTTACATGGAGAATTGAAGGAAGAAGTCTATGTTACACAACCTGAAGGATTTATTCAACAAGGAAACCAAGGAAAAGTATACAAGCTAACAAAAGCTTTGTATGGCTTAAGACAAGCACCAAGAGCTTGGAATGTAAAGCTTGATCAAACCTTGAAGTCATTAGATTTTAAGAAATGTAATCTAGAACAAGCAGTCTACACGAAAAGAAGCAAGAATTCAACACTTATCATTGGAGTATATGTAGATGATTTGATAATCACGGGCACTCCAAAGAAAGAGATAGACTTGTTCAAATCCTAGATGGAAGATAAATTTGAAATGAGCGATTTAGGATTGCTAGCATATTACCTTAGGATAGAAGTTACACAGACAGGAGGAGAGATTACAATCAAGCAAACCGGATACATTAACAAGATCCTAAAAGAAACAAGTATGGAGAATAGCAATGATACAAAGATACCATTGGATCCCGGCACTAAGTTGGTCAAGGCGGAAGATGGAGAACCAGTTGACTACATACAAGACCGGATCTTAGTTACTCAGTCGGACTACTCAGCAGATTTATGCAAGACCCGAAGGAACATCACCTGAAGGCAGTGAAACAAGTAATCCGATATGTCAAAGGAACAAAAGAACATGGAATAATATACAAGAAGGATGGCGGCTGCAAGATAATAGGTTACAGTGACAGTAGTTATGGAATCAATACCGATCAAGGAAAAGGAACTACTGGAATCGTATTTTACTTTGGAGAGTCACCTATTACCTGGTGTACTCAGAAACAACCAACAGTGGCGCTCTCATCATGTGAATCAGAATTCATGGCAGCTACTGCAGCAGCATGTCAAGCCTTATGGTTAAAACGTTTACTTAGTGAACTAACTGGAATAGAAGAAAAAAGGATAACGCTCAGAGTTGACAACGTATCAGCAATAGCACTCGTGAAGAACCCAGTATTTCATGGAAGGAGTAAACATATAGACATTCGCTATCATTTCATTCGTGAATGCGTAGAGAATGGTCATATAAATGTGGAACACGTTAACGGAGAACTACAAAGAGCAGACATACTAACTAAAGCTTTACCAAGACTCAAGTTTACAACTATGAGACAAATGCTCGGAGTTCAAGATCTCGGACAAAGCAACGATCAAGATTAAGGAGGAGAATGTGAACCATGATAATCTCGACATTGCTTTTGAAGAAAACGTGAAGGACCAGAAATGTAGAATAGAAAGTTAATAACTACCAAAGTTAGTTAAATTAGTTAGACTTTAGAATTTCTGTATTTTGTGAAAGGATGCATCGATTCAGCATGCCTTTTGGTTAAGAGTTGTGGCGTTTGGCTTATGTCCATTCGAACCAACACAATGGTTAAACACAACCATTAGAAACCTATAAATACTTGATACTATGTAACTTTACATTGGTTAGACAAATAATAAGTTATCTATAGTTTATACTTGTTTGCATTTTACATTTGACTCAACCAATACCGATTCATATTGATACACGGCTGGGACAACATCATGCCACACATCTTGTGTGAATACCTATACGATTTATGTAAGAAATTTAACTGTTACCATTCCTCGCTGCGCAAGGTATGTTTATTTGCATATGGTTTTTCTCATACGATACGGAATTTAATTTCCGATTCTCTTAAACCAAAGTTAACTAATATAAAAAGTATCTGATCTTTAAAATTTAAAAAAAAAAAAAAAAAAAAAAAAAAAGGTAAATGCGACGAATTCTGTGTCGATAATGTAATTTTGAAAGTATTGCTAATTTCTGGTTCTCTTAAACCTAGTTAATAATCCAAAAACTTATTTAATTTTAGAAAGACGTGATTATTTATGTTGGGATTTAGCATAACTTTCAAAGTTTTGGCAGGATTTCTTTGTTGGGGAGACAAGCACATTATTGCTGTATGAGGCAACTGCAGTGGTAATAGAAAAATGCTTTCATCTTTTGGGGATCCTTCCGGTATGCGTTATATAGTACTCTTCTATTAATTTGGTTTCTCGGGTCATCAGAGTACCTTTTGGCCTATAAAAAAGTTAGCCAGAATTCCACATTGTATAACCAGTTTTTAACCTCTTTTGTGTAGAAATCCTCGTTATTTGGGTTATCAATGGCCCAACTGCTATCGGGATTACTCTGTCCCACCAACGTGGAACGACCGATTGGTGTAAATGCTAGGTAACGACCGTTTTTTATATTGAAAAGCAATGATATTTTCTATACCAAGTTTATTTTATTTCATGCAGCTTAAGTCAAATATAGGGTTGTTTGCATGAAGTATTGCACCTTTCCATTAATGGCTTGGTCATTTTGTACTCTGTAATTTTAATCTAGCATATAAATAATAAAATCAAAATTATTTACAAATTTAATCACTTGATCAACATATATAACCTGTCTTGTTTTTCATGTTATTGTATATAGTTCTCTAGTTGTAAGTTTTTTGTTTCTAATTTGTGGTTGCTCTTTTGATTTTCATCAGCGATCCAACCAGAAATTTCCGATTTGAGATGGTCTCTTTTTATACCGTACCTCAAACACCACTGTGGTTCTGTGAAGAGGGTGAGCTATTTGGGCTAATTTCAGTATCGTCACTTCTTTGAAGCATACGTTACTCATATTCCTTTATTCAACCATGATTGGCGTAATCGGATAAAGCATCCTGATAGGGGGTTTGTATTTCTTGGCAATCCCGGTTCTGGTTGTTCGGTTTCATTCTCTTACTTCATTGAGATTTATGCGGATCTCTATGTTACTAACAAGAATGAGTGTTACCAGCTTTGTGATCAGAAGAAAGAAATAGACCTGTCAAGTTTATGGGACACAAATTCTTATGGTGTGTGCGGTCAACTTCCTATTTTTGCTGACCATGGATTAACAAGAATGTATTATTTTCTACTAAAGGATGCAATAGATACTGCATTGAAGGTTGAGTTTAAAACGAAGCTGTATGCTCCTGCTCGTCTAGTTCGTGGATATATACAGGCTTATTATGGTGATGAATTTCTATATAAATGTCAATCTGGACCCATACCTAAAAGGTGCTACATGGCGTTACTCTTCAAAGCCGCGCCTTCTTAGCTAACGGCTGGCTTTATTGAGCTGATTAAATCTTTCCTGGCCGTACCAACCAAGGGCTCACTAGTAGTTAAAGCATACTTGCAGGATGTTAATTCTAAAAAAGTGATAAATGGCACTTGCATTTTCAAGCCACTTCTCAGAGGTTACAGCCGTGATACTATTACCGGTTCTGAAGATTGCTCTTTGAATATATGTGTCTCTTGGGACTTCCAGCATCGATATATTTGATATCTATCCAGTTGTATGTTATGCTATATTAGTAATCTTTTGTTTTTATGAAATATATCAATTCCTTTGCTCTTGATTATGTTTAATGAGTGTCCTGAACTAATAGGGGTTTCTATGAAATTTATATGTTTCTTTCTACACGCATCCATCCACTTGGAATAAGTAAACCTATATATGAATTGTGAAGTGAAGAAACAAATGGCCTGACATGCTAAATGAGAGTAGAGGACTAATAAGAATTTGCTTTTATCATATCTTTTGTATTGTGTATATAACTTTTATTACATCTTGAATAACCTCGTTAGCAAAAATCAAAGCAATATGCAGGCGTTATTCAACAAAAGATGTAACAAAAGATGCTCAATCAAAGTAATCAGGATCTTTTGGATTCGGTACTGGGGTGCAAATAATATCATCGGATTCAAATGTCTTGCCTTTTCTGATGTTTGTTGCCAATGTTAGTGATAGTGTGTGGTCTTTCTTAACCTTGTCTTATTCTTGCTTTTATCATTAAGGTTCTCGTGGTTATAATTCTCTTTAGCCTTGAGCATACCAACCAACTTTCGTCTTCAGTAACTTTTCCATGCTGACTGTATGTAACAAGCAGCCCACCGGTGCGGATGAACTCTAAATGTACGCCTCAGTTTCTTGTTGCGCATTCTGCCAAACTGTGTGGCAACAAATATTTAGTCCTTTGAAGAAAGTGCATATACTTCCACCTCAGAAACAGACGTGACTGTCTGTGTGGACAATGGCAGGGTGTGTCTTGAACGTGGGTCCAGAGCCCACGTCAGCAGCTCCTCACCACAGAAGTCCCCGGGACCAAATCTGACATTGGTTCCAATAATTAGCTCGTCCTCCATCCGTGGTGTAGGTATCTAGTTGACCATGCATTATGAATAGCATTTCATTCGTGGGATCTCCCTCACGCAATTAACATGTTACAGATGTGCATATAACGGGCGATAGTCTTTCGCATATTGCGTCCATGGTTCGTTCATCCTTTGATCAAAGAGTGGAACCTATTCAAGTTTGCATATTGATTAAAGATATTTATAGCCATATGTAAAAACAAAGACATATCATATAATTAAACTCACACGTCTAACTAGTTCGATACATATATAATGCTTGATATCTCTTCTGACATCCAAAGGAAGTTCATCAAGAATTGCTTCTTCATCAACTTTTCGCTGCTTAATACATTTATAAAGGTCATGTTTACGCACACGCTCCTTCATTGAACAAGGCAGCTGCCTGTAGTTCATCCATTCCTCTATATCCATTTGTTGGATCTTATATTCTTCCAGTCTCGCAGTTCTTGATTCAATGTATGTCTGTTTCCAAAAACACGAGTAAAGAACCCAAGAACGCATGTGGTTTACATCTCAAAAAACATCCCGTAGTCAGGGACGGAACCAGGACACAAAACGACTGGGTGCACTTAGAATAAACTAAACAAAACTACAGACACAATTTTTAAGTACCGGGTGCGTTTATGAAAAATCAGAGCTTTTTAACAAAATTAACACTACGCCAAAAAAAACTCCATATATGGGTGTCCTGTGACCCCCCAGGACACCCCCTAGTTCCGTCACTACCGGTAGTCAAAGAATTCCGTGTCTAATCCTATCATCATGTGTATCCACCATCCACGTTACGCATTTTGTTCATCTCTCGAGAAAATCACAAACAAAAAATCCTCATTCGCTTTTCAACTAAATATTATTTTTGATAATTTTTCACCTTCTTTTTTAACCTCTAGATGCCGAAAAAAGTACAGTAGCGTTGATGTTCGCTGTCACTATCTCAAAAAAAAAAAAAAAAAAAAAAAAAAAAAAAAAAAAAAAAAACTTTATAAATATAAGGTATAGTAGCCATTAAACTGGGCTAGTGAGTTGGAAACGGGGCCTGGTAGATATTGGGGCTTCAAGCTTCAGCAGCAAACCAAGCATCAAAATAATAATAATAAATAAAAATACTCGTAAAAGAATTGAACAAGTGACTGTATCAACAACAGAAAGTGAATCTAATTCAAAAGACAAATAACACTAATAATTCTAAACATGCGGAATATTTAGGGTGTTGGTTACTCAAATATGCACAAAAGGTTCTTTACGTTTCAGGTTAACTGTGTAACTGTGTAAGGTCGTAAGGATGAGTATTTGACTTATATGTATGCGGCTTAACGAGAGTATGTCAGTGACTGTTCTTTCAATTTCCTTGTTCATCCAAAAATTGTATACCTAGTGAGATTAATTTGATGGATGCATACAGATCCACAAAACTATATGAAACAAGGTGAAAGTTAGTACAAGTTTTCTTACATGAATCACTACTCACTAATAATGTTACTGATTATAAAAAATATAATCTAATTAAAATAATCTAATCCTTTCTAAATAAAAAATTATAGAATGTTGTAATTTGAATACACCACAGACAACTTGTGACCCTTTATAACTATTTGTCTATATTTATTCGTTATCCTTGGATATAATTGATTGTGAAGCAATTATATTTAGTTATTTACAAAAGAAGTGATCATGTTTCCTTGCTAGAATTTAATTGTCGAATACACATGATACAGTTTCCATGTTTATCTTATGAACAACATCACATGTATGTATATTTGGCCTAATAATGTACATGTTGGCTTATACGATAATTTGATCATTTATTCTACAACTAGCTTATAGACCCGTGGAATTCACGGGATTTTAGAGGGGTTTTGATTAGAAAAAGTAAGTACGTGAATAAAGTAAGAAAAATCAACGAATGTAAACGCGATGAAATTTTCTTGTAACGGAAAAATAAGTTAGAAATGACTGATAGTATAAAACACAATGCTTGTAAATATTTGTGTAATAAACGTTCTTTGCCTCGTGATCTCCAATACGTTTGTCTTCAAAAGCAAATGTATGTAGTGACCATTCTAACACTCCAACAAAAAGTCCATTACGTGAACACCTAATAAGTTTAAAAAATATGTAAGTAAAAGAAGTTTGAGATTTATAATAAATGTAAATAAGAAAAATGCCACAAAACATGTAATATGTATATTGTACATACCTATTGACCGTTTGATCATAGACCTTTAAGAACTTCTTTACATACCACATTTATAGTAATTTTTGATAAGTTCTCATCCATGTCTGAAACAACAACCTTCATTTTTGCTTTTGACATGTAAAAGAGCCACATATAGTTGATTGTTCAACGAATACTAAATCAAATATTAAGCATGAAAATTAATATGTTTAAAAAGGCTTATTGATTGTTTTTAGACTTCCTCTATATCACAACTAATGGTATCACAATAATAATCCAAGTTTTTCAAATATAACCATATATGAAGTTGCAAACATTAAAAAAAAAATGGTTTCCACCCGTAACATCCATATGTGACCAATTCCAACTTACTATTTGGATATATATGTATGACTCAGGTGTAAAAGCCTTAGAATTTGGGAATTCTAAAAAAGCATGAAAACCAAATTTGTAGTACTTTCTAAGATATTATCATCTTTCTTATAAATGACAATCTTCAAATCCTTTTTGCTTTTGACCCTGGAAACGACATGTCTTGAGCATTAGCAAAGGGGTGTTTCGGGTAAATTTATAGGGTTTTTGCATCAAAAAATTAAGTAAAAGAAGTTTGTGATAGATAATATACGTTATTTTAAAAAACGGCATAAAACATTTCATATGTATTCTTTAGTTACCTTTAGAACATTGTTCATAGATCTCGGAGAACTTCTTTGTAAACCACATTTGTAGTAGTTTTTTATAGATTACCATCTGCATCAGAAACAATAACCTTCAACCATTTTTTTAGTTTGTGACGTGTGAAAGAGCCACGTACAAACCAACTTTTGAAAGTGATTGTTCTTGGCTCTTGTTTATAAACCCGTGAAATCATAGGAATTTCTAAAGAAATATTCATTATAAGTTAAGAGCACAAATAAAGTTACAAACAACAATTATCGTGAATAGGTTTCATTATTTCATGAAGAGAAGAATAAGTTTAATATCTGAGTGAACCTATAAAAAAAATGGTTTATAACTATTAAATCAATGAACGTGCACGTATCCTATTGTTGAAAGGAAAATAGTCTTGAAGCAAGATATGCAATCAACATCAAACATTCAAGTAGCCCATGTTCCGTAAACACCTAATAGTTTAAGAAAAAACAAAAGTAAGAAAAAAGAAAGATGGCAATAAGATTGTATGTAATATCAAGAAATGGTACAAAGCACGTCAGTTATATATAGTTGTACATACGTTTCGAGTATTGATCAAAGGCATTGGAGTACTTTGTAGACATGCTTTCACAAGTCATGCATTATAAGTAGGGGTGTTAATCGGGTCGGGTTGGTTGGGTTCGGGTCAAACGGGTCCGGTCCAAGTCGGGTCGAGGTCACCATACCCGAACCCAACCCTATTTGAACTCGGTTAGTCGGGTTTTGGTCTAAACGGGTCGGGAAATCGGGTCGGGTCAAGTCGGGTTCGGGTATGTGTCATTTACAAAATCGTATAATTTGATTTCTTAAACTTAGTATTTAAAATCACATTATGTGTTTGTTGCATAGGTTGTATGTGAACCATAAGTCCATGTAGTCTTTTTACTCATGTATTAGTGCTTATAGAAGATGTTGAGTTAATAATGCGAAACCAAGTTAGTGATTCTATCCATGATTGAATTCGCTAATAGTTCAAACACAATAAATATGATGCATATGTATAGACCATGCATGTAACAAACCAAAGATACAATTTACAAACTTGTAGACCATGTAACGAACACAAAGAACATGATGCAATATATGTAGTAACGCTTATAAGTCTTGTTACATATTTGCAAAATTGCAAGTTGCAACATCAGTTGTCAAATACTAAAACAACATATACAATACATAGAAGAGTAAGGATCAAATGAGAAATAAAATTTAAATGAGAAGAATGAGAAGTAACTACAGCTGCACATTTCAGATGCACCTAGAAAATAAGATGCATCTCCTATGAAATTCTCCTTCTTCATATAAAATATATGGCTACAAACACTTCTCATTTCTTATTTTATAATCTCTTCTTACTGGATCCATTATAATAGTAAAATAACATCAGTAGGCAACATATGTACAGTAATAAACACTAAAACATTTAATAGTCATCCATATTTTCCATGCGAGACAGTAGGCAACAACAACAGGCATTACCAAGCAACATATATTACATATACTATTGAGAACAAAGTCTAAGAACATATAATACATTATATTACTAATAAAGTCATTTACTTAACAAACACTAAAAACATATACTACATGGACCATTTAATTTAACTTGGGCCTTTGAATAAAGATAAAAATTAATTAAATAAATAAATAAGTCGGGTCAGTCGAGTTGACCCGAACCCGAGTTGGCAATGTATTTTAAACCCGATACCCGACCCTAGTTCATATTCGGGTTAATCGGGTTGACCCCATTGACCCGAGTTAGATTTTGAACCCGAGTAACCCGCCCCGATTATCCTTATTCGGGTTCGGGTCCGGGCCGGGTCAGGATTTTTGACACTCCTAATTATAAGTAGAAGAAATAAATTTTGCTTTCTAATAACTCTAAACAACCCTACCATCATCTTAAAAAACATATAGCTATACAAATGTTGTAACTAGGGGTGTTCAAAAAATCCGAGAAACCGACGAACCGAGCCGATCCGCTCAATCCGAAACCGAAAAAAACCGATAACCGAAGAAACCGAAACCGAGAAAACCCGAAACCGGGCCCGCTTACCACGGTTCGGTTTCGGGTTTTACTTTTAGTTATCCGCGGTTACCCGAACCGAACCGTGTATAGTATACATGTAGGTTTCAACAAACCATTCATAAAAACGTACAAGTATTAACAATATTTCTGTACTACTTTTATCATATAACGCATTTTTACTTAACTAATGTAATCATTTATTAGCATCCATGAATTTCATAGGATCAAAGTGATCATAACCCTAGACGTCAGATAAATAGTATTAGTTATTTTGTTACATATGATAATTTGAATGTTTTTATTGTGACGAAACAACTTTACAATGGCTATAATCTCTTCAACGTTATCTAATTTTACAATTACGTTCTAATTTTGGTTATTGTTCATCTTATTTGATTCGATTAACTTTTCAAAATGGTTAACCGTGACCCAAACTGCGAGTAACCGCTCATTTCGGGTACCCGCATGTCTGGTTACCCGCCTAGTACGGTTCGGTTTTGGATAGTAAAATGAACTACCCGCCCCGCGATGGATAGTTAAAATCTTTAACCGAACCGAGCCGAACCGCCCCATAAACACCCCTAGTTGTAACTGATATAATAGGGACTTTTTAGTGATTGTCTGTGTCATCAATTTAAGCCTCCAAAAGCAAGACATCTCCATCACGAATTGATGTGGCAAGTATTTGATTATCAGACTATATATGTAATATATTTACCCTGAATTGCAGCAGCGTTTCCAGAAGCTCTTATGCTTTACTAACAATAGGCATCTTCGTTGTCATGCTTGGCTGAGACAATCAAATAAAGAAACCAAGAAGCAATGGTAGATACCAAGTACAACCGATGAACACATATATGTACCTCTGCATAGTAATTGTAGCCGAGAAGCTTAACCTTTTCCAATCTAAGTTTCAAACTTTGTTCAATAACTGGAGTATTGTCTAATTCTCCGCTAGAAGCACGACTTATATAAGTACGATGGATTTCTTCATGCAAAGCTCAATTCTTAGCTTGTTATAAAATTTGAAACATCCAATGTAATAATCCATGACCCATTTTGAGCAGTGGCATTTTGATGACCCTGGATTCAGATATGTACAACAAAATAAGAAATAGTGGAATATCCATGTCTTGAATCTATAAAGGAAACTAATAGTAATCAAAATAAGCAAACGAATAATAAGCATACAAAACGAAGTGTTATTAGAACGTTATATGTGGCTGTTTGTGCAGAGAAGCCAAGAGATGTGGCCAACAATCCTTCGATTTCTTTTTTTATCGGTTATTAGTTTTTCAAACTTCTTAGTGGCATCCAAAACATTCTCGTAAAATTTCGAGAAGTTTTGTCAACTCCTGCAGTTTAACTCATAATAATTGCCATAATAGCTAGCGACCTTTATTAAACGAAACATAGGTGACATTCCATTATTGTCTCTCAGTTTTGGATATAATAAAGGATAACTATAAAGGAAGGAGAACGTCAATATGACCACCCACTCTGCTTGTAGGCTACTTCCCTTATAACCCACCTAATATTTTCTTCGATACATGTCTCTAAAAAGAACTTTAGATGTTCATTCATAAGTGTAAGTCATGAGTTGTCACCCATGCCTATAACCAAGACGAAAACATGTTAATAACTACAACACATAAACATAATGCAAGTTGTTGTCCTATTTGCATAGCCGTGGCAAAATGCCTAGTTCACATAGCAAGGTAGTAAGTTCTAATCCGAATTTTTTTATGTAGTTAGCTATCTAATCCGAATTTTTTTATGTAGTTAGCTAAATCATTAAACATGAGTTCTGTAAAATTCTAAATTCATTGGACAAAGGGTGTTATCATAGTCTCTTTTTTCACAAAACATGTAAACATAATGCAAGTTGATGTCCTGTTTGCACAGCCATGGCAAAATGCTCATTCACATAGAAAACTAATGAGTTTTAACACAATATTTTTTGTCTATATAACTATTTGTCTATATTTATTCGTTATCCTTGGATATAATTGATTGTGTAGCAATTATATTTAGTTATTTACAAAAGAAGTGATCATGTTTCCTTGCTAGAATTTAATTGTCGAATACACATGATACAGTTTCCATGTTTATCTTATGAACAACATCACATGTATGTATATTTGGCCTAATAATGTGCATGTTGGCTTATACGATAATTAGATCATTTATTCTACAATTATAAAAAACACATTTAATGAACTCATATATTTAGTTACAATAAAAAGGTTTATAAACCTAGACATTTTCCGTTCCATGTCATTATAAAGCTCCATCCAGTATGGTGACTCAATTTATAAACTTTTTGCTATTTATCAGTACTATATCCTCCAAATTATCTTCCTACTCCATATAAAAATTGACAAGTGTAATCCATTATCTATCTCTTTTGATCACTCTCATTGATTTTAACTCTTGTCATCAAACTAAATATAGAAGGGTAAATAGAAACATGTAGTAGGGATATTAATCATTTTCCTCTTTATAAAACCCCTTTTTTTTTATGGATCAGCGGAATTTTATAAAAAACTAGCAAAAGCTAGAAAAGATTACATAGAGGCAATAGAAACTAAAGGATTTGAATCCAACCTACCCAAATAAATTTAAACTTAGGGCTTCAACTAAATACAAAACTCTTATTATGGATGTCGGAACTGCTTCTAATTTATATAAGCTGAAAGTAAGAAAAGCAAGCAATCACAAACACCCATACTTATATATGTGTAACAATAGCTAAGTATTTGTGAACACGTTACTTTTTCCTTTTAATATATAATTACTAAGTTCTCATCAATTTTGATTCATTTTCATTTTTTGAATCCCTACTATTAATTGGCTTTTCAATAACAACAAGCTCGAAAATTAAGACTAGAAGGCAAAGGTGTGAGAATGCATTTGGTGACTTCCAATTCACGCGACATCACCTTGTCCAATGTACCACTTCATGCGCGAGTTGCAAGATTCGAGGGAAACTAATGTGACCGGTTCACCTAGTTTGATTTGCAATTATCGTGGGCTCCATAATGGAAAATATCCGTTGCATGCATTAATAATAATAATAATAATAATAATAATAATAATAATAATAATAATAAGTGACACACTACCCCATATTTTTTTATTTATAAATACCTCAAAACTTTAACAATTTTATATACAACTTCTCATATCTCATTCAAAAAACATATATTGAATTCCGAGAATTCTGATTATGTTCACCGATTCAGAAGAAGAACAAGAAATTGGAAGTCGGAACATGAATTTTATTGCAAGAGCGCTGTCGTTTATTAAAGATAGACGAGAACCAAATCGCCCGGTGATAAACGCATTAACCGAGACCATTATGGTGCGCATGACCGTTTAGTCGAAGCTTATTTTTCTGAGAACCCCACTATACGATGAATATAGGTTCCGGAAAAGGTTCCGAATGAGTCGCAATCTTTTCAACTGGATAGTTCGGGAGGTAACTATTCATTGTCCATTTTTTGGTGGTAATATTGATTGTACCGGAAAAGAAGACATTTCAGCGTTGATAAAGTGCACCTCCGCAATTCGTCAATTGGCATATGGCACGGTTCCTGATGCTTTAGGGAAATATCTGCAGATAGTGACAAAACTTCTCGTCGATCTCTTGATTATTTTTGTAATTCTGTTATGGAAAGTTTTGGTCCAGAGTATTTAAGGAAACCCACTATGACTGATGTCGTAAAGCTTTATCAACATCACGAAGAAACGCACGGGTTTCTGGGGATCATAGGAAGCCTTGAATGTATAGATTGGGAGTGGTTTGGTTGTCCGAATGGACACAAAGGGCAATATGTCGAACGTGATCATGGTCTGAATCCGTTCATTTTGCTAGAAGTTGTTGCGTCTCAAGACTTATTATGGCACGCTTTCTTTGGTGTTTCTGGGTCGAACAACGAAATCAACGTTCTTGATCAATCCCCTTTATTTAACGATCTTAAACAAGGAATAGCACCGGAGATTCCATTTGTTGCTAACGGGGTAACTTACCTATTTGGTTACTATCTTGTTGACGAAATATATCTGGAATTGGCAACACTCATTGAAACGATTCCCGAACCATCAGATGATGACCACAAGAGAATGAGGTATAAGAAAATGCAGAAATTGGCAAGGAAAGATGTGGAGCGAGCGTTTGGTGTTCTGAAGAAGAAATGGGCGATACTTGCCAATCCCGCAAAAGCACTGAAAAAAGATAGAATAATGAAAACGATGTATACATTCATCATGTTACATAATATGGTTAAAAAACGATATCTCCCAAATGGTACCCGGATAAAGGACATCAACCGAAGGACCTCATACGATCCGATGAACAAATACGAAAAATGATGAGGTACATCAGATCACATCAAGCGCATCAAAACCTTCATGCCGATTTGGTCGAACACTTGTCTTGTAATATGAAATTTCAGTTTAAATGTTAGATTTTAAATATTCGAAGTCTATGTAATGTTTTTAATTTATGAATAAAAGTTTCTATTTCGTATGTTTACGTTTTTAACTTTGAACGTTTACGTTTTTATATTTTTATGTTTACGTTTTTAATTTTGTAAGTTGTTAATGCAAATATCGCCTAAAAACGTTATTTATAGTTTACGATCTTTGCTAAGTTTTGTTAACGACAAAATGTAAACTTTAGTTTCTAAGAAAATCATAATCTTAGTTTTAAAGACTTGCATAACTAGACATTTACTACATTTTACATTTCATAAAACACAACACTTTTTATTTCTTAAAATAGAAATATCACATCACATTTATGGCAAGTTTTGTCAATATACATTTATGGAAAGAAAGTGTGTTTGACTGACCATATGTTTGCTTGCACAAGTTTTGTGTTTGACTAGGTGTAATGAGATGTGACATTGTTTGGTTTGCAAGATTTATTGCAAAACCAACTGCAAGCCTGGCCGAACCCTGGGGGTACACAGGCGGAACCCATCTGAGGGTTCCGCCATATCCGCCAGACCTGCAGAAGGTTTTGCTATAAATACTAAGCCACAAGTTTGATTTTTGGCTAATCACTCTACATCATATTTTCACACATTCATTAATTCTTTCATCTAACCCTTTAACATCTCATATGTGAAGTTTCTTTTTGTAGCAAAGAAGTTCACGAGTTCATAAAAAGTTACAAGTATTCAACACAACGTTGCATGACTTGTTAGCTTAGCATTGTGTAGACTTGTGTAGTTTACACTTCATTTGATTGTGTATTTTCAGTAGTGATCGGTTAGTATTTTAGTCCTCAAAATACAAAGTGTGACGGGAGTTGTTGTACCCTTGTAAAAGAACTAACGGGAGTGGTTGTACCCTTGTAAAAGAACTCGACATCTAGCTTAGTATCGGTAAACGTGTATAAGCGACGTGTAAGGTTTTCTCCGCCGGTGAAAGGAGCTTGTTGACTAGTGAAAGAAACTCTCGAGTTGGATACTCGGGGCGTGGACGTAGGGCAAGGAAAAAGAGTCCTTGTAGCCGAACCACGATAAATACTCGTGTTGTGGTTTGATCGTTTCTTTTTTTATACTTGCATGTTATATATATTGTGTTTGTGTATATATCTTTGATCAAAATGGAAAGTTTCAAAAGATAACTAAACAATTTAAAAAGATTTTAAACGGTAAACTATTCAACCCCCTTCTAGTTTTCCACAATTGGCATCAAGAGCTATGTTACTGATGCGTGGGGATTGCACCAGGCTTTACCTCTCAAGGGATCTTGAGAAGCTTACAACCCCCACCAGGCAGTGTACCTGATCGTTGTAGTATAGTATAGTGACAAGTACCGGGGGATTGATCGTTCAGCTAGGAATAGTGTCGCTAGGATTAGAAAACCTAAATACTAGATCTAGAGATGAGGGATGATTCTTTTTGTATTTTTATATTTTTTTTAGAAAGCAAATTAAAATCTCGGGTTTGAAGGATTTGGGCGGAATTTGTTGCTAGTCAACTAACCCAATACTAAAGATGCAATCAAAATAGAATACTAAAAATAAAAATAAACTATATTAAACTAAGGTTGTGAGCAATATGTGGAAAAAATGTGTTTACTTAGATTTCACTACTCCCTAGATATCTTTTACACGTTAATTACTTGTTATAGTTGCGTGGATGACGGATTGTATTCCTTAATACCATTCATGGGGTGGCGTACTTACTTCCCCAATCCTATGAGTGCCTACTTCACTCCTATGTCGAGCCTGCAAGAAGCTCCTAACATGGGATCATTAGAATTTACTCATGCATTAAATACAACCAATAAAACCTAGTACACATTAGTTCATGTTTCCTAAGACGTTCAAGCATGTTACCATTTGGAGATCTGCCAGTTTTCTTAAGCCTAACATTGAAATCATTCATCCAATACAACCATAAACAAGTAATCAACACATAATCAACATCTAGGTTTCATTAGATCTAAGCAAACACAAGATAAATCTAGCCTAGCATGTTGAAATCAAGACAAGCACAAGAGATAGACAACCAACACATAGACATATTGATTGAATTAAGAGAAAACTTATCTCAATAACACATGTAAGGATTCAAGGGTTGAAAACCCTTGAAAAGCTGTAAAATTCGTACAAGGTTCGGCCCTAGGGTTTCTCCACACAAGTTCCTCTTAATGAATGAAAATTAGAAAACTATATATAGATATTAGGAGGTGACGGCGTCAAGAACAAAGGTGTGACGCCGTCCACTCGCCGCCAAATAAATCTTCGAACTGCCTTGATCTACATCTGACGCCGTCATGTAGTCCTCTTTTGCAGGCCGTCACACATTTAACTCTTGACGCTCTACTTGTGACGCCTTCATGTTTGTACTGGGTCGTCATGGTATTTACTCTTGACGCCGTCAGGATTGTCCTCTTGACGCCGTCATACACTGTTTCCAGCATAGAAAATTAAGTCTTTGGCGTTTTTTTCACTTTTATGCTCTAAAAATGTCCGAATTGCTTCCTTTTCCAGATTTCACTCCCAAAGTACCTAAAATCACAAAAGGAACGATTTAGGGCAATATTTGATCAAATAAATTCAATTCCGGGCTTAAATGACCCCCTAAAAACGGATCATTTTTCCCCTCATCAGTTACTCAAGCTTTTAAAATATATTGGATTTTAAAACTTGAAACGATCCATGGATTTTGAAAATTATAAAGAAGTGCAATCTATGCAAAGATCAACACTTTTTGAAGCAAATGGTTTTATATATTGGAAAAATCGTTTTGAAACTTACGTGAAATCTAAGGATATAGATTTATGGTATATAATCATTGATGGTGATAATATAACTACTAATATTAAAGATGATGATCAAAAGAAATTGAATGCTAAAAATAATGAAGCTAAAATAATGTTTTACAATGCTTTGCCTAAGAAAGAATATGAAAGAGTCTTTATGTGTAAAACCGCCAAAGATATAGTCACTCATCAAGGAAACTCACAAGTTAAGGATAACAAAATTGATCTTCTTGTTCAACAATATGAACAATTTGTTATTACCGAAGATGAGATTATTGATAATGCATTTGCTAGGTTTAACACTATTATTACTTCACTTAAAGCACTTGATGAATCTTTTTGTAGTAAGAATTTTGTCAGGAAATTCCTTAGAGCACTCCATCCGAAGTGGAGAGCAAAAGTGACGGCAATTGAAGAATCCAAGGATCTTTCAAGCATGTCACTTGACGAACTAATTAGAAACCTTAAAGTTCATGAAATGGTAATGGAAAAGGATTCGGAATTAGTTAGAGGCAAGAAAGAAAAAGTCAAGTCCATTGCCTTGAAAGCTAGAGTCCAATCAAGTGATGATGAAGAATCTACTTCGGATAGTGATGATGAGGAATATGCTAAGGCCGTAAGAGACTTCAAGAAGTTCTTTCGTAGACGAGGGAAGTTTGTAAGGCAACCTAAAGATGACAAGAAAACCTTCTGAAAAGATCGTGATGATAGGAAAGGAAAGGGTGAAAGGAAATGCTATAGGTGTGGAGACACAAGTCATCTAGTAGGAGAATGTCCAAAACCACCCAAGAGCAAGCCTCAACAAGCGTTTGTGGGTGGTGCTTGGAGTGACTATGAAGGAGATGACGATGAGCCAAAGAATGATGATATTGCTCTCATGGCTCATGACTCAAATGAGGTACTCTTCGACTCATCTTACTCCTCTATTGATGATGACACCATACAAAAAGAATATAACAAACTTTGTGAATTGAGCTTGAAAATCATAAACAAAAATAAGTTTTTGAAAACTAAAAAGGAGTTTTTAGAAAATGAAGTTTATGAGCTAAAAGAAAAAGCTAAGAGATTAGAAAAGAGTAAAGGTATTGACACATCTTGCAAATCATGTGAAGAGCTTAAACTCAAAATTGAGAAACTTAAAATTACTCAAAATGATCTAATACAACAAACCACAAAGTTTAAGAAGTTCGATAAGAGCATTTCTTGTGCGGATGAAATTATGAAACTTCAAAAGTCACCCTTTGATAAAACAGGACTAGGTTTCATGAAATTAGAAACTTCAAAGGATCAAACAAAACAAGAAAACAATGCACAAGAAACTAACAAAACTGCTACAGCAGCCCGCGGAACAGACGGAACCCAATTCAGGGTTCCGCCCGTTGAACCCAAAGGTTCTGCCAAGTCTGCTGCAACAGTAACACCATCCACATCGGATCGTTCAAACTTTGTTAAAGTTACATATTAAAATGGAACAAAACCTGCCTTTAAAACTGGAGTAGGACTTAGTAAAAATGAATTTAGAGCTAAGACTACTTAACCAAGACCTAAGACTCCAATTCCCAAACGCCTCTTTCCAAAGAGCAACTTCAACACACGACCAAACTACCAACATGTATGGAACCAAAACACTCCTGGACATTACCAAGCTCCAAATTACATGTCATGGAACCCTTATGTTCTACTTTCATACTTGGAACAAGTTAATGGTATGCTTAACCAAAATGGACCCATGAGAAATTGGGGACCAAATGTTTGAGTGTTTTTCGTAAAATAGGTGTGCCTCAAAGTTTGTTTGGAACCGGATGAATGGATTAAAGATAGCGGTTGTTCATGGCACATGACGGGTAACAAAAGCCTCTTCACTACTTATCACAAATGTGATGGAGGTAATGTTACGTTTGGTAGTAAAGCTAAGAGCAAAATCATCGGAAAAGGTACAATCTCTCATGACTCCCTTTTTATAGATGATGTAGCTCATGTTAATAACTTAGGTTTTAATCTCCTTAGTATTAGTCAACTTTGTCGTAATAAGTATAATGTCCTTTTTAGTGAAAACGGAAGTAAAATACTTAAAGATGGTATAACCATAGCCAAAGGTGTTCTTAAGAACAACGTATACGTCATGAAGATGGATCCAACATCTAGAGACAAACTTTGTCTTACTTCATTAGATGAATCTTCAACTTTATGGCATAGACGTTTAGGACACGCTAACATGAGACTAATTCAAAACCACTCCTCCAAAGACTTAGTTCGAAACCTACCTAAGTTGAAATATGACCAACACTTTTGTGATGCTTGCAAAGTCGGTAAATAAGTCCATAGTAGCCATAAGGCTAAAAACTTGGTTTCTACATCTAGGTGTCTAGAACTTTTGCATATGGATTTATTTGGTCCATCCACTATACAAAGTTATGGAGGTAACTTCTACACTTTGGTCATAGTCGATGATTCCTCAAGATATACTTGGACAAAATTTTTGAAAAGTAAAAATGAAGCTTTTCATAAATTTGAGATTTTAAGTAAGAAAATTCAAAATCAAGTAGGGTCTAATATTGTGTCTATTAGAACGGATCACGGTCGTGAATTTGATAATGAATTTCAATTTGGAAAATTTTGTGATATTAATGGTATTACTCATAACTTTTCGGCTCCACGTGCCCCTCAATCTAATGGTGTAGTAGAACGTAAAAACCGGACGTTACAAGAGATGAGTAGAACAATGCTTAATGAACAAACATTCCACAAAAATTTCGGTGTAGTGCCGTTGACACATCAACGTACATTTTAAATCGAGTCTTAATTAGACCATTTTTGAAGAAAACTCCTTATGAACTATATAAAGGTAAAAAGCCTACATTAGGATACTTTAGAGTGTTTGGAAGTAAATGCTTCATTCTTAACACCAAGGATTATCTCACCAAATTTGACCCAAAGTCTTATGAATGTGTATTTCTTGGATATTCACAAAATAGTAAAGCTTACATTGTTTTGAACAAAGAAACCTTAAGAGTCGAGGAATCGTTGAACATAACATTTGACGAGAGTCCACCTCCTTCTAAGACATCACCTTTGGTAGATGATGACTTAGTTGAAAGCCAAGCAATAGAAAGTCAAGAGATCTTAGGTAATGACAAGGAAGATGAACTATTAAACAAAGAACTTGTCAATGTCAAAGAATCTAAAAGTCATCCATTAGATAGTGTTATAGGCAACATTAACGAAAGAACACTAAGATCAAAAGTTCAAAATGAAAGCAACTACTTTTGTTTCGTGTCAACCATTGAACCAAAAAACATTAATGAAGCCATTAAGGATGATCTTGGGTAATTGCAATGCAAGAAGAGTTAAACTAATTTGTTAGGAATGATGTATGGACATTAGTTCCTCAACCAAAGAGTCAAACGATAATTGGAACAAAATGGGTCTTTCGTAACAAAATGGATGAAAATGGAATTGTGTCTAGAAACAAAGCAAGGCTAGTTGCACAAGGATATAATCAACAAGAAGGCATTGAATACGATGAAACTTTTGCTCCGGTTGCTAGGCTCGAGTCAATTAGAATCTTACTTGCATATGCATGTGCACACAATTTTAAACTCTTTCAAATGGACGTCAAAAGTGCATTTCTAAACGGAGTCATAAATGAAGAAGTGTATGTTGCTCAACTACCGGGCTTCATCGATTTTGAAAAACCAAATCATGTCTACAAACTTAAAAAGGCTCTTTACGGACTTAAGCAAGCTCCAAAAGCATGGTATGATCGACTTAAAACCTTCCTAGTTGACCATAAGTATACCATGGGCTTAGTTGATAAGACTCTCTTCACTAAGAAGAAAGATTCACATATTATCATAGTCCAAATCTATGTTGATGACATTATATTCGGATCAACTTGTCAAGAATTATGTATGGATTTCTCAAAAATCATGCATGACGAGTTTGAAATGAGTATGATGGGAGAACTCAACTTTTTCCTATGACTCCAAATTAAACAACTAGAAGATGGTATCTTCTTTAACCAATCTAAATATATTAAGGACATGCTTAAGAAATTTGGATTAGAAGATTCGAAGCCAATCAAAACACCCATGTCCACGGAAACTAAACTCACCAAGGATGAAGAAAGTGAATCCGTAGATAGCACTAAATATATAGGTATGATTGGAAGTCTAACGGCTAGTAGACCCGACATTATGTTTAGTGTTTGTTTATGTGCTCGTTTTCAAGAAGATCCTAAGACAACTCATCTCGAAGCCGTTAAAAGGATTTTTAGGTATATTAAGGGCACTACACATTTAGGTTTATGGTATCCCAAAGGAACGGGAATAGACACCATAGTGTATGCCGACTCGGATCATGCCAGTGACTATGTTGATAGAAAAAGCACAAGTGGTATTTGCACTTTTGTTGGACATTGTCTCACCTCATGGTTCTCTAAGAAGCAAACGGCTCTTGCTATCTCAACAACGGAAGTCGAGTACGTTTCGGCCAGAAAGGCGTGTCAACAAGCTCTTTGGATGAAGCCAGCTCTTGTCGACTACGGAATTCAACTAAACGACATTACCATTCTTTATGATAACAAAGGAGCTATTGATCTTAGCAAAAACCCGGTTCAACATGCTCGTACCAAACATATTGAAATCCGTCATCATTTCCTTCGTGACAACGTTCAAAAAGGAAATATATCAATTGAGAAAGTTTATTCCGAAGACAACATAGCCAACATTCTCACAAAACCCCCTAAACGTGAACCTTTTAACCTTCTTAGGCTAGGCTTAGGACTCATGGAACCTACGTTGTAATTCTAGACATTAGACAAAAATCACAAAAATCAAAACAAATCCATAACTCTTTTTCTCAGCAGGGTCGGCGGAACCCTTAGCCACAACGGACGGAACCTAAGTTTTGGTTCCGCCGTATCCGCCGACCTGCAGAATCATTTTTTTGTTTTGTTTATATTAAACCAAACACCCATTATCTCATACCACCACTTCCAAACTGCTACTATTTACTTTACCATACATCCATACCTGTGATTTCCTGGTCTTCCTTTCACTCACATTGCAAATCAATCATCCTTGTAAGTATTCTAACCTTGATTACAATCCTGATCTGAGTATAGGAATTCTATTTTTTGCACAAAAACAAAAACTTGGGGTTATGCATTAACTTGAGAAACTCATGCATGAAATTAGGTGTTTAACAAAACTAATCATGTTCCCCATAGTTAGGATTGCATTCTTACTAAGTGTAAACATGTTTGCTAAAACACCCCATGTCAAATTCTTCCAAAAATTTCTCACAAATAGGACAAATATTTTTTCATCTCACATTGAGAATACAAAATCAAAACGTTATGTTTAAAACATCACTTGCATAATGTCTCTTGAATGCTAAAGGGAATACATAACCAATATGTATTTTTGGGTACATTCAAACGAAGCTACATTGAACTAGGAGCGCTTGGGTTATCTTTTGTTTTATAACAAAACTTGCATTATAAAACGTTTTTGAAGCATCAAAATGGGTCAAGATAACCGCACCTCCACATTGTTATCATATAGGCACTCACTAGAACAACCACATTATAATAGTCGTTTACTTAGACTAAAATGTGAAATTTTGTTTTTCTAGGAATCATCATACCTCCTCTAACCCACTACGACCACAAGGACACCATTAAGTACCTACCAAAACACCACAAAACCAAAGGCCTTACCCCAATCAATGTTTTCAAAGCCTTAGAAAAACATTATGTCCATGAGGGTAGAACCATTGACCCGTCCTTCCTAGAAGGCACAAACCTCTACACGGAATTTGCCACAATCAACTTTGAGTGTCTTTTAGAAATCGACGAGCCTATTTGTCCTAGGTTCATTTTGGAATTCTATGCATCTGTCACCCTCTCCACGGATGATTATGGTCAAATGTCTATCAACTTTAGGGCTAGTGGTCATCAATACTCCTTCACTCTCGAGGAGTTTGCTCAAATCCTAGGTGTCCCAAACCGTGGTACTTGCATCTACTCTGACTTGCACTCCCTCTCAACTCTTGATACACTCTTTGACAGCATCCATCCCTATGACACCCCTCTTGTGTCAAAAGATGTACTTCATGACCACCTCTTCGTTAGGACAACCAACACTAGGAAAACTTGCTCGGGAAATGAGGTTGATAAGGACCCGTATGGAATGGAACTTAATGAACTCAAGCCCCAATTCAAGAAATGGGAGGAAGTACTTAGAGCCAATGTCATTAGCACAATAGGAAACCGAGATCATATAAATCTTTGCCTTTGCTACATGCTCTACTCCTTGTCTGTTAGGCAACCGTTCAACCTTACCTACTACATGGCCAAGAGAATGGCCGACATTCCCGTGCATGGCACAACGGCTATGCCATATGGAATGCTCTTGACCCGTCTCTTTAGGTTCATCTCTCCCATTCCACCAACTCCTAACGGTCTTCGCCTTGACTGCTCTCTCATTCCACACACGTTTGTCCCACTAAGTGATAAGAGAGTGTATGAAGCCCAAGGAAAACGTCCTCATCCTCCTACCTCCTCATCATCTTCCTCAATGAGTGAAGATGACTCTTTGCCCAACTCTAGGCTTCCACCTCTAGAATACCTATCCCAACTTCCGGATATTCCAAATGAGTCGGTGGAGTTCAAGCAAACAAAGGAGATGTTTAAGAATCTTGGAAGATTCCTTGGAAAGCTCAAGAACAAGATTGACCGTCAATGAGTGCGGGTGTGTAGGTGTGTTTGGCACTAGGTACTATTTGAACAATTTGGTCTTTTAAACAATGTTGGTCATGTATTTGTAGATTGGTACAATTTGTGATACTATTTGGAATATGTATTAACTTACTATGATGCAGGTAGACAACGTTTGGCACGTTGTCAAATTTTCATGTTTATGAATTTTTCACTAAGTATAGTGAAATTCGCTAGCCCCCGGTCAAAGTCCTATGGTATGCGTGTTTACATGTCTATTTTTTGTATTGTCTAACCAGATATGCATTATATTTTTGATTTTAGGAGTTTTCGAAAAATTTGAAAATCATCTCGCGGGTCAAAATCGCGGACTGTATAGTTTTTCAGGTCTGGCGGATCTGGCGGCACCCTAGAATGGATTCCGCCAGTGTAATTTCTGGGCAACCCAGAAATGGCCCAACGGATCGGACGGAACCCTCACACGGGTTCCGCCTGTGTATTCTAAAGGTTCCGCCAGATTTCCTGCAGAATTTTTTTTTTAGCTTTCAACATTTCGACATCCAATCAACATAATACCATCCTTTTAGATAGAAACCAATTTCCTGAAACTTGTTTAGCACAATAGGGTAGTTCTCATTCCTTATAACTCAAACAAAACCATTTCCCACCAAATTTCAAAAATAGTCATAACCACCTCAAGGAACCTTCACACATAAAGGAAGGAACCCTTTCAAAGGTTCCTTGAAATCCCTAAGACATATATCTTCAACAAATTTGCCAAAACTACTAAGCATTTAGTGCAAATCTTGTCTTCTCACTTCACCATTTTCATTGGATTGACTTCCATGATTTGACAACCCAAGTTAGTCTTCCAAATTATTAGGAACCTCCATTTTTGTATGGCTAAACATCAAATCCAAACACTCCTTCCCACACTCCTTCATCACTATAAATTAAACCATCCTAAACACTATTAAATCACAGCTTCTCCATCACAATCTCTGATCTTTAAATCATTCTAACAATGACTAAGTCAACTATCACCTCTCAACCATCAAGACCCGTCCGGAAAACCGCCCAGATAAGTGTCAAACCACTTTGGTCAAACCAATCCATCAACCTAAGCTCCTCATCCTCGGATGAATTCACCTCATCAATCAAAAATGAACATTTTCTACACCTTGCATCTCCATCTCCATCACCCAATGAACCCAATGAGCTCACTCCACCACCAACAAAATCACCCATTGACCCAACTCCACCAAGTGCTCCAACCCAACCATCCAAAACTCCATCACCATCACCATTACCAAAACTTGAACCTATGGAGTTATTTGGGTCTCCTCCAACCTCACCACATCCTTTTGTCCAAGATCCCAATGATCTTCCACCAAGACCAACTCAACCACCACCGTTTGCAAATGAAACACCAAGGTCATTTCTTGACCAAAATGAGAATTTTAACCACAACCAACCACCACAACAAGAGTACCACCAACCCAAACCATTGTTGTTTCACCCTATCTACCATGACATCCATGGTCCTCTTTATGGAGAACCAAATTTTGAAAACCATGATCACCCAACTCCACCACATTCTCAAGCCCAAACCTTTGAATCTTTCTTTCCTTCTTATGAGGAAATTTAAAGCATGGTCGAGAATCACCTCCATCAAGCAATAGAATTTCAAACCACCTTGCTTGACTCTATCCCAAACCCATCCTCCACCCAAGAACCAAAAACCAACCCATCCTCAAACCAACAAACCAACACCAACCCATTTCCACCCAATCATCCCCATGTTGGCTCACATTGTGAGCAAATGTTGAAAATGGGTGAAAGCATCAAATTGTTGCTTCACCAATTCCAAGATGAAACCCGTTTTGCATTCCAACACGTCATAGAACGTTTGGATGCTCTTTCCCACCCAAACAAATCCCAGACAACATTTGGAGGCCTTTTGGCCCATTTAGGAAAGTAGGATTTGATTTTTTATATTTCTTGGTTATTTTTCATTTTTTTAGAAGTAGGAGGATCTTTTTCATTTCTTGTCTTTGACTTTTACAAGTCAAATTTTACTTGGAATGATATCTTTTTCTACTTACTTACTTGCATTGTTGGTTGATCATTTTTTAGCTGTCATTGTGGTTGCAATGTGTGTGGTAACTACAAGCTTGATTATATATATATCACCAACTAACCAATTTTTTTGTAGGATCAAAATCCATGTTTCCCATCTTGGCACTCTTTTTAAGGGGAGTATCGACCAAGGGGGAGCACATGCATTATTCCGCTTCGCTACTCTACTTTTTGTTTCGACAAAAAGGGGGAGAAATATATTAAACCTTTAAACTTAATATGATTTTCATCACTTAAGTAAAACAAGTTTAATATAATTTTTTTTAAGTCTTAAGCACTAAGATTTTGTGAGTTACTTAAAAACAAAGTTTATGTTTTGTCATCAACAAAAAGGGGGAGATTGTTAATACAAATATCACCTAAAAACGTTATTTATAGTTTACGATCTTTGCTAAGTTTTGTTAACGACAAAATGTAAACTTTAGTTTCTAAGAAAATCATAATCTTAGTTTTAAAGACTTGCATAACTAGACATTTGCTACATTTTACATTTCATAAAACACAACACTTTTTATTTCTTAAAATAGAAATGTCACATCACATTTAAAGTAGTACAATAACTATCACACGCAACTATCATCAAAAGCCACATATATACATTAAATCTAAACATCAAACTCCCCATCCACCTCCATATTTAGAAACCCACATGTTCCATAATTTATAGATAACGTCACAATACGTGCTCTTGTACCATTCTCATCCATAGATAGCGACTTTACGAAATGCACGTTTAATCCCACCAACTAACCAACAACAACATTAATGTTCACCAAATGGCATATATACAATTACCTGCCCATATAATTGATTCTTCTCATCACCATATCTCTTTAACCTCATAAGCACAAGTATACCAAGTTTTTGTGGTGGTGATGAACATCGTTGGTGAAGATCATAAATTGTTTTTGCTTCTATTCTTTGACACTCAAACAAAAAATATTATGTTTTACTATTGGAATAGGTGGTCTCGGAATATAAAGGTAAAATTGCCTCATTTTCGTTTCATATCACCTTTTAATATTATTGTCTTCAAAGTCTTACGTTGCATCTAAAATATTGTTAAGTACTCTAATGTGTTAAAAGTGTTTTTTAATCTTTAATAGATCTATTATGTTGGACTTATAAACTTTTTTTTTTTTAATTTCATCTGCATGCATGCTTCGTGAGAGTTTATTACATGGGTTGTGTTATACTAATCCTTCCTATGTTGTCACATTAGGAGGTTTTGGTCATACCATGCAACCTGTAATGCATACCGTACAACCGGGTGATGCGTCCAATCATTGCAAACCCTCTCTATGGAAGGGTGTGGATAACTCAATCCTTATTACATACCGATCTAAATTTTATTACTATATTTGTCAGATAATCCATATGTGAACAGGTATGGATCCATACCTAGGGCCTACCTTTTTTATTTCTTTTTTTTTTTTAATTATTATTAAAGGAGCTCACTTATGATCAAATGAGAAACATAATTAAGATGAGAAGAATGAGAAAAAACTAGAATCACAAATATTAGATGCACTCATAAAAAATAGATGTATCTGATATTATTTCTCTTTCCTTATTTGAAATATATGGTTATAATTTTTTCTCAGTCTTCTCATTTTATTAATTCTTTCTTACTAGATCCATACTCGACCTAGAATCATTCAATTTGATTTCAAGTTTTTTAGTGTCTCATTTGTGAAAATTTATGCACAACACGTTCAATGGTCTTTTAACATTGTCAGTTTGTCACACACAATATGTGGAGTACGTCTAGTGCGCCAAATTCCACATATTATGTCTCTCCATGTCGCTCTATCAACTTTCTAGGCTCCCTAGGCTCTCTATGTCAAAAAATTTACAATTATCTAACATTAATTTTTATCCTTTTTTTTTTTTTTTTTTTTTTTTTTTTGCAGTCTCAAACAAAACAAGCTCTTGGGGGAGGTGGATATCTACCGTGTGCTGGTACTCACCCGTTGGGAATTGGTTCTTAATAGATAGGTTTGTTAGCTTCTCAAAAAGTCCAGCCATAAGAATGGACTTGTCACTTCCTATAGCAATAATGTATTCTGGTTTTGATATGCTAATCGTCTTCCCTTTGGTTACACCAGCCCAAATTAATTTAGGTAGAATTTTACCTGTGGGAAAATTTTCAATTTTGAGATACTTACAAATGTTTAAAAAAATGAGTTTCACCATGTACGTGGTAGACATAACACTTGCAATAATTACTTAAGTCATTACTAGGGAAGAATCATTCAAATGTGGAAAACCTTAACACCTACGGAAGTGTAGGACGAACACTTGAGTGAAGTTAAAAGCTCATATTTAGTCTTCTTATTTTGAAGATATTAGAAGCATCTTGAGTGATGGATCTGGTATTGTAATCGACATTAAAGTCGTGATTCTTTATTTGGATATAACATTGTCCCCGTAGATAGACTTAAGGCATTGTGAAATTTTGTCAGTGGAGTTAGATAAGAAAAATGATATGTGATTTTTGACATGGTTTGTGGCGGGGAAGGAGTGTTCCATTATCTTGGATATTGGCAGCATTGTAATCATCTGCGTGCTTTTCACGATGGCAAACTTCAGTCTTGGTATCTTCACAACACCAATAAACAACTCCATTATCCACGTTCACCAAATAACATCTTCCTTTCTCATACGCTAACACGATAATTGGTCGGCCTCCTAACAAAAATGGTCGCCCCTGGGAACCTTCAAATTACAACTTCAAGAAAAATTAGGGAAAATAGGTGATGATCGTTGAAGTGATTACGTAATTGGGGGATGTTGAAACTCATTATGATGTTACTCTGTACTAGTTAGCAATTGTTAGATTTGAATGTAAAGCTCATTGTGATCTTCCATTTGTATTATATTTATACTTAGTTGCTAACATTTGATCAAACTTTCTGAATGCATGTCAAATGCTAAAGTATGGTTTATAAGTAATTAATCTGCAGAAAATGTTGAAGTGTTAAGGACCTATTCTTGTAGAATATGAAATTAAACCCAAATCGTTTTTTTTTTTTTTTTTTTTTTTTTTTTTTTGGTAAAGGGGAGTAATCCTGCACCCTGGTAAAATATATTAACCAAAAACATTGAAGTACAATAGATGAGAGTGAATCCCTCATCTCAGTCCCTTAGGACACTTCCAGACTCTCATATAAGAATGACACGCCATTCTTATAACTTACATAATAAAACTTACCACCTACAATGACTATACAAGTGAACAAAAAATAGGAATTAACACATGATTCACTAAGGTAGCACCAAGAACATAGCCATCGTAGAACTTCAATCAACTTCCATGTGATCCAGAAAAACACCAAACATAGTCTGACATCAACATAGAACCTGAACTTGCATAGCAAATCAATGAAACCTTGAACCATCTCCAAACCGATCCGAGTGAAAATCCTGGAGCAAGCCGAGGCTCAATGTTTCACAAACCATGAGATAGACCATGCCGCAACAGATACAATAAAGAATCCAGCAACATGCAGCCGATCCAATCAACACAATGCATAGGGTGTACGAGAACCCCTAACTTCCCCACTTCTACATGCCATAAACAATCTCACCAGCAACAAGCATCAAATCATGGACCCATCTGCTGGAGCATGCAGAAACGACCAACCATAGCCATCGAACAAAGGTCATCCGAACCCTAATATCCAATAATTCAACGAGTATAGATCCTAGGGTTTAACAACCAATAGGTGGTTTTTGACCAAGAACCAATCAAAACTTGACTTACACTTTCAATCAATAACTAGGATTTTAAACAACAGAATCAACTTCCATCAAATCGATCACAAAGACTAAGATAAAACAGTACACATATGTCTTTGATAATTAGATAACGCATAGGGTTATCAAAACCCTAACATCCAATGCAACATCCGAACCCTAATTAAACCCAAATCGTTAACTTGCATTGTAATTGTATCATACTATCATATAATATAGCTTTTTGGAAATGCAAGGGACAATGCATTTCACTTACGTCTTCAATTTTAGAGATGAAAGATTTAAAGAAAATGAAGAATTTAATACCATATATGATACCATCATATAACTCGACTAGAAACTCATGAAAAACTTTGTTTATCATTTCATCCATAATGAGTATTTGTTTCATGCCTATGTAATATTTAAACTCAGTTAAAGTATGAAGAAGAATATAAAAGTCTAGTTTGTCTCTTGTTTTATTGGAGATTTATAGACACACTTCACAACACTTTTATTATCACATGAAAATAGATGTACAATTCTACATCATACCTCACCACGCTTCTGAGTTTTGATCCTTTCCTGTATAATTAATTGATTCCATGCTATCGACTTCACTCTGAATGTATGTATTGTATACATGCATGCTCCCACCAACTTAGACTCCAATATTTACTTTGCTTAATAAAATTTACCTGCCCACTCCTCCATATAATTAACTTTTCCCACACTACAAGAATCATAACATTAATTTAATTATATATTTTATGTTACCGACGCCATGTCGACGGTATCATAAAATTAATTTAATTATATATTTTATGATACGGACGTCATGTCGACGGTATCATAAACACATACTTGACCAGCCTGTTGACTTTGACAAAACCGTACCGATGTCAAGTCTACGGGATTATTTAAAACATAATTAACGATTATTAATTAATTAGATAATTAGTATTATGATCTCGTCGACATGTCGACGGGAATATAACGTCAGACCATCAAAACCTTTGACTGGAAAACCATGTGAGACCCACATTGTCGACGGACATTATCGACGGGATAGTGGTTGCCGACGAGGCACTCGCGACAAACTGGGCCGACGTCATGTCGACGGGAATGAATGATGCCGACGTCATGACGTCGGCATGGTGGCAAAAATGTCGCATGGAAAAGTCCTGACCGTACTAGTGTCATTTACATCTCTTTAGAACACCATCCAAAACTCCAATATTTTCTTTTCTATTTTATTCTAATCCAACTAATTTTTCATTTTTTAAAATAAAATACAAATTAATTTAAAATAATTAAAATATAAAGTACTAATTTTTCATCCAGGAGTTATTATTCACATATTCATTAAACTCGTTAATTTACGTCATTTTTGTTAAACTCATAAAACAAGGAGACTAAACTTGAAAAATTATTTACAGTAAAAAAAACCATTATATTCTTCGCTGCAATCTGCAAAAACACATAGACACACATTACAAAAACACATAATCACACACTACAAATACACATATTCAGCATTTAAAATAAACAAAGATAGACAAAAAAACACCCCGTTTCCTGTTTGGTTCAAAGCCAAGCGCCTCACTCGCGCCTTGGCACATGGGTATGCCGGTGTAATGGCGTCGGCTTGAAGCCATGCCACATGCGTTTTGCGCGATAGGTTCGTGACCACACCCAAAGCTCTTAGCCTAAGAAAAGTTGTCAGTTGGCGGTGTAGGCAGAAGTCTTTATAAGCTAAGTATCAATGAATGATAAGTGAAAATTTAAAATCTCTTAAACTTATAGCTCTAATTATATGTAGTTAACATAACAATGAAAAAACACTTATGCAAAACTGTTTTTTGTTTAGAAAAAAATAGATACGTAAACTGAGAGCATCTACAATGTTAAACATTTTAAAAAGATTTATACAATTTTCATGTCATATTTTACTTTTAACTTATAAATTTCTCATTTTATAAATTTATTACTATTATGTTTAAAACTTGTAAAAAATTATTAAATCAAAGATGTGCATATTGAATGAGTTACATATATTTAGTTACAATAAAAGGGTTTATAAACCTAGACCTTTTCCGTTCCATGTCATTATAAAGCTCCATCCAGTGACTCAATTTATAAACTTTTTGCTATTCATTCCTACTATATCCTCCAAATTATCTTCCTACTCCATGTAAAAATTGACAAGTGTAATCCACTATTTATCTTCTTTGATCTCCCTCATTGATTTTAACTCTTGTCATCATCCTAAATATAGAAGGATAAGTAGGAACATGTAGTAGGAATATCAATCATTTTCCTTTTTATAAAACTCTTATTATGGATGCCCAAATACAGGAACTGCTTCTAATTTATAAGCTGGACGTAAGAAAAGCAAGCAATCACAAACACCATACTTATATTTGTGTAAGAATAGCTAAGTATTGGTGAACACATTACTTTTTCCTTTTGATATATACGTAATTACTAAGTTCTCATCAATTTGATTCATTTTCATTTCTTGAAGCCCTACTATTAATTATCTTTTTAATATCAACAAGCTCGAACATTAAGTGAAAGTCTTCATTAAAGTAGTGCAATAGCTATCTCACACCCAACTATCATCAAAAGGCACATATATACATTAATTCTAAACATCAAACTCCCCATCCACCTTCATATTTAGAAACTCACATGTTCCATAATTTATAGATAACCTCACAATATGTGATCTTGTACCATTCTCATCCATAGATAGCGACTTTACGAAATGCACATTTAAACCGACCAACTAATAGACCAACAACAACATTAATGTTCACCAAAGGGCTATATATATACCCACCCATGTAATTGACTCTTGTCATTACCATATATCTCTTTGAAGCTCACCAACACAATTGTATACCAAGTTCTTGTGGTGGTGAGGAACATCGTTGGTGAAGATCATACATTGTTCCTGCTTCTATTCTTAGATGCACAAGCAAATAAATATAATTTCTTGTTGGAATTGGAATAGGTGGTCTCGGAATATGAAGGTAAAATTGCCTCATTTTAGTTTCAGTTCACCTTTTACATATAATTTATTCCCTTTGCTATATGTCTTTGCTTCTATTTCATTTGATGTGAGTTTAGATTACAAATTACAACTTTAATTATAATAATTAAAAGCCTAGATTCTTTGTGCGTTGTCTTGGAGAGCCTTTTTTTTTTAAATGTTGTTGTCTATAATTACAAATTCATAGCGAATGCTCGAGGATCCAAGTTTATGAAGAACATTCACCTCCTAGCGGGATTTGCAGTTTTAGAATAAATGTTTGTTTGTCAATATGTAGTTACAGTTTTATGTGTGGTGGTAGAGGTAGACTCATCGGACTGATGTTAATTTTACATTACCTTCCAACACTAGTCTATAGGCAGTATTGACCTTAGTTGAACAATAAGGCAATTTAAGTTCTGTTAGTATGTCTATGCAATTATGTATACAAACGTCTTATACTTGTTGAATAGAAATCATGTAATATGTACATAGATTTTAGTTTCACTTCTAATTTTTAGTGTGCAAGTTACTGATGAATTGTTAATCCATCACAGCTTATTGACTTAAAAGATGAGGGACATGGAACTAGATTAAATGATGAATGTCTAAGGAGGTGAGTCCAAGAGTTGCCATTTTTAAATGGGTGGGCAATATTAAATGAAATCTTTTATACAATTTTTTTGCAGAATGATGCTGGATTTTTTTGAGCTGACTACAAATGACAAGTCATATACAAATAAATCAAACAAGGAAATTCTCGAACTGCTAGTTGAGATGTTTGAGTACTTTCTCATTTGGTGCTATTTGATAACACCCCTAGTGATCATACACCATCTTTTATGTGAGGTCTATCTAATGTGTTAAGTGGTGTTTTACAAAATGTGCTTCAATTTTATTCTCATCTTATTACTTAATTTACTGTGTGTGTGTGTGTGTGTGTGTGTGTGTGTTTGATTATTGATTTATAGTAGATGTGCCAAAATGGGTGGGTTTGGATAATGGGTCAAATGGGCTTGGTTCGAATGGGCACAGCTCAAAAGGACCATATTAAAATTTGGATCAAATTGGTACGGATCAAAACGTTCGTGGGTTAAACGGGTCATTTTATAGAAAAACACAAAATGACTAAAAATACTTCATTATATTATAGACGTGACGAAGCGTAAACAAAATTAATTTTCGAAAAGATAACAGCCCCTAAACTAGAGAAAATAGATTAAAACAATTAAAATTAAAATCAGGAAAACAAACAAAATAAGTTATCATGTCGTTTTGCAGGGTCAGGTTGCTCACAAGGAATATTGGCATGGATTCCTATTGTGCACATTGGATCAGTTGTACAAAGCAACTCAGAGCCCAGCAAAAGCAACTCATGAATGGGAGAGGTAATTGGATATTTTTTTATGTCAAATTATTATTTTTTATTTTCTCCATGTTTGTCGTAATAAAAAGGCTATGACCGAACCCAACCCTATTAAGATTCAGGTTAGTCGGTTAGGGTCTATTCGGGCTGGGTTCATCTGGGTTTAGGGTGACCCAAATATGAGTAATATGATTAAAAAAATCTATCGAATACTTATGGGTGCGTTTAGTTATAGAAAAAAATCTTAGTTTTCTACTTTCAAATTTGTAAAAAAAAAAAAAATAAAAAAAAAAAATGAAGGGGATCCATTTTCCACAAAACATGGAAAACGCGTTATATTTTTTTCTATTCTCAAGAAAACAAGGGGGTTACAAGGGAAACAAAACAAATGTGTTTTGTAGTTTTCCTTGTTATAGTAGAAAATGCATGTTTTGTGTTTTGTAAAGAATTTGATTGGAAACATATAATTTGAACGCAATCTCTATTTTCCATGTTTTGTACAAATCATTTGATGGAAAACAAAGGTATTTTCCTCTAACTAAAAACAACCTATAAGTTTTCATGGATAAATTACAAAAATTATATAAAAAAAACCTTATTCGTGTTAATCAGGTTGACTCGAACCCAAATTATGCAAACCAAATAATTTTAATCAGATTGGGTTTGGGGTCGAGCATGGTCTAGTTGGCTTATGGTTTTGGCACTTGTACGGGTGTTAAATACGGTCAAGTTGGTCGGGTTCGGGTCTATTAGGATTGATGCTAAAGGCCACACCCGAAACCCGACCCTATTAGAACTTAGGTTGTTCTGTTCGGATTCATCCGAACCTGATCCTATTAGCTTGCATGGACAAGTTAAAAAAAAAATAATAATAATAATAAAAAAAAAAAAAAAAACCCCTTATTCGGATTAATCAGGTTCTCGCGAACCCAAATTATATATACGTGTTTAAACTGACATTCGACCCTATTTAGCATTCAGGTAGGTCAACCGAAATAAGATTACTAACCTGATTAACTCGACCCGAGTAATCTTAACCGGGTTCAGGTCAGGTTGGCTCTTTTGGTACCCGTACGAGTATTAAAAAGGTTGAGTTGGTCGGGTTCCGGTATATTCTGGTTGGGTGTTAAGGTCTAACCGGGTCGGGTTTATTTGGGTTCTCTCCAACCGGCCGAGTACGAATAATATGACAAAAAGAATTGGTTAATACTATAAGTTTACATTGACAAGTTTTAAAAATTATATAAAAAAGCTTTATTCGGGTTACTCGTGTTGGAACGTATTTAGCCCAACACCTAGCATTTGGGTAATCTGGTCAGCCCAAATAAGTTTGCTAATCCTAATTAGTCTTTTTTTTGTTAATAGTGTGACAGAGGAGATTACCAATTTGGGGGAGAAGCATGAGCAAGTAGCTGGAAGCGTGAGGCAAATGGGATACTTCTCCGATTAAAAGAAAATTACGCCTGCTCCTGAGGACTCACAAGTAGCTCCCTGAAAGCATATTCATATTGAAAGTCGAACAAGCATGAGCAAAACTTATATTTTGATTACATTAGTCACCCATTGCAATTTTGTCATAGTGTATTGTGGAAGGCTGGAAGCATATCTTTTTGAAAACATGCAGTCGATCAATATGTTAGATTTTTGTATTGATAGATAAAACCTCAACGTAATTCGGGAGAAGACCCTAAACGAGGCGATGCTTGTGCGTAGTTTTCCCTTTATTTGTTCCTCGTATCTAGATCGTACAACATCTTACTAATTATTAATTGTTAGATTTGAATAAAAAGCTATTACATATGAGATGACTATGGGATGGTTAATTGGGTTTTTACAACCTCAAGTTACGAGTTTGAGTCATGCTGAAAGCGTTAATAAGAATGCTTTGTCTTTTTTGTTTTGTATTTTTACGTTATCATCTCTATATTTGTTCGCTATCGTACATCACACCTGTACTAACATTTGATGACATACTCCTAACTTTACATGCATTAAATTCACATCAAACCATGATCAAACCATTTAAAACGAAAGGGTTCACCTATAAATTTTACCTTTTTCCGGTATTCCCATGCTCCCATAAATTTTACCAGTCATATATCTACCCACTGCTCCTTGTAATTAATCCCCCATGCCAACTGTTACCAACTTACCATATAAATTTTTACCGTTTTTCAGTTTTTTCCATGCTCCCATAAATTTTACTAGTCATATATCTACCCACGCTACTTGTAATTAATCCCTCATGCCAACTGCTACCATATAAATTTTACCTTTTTCCAGTTTTTCCATGCTTCCATAAATTTTATTAGTCATATATCTACCCACCGCTCCTTGTAATTAATCCCCCATGCCAACTGTTACCATATAAATTTTTACCTTTTTCCAATTTTTCCATGCTCCCATAAATTTTACCAGTCATTTATCTACCCACGCTCCTTGTAATTAATCCCCCATGCCAACTGCTACCATATAAATTTTACCTTTTTCCAGTTTTCACATGCCCCCATAAAGTGTCAACCGCTACCATATAAATTTTACCTTTTTCCAGTTTTCCCATGCTCCCATAAATTTTACCAGTCATATATCTACCCACTGCTCCTTGTAATTAATCCCCAAAGCCAACTGCTACCATATAAATTTTACCTTTTTCCAGTTTTCCCATTCCCCCATAAAATGCCAACTGCTACCATATAAATTTTACCTTTTTCCAGTTTTCCCATGCTCCCATAAATTTTACCAGTCATATATCTACCCACTGCTCCTTGTAATTAATCCCCCATGCCAACTGCTACCATATAAATTTTACCTTTTTTCAGTTTTCCCATGCTCCCATAAATTTTACCTGTCATATATCTAAACAATGTGCTGGCAATTGTTTGTATCTTGAAGGTACACTTCGTAACTCTTTTCTCTTGTCAACTTTCGTTGAATGATGAGTTTTCAATATATCTTAATGTTTTTCGCAACACAACAAATTTACTCCTAGTAATAAATAATAAAAACGAAGTTGGTATATTGCTATATAAACCATTAATTACTCGTACATTTTTGATTTAGTGTATTCATTTTTCTTAGCATATAAATTAACACAAAGCCTAGCGATTTATGATTTAAGGCTCAACTATATAACGCCTAAGCTTTTAAAAAATAACCACACCTGTATCTTTGTACGATTATGCATTCCTTTTTTATTTTCTGGTACTATGTCATGAATTAAATGTCTGTTTTTCCATTTTATTTTTTCTCAAAAGAACTTTTTGTAATTCAACCTATCAAAAATTCTTTAAAAAGTTAAGATAACATTGTACTTGGCGAATGTGGATATTTAATTTGAGACTAAAGATTTTTTTGCCAAGACTAGTTGGATAAAACTTGCGTGGAATACCATAAGAGGATGTTCAAAGACAATATTAATATTATTTAAAAATGCATTAATATAAATGATGTTGATACATAATCTGGCGCAGGCTGGATCCAGCGACTCTCCTTGGGCTGTTCTTCGTCTTCTCGAGCCCTGATTAGACCTGCCAACAAAGAGAACCCGTCAAGAGTGGACCCAAGGCCGTAGCCCCGGGATCCACCTCTGACGGTCAAGTTAGTCATTGATGCGATATAGCATACAAGAATTAGGTTTAAAGTAACCTGTTGTGTTGTGTTCAAGAAGGGAATCCCAGCCCTATATTTATAGGGCATGGAATTAGGATTTAGGCGTAGAGTGGGCCGCTGTCTGCCGGGCCTGGCCTATTCCAGACTATACGTCCACAAGCCTCCCAAGTCTAGTGAGACATAGTGCATGGCTATGTTATGCTAGACTTAAGTTCTGTTCATGGCCACGTAGGCCCAATCAACCATGACAGCATGGTCCATGTATGCGCAACTCATGTGTGTACACGGGACGGACTATACTGCTCAGCCCAAATGCGACAGTGCGCACTGGGCCCATGTCGCAATCCTGTTTAGCCCATTAGACTATATCCGAATCCGCGACCTTGTAGGCGCGTCCGCGGTGACCTGAGTAACACCCGTTCTTACATGACGGAGAGGGATACGCATATGCTAGGTTTCCCGCCACCGTGTGACAGTAAATACCCCGTAAGAAGAACACATAGTTCTAACGTTGGGGTAACACTGACATTGCGATTGTGAGAGTCTCACAATGGTGAAGGTGGATCTCCTATGCTGCATCCTGGGTGAGGGCGTACTTTTTGTACCAGTAGCGATGCAGCATGGTGCGACAGAAGACATGCTTCTGTGGCAAAGGTGCGCGTTGTGCGCGACAAGGAGGTGCGAACATTACATCCGTCTTTACAATTGACAGAGGACGTCTCCCCTGAGTGACGCGTATAGAAACAATGGTATTATATACCCTGGTAGCCCCCCAAGTTTGATGGTGCTACTCTTTTAGGAGCATTAAACTTAGTTATTCAAATCCTGAAAAACACTTAATGCAAATATTAAAAGTATATGCCGTGAATCGCAACATATAAAACTTAATGAAGGAAAAGATTAACGTGAAGCAATACATAGCACATAGCATGTGAAATTAAAACATAAGAGAAGTAGTAGTGCTAATTACACCTATCGTGAGGTTTCACAAACTACATAAATAATGAATTGTTGTTTCAATCGCACCGTAACCGTGACCGCGACTAATAGTTTCAATCGCACGCACAGACACAGATGGATGTATCGTGACCACATAGACCCGAATGTTTGTGGATGATCGCAGATGAACATAACAAGACCACGGCTTTTGTCCAGTGCGCTCATGGCGATTGACTAGCATCGTGGTGCCTGTTCGTAGCTCGTAGATAATATGTGAAGATGTCCGAACGCACGGCCTAATGCGGGTAGATTCATCGTGACTGCGTTGTTCAAACGTGCAAACAAGCATACCAGCCGTAAAAATATTATGTGCGCGAATTAATTCGCGACGAAAAGATAAAGTAGGTCCGATCATGCGGACTTAGTGCGACTATAGATAAAATCGTGTTTACCAAGTTAAAATATTTACATAAAATCTTATGAATATTTAAAAGATAACATATCTTAACGCATGAATACCGCATCGGCCGGGTTTTAAAGTGCAACCCAAAAAAATACAAAGTTTTAAAGTTACTGGCTTTTGAACTCAATGATTACTTTCCGATGATGTGAGAGCACGAAACTTGTAGTAGTCATGTCCCACGGATGGCGTCATCTTGTTGATACATAATCAGGCGCGGGCTGGATCCAACGACTCTCCTTGGGCTGTTCTTCGTCTTCTTGAGCCTTGATTAGACGTGCCAACAAAGAGAACCCGTCAAGAGTGGACCCGAGGCCGTAGCCCCGGGATCCACCTCCGACGGTCAAGTTAGTCATTGATGCGATATAGCATACAAGAATTAGGTTTAGAGTAACCTGTTGTGTTGTGTTCAAGAAGGAAACCCAGCCCTATCTTTATAGGGCATGGAATTAGGGTTTAGGCGTAGAGTGAGCCGTTGTCTGCCGGGCCTGGCCCATTCCAGACTATACATCCACAAATGAACATATCAAAATACACTCTACAAAAGCTACCTATAGTGGCTTGTAAAGAAGAGCTTTTAGGTTCTACAAGCTTTCATAAATTTCGCTACCATAATTAAACTTTGTCCATAGTTCTGTTTAGATACGTAAACTTCAAAATATATATTTTTTCAAAAACAGGAATTTCATAAAAATTCGTTACTACTTTTATGGCATAAACTCAATTTATTAGAAGTTAGCATAGAATTCTTGCTGTAAATTTTTAAAAACTTTACACGATACATTCAAACTGATTTAAAAAGCATTGAGATTTGAAAATCACATAAACAATACCACCAATTGACCAATATCACCAACTTCACTCCAATATTAAAACTTGTATCCGACAAGAAAGTAGGACTTAACCTAACACATTCAAAGATGATATTAGATAATGCATTATTTATTTTTACTTGTATTATGTGACCAATTTTTGACTTTTATACCAACAAAAATAATGAAGTATAACTATGTACTAAATAATAAGATTTGTAACAGTGATATGGTATTATATTAAAATAAACTTTTGCAGCTGAAAGGAACTTGTCAACCTTCAATCTTTCTACTTTCCATATGGTGTATTTGTATGTATATTGTGCAAAGGGGTAAAAGTCGAAGTAGACATCTACAATAAAGTAGTAAAAGCATTAACATGTACGTACTCTTCCATCAGTATTTGTATATCCGCGTGTTAAAGTTGTGTGTCAAAAGTCTTTTAATTACGGGTAAAATGCAAAAATAGTCTATAAAGTATCACGAAATCGCAAAAATAGGATCGAGACAAAAAGTCATGCAAAAAAGCCACTAACGTTACGTAAATTTGCAAAAAATAACATATGTTGTGACATTATTTATGAACATGCATGTGGGTTTTGGAGGTAGATGGGGAGTTTGATGTTTAGATTTAATGTTCATATATATATATATATATATATATATATATATATATATATATATATATATATATATATATATATATATATATATATATATATATATATATATCAACTCAACCAAACCATCTTTTAATTTACCTTTCCATTTCCCTACCATTGTTAGGAAACCCTCATGTTATCCCACACGGCTACACCTTTAAAATTGTGCCCGAACTCCCTATAGCATCAACTTTAATTAGAATAGCCAAACTAACTAAGGTCTCATCTATTTGATTCATTTTTTTTTCATGAAGCCCTACTATTAATGGCTTTTCAATATCAACAAGCTCTAACGTATGTGAAAGTCTTCATGAAAGTAGTACAATAACTATCTCGCACCCAACGATCATCAAAAGCAACATATGAACATTAAATCTAAATATTAAACTCCCCATCCACCTCCAAAACCCACACGCATGTTCATAAATAACGTCAAAACCAGAAAAGAAATATATATAACGTGACAACATCATTCTCCATCCACAGATAGAATGGATGGACTAATGAAAATAAAGTCATCTTGAAATATCCTCCCATTATCACAGAATGTTAAGATTTTAAAAGAGGTTAAGTTTACATGCATTACTTCCTCATGTCTCATGTAATCTCTTCTTCATTTAATCGACTCGATGTTATTTTCCAATATTAATGCAAAGGAAAGTCATTGACCTACAAAAACTACAGTTTGCGAAATAAATCATGTAACAAAAGTAAAGACAATAAACCAGACTAGGCGTACAATTAGTGCAGTTACCATCTTCTTGAAAGACTATACTAATATATTTCACATAACCTTTTGTTTTCACATTACATAGAGAAACCATAAGGTATGCATGTTGTGTGCCCTGTATTGGTTGTATTAACCCTTGAACATGATATTTGATTCTTTACTACGTGAGTTACATTTAAATTAAAACAATGTTGTTATGAAGTGAGTGAGCATGCCTTTTTTTTTTTTTTTTTTTTTTTTTTTTTTTTTTTTTTTTTTTTTTTTTTTTTTTTTTACGAAAGATTGAAATTATATCGATTAGGATAAAAAAGGATCCATAAAATTACAATTGTTGGAGAGAAATATGTCTTTCTCTACCAATACATACTTGAGAAACTACTAATGTTGCACTTGATACACAAACAACTTTAATAAACTTGGTTTTGAACAGCTTAAACACCACAAAAAACCTTAGATCTTTTAGTGACTTGAATATGTTTAAAAACAATAAATGCCAACAAACCCATTTATTGGAAGAACTAAAAAGTTTGGAGTATCATATATCCCTATAAGCTAAAACAACACAATAAAAAGGTTCATAGTATAGGTGTATGATGATGTTGACCAAACACACAAATCTTACACATTGATAGATCACATTTAACCGAACTACATTCATTTACTATTCATATGAGGCTAGAGTGCATGTCAAAGAAAAATTATAGACGTTGCTACTTGGCAACTAGCTAGTCATGAATTGCCATTCATGCATTGATTAAGTTGTCCAAACTTAACTACATGACATATGGACATTGCATGTTTTTATAAGCATAATAACATCTTTATGGTATAGGATAGTTTAGAAGATAGAAATATATCTTTCAAAGTTTATATACACCCTTTCTCCAATTTATATCACCATCAACCTATACTTACGGTTAATATGTTTGTTAGTTTCAAGTTTTGATCACTCAAGCAGTCTTGTTAGTTCATGGATAATTTTAAACAGTAAGCCATGGCGAAAATCACACCACACATGCTCAAAACCATATTTATTATTTTTTTGCTCTTATTGTACGACGAACAAGCGAAAAAGCCACTGATCATTCTCTTGTTAGCTTGCTTGTACTATCACTCGCATGCCTCACTTGCTTTTTGGCTAACTTTTATACGGCAAGCGCTAGTGTAACCTAGCTAGCACTACATCTTGCTAACATCGTCTAATGCAAAATTAGAATGTTACATAATTACGTGTGAGCCGTCTAAACTATCACTGCCCTCACAATATATCGGCTTAACTTAAACAATTAAATAATTTTCAAAAAAAAAAAAAAAAAAATAATAAAAAATAAAAAATAAAAAAAAAAAAAAAAACCTCAAACAATTATATAAGTAATGACACTTTCACAACACTTTCAATTAAACATATATTTTTATTCCAGATATTTAGTCCCTACGGGGGCGCTGATAGGCAGTAAAGCAAGAGCTAACACTCATGCATGCATGCCGTTTTATTTATTTTACGTACATACATAAAGAAACTAAAAATATCATGCAGCCGATTCAGAAGCCACCTTCTTTAAAATAAATTCAAAAGATGACCCGCCACCGTAAGGAGAAAGATGGCTCTTATTGTTACTCGTGTAGATACCAATTGGTCTGCACATTTTGAAACCAGCACCACATAAGAAAGGACAGTATTCAAATATGTAGGAATCTAGGAACAAAGGATCATGAGGTTTTGTGATTCTAAGGCAGCTGTCTGCCGTATTTAAGATCCCACCAGTGGTGATAATGCTACCAAGTATCCCTACACGACTTGAGACCTTCCATATCGTACTCCCCTCACATTGGTTTACTGTTGGGGATTGAATGGCCAGCGGATAACCTAATTTGATAGCATCCTCTTTAAGATCGACAGGTGTGAAGGTGAAAGGGGTGGCAGGACCAATGTCAAATGGGTATTGAACAACATCTGCTTCACTGCACGTTTGGTTTTCACCATTAGGATTGACTAACGTCACACTACCCCCAAGAGGCCCCCATATTGGAGGGCTTATGACGTAGAGGCTATCTTTCTCGAGTGGATTTCCTTCTGCATCCAAGACAAGGGTATCATCCACTCTGACCCTGGAAGATAGTGAAGGTGTGGTGAAGAGGGGGATGAGGGTGAGAGCAAGAAACAAAGTAGCAGGCTTCATTATATTATTTGACTTCAAATTTGATAGGTGTTTGTGTGCTTTTGGCAAAGGACTTAAGGTTCTATATATAGTATGTCACGGTAGTAGGTGGGAATGGAAAAATCGATAATTCATTACGATGTTTATATTGTGATAGAGTTCATGAAAAGGACAATGTAAAACTGTATTAGAGTAAACTGTGTGCATATGAAATGGGAAATAGTATTGATCCGATGTATGCAAATAACAGATTAGTAGACAGATTAGTAGACTGTTGTATTAATAATTTTAGAAAGTGAAGTAAAATAACATCTAATACCATTTTCTACGGGTTATGAGACTGAATAACTTCTTCGACGGTGTATGAAGGAGGTTAGATGTACACAACCTTACCCCTATTTAAGGTAGAGATGCTGTTTACAAAAAAGAACCTCCGGTCTTGCAAGGAGTAAGCATCAAACCTTTGATCTCTGTCTCTAGTCAAAACGTTTCCATTTGATTCAAGTATTGCTTATTGTAGTAATAATTTTCTTCCCTTCAAATTGAAGTATACAATCTCTCTTGTTTATATGCTCTCTTTTTGCCATGAATAGCCAAAAATTTGGCCTAGATTTGCAGGTAAAATGAATTATATTTATCACATTTTCTTATTTAATTGCCACAAGTTATAACATTTAAAACAAATTTAGAATTGTTTTTTAAGCCTAATGATATTTTAGACATGCATATGACTTCATTTAGATACGATATTTAAAAGTTCAATTAAATTTTTTTTGTATCAATATTATATCCAATCATATTTTAATATATATAAATTTTTAAGGTATAGAAAACTCTATTTTTGGTAAATTGAACTTAAATTAAATTTAATAAGTTGTATAAATGTTTTAAGTAGGAAAGTCCAATTCTAAGTAAATGGAACTTAAATTATATTAAATAAATTCTAGAGATTTCTTAGTAAGAAAATTTAATTTTACGTAAACTAAGCTTCTGATTGGTCAACTGAAAAAATTAAAAATTTTCATCGGTTAATTAAATTGCCTTTTATTAATACTCTCTCGTATCAAAATCATTGTCTCTCGAAAAAAAATACACAGTTTAAGAAAAGTACATTTATTACAATTTTCACTTTTTTTACTTTTTGACAGAATGACAATTTTGCCTTAGATAGTTAATTAAAGCCTTCTTTAAGGTATATAATAATAATTTTAAATAAATGTAATATAGTAAACTTGGTTAAACTTCCCTATCTATTTTTTATAGTAGACAACTAAATTACGACATTACAAAAAGAAAACGTGAACAATAAAATTGGGACGGGAGAATATTAAGAATGTACAAGTCAGAAATAATAACTATAGTTTATATATCAAAATTTATGATAGATATATTACATCACGTTTATTTTCCATTAATATTATTTGCATAAACTTACCACAAAACTTAGTTTGTTCGTACATTTATTGAATGATTACGAAATTGTTTGTTTTTACGTACAATTATTGAACGATTACAAAATTGTTTGTGGTCCAGGGTGGCACATGCAATGTTTACAACATGTGATTTTGTACTCTTTGTTTGTTTTACCGACGTGATGATAATATGAAGAAAGAAAATGTTAGAACATATAATGTTGTGTATGATTTGAATTAATAACAATTGGTATTAAAGAAAGTCAAATGTTCAAACCGTTTTGGATCCCTTGGCATTGATTAGGTTTATATATCGATTTCTAGGGTTCATAAAAATCGAAACCATAATTTTTTTAGTGTTAGGGTTGACGCCCTATTAAATAAAAAAAATTCGACACGCTAATTTTTATTAAAGGGTCGATTACCTTTTAATTTATTTAGGGTTTGTTTGTTTTGTTATTAATTTGATTTGAAATCCTATATGTTTAACATGTTTATGTGAATAAAGTGTGTATCTTGTGACTTGTATGGGTTTATCCATGACGAAACATGAATGTTAGTCATGGACTATGTTTGGTTTAATTGTTAAGTTATTTTATCACGTGTAGTTTATTGATAGATATTAAATGGGAAAGATCTCAATTATATAATAAATTAATGAATCAAATTTTTGTGATATGTGATATATATTTGCTATGACTAACGCAATCGACACATCGATGCATGTGGCTCACTCACCTTTGTGATAAAACAACTTTAAAATAAAAAATAATAGACACTAATATGAATCGTTGGATGTATCATGTTAGATGAGATTTTAGTTCTAATTGAATAAGTAATGATAATGGCATTATTGTAATTAATCGAATTGTGAGTGTCAGTTTTTTTAACCCACGTGTGATTTTTATGTCTAATTCTTTTTTCTGTCTGTCTATCGACATGCTAGCTTTTTATTTATTTATTATTTTTTTTTCATGGTTATCTCCTTTTCATTCCTTTCGAACTACTGTGACACACAATATTTTTTTTATGACACAGCTTGGTTTTACGATTTTAGAGACAAATTATCACCTTTGACACACTTAGTTTTATAATACATTTTTAGAGACACACCAAATTTTTTAATAACTTTTTGTGACACATTTTTAGTAAAGTTTCTTGAAACACAATAAATTTTTTGTTACATTTGCGATGACACACTAATATTTTTGACGCACTTTTAGTGACACTTAGGAGGCGCTTGGTTCAAATAAAGGAATAGAAAAAGTAAAAGTAAAAGGAATGTTAAGGATTATAATAAATAATAAATTCTATAACCCCTAATTTGTAAGGTAATACTCCATTACCTTGTTTTGGGTAAGGTCCATTACATAATAGTAAACTAAGCATAACTAATCATTACATTTTCCATTCCTCACCCTCTAATACATCCAACCAAGCATGCCCAAATTCATGATACATTTATAATGACCCACTATATTTTGTGTCTCACTTCATTTTGTGATTCGTTTCTAGTGACACCTCAAATTTTTTGATACATATTTAGTGACACACTTAATCGTTTGACATATTAGTAGTAATACACTACTTTTTTGTTTACACATTTATTGAAATTCTATAGTTTTTAACGCAGATAGTTTCTTGATACATTTCAAGTGACAAGCTAAGTTTTTTTACACTAATAATTTTTTTAAGTGCCACGTTTATTTTAGTGATACATTTAAAATCACATTTTAAATTTTTCGACACACTAATTAATTTACATAATACTGTGGGAAACAGTGTACACTTATATTAATTAAAATCAGATTACAAACAATAATAAATTAACAGAAATTAAATGACAGAAAATTAAATCATAGACAGCAATGAGTAGAAGCAGATGACAGACACTATATAACGATAAGTAAATAAAAGCAGTATCGGAACGAGGCTCGTGTTAAACACGATTCCCTTAAAACAGATTCGCCGTCTATTTCCCAGGGTACAACGTCCAAAGCTGTTGTACAGCCGGACTAGACAACTTGCCTGAAAGATTACGGAAAACTTGTGAGTTTTTGATCGAATGTTGGAAAACAGACGTAATGGAGATGCGTTTCTGGATGTCCCAATTGAACGAGAATAAGGTTTAATTTATAGCCTAAACTTGTCTTGGACACCAAGACAGTATATTAGCTAAAATTATAACCCGATTTACAAATCTGTTATAACATAAACATGATATGCATATATTTTATTCACACACAATATATTTTGTATAACTTATTCGATAAGTTAAATCTATTCCAAAAATAGATTTACAGAAAAAAAAATTTTTGAACAAATTAACACAAATCTGGCAGCAAAAAGATACGCACGTAGGCGATTAATCAGAGCAGCATTCGTGTCCGCAGGTCGCACGGGCTCGCATGAGTTCAGAAGCTTCGAACCCATTTTGGCCCAGAAATCCCACAATCTGCACCCCTTCCCCTGCGCGCGCACATAAGAGTGGGAGCATAGCTCACCTAAAGGAATTTGAAAGCAAATACCAAGATTTCCTTATAAACAAGCATTCACTTTTTGTTTTTGGCGATGTGGGAAGCAAGATTTTTCCTATTTATTGTGTTTCACGTGCCTCACTTTGAGACACGATATCTCATTCATATTAACTCTATTTTGGACATTCTTTAGCTCGTTGTGAAGCTCTCTTCAAGGAAAACGCAAAGCTACCAAGAAATATAAATATATTGATACGTGGGAATTGCACCAGGCTTTACCTCTCGAGGGATCTCGAGAAGCTTACAACCCCCACCAGGCAGTGTACCTGATCGTTGTAGTATAGTATAGTGACAAGTATCGGGGGATTGATCGTTCAACTCAGGAATAGTGACGCTAGGATTAGAAAGTCTAAAAACTAGGTCTAGAGGTGAGAGATGATTTTTTTTGTATTTTTATGTTTTTATAAAAGCAATTAAAAATCTCGGTTTTTGGAGGAGTGGGCGGAATTAGTTGCTAATCAACTAACCCAATAACTAAAGATGCAATCAAAATAAAATAACAAAAATAAAAATAAATCTAATTAAACTAGTGGTGTGAACAATAATAGGGAAAGTTGTATTTACTTAGGTTTCATTACTCCCTATATATCTTTTACAAGTTGATAGTTTGTTACAATTGCATGGATGACGGGTCGTATTCCTTAATACCAGTCGTAGGACCGTGTACAATATTCCCTAACTCTATAGGATCCTACTTCACTCCTATGTCGAGCCGTTAGAAGCTCCTAACATGGGATCATTAAAATTCTCCTACGCATTAAATACAACCAAAAATCAAAGTACACCTCTGATCATGTTTCTTAAGATGTGCAAGCATGTCACCAATAGAAGTCTGCCAGTTGTCTTAAGCCTAACATTGAATACAAGTATCCGTAACAACTAAAAACAAACAATCAACCCATAATTAACATCTAGGTTTCACTACATCTAAGCAAACACACAAGAGATCTAGTCTAGCATGTTAAATTCAAGACAAGCGTAAGATATATTCAAACAACACATAGATATATTGAATGAATTGAAAGAGTACTTATCTCAATTGAACATGAAAGGTTTCAAAGGGTAAAAACCCTTGAAAAAGCAGTAATATTCGTGCTAGGGTTTCTCCAAAGTTACACCCTACTTGTTCCTCTTTAATGAATGAAAATTGCCAAACTATATATAGATTTTACAGGGTGATGGCGTCAAGAAGGAATATCTGACTCTGTCAACTCGCCACCCATAATGAAATTGGATTGCCTAGATCCAGTTTTGACGCCGTCATGTGCACTTCTACTCTGGGCCGTCACTTGTATTTGGACCATGACGGCCTATGGTGACGCCGTCATGTCCATAGTGTAAATCTCTTCTGGATCGTCACGTGTATCATTCACTTCCACCTCTTGTATTACTCTTGACGCCGTCATTAAGGATCATGTGACGCCGTCAGGTACTGTTCCCAGCAAGGAAAATTAAGACTTTGCCGTTTTCATCACTTTTATGCTCCAAAAACGTCCAAAATGCTTCATTTTCCAGAATTCACTCCAAAAGTACCTAAAATGACAAAAGGAACGATTTAGGGCAATATTTGATCAAATAAATTCGAATCCGGGCTAAAATGACCCCCAAAAAACGGTTCATTTTTCACCTTATCATATACCCTTACACTTGAGATTTGCTTGTCCTCAAGCAAATGCGCTTTTATTCTAATCAAATTACAAGTTAGGGGTCATTTAACACTAATATAAAAGTAATTACAACAAATAATCGTTCCACTAAAGACCAAAGACAAGCACGGAGGTCATACACTAGCACCTCACAAATAGTGTTTAGATACTCACATCTCTCGGGTGTAATAAAGTATATATCACAATTTGGAAATGGAAAACATCTCTCACTACCTGTCATAGCAAAATAGATTACCATAGGCTTGAAAAAGGATCAAACCTCCACCACATGGTGTAAGCATCTACGATAAACTATCAAAGAGGTCTTTCAAAGGGTTATAATGTTAGGTGTAGGGATATGGAATACACGGTTTTGTTGGATATAGGCAATATTTACTGGTGGCGAGTTAATCATCTTGGTTAATTACATGTACAATATGGCGTTGCTAAGCCAAGACTCGACTCGACTTAAACTAATGAATCAAAAATAACGAAAACTTAAAACAAACATAGAATGAAACGGGATGGTAGTCCGTATGTTTTTTTTCTCTTTTCTTTTTCTATTTTTTTTTCTTTTTCTATTTTTTTCTTTTTCTTAATTTTTTCGATTTTTTTTTTTTTTTTTTTTTTTTTTTTTTGGCATACACTCTTACCCTACCATCCAAAATAATACATCATAGGGAATATATATTCCCCTTACACTTGAATTTTTACATACTTTACAATAAACTACTCTAATGACTCGAATTAAGATAATCAAAACACTTGGAGTACTTTTAAGATTAACGCACATATGGGGGTAATATATGATGTTCTTCCCCATTACTCCATAATATTAGTAGTTTACCCATGAGTCTCAATCGTCCCAAAACAATATGTACAAGATATGACACGACTTAGCAACCATGTAATCAATTAGATAATTAACTAAGGGTTTAAACATGAAACAATAATTCACTAAAGATGAGTGCATGCACGGAAGGTTAAGGCGATTTGGTTGTACATTTAAGTGGGTTGTAACAAATTCTTCCTTTAAGTAAAATGCTTAAAGTTAGAAACGAAAAGATAGGCTCGGAGGGGTGTACTAGGGGTTTCGTGTACTAAAAATGAGTACAACGCTAAGAGTGTGGGAAAAATTAGTTGACTTTACTAGCCAAGTAATATGACTTAAATGGTCAAGTAATTATGATACGGGTTTAACACAAGGGTGATCCTAATGCCTCTTATCATGTAGTAAATCCTACTACACGAATGTAATCTCACTAGCGGTCTCGGGATGCATCACTAACGCAAGTTCTAGAATCTAAATGCTACCGGTACACTCATAAGCACTAATAGTAAATGCTTTTCCTATCAAATCTAAAGGCGAACCTCACATATTTGGGTGGAAATTTTTTTTGAATAGTACGGTTTTGTGCTAGTCATACGACTCCTATCCATGAGACGCTTGCTAAGGCTAAAGTTTCTCTCCTAAATGTTATAAAAAAATTTAAATTTGGCGCTAAAATTACACTAACAAGTATTTCTCTTTGTTTTATTACACACCTACCATCAAACAAACAAACTCAAGTGCAATTGTATCCTATAAGGTATCATCATTTACCCTCTCCTTACACTTAGGATGAACATTGTCCCCAATGTTCAATTAAAGAATGTAAAGTGAAATAGATAAAAGAATGAAATCAAATACTCCCCTGATTCGTTCAGTGTGGATAGTGTGGTAACAAGGTTAGATCTTCCTCCAAGAAAATGAACAATCAAAGCTTCCCTTCCAGAAATATAAATCATCTTCTTGTCATATGTAACCTGTTAAACCTGAGAAAACAAACAAGGCAACCTCGCGTAAAATCGGCGGCAATCTGTATATACTAACAAGTCCTAGAAAGCAAATTAAGATATAATGCTTGTGGAATGAATGTTTGCAGATTTCCTGGAGTTTATAAAACTAAAGAATTAACAAAAACTTTAAGACTCCGTTAGAAAAACAAAACTAGCAAAATCTCCAAAATTTTACTCATGACGCCGTCAATAGTTAACTCATGACGCCGTCAGAAGTGACCTGCAGAAATCTTTACGTTAAGTTTCTAGAAAATTTCTGGAAAAACTTATGTCCTACTTCCTGGAAAATCCTGCAAAACATCATTATGACTCGATACAAGCATTTGACTCTAACAAATACTAATATATATGTTCATTTAATATTGTGGAGAATCATGATCAATTTTATTTCTTAAAAATATATTTGGGGTTTCCCCTTACACTTATCTTTTGTGAAATACCTTTGCATGAAGTTAAGACGAAGTCAAATGACAAAATAAAGTATTTTCACAATTTTATTCGAAACATGATCTACCACCAATAAAAATAAAGCATGCATACGGAAGCAAATAACAATCAAACAAATAAAAATCACACAAAACATGGGTTGCCTCCCAAGAAGCGCTTTTCTTTATTTACGAGTCTTGTAGCTAGACTCAAGGTCATGAGTGATTACGTGACCTCATCGTCAAATGTTACATCCTCCTCACTAATTATCTCGTTACTACTTTCTTGATTATGTTTTACATGTTGTATGTTGATAGTAAACTCTCTATTTTCATCGTCTATTAACACAACAACTCCAGTTTTAGAGGAACTTTTCACCGTAAAGGGCCCATACCATCTAGACTTGAGTTTCCCGGGAAATAACCTTAACCGAGAATTATACAATAGGACTTTGTCCCCTTCTGAAAATTCCTTAGGTTTCTTAATTCGTTGGTCATGCCATCTTCTCGCCCTCTCCTTATATGTAATGGAAGATTCATACGCTTCTAATCTTAGCTCATCAAGCTCATGGAGTTGCAATAACCTATTTGTTCCAGCGATTGTATAGTCCAAATTACATGCCTTAAGTGCCCAATAAGCCTTATGTTCGAGTTCGACCGGAAGGTGACATGCCTTACCTTAAACCATGCGGAACGGGGTTGTTCCAATAGGTGCCTTGTAGGCACTTCGGAATGCCCATAAGGCCTCATCGAGTTTAAATGACCAGTCTTTTCTTTTTTTATTAACCGTTTTTTCTAGTATTCTTTTAATTGCCCTGTTGGTGTTTTCGACCTGACCATTGGTTTGTGGGTGATAGGCGGTGGAGAATCGGTGGGACACTTCATATCTCTTCATGACCTTTTCCATTTGCGCATTGCAAAAGTGGGCCCCCTATCACTAATGAGAGCTTTAGGAATGCCGAACCTAGCGAACAGCTTTTTCAGGAAATGAATAACTACCCTAGCATCGTTGGTCCTAAGGGCTTGTGCCTCTACCCATTTTGAAACATAGTCGATGGCAACTAAAATGTATTCATTCCCCCTGAAGATGGAAAGGGTCCCATGAAATCGATTCCCCAGACATCGAAGACCTCACATACTTGTATAAAATTCTGAGGTGCTTCATCTTTGTTCGATATATTCCCGGCCCGTTGACATGCATCGCATGCTTGTGTCATCTCTTTAACATCATGAAATATCGTGGGCCAATAGAATCCCGCATCGAAAATCTTTCGTGCGGTGGTGCTTATCCCATGATGGCCCCCAGAGGGGCCAGAATGACACTCCTTCATGATCTTTATTGCCTCATTTCCCGAAACACGACGTCTGATTATTTGATTAGGACATCTTCGGAATAAGAATGGTTCATCCCAGAAGTAGTATTTTAGTTGGGCAAAGAACCTTTTCTTTTCGTATCTAGTCACGTGTTCCGGAATGAGCCTACTCGCCAGATAGTTAGCATAATCAGCGTACCAAGGCTCAGAATCTGTCATTGACATGAGCTGTTCGTCAGGGAATGAATCCCGAATTTCGCTTCTATCAAGTTCATTAAGGGGATTTTCAAGATGAGAGAGGTGATCAGCAGCCAAATTCTCCTCCCCCCTTTTATCACGAATTTCAACATCAAACTCTTGTAACAACAAGATCCACGAATTAGTCGTGGTTTAGCATCTTGCTTAGCAAAAAGATATCGGAGAGCCGAGTGATCAGTGAAAACAACTGTCTTTGAAAGGACAAGATATTGACGGAATTTGTCGAAGGCGAACACTACGGCTAATAATTCTTTTTCGGTGGTAGAGTAATTATCTTGAGCGGGATTCATAGTTTTGCTAGCTTAGTAAATAGGTTGGAATAGTTTGTCAAGCCTTTGGCCTAATACTGCCCCGACAGCATAGTCGCTAGCATCGCACATGATTTCGAAAGGCAACTCCCAGTTGGGTGTAACCATGATTGGGGATTGCGTGAGCTCCTTTTTCAGGAGATCGAATGCATCCTTGCATTCTTGAGAGAAATCGAAAGGGGCATCTTTCACCAGCAATTGAGTCATTGGCCGAGCTATTTTAGAGAAATCTTTGATGAATCTCCGGTAGAACCCGGCATGGCCCAAGAAGCTGCGTATTGCCTTAACAGTCGTGGGATAAGATAATTTAGATATAGCTTCCACTTTTGCTTGGTCCACCTCAATCCCATTCCCTGAGACCTTAGGTCCTAACACAATCCCTTATTTTATCATAAAATGGCATCTTTCCCAATTCAAGACCAAGTTGGTTTCCTCACAACGTTTGAGCATTTTTTTCTAGGTTACCAAGACAGCGGTCGAAAGAGTTCCCGAATACCGAAAAGTCATCCATGAAAAATTCCATGCTGTCTTCCATTATTTCGTGAAAGATTGCGGTCATGCATCGCTGAAAGGTGGCGGGAGCGTTACACAGCCCAAAAGGCATCCTTTTATAGGCGAACGTTCCATAAGGACAAGTAAACGTGGTTTTTTCTTGGTCCTCAGGTGCTATGGGGATTTGGAAATATCCCGAGAACCCATCCAAGAAACAGTAGTACTCGTGCCCGGATAATCTCTCCAACATTTGGTCAATGAATGGTAGGGGAAAGTGATCCTTCTTGGTGGCATCATTGAGCTTTCTATAATCGATGCATACCCGCCAGCCAGTAACCGTTCTCTGGGGTACCATCTCACCTTTGTCATTTTTCACCACAGTAATTCCACCTTTCTTTGGTACAACCTGTACAGGACTAACCCACGGGCTATCCGAAATTGGGTAAATCATTCCTGCATCCAAAATTTTGATGACTTCTTTCTTCACTACCTCCTTAATGATGGGATTCACCCGCCTTTGGGATTGCACGGCATGTTTATAGTTTTCTTCCATAAGACTCTTATGCGTGCAAAAAGTTGAGTCAATCCCCTTAATATCGGCTACACTCCATGAAAGGACTCCCCTATATTTTTTAGGACTTCTAAGAGCTTACCTTTTTGTTCATGTTCGAGGGAGGAGTTTATGCTTACTGGCAGTTGATCCTCTCCCTGAAGGAACGCATAATCTAGGTGGTTAGGGAGTTCTTTAAGCTCTAGCTTAGGTGGTTCGATAATAGAGGGCTTAAGCTTGTTTTAGGGTTTTCAGAGTTCGAGCTGTTCAGTGGTCTCTTGTCTGGGGTAGAAGGAGACTGCTCTAACGCCCTCCACCTTTTCTTCCTCTAATATGGGGAGGAAACTCTCATCCCGTAACCAGCCTTCTTCGATCTGTTCACAAACACAGTTGTCAATGACATCCGTGAGTTCATCGACCTCTCCGATGAAATAGAGCCGGTTAGCTGCTTCGAGAGAGAGATTCATAGTGTCTTTAATGTCGAAGGTTAAGCTATCGGCTCCTACTCGTAAGGTTAACTTGCCGTCATGAACATCAATGACTGCACGAGCGGTAGCAAGAAATGGTCTCCCTAAGATGATGGGCACCAAGTCATCCTCCTCCATCTCAAGATCACGAAGTCAACCAGAAATTTGAACTTTCCAACTTTGACAAGCACATTCTCGCATATCCCTACGGGATATTTGACCGATCTATCGGCTAGTTGGATGTTCATACGGGTAGGCTTTAGTCCGGAGTATCCTAGTTTGAGGAACATGGAGTGAGGCATGTGGTTGGTGCTCGCCCCTAAATCGGCAAGAGCATTATTTATTGATAGAGATCCTATGGAATAGGGCAAGGTGAAGCTGCCTGGATCGTCTACCTTTTTTGGTAGCCCTCGATGGGTCACCACCGAACATTCTTCCCTCAGAGTCACAAGACCCTCGAGTTTATTTTGGTTGGCAAGTAATTTTTTAAAGTAGGAGCTATACTTTGGCATGTGATAGCAAGCATCAAGGAGAGGGATGGTGACCACTGAATCTTTTAGGTATGACAAGAATCTCTTATTATCATTCTCAATTTTCTGGTTCTTTAGGCGGGATGGGAATGGGATTCTCACAGGTTGGTTAGGTGGAGTTGATGGGGATGGGGTCACCAGGGAAGGTTGTTCGGGAGCCTCGTTGCTCACATTACCTTCCTCATCGTGGGGCTCATTTGGATCAATGGTGACAGGGTGTGGGCTCGGATAAGGAGGGTCCTTGGTTGTTGTTCCAGCTCGAGTAGTCACCGCGAGCAGGGGGTCTTTTTGGCTTACTGATGGCCTGTCTTGGTCGTCAAGGGTGGAATTAAGCTTATTGAACCATTCTTCCATGTCATTCTATTGCTCAGTGATGAGCTCATCAAGATCTTTCAATTGTAAGCCTTTTTCTTGAGTAAAGTGACCGAGGTCATCTTCAAAAGTGCTCCTGATTTTGTATTCAGGGCCTTCCTCCCCTTCTTTTCTTTTCACCAGGTTTCCCCAAAGGGTATAATCATCGTTTTGGTAAAAAGGCAAAAGGGAGGGGTCAGCGTAGATGTCATGTCCTGACAAACACGCATGTTCGGTCGTGGTTTCTCCTCCGCATTCCTCTACCTCATGCGGGCCCCCACAGTAGTCACAGATCAAGTAAGGATTCGAAAGTTGTTTAATTGTTCGTGACCCCGTAAGGTATTCCATTCTTTTGTGAATTTTTCTTAGCCAATCTGAGGGTGTTTGTGTGATTTCAGACATGCTCACAGTCGACTCAGGTTCATCCCAAGTGTCATCCTGGTCTTGAGCATATTACTCAATCCTATTCCACCCTTCTTCGGCGCTAAGATTGGCTAATTTCCCTTTTCTAGAATTGTTGATTCCGTTCTGGTCATTTGAGGAGACATTGTCGTAGAAGATTTGGACCAGAAGCCAGAGTTCGATGTCATGATAGGGAACTTGCCTTATTAATTCCTTGAATCTGATCCACGATTTATTAGGGTTCGTCTTTTCGCTTTCGGAAGCGGAGGATCCTATCCCTAAATACTGAGGTTTTCCCTGCTGGGAAGAACTTTTCATAAAACTTGGATATAATTTGCTCCCATGTGAAAATAGACTCGGAGGAAAGTCTATCATACCATTCTTTGGCTTTTTCATAAAGAGTGAAAGGGAAGAATCGTAATCGGGACGTGTTTCTAGTGGCCCCATCCGTATGGAGGGTATCTACTATTTTCAAGAAGTCCTTGATGTGTTGAATCGGGTCATCATCATCAAGTCCGCAAAACTTGCACATACTTTGGACAAGGCAAACATCGCTTGCACGCAAGACCTCATCGGTGCGTTCGTTTGGGAAGACAATGGCATTTGAGAAGCCACAAGGATTCGGGGAGGAGTAGTCCTTAAGGCGATTGTTTGAATGGGAGTTTCAGGGGTACTCATATCGTTGTTGGATTGGGAGCTAGGGGGTGTGAGGTGATTGTTTGAATTTTCTTCAGAAAGGGCCTCATCAAAGTTGATAGCTATGCTGGATGGTTCGGGTGTTGAGAGAGATCGTCTTAGCCTACGCATTTCCCTTTCAAGTTCTGCATAGGGAAAAACTAGGTCTCTAGCGGAACTACGACTCCTAGTGACTCTAAGGTTAGAGAAATCGTCATTTGCCATGATGGCGGATGGTGAAGATTACGAACAAAGATACGTAGAAATAAGATAGACTAAAGAAAACCTAAAAATAAAAATAAAATCTTACTAGAAAGGAATCTAGCAAGTAGACCTAATAAAAAGAAATCTTAACCTAGACAATAACTATTCCCCGGGCTGCGGCACCAAAAAACTTGATACGTGGGAATCGCACCAGGCTTTACCTCTCGAGGGATCTCGAGAAGCTTACAACCCCCACCAGGCTGTGTACCTGATCGTTGTAGTATAGTATAGTGACAAGTACCGGGGGATTGATCGTTCAACTCAGGAATAGTGTCGCTAGGATTAGAAAACCTAAAAACTATGTCTAGAGGTGAGAGATGATTCTTTTTGTATTTTTATGTTTTTATAAAAGCAATTAAAAATCTCGGTTTTTGGAGGAGTGGGCGGAATTAGTTGCTAATCAACTAACCCAATAACTAAAGATGCAATCAAAATAAAATAACAAAAATGAAAATAAATCTAATTAAACTAGTGGTGTGAACAATAATAGGGAAAGTTGTGTTTACTTAGGTTTCATTACTCCCTAGATATCTTTTACAGGTTGATAGTTTGTTACAATTGCATGGATGACGGGTCGTATTCCTTAATACCAGTTGTAGGGTCGTGTACAATATTCCCTAACTCTATAGGATCCTATTTCACTCCTATGTCGAGCCGTTAGAAGCTCCTAACATGGGATCATTAGAATTCTCCTACGCATTAAATACAACCAAAAATCATAGTACACCTCTGATCAGGTTTCTTAAGACGTTCAAGCATGTCACCAATGGAAGTCTGCCAGTTTTCTTAAGCCTGACATTGAATACAAGCATCCGTAACAACTATAAACAAACAATCAACCCATAATTAACATCTAGGTTTCACTACATCTAAGCAAACACACAAGAGATCTAGCCTAGCATGTTAAATTCAAGACAAGCGTAAGATATATTCAAACAACACATAGACATATTGAATGAATTGAAAGAGTACTTATCTCAATTGAACATGAAAGGTTTCAAAGGGTAAAAACCCTTGAAAAAGCAGTAATATTCATGCTAGGGTTTCTCCAAAGTTACACCCTACTTGTTCCTCTTTAATGAATGAAAATTGCAAAACTATATATAGATTTTACAGGGTGACAGCGTTAAGAAGGAATATCTGACGCCGTCAACTCGTCACCCATAATGAAATCGGATTGCCTAGATCCAGTTTTGACGCCGTCATGTGCACTTCTACTCTGGGCCGTCACTTGTATTTGGACCATGACGGCCTATGGTGACGCCGTCATGTCCATAGTGTAAATCTCTTCTGGATCGTCACATGTATCATCCATTTCCACCTCTTGTATTACTCTTGATGCCGTCATTAAGGATCATGTGACGCCGTCAGATACTGTTCCCAGCAAGGAAAATTAAGACTTTGCCGTTTTCTTCACTTTTATGCTCCAAAAACGTCCAAAATGCTTCCTTTTCCAGAATTCACTCCAAAAGTACCTAAAATGATAAAATGAACGATTTAGGGCAATATTTGATCAAATAAATTCGAATCCGGGCTAAAATGACCCCCTAAAAATGGTTCATTTTTCGCCTTATCATATATATATATATATATATATATATACACACACACACACACACACACACACACACACACACACACACACACACACACATATATATATATATATATATATATATATATATATATATAACATATAAATATAACATATAAATATATTAAATAGTGTCCAAAATTTGCCAAAAATCATTTTGAAAAACCCATTTTCCAACAATCCCCCACATGAATTGAGATCGGTCGAAAACACACAAATGTCTCGGCAAAATTTCTGCGTTTAAGTCTTGCATAGGATAGGTAGGTGTAAACCTTCTAACCTTCCCTTGCGAGATGTACTTAGTCTCCTAGATCTGAGTAGACGCGATGTCCTTGAACTCAACATCTGTTTATATAGACGACAATACACACTCACACAAGACTCTCCCTGACCTTGTCAAGTGCTCATAGTCGTGTTCGTTATGGTCATGAACACTAGCCTGGTTCTGCAAGAGGTCTTAGGAATTGTGCCCCCCACAATTCCCTTCAAAGCAACCCCACTTCTCTCTCACATAGGTGATTTCATCTTGAATCATTAAAAATATATGTTTTGTGATTTCATCTTGAATCATTATGCTTTATGATTTCGTCCTGAATCATTAAAGCCATATATTTAACCTCTCAACAAGTCACAATAGTTATAGGAATGGACTAGGAAGTTACAACATTTAGTAACTCCCCTAAATTCACCTGAATTTCCCCACATTTCTATGATTAGGTTGTCCTATTGAACCTAGAACTTGGGATCTCCAGTCAAATGGGTTAGGTTTTCCTTCATAGAAACTTATTCCTTCAAGGGCTTTAGTCCATTCCTTTAGACGGCTTACTAACTAACTCTTTGCTTAAGCCTTTCGTAAGAGGATCCGCGATGTTATCCTTTGACTTCACATAGTCAATTGAGATAACTCCTGTTGAGAGTAGTTGTCGTATCGAATTATGTCGACGACGGATATGTCTATACTTTCCATTATACATTATGCTATGAGCTCTCCCAATTGCCGATTGACTATCACAATGTATACTAATGGCCGTTACCGGTTTAAGCTATCTAGCTTGGTATGTCCTCTATGAATTGATATAGCCATTCCACCTCTTTTCCGCATTTATCTACGCGATAAATTCTGATTCCATCGTGGACTTAGCTATAACTGTTTGCTTGGAAGACTTCCAAGATATAGCCTCCCCTCCTAGTGTAAACACATATCCACTAGTCGATCTAGAATCCTTTATATTAGATATCCAATTTGCATCACTATATCCTTCTATAACAGATGGATATCTTTCAAGTGAAGTCCATAATCGTGACTGTATCTCAAATAATGAAGTACCCTAGTCATAGCTTGCCAATGTGCATAACTTGGATTACTAGGATACCTACTTAGCCTGCTAACAGCATATGCTAAGTCGGGTCGGGTACTTGTCATTAAGTTCATTAACATGCCAATAATTCTTGAATACTCTAATTGGGTAACACCTGCGCCTCTATTTTTAGATAGATGCTTACTAGTGTTAATTGGAGTTCTAGCTAGGCCGGAATCCCCCGCATTTTGAATATTAAGAATTTTGTCCACGTAATGTGCTTGACTCAACACAAGTCCATTTTTAGTTCGTATGATCTTTATTCCAAGGATCACATCAGCCAAACCCATATCTTTCATGTCAAACTTTGATTTCAACATGTCGTTAGTAGATTTGATCATCTTGTCGTTACTGCCAACGATAAGTATATCATCAACATATAAACACAAGATTACATATAGAGGTGGCAAAACGGGCGGGCCGGGCGGGCACGGGCAACGAGCTAAATAGGCGCCGGGCTAAACGGGCACGGGCTAAACGGGCGCATGTTATACGAATCGCTTTAGAAAAGACCCAAAACGACAAAATAAATTCCTCAAACGTAACACCTCATTTATATTTTAAAAATTAAATATATTTTATCTTTAAGTTTTTCTTTAAAAATAATTTTAATGTTCTCCAATTGAGAGAAAATATGTGCCCGTTTGTGCCCATTTAACTTTTAAATGGGTAATATGTGCCCATTTCTAAAAAAGAAGGGGGCTAAATGTGCCCAAATATTTTACAAATTTGCCAAAATTAGCCTATTCTTTTGGTTTTTGGCACAAATTACCACATCTAATTATATATCCACTACTTGTGTCTTTTACATAAACACACTTGTCACATTCATTAATTTTGAATCCACTCTCTAGCATGGTGTGGTCAAATTTTTGATGCCATTGTTTGAAAGCTTGCTTTAAGCCATATAATGACTTAACAAGCCTACAAACTTTGTTCTCTTGTCCAAGAGCCACGAAACCCTCAGGTTGGTTCATGTAAATTTCTTCTTCTAAATCCCCAATTAGAAAAGCCGTTTTCACATCCATTTGGTGAACTTTAAATTTCTTAAAGCGGCAATAGCAAGTATCATCGTGATAGAGGTTATTCGTGTAACAGGTGAATATGTATCAAAATAATCTAGACCTTCTCGTTGTCTAAATCCTTTGATTACCAATCTTACTTTGTACTTGTCAATGGTGCCATCGGCTTTCATCTTCTTCTTGAAGATCCATTTATAGCCTAGTGGTTTACAACCAGGAGGTAAATCCACGAGCTCCCAAGTATGATTTTGTAAAATAGAATCTATTTCACTTTGAATGGCTTCTTTCTATTGAGGCCCTTCCGAGGAAGTTACCGCTTCTCGATAAGAATTAGGTTTATTTTCTACCATAAAAGAAACAAAATCGGGTCCAAACGATTTCTCGGTTCTTGCCCTTTTTCTTCTTCTAGGTTCAACTTCTTCTTCCCCCTTGTAGGGTTGACAAGATGTTTGCGTGGCCACGCCCAAGATCTATCTGGAATGCGTTCAGATGATTTGGTAATCTTGCTCAATCTTAAACAATGAGAAACATAATAGTTAATTAAAGAATGACTATGATCCATATCTTTATTAATGTAGTAGTAGAACAAAAGGATAATAATAATGATGAATCATTAAACACTTTTTCAGGAGACCTAGCTCGGGTTGTACTAGGAGCATTGGCGTGTTGCTAGACGCTAACCAATTTCATTACAATATTAATAGATATCCAAGTGAGAGCTATTAGAGTTTGTGGATAAATATTAATACATGTATGTCTAGAATCAAACCCGAAGCCACGGGTTGCACACGTTACGAATGAGAATTAATGGACAATAATATTAATATATATGATGTGTGGGAATTGCACCAGGCTTTACCTCTCGAGGGATCTCGAGAAGCTTACAACCCCCACCAGGCAATGTACCTGATCGATGTAGTATAGTATAATGACAAGTACCGGGGGATTGATCGTTCAGCTAGGAATAGTGTCGCTAGGATTAGAAAACCTAAAGACTAGGTCTAGAGATGAGGGATGATTCTTTTTGTATTTTTATATTTTTATGAAAGCAAGTAAAAATCTCGGGTTTGAAGGAGTTTGGCGGAATTAGTTGCTAGTCAACTAACCCAATACTAAAGATGCAATCAAAATAAAATACTAGAATGAAAATAAAACTAAATTAAAATAGAGTTGTGAGCAATATGTGGGAGAATTGTGTTTACTTAGATTTCACTACTCCTTATATATCTTTTACAGGTTAATTACTTGTTATAGTTGCGTGGATGACGGATTGTATTCCTTAATACCATTCATGGGGTGGCATACACTACTACACAAATAGCTAAAAACACCCCCTAATAAAGACTGGTTAGATAAAAGCCGGTTTCTATACTGAAAAAAGGAAGGGCGTGAAAGCTGTAGAAACCCATTTTCAAGAATAAACCAATCTCTATAATACTAAAATTGGTTTTGACCAAATAACAAGTCTTTATTATCATAATCCAAAATTTTGATTTACCTATTTTTTCCCCCAATTTTTTTCGATCCCGCCTCTTGCTTTCCCCAATTCAACCCCTATTTCACAAATTCAAACTACCCATCTTTTTTAAAATTATAATAAAAGGCCCACCTACTAGTCATTTTTTATGGTCTCTCTCTCTCTCTCTATCTCTCATCCATTTCATACCACAGCCGCCATCGATAATGCCATAATGGTGAGTCATCCCCCCTCTATGATATTTATCGAAACTTATGGTTATTTTTAAGCTTAATGTCTGTAAGTGTTTCTGTATATTTGTTTATGCGTTAACTAAACTCTTCATGTACGTGTGCGGATGTTTCAATTTTAGGTTTAATTATAGGCTTTATGTATGTATTGAAAGTGTTAGTTTTATCCCACTGAGACTTAACTTTGGGGACAAATTGGTATAGCCATGGTTTTAATTTTACAAATTTAGACTCTTCAAAGGTAATAAAATTGAAACAACTTTTGCCATGGTTGTAACTGTTAACTGGTAGACTGCAGGGGTACTCTTCATGAACTCGAATTGAAACTATAAATGGTGTAGGAAAATCATAATGTTTTAAAATATACCAATCCCGTACCGAACCCGTACTGAATTGGTGGTACCGTTTTTACCCGACAATGAAAGGGGTACCCATTTTTGGTCAAACCAAAAAAAAAGAAAAAAAAAAAAAAAAAAAAAAAAAAAAAAAAAAAAAAAAAAAACAGGTTTCATGGTAGTTCTTTAAGCGTAAGCTTGTTAACTTTGTATGCAAATTAATCTTTTAGCATGTGTCCTGAAATTTAATATAGGTAAAATGAAAACATAATGGTATAGGAGTCCTAGATGTTTCCCAGGCTTTAAAGTTGTGTTATAACTTGTCTTGTTAGTTTGGAACAACGCACCCTTTGCTTGCAAATGTACACATATAAATCCACAAATATTGCTTGAAACTTATTTGACCATAGCTTCAAAACATAAACAGGACATTTTAGTTGCATCTCTATGCTTTGGCTGTAGCTTCATGGTGTAATACAGTCAAGTGATACTAAGAAAAGTATTATAATTTTGTTCCAGTATTGGTACTGTAACAAAATCAATACATTTTGGTCATGAGGTCTCTTAGCACTCTTTTGATGTGTAGTTTACATTACTTAACATGATGATCTTCGTCCAAATTGCTTTCAACTCAGTTAAGACCTGATACTGTTAGACTTTAAACATTCATAACTAGACTCTAGTTTGACCTGTTAACTTACTGTGGCAACTTAAAGGGGTGTTTGGTAAACAGTAAAACATCAATTTTGAACCCTCTATGACCACTTGAAGGGGTGTTTGGAAAACTCTAACATCAACAATTTTGACACGTTAACCAAATGTAGCCACTTTAAGGTGTGTTTGGCAAACTGTAACAACAACACTTTTGACCCGTTAACCCACTGTAACCCACTGTGACCACTTTAAGGTGTGTTTGACGTTTAAAAGGCAGATAATATTCGTAACTTATAAACGCCATAAATGTAGCGAAACTTCATCAAAATCCGTTAAACTTGAAAAATAAACAAACTACCTACTTTTTTAATAACCTTGTTGATTACTGAAGTTTCATGCAAATGCAGGCACTCTATATTGTGGAATTTGTGAATCAATGATAGCATGAAATTGGGTGATATAATAGGACAATAGAAAAGATTTATGATGTCATGGTTTGTATTTTTAATTTCTTTACTACAGCCTGTAAACTTTCAAATACGTATATTATACTCTGCATTTCAGGTGCCAATCTTGAGATTCAAAAAATTTGAAATGCAATCCTGGGAATTTGAATATGAAACGCACTTTTACATTTTGGCTCATTTCATTGATTAAAAGTCAGGTGACATATTTTACACACCCAATTACTCTAAAATTGATATGGCTTTGCATAATATATGCGATCTAGAATATATTTCATAATCATTCCTTCCTATTCAGTATGTTCTTCTCCAAAGTAGTTTTTGCTTCATTTTTGATTATATGATGTTACTACCATTCTGTCTATATATAATGAAAAATGCTCATCTTGTCCCCTACATTTCTTGATGTTTTATCGCTCATGTTCTTTTTTTTTTCTTTGTTCACTAGAAAAGTAATTGAAGTTTGGGACTCAACTTCCTTCGTATGCATCTTTTTCATCTCTATTTTCAGGTTTCAACCATTATTTAATAGATTTCTCACCAATAGGTTTTACATAAACATTTACTCACATGTTTTTTCCTTTTATGCAAATGGTGTTTATTAGGTGCAGGGGGTAAGAGATTTAGGCTACCCATCATGTTTAAAAATTTTAAAAGTGGATTTTTGTAAAGATTATGGTTCATTTGGTCACCCAAAGGACAAAGAGCAAGTGTGTGTACATACTACGATGGACCCTCAAACCCTCTTCATGTGAGCACTACTTCATAATCCATTAACATCTTTTAATAGGTTGTTTTATAATTTTTAAATTTAAGACCATCTATCTCTATTAAAAGATTTTATTAGCCGATTTTGTTGCAAAAGAGGGTGCATGGGATTTGTAGCTTAGTAAACCCAGTGTTGATACCTAGAAGGCTTTAAAGTGAGTCGACCAGTCGACGACATCGGATTTATGGCTTAGTAATTTGGGTCAATGGCATCATTTGTAGAATGCTTTACAAGTTTATTCAAATAGTAAAGTACAGAGTAAAAGATGCATATATAATTAGCATATAATGTTTGATGTATAGTTACAACTTATTTTGCAGCATAGTTACGACTTATGAAGTGTGCATGCTTATGTCTTTGAGATGAGTTGATAAAATCTTTTTATTTTTTATAGGAATGCTCAACCAATTGAAAAGCTAAAATCAGCTTACAGGAGTTTTTTTTGCTCGTTCAATAAATTTGGACAAAAACATGTACCACTCAAGTATGTAAATCAAAATTTGTTACTTCTTATAATAGTTCTATGAGTTGCTTGTATTAATTTTCAAATCCATAGGAGTAAATGAGAAATCAGAGACCCGCCAAACTGTACGAAGCTTTAGAACCATCTTGGCCTGGGGAGACAATGGTACATTTATATATTTCTTATTTGGAAGTTAAAACTGTGTTTTCCATTACTTGTCATATCTATATTTCTTTAATCAACTTCCAGGAAACCACACTCTGTAAACGTTTGATATTTCTAGCAAAAGACTAAAGCAAGAAGGGTAAGTAGCAAATGTACTAGTTATAACACTCTTGGCAGACACGTTTTTCTGTTTGTCATGCAAGTTGAAAGTTATTTTTATGTTGTTGTTAGGCCTCATGGGGATACATTCAAGGGCATCAAAAACATAACAAACACCACTCCGGGTGGTAGGAAAAGCTCAGACTCATCGTCCTAGAAATTTGAAACCCACGTGGCACACTCTAGGAGTACGAGATGAGAGAAATAAAGAGAATAATGCCATCCCTGCCAAGTGGACATTAAATAAGGTACTGCACGTTTTCTCCTAGTAAAATTTACAATCAGTATGTTATACTTGATGTATGCTACTTTAAATTTCCATTATTTCAGATTCCTCATAGAGGTGTTGCTGCTGCTGGCGGCCCTTCCCGACATTGCCAGCCTAACCATTTATTTCATTAATTTACATGGGTGACGAGCGTCCATTAGAGAACAAAGAGTTGAACGTCATCATTTGTGCATAGTTTTCATTGTGGCGCGATTATCCCAAAGAATTATGTTTAGTTATGTTGAATTCTAGTGTTTTTCTTTAGAGTTTGTTGAATTCTAGTGTTTTAATTTGGATTTTGTCTAGGATTTTTGTTTAGTTGAATTGACGTGTTATCATAATTTACTTTGTTGATTTCGACATGTGTGATGCATTTTAATTACTTTATATATATTTGCTGCATTTATATTTCTTTATTTTTGTGAGTCAATTGTAGATTATAGAATTTCTAAAAAAAATTGTAAAATTTTATAAATGATTTTTTTTTAATAAAATAGATTTACAAAAAAAGACAGGTTTTGAGATAAAAACATATCTTTTTACTCTATATAGAGATAGGTTTTATGGTTCTATCAAGACAGGTTGTAGGAGAACCGGTGTCAATGTCTAATAAAAATATGTTTATTTACTCTATATGAAGACCGATTTAAGGAGAAAACCAGTGTCAATATTTCTAATAGAGACAGGTTGCCAAACCAGTTTCTTTATGTTTCGATCATGGAGATACCCCCTTCAGAGAGTGGTCTCAAAACCACTCTTCATGGGCTATTTTGACCGGTTTCTATGAGATTTTTTGTAGTAGTGGTACTTACTTCCCCAATCATATGATCGCCTACTTCACTCCAATGTCGAGCCGGCTAAGAAGCTCCTAACATGGGATCACTAGAATTTGATCATGCATTAAATACAACCAATAAAACCTAGTACACATCGGTTCATGTTTCCTAAGACGTTCAAGCATGTTACACAATGGAGATCTGCCAGTTTTCTTAAGCCTAACATTGAATTCATTCATCCATTACAACCATAAACAAGTAATCAACATATAAATAACATCCAGGTTTCATTACATCTAAGCAAAAACAAGATAGATCTAGCCTAACATGTTGAAATCAAGACAAACATAAGATATATTCAAACAACACATAGACATATTGAATGAATTAAGAGAAGACTTATCTCAATTGAACATGAAAGGATTCAAGGGGTGAAAACCCTTGAAAATACTGTAAAATACGACCTAGGGTTTACAAAGTTCGGCCCTAGTATTCTCCACACAAGTTCCTCCTTTATGAATGAAAAATAGAAAACTATATATAGATTCTGATAGGTGACGGCGTCAAGAACAAAATTCTGACGTCGTCATCTCGCCGCCAAATAGTTTCTCGGACTGCCTAGATCTGGGTCTGACGCCGTCATGTGTACTCCTTATGCAGGCCGTCACCAAATATAGTCTTGACGCCCTTGTTGTGACGCCTTCAGGTTTTTACTGGGTCGTCATGGATTTTACTCTTGACGCCGTCATGATTTTCTTCTTGACGCCGTCAGGTACTGTTCTCAGCATGGAAAATTAAGTCTTTGCCGTTTTCTTCACTTTTATGCTCCAAAAACGTCCGAATTGCTTCCTTTTCCAGAATTCACTCCCAAAGTACCTAAAATCATAAAAGGAACGATTTAGGATAATATTTGATCAAATAAATTCAATTCCGGGTTTAAATGACCCCCTAAAAGTGGTTCATTTTTCGCCTCATCAATATATATATATATATATATATATATATATATATATATATATATATATATATATATATATAAACACAAATAGAGACTAACAATCGTTAGTAGTTAACGGAAATTGGCTAACTATCGTTAAATGTCAAAGATATGGACTAAAGTGTAAATAGGAGCAAAGAAGGGTATAGAACAACTCTCTTGGTCCTAAGGCCGGTCGAACAAGGGTGGAGAAACCCTTTTCCACTCAAACTTGGACTCCAAGTTTTGTAGACTATATAAACACTTTCTGGGGATCATTGTTTCTTTACCTCTTGTACACACAATATCCCTAAAAGTGTTTTCTCTTTTCCTCGTTCTAGAACCGATCGACCAAGCCCTCTCTTGGGTCGTTTGGTTGGGTTTTTTTTTTTTCTTTTTTTTTTTCATAAACATACTTTGTGTTTTCTTGATCTAGCAATCACATTAATTCGTTATTAATTCGTGTGTACAAGAACGTGGCATTAACTTACTTTAGTTAATATCCTGGATCGAATAACAAAATGGTATAGGGTTATTCACAGATCTATTATAAACCCTAATTATGGATCATCACTATTGAAGAATAATTGAAGATTGATTCTTGTTCTTGCTAGAATCAAAAGGTACATTCTTTATTTAATTTCGGTTAATTCTTTATATGTTAAAATAGATCCTTAGGCTTTTGCATATGTGTATGATGTTTATGTTTAATTATGTAGAGTACTTGTTATGATTATTAAATTCCGACATGCTTTATAGCCAAACTTTCAAAAGCAACTGACGATGATTCTTCCTTATCTTCAGACACCAATGATGCATCTACATAGGTAAATATACCATCCAAATTTCTCGATCAAGTAGAAATGATGTCGACACACATTCTCACCTTAACCAAAGAGAAAAAAGTTTTTGAAAAAAGAAATTCAAGGATCGAAAAATGATTTACTTGAAAAACTTAATTTTATTAATAATCTTGAATTAGAAAAATCTAAGTTTGAGAATGTTTCTCTTAAAGAAAAGTTTAAGATGAAAAATATATGCGGTATGGCCTTCTTCAGAAATTTTTTGGGTCCCCGGAGGATGAATCTAAAGAAGAAGGAAAGAGACGATCTTTAGAAACATATAAACAAGTCTCACTTGATTCAGAAAGTTTAAATGAAAACTAGAATGTCATCGATGATGTACTACCATTAGTCCTTATGTTATATAATAACACATGTATACTTTAAACACTGTACGTTTTATCGCAGGAACACAAAATGTATAATGTAATTGTATTGTAGGATATTCAAGTTATGCTTTAAAGAAATAAAAATGAAACAAATTCATTACAGAGAGAAAAAAAAAAAGAAGTTAGAAGTATACTCTCAACACAATGTGGACAAAGCGTCGAGTTTAGGTCCATACCAAGGTGATCAAGCCTAGTAAACACCGGAAGTCTTCTTTTTTGTAGACGCCAAATAAAAACACATATTTTCCTTGGGGTGAGCTTGTTCCACTTCGTCATGGTTAGATTGGTGTTATATCTTGTGTGGTGTTTAAAGTATTGTAGGATAATCAATTTGGCAAGCGGTGTGTTGGTCGATGTTATATCTTGTGTGGTGTTCTCAAAACAAGAGGGTGTTTGAAAATAAAGTCTCCAACCTCACTACAATTTGTGATGAGCTACAGCTTCTAACATTTTTTTGGATATCCAATAGATCAAGAGGAGCAATCTCGTCATGGTTAGATTGGTGTTCGGATCCGATTAAAGCTTGCAAGATATAAAAGCTCTTTCTTAAGGTCTGTTGTTTTATTCTCGAGTTTGGCTGCTGTGAACGCTTGGGAATGGTTTTATTTTCATCTCAAAAGGTTCTATGGATAGTGGTTTCTGCTTCATTTAGTTTCGAGGTTTGTTTGGTTTTGGTCATAGTTCATTAGTATGTTATGTATTGTGTTTTGTCTTGAATTTTGTATTTTTCTTCGTCGGGTTCCTCTCTCTTTAAGCGTATTGTTTTGAGGGGTGGAATGCCGTTTGTATGTATCGTCTTTGTTGCGTTTTTTAATATACTGATGCCTTTCAAAAAAAAAAAAAAAGAAGTATACTGTCAAACTACTGGTTACAGGGTCATTATAGTACGACCTATAATGACCCTGTAACCAGTAGTTTGACAGTATACTTCTAACTTTTTTTTTTTTTTTTTTTTTTTTAAATGTAATGAAATGATTTCATTTTATTTTTTTAATGGGCTTAAGGCATGAAAATGTAATGAATTTTGGCCGAATTTTTATTGTATGAAACCAACTTTCAAAACGTTCATTTGATGTAAATAACTTATAAACCGTTAACGTTTGATGTAAAAATTAATGAAAAAAGTTAAAATTTTAACGTGGAAGAAAAAATCGCGTTTAAAAAGTTTGTTTTATAGGAGATTAGCCAGTTTTCCTAAGCCTAACGTGTAGTCACTCAATCAAATCAATCACAACAAACCAACAAGCAACAATCAATAATTAGGTTTCATTAGATCTAAGCAAATACTAAAAACTTACTCTAGCATGTTAAAAGAAAGATAAGAAGAACAAATAATCAACCAACACATAGACATATTGATTAATTGAAGTGGAAGACTTATCTTCAATGTTACATTCAAGAGAAAAGGGTTGGGAACCCTTCTCGAAAGCTTAAAATCGGATTAGGGTTTTTCCCCAAAAGTCTACACACTAATGAATGAAAAATCTCTCAATATATATAGAAAATACAATCTCACGGCGTCAGGTTTTAAAGACTGACGCCGTCAGACCGCCGTGTTAGGGTTTCATGATGTTGATCAAAGGGGTCTGACGCCGTCGGGTGCAAAATGTGCTGGGCCGTTTCTTTATAACTTTGCACCTGACGTCCTATAACTTTAACAAGCGATGCCGTCGGGTGTAATTTTGCCAGATCCTTCCAGGCCATCACAAGTCAACTGGTCAACGCATCTTCAGGCTGTGACGGCGTCACTTAGGAATTGCTAACACCGTCAAGTGTAAATCTTGACTTTTCTCGTTTTCTCCATTCTTGAACCAAAAATCGTTCAAAATGATCCAAAATGCGTCTTTTTCCAGAATTCACTTCCCAAGAACCTAAAATCACAAAAGAAACAATTTGAGGTAATATTTTATCAATAAATCACGATTTAAGGCTTAAATGACCCCTTAGAAACGTAACAAATAAATCCTTATCAAGGAGCAATTAAAAAAAAAAAAAAAAAAAAAAAAAAAAAAAAAAAGGAGGATAATAATTTTGTTCAAAGTTTCCAAACTTTTGGTGAGGATATGCCCTCGCCAAAAGTTTGCGTTGATTTTTTCTTGTTTCGACATTCACGGTCAGCAAAATTTTGTCGTTTAGTAACTTTTGGCAAGGACAAACGTGTCCTCACCAAAGGTTGGTCGCATATTCTCTGTTTTGTTGAAATGACCGTAGGGTCATCATATGAGGATGCCATAATAACCATCAACGTGCAAATAATAATAATAATAATAATAAAGAAAATTAACCTGACAAAATATAGATATGAAGTGTAGTCTTTTACGTAATATATATTTTTTTTGTAATTTTTTTTTAACAATCGTCCTTTTTTTAAGTTTCTTATTGTAAAGATGAATAATATGAGTCATTTATTTTTTTATGATTTTTTTCATTTATTTACATGTCAAAGTACTCACGTTTTATTTATAATTTGTACATATATATTAAATTAATATATATACTGATAATAATATTTATAAATAACAATAACATATAGGGAGAATTGTATATATACTCGCTAAAACTCAAAAACTTGCATATTTTTATCAAAATACAAGTTTTAATGCATGATATACAATGCAAGTTAAGCATATTTTTTTTTAAAGGGAAATGCATAAATGGTCCCTGTGGTTTGCCCAAATTGCAGATTTCGTCCCTGAGTTTTCGAAAGTGCATGCGGCCTCCTTGTGGTGAGTTTTTGGTTTCGTTTTGGTCCCTGTGGTTTGCTCAAAATTGTAAGTTTAGTCGCTGTGGTTTGCTCAAAATTGCAAGTTTAGTTCGTGGCCAGGGACCAAAATGAAACCAAAGTTTCCCTAAAGGGAGGCCGCCTACACTTTTGAAAACTCAGGGACGAATCTGAAATTTGGGCAAACCACAGGGACCATTTCTGCATTTCCCTCTTCTTTTTATATATGCAAATATGCGAATATAAACTAAAGTGAGTGGCTAATAGAAATGCTCAACTTTGTCAGGTAGATAGAATGATGACTTTCGTTGGTTTAATTGGGTTTTTCAAATTTTTTTTTTTCACATTTTAAAAATCTCTTATCGTATAAGAGATTAAAATCTAACATATTCATTGCACGTACTTAATTCGAAATAGAATATTGTTTGGTGAACAATAGAAATAGCATGGATATGATACATATAAACACATCCAACAAATTCATAAATCAGTTTATTTATATTTAACACTAGAAAGTAGGGATGAGTATGGTACCGGTACCGTACCGATCCTGTACCGAATTAGTGGTACCGATTTTTTCTCGAGCATAAATTAGTGGTACCGGTACCTTAACGATCGGGATTCGGATACCGGTACCGGTATCGGTATCGGTACCGGAAAATTGAGTTTTCCCCCTTTTTTTTCGGGAATTTCCCGATTTGATACCGGTCCCGTACCGAATTAGTGGTCCCAATTTTTTTTTCACCTTATTTCGTAGTCCCGGTACCGTACCGTATATCGGGATCGGTACCGTTTCGATAAGGTACCGGTACGGTTCCGGTTCGGTTTCGGGATTCGGTTCAAAATGCTAATCCCTACTCGAAAGATACGCAAAAAAGAAAATATGGTTAAAAAATTATTTATGTATTTAATTTTCATCAAGGAAATAAAGAAACAAATAATATCCAGTTAACAAATCCAAGAGGCCCAGTAGATTGGGCTAGTGAGCTAGAAATGGGCCTGGTAGATATTGAGGCCTTAAGCTTCATTAGCAAACCGAGCATGAACAAAATTAAGGAGCACGTATCTTTATACTCAGATGTACGTAGCATCATCGGGTTAATCTCGATAGCGTGTGTCTAACAAGGTTTGAATACTTAATCTCTTGTGATAAAATTATAAAAACAAAGAACTTTGTTACTATGTCATTTGATTGCTGAATTAATAAAAGAAAATGTTCATAAAACATAATGACAAAATATTTCATGAAGTCATTATTAAAACTCATTATATGTTAAATCCCTTCTTCTAAAGCTTGTGACAATCCAACCGCTTTGGAAATTGGTGATTGTTGTGGTCATCTCAAAATCCGTTTTGCTATTGAGGTCCTTTTTTTTTTCTTTTTTTTTTTATATAATTAGCACAATGCCCGCGCAACGCGGCGGCGCGTACCTTTTGACTAAATTTTGTGGGAAGCAAATGTATTTCATTATATGTTTTTTTGTAACAATATATTTTGTTCCAATTGGGATTATTCTATAATTAGCAAGTTTAAGTCTGAATTTTTAAGCCTTGCTAATTTTAGAATAGTCCCAAATACATTATAATGTAGTATAGATATAGATAATTTTTATAAATTTTGCATTTTCTGTGCTACTTGCATTTTATGTCATATTTGTTTAAGGGGGTGTTTGTTTTGGCTTAATATAGTCAGCTTATGGCTTATTTGGTTTTGGGCTTATGTTTCATAACCTCACTTTTTGTGGTTTATTTTGAAACTTTTCGGCTTATGTAATAATCTTATTATAACATAAGATAGACACTTAAAAGATTCAAAATAAGCCACATAAAGTGAGATTATGAAACATAAGCCCAAAACCAAATAAGCCGTAAGCCGGCTATATAAGCCCAAACAAACACCCCCGTATCACAATGAGCTCATATCGATAGTGTTTGGATGTTGTCATAGTCAGATACTTTTACAATTAGAGGGAGTTTGTTGGTTTCGGCTTATTTTTTATAAGCTCCAACTATTTTTGAGACCTATGGGGGCTTATATAACTTTTACTATATCAAGCCGAAAAATTAGAGCCTAAGCCGAAATCACATAAGTCCACAAATAAGCTTAAACAAACACACCCTTAGTCTTGGTGTATAAAATTGAATTGGCATTTTAATGTAGCTAAATTTTACGGGAAATTTAAACTCTCAACGTATTTGGTGTGTCTTTTTAAATAAAGTTAGAGTTTGTATTTCGTTTTGAAAGTGATATGTAGTAATAGTTAGGGGCTGAATTGCGTTTTGAAACTGCCTATTTTCAAATAAGCAGATTCTGGTCCCCGGGTGTAATGAAAGCACGTTTTGTGTGTGTTTAAGTGGGCAGGGTATAGGTAAATGGTGAGGGATGACGGGGGTAAAGGTGTTGGGTCAGTTGGAAGGATGGAAATGGAGTGGAAGTATATTTCGGTACCGAGGGCCTTTAATTTTTGCTGAAATTAAACTACATTCAGGTTTTTGAAAAATTTCAGCAAATAATTAGTTTTTGCGTATTCTTTCAATTTTTTTTTTTTACAAAATAAGTAAACCTAAACACCATTAGCATTAAGCAGAAGCATGACCAGAAAAACTAAGCAATCCAAACACCTCCTTAAAATTTGGTGCATGTAACACTGTTTGGATGTTGTTTGAAGTTGCGATAATCCAATAATTTAGAACTAGTTTTGTTGCCGATATTCGCGAATCGATTATTTTAGAAGTTATTAGTCAACTTATAAATAATTAGAACTAGTTTCAGTTTACTTACACTCTAGGAACTTGATTATTTGTTATAAAAAAACGTAATATTTCTGATGTTAGTCACTTTCAAAATGCAATGCTAATCACTTCCTTGTTGGTGTATAATTGTGTAGTTTTTTAATAATAACTTTGGTTTGGATAGTATTAACCGATTTCTATGAAATCTCACACAGATAGACATATTGGGTTTGAGTTATAGGTTTGTAACAATGGATATGTTTGATCTAAACATTGAGAAGCTATTTTTCTTGTATTGAAGAATGCATTTTAATTTTTCGCTTTTGGTAATTTATATACTCCTAAAGTTTTGTTTAATGATTGTGAAAATTGATAAAGCATATCCAAGGGATTACATGCAAGTAGGGAGGGTGAAGGTTAATCTGAAAAGACCAGATGGAACTTTAAACAATCCCCTTATTGCAAACAGTAAGCATTCTTCTCTTGGTCCTCCAATTTATTTAGTTTGTTTATACCTTTTGATTATCCACAATGGTTGCCTTCCAAGAAACCAAATCTAACTAACACGACTTTGTGGAACATGCTACTGGTAGAATTTTTTTTTTTTTTTTTTTTTTTTTTTTTTTTTTTTTTTTTTAATCTTATATTATCAGACTTAATCTTAATACCATTAGTGCACTAGACTTTACATTGTAGAATGGTAGATATGGGCGCGATGTTCTTTCATATACCTCCTCTTAAAAAGATTGCAAGACTTTGGTTGTGGTCAATATATCTTTCTTCTTTTAGGGGTGTTTTAGATATTGAAATATGTGTCAAGTCCCATATTGCAAAAAAATTATCGTTTTTTGGAGGAAATATGCATGAGCCAGGGTGGAGTGTAATAAAAACGATACAGAAGCTGAATACATATATGAATTTAGATTTAGTGTGAAGTGCATAACTTAGTTTTGAAAGGAAAATAATAATAATAATAATAATATTAAGAGATACCACAACGTATTCTTTGAACCTGCAAAATCTAGGATCGCTTGTTTACCTTTGACTTCTTGAACCAAGATCCTGATTTAATCTTCCAGAAGATAAGAAGATTCATGTGACACTTAGTCATAATGCCTATATAGAAAGCAAGGCAGGCTTTATGTGTAAAACTTTGTTAACATAGCCCTCGACTCCCCATAGGTCCTACAAATTTCATCAATAGAGTTTAGTGCCTTCAGAGTTTGGCTCCACCACAAGGCCATAAAGCCTTTGCGATTGCAATTTGATTAACTTTAAGAATGATTTTTAATTCATTGGTACTTTCTGTACTAGGACTATAGTAATTAGAAACACTTGTTTTATTCTCTTTACATCATCAATGTAGGGCAACTTAACAAATTATATGCTATCAATGTGAGAGAAAAGTTCAATGCAGAACAATAATTATCTAAAGATCAAATCAAGAGATCTCAACCATCCATTTATTTTAAATCTAAAGGTGTAGATTAATCATCCCTTTAATACAATTAATTATTGAAGGGCACTTTTGTAATATCATTCAAAACTTTAGAGTCTATACATACACGGTCTCTTATTTACTCTCACCAACAAACTGCCCATCAATAATTACTCAGAAATTGAGACGGGTCAACCTCACCGGTCGTCGGAATATGTACAGCGGACGACGGAGGAGAACCAGATTCCGACAGTAGTGCTCGAAGACTAGCAAGATCAACACCGATCACACTCCGACAGTAGTGCTCGAAAACTAGCAAGATCAACACCGATCACATTCAGACAATCGCAATCACAATCATCTCATTTCCGGCTACCAGTCGGAGCAATCTCCGCTATCTCCGGTGGAATCTCCTTTTTCTACTACTTCTCCGACCCTAATTTGGTACTACTTTTTTTTTTTTCTTTTTTTTTTTTTTTTTTTTTTTTTTTTTTTTTATAGTTGTATCAGCGTGACGTGAGGTGAATATGTTTGGCGTTTTGATCGATCTGATATAGAGTATAGATGAAATGATTATTTGTGATTGTATCGATGAGCTTAATCTGTATTCTGTTTGATTAGATAGTTTAGAGAAATGACGCGTCAGTGCGTATTGGGTGAAGTGACTGTTCAGCTTTTTGTTTTATTTGATAGGTTAGGGATTTTGTGTTTGATATGTTTGATTTGAAATTCTGTAGAGAATCGAGGATTTGTGTTCATGTAGTTGTGTGATGCGGTGAATCGTTGGTAGTTGATGATTTGGTAGTTTTTAAGTTTTATACTTTTTATTGTAGTTTGATTTGGATATTGTGAAGAAACGATGATTTGTGTTTATATCAGTATGATGTGTGTCTCGGGTGAATAGAAGCTTCTACGTTTTGATTGATTTGATATGTAACAGTGTGTGTTTGTTAACTAAACTGATTATTTGATTGTTTGATTTGAATATTGTAGAGAAATGATGATTATTTGTGACTATGTAGCTCTTTCCTGATAACGTGATGTATGTTCGGTAGGGTGAAGCTGCTGCATTTTGATTGATTTTTAGATGTTTGGGCTTATGTGTTTGCTAGTTAGGAACTGATTGTTTTTATCAGATCTCTAAAAGTGGGGGTGGGGGTGGGGGTGTAGGGTGGAGCACAGGCGTAAGTTAGCGGTGGTTTCTGTGTGTTACAGACATGCATCACAGGTCTTACTTTAATAGTTTCTTTGAATATTGTAGAGAAATGATGATTATTCTGCTTGGAGTAGATGAATTGTACAAAAGTATAATGTAGAAACTTTCTTCAATAGTTTCTTGGTAAGTAATGAACTTGTTTGAAACAAGCATGGGGCAAGTGAGAAGCAAGTACATGATCATAATCCATAAAGATCTAAAACCAATTAAATTAACCAATATATTGATTGAAGATATAAAGAAAAAACCTATTAGTGTGAGATAGTGTAAATTTTATTTTTTAAGGTGAATCACATGTGATTTACACCCGAATCACATGTGATTTACGCTCGAATCACATGTGATTTGCATGCGATTTATCACATGGGATTATTTTTAAGTATTTTGATCTATTTTCTATGTTTGGTCTGCTATTGTTGTTATGTTCATTATTTTTTGTTTTTGTGTACTAAAAGATGACGCTAAACTCAGTACACTTGTGAAAACATTGCCCTTTTTTAAAGCCAAAGCTACAGAGGTTGATAAAGGTACTTGTGTTCATAAACTCATTTAACTTGTCTGTAAATCATGCTGATTTTTTTACTACGAGTACACACCATTGATCCGTTTAGAGTCTGAATGTAAATATAACTTTCATGCCTTAACACAACAACACACGAAAAAGAAGAAACTTACATGTGTAAATCACAAGTGATTCATGTAAACATTACACTGAATTGCACTGAATCACACATGATTCAGGTAAACATAACACTCAAGTTTTTTGTTCATTTGTCCCTTTCATGGACACGCGTCGCTCATGATTATATGATCTTACAAAATCTTATATTTTATGCAGGTGTTGGAGTTTCTAAAGTGTCTCAACAAAATCGGACCAAACAAATATCCAAGAAAATCTAAACGTGATAAAGGCTAGGAAGGAACGCGTTTAGGGATAGAGAGTTTGATAAACAGTTGTAGTAACGAACTATTTTCTACTTTTTTTTTTCTTTTTTTTTAATGGTCTTTTATGTTATAATGCAAGTAGCAGTTGGACTATGGACAAGTATTTAGGGTATCTGTAATAAATGGAAATGTGATGTTAATTTTAGCATCTATGTAATTGTGCTACGAACATATTTGATTACATTACCAAGTTTCAGGAAATTAATGTTTTAAATAGATTTTCTTAATTGTTATTAGATGTTACTTTAAGTAATAATTATGTGAATCACAAGTGATTTTGGGACAAATCACAAGTGATTTTGGCACAAATCACAAGTGATTTGGCATGATCATCACATACTTATTTGTAACATTTGTTTAACAAATTTGTAACTACAACAAAACAGCTGAATATAAAGTGAAATTTAAAATCCAATTAAGGCTTTTATTCAAATATGAATTCATAAATCACGATTTTATCTGAAGCAAAAATCAACATCTCTATAAAACTGAGTTAACAATCAAAAAATAAAATGAAACAAAACATAAAAAGTATTTATAAAGTAAAAATAAAGTTATCAGTTTATTCATCACTATTGTCTTTGACCTAGCGGACAAGTCTTTTGGTAAGCGTATTAGATTTCACTCCACATTCTCTTCCTCACATATTATACAACAATTGTCACGCTCTTTCCATCATTATCTATTGCAGTGAATGGAACAAATACCGTATTGTACCTGAAAGCATATAAAAACACATGGCTTTAGTGAGCAAATGTATACCTAATAAACAAACATCCTTTGTGCTAAATCACACGTGTGATTTCATGTATAATCACACGTGATTTGTTCTAAATCACATATGATAAATCAGAATCACATGTGATTCATGCATAATCACATGTGATTCAACTTATACAAACAAAGAGTAAATCATGTGTGTGAGTCATGCATAATCACATGTGATTCAACTTATACAAACAAAGAGTAAATCATGTGTGCTTTACTTCTTTATAGATCTAAACAGAATCACTTGTGATTGAGTTTACAAACAAAGAGTAAATCACGTTATTTATATTTTTCCATAACAAAACATAATCACGTGTCATTTACTAAAACCAATAAGCTCTGATAAACAAATTAAAATCCCAAAAACAATCTAGTATATCAATCAGTGACTAGAAACTTGACAAAAACAAATGAAAGGAACAGCCAAATGAATGCACGGTAAAACTTAACACGAAATCATTTGACTAAAATGCCCAAAACAACATGACAATAGCTATATCTTGAGTCCTTAGCACAAAGATACAATCAAAGTCCACAAGGTCCTATTAAATATACATACACAAGATCCTAACAAACGGAAAAAATAATAAGCTAATGAACACATTACACCAACTCAATTCAACAATCATACAAAAAAGTTGCTAACCCACTACCAACTAAACTTATACGTACCATTAAAATAGTAGTAGTTTATAGAGGCAATAAAATAAAGAATAGATTAGAAAAGATGAACAAGTTAGAGATGTAGCAAAATAACTGAACAATTTATTAAAAAGTTGTGACATAAAGTGATAAAACTCAAAAACAGTGCATCATTTTAATAAACAGATTCCAACAGCTCGGTTCAACCATCACTAGCACCACCAACCACCATCGACCAACCACCACCACCGTCATCCGATCCACCATCCTCCCGCCACCATGGCGACAAACGCAAATCATCATCTCTCAACACATCAACTCCATCAAAATGCCAAGCGCGTGAGAAGCACTCGCTGGTCATAGTTGACGACGGAGCAACAGATCGGCGGCGGAACAACAGGTTAACGGCGGATCGGCTACTGATTGACGACGGATTGACTATGGATAGAAGGTGGATCGACGAAGATGGCGGTTTACCAGTGGTTTGTGTGTGTGTTTGTAGAGAAATAATCAGATTTCTGTCTTTGCTAAAATGAAAGTAAATTAGTACTGTATATGTTTTTGACTTTTATAATAGACAAATATGCCCTTGATATGTAATTGGGTGTTTTGTTGTTAGCCACCGGATCAAAGTAAAATCAAGGGTCAGGATTGGCTGATTTGTTCTTTAGATAATGTGGGGTTGCTGTCGATCTCACCTCATCAATGTGTAAGGTTAATTTCCATGTTTACAAACCCCTGAGCTTTAGTTGATGTTCCCGTCCAAGTGGTTGCTAGAAGAAGAAAGCAAAAACAATTTCTCCACGCTAACAGTCAATGGGTGTACAACTACGCATTAATGCCAAATATAGAATGCGAGCATTTTCGTTTTACAGCTGACCGAATAACTTGTTGAGTATTACTAGTAGACACTATTCTAGATTTCTAGTCATACAATGGAGAATAAGAATTCAATTTGATCCGCCAATCTTGAAGAAATGATGCTTTTAAATGTTGTCATATCTTGTAGTGCACATTTTTGTCTGTCTGATGATCTTAGTTCAGGTTCACAAGGGCATAGGTCAAAATTATTTTTGCCCACATATCAACCATGTGCCTGTAGATGTTTAGCATTTGTTGGGATCCTCTGTTGTGAGAGTCTGTTAAATTAACTTAGCGATTGACAAAACTTTCTCTTATGTGTTGATTCAAGCCTTTTCTGCTTGCATGTTATTTTGATGATATGAAAAAACCTGGGGTGACCAGTTCACGTTAAAAAGACGATGAACAAATACTTTTATATGCTTTGGAAGGGACATAGATATCTTACCCTGCAAATTAAGTTCTGCAGCGTATTTATTTGGTATAGCATGTAGCATATCAAGTTTTGAGATTCTACCTTAGCCTATGTAGTAATTTTGGAAAAATATTGCAGAAAAACAGCTGATGATTCGTATTGCTGAATTGGTTCCTCGACACCCTGGTAGAGTGAAGAAACAAGAAGCTGCATCATCTACTTCAAATGCTGCTGCCGCACCTTCGAAATCTGGCAAGGGTGGAAGAAAGAAGAGATAGCTCCGTTAGTTTTGAAGCTTTCACAACATTCAGTTTGCACTTCCTTTTCTTTTGTTTTTATTGGGACCTCCTGTTTCTATATACACAACTGGTTGTAGTTTAAACTAGGCCCTTTGGCTGCTTAATTGTGAACCTGGAGTGCAGGAAGGGGGCCACACCCCTGGTTAGGGTATAAACGGTTTTACCCGTATTTCACACCAGAAATAAAAAGTTTCTATTTATTGGTCTCGTTTGCAACATACAAAAACCAACATAATGTGTTTGTTTTGCTTAGTTCTCTTGTGCCTAGAAACTAATAAGTGTTCTTTCCGAGTTATCCGAGTAAGGATTTTGTGATACCCGATCAATAAAGGGTCGAAATACTTTATTCAGAAAGTGAACCTACACGAATTAAGTAGATTATCTAAGGTTATCATCACAACCCTTGCCCAATTTCTATCAATAACTACTTATCTAATGTATCGAAACGCATTAAGTCTAATAAGCAATCCCAAGTATCCCTGTAATATATTACAATTCAATAAGAAGATAAACAGTTTGGAAAAACTATGTGAACCAAACGCCACCCTGAATACTGCTAGTCAGTAACCATATTCATCGTGTTTCTTGTATCTCCTTCATGCAAATTTATCTTGATTTTGAATTTAGTACTGCATCGTATGACTTGATTGTTACCTGAATTCAAACTTAATGCTACAGTACCTTTTCAATGATTATTAAGGCAATAGTAGATTATTTCAATGAGAATTTGTCAAAAAAGGGATTTTATTGTTGAGCTATGAATGCCATTGTATTTTTGCGGGAATGTTGCTTTTTGGTACCATCTGTATATGGAATAAGGCTATACTCATTAATTAGTTTTCTTTCTTTTTTTAGTTTACCTTAGGTTTTCAAGAAAAGATGCCTTCAAAGATTGCACAAATACGACTTGTGAGTTCCCATCCTCAAGTTTACCCACCATATATGTGATGACTCATACGCCTTAGTTGACGCACTATTGGCTGACCGGACCAAATTTTTGGAACACCACCCAACAATTTGTATGGAAGTTGGTTGTGGGAGCGGTTATGTCATTACTAGTCTTGCTCTTATACTCGGATCAGAGTCCCAAAACGCCTATTATTTTGCAACTGATGTGAATCCTGATGCTACAAAAGCGACTCGTGAGACACTTGAAGCTCATGGCGTTAATGCAGAGTTGTTAACTACTAATATCGCTTCAGGGATTGAAAAAAGACTGTCGGGAATGGTGGATTTGATGGTAATTAACCCGCCTTATGTGCCAACACCCGAGGAAGAAGTAGGCAGTTCTGGGATTTCAGCTGCTTGGGCTGGTGGTGAAAATGGTAGAAGTGTTATTGATAAGATTTTACCGGTTGCTGATAATCTGTTGTCAGTAAAAGGGTGGTTGTATATGTTATTTCTTGCGGAAAATGACCTGTTACAGATATGTCTTCAAATGAATAAAAGAGGTTTTGGCTCGAAGATAGTTGTTCAGAGATCAACAGAAGAGGAAACTCTTCATGTAATTAAATTTTGGCGTGATCCTGATATTCAGATAGAGGGAAATGAAGGGGGTTCAAGTGGTAAAACGGGTCCACATAGGGGTTGGGAATTTCTGATGTCACAGATTTCTCGATTGTCATTCCGGGAGATGAGGCAATAGCAGTTATAGTTGATGCGTATGAGGTGAAATAGTGTAAACGTTACTTTCATGCTCATGGTTTTATACATAATCACATTTCTTTTGAACTTGTCAAGGTTGATTAAATGAAGCGTTTCTTTGTTTGAATTTATTCTGTGAGCTTCAAAATGTCACTAATTAAGTCATTAATTTACTTGATTCGGAGCAGTTTAGGTGCCTGAGTTTTTAATAACAAAAGCTTAGATCAAACCTTTACAAGTAGATTGTTTATACATTTGTGATTTATATAGATGTTTTGAGTAATTGAATATCAAGTTTTATATTAGACCTGCCGCGAGGTTGCTTAAATAGTAGAGTGAATCTAATCCATTTTCTATCCATGGGTTGATTGATTGCATATGTATTGAACTATGCCAGTATTACTATTGTATGTATGCAATATGTATGCAATAAAAACTTTTCCTACTGTAACTGGTACATGGAAGTGTTCTTTAAAACTGAGCCTAATACCCTTCACATGTACAAAACTACCCACCAGCATAAACATAGTACATAAACACCGCCTTCTACTTTCTGCTGTTAATCGTTGTTGCTAACAAGTTGAAATGAAGTTATATAAAGCTTACCATATTTTACCAGTTATATCTTCCTTTCATTAACAGCAGCAACCTCAGTACACTTTTAAACTACGGTAAGCCAGGGTGCAATGATAAGTGTACGTGGGAATGTGAGGATTCCGTTCCCTTTTGGAATCGGTGCAAATTGTTTTCTCAATGAATGGTATGTTGTTGATTGCAACTCTTCTACCCCGTATCTATTAGCAATGAACCACCTCGAAGTGTTGAGTGTTGACTTGGAAAATCAAACAGTCACTGTTAATAATATGCAGAAGATCTCTGATTGCAGTGAGACAATCAATAGCTTGGATCTTGGTAAGACCCCATGTATTCCAAATCACATAATAAGTTTGTTGTTGAAGGGTGTGGTAATGCTTTGATGATGGATGATGATGGTAATGTGCTCACCGGGTGTTCCACTACTTGTCTCAATAACACTGTTAGCGATACAAATAACAAATGTGTTGGCATCAGTTGTCAAACTGATTCCTCGTTATCTTAAAATCATACAGTATGAATCTCACGGTGTTGGTAAGGCATATGGGTGGAGATAGAGCTTGTGGGTCTGCCTTCTTGGTGGACAAGGACTTATATGAGCCATCACTTCTGTGGACTCTAGTAGGCATTGACAAAAATCAAGCAAATTGTTGTGTAACTAGAAATGACAATCTGGTGGTGGATATTGGCAATGGTAGTGCGATAGATACATGGAGCTGTTCCTTTAGGGAGGTTTTCCAAGAAAAGTCCTTATTTGGCAAATGGTTGCATTGGTATGAAGTTCTCTCATTCTTATTTGTACTTTATTTGTTTATTTTGCTTGTTTTCGAGCTTAGTCGTGTATACCGTATCTTACATGGATGGATCAACTTTCATTTGTCCTGATATGTACGGAAGAGTGTATAAGGTGCAGGAATAGAGGAGGTTTCTGTAGCTATGATGGGACAATATATGACATCGATGGCTTAGTTTACAATAGGAGCTTTACTTGTGCTCACAATAAAGATCACCTTAGTTATACAAAATCTTCCGAGTTTATTAGGTACTGTGTTTCACTTTGTTTTTTTTGGGTTTTCTTATATAATATCGACGTGAATCCTCCACATTTTTTTACACCTTTAGGCTACTTAGTTACTAAAATTTCATTTTGTAATATCCTTCATTCAGGTGTTAGCATAAGCATGTGCGTTCTTTTTCTTGTGGCAATCAGTTATGCATTGTACAATATTATTAAAAATACATGAGAAAGGAGACAAAGAAGAGGTTTTTAAAACGTAATGGTAGTTTACTTCTAAAACAAGAAAATGCGGACCCTTCATTAGTTGATAAAACCATACTCTTCACATCGCGTGAACTGGAGAAAGCGACTGACACTTCAATGACAACAGAATTTCTGGTCGAGGAGGTCAAGGTACAGTTTATAAAGGTATGTTAGTTGATGGAAGGATTGTCGCAGTCAAGAAATCAAGAATAGTTGATGAAAGCCAATTAGAACAGCTCATTAATGATGTGGTTATTCTTTCACAAGTTAATCATAGGAATGTGGTCAAACTATTAGGATGTTGCTTCGAGACGGAAGTTCCTCTATTTGTTTCTGAGTTCATTCCAAATGGCACCTGGTATGATCGTCTTCACAATGAGACTAACGAGTTCCCAATCTCTTTGGACATGAGATTAACTAGCTACTACTTTCATTCCAATATACCACAGAGATATCAAAAGGGAAATGATTTGCACACTTCATTTTTTTATTAAGACACTCTTTCGTATGCATTAAACTGTTGTACTGTGGATGCACACTGCTTTAACCGGTTGTACATATGAGTGTCCCAATCAAAAAATAAAGTGTGTCAATCATCTCTCATATCAAAACCACTAATGTACTATTGGATGATAAATACCGAGCTAAGGTTTCTGACTTTGGAACTTCAAGGTTTGTATCGGCTGATCAAACTCACCTGACTATCGTAGTCAAAGGTACCTTTGGTTATCTTGATCCCGAGTACTTCTGATATAGCCAATTCACAGAAAAGAGTGACGTTTATGGTTTTGAAGTCGTTTTAGTTGAGCGATTAACTGGAGAAAAGCCTATTTTGTCAACTGGATTTGGGGAACACAGGAGTTTTGTTGGAAAATTTAGTGCACTGGTGGGATTGGTTCACACCTGGTAATGGGCTTGGAGGTACGGAGTGTACACCCATCAGGTCCATGAACATCCTGACTCAAATAGTGGTTGTGTAGGATTCTGCTGCTAGTATTGGTTTCCACTGATAGTGGATCCTGCTGCTAGCATCAGGATTCTGCTGATAGCAATTCTGCTGCTAACAGTATGACTCTGCTGCTAAGCAGTGATTCTGCTGCTAGTGATAAGTGGATTCTGCTGATGGTTATGTAACTGATTTGACCTATTCAAATGGCAGTTACATCTACACTTATGACCTCGTTTAACTGGTCAAGTAACCACTATTTTAGGCTATAATGGGGATAATTATGTGGAGATTAATGGGCCGATTAATTCTCATAATTCCATTTGACTAGCCATGAGTATTTTCCTATAAATAGGAAATCATATTATGCATGATAGAGACACAGAAAACATATAACACTTATACATGAAGGGTTATTGATTTGTGCCTAAATCACTAACAACATTTGGTCTTATCCCAAGTAGATATTCGTGATACCCAGGCATTAGGGTCGAATAGTTTACTTTGGAAAGTGATAACACGATTCCAAGTGATATCCGGTAACCTTAATTGGTACGTAGCTAGGTCTTTGATTATCTTAACCCTGTTCTGGGCTTATAACCACCAACAATCAAAGTAAACTATTTGGTGATAATCAATGGCTGCTGCTATGAGGCATATGGCTGCTAGTTTTTCCAAATTGGAAAAGTTTGAAGGTGTTGACTTTCGAAGGTGGCAAAAGAAGATGCACTTCTTGCTATCAAGCATGAATGTTGTGTATGTTCTTAACACTGCCATTCCTGAAGATCATGGGGATGCTGCTACTATGGAACAGATGAGGGCAAGAAGCAAATGGGAGAATGATGATTATGTTTGCAGAGGTTTAATTCTCAATGGTATGTCTGACTCTCTCTTTGACATTTATCAGAATGTTGAATCTTCCAAAGAACTTTGGGATTCCTTGGATGCCAAATATATGGCTGAGGATGCTTCAAGTAAAAAGTTTCTTGTAAGTAATTTCACAAATTACAAAATGACTGATTCAAGACCAGTTATGGAACAATACAATGAACTTCTTGGAATACTTGGAAGGTTTACACAACACAAAATGAACATGGATGAGGCTATTTCTGTCTCTTGTATCATTGACAAACTCCCTCCTACTTGGAAAGATTTCAAGCATGCCTTGAAACATAAGAAGGAGGAACTGACACTTGTTGAGTTGGGTAGTCATCTGCGTATTGAGGATTCTCTCAGGGCGCAGGACAATGACAAGCCAAAGAGTAGCAATGCTACTGGTGCATCTGTTGTCAATATGGTGGAACATAACAATTCCACCAGGTACAATGACAACAAAGGCAAACGCAAACATCAGGATAACACAAGGGCTGATCCTAACAAGAAGGCTACACCTACTTGTTGGAAATGTGGCAAATCTGGTCACATTAAAAAGGATTGCAAAGGTGTTAAGATTGGAGGTAAATCCAATGGTTCAGGCACTAGTGGTTCAGGAAGTGGTGGTCCAACCAACTCACTGAAAGGTCAGAATATGTTTAATGAATCTCTTCAGGTTTATTATGTTACATATGTATCTGAATCTAACTTTGTGTAGGATGATGATGTTGCGTGGTGGGTTGACTCTGGAGAAACTGTTCATGTGTGCAAAGATAGATGCTGGTTCAAGACTTATGAGTCACTGAATGATGGATCTATTCTTCACATGGGAAATGAGTCAACAGCCTTGGTGCATGGTCGTGGTTGTGTAGATCTTAGTTTTAGTTCTGGAAAGATTGTAACTTTGTTTAATGTTATTCATGTTCCTGATATAAGGAAGAACTTGCTTTCAAGTAGTGTTTTGAATAATCATGGATATAAACAAGTTATTGAATCTGATAAATTTATTTTGTCCAAACATGGTGTGTTTATTGGTTTTGGCTATTTGTGTAATCAAATGTTCAGGCTGAATATTGTCACTGACATTGTTAATTCAGCCTTTATGTCAACCTCTAAACTGAATGACTCTACCCTGTGGCATGCTAGACTTGGCCATGTACATTTTAAAAGGATGCAAGATATGTCTAAGGATGGGTTAATCCCAGCATTTGACATGGACACTGAAAAGTGTAAAACTTGCATGTTGACCAAAATTACTAAGAAACCCTTTCAGGGTGTAAAACGTGAGACTGAGCTCTTGGAGCTAATACACAGTGACCTGTGTTATTTGCATGCCACTCCCTCCTTGGGGAACAAGAAGTACTTTGTGACATTTATTGATGATGCTTCTAGGTTTTGTTATGTCTATCTATTACATACCAAGGATGAAGCATTAGATAAATTCAAGGTATTTAAAACAAAAGTTGAGTTGCAACTTGGGTCCCTGATCAAAAGATTCAGGACTGATAGGGGAGGTGAGTACATGGATACTCAGTACTTTCAGTCTGTTGGTATAATCCATGAAACTACTGCTCCCTATACTCCTCAACAAAATGGTATCTCTGAAAGAAAGAACAGGGTACTGAAGGAGATGGTTAATTCCATGTTGTCCTATTCAGTACTGAGTCAAGGGTTCTGGGGTGAAGCTATGTTAACAGCTTGCTATTTATTAAATAGGGTTCCAAATAAAAGGAACAAGGTTACCCCTTATGAACTCTGGACTAAAAAGAAACCCAACCTGAATTATCTCAAGGTTTGGGGTTGTAGGGCTGTTGTCAGACTCCCTGATCCAAAATTGAAAACTTTGGGTGAAAGAGGCATTGATTGCATCTTTGTTGGACATGCTGAGCATTCCAAGGCTTACAGGTTCTATGTTATTGAACCTAAGGAATATGTTTCAATTAATTCAATAATTGAATCTAGGGATGCACTATTTGATGAGAATAGATTCTCATCAGTCCCTAGACCAAGTCACAGGATTCCAAATGGAACTGATGACAATGGTGTATCAAAGGTCCCTGATAATTTATCATCTCAGGCCCCTGATGAGGTTATGGTTCAACAACCTGAACCTGAGCTCAGGAAGAGCAAAAGGGTCAGGACTCCAAAGTCATTTGGACCTGAGTTTCAATTATACTTAATTGAAGGTACAAGGAATGAGGTCTCTGACCAATACTCCTATTGCTTCATTGTTGAGGATGATCCCAAAACTTTTGAAGAAGCAATGAATTCCCAGGATGTTGCTTTCTGGAAAGAAGCAATAAATGATGAAATTGAATCCATCATGGGGAACAACACTTGGGTGTTGGTTGATCTACCACCAGGTTGCAAACCTCTTGGTTGCAAATGGATTTTCAAAAGGAAAATGAAGGTAGATGGAACTATTGAAAAGTTCAAGGCTAGCCTAGTCATTCAAGGCTTTAAACAAAAGTCAGGGATAGACTACTTTGATACTTATGCCCCTGTGGCACGTATCAGTACCATAAGACTGCTGATTGCTTTAGCATCAATTCACAATCTGATTATTCATCAGATGGATGTGAAGATAGCTTTCTTGAATGGTGAATTGGATGAAGAGGTTTATATGAACCAACCTCAGGGCTTCATCTTGCCTGGCAATGAAAACAAGGTGTGTAAACTGATTAAGTCCTTATATGGACTCAAACAGGCACCTAAGCAATGGCATCAAAAATTTGATGAAGTGGTTTTGTCTAATGGTTATGTTCTTAACCAGGCTGACAAATGTGTATATAGCTGATGAGGCGAAAAATGATCCGTTTTTAGGGGGTCATTTAAGCCCGAATCCGACTTTATTTGATCAAATATCGCCCTAAATCATTCCTTTTGTCATTTTAGGTACTTGGAGAGTGAATTCTGGAAAATAAGCCATTTTGAACATTTTTGGAGCATAAAAGTGAAGAAAATGGCAAAGTCTCAACTTTCCATGCTGGAAACAGTAGGTGACGGCGTCAAGAGTAATGCCATGACGGCGTCAAACCTCAAGAATAAAAATCCGTAGTTCATGAAGGCGTCAAGAGTCATCCTGACGGCGTCAAAACCTCAAGAATAAAAATCCGTAGTTGGTGACGGCGTCACACACAGGGCGTCAAGAGTAAATTGTGTGACGGCCTAGGCTTGACGGCGTCAGAAGTAGATCAAGGGCGTCCGAGGAAGTATTTGGCGGCGAGGTGACGGCGTCACAATGTTTGTCTTGATGCCGTCACCCCTATTTTCCTATATATAGTTTTCTAGTTTTTCACATTTAAAGGAAAGAAGTTTTGGAGAAACCCTAAAGACGAATTTGGTGCAACTTTTACAGGTTTTTCAAGGGTTCCAAACCCTTGATACCTTGCATTGTAATTGAGATAAGTGTTCTTCTAATTCAACCAATATGTCTATGTGTTGGTTGTCTATATCTTGTTCTTGTCTCAATTCCATTATGCTAGGCTAGATCTATCTTGTGTTTGCTTAGATCTAATGAAACCTAGATATTGATTATGTGTTGATTACTTGTTTATTCTTGTTCTTGGATGAATGATTTATATGTTAGGCTTAAGAAAACTGGCAGATCTCCAAATGGTAACATGCTTGAACGTCTTAAGAAACATGAACCGAGGCGTACTAGGTCTTTATTGGTTGTATTTAATGCATGAGCCACTGTTTGCAATCCCTATAGTTGTGCTGGGCATGGTGTAGGAGGAGATAAGAGCTCATAGAATTGGGGAGTTATGTATGCCACCCCATGAATGGTATTAAGGAATACGATCCGTCATCCATGCAATTATAACAAGTAATTAACGTGTAAAAGATATCTAGGGAGTAATGAAATCTAAGTAAACACATTTTCTCCAATTACTGCTCACAACCTTAGTATAATTAGTTTATTTTCATTTTTATTATTTTATTTTGATTGCATCTTAGTTTTGGGTTAGTTGAATAGCAACTAATTCCGCCCACTCTTTCAAAACCCGAGATTTTACTTGCTTTCATAAAAATATAAAAACACAAAAATAATCATCCCTCACCTTTAGAACTAGTATTTAGGCTTTCTAATCCTAGCGACACTATTCCTAAGCTGAACGATCAATCCCCTGGTACTTGTCACTATACTATACTACAACGATCAGGTACACTGCCTGGTGGGGGTTGTAAGCTTCTCGAGATCCCTCGAGAGGTAAAGCCTGTTGCGATTCCCACGCTTCAAGTTTTTGGCGCCGCAGCCTGGGGAATAGTTATTGTCTAGGTTAGAATTTCTTTTTATTAGGTCTACTTGCTAGATTCCTTTCTAGTAAGATTTTATTTTTATTTCTAGGTTTTCTTTAGTCTATCTTATTTCTTCGTGCTTTTGTTCGTAACTCTTTACCATCCGACATCATGGAAGGTGGTAACATCTTTGAACCCATCATCCCACCACAACAAAACCCACCATTAGAACCCCTTAGGCCCCGAACCTTAGGAGAATACTCCCGACCTAGCCACCAAGGCTACCGAAACACCATTGAGCTCACCGGAGCCAATGTGACACCCTTGCGATCCGACACCATCCGGTTGGTGCAAAGCGGATGTGCATTCCATGGACTTCGTTCCGAAGATCCAAACCAACATCTTAAGGACTTTCTCAAAATCGTAGATTCCATAGACCTAGGTGTTGAAACTAGAGAGACTACCCGTTTACGCCTATTCCAATTCTCTCTACGGGATCAAGCTAGTCAATGGCTTGAGCGTTTACCCGCGGGATCCATCACCACATGGGATGATCTCACCACTCGTTTCCTTGCTCAATTTTTCCCACCGGGGAGAACTACTAAGCTTAGGAATGACATCTTGATGTTCCAACAACGTCAAAATGAATCTCTTTATGAAGCATGGACTCGTTTCAAGGACTTACTCCAAAAAGTCCCTCATCATGGCATAGATCTTTGGCTCCAAGTCCAAATTTTTTATGACCATATCGACATCTCCACGAGGCGAACCATTGACCAATCGGCCGGTGGTAAGCTACGTGATCTTAGTGCGGAACAATCATGGGAACTCATAGAAGATCTTGCTCTCTATGACAACGAAAGTTGGAATGATCCCCGTGATTTGAACAAAACGGTCAAGGCAATATCTTTGCCTTCGAACAATTCTAGCACTCCCGACCGTAGGATCATGGAACTTGAGGACCAAGTCAAGTTTCTCATGAAATCTTACGAAGCTCCGAAGCCTTCAAGCCAAGTGAACAAAATCACTTCTTCATGCGAATTATGTAGTGGTCCCCATGACACTCGTGATTGTGTGGAACTCCCCGGAACAGCTTTTGCGGACTACGCATCCACGCGTACCGACGAAGCGGGAGATAAGTGGTACACTTTCAAGCCCGAGCCAAAAACTTATGGTGATTCATACAACCCCTCTTGGAAAAATCACCCAAACCTTAGGTGGAAACAAAATCAAACCAATTCTTCCAATCCGCCTAATCGTTACCAACCAAACGGTCCACCATCCAACCGTACTTTCAACAACAATCCTTCTAACAACTATGGTAGTACCAACAATCTTGAAGGATTGATGTCAAAGTTCATGGCATCTCAAGAAGCTCGCATATCTAAGTTTGAAGCCGATTTCAAACACAAGCAAAGCGAGATGACCACTAGAATTGACGCATTGTTGAAAGTTCTCCATGACCGAGAAATGGGAGCACTCCCAAGCGACACAATCAAGAATCCGAAACTAAACGTTAATTCTATATCTTCAGTTTCGTCACCCACTTCATGTCCACAATACTACTCGGTCAAATCAACGAGCACGTGTTTCAAACAAAACCAAGTTCTACCAAAGGACCAATCAAACAAAACACCCAATATAGAACCGGTCAAAAGTATAGTTGAAACACCTCTTACGCAAGACCTTGACGATGAATTCAAAGAACTTCACCTTGAACGCCCCGTCATTGATGTCTTAGCGCGTGCTCCTTACTATAGTGCCCTCCTAGAAAAATATGAGAAGTGTAAGCTAGGTAAAAATGGGACCGCCTTCGTTCAAAACAAGTTACCTAAAAAGCTTGATGATCCGGGTATATTTGTTTTGCCTTGTAAGATAGGAAGATCCGAAGCTTTCGACACACTAGCCGATTTAGGGTCAAGCCTCAACTTGATTCCCTTATCCTTATTCACCGCTCTTAAGCTAGGAAAGTTAGAGGAAACGGAGGTATTGATAGGGCTAGCGGATGGGAGTATTGCCCACCCGGTTGGAATGATTAAGGATGTAGTTGTTCACGTAGGGAGGTTAACTATATTAGCGGATTTTCACATCCTAGACATGGTTAGTGACACTACATGCCCATTATTGGTAGGGAGAGGATTTTTAGCAACCGCTAGTGCCATGATAGATTGTAAGGAATCCAAGATAACGGTAGGTGAAGGCGATACTTGGTCGGTGTATGATGTTAAGAAGCATAGTTATGATTGCGATGATGAACCGACACCGCATTGGGTAGAGATGAATAGGAGACCGTCTAGATATGGACCTTGGATAGAAAGGAACTTTATAGGACCTCAATGCCCATTCTATCTAGAAAAAGACTTTGTTGAAAAGACGCATTCGGTAGAACAACTCATAGCTAGAGATGAAGAGCTAGACCCCTTTGAGGACCCCTTAGTCTTTAGGAAGATGATTGAGTTATTAAGCGTAATGCCCATTAACATCGAAAGGAATAAATGGAAAAGAGAAGGAGATAAGTGTAAATGGAGGTGGGACAAGCCACCTAAAGAAGGTGACGGGTCATGGCATATTAGAATGACCTTGTATGATCCGGATGGAGAAAAGTTTGAAAGGTCATACCATACTAAGGAAACCGATAGGAAGTTGAAACCTAAGTTTGATCCCAAAGATGTCCTCAACGAGGAACTCACCCGAATCACGTAGTAACCCATGACCTTGAGTCTAGCTACAAGACTCGTAAATAAAGAAAAGCGCTTCTTGGGAGGCAACCCATGTTTTGTGTGATTTTATTTGTTTGATTGTTATTTGCTTCCGTATGCATGTTTTATTTTTATTATGGGTAGATCATGTTTCTCTATTAAAACGTGGAAATACTTTACTTTGTTGTTTAGCCTAGTCTTAACTCCACCTAGAAGTATTTTTGCAAAAAAATAAGTGTAAGGGGAAACCCCAAATATGTTTTTAAGAAACAAACCAATCATGATTCTCCACAATAATAAATGAGCATGTATATTCGTATTTGTTAGAGTCAAATGCTTGTATTGAGTCATAATGAAGTTTTGCAGGATTTTCCAGGAAGTAGGACCAAGTTTTTCCAGAAATTTTCCGGAAACTTAACATAAGAATTTCTGCAGGTCTATTCAGACGGCGTCAGGAGTCAAAAATCTGGAAATTTTTCCGGTTTTGTTTTTCTAACGGAGTCTTATGGTTTTTGTGAATTATTAAGTTTTATAATCTCCAGGAAATCTGCAAACTTCATTCCACAAGCATTATATCTTACTTTGTTTTCTAGGATTTAGTAACTTATATAGGATGCCGCCGATTTTACGCGAGGTTGTCTTGTCTATTTTTGTCAGGATTTACAGGTTATGATCGACAAGGAGATGATTTATATTCTGGAAGGGAAGCTTTGATTGTTCATTTTCTTGGAGGAAGATCTAATCTGGCCAACCTATAATCCATACCGAGCGAATCAGGGGAGTATTTGATTTCATTCTCTTTACTTTTTCACTTTTACATTCTTTACTTGAACATTGGGGACAATGTTCATCTTAAGTGTAAGGGGAGGGTAAAAAGATGATACCTTACATATGCACTTTCGCTTGAGTTTGTTTTGTTTGATAGTAGATGTGTAATAAAACTATGAGAAATACTTGTTAGTGCAATTTTAGCACCAAATTTAAATTTTTTTACAACATTTAGGAGTGAAACTTTAGCCATAGCAAGCGTCTCATGGATAGGAGATTGTATGACTAGCACATAACCGTATATTCAGAAAAATTTTCCACCCAAAAATGTGAGGTTCGCCTTTAGATTTGATAGGAAAAGCATTCATTATTAGTGCTTATGAGTGTACCGGTAGCATTTAGATTCTAGAACTTGCGTTAGTGATGCATCCCGAGACCGCTAGTGAGACTACATTCGTGTGGTAGGATTTACTACATGATAAGAGGCATTAGGATCACCCTTGTGTTAAACCCGTATCATAATTACTTGATCATTTAAGTCATATTACTTGGCTAGTTAAGTCAACTAATTTTTCCCACACCCTTAGCGTTGTACTCATTTTTAGTACACGAAACCCCTAGTACACCCCTCCGAGCCTATCTTTTCGTTTCTAACTTTAAGCATCTTACTTAAAGGAAGAATTTGTTACACCCCACTTAAATGTACACCCAAATCGCCTTAGCCTTCCGTGTATGCGCTCATTTTTAGTGCATTATTGTTATTTGTTAAACCCTAAGTTAACTTTCTAATTGATTACATGGTTGCTAAGTCGAGTCATATCCTTGTACATATTGTTTTGGGACGATTGGGACTCATGGGTAAGTACTTATTTTATGGACTAATGGGGAAGAACATAATATTATTACCCCCATATGTGCGTTAATCTTAAAAGTGCTCCAAGTGTTTTGATTTTCTTAATTCGAGTCATTAGATTAGTTTAATGTAAAGTAGGGGAATTCTCATTCCCTATGATGTATTATTTTGGATGGTAGGGTAAAAGTGTATGCAAAAAAAAAAAAAAAAAAAAAAAAAAAAAAAAAAAAAATCGAAAAAATCAAGAAAAAGAAAAAAAAAATAATAATAATAAAAAAAAAAAAAAAAAAAAAAAAAAAAAAGAAAGAAAAAACATACGGACTACCATCCCGTTTCATTCTATGTTTATTTTATGTTTTTGTTATTTTTCATTTATTAGCTTAAGTCGAGTCTAGTCTTGGCTTAGCAACGCCATATTGTACATGTAATTAACCAAGATTGTTAACTCGCCACCAGTAAAACTTCCTTTATCCAACAAAACCGTGTAATTCATATCCCTATACCTAACGTTACAACCCTTTAAAAGACCTCTTTGATAGTTTATCCTATGTGCTTATGCCATGTGGTGGAGGTTTGATCCTTTCCCAAGCCTATGGTAATCTATTTTGCTATGACAGGTAGTGAGAGATATCTTCCATTTCCATAATGTTATATTACTTTATTACACCCGAGAGATGTGAGTATCTAAACACTATTTGTGAGGTGCTAGTGTATGACCTCCGTGCTTGTCTATTGGTCTTTAGTGGAACGATTATTTGTTGTAATTACTTTTATATTAGTGTTAAATGACCCCTAACTTGTCTTTTGAGTAGAATAAAAGCGCATTTGCTTGAGGACAAGCAAATCTCAAGTGTAAGGGTATATGATGAGGCGAAAAATGATCCGTTTTTAGGGGGTCATTTAAGCCCGAATCCGACTTTATTTGATCAAATATCGCCCTAAATCGTTCCTTTTGTGATTTTAGGTACTTGGAGAGTGAATCTGGAAAAGAAAGCATTTTGGACGTTTTTGGAGCATAAAAGTGAAGAAAACGGCAAAGTCTCAATTTTCCATGCTGGAAACAGTAGGTGACGGCGTCAAGAGTAATGCCATGACGGCGTCAAACCTCAAGAATAAAAATCCGTAGTTCATGAAGGCACCAAGAGTCATCCTGACGGCGTCAAAACCCCAAGAATAAAAATCCGTAGTTGGTGACGGCGTCACACACAGGGCGTCAAGAGTAAATTGTGTGACGGCCTAGGCTTGACGGCGTCAGAAGTAAATCAAGGGCGTCCGAGGAAGTATTTGGCGGCGAGGTAACGGCGTCACAATGTTTGTCTTGACGCCGTCACTCCTATTTTCCTATATATAGTTTTCTAGTTTTTCACATTTAAAGGAGAGAAGTTTTGGAGAAACCCTAAAGACGAATTTGGTGCAACTTTTACAGGTTTTTCAAGGGTTCCAAACCCTTGATACCTTGCATTGTAATTGAGATAAGTGTTCTTCTAATTCAATCAATATGTCTATGTGTTGGTTGTCTATATCTTGTTCTTGTCTCAATTCCATTATGCTAGGCTAGATCTATCTTGTGTTTGCTTAGATCTAATGAAACCTAGATATTGATTATGTGTTGATTACTTGTTTATTCTTGTTCTTGGATGAATGATTTATATGTTAGGCTTAAGAAAACTGGCAGATCTCCAAATGGTAACATGCTTGAACGTATTAAGAAACATGAACCGAGGCGTACTAGGTCTTTATTGGTTGTATTTAATGCATGAGCCACTGTTTACAATCCCTATAGTTGTGCTGGGCATGGTGTAGGAGGAGATAAGAGCTCATAGAATTGGGGAGTTATGTATGCCACCCCATGAATGGTATTAAGGAATACGATCCGTCATCCATGCAATTATAACAAGTAATTAACGTGTAAAAGATATCTAGGGAATAATGAAATCTAAGTAAACACATTTTCTCCAATTACTGCTCACAACCTTAGTATAATTAGTTTATTTTCATTTTTATTATTTTATTTTGATTGCATCTTAGTTTTGGGTTAGTTGAATAGCAACTAATTCCGCCCACTCTTTCAAAACCCGAGATTTTACTTGCTTTCATAAAAATATAAAAACACAAAAATAATCATCCCTCACCTTTAGAACAAGTATTTAGGCTTTCTAATCCTAGCGACACTATTCCTAAGCTGAACGATCAATCCCCCGGTACTTGTCACTATACTATACTACAACGATCAGGTACACTGCCTGGTGGGGGTTGTAAGCTTCTCGAGATCCCTCGAGAGGTAAAGCCTGTTGCGATTCCCACGCATCAATAGCAAATTTGATGAATCTGGTAAAGGAGTCATTATTTGTCTATATGTTGATGACATGTTGATCTTTGGTACTGACCAAAATCAGGTTGACCTAACAAAGGAATTTTTGTCATCAAAGTTCTCCATGAAGGACATGGGGGAGGCTGATGTTATCCTTGGTATAAGGATCAAACATGAAAGCAATGGTATATCAATTTCTCAGTCTCATTACATAGAGAAGGTACCGAAGAAATTTAATTGCTTTGATTGTACTCCAGTGAGTACTCCCATGGATACCACTGAGAAGCTTATGCTGAACAATGGTAAAGCTGTATCTCAACTTGAGTATTCCAGGGTGATTGGCTGCCTGATGTATGCCATGACTTGTACAAGGCCTGACATTGCTTTTGCTGTGGGTAAACTGAGCAGGTATACTAGTAATCCTAGTGCTCAGCACTGGCAAGCAATTCAGAGGGTACTGAAGTATTTGAAGAGAACTATGGACTATAGTCTCTCATATACTGGTTATCCTTCAGTGTTGGAAGGTTACACTGATGCAAGTTGGATCAGTAACACTGAAGACAATTCGTCTACCAGTGGCTGGGTATTCCTACTTGGTGGAGGTGCAATTTCTTGGGCATCCAAGAAACAAACTTGTATCACCAGTTCAACAATGGAATCTGAATTTGTAGCTCTAGCAGCTGCTGGCAAAGAAGCTGAATGGTTGAGAAACTTGCTTCTTGAGATTCCATTGTGGCCTAAACCTATAGCATCTATTTCTATCCGGTGTGATAGTGCTGCTACATTGGCAAAGGCTTATAGCCAGATGTACAATGGGAAGTCAAGACACTTAGGTGTCAGACATAGCATGATTCGTGAACTAATCATGAATGGGGTGATTTCTATAGAGTTTGTTAGATCTCAACAGTACTTAGTTGATCACTTGACGAAGGGTCTTGCTAGAGACTTGGTTATAAAGTCTGCTAAAGGGATGGGTTTAAAGTCCAACTTGGTCACTGAATGCTAGGACACCCAACTCCCTCCTGAGGAAACTTGGGAGCTGAGTTCAATGTGGAAAGCTGAACATTCAGTGTAATGAAGCACATGTTTTACAAACATCCCAAGGTTTGTGCTTGGAACCTGCTGGAAAGGAGGATGAAGTCACTTCTTCTTAATGGTTAATTTTCTTTGGAAAAGTGCTTGGCAGGAGCATGAATAAAGAGGAACCACCTATGTAAATGTTGAAGTTTTGCCGCTTCAGGAAGCTATGGACTTTTAGCTTTTACAACATTTATGAATTGGATATGGACACATGGCTTGTATAGTGTCAGGAGTGTTTAAGTGTTTGAAAACTTGTGTGTATTTTATCTTCAGGTATTCAAATGGGTTGAAGGGTTCAATTCTTAGAACACCCTGATTCTCGAATATTTGAACGTGTAATGTACTAATATGAAAATTCAATCCTCAGGATATTTTCGTTTATGCACTTGTTTTGTATTATGGTTATTTTCATGCAAAGGTAGTGAACTAAATTTGGGGAGGATTGTTGGAAAATTTAGTGCACTGGTGGGATTGGTTCACACCTGGTAATGGGCTTGGAGGTACGGAGTGTACACCCATCAGGTCCATGAACATCCTGACTCAAATAGTGGTTGTGTAGGATTCTGCTGCTAGTATTGGTTTCCACTGATAGTGGATCCTGCTGCTAGCATCAGGATTCTGCTGATAACAATTCTGCTGCTAACAGTATGACTCTGCTGCTAAGCAGTGATTCTGCTGCTAGTGATAAGTGGATTCTGCTGATGGTTATGTAACTGATTTGACCTATTCAAATGGCAGTTACATCTACACTTATGACCTCGTTTAACTGGTCAAGTAACTACTATTTTAGGCTATAATGGGGATAATTATGTGGAGATTAATGGGCCGATTAATTCTCATAATTCCATTTGACTAGCCATGAGTATTTTCCTATAAATAGGAAATCATATTATGCATGATAGAGACACAGAAAACATATAACACTTATACACGAAGGGTTATTGATTTGTGCCTAAATCACTAACAACATTTGGTCTTATCCCAAGTAGATATTCGTGATACCCAGGCATTAGGGTCGAATAGTTTACTTTGGAAAGTGATAACACGATTCCAAGTGATATCCGGTAACCTTAATTGGTACGTAGCTAGGTCTTTGATTATCTTAACCCTGTTCTGGGCTTATAACCACCAACAATCAAAGTAAACTATTTGGTGATAATCAATGGCTGCTGCTATGAGGCATATGGCTGCTAGTTTTTCCAAATTGGAAAAGTTTGAAGGTGTTGACTTTCGAAGGTGGCAAAAGAAGATGCACTTCTTGCTATCAAGCATGAATGTTGTGTATGTTCTTAACACTGCCATTCCTGAAGATCATGGGGATGCTGCTACTATGGAACAGATGAGGGCAAGAAGCAAATGGGAGAATGATGATTATGTTTGCAGAGGTTTAATTCTCAATGGTATGTCTGACTCTCTCTTTGACATTTATCAGAATGTTGAATCTTCCAAAGAACTTTGGGATTCCTTGGATGCCAAATATATGGCTGAGGATGCTTCAAGTAAAAAGTTTCTTGTAAGTAATTTCACAAATTACAAAATGACTGATTCAGGACCAGTTATGGAACAATACAATGAACTTCTTGGAATACTTGGAAGGTTTACACAACACAAAATGAACATGGATGAGGCTATTTCTGTCTCTTGTATCATTGACAAACTCCCTCCTACTTGGAAAGATTTCAAGCATGCCTTGAAACATAAGAAGGAGGAACTGACACTTGTTGAGTTGGGTAGTCATCTGCGTATTGAGGATTCTCTCAGGGCGCAGGACAATGACAAGCCAAAGAGTAGCAATGCTACTGGTGCATCTGTTGTCAATATGGTGGAACATAACAATTCCACCAGGTACAATGACAACAAAGGCAAACGCAAACATCAGGATAACACAAGGGCTGATCCTAACAAGAAGGCTACACCTACTTGTTGGAAATGTGGCAAATCTGGTCACATTAAAAAGGACTGCAAAGGTGTTAAGATTGGAGGTAAATCCAATGGTTCAGGCACTAGTGGTTCAGGAAGTGGTGGTCCAACCAACTCACTGAAAGGTCAGAATATGTTTAATGAATCTCTTCAGGTTTATTATGTTACATATGTATCTGAATCTAACTTTGTGCAGGATGATGATGTTGCGTGGTGGGTTGACTCTGGAGCAAATGTTCATGTGTGCAAAGATAGATGCTGGTTCAAGACTTATGAGTCACTGAATGATGGATCTATTCTTCACATGGGAAATGAGTCAACAGCCTTGCTGCTAGTGATAAGTGGATTCTGCTGATGGTTATGTAACTGATTTGACCTATTCAAATGGCAGTTACATCTACACTTATGACCTCGTTTAACTGGTCAAGTAACCACTATTTTAGGCTATAATGGGGATAATTATGTGGAGATTAATGGGCCGATTAATTCTCATAATTCCATTCGACTAGCCATGAGTATCTTCCTATAAATAGGAAATCATATTATGCATGATAGAGACACAGAAAACATATAACACTTATACACGAAGGGTTATTGATTTGTGCCTAAATCACTAACAACATTTGGTCTTATCCCAAGTAGATATTCGTGATACCCAGGCATTAGGGTCGAATAGTTTACTTTGGAAAGTGATAACACGATTCCAAGTGATATCCGGTAACCTTAATTGGTACGTAGCTAGGTCTTTGATTATCTTAACCCTGTTCTGGGCTTATAACCACCAACAAGTTTGGCTATGCAAATTTTTTTGGTTAAAGAAGAAGGGAATGTTATGTCTCTATTTGATTCTATCGTGATTCACGAGGGTAATTTGGATGGGCTACAGAGTTAGAAACAATACTAACGTCACACATTCCCCCTAATGTTCAAACCAAAATGAGACCCATGATTTATGAGGATTCGTTATCCATGCTAACCTCTGGTGATTCAAGTTTAACATTCTTGACTTCCGATGATAACATTACTCAATGATACAAATAAGTCAGTGGTTCGTTGTTTAACAAGTAAACTTCTGTGTTGTCATTCAGTTACAGAATATGTATTAGACCTTTGTGTAATCATGCATAAATCCATCAATAGTACTAAGTTATGATGGATAAAAGGGTTATAACAATTTCATGTTTATGGTTTTATATATGATCACATTTCTCTTTAAATTGTCGAGGTTGATCAAATGAAAGCCTTTCTTCATTTGAAAATATTGTGTGAGTTTCATAATGGTCACAAATTAAGTCATTTTATGTGATTCATCATCAGTTTATGTACCAAGTCGGCCCTCGTAATGTAGTTTGTGGCCGCAATTGGGGATGCCGTAAAGGGCAATGTTTGTCAAATACGGGGACCACTTACAACATGTATATTCGATAATCTTGTATTGGCAAGTTGTTTAACGTATTTTCTAAAAGGGCCAATTTTATATCTCCTTAACAAAAACTTGAAAATTTCATATATACCCAAATCATGCTTTAAAAGCATTGTCAAAAATCTATTAATGATGAAAAGAAGGGGGATACTTAACAAATACTTTCTAGAAATAACAGCCATCGTAAGAGATTTGTGCAAGTTTTGTGGAATGAGATACTTAACAAATACTTTTCAAATACTTTCTAGAAATAACAGCCATCTTAAGAGATTTGTGCAACTTTTACTTAACAAATACTTTTCAAATACTTTTTAGAAATAACACTACAAAAAAAGTGGCCATACTACACACTTTTTTTTTCACACTTATGAAAATGTGAATAATTTTGCTATGTTGTTCACAGTTGTGAATGTGTACAAATTATGGACACAAAAAGAATTAAAAAATTCACACTTCTCATTGTAGAAAAAAAATTATACACTTAAAAATGTGATTAAATAACATCCATGGTTTCAAGTGTGGATAAATATTATGCTTTCTTAACACACAAAAGTGTGTAAAATATATACATAATTTTGTAACACATCTAAGCGTAAAAATAAATTTAGAGGACAAATAGGTGTGATTTCACACTTTAAAGTGTGGCAAATTATTTAGAAGTTCTAAAAATACTTAACATGCAAAAGTGTGAACTTTCTTAAATTAACACGTGTCATAAATGTATCTCCTTCTCCTCTTTGTCTTTAAAAATACCCAATTCATTTTCTAACTATAAATCCCCAATTTATTTTGACTCCTGAATACTTTTAAAAAAATTTAAAAAAAAAAAAAAAAAAAAAAAAAAAAAAACCCCAATTTATTTTCTAACTATAAATCCCCAATTTATTTTCGATTCACAAAATCCCGCCTCACAAAATCCCGAAATTCACACAATAACTAAATCACACTTGACGTACAATGGAGTTTCTATACATTTAGGTGTTCGTTTGGGTTTCGTTCAATTCAATCCGCTTGACGTACAATGGAGTTTCTATACATTTAGGTGTTCGTTTGGGTTTCGTTCAATTCAATCCGCTTGAATCTGGTACGATTTTGATTAACGAGTATTTTGAAGCTGTTATTGTGTTATTAAGCTGTTATTGTGTTATTAAGCTGTATTGTTTTAGATAAGTTAAGTGTGATACTTGCGTTTTTTGAGATGTTATTAAGTTGTTATTGTGTTATTAAGCTGTTGAACTCACGGCACGACGATAGTTTTTGATAAATTATGGTTGAATGTGTTGAAATGTGAACTAGTATTGGTGACTGTTATCACATTAGCATTATTTGTGCTAAACTGTGTATCGATTGGTGTTGATAGTAATAGTTTTTGACGAATTACGGCCGAATGCGATTTGATGAAATGTGAACTGATTAGTGACGCAGAAGACGTATGTATGTATTTAGAATCTGATGCAAATTAAATCAGGTTTAGGTAAATCTAGGAATGTTTTAGATAAGTTAAGTGTGATACTTGCGCTTTTTGAGATATTTGTAACTGGTTTAAGTTGAACTCACGGCGCGAGGATAATTTTGGATAAATTATGGCTGGATGTGTTGAAATGTGAACTAACTAGTAATTTTTGAGGCGGCTAGTATACAAGAGTATTCATCATTAATATCTCAGGCACGATTGCGTGAGATACGTGATTTTGACCTAAGATTAGAATCTGATGCAAATTAAATTAATGAAATAATGATTGAATTAAGTTAAACCACGGTGTAACTGATAGTTTTTGATGTGAGCTATTTAGTTATGCAGAATGCGATTTGATATAAGGTAGAGGTATATTCATCAATGTGTATATTTATTGAATGTCTGATTCGCTCTATCGTATATTGATTGCTGACGGTATAAGTTGTATTTGAAGATATTATTGTGTTATTGAGCTGTTTAATGAAATTAAATTTGGACCTAAGCTAGAACAAATTTAATGTTAGTGAATGAAGGTAACTGATCAAGCTTTCATTGACGTCGCGATGATAGTTTTTGACAAATTGTTGCGGAATATGGTTTGTTACATGTTTTTGGTTAGTATATGTGATATCAGATATGTTACAGTCATAAAAAATGCACGATATGTGATAACAGTTAGTATACATGTTTTTGGTTTGAAGCTGAAATCACGTAACTCTAGTATAAAACAGTTAGTATACATGTTTTTGGTTTACGCTAGTTTCTGTTTACGTTAGTATGTAACTCGAGTATAAAACAGTTAGTATACATGTTTTTGGTTTGAAGCTGAAATCGATTATAGATTGATGTTTAGATGTTTAATTGTACGGACATGTTTAGGTAAGTTGCATAAATGGATAAAAGTTGGATTAAAGCTCATATAACAAGCAAAACTTTTAAAGAAGGGGTGAAGTCTTTTATTGAATTTGCTCGTGCTAGAAGCATAAGAGGAGTAATTTCTTGTCCATGCCTTAGATGTTGTAACGTTAAACATTGGGACGTGGTTACTTGTCATGGTCACATATTGCGTTATGGATTTTTACCGGGGTACACAAATTGGTCGGTTCATGGGGAGACTTCAGTAACTTTACAACCATCTCAACCTAGTTTTGTTCATAATACTACTTTTGGTGATGATGAGATAAGAAGTTTGGTGTGTGATGCTTTAGGTAATTTACCTTCAAATAGCCCACTAGTGGTTCATGGGGAGAATTATGTACCTTCACAACCACCTCGACCTAGTTTTGTTCAGAAAACTCCTTTTTGTGAAGATGAGATGAAAAGTTTGGTTCGTGATGCTTTAGGTCATTTACCTTCAAATAGCCCACTAGCAGGGGATTCAATGTTGGAAGACAATGTTGGTGAATCTTCTCAAAGTTCTCATCGTAGGGTTGAGGATGAGAATGTTGGTGAATCTTCTCAAAGTTCTCATCGTAGGGTTGAGGATGAGAATGTGGGAGAATCTTCTCGAAGTTCAGATCATAGTGCTGCGGATGCTACATATAAGAAGTTGTTAGAAGAATGTGACAAAGAACTTTACCCCGGTTGCAAGTATTCCAACTTGTCCTTCACTTTACACTTGTATCACGTCAAATGTATCGGAGGTGTATCTAACAAGACTTTTGGCATGTTGCTAGAGCTTATAAGGGATGCTTTTCCTCATCTTACATCATTACCATCCTAATAAGAAGGGAAGACCTTAGATGAACTTGAATGCTTGTTTAATGTTCTAGAGTAAAGCGAAAGCAGATTTTGCAAACAAGTTACTTGAGGTTGGAAATTCAGAACATGTTGATGCTGAGAAAAGGTTGGAAATTGCAAGGGAAGTTATGCAAGAACTTAGACTTAATAAGAAGGGAAGACCTTGTGGCCATGGGGTTGGAATGACCAAATCCCAAGTAACAAAATTTAGTTACGAATTGAGAAGAATGAGACGTCAAAGTGTATCAAGTGAAAATCGATTTTTGTTGAACAAAGTTGTTGCTCAAAGTAAAGAGATGGAGAAACAAGGTAGACAAATGAAGATGATGGAAGAAAACATGAACAAGTTTATTGGACAGCTCAAAACCGTGATTCTAGCTTTTTTTGCTACTGGTACATCAAACGCACAGGTTTATGCTTAATCTTTACCCAAAAAAACTCTCATGATGCTTAATTTCATTGTTATTCATGCTCTTAACTTGAATTTATTTGTTTTTCAGCTCTTTTCTGGTTCACGTGAAGATTGTATATGATCAGGTACTTATTTTTCTGGTTCACGTGAAGATTAAAATCAAATGTTGAAAACATACCTTTCCTGAATATCCTTTTCCATTCTTGCTTAGTGAAAACCACTGTTAAGCATGGGAAGGCTTGGGGAATTATTCACAAAGACGGTGAGTATTTCCCTTTAAGTAACAGTTACCTGTTTGTGGTTTGTGTAACAATTCACATTTTCAGTTAAATACTATTCCCGGAAAATTTCACTATTCACTTTTACTATTTATTTTTCCCGAAATTTTCCCGAAATCTGATTTTTGTTTCTTGGCCTCGAGTGATAAATCATTTCCATGGCAAATTAAAAGTTTGACATTCATAAGCTCATTTTCGTGAAAGTTAATAAGGAATTACACGTTTTAGGGTAAAACGTCATTTAAAAATTCTACGCACAACGAAACTCGACCGCGTTAAGTGACCCCGCATCAGAAAAATATTTAGTACTCTCATGATTAATTATAGAATTAATCATGACTGAGAAAAATATGACCAAAATAAGCCTCGGCCGTGAAAAACTGGAATTTTCAGTTTTAAACGTTTTTACTCAGCCGTAACCTTAGCCTATACCTGCACCGTGTTTCTAAGACGATTTGAGTTTTCAACTTATTAGAAAAAGTCAACATATTCTTCCCTCCTCCTTTGACCAAAAATCATTCCTTGATTTTATAAGTCATTCCTTGATTTTTAGGCTTGCGGTTTTACGTCTAAAAGACATTTAACACCAACCGACACTAGACTGAGCCCAGCCTAGACATTATAAGTCATTTTAAGTCATTATTATCCTATTAGAAAAGTTACATTTTACTTTTCTCAATTTTACGCAACTTTCGTACATTTTACGTATTACGCGTTTTTAGACCCGTGTTTCCAGTTTTAGCAGGGTTTTACCACCCAAATGTAACCTACCACTCATTTTATATTTTATTATGGAGTGTCATGACATGTTTAACAATACTTTCAAGTTTCGTATTTTGACGACACCCGGTTTTACATTTTGAGGCTTAATCATTTACGGTTAGCAATTTACGGGGTCAAAACTAGTCACATAAGTAGGATAATATCATCAAAAGTCCACACCTTGTTCTCCAAGTTCATGAACAGACCTAGGGGGGGGGGGGAATTCAGCCCATAGGTGGCTTGATCTCATGCTAGGAAGCTTAGATTGCATGCATGTGTCCAACTTGGTCTCCAAGTGTTGACAAGTCAACATTGTAACCTCCTCACTTTTAGTATAAAAGAGAGCTCATTCTCTTCCTTTCTCCTTCAATACCAACGACCCAAAACCATCCAAATACACCATTTTGATCATTGATCTTGCTCATTCAATCCATCACAAGTTCAAGTCATAGTTCCTAGTTGATCCTTAACACCTTTCAACCATAAAACTCTATAAAATCACCACAAAAACTCATCAAATTTCCAAGTGTTCCTAGTGAAGATTTTTACTCAAGGTTGTTTTTATGTTAGATTAGTATTTATCAAAGGATTATAAGATAGGGTTTTTGGTATGGAAGCATGGCTATGGTTGGAAAGGTTTTTGGAAGATTAAGTAGTGGTTCTTGGTTTTGATCTTTGTTCTAGTTAGTTTCTTCACAAGTTGTAAGCAAACACTAACATACTCCTTGCTTAATTATCATTTTCATGCTCTTTGTGTTCCTTTCATGCTATATATGTTCTTGTTATTGTGTTCATGATGTTTAAAAATGGATAAAACAAGTATTGGTATACATATGTTAACTTATGACAAGTAAACAAGCAAACTAGTGATTTTTATGGAGAACCACGACCAAAATAGTATAACTTTGATATTTGACACTTACTTACTGTTAAAGAGGACTTAACAAGGAAAACATAGCAATTTGAATCACCCAAAACGAGTACCCGAGTCAAAAGTTATGGCCATAAGAAGTTAGCGAAACCAAAACGGCAAAACTGCCTATACCTACTGTTTTTGCATTCTGCCATTTTGAAAGTCACTCTTCTGGTCCGATTCATCAAAAAGTTAAAACACGAAAGTTGTCCGGAACGACGTTTTCGATCAGGAACAAAGAAGCTCGAGCCCTGAAAACACTTTCCGAGTGATAATTTCTTCAAATTCTTAACAGCCCATTTTTAGACCAAATAAGTTATGGTGTATAAAGACCAAAGAGGTCTTATGACCTAGAATCAAGACCACAACCATGGCTAGAGCCAAGGTTGAGTCTCAAGACCTTGGAACAATGACCAAAGTTCATGGCAAGGCCATGACGAAATGACCATAGAAGCTTACTTAGGCGAACACATGAAACAAAGAATTGGCGATAACTTGAACAAGCAATTTGGATCTACTTCACTTAAAAGAACCATGAGATATTACAAAGAAAAATGGTCATACAAGTTATAAGAAACTTCCCCTAATAACAATCTTCATGTAATAATAAACTTTCCTAAGTTTATTCAAGTACTTGGACATGTAACTTTTCGGATCAAAACTTATATACATATATATTTTATCAACTACTACAATAGTAGGGAGCCTCATGTGAGGAGTTCATTATGTAAGCCGTCGAGATGAGTTGTGGATTTACGAATTAAAGTGTCCTGGCTCCTCGAACGTTTACTACATGACTTCTGAATTATGTCGGCCCGAACGGTAGTAAACGATATATAAACTATACATGTTTCATGAATTGTTTCTTTCAAAGACTTACACTATACACCATACCACATCATGGACTAAGTGCAAGACATATATTGGCATGTTTATGTTTCCTTAGACATTATTCCAAACCTAAGTTACAACAATTATTCTAGGTTGCTCGTAGAAGTTCTTACGGCATATCCATCATTCTCATTATACATCATGCAACTCAAGGTGAGTTCATAGCCCCATTTTCCATTACTTAATTGTTTTACAAACCCTTGGGGGGAATACATGCTATTTTTAACCGAGCACAATGTTTTTAAATTGTATGCTTGCCTGATTATTTTATTATCACTAAGTACCATCTTTGCCAAACCGAGATCCCTTATTATGAACCATTTAATCACTAGAAATAGTGAGCGCGAATATTGTGAATAGGCCTATTGGGATTGACGAATCCCATTTGTATTGACTAAGTTCAAACAAATGCATTAATATTTGAGACATTAGGTATGACGGCAAAGTACCTACCGGGATAACTCCGCCGATTGATATTGGTACCCGTTAACGTTTTGGTGTCATAAGCTTAGTATTTGATAATAACTGTTCCGGGCGTATAACAACGTGGCCCATCTTTGTTTTCCAAACATTGGTGTGAGTCTATAGCTCACACTACCAACATATTGTGTTCAAACATTAAACAAACTCTATGAATATCACTCAACCTTTGTGTTGACCTCTCAAGCATGTATTTCAGGTTCATGACGATCAAGGATGGCACGGAAGGACACGGATACTCAAGAGGGATATAAATTTTATTATCATTCAAAACTCATTTAATGTAAATTGTAAACATGGAACCATTTGGGACCTCATTTTGTAATCTCTGATATTTATACAATTTGAATGATAAATCTTTTAAAACGACTCAATTGGAGTTCGTTTTCTATTATTGTGACTATTGTGCCGTCGAGTAACACCCAATTTGAATTCCGCTGCAACCATGAATTGGGGGTGTTACAGATTGGTACCAGAGCCATGGTTATAGAGAAACGGGTCTAATTGAGACCTAAACTATAACTACACTCACAAACAAAAGCATGTTTATAGCCTTCTGCTCTCCGTGTCTTCCATCTTCCAGACGATTATGGACCTAGTAAGCATGTTATGCTACACAAACATATTAGTATATTGATATATACCCATTTTGAGCATTTCCCCGTAGACATTTTTATGCTACACAAACATAATTGCATATTTATATATGTACCCTTAAACATAATTGAGCATTTCCCCGTAAGCATTTTATACTACATGAACATATTAGTATATTGATATATAAACTCGTTTTATTTTCAATCATTTATCTAAACAATGGACTAAACATATCTGTGTATGCCTATTCTAGGGCATTACGACACAACCAGATTCTCCCAATCATGTTCCTACTCCAACATTTTATGTCCAAGACATTGTAACTGATTGCAATGGTCTTTCCTATTTTTCAAGACATTGTATTATACAATGGACTTAATCATTTCTCAAATGTTTTGAGTCACACAATGGTTTAACCTACTTCCCAGACATTGTGAATTGCACAATGGTCTAACCTACTTCCGAGACATTGTGTTTTGCGCAGTGGTCTCTAGAATCATTCCATCACATCATCAATATCATTTCATATGACATAAAAAACCCATCACAATCTATCGATTTCTAAATAGAAATATGAGATTTTTAAAGGACAAACAAATCCATCACCTACAAAAGCTAAAGTTCAGCCCTACATTCATCAAAGTTTTCTTCTGAAACCTTCATTATTAAAAGTTCGTGATCCTGGCCAAGTATGTTCTATTTTAGAACTACTTAAAACTTCCTTTCCACACGTACCTACCCGTACTATCTTCTATGCGATGGAATGTGAAAACATGGGTTACAAGTCTTGTATGGGCGGGACTTGCAATTGAAGGGTTTGACATCGCCTTTGTTTAGTGGACAGTTTCCCGAAAGCAACGGACATATCAAAAGTATACCTAATTTAGGTATTTGAAAATTTTATCGAACCTTGGCTAAATATAGACTAGTCACCTATATTTAACCTAGGGACAGTGGAATATAGTCTGACTAACTATATTCGACTTAAAATTTTCAAATACTGAGAATAGTTGTACTAGAGTTATGTTTAGATTGATTTCCTACATGAACACGATAAACCACCAGAATACATTAAAACAATCTAGAGACACGATAGTGCCTTACCACTCAGCAAGATCTTAACACCTTATTTGTATGATCTAAATTCATTCTTGAAAATTTTCATTTATAAGATAATCCAAACTACTATCTTGGGATAGTTATCAATTCTTCTCTTCATCCCGTAGATGTACCATCCTGTTTAGGTCCTAAGGATACCATTCCGTCATAAACCTTTAAAATCTCTTAAAATTTTAAAGCAAACTTGACATCTCTACCAATATTAACATTAAGCATACACTACGCACTTTTGTTCATCAACATATCACATCATTATCTTCATAACCATTACAACCACAAGCTCATTAACAGATCTTGATGCACTTTTAAAGCTCAAATCATCCTTAGTTACATCACAAGTACCCTCATCAGCTTTACAAGATTGAATATTCATCTTGCACTTTTGGAACACCAGTATCATCTCGTAATACACTACCTTGTAACTCACCGGCTAAGTATGAATGTTGTGTTGGGAATTATTAAGTAGGATGATTTATAATTATTTGAATGAATTGGGATGCCTTTTCATTTAAATAAAGAAATTGTAAATCACCGAACCATAAGTTTATATTCCCCTATTTACATTGTTTGGGATGCCTCTCTATGTAAATAAAGAATTATAAACAAGTAGGCTTGTTTGTGTCCGAAATAACATAAGTATGAAGTCAATAAACACTAGGTACAACAACCGATTACCTACTAGGCTATGATTGCAATTACTATCTCAATTCATATTAATATTCGACTGCTATATCAATTTCCTTTGATATTCGACTATTACCATACCTTTCCTACATAAAAGTAAGCCTCATTCTACACCATACACTGAAATGACAAATCAAACTGCATCACTAGTAATCCCAGACTTTAGTCCTCATAAGTAACCACACCTCTTCATCGACACCACTCCAACATATGACACACATAGAACTTCGGGACGAAGTTCCCCGTAAGGGGTAGAGACTGTAACAATTCACATTTTCAGGTTAAATACTATTCCCGGAAAATTTCACTATTCACTTTTACTATTCGTTTTTCCCGAAACTTTCCCGAAATCTGATTTTTGTTTCTTGGCCTCGAGTGATAAATCATTTCCATGGCAAATTAAAAGTTTGACATTCATAAGCTCATTTTCGTGAAAGTTAATAAGGAATTACACGTTTTAGGGTAAAACGTCATTTAAAAATTCTACGCACAACGAAACTCGACCGCGTTAAGTGACCCCGCATCAGAAAAATGTTTAGTACTCTCATGATTAATTATAGAATTAATCATGACTGAGAAAAATATGACCAAAATAAGCCTCGGCCGTGAAAAACTGGAATTTTCAGTTTTAAACGTTTTTACTCAGCCGTAACCTTAGCCTATACCTGCACCGTGTTTCTAAGACGATTTGAGTTTTCAACTTATTAGAAAAAGTCAACATATTTTTCCCTCCTCCTTTGACCAAAAATCATTCCTTGATTTTATAAGTCATTCCTTGATTTTTAGGCTTGCGGTTTTACGTTTAAAAGACATTTAACACCAACCGACACTAGACTGAGCCCAGCCTAGACATTATAAGTCATTTTAAGTCATTATTATCCTATTAGAAAAGTTACATTTTACTTTTCTCAATTTTACGCAACTTTCGTACATTTTACGTATTACGCGTTTTTAGACCCGTGTTTCCAGTTTTAGCAGGGTTTTACCACCCAAATGGAACCTACCACTCATTTTATATTTTATTATGGAGTGTCATGACATGTTTAACAATACTTTCAAGTTTCGTATTTTGACGACACCCGGTTTTACATTTTGAGGCTTAATCATTTACGGTTAGCAATTTACGGGGTCAAAACTAGTCACATAAGTAGGATAATATCATCAAAAGTCCACACCTTGTTCTCCAAGTTCATGAACAGACCTAGGGGGGGGAGAATTCAGCCCATAGGTGGCTTGATCTCATGCTAGGAAGCTTAGATTGCATGCATGTGTCCAACTTGGTCTCCAAGTGTTGACAAGTCAACATTGTAACCTCCTCATTTTTAGTATAAAAGAGAGCTCATTCTCTTCCTTTCTCCTTCAATACCAACGACCCAAAACCATCCAAATACACCATTTTGATCATTGATCTTGCTCATTCAATCCATCACAAGTTCAAGTCATAGTTCCTAGTTGATCCTTAACACCTTTCAACCATAAAACTCTATAAAATCACCACAAAAACTCATCAAATTTCCAAGTGTTCCTAGTGAAGATTTTTACTCAAGGTTGTTTTTATGTTAGATTAGTATTTATCAAAGGATTATAAGATAGGGTTTTTGGTATGGAAGCATGGCTATGGTTGGAAAGGTTTTTGGAAGATTAAGTAGTGGTTCTTGGTTTTGATCTTTGTTCTAGTTAGTTTCTTCACAAGTTGTAAGCAAACACTAACATACTCCTTGCTTAATTATCATTTTCATGCTCTTTGTGTTCCTTTCATGCTATATATGTTCTTGTTATTGTGTTCATGATGTTTAAAAATGGATAAAACAAGTATTGGTATACATATGTTAACTTATGACAAGTAAACAAGCAAACTAGTGATTTTTATGGAGAACCACGACCAAAATAGTATAACTTTGATATTTGACACTTACTTACTGTTAAAGAGGACTTAACAAGGAAAACATAGCAATTTGAATCACCCAAAACGAGTACCCGAGTCAAAAGTTATGGCCATAAGAAGTTAGCGAAACCAAAACGGCAAAACTGCCTATACCTACTGTTTTTGCATTCTGCCATTTTGAAAGTCACTCTTCTGGTCCGATTCATCAAAAAGTTAAAACACGAAAGTTGTCCGGAACGACGTTTTCGATCAGGAATAAAGAAGCTCGAGCCCTGAAAACACTTTCCGAGTGATAATTTCTTCAAATTCTTAACAGCCCATTTTTAGACCAAATAAGTTATGGTGTATAAAGACCAAAGAGGTCTTATGACCTAGAATCAAGACCACAACCATGGCTAGAGCCAAGGTTGAGTCTCAAGACCTTGGAACAATGACCAAAGTTCATGGCAAGGCCATGACGAAATGACCATAGAAGCTTACTTAGGCGAACACATGAAACAAAGAATTGGCGATAACTTGAACAAGCAATTTGGATCTACTTCACTTAAAAGAACCATGAGATATTACAAAGAAAAATGGTCATACAAGTTATAAGAAACTTCCCCTAATAACAATCTTCATGTAATAATAAACTTTCCTAAGTTTATTCAAGTACTTGGACATGTAACTTTTCGGATCAAAACTTATATACATATATATTTTATCAACTACTACAATAGTAGGGAGCCTCATGTGAGGAGTTCATTATGTAAGCCGTCGAGATGAGTTGTGGATTTACGAATTAAAGTGTCCTGGCTCCTCGAACGTTTACTACATGACTTCTGAATTATGTCGGCCCGAACGGTAGTAAACGATATATAAACTATACATGTTTCATGAATCCTTTCTTTCAAAGACTTACACTATACACCATACCACATCATGGACTAAGTGCAAGACATATATTGGCATGTTTATGTTTCCTTAGACATTATTCCAAACCTAAGTTACAACAATTATTCTAGGTTGCTCGTAGAAGTTCTTACGGCATATCCATCATTCTCATTATACATCATGCAACTCAAGGTGAGTTCATAGCCCCATTTTCCATTACTTAATTGTTTTACAAACCCTTGGGGGAATACATGCTATTTTTAACCGAGCACAATGTTTTTAAATTGTATGCTTGCCTGATTGTTTTATTATCACTAAGTACCATCTTTGCCAAACCGAGATCCCTTATTATGAACCATTTAATCACTAGAAATAGTGAGCGCGAATATTGTGAATAGGCCTATTGGGATTGACGAATCCCATTTGTATTGACTAAGTTCAAACAAATGCATTAATATTTGAGACATTAGGTATGACGGCAAAGTACCTACCGGGATAACTCCGCCGATTGATATTGGTACCCGTTAACGTTTTGGTGTCATAAGCTTAGTATTTGATAATAACTGTTCCGGGCGTATAACAACGTGGCCCATCTTTGTTTTCCAAACATTGGTGTGAGTCTATAGCTCACACTACCAACATATTATGTTCAAACATTAAACAAACTCTATGAATATCACTCAACCTTTGTGTTGACCTCTCAAGCATGTATTTCAGGTTCATGACGATCAAGGATGGCACGGAAGGACACGGATACTCAAGAGGGCTATAAATTTTATTATCATTCAAAACTCATTTAATGTAAATTGTAAACATGGAACCATTTGGGACCTCATTTTGTAATCTCTGATATTTATACAATTTGAATGATAAATCTTTTAAAACGACTCAATTGGAGTTCGTTTTCTATTATTGTGACTATTGTGCCGTCGAGTAACACCCAGTTTGAATTCCGCTGCAACCATGAATTGGGGGTGTTACAGTTTGCATCAGGGCAATAGATACTCTGCTAATTAAATACTACTAGTATTCCTGAATCTTGATCCTGATAGGCTAGGCTGGTTTATTGAACTCATAGGCTAGGCTAGTTTTCTAGTAGATTTCTGATTGACATGCTACTGTGATTAGATCAGATAGAAATTGGTAGCATATGTGAGTACGGTATATGTAGTGAAATTGTTTATAACTTATTTGATTCATGTGTGATGTGTGCTATGTACTAGCCTGGTAGAATGCTTGTGGACTTTGGCATAAGGTTTGGTTGCCTAGACGATAGAGAATCATATGTATTGTTTATGTGGGTATTATTATTATGTTGTTGTTGTTAAACCATCCTCTGTGCCTGCCTTCTTGATAAGAAGTGTCTTCCGTTTTCTGTTTTGTTTTTGCTATTAGCGATGTCATGGTCACAATCTGTACATCCACTACATCCAAAAATAGAACATAGAAAAAGAAATCATCATTCTATACTCCTGCGACTGATTTTTAGAAGGTTGGCTCTGCAAATTCCAAAAAGTGTCCAATAGTTTCTCCAACTCTTATTTTGTTAATGTTGTGATATGTTGCAGGTGGCTTTGGATATGAGTAAAATTGCAGAATTGCAGAATTGTAGAATTGCAAAAAGGAGTTAAGTAGCAGAACTGTGGTAGATGTTAGAGAAACAAAGGACCAAAGTAATCAAGTTGAATGTTATGATATTTAGTTAATGTTCTTGTATCTGTTCGTTAAAACTCAAAAGTAATTGCAGAATGTTATGATATCATGTTCTTGTAATCGATTTCTTGATATTGAAGATTTAAATTTGGAATTTGTTTAGTTTTATATAATTTGTAAAATTTGGATATATAAATCTGGATATAAAATGTGGAATTTGTCACACTTTCAAGTGTGAACTTTTCTGGTATACCCGCTTTTTTTTAGTTGGCTTTGGTTGGTTTGTTCACACTTTCAAGTGTGGAGTTTTTATAATTGTCCACGTTATAAAGAGTTAGCTCATTCTTGTTTGTTCACACTTTCAAGTGTGGACTTTTCAATTCTTGTTCTTCTTATTTGTTCACACTTCCTAATGTGGACTTTTCAATTCACAACTAACTATGTGAAAAAAAAAAAAAAAAAAAAAAAAAAAAAAGAAAAAAAAAGAAAAAGTCATTTCTCCACACTAACTTGTGTGAATAATCTATTTATATATCACGAAAATAAATGTGGCAATTCACAACAATTTTGTAACACCGAAAATCCCCACACAAGAGGAAAGTGTGGAGAATGGAATTGTACACACTTTAATGTGTGAAGAAGTACCAAATAAACTGTGTAAAATGACATGTTTTTTTGTGGTGTAACAGCCATCTTAAGAGATTTGTGCAACTTTTGTGGAATGAGATACTTAACAAATACTTTTCAAATTTATCGAAGCAAGTTTTTCCACCACCATAATATTCCAAACCATCGTAATCTTTGGTTAGAAAATATCCCAATATTAATTCCAAAGTTTCATATTATCGTGCACGGCGTAGAATATTGGGTCTCTTTCTGAGTACATACATTTGGACCTCTACCCACCATATATTTGGGATAACATTTTACTGATTAAGGGAGCATTTAGTTTTATCACTGTTTTGGATCATGTTTGTCATTTCACTTTGGGTATGTAAACAGATGGGTTGGATAACTGGTAATTTTAAGTTAGCCAAACGGGTCGGGTCGGTTTGAACCAAAATTCATTTTGTTCAAATGGTAATTTCATGCTAGCCATAAGCTGGTTATTAACACCCCTTATTTGTTATACTTTAATGATCCACTTTGCTCCCAATTAAGAAACAAATAGTTAAAGGCATGTGCTTTCTCCATACACACTCTTGATCAAGATTACTTCAAACATATTATTAGTATGCATTTAGAGTTTTCAGCCCAATGAATGTCACAAAGGTTGCTAAAACTTATTAATAGTATGTACATTAATTCATATTACATGTATAAATAATAGTTACTGATAATTTTATATATGTTGAAGCAAGTAGTTCCAAAACTATCAGTTTCAAACCATCGCAGTCTTTGATTAGAAAATATCTCAGACATTAATTCTGAACATGCACGGCGTAGACTCTCGGATCTCCGGATAATTTCGTAGTAGGTTCCTCCTATCAATCATAGCTACAGTTCTATATAAACGCAAATGATTCCTTTCATTTTATGTTATGAATAATCATATCATTTTTCAAAACAAAAATATGAAATTATTTCAAGTTTACCATTTTTTACTACTAGTTATCCTCGTTTCATCAACTACATTGGGTTCACTAGTTCCAAAATACGCCAAGACAGAGTGTCAAGATACGTGCGGGGACGTGATGATCCCATTCCCTTTTGGAATCGGAGCAAATTGTTCTCTCAACGAATGGTACAATGTTGATTGCAACTCTTCGACGCCATATCTATCTTCACTCAAACAGCTCGAAGTCTTGCGTGTTGACTTACAAGATCAAACAGTCACTGTTAAAATGCAAAAGTTTTCTAATTGCAGCCAGACGACAAAGAGTGTGGATCTTGGTAGCAGCCCCTTCCTGTATTCCAAATCACACAATGCATTTGTTTATGATGGGTATTGTGGTGTTGCTGTCATGATGGACAATCATGGTAGTGTGCTCACTGGGTGTTCCACCACTTGTAGCAATGACACTACCACTACTGGTATCATCGATATAAGCAGATGTTTTGGCGTCAATTGTTGCCAAACAGAAATTCCTCAATATCTGGAGTCGTACAGCATGAATCTTACAGGTACGGAGAAGCAGATGGGTGGAGATGGACTTTGCGGGTCTGCGTACTTGTTGGATAAAAAATCAAACACTAAAGGAAGCATCTCTTATGTTCCAACATCACTACAATGGATCCTATCAGACCGCGACCAAGATCAAGTAAGTTGCTTTGGAGACTGGGATTCAACTGAAATGGATCTGGGTAATGGTACTCTGATAATTTCTTGGTATTGTTACACCTATAGCTATGCCAAGTTGAACCCTTATTTAACAAATGGTGGATATGGTACGTAACTAACTCTATATCAGTAGTATTTATCTGTTTATTTTGATCACAATATTCATTTCCAGCATCGTCTGTGTGTTTTTTTCTAGAAAAATAGACCTAATAAAATAAACAGATAAATTTAATTGGTTATAAATTTACCGATTTAATATTGGTTATAAATTACATAAAAACTAGATGAGTAATCGCGCATAAGACGACGGGGTATAGTTTTAATAAAATCCACTTGCGTAGACATTCTGTATGTGTATTTTATAGGTCATGATAGATGTAAATATAACTATGTAGAACTTAATTATTAAATATACTAGTTATAATACCCGCTTTTAAATTTTTTTGAATCATATATTTTTATTTATTAAAAAACAAATAATTTAATATTTGTTTAGTTTGATTTATGATGTTTAATTATAGTTTTTGATTATTAAAGATAATTATTTAAAATTTTTAATCATATTGTTAATTGCATCTTATTTATATTTTTTGTATTTATCTTCTACTTGTGTTATGGATAAATATAAAATGTTACCTAATAATAAAATAATCTTTTTTTTAAATAAAATTATTACTAAATAAGGTATGATTTGATTTTTTTTTAAATGGAAAAGTCCCTACTTGAAGTTTTGTTTTATTATATACTACGTAAAAGATATTGATTGATAGATAACATCTTATAAAGTTATAATAATTTTACCAATGTACCTCAAAATTTTTTTGCCTCTTGTAAGGATCAAACTCACACAACCTTAAGGTTATGGGACATCAAAAGACAAACAACCTTGAAGCCGCTAATCTAACCTTCTCATTAAAAAAAAAAAAAAAAAAAAAAAAAAAAAAGATTTACGTAATTTGAGTCCAAAATAATTGATTACCAACACAAATTATATTGAGGGCTAATTCATTTGTTGCCCCAAAAGATTACCATGAATTAAATGTTGCCAAAAGTTCTTTATAGATCCAAATTTTACCATATAACCCATCAAGCAATCTTACCACCCATTTTTTTTTTATTAAAATAAAAAAATAAACTTCCACCCTTTTTTTAAACTTAAATATTTCGCAAACCGTAAATCGTCAAGGTACAAAAAAAATACCATCGCGACGAGAATTAAATTATCTTTCTATAGATATGCATTTTTATATACTTTCGACGAACTTTTTTTTCGATGAACTTATTTTTTTTGGCCCAGAAAAATATATATGATTCATAAGAATCATATATGATTCGATTTTAACAAATCATATATGATTCTTATGAATCATATATGATTCGTAAGAATCATATATGATTCGTAAGAATCGAATCATATATGATTCTTTCTGGGCGGAAATTTAAAAAAAATCGTCAAAAGCATATAACAATGCCTATCTATAGAAAGATCATTTAATTCCCGTCGCGATGATATTTTTTTTGTAGCTTGAAGATTTACCGTTTGCAAGATATGTTGTTTTGAAAAAAAATGTGGAAAATATAAATGAGTGGTTATGATTGGTTAATAGGTTCTATTGCATGTATGAGTTCTTCATGGATCTCAACTCATTAAATGTTATCCCCAAAAAAAATTAGGGTGCGTTTGGTTTGTAAGTGAGATTGGAATTACATTCGGATTTAGGAAAAGTTTGAAAGAAAAGTAGGAGAGAGAAAATAATATTTAAATAAAAAGTATTATTAAAAATAGGGGTAATACCATAAAAAAGCACTATACTTGCCAAGAAAGTCACTTTTGGATATCGAACAATTTTTTTTCCTCTTTTGGGTACTGAACTTTTATTTTTTGGCCTCTTTGAGGCACTTTGTGACATTTTTGCCCCTGGATTTTTAATAATTTGAGGGGCAAAATCGTCACAAAGTGCCTCAAAGAGGCCAAAAAATGAAAGTTGAGTACCCAAAAGAGGAAAAAAATTTATTCGATACCCAAAAGTGTATTTTAGGACAAGTATGATGCTTTTTTATGGTATTACCCCTTAAAAATAATATCAAAATTAATAAATGTATGTAAATGCTGTAAAAAGAAAATGAGTGGTAAACAAATAAGGATGACCCATCAATGTGTAAGAAAAAGATAATGGGTCCCAGAGAATACAAAGAAACCCACCTACTTTGTGAAGAATGGTTCTATGGGTATGAGTTGGTTCCTTGATCCCCAAACTTGTAAAAAAACACTTGTTATGAGGTTAATTGTGATAGATCAATTCCGACAACCATAAACCAAACACGTACTTAGCTTTTTCTTTTGTCCCTATGCGACTTATGAAACTTCATCACAAGTGTTCAATTTGAAAGTACATATGTGCAAGTGGAAAGTAAATGTGTGAAAAGTACATATGATTTGTACTTTTTTATTTGACTTGTACGTTTTATGCGACTTTGTACTTTTACACACTTGTACTTGTACTCTTGCACACTGGTACTTAGATTTAGGACAAAAAGTACATGTTGCATAAGTCGCAGAGAGCGCATAAATCACAAAGAGACAATTGAGAAAATGATTTTGTTTTGAGGCAAGGAATTAATTAAAGAAGAGATGTTGTGACACATACGAGATTACCCCTTATATTAATTTTAGTTAATATAAGAAAATACCAATTTTAAAAAGATGAGAAAGGAATTTGAAAAGAACATTAATGTGGTGTTTAACTTGTGTTATAGGTGAGAATTAAACTACTACATGGTATCATCATATTTATCCGAGTTACACATACTATTACTTAAAAGGTTTTAAACTTATATTATCAAATGTACTTTATAAAATTTCCAAATATGGGTAACATATTTTTAAAATGTCATTAATTATCACCAACTAAATGTTTACAAATTTCCATATATGGGTAATATACGTTTATCTATGTTCATCATATAGTTAATATACTTTTATCTCAGTCCATCATATGGGTAATACTTCACAAAATTTTCACATACAGGTAATGTTTTCCCGTTAACAAAAAGTAAATGATGAAAATGTGTGTCTTATATATATATATATATATATATATATATATATATATATATATATATATATATATATATATATATATATTACCCATATTTAGAAATTTTGTAAAGTACATTAGTAATATAAGTATGACCAAGGATCAAAGGAGAAGAAAACTTAAAATGAGAAGGATGAGAAATAATTATAACTACACATTTGAGATGCATCGACTTGAATTAGATGCATCACTAGTCTTTTAGATGCACAATAATATATTTTCTAGCAAAAAATTAGATGCATATAAATATATTAGATGCATTTCATCAAGTTAGACGAATCCTATACATTTTTCGTCCTCTGCGGGTCAAATTTGTTTTAAGTACTATTTTGTATCGTTTTCACTTCAAAATCACTTTCGAAACTAATTGGGATGCATCTAAATGAATAGAGATGCATCTAAATCAAGTCGATGCATCTCAAATGTGTGGTAATAATTATTTCTCATCCTTCTCATTTTAAATTTTCTTTTCACTGGATGGTTACTCATATAAGTATTTAACCCTATTTTATATGTCCTAAAATGTATGTTAAAACTTAGAGGCAACCCACGTACATGCATAACACTCGTTAGTCGTTATACATGAAAACAATTCTTTCTACTTTCTAGTTTGTGGTATAAATATTACCTACTTACCTTCCTTTCATTAACAGGACCAGGAACTCTGAAGCCAGATTGCAAAGACACGTGCGGGAACAACGTGGTGATTCCGTATCCTTTTGGAATCGGAGCAGGTTGTTCTTTAAACATATGGTTCACTATCGATTGCAACTCCTCGAAGCCATATCTAGCGGAACTCAAACACCTAGAAGTCTTGCGTATTGACTTGAACAATCAGATAGTCAGTGTAAATATGCAAAAATTCTCTGATTGTAGTCAGACGAGTAAGAGTGTGGATCTTAGTAGCAGTCCCTTCCTGTATTCCAAATCACACAATAAATTAGTTTATGAGGGGTACTGTGGTAATGCTTTCATGATGGATGATCATGGTAGCTTTCCCACAGGATGTTCCACCGCTTGTAATAATGACACTACTACTGTTATCACCAATGCAAATAACTGTTTTGGGATAAATTGTTGCCAAACAACAATTCCTCATTATCTAAAGTCGTACAGAATGAACCTCACAGCTTTAGAAAATCAGATGGGTGGAGATGGAGGTTGTGGATCGGCCTTTTTGGCGGATCAGAATTTATATGATAAAGGAAGCATTTCTCGCCAATCGTCTGCTGGAGAGGGCAGCTCAAATGTTCCAACATCACTGTTGTGGACCCTTTCAGACCGTGATTACCACCAATTAAATACTTGTGATTCGCTCTATCATGGCTATGTAGATCTGGGTAATGGTACATCGGTGAATACTTGGAGATTTGGAAACACGTTTTACATAGGAAACCCTTATTTGCCCGATGGATGCGTTGGTATGTACAACATTTCTTAAAGAAAGTATTTATTTATTTATTTTTATTTTTTCCCTAATATGGAACTTTCTCCTACACCTAGAGATTTTGGAGATTTTCCAGATCCTGTACATACCGAAGAGTGTGCAAGATGTGAGAATAGAGGGGGTCGCTGTGACTATGACAAACTAGAGGACATTGATGGCTCAACTTATAAAGATACCCTCATTTGTGTTGGAGCTAATGAAAGCAAAACATCATCGTTGGGTGTTCTTCTAGGTAATGTCTTATACGTGCCATAGTTATATTCTACTGCCCATACATAGCTTAAGGAGTTTCAGAAAAGTCCAATATCATTTATTTTTATGAGCTGTTAATTTATGTCATTGAAGACGAGGTTTAGTGCCCAAGAATAAAAAACACTGTTAATTACTCTCTCCGTCCCAATTTATTTGTCCACTTTTGACTTTTGAAGTCGATCTTTTTTAATTTGACTTTAAATTTGGTAGTTTGTGTTATATAATACTTGATGAAAATTATACTAAATGAAAATTCGTTTAAAACTCAATTCATTCATATATTTTGCATCAAGTATTATATAAAATAAAAGAAAATATTTAAGGTCAAAGTTTTAAAAGAAATACTTTAAAAGTCAAAAGTGGACAAATAAATTGGGATGGAAGGAGTAGTAATTACTGCCACGGAAATAAGAGCAAGGGGTGTAATGAATCACCAAACCTGTCCTACCATAACAAAACACCCCCTCTATCATAACACACAACAAACCTTTTCATTTGAGCCCCACCACCCATAATTTTATTTTATTTTTTATTTTTTCAAATAAACTAAAATTCATTAATACAATAAAATTACAATAAAAAGGGAAAAAAAACGTAAAATAATAATAATGAGGAGCAGGAGTCCGCCGCGTTGCGGCTGGGGTGTTTGCTATATTTTTAGGTTGTCGTAACAGCAAAGTTTCTGCATAAATATTATCGAAACAAAGTTTCCTGATGCTAACATATGTTCCCGGTGTTATAAATGTCTAACACAACATAGCTATTATGTTGAAAAGGTAAATTACATGCTCAATACGTGGAACAAACAGACCAATAATTAGCCAAATGAGTCCAGCTATCTCGTAGCGTGTAATATGAATACGTTTTTGGGCTGAAAGTTTCATGCGGAATGGGCTAATTATGAAAACACCACATGGGCTAGTAAAACCGGCACAAGTTAAATTATATTAAACCCACCGACGTATATATTTTATACCCACCGACGTTGGGTTTTAATAATAACGAGGGGAGGTACCCGCCGCGCTGGCGGGGGTGTTTACCAAACGTTTTGGAAAACCTTAGCATTTTAGCAAGACATCATGCAAACAAAGTGACATACAATAATGGCTAAGCCAACAGAGATATAACAACATAGATGGAAAAAGTAGGAGAATAAAAGGAAACGTCAACTAACTTCTAGAAAAAGCTTGCAAACGAATCGACACTTCCTTATATTTGTAATGGGTAAACGGGCCGTTAAAGAAAGGGCAAAACCACTGGCCCAAATTTTGCGCGTATTGGGCTCAAACATTGGGACTGTGTATATTCCATTTTTTAGTATGTGCGGTTTCCTTTTTTTATTAGGAGCCGACAATGGGAATTAATATATATATATATATATATATATATATATATATATATATATATATATATATATATATATATAATAACCAAGCCAACAATTATTTATGCAAGCTCAAAGTCCAAATGCTCAAATATTCGGATACCTTGTGTTAAGCCCAAGTATAGTCAAACCAATACCTAAAAAAAAATTCAATTAAGTCACCCTAATTTTTAGATACATAACTTAATATTTACACTAATCTACCCACCCCAAAAACTGCCCTTCGTCTTCTTCTCATCAAACACACTCAGTTCATACACACACACAACTTATTATAAATTGGGGGAAAAAGAAACAAAAAAGAAAAGAAAAGAAAAAACAAAGGTTAAAACTGAAAAGTAGATTTGTCCCTTTTTGCTTCACTGCAAAGACGAGAAACTCGGCGAGATGGAACGGCGAGGCCACCTGCAGTGGCGGAGCTTGAGCATACCAAATTGGTGGGGGGAACGTTCTAGCGTAACAAATTATGTTTTTATATAAAATTTCATTCAAGAATTTTTTGAAGCGTTACCTGTGATTGAGAATATTAAAAAAAATAGTATATATGATTCATTCAACATAATCATATTAACAAATAATAGAAAATATCATACTATTAATATAAATAAAATAATCAAACATTATTGATTTCTCTCAAAAAGTACTGTTGTTGAAAACTTGGAATTATATGAACGTGGGATACTTTTTTGAACTTTGACATCATCTTATGGGATGCTTTGTAGTCATATTCTAAGGGGCCATAATATAAAATGTGTTTCCTCATTCCATGCTTCTAATGCAACTCTGCAAGTTGGTAACCGATCATGAGAATCTGGGGGACCACCCCTCCCTGCTCCTATTATCCTCCACCCATCGCCACCTGGTGTGGTGGCTACAATTATTCATCAAAATTACACAAGAATCACATACTCACAAAAATGACTCAGGGACCAACAAAAAGACTCATAGACTCACAAATTATAGCACAAAAATGACTCAGGGATCCATTAAAATTGTAATTTTTGTGCATCGAAAAAAATCATATACAAAAATCAAAATTACGAGAACTTCCTTCACAGATTTTTTATGCACCAAGATTCTCAATAATGTGTAAAAATTTCCAAAATTTTCAGAAAGTTTTTATTCTTTTTCAAATCTTTTTATGCTTCTCACAAATATTTCTCCTTTTATTGATCTCTCCCGTAGTGTGATAATTACAATTATTTTTAAAGAAATATAAAGATTTTCTCTGTCTTTGTAATTAAGTAGCTTCCATTATCAGCATCACTAATCTGAAATTCCAGATACTTTGGACATGAAAACAAAAGATTTTCTCTGTCTTTGTAATCAAGTTAAGGCTACTTAATTTTGTGTATGCCTTGATTTAGGTGTTAGCATAAGCACGGGTCTACTTTTTCTTGTGTTCATCGCCTACATATTATACAAAGTGATCAAGAAAACAAAAGAAAAGAGACGAAAAAAGAAGTTTTTTAAACGCAATGGTGGTTTACTTCTAAAACAACAACAAGAAGCCGACCCGTCTTTGGTTGATCAAACCATACTTTTCACAGCGCGTCAACTAGAGAAGGCTACTGACAACTTCAATGAGGACAGAGTTCTTGGTCGAGGAGGCCAAGGTACAGTCTATAAAGGTATGTTAGTTGATGGAAGGATTGTGGCAGTTAAAAAATCAAAAATTGTAGATGAAAGCCAATTACAGCAGTTCATCAACGAGGTGGTGATTCTTTCACAAGTCAATCATAGGAATGTTGTCAAACTATTGGGATGTTGCTTAGAGACGGATGTTCCTTTACTAGTTTCAGAGTTCATCCCAAATGGAACATTGGATGATCGCATTCACTGCGAGACTGATGAGGACCCAATGTCTTTAAACATGAGACTGCAAATTGCTACAGAGGTTGCAGGAGCACTTGCTTACTTACATTCAGCCACATCCATTCCAGTATACCATAGGGACATCAAGACGGCTAATATACTTTTAGATGATAAATACAGGGCCAAAGTTTCCGACTTTGGAACTTCAAAGTTCGTATCAATAGATCAAACTCACTTAACTACCTTAGTCAAAGGTACATTTGGTTACCTGGACCCCGAGTATTTTCAATCTAGCCAATTCACTGAAAAAAGTGACGTTTATAGTTTTGGAGTTGTTTTGGTTGAGCTTTTAACAGGAGAAAGGCCCATCTCATTAACTAGATTTGGTGAAAATAGAAGTTTGGCTACACACTTTATGTTGGCTATGGAAGAAGGACGTGTTATGTCTATATTTGATGCAATGGTTATTAAAGAAGGCACTAGAGATGAGCTACTGGCAGTAGCAAACCTGGCAATGCGATGTCTGAATTTCAATGGAAAGAATAGGCCAACAATGAAAGAAGTAGTTGTAGAGTTAGAAACCATAAGAGTTGCTCATATTCCATCCGCGGTTCAGACTAATACCACGTCAGTGATGTATGGGCATGAATTATCGATGTTATCATATGGGGAATCAACATCAACATTCTTAAGTTCCGATGAGACGAGGCCACCAATGAATGAAACCATAAGAGCGTCTCATATTCCATCTGCCTTTTCAGTGACATATGAGCATGAATTATCGATGCTATCGTACGGGGAATCGACAGCATTCTTAACTTGCGATGAGAACTTTAGTCAGTGATGCAAACAGGACGGTTTTTTGTTTAAGAAGTTGTTATACGATATATTGTTGCATAGTATGTAATATTATTTGTAAGTAATCATAAATTTATCAGAAGTACTAAACATGGAAAGATAAATTTGCATTCATAAGGGCATAAGGCCTTTTGTAACAATCCTTTTATACCAGGAGCTAGTCGATACAACAATGGAATACATGATCGAGAGTATGATCGATATGTCACTACGTCGGTGAACTAAAACTGACGCTATTGAATATAATGCACCTCATTATTATCAAGTGAAGGATGTAGAGAATATCGCATAAAAGAAAATATATGTATGTCGCATGTATTCATTAGTTTTACTTAATATATATATTTTTGTGAAAGGCTGGCTGGTTGTACTTACGAAAGGCATGTACATCAACTGTATAAGATTTCTATATGCAATGTTGCTAAGCATCATTTGTATAAGTTATAACCGTCTATGGAGTGTCTCCATGTAATATGATATGCTATTTTACTTGTACAGGGTGATTGGAAAAGAGTCTTGCAGGGAATTATCTTGTTTTTCAAAGATTTAAACATTTACAAGTTTATTTATCTTTTTGGTCATGCAGCTAAGATCATAATAGGCAAGCCCGGCTAATTTAGGGAGCATTCCGTTTCATTTAGTTTGAACATGCGTGTTGTCAATGGGTCAAAAGGGCAATTTTATGCTAGCCCGAACAGGTCAGTCCCAAAACGCTTTTTGTCCAAATTTTAGTTTTTATCATATAAACAGTTATAACATACAATGATGTAGTAGGCATTATGTTTTAAGGGTTAATATACACAAGAGTCATCGTGCTTTGGATTTATTTCAACATTGTCTTTAAACAAAAGGGCACGCTACTCTACAAATTTTTGTGGCAGTTATTCTTTCACAAGTTAACCATAATAAGGTGGATTTATTTTTAACTAAAGAAATATGATGGCTTGCCATTTTGCCAACCAACCTGAAGTACTATAAAAAAAGCTGGTGAGGAAAGCGCACAACAAACTCACACCCCAACAAAACATATTTGTATTGAAAGATGTTGTTCTTCTTGTTAGTTGGTGAATCATTCGACAAAAAGAAAGGTGTCGATGAGATCAAGATTAACGTGGACAACAAAAGCTGCATCGTACCTTAAGATCACTACTTTCTTCTACACAAAAGGTTTAGCTTCTAGTAATTTATTTCACTCACTTCACCCACCTTTGTATGTCAGTTGTCACCATTATTTTATATGGGCTACTTGCAATTTTTCCTAATTTTGTTTAGTGAACTAAATTTTTTGGTTTTTAACCTTTAAACTTTTAAATTTCGTTTTCTTGTTGTATTGTGTGACCAATAACCTACTACTGCCTACACGAAGCCACATTATTCCATGTGTATTTATAAAAATCTATCAATTAAATGTTAAACTTTTTCTTAAAAACCACTCTTTTTCTTTACAAAAATCACACACTGTCACCACTGCAAACCACCAAATCCGACCTCCATCACCCACTTTCGAAATAGCATGCCTATTAGATACTAAAAGTAAACTACATAAATATATTGCATTGAGTCTACAAATCTTAAACATTATTTAGTTCTACAAATCATTTTTCTGTTGCATTTAATATGTGCTCGAATGAATCTAGTTGTAAAACTAACAATCTTAAACATTATTGTCAACGATCTAAGACCCACAAACAACATGAATAGATTTTCAAATTGCCTCGCATCAATCATGACATATACGTTAAACGAAACAAACTATAATCTAAACTCGACATATACAATATACTTTATCTCTGTCACAATCTGTTTCTTAACTCTCATGTTCTTCCCCAAAACGACAGTGTCTTCAACAATTGCATCTTCAAAACCAGCGTCTTCAACAATGAACGGAATAATCGTCACTCAAGAAGATGCAAAGTTTTTTAGAGAAAGAGGGATAGTATTGAATCATTTAAAAAGTGAAAAAAAAAAAAAAAAAAAAAAAAAAAAAAAAAAAAAGTTGCAGATCTATGGAATGGGATGAGCAAGTCTTTGAAATTAACCAAAGTTCCCAAGATGGACAAAGTGATTGAAGACGCGAACATAAAATGGTTTGCATGTGATATTGTGTAAGATCAAAAGGTGTATGAAATAAACAGAGATGGTGTTTTAGAAATGATGTTGGATCCCTTTTTTTGACGAGTTAAGATCATTTGAGGACCAAACTTTGTTTACATACCAAGTGATCAATCCTCACCCTTCATCTTCATTTATTCAATGGATGAGATTAAATTAACAATTTACACTACAAGGGTATTTGCGTCCAATATATAAACTTATTTTTTTTAATAACATCCATTTAATACACACACAAACTGTGTGTTTTTTAATTCATGTTCTTTCTCTCTCGATTAACACACCTCACCCAGTCATCAATAAAATAAAAATTATTTTCTTCAATTCATTAATCGAAGCTCTTTTCATCTCGTTCTTCAATTAGTTAACACCAGCTTCATATTAATCTCGTTCTTTTCATCAGAATAGGTTTTTATCCATTTTTTTGGGTGATTGATCTTAATAACTTATTAGTTATCATCAATTGAGTTATTGTGCTAAATTCTAAGCTAACTTATTCATATTATTTGACAAATCATCAGGTGTTATGGATTCGATTCAAGCAAGTGATATATCTACTCACAAGCTGTTAAGAGTAATCTCATTCTAATATGTTATTTTTCTACTATAGATCATGAGTTAGTGTGAATAAGCTGTATAATTAGGCATTTTTATGTTCTGAATAATTATCATTTAGCATTTGATTGAATTAAGTTATGTTCTGAATAAATTAAGCTAATAATGACTTGAAAAATTAAGTTGTTGATATAAGTTGTTGATATAAGTTGTTGATATAAGCTGTTAAGAGTAAGCTCATTCTAATAAGTTATTTTTCTACTATAGATCATAAGTTAGTGTGAATAAGCTGTGTAATTAGGCATTTTTATGTTCTGAATAACTTATCAATTAACTTATGTTCTGAATAAATTATGCTAATAATGACATGAAAAATAAGTTGCTGGTATAAAGCTGAACTGGTTTTAACTTATGAGTTAGTAACAAGTACTTTTTAGTTAATATGAAATATATCACATGTGATTTTAGCTTTGGGCAATAAGTTTCTAATTAAGGTTATTTTGTGATATTGCAATTTTCATGGAGATCAGGTGGTCGTGGAGATGAGATCGTAAGCTGGTGTCATCGTGAGGATGGTGAGTTTCCTAAAGTGTTCAGGTAGTGAGATAGTTGGCTACCTGAAAAATTATGCTAATAATGACCATAGGATCTGCAAAACCGTTATCTTGTATGACTAGAAAACGTCATTAATCTATTATATATCACACTAACTTCTTTATTTAAGGCGCTTATAAGCTTATTGTATAAGCTAACTTATTACTAGTAGCTTATTTTCATCACATCTTGTTATTTTATCATTTTTAGCTGATTCATGTGAATAAGCTTGTGAATTAGAGGAGAAGAGAGTTATACAAATAAGATTATGAATTAGAGTAGAGTTAGTGTGAATAAGTTGTATTATTAGGTAGTTTTATGATCTGAACAACTTATTATTTAGCATTTAATTGAATTAAGTTTTTGGTATAAGCTGATCTAAGTTGGTATGAAGTATATCATATATGATTTTAGCTTGGGTTAATGTGTTTATAATCGAGGTTATTTTGTTTGATATATCATATGTGATATCACATGTGATATTTCATTTTGTTGGATGTATCATATATGATATCACATACTATATCATACACTATGTTTCATTTGATATATCATATGTGATATCATATGGGCTTTTTTACTTTTTTTCATGAAACAACTTATTTATATTTTCATTTTTTTAATTTTTTATTTTTTCTTACAGATATGTGCAAAAAATCTATAATGACACTGAATTTAAAGAACGACAAGGTCTTGAGCAGCTTGTTCGAGTTGCAAAGCCGCTTGTAGTTGTTGTTAAGGAGGGAAAGAATTGGTTAAAGAAGAAGAGTTGTTTCAAAAATAAGAAGGGATTGGTTCAATGATAAATTCATCAAACTAATTGATTCTTTTCACATGTGATATTCTTGGAAATTCTCATATATGATTTTACATTATTTTTGTTTTCATTACAATTATCATATGTGATATTTGAAAGTAACCTGTTTAATGTTTGATTTTTATATGGACAATTGTTAGAAATTATCTTTTACTTGATTTTGGTTGATTTGGATCTTACATGAATGTGAATCTATTATATATCACATGTGATATTTGTATTTTACAAGTTAGTAACAAACTATCATATGTGATTTTTTTCAAAAATCATATATGATTTAACATGATCATCACAAATTTATCAAACCATTATACTTGAATCTTTTCTATTCACTACAAGAAATCAGGGTTTATAGGACGCCGAGTAGTGTCCTATCAGGTAACTTTATAGAACCTTTAGCATAATATGACTAATGATATAAGTGTCACATATAAAGGCGTTGTATAAAGTGAAAAAATTATTAGGACGCTTATAAACATCCTAATAAGTGCCAACATTATGAAACAAAACAAATAGTCTCATAAAGCGTTTTATACGACGCCATTTGTGTTTTAATAGACAAGTTAATAGGATGCTTTAAAGTGTTCTAAGATATGCGAACCTTGTATTACATATTGAGACGCATTCATGCGTCCTAAAAAATGGTTTTTTAGAACGAAATTATATCACATATTGAGACGCATTCATGTGTCCTACAAAATGTTTTGTTAGGACAAAATTTTGTGATGCATTAACTCTTATTTGAGTGCAAGAAAAAGGTCCTAATACATAAGTGCCTGTTGCGACAAAATTTAGTCTCCTTACATACAAACATTATAAAACGCTTTCTATTTTTACAAAATTTTATTTTCAATATACTTTCATGAACACTTGTAGGTCGTAAGAACAATTCTAATTGAACACTATATAAAACATAACAAATGAGACCCATAATAGGTAAAATAACTAAGAAGTTTCATTTAAATAACCAAAGTTTTGAGTTGATTATGGTTAACATCATCCAAATATAGTCTTCCATAGTATATTACAAGGAAATTGAACAATGAGAACTAAAGTCGAAGTAGATAATCTTGAGTCATCATGGATGATCTTCATGCATCATCCGCAAGTACCACCTACAATTATGCAACACGCAAACATAAGATATAGATACCTATTTAGGCAAGTACCACCTACAATTATGCAACACGCAACCATAAGATTTCAATACCTATTTAGTTCTTAGCAGCAACAAATTTCTATTCACTAACTAAAAATCCTCGCAACTACAAACACATAAAACAAATCACCCACAACAACTCACTAAATAACTGGTCTGGCTTGTTGCAGCCTTAACCTATTAAAATACAAGCAAACTACTTTATTAAGGAGTATAACCCATTAAAATCCCTCTTCTTGTTGCAGCCCCAACCAATTACTCAAGTTGAATCCTAATGATATAAGATGTCACAAGTTTAATAAGTTGACATACCGAAACAAAAGGGCAAGGCCATGCGACAGTTGCACCAATAGCATCACTAATTGTGACAAATAATCCATATCGCCTCACCAAGTGTTCATCTCTTTTGATAGGCACTTGAACATTGACCTCGCACCAGTTTGGTCCTATCTCTTCACCCCCAACAATCTCATTTGGATCTAAGCTCTTGATCCTTCCTTTCGCTACAATCTCAGTAGAGTTAAAAATACTTTTGAGGTAAACTTCAGCTCCGACCTACAATATGTATCATTAATAGATGTCATATACTGTAATTCGTAAGGTACATATATCAGTTAATATTGACACATACGCGTAAAGGTAGAGGTTCATTAACTGCATTTGCACCGGAAGAACCATTTTCACTCGACCCTTGCCTTTGAGAATCTCTCGCTTTTAACTGAGCGAGTTCACTGCTAAGCTGGTCACATCTAGACTTATACATGAGCTTATCTCTATGACGTGCAGAGCGACTTGGTACCACACCCCAAACATCAGAAGCACGGACACCTAACCCATACAAGTCTGCTGGTCCATTCTTATCCTTACCCATAACTTTTGAATATACATCTTGTGGACCAGGCTCATAAGTAGCACCCTCCGGAAGTTGAGAACTCAATTCTTCCATTTCATCCTGTATTAAAGATACTAAATATGTGAATTGTCCTTAAAAGTACTACACTTGACAAAAAATAAATGAACGTAAGGCATGGTAAATGTTAGTTATCTTTTAATAAGACAAGTACAGAAGTACTAGATAGGTTTTAACCAAGTATATAAACATAGTACATACAATTGCACTTGCAGCTTCATCATTTTTTGCAATGCCATCAGTAGAGAAGCAAGCACGGAACAATTCCCTTCTTGTTGGTTCACGTCCACCTAAAGTTTCCTGTTTCACAACAAAAAAAATTATTCTCGGTACATATCAATATTTTACCTTAGCACTTGCACAATTAAGTATGATTACCTTAACTTCTTCACGCACTATAGCATAACTTTTTTAACCCGTGACTTGAACCATCTTCTTTTTTCCCCTATTTGCCTTATTTTTTCCACTGACTCTCTGTAGTAAGAAAGAAACAATTATGAATAATCATCCCAACATTGCAAAAATAGTGTTAAGATATGCAAAAAGTAGTAATTTATATGCATGCTAGAATGCAAGCTCAAGTACAAAGTCAGTACCAAGTACCAGTAGCCATGAACTCAGAACCAAACACCCCTGCTGCAGCAATCAAACAGCCCTTGCTGCAGCAGTAAGTCGGGAACCAAAAACCCCTTTTGACAGTAATCAAATATGTAAAAATAGTAGGCAAAATACATAAACATCAGTAGTAGTATCAAAACAATAGACAAATAAGCATTAGTAACATGGCTTAATTAATCATATATCAGCTGAATTAATTTGGATGTCTCCCCTGCATCAAAATATTATTTCAGACCACCATGTGCATGGTACTATTATATTAGACAGCGTAAAAGTTGTTCTACTCTGTTTGTCCTATTGATCCATCTTATGGAAAGTATACGCTAAGATAATTTATCAGCATTTCAGCCTACTGTTCCCTTAAGGTTTTTTGAGTTAGGGTCTTGTTTTGTGTCGACCTCGAGCTTGCATCCTAAACACTCAATGAGCTATCAAGTGGAGCTCAAGTTTAGCTTAGCATGTTGAATATGAGCTTTGGCTTGGTTGCATACCTAGCTAGTAAACCTTAGCTAGTAAACTATTTTTGTGCATCAGTAGCACTAGGACATCAAAAGAATGGTTAATCTTTAAAAACTAATACAACTATCGACTTATGTTAGTAACTTATGTTTTAAAATGTCATTTTTGACAACATAAATCTATTAGTTCCAAGAACCAACTATCGACCTAATGCCCGAATCAACCCCTTTTGACAATGTAAACCAACTGAACCAGCCCCTTTTGATAGTACTAAACTAAATGCCCCTTATATAGCACACAACTTAAGTGCATAATTCCTTGACTACTGTCAATTACTATATAAGTATCAAAACGATGAAATGACAGTAAAGTAGTATCAAAAAAGGATGAAACACAACTGTCAATTAGTATATTAGTATCAAAAGAATGTCAACTAACTGTCCCATGTAAAGCTTTTAAAAATGAAATATGAGATGACATTAACGTATCAAAAGGATATGTCAATTACTATATAACTACTTACTAGTACTAACGTTGGATATGATTATAAAACTGGTATTGATCTAGGGATGAGCCCGGTACCGGTCCCGTACCGATCCCGTACCGAATTAGTGGTACCGATTTTTTCCCGAGCATAAATTAGTGGTACTGGTACCGTACCGAACGGGATTCGGATATCGGTACCGCTACCGGTACCGGGAAATCGGGTTTTTCCCTTTTTTTTCGAGAATTTCCCGATTTGGTACCGGTCCCGTACCGAATTAGTGGTCGCGATTTTTTTTCACCTCATTTCGTAGTCCCGGTACCGTACCGTATATCGGGAATCGGTACCGTTTCGGTACGGTACCGGTACAGTTCCGGGATTTGGTTCGAAATGCTCATCCCTATATTGATCTTTTTAACTTATTAGTAAAATATTAATATGAAAAATCAGTAGGCATTCACAATGCATTCACAATACAAACTTTGATTATTAACATATAATTACAAACTCAGTACCAAGTACAGCCATGTACTTATAACATAAAATTCAAACCATTACAAAGTATATCATGAACTTATAGCATGAAAAATCAAAGCCATAAACTCAGTACCAAATGCCCCAACTGCAGCAACCAAATACCCGTTGCTGCAGCAGTAAGCCAGGGACCAAACACCCCTTTTGACAGCGAGCAAATACGTAAAACCAGTAAGCAAATAAACAAACATCAGTAGTCGTGGTAAACATGAAAATCAGTAGGCAAAAAAACATATGTAGCCAAATGATAAAAATGTTCAACTTGCAAACTGCAATTGCAAATGAAATAAACACATTTATTTAGGTAATTAGCATCATTATACATATATATAATATGATATATACTAATATAGAGCAAGTGACCATATAAAAATGCTAATCAGTTTCACAAGTCACATTTAATATTATGATCAACGGCGTAATCTTATACTCCTAACAAATTCACCACTAGTCATTTCAAGCAAAGAATCAGTAGGCCCTAGTCATTTAAAGAATCATTAAGCACAAGTAGGAACACTCGTTAGCAATTTAACATACCTTTGAGTTTTCTTTATTCCAAGTCTTAACAAGTTTCTTCCATTGACTAGGATGCACTCGTTTTGGCTTGGACTTAATTTGTTCACGATAAGACAATGACTGATCATAATAGTCTTTCTTCACTCTGGCCCTCCAGTTTCTAACCTTCTTTCCAAAAGACTTTAGAAGCCAATCATCGCAGCCCATAGGAGGATCAAAGTTATCCTACAAAGCAAAATTGATTAATGCAGTTAGAAGTGGAAACATATATATTAGACAGTTAGTGGAAACATATATATTAGACAGTTAAATTCTGAATGTATTTTTAGGATACATTTAAGACGTCGAGCAAAATCCTTTTCTTAGCACTCTTAACTTTAGGCCATGGTTTGTGAAGTGGACAATATTTTCCACTCCTTGCAAGGGATCCCATGAAATGGGTCAACGTGCTTGTTGTTTTCTTATCAATGGGTTGTCCGTATTCATTGAATGAAACACTAATACGTTCATCGCCAGATTTGGTCCAAACTTTTGGCATAAATGTTGGTCCTCTAACTCTTTTGCGCTGAATCACTTGAACTAGAAAAGAAAAGTTGAAATAAATAAATAATCTAATAGAGTAAGAGCTTCTACCGAACCATATAAACATGCCATAAAATTACTACATACCTTCATCATCATCTGAATGGTTTGACTCCATATGAAGTACATCTTCAACTTGTTGGTTGTCGTTGCCACTTCTGGTGCGAGCTCTCTTATCCTTCTTTGCTCTCTTATCCTTCCTTGACGGCATCGTCTGAGTTCACAGAAACTAACTATGTAAAAGGTGTAAACTGATAACTACTTATAAAACACCAATTCAAAAAATCTCATTCAGTGTTTCGGGATTATAGTTCACAAATAGGTAGAATTTCATTCAAACAATATGTTATTGTAAACATTTGTGGTATTAAAAACATTAATCTACACATTGCTGATTAACAGATACAGAAGCAACAATCTTAAACAAGTAGTAGAACATAATATCGATGGAAGTTAACATGTAAACATATAAATCATATTATGTTTACATGTAAACATATAAATCATACAAATTACTGTTGATTATCAAATACAACTATGCTAAATTAATTCACACAGACAACATGCTTGATTAAAATATCAAACTAATTTCTAATAATTAAATAAACAAATCACTCAAGTGACCAATTTTAGATACAAAGACCCACCAATAAATCACACTATCAATCAATTCAATACTAAACATGGTTGATTTCATACCTCAAACTATTAAACCCTAGATGCCCAATTACTTTGCCGTGTGACCTATGGTGATGGATAATTTTGGGGGAAATTCCCTGGTGTGAATCCAATAAATAGTAATGAGATTTCATAGTAATTTTGGTATCACAGTTACGATTCGTGAGGAGTGAAATTCGGGATTGCATTGGGTTAGGAGGGAACAGTTTGGAGGGAATGAAAATAATGGGGGGAATGAAAAAGATGAAGGGATTTTTTCTTAAGATTTATTATTATTATTATTTTTTTAAGTGAGTTCCAAAAATATATGTATTTGGTATGGGTGTCATTCGGGTTGACCCGTTCGGGTTCGGGTCAAGCCTCCAAAAAAATACCCGAACCCGACCTTGTTTTTAACTCGAGTCACTCGGGTCGGGTCAGTTCGGGTTCGAGTCTACTCGGGTTCGGGTCTAGCCATTTTACTGTTTAGTTTTAATTGACTCGGGTTGGTGAGGGTCTGGTCAGTTCGGGTCAAGGCTAAAATAAACATAGCCGAACCCGACCTTGTTTAGAACTAGGGTCAATTCAGGTTGACCCGATTGACCCGAATATAATTTTAAACCCGATTGACCTGACCCGAATTGACTCGGGTCGGGTTCGGGTCGGGTCAACCCGAATGACACCCTAATTTGGCACGGTGACGATATTATGTGATTCTTACACCTATTCTAGGTTTAAAAAAAGAAAAAAAAAAACGTCCAAGGTTCAAACCTATGGTCGAGTTCGGGTCGGGTCAGCCAGAATCACTGGTTAGAAGCACCGTCACTTCCCGTTATAATTTCACACACCGGTAATAAAAATAACAAAAAAATATATAAAAAAAGCTCCAATTTTTTTTCCAATTACTTTACATTTATCCACTATGACCGATTTCAATCAAAATCTTGTTTTTTAACAAGATAACTATCTTTGTTTTTTGTTTTCTTTAGTAATTATAATTGACACTCAAGTTTCAGCTTCCGCGATTTTATCTCTTGAATTGCGAATGAGTGTTAGATTATAAATAAGTATGATCAGGCTTGGTCAAAGTGTAAATCAGGTCAGTTCTAAAGATATACATAAGAAATTGAAACAATTTATAAAAATCACCTCAAATATAGTTTTATTTTTTGTAAGTTATAAAAACCACTATTCCAAATACAAAAGTATTTGATACTAGCACAAATTGATAGGAATTCCACAAGGATTGCCTTCATATCAAGTTTCTTTCATAATAAGACCTAAGTAAATAAGTGTCCCATAAAACTTATTTAATACGACATGTATACTAAGTGTCCTATTAAAATTCTTCATTATACAACCAAACCATATATGTGTCCTATAAAATCGAATCTAATAGGACACATATAGCTGTGTCATATTAGTTAATACATAATATGACCTCTATGTCTTAGAGTCCTATAAAACTTAAGATAGTAGTACTTAAATAGCAAGTGTCGTATTATGTTATATCATAATGAGACTCAAATGAGTAAGTGTCCTATAACACCCATCTAATAAGACCAATACATGAAATGTTCTATTAGGTTCCATGATAATAGGACTAATAAACTAGCTCGTCACATTAGATGTGTTTTTAGGACACTGCTTTAAAAAGCGTCGCAGGAAAAGGTCCTAAAAGGCCCCTTTTTTTGTAGTGAACCCGTTGTACAACTTTGCTTTTATGATCAAGATAAGATACTACGTTAAATGTGAACATCCTTTCACCAGATGCCTTGTAATCTTTTTGATCAATTATCCAACTTAGTTGCATCAATGATTGTATCAATTCAAATTTTGAAAATTTCCCATTTCATAGTAAACTATAACCCATAGTTTTTATTCAAAGTAATTAGGTACTTAAAGTAGCCAAATATGTCATGCAAATGACACCCATTGATCATCAACATATTGTCTAAATATACAAGTACTGAGAATTCATTAGACAAAGTAACTTGATTGATGATTACCTTTGTATAACACCTATGGCAAATTTTGGTAAGGTATTCTTCCACCATACACAACGTATAGATCAAAGTGCCCAAACACATTTGTTATTACAAACAAATGATTACACATTGAACAACTTAATGCACAAACAAAAACACAGGTGGCCAAGAGCCTATACAAGCAAGGACAAAACATACAAAATTGCATATGGACCCAACACTAAAATAAAATTAACAAAAATTAAAAATAAAATAAAATGAGACCCTTTGCGAGACAACAAACTTACGTAAGTACATAACATGAGGTCCTACCATGCACTGAAATAATAAATTTGTATGTAATCCATATTATATTTTCATTGAATGTTTGAAAATAAATAATCCATGCATATATGTTTTCACACTTTGGCATATACATTAACAAACTCATCCATCGAATGATAGAGTCCTCTATTCTTAATAATTAGAAGCAACAATTGCCAATCAACCAAAATTAAATAAAAATTATGTTGTACATGGCTATAAAAACGCAATGTGTGGTTCTTGGTTTTCTACCAAGTTGAAGTGATACTCATCTCCAATGAATCAACTATTTTAGAAGATACATAATAACAAGTTCTGTCCAACAAATAGATTGCACTCAGGGGCGGAGTTTAGTGAGGACCGGAAAGGGTTCCGGCCCCCCTAGGCCTAAGCTCGTTAGTGTAATTTTTCACGATTTTATGTGTTAAAATTTTTTTTGTTTCACCTCGGCCCTCCCATCTAATGTATTTTCAGAAAAAAAATTTGTTTCGGCCCTCCCACAAATTTTTGTTAGCTCCGCCACTGATTGCACTCCTTATCAAGTGTCAAAATATTGAAACAATGTCCAAAATCACATAAATATTTTATTTATTCAATCGAAGAGTTGTTAAGATCATGAAATTAATATATTTCATAGCATGTCATCCAAACAGATAAACCGTATCACATAATCATGAATGTTCTAAAAACAAAAAATTACTTTGTATAAGGTAGATACTTTATTATTATTATTATTATTATTATTATTATTATTATTATTATTATTATTATTTGACCATTGCATATATGTTAGACCCGTTTCCCGGGTACTTGGACCCCACCCTAGATGTAATGGACTAAGAGCCTTACGTGGTTGGTTAGTCAATAAATGTCGTGATATGGTCAAACCCGATTGTCATAGTATTTTGTAATGTGGTTTTAGAAGTACTATGTGTCATAAGTAAGAGGGATGAGAACTTAAGAGACCTAAGTTGACAGAATCCCAAACTAGTACTAGAACCAACTTGTTCTAGTACTAGAACCAACATGTTCTAGTCTGCAGGGACTATTCTTGCTAAAACCTCAAACTAGCACTAGAACCAACTTGTTCTAGTACTAAGGATGAATGGTTACAGGACCTAAGGGACTAAAGTTGCCATTTAGGCAAACTTCCAACTATTAAATGTCTAGAGAATTCTCTGGACTTCTATAAGGTTCATTTTGGATAAGAAGTATGTGCTTGTATTTGGTGTCGGCAAGAGGGAAAGAGAGGGAAAGAGATGGGTCTTGATGGTCCAAGAATGGAGAAGAGTAAGGTCTTATGCTAGGGTTAAGTTCTAGCAATAATCAATCAAGTAAGTACTCCCCATCTTGATTATGTTAAAGTTATAGTTTGTGATTAAAGTGGGAAATCATCATATGATCAAGGTATGATCATATGATGATTTAGAAAGGAAGATGGGTAAGTTATGGTGGGTTTTATATAAACCCTTGTTTATGATTATTGATTGTTATGTTGTTAGGTTTTGGCTATGAAGGATGATGATGATGATGATGAATAGTGATGTTGATGTTGATGGTGTTATTGATTTGTAGCTTAGCTTGGATGAGCAAGGTAAGTAACTTGATTGATATGTGTTTAAGATGATTGTTTACATATTATGTGACTATAAGTATGGACCCGATGTGTTAGTTTTGGTATCCTTCGAGATAGCCCAGCTAGCCTTTTATGGCATGTATTTGGCATCCTTCGGGATGGCCTAGCCTGCTTTCATGGCATGGTTGTTAGCTTGCCTTTATGGCATGGTTGTTAGCTTTGATTTAGTGAGTGTGGCCTTGATAGGTGGTTTGCCTAGTTAGCCAACTCAAGTGATAGATTATGAGTAGGGAAAGGCTAAGGTATGTTGTGATGTTTATGTGTTTATTGGTTGAAGTATTTGTGTAGCATATATGTGGACTAACATGTTAATCATGTGTTAATCTAGTTACTTACTAAGCGAAAGCTTATTGTTTAGTTGAAAATGTTTTGTAGGTTACTCATGGGTGAAGCTATGGCTTGGATAAGAACTAAGGTTGGACATGTGAAGTCGAAGGAATGGTAAGAAAGTAGGAGCTAGGTAGTATACCGAGCTCAAGTGTCATGTTTGTACCCCCGTGAGTCATTAATGTTATGTAAAGTATGGTCAAGTGAAGTGCATAAATTGGTGGTCAATGGATAAGTTATAGTATAGTTCATGTGTTTACAGTCAAGTTAAGGGGGCGTTAGGCATAACGTCTAATTGTACCCATTTTGGGATGTGAACGGGTCAATGGTCATGGATCAAAGTTGTCATGGTTTTTAATATTAATTGAGTATTTGGTTTACTGTTAAAGTGTTAATTTTATGGTTAAAGGTGATATGGTTAAGTGTAGTATGCAAATGGGTCAAAATGGGCGTTTCCACCCGTTACTTTGTAAAGCACATTTTTGCGGGTCATTAAGACCAAGTTTATGCATATAACTGATGTTTATATTATCCTAATGATTTTTGGAAGTTTTGATGTAATGTCATGTTATAAAAGTCGTTTTTCCGAAAAATGGGTCAAAAGTGCATCAAATGGATATGCAGAAAAAGGGGTGTTTGGGACAAAAGAGCAAGTAGTGCATAAAATGGGTCATGTTAGAAAAATCATATCTTTTAAACCGTAAGTCATCACGGGTCGTGCCACCCGGCATTTGGAAGATAATTGAGTCTAGTATCATTTAAAATTAGTCTCATGGTCTGAAAGTTTATAGATTTTTGCCAATAGTGAAAAGAGTAATAACAGGTCAGTTTTGATACGTCGTTTCCATGCAAAAAAGTTTTAAATTTTGGTCAAATCGGGCACGGGGCGTAACAAATTGGTATTAGAGCTTCGGTTTAAGTGAATTAGGTTTCCACTATAGGTTGCCTAGTCTTAAACCACTCGTAGATTGCGATGGCCATAAGTTTGAGTAATGCGGAAAAGTAATTGGTTAAGTGTGAGACGGATTATGTTTTTTGCTACTTGAACTTATAGATGATAAGTGATGGATGTATGATATAGTGTTGATGTGTTTGAGGTATTAGTTAGTGGAGGACTTGAAGTGTTTGAATGATTAGTTGGCCGTACACCTCAGTTGGTGCCAGCGTTTGCATCGTAATTATGTGAATGTATGATAGAGTTATGGTAAATGGAATGCGAGTAGAAATGCTATGTAGTATTAAAGATGGGCTGTGACAACTCGCGAATTTTAGATTTCGATATCCTTATCGTTAAATGCCCTTGTCTACGGTTCGTAAGTTGTTATCGTGGTCTAAAATATTTCATGCAAAATTTGGCTCTGTAATGTATAAAACGCGAATATTCTTGTATTCGGGCAACGGAAAAATAAGAATATACATATTTATAACCTAGACTAATGGAAAAATGATTCTAAGATCAACGGTAATAATATCGGAGGCTCGGGAAATATTTATTGTACGTTTTATTAGTCTTGTTCCCATCTCATTAAAAATATTAAGAGATTGACGATATTGGTCCTCGGGGGAGCGTGAGGGTTTGCTGGTAATCCCCCTTCACATCCCTCACCCTATAAATACATGCTATAATAGAAAGTAGGGTTTCACTCCTCCCTCTTCTCTTTCACAGCCGACACCCACACCCTCCCCTCCATCTTTTCCGGTTGACTTTTCCGGCCAAATCTCCACCACCGCCGAGCGTGTGATGACACCTCCAACACCATTCTTCACCATTTTTAATTCTCTTTCTATAGAGCTAGACCACGCGCCGTAATACCCACCCTAACACACCTTTCGATCAAGATTTGCTCACGAATCCGGCACCACCTTCAACCTTTTCTCATGTTTCTTGATACTCGAAGATTATGGTTATTATCTCGCCGTTTTCTGGAAGGGTTGTACCCTATTCGACCCAAAAACCTATGGGTTTTGTGGATTTCTTAATAATAATGAGAATATGATAACAATAATAAGAATATAAGGGTGTTCTGGTATCATTTGTGGTCCTCGTTTTTGTTTTTGAGTAGTTCGAGATGATGCCGTGAGTCCTAGACTCACGGCTGAGCGTGGTTGATTCATTTTGATGGTTTAAATCTTGTTTGTGCTCGGCTTTAGATATGGGTTTAGAGTAAAGATCAGAGTTGGAAGATGAATTTGGATGTTATTTGGTTACCGAGAGTTGGATTTGGAGTTGGAGGAATGATAGATTAGTGTGGTTGTTCTTGTCGTTGTTTCTGGTTGTTGTTCTTGTCGTTGTTTCTGGTTGTTGTTCTTGTCGTTGTTTCAGGTTGTTGTTACTGGTTGTGTTCTTGTCGTTGTTACTTGTTGATGATTCTGGTCGTCAGTCCTTGTTAGCATTCTCATTGTTGTGGTTGTGTGTGGTCAAGACCGTAAGTGGTCCGTTTGGCCTAACCGCGAGATAAGACCGAGACCGTAAGGTATCGGCATATAGATATTGGTTATTGATTAGTGTTGGTGATGAGAGTTGTAGTTGTTATGAATTGTTGGGTCGAGTTTCTATCATTGATTAGTCATGGTTGCGTATAAAGGTTGATGTGGTTAGTGATGATTGTTGGTAGTGGTAATATAGTGACGGGGAGTAGGGATGAGTAGAAACGTGTCGTAGGCTCGGCCGTTAAATTGTTGAAGTTGTTGTTGCGGCTAAATGGATAGTTGGTGAATAGATGTCTAGTATGGTGTTGACTTGAGCCGAGTCGAGCGTCACCTAGACTTTCTAGTCCCGTATGATCCCGACGAGCCAAAATGGACTTAGATTATATTAGTTATTATTTGACCCATGATAAATATGACTCGAAACGAGTAGAACCCGTGAAAATATACTAACTGTTAAATATTAACGATACGAGTTTTATTATATAAATATAATTAACTTTTAAATATTTAGTAACGACGTATAATCGTTATTTCATATTTATAAGTCGATAATAATAATAATAAATATTGAGATACGTTAAGTACGTTAGTTAACGTTTGCAAGATTAGTAAGAAATATTAATAAACGTTGAGCTCGTTCGTTAATATTTCTAAAATTAATACGAGATCGTTAAATAACGACGAATACGTTATCTAATAATTATTATTAGAAATAATAAATGCAACGAGTTCGAATATGAATACGGATGGGTTACTAATCGTTTCGAGGGCACGTTTATCAAGACTTACTCTTTAGGAGTTATTAAGGTTCATGTTAGTATTTGCCGAGTTATGGATTGGTTAACATTAATATAATCATCTGACACGGTTAACGGACTAATTGGAGTACTAAACCCAATTAGGGTCGACAAACGTATCGGGAGACACTATTAATGGGTGACCCATCCTACGACTTACCATATCTTCATTAGGTATGAGTAACTTTGGATTATCAGGTGTATTGTAGGAATTGTTGAAATTATCGTATTGGTAAATACGATAAGTATTCAATAATTTGTACCATTTCCCTTGTTAAACTTTTGGTTACTTGAGATTGGCTTTGACCATAAGGTTGACTTAGTAGCCCTTTAAGTATGATTGCTTTGGATGGATTATATAGCTTTGACCAAATCTCCCACAATCCTTCCCAAATATCCCTTCCCAACATTCTCTAAATATTTTCTTACACCACTTACACAATGTGTACCTCTTGTCCCCTATACTCCCACACACAATATTCCCTCTCCATATACAATCTTTGTACACACACTTATACACCATTTGTACACACACACATATACATATGATGAGTGCTCAAACACTCATCATTTTTGGTCAAATCTGAACTGCAAAACATACAAAAACACTCAGAAATGCATCAAATTACTAAAAATATTTCAAAATTGTGTTTTATATGTTTTAGAGGCAAAACGAGTAAAAACAGGTGAAAAACGTACAAAGTTTGCAAAATCGGCAGTTTCAGTCCCCTAACTTTCAAAAATTGGCAAAAATAGTCCCTGAGCACTTATTTTGAAAGAAAAGTCACCAAAGGTCCTTTTGAAATCACAAGTTGTCATATTTAGTCCTTTGGTGAAAAATTGGAAAAGTTTTGGAAAATTACAAAATTAGTCCCTGGAGTTTCAAACTTTGGCAGATTTGGTCCCTGGTGGGATATTTTTGAATGAAAAATCAATTTTGGTCCTTGGGAAGTCACAAAAGTCATTTTTGGTCCTTGGGTAAAATGTTTGTAGAAATTACATGTTTGGTCCCTGTACTTTGCAAACTTGTCAAAATTGGTCCCCGGGTATTTTAAAATGAAAAATAATCATCATGGGTCCTTAGATAATTCAAATATGGCAATTTCAACCCTTGGAGCAATATTTTGGAAAGTGGCAGGTTCAGCCCCTCATGTTTCAGCCATTTACACTTATGGTCCTTGTAATTATAACAAACCAAATGGACCCTTTTATTTATTACTACCCAAACCAAACCCAAAACCAAAACAAAACCTGATCCAAACAAACTAAACCCCCCAAGCCCAAAATATAAACCGGCCCACTCCCTAACCCTTTAATATTACTTGGTCGTTTGACCAGGTCAAACTCCTTCACCCCTAACCTCCTTCCTTCCACCATTAACACCCTAATTACCAGGTCCTTGTCTCCCTCCTCCTTACCAACTATCATTAATGCACTCACCTACACCCAACCAAACCCCCCTCCTCAATTAATTCCCACACCAAACTCCCCAACTGCCCAATCCCACTTTTCCCGCCAAAAGGAGTTTAAACGGCCAGGATCAAATATAAGCCATCCAACGGCCATAAATGAAGTGGGAAAGAAATTGAAGCACCTCAGGGCCTATTTAAGTCAAAGAAGTAAGAAGATGGAAAGATATCTAGTGTAGAGTAGTTTTTAGAAAAATATATTTAGTGTCGTTTTTATTTTTAAATGTAATCTTTAGTTTTAAATTGTTGTATTAAGTTTATTATTGTAATTTAAACTCTTGTTAACATCAATTTCAAGTTTCAATTCCATTTTTTAGTTTATGCAATTTTTCTCAAAAATCTCTATATCACTTAATATCAGTAAATGTTGTTGCTTAGAGTTTACATGAGCTTAATTATGTTTAAGTATAAGCTTTCCAAAGCTCAGAAAGCATTGGCATTCAGTTTGGATAAGGAAAGCAGAAACAATCACAAATCATAGAAAAATAAAAAATAAAATGAGAATTAGTGTGTATGTGTGAATGAAGGAAGAAGCAAGGTGAAATGTGGATTGCTGTGGGTATTAGAGCTCAGTGGGAGCATTAGGAGATGTTTATGGTCATTGGTTTATAATATCAGTTGATAATCATCTTGTAAGCTTTTCTTTTCAGATTTTTGCTTTTAACTATAACAGTGCTTCTTTTGTGCTTATTGACTGTTTATTTGTGCTTATTAGGTACATTTAAATCAGTTTAGTGTTTACTATTAGGTGTTAGTCTATCAAAGTCCATTTGAGCTCTAAAGTTTAAGTTAACTGTCCTAATTAGTGGTATATAGAAATCAAGTGTTTGTGGTGTTAGGTCATGTTTTCTATGCTTGCTTAGGAATACTTAACCTCAATTAGTTATTAGATATCTGTTTTATAGCCTCAGTACACCCCTTTGCTTCCTAAAAATTCAAATCAGGTTCTTAAGGGGGTGTTTGGATCAGGCTTTAATTGTTAGTAGTTGTTGTTGTTAGTTGATAGGAACTTATTGGATAATGTTCTTAGGGTATTGGTAAGTCAAAATCAAACTTTGGTTGGTCCCTTTTACAGAAAAAGTCCAAATCACACTCCCAATCACCCAACAGCCTATCTGTTGGTGATTTGGGTTCCAAATCTTTGAAATTCAATTAAAAAATAGCTTAGGTTTCTTAATTTAGCTTCATTAGGGTCTAATAAACATCAATCAATCACCTGTGATCAACCAAAATTCAATATAGTCAAAGTTCAAGTGTTTATCAAAAAGTCAAAGGTGCCTTTCTCATATTTTTTCCAAAACTTGCATCATTTGTTTTGATTTTTATGCTCAGTACTAGGACTTGAAATTTGTTCCTAATCAAAGTCTACCAGCTCTATTTTAAGATCCCACTCTTCTTTGATTTTTGAGAATTTTTCCATGGGCCCCACTTAGCTCCAAACTCACTTGCAGGGCAAGCATATGCCCTGCTGCAGCAGCACATCAGCCCCACACCACCACTTGGGTGGTGGTTTCTGACCTCCACAGTGGACTACAAGCCACCCATTTGGTTCCATTCAACCCCCCTTCTGGTAGGCTTGGGATTTTGACCATTTATTTGACCTTGGAACCCCTGGGACCCACTTGGAATTGCTCCTTTTGTTTGTCCCATTTCTGAGTGATAATTGGTTTTTGTAATTGCTTATTAAGTGCTTATTTGCTTATTCTGTGGTCCCCTTGTGCTTTATCTTGCTTAATCAAGTTTCAATAACTTATTTAGATCAGAATTAACAAGAGTGGGTCCCACTTAAGCTCCTTTGAGCTCATTTTCCTTTTTGGTCAACAAAAGTCAACTGTGGAGCTAATAAGCTTCCACAGTGCTTATTATTAAGTTAAAAAAAAGTTGTTTTCACAAAAAGTATTTTTTTTTAGGTCTAAAATAGATTTGTAAAAGAAAAATCCAGAAAAAAAACAATTTAATTTTAAGTGATAGTTTCTATTTAATGTAATTTAAATTTTAATTTTCATTTTTATATTTTTATTAAGTACTTGGCATTTTTATATTTTTATTAATTACCTTTTATATTAAAGTAATTTTAGTAAATTTCTCAGATTTTTATTTTATAATTTGGTATTTATTAGATTTAATATTAGTTTTATTTATACTTAATTAATAATTAAGTTTTAAATAGCATAATTAGTTTTTATTAAGTAAGACCTAGTTTTTATATTTTTTCTAGCTTTTATATGTTATAAAACATTCTTAGAAATTTTTCTAGAATTTTTACTGTTCATTTGCTATTTTTTATAATTTAAAATAGTTTAATTAGGTAATTAATAATTAATTAGTAATTAACTAATAGAAAAATCACAAAAAGACAAAAATACATATTTTTAGTTTTAAAATTTGTTTTTAGTTATTTTATAATTTTAGAAATTAAATTTTCATTTTTCTAGTATTTAATTAATATTATATTGTATTTAATTATTTTAAATATTAATAATTAGTAATTAATTAATAATAAATAATTAATTAGTGTAAAAATTTATTTTCTTTTTCTAAAAATTTTCTTTTATCTTTTAGTTTGTAAAAAAGTCATTTTCACCCCCTGGGGGTTTTCAGATTTCAGTTTTTACGTTTTATTTTGTACGTTTACGTAAATTTAAATATAAACGTACGCGTTTTAGGTTTTAAACGTTTCTGGTTTTTCTGATTGCACAGTCTTGTTCATATAGCTTATTTAAGCTATTTCCTTGTAGATTCCTTAGTTCAGATCAATCTCAAACCTTTTCCTGTCCAAATTCACCCGATCACAAATCCGTTTGTTAACCATCACACCTCGTCGGGACATATCGACCCGGGGAAACACTATACTTCCGCGGAGCATTGAGCCTAAGGAGTTTGACTATCTTGACCACATCCGTGGTTGACTTTAGTTGACTGCTTCTCCCTCAATCAAATTTTTGGCGCCGCTGCCGGGGAGGTTGTGCGCGTTTTTCTAAAAAACGGTTTGCTGATTAGTGCTTTTGGAATTCAATCCTTTGTAAATTTCCCATCCTTGTTCATATTATCTTATTATTATCATATAAAAAAAAAACTGTTCCCGAAAACATTTTAAATCAAGTTTTCAACGAACACAAAAACATTTTCTTTCCTATTTGTACCAAATGTTTATCCAAAAATCCAAAAATAATCACCTTTACCCTCTCACCTTTTTGATTCTTTATCCCTACCCCTCTATACACATTTGATTCTTTCTATGTCTCATCCACACTTTATGGTTTGCCAGTGGTGTGGTAGTTCTTATAATGGTGGTAATTGCCCTGGTTGTGGCATGGTAGAGCCAGGAAACGGGTCTGTCTATAACCAAGATCCCTATTCCTATCATGACGCCACTGATTCATTCCACCAGCTACCACACCATCAGTCACATCAGTTTTACTGTTGTGAGTACTGTGGTGGTTCACACTACAGTTATGATTGTCAATCAGGAAACACGCTTGTCTATGAGCAGTTTCCTGATAACGATTATAACTTTAGCACATACGACTCACAGCCACATCAGTTTTACTGTTGTGATTACTGTGGAGGTTCACACTTCAGCTCAGATTGTCAAACAGGGAATCCATTTCCTTGTAACACTTTTGACACATCGTATTATGACGAACCTCCATCTCCACCAATTCCTCAAAGTCTTCTCCTTGATCTTTTGGATTTAGTGAAAGATTTGAAAGGAATTACACATACCCCAGATAATCCAAACCAAAAATTGATGGAAGAATTGTTAGCTGAAGAACAGGCTGCTAAAATAAATTCCCAAGATGCTTATGAAAGATCTATTAGGGAATCAATTGAAAAAGAAAAAGCAGCCAGATCTAGCTCTCGATTCCGTTTCATTCCTGATGACAGTGATGATGAGGATATCCTTGATATTCTTCAATTTTATAAAGATTCATCAGATGAGACGCCATCAGTTGAGATTCCATCTCAACCCACTCTTATCACACCCGAGGTTCCCACTCACTCTCTGAGCATGGGGGACGAGCATCTTGACACTGTTCCTAATAAGGAATCGGACGAATTCATAAAGTCTAGTGTCGAGGACCTTGTTCCAAACCCAAGAGAGTCACAGGGAATTCTTGATCGTATGTGTGATATCCCTCCTCCTCTTGTCTTCCCGAATGATGATGTTCAGATGTTCTCCGATTCTACTAATGACGATTCGTTATCTTGTGGAGACATCGTTTTTATGGAAGAATTACCTTCTAAGCTAGTATGCTTAGAAGAAGAGAATGTTGAGATTGACACTGAAATCAAGGATGAAGCACTTCGTGCAACATTATTGAATGTCGATCTCCTCATTTCTAAGATCGAGGCTTTCAATATGAAACCTATTTCATCTCCTATCCCCATAAAGGATAGTGACATTTTCTCCGATGATCCTATTCCGGAGTTTGAAGCCTTTACTTTTAATCATATGGGAGAGAAGATTAGTGGCAGTACCACTTCTCATTCTCAAATTTCTCTCCCCGAATACGATTCTTTCACCTTTGAGGAGTTCTCCCATGAACTCACTCATATCATATCTCCACCGGAGTATGATAACTTCTACTTTGATCTAGACAAAGATGATCTTTGTGTTCCGGAGGGAAATATTCTCAACCTTGAGAATTTGATTGATATCAAAATCCCAACCCCCCCACCCATATGTCTAGATCATCCGAGCTTAAATGATGAGATTCATGATACACCAATTATGGATTCTCTTTTTGATGATGATGACTTTATCTTGATTGTCATCAAGATCTGTGGAAAACTAGAAGGGGGGTTGAATAGTTTTACGTCTTTTTACTTCGTTATAAAAATTAGTTTTAGAGTTTTGCTTAGCTTTTAAAAACTTAGATTCGATAATATGTGATCTCAAGTCTTGTACAATATAAGCAATTAATACTACACAATATATTATAAAGGTAAGTAATGAAATAAGTAAGAGATGGAAAGATCGAACCGCGAGACAAGAGATTTATAGTGGTTCGGCTACAAGGACACCTTCCTTGCCCTACTCCACTCCTCGAGCACCTAACTCGAGAGTTTTCTTCACTATATCAACAAGCTCCCTTATGGCGGAGAAAACCGTACACACCAATATACACACCAATATACACACCAATCTACACACCAATCTACACACCACTTTTCACACCACAACTTCGTCACACCTAGTCAGAACTTCTACACAACTTCTTCAAATCAATCTACTTCACAACTAACTACTCCACACCTATCTTCCTCACACCAATCTAGTACCTAGCTTATCTTCTTCACACCAAGCTACTAACTAATCACACAATCTATATCTAACACAACTAACTACAATCAAATATTCACAACAATCTTCACAAAGAATAATGTAAATGATCTTTGATGATGCACCAACAAATTGGATGTGGAGATCACAACAAGTTGTAATACTTCTTGTCTTGAGGGATAGAAGTATTCTTCTTTTGCACTTGAGAGGATGAAGGTTGGATCACTTTGAAACAAAGAATTTATATACTTATGATCAAAGGATAAAAGAATGGAGATTTGGATCTAGATCAAAAAGTTTAGTAGTGCAAAAGGTGAGGAAAAAATCCAGGTTTAATGTGGTATTTATAGGCAACAGATTCTGACAGAGGAGCGTGGCCGGTCCCCTTAAATCATGGCCGGCCCCCTTAAAATTAAGGGGACCGCCCTTTGTAATTAAGGGGGCCGCCCAGCTGAAACGGCCATATTCTTTGTCTTTTAGTGGGGAAAGTTTATTTGGTGAAAAACTAACTGATTTTGGTTAAAAATTTGAATTCATATATTTAGTATGAATAAAACATTTTTCTTTATTACCAAAAGTGTTTTTCAAAAATATATAATATGTTTATATAATTAAATAAACTTTGTAATGCTTAATTAAACTTTCCTTTGATCATAAAATGCACTAAACACTTTGTTTATTCATACCTTAAGTGATTTGGATGTAAAGAGAAATATTAATCACTAAATACTTGTTTATGTCACAAGTTTTAGTTCTATGAGTTTATATTTTGTGATAATTAAAACATAGAGATATTGATAACATGTTAATAATGTTTTTAGGCATTATTTATGTCAACAATCTCCCCCTTTTTGATTATTACAAAACCTTAAACTCAATATATCTAAAACTTGTTTTTAGACAAGTATTATATAGTTTAAATTTCTCTTCTCCCCCTTTTTGTATTAATTAAAAAGGTTAAGCCGAGTAAGCTTCACGAGGGAAGTTTAAACGGGTAGAATGCTCCCCCTTAATGTATGCTCTCCCTCATTTGAGAGCACCAAGGGAACGAGTAATGGAGATCTTTGCTACAAAAATATTTGAAGAGAGCAAGATACACATATATGCAAGGCAACAATTATGCAACTAAACATAGATTTATTCAAGCATTATAGAAATGATAAGCATTACAACATTCAATATGCTTGAAGCATATTGATAAAAATATCACAAAAGAAAAGACATAGTCCTATTTTGCCTAAGAGAGCACTTGGACTTGCTTGCAACCCATGGTTGATTGTTTTATTTGCTTGAAGAGAAACATAAGCATAAAGCTTAGATGTTTGATTGAGAGGGATATGGAGTGGAGCGTGGAACGGAAGAAGTGGATCTCACGATGTTGTATCGTGTTAAGGGTGGTATTGGATGATTGCGAGTGAGAAGATATTCAATCCAGGAAATATCTTCACTCAAGTAGAGGATTTGTTTTTGAAGGAATATGCAACAAGGGCAAAAGTGAGTGTGGTTTGTAACCTGATCCAAGTTGAGAGAGTGGGGGAGGCAATTTGCATAGGGTGATGATGGAGATTGCCCTTTGTTGCGTTGTGCAAGATGCATAGCAAGGAGATCACTAAGATCATGGATTTGGTTTATTTCATCACGGAACTTTTGTTTTTCCGTGGCAATGTGGAGGGGATCATAGGTTTGGTATGGATGAGTTGGGTTTGTGTAGTTAGAATTGTAGTTTGATGGTTGATCAAACTTGCATGGATCATTATAAGTTGTTGGAGGTTGAGAGGTGTAGTTTGGCTTGAAGGAAGATGCTTGGCCAATGTTGTATGGTTTGTAAAGTGGATCAAATGAATGACCTTGTTGGTTTGATGCAAAGTTTGGGAAGTAAGAAGTTGGGGGTGAGGAATGATTTCCAACTTCATTTATGATGATGGATTTGTTTCGAGGGCTTTTTCTTCGCCAAACGGGTTTTTCCGTCATCCTTGCTAGCCTTGAGGCTTTTGATTTTGGTTTGTTTGGAGAGTTCATGATGGGATGAATGGAGAGTTTTGAGGATTGGGGATATTTATAGTGTAAGATTTGTGTGTTTAAGGATGGATAAGGTTTGTTTGGGGGATTAGGACAAAATGTGTTGGTGAAAAATGGGAAATGTAGGTTGAAATGGGCTAAAAAGCAGAAAAGATTCTGTAAACCCAACCATCAGATGGCCGGTCCCCTTAATTAGGGGGCGGTCCCCTTAATGATTAAGGGGGCCGCCTTACAAAATTAAGGGGGCCGCCCATCTGGTGATTTCCAGGTTGCCAGAATTGGGTTTTTGGCAGAAAATTTGCAGAAAGGTTATGTGTTTGGATTAGAATTCAAGCAAGTTCAATTATCTTAGGCAATATAGAGTCTAATCTAATCAAGATATAGCATGCATGTAAAAACACATAATCACAAGAGCAAATAATCAACATATAATAAGCAAGAGGAGGCAAATAAAGGTAAGCACAATTAAGCTTCCTAAGGCATCTATCTTAGATTAAAGGCAAGGATAATTAGTGAGTGAACAACTAATGATGGATCAAGATGACACCATTATTAATGAATTTGTCCTAGTGAGTGTCTATATGCAACAAATGTGGAGTTGTGATTGTTTCGACTCCTAGAAGCAAAAAGAAATAACGATCCTAAGAAACAATCCAAATAATCTCCTTGATTCAATTTTTGCTCGATCATGAATGTCAAAGACATATATTAGATTATATATCTTGACAATTTATGTGAGAATTTATGCATGATTTTGAAATAGAATGTTTTTAGGATTAGTCAACAATGCAAGGAAAATGATTTTCATGGGGTTCCTAGATTGTGAGAATAATTTTTAGAGAAAATTGATTGAGTTTTACAAAACGGTTTATGCAAAGAAAATAGCTTTTCTCAATCTTTAGTTTTGTGCGAAATAGATTCCTAGACTCAGAATAGGTGAAATGGAAGAAAAATGAATTTCATGCAAGTATAAATTTGAGATAATTCAATATAATTTAGTCAACTTGTTCCATCATTCCTAATCCTAAACGCAAGTGGTTGAATAATTCACGCTTAAGAGGTTTTGTGAATATATCCGCAATGTTGTCTTCCGATGCAACCTTTTCTATAGATATATTTCCTTTTTGTACATTATCCCTAAGAAAATGGTGACGTATTTCTATGTGTTTAGTCCTAGAGTGTTGCACCGGATTTTTACTTAAATCTATCGCACCTTTGTTATCGCACATAATGGGGACATTTTCTAACCTAATGCCATAGTCTACGAGAGCTTGTTTCATCCATAGTGCTTGTTGACATGCCTTTCCGGTGCTTACATATTCGGCTTCGGTGGTAGAAATAGCAAGAGTGGTTTGCTTCTTCGAAAACCAAGACGTTAGACAACATCCCATAAACGTGCAAATACCGCTAGTGCTCTGTCTATCTACGTAGTCTCCCGCATGATCCGAATCCGCATAGACAATGGTTTCTATGCCGGATTCCTTAGGATACCATAATTGTAACACCCCCAATTCATGGTTGCAGCGGAATTCAAACTGGGTGTTACTCGACGGCACAATAGTCACAATAATAGAAAACGAACTCCAATTGAGTCGTTTTAAAAGATTTATCATTCAAATTGTATAAATATCAGATATTACAAAATGAGGTCCCAGATGGTTCCATGTTTACAAATTACATTAAATGAGTTTTTGAATGATAATAAAATTTATAGCCCTCTTGAACATCTGTGCCCTTCCGTGCCATCCTTGATCGTCATGAACCTGAAATACATGCTTGAGAGGTCAACACAAAGGTTGAGTGGAATTCGTAGAGTTTGTAGTTAAATCGTTTGAACACAATAATCGTAGTGTGAGCTAAAGACTCACACTCATAGTTGGAAAACAAAATCGTTATTTATTTCACTAAGCTCATGCGACCAAAACATTAACATCAAACCAAAAATTGGCATTATAGAAGCCCTATTAAGGTACTTTTGCCATTATACCGCTAAATATCAAATATAGTGCATTTGTGTGAACTCGTAGTTGTTCAACACAAATGGGATCCGTCAATCCCAATAGATCTATTCACAATATTCGCGCTCACTATAGGTAGTGACTAATGGTTCATGATATAGGGACTTCGAACATGGCAATCGTTACTTAGTGACAATAAAACATAGTCGGGTAGCATACAGTAGAAAGCATTGTGTTCGAGTAAAAAAATAATAGCATGTATTCCCCCCATGGGTTTGTAAAATAGTTAAACAATAGAAAGTGGGGCTACGAACTCACCTTAAGTTATGTAGTGAGTAGTGAATGTGATGGTCGAATCGCGAAGGTTTCTACGAGCAACCTATAATAGAATGTTGCGACTTAGGATTGGAGTAAAGAATATGAATAAGTGCCTATATATATATATCTTGCATCTAGTCCATGATGTGGTATGATGTATATTGTAAGTCTTTGAAAGAAAAGATTCATGAAACATGTATGTTTTATATATCGTTTACTACCGGTCGGGCCGACATAATTCAGAAGTCATGTTAGTAAGCGTTCGAGGAGCCAGGACACTTTAATTCGTAAATCCACAACTTATCTCGACGGCTTACATAATGAACTCCTCACATGAGGCTCCCTACTATTGTAGTAGTTGATAAAATATATAGATATAAGTTTCGATCCGAAAAGTTACATGTCCGATATTTGAATAAACTTAGGAAAGTTTATTCTTACATGAAGATTGTTATTAGGGTAAGTTTCATAAGTCTTGTATGACCATTTTTCTTTGTATTATCTCATGGTTCTTTTAAATGAAGTAGATCCAGATTGTTTGTTCAAGTTATCGCCAATTCCTTGTTTCATGTTTACGCCTAAGTAAGGTTACATGGTCATTTCGTCATGGCCTTGCCATGACCTTTGGTCCTTGTTCAATGGTCATGAGACTCAACCTTGGCTCTAGCCATGGTTGTGGTCTTGATTATAGGTCATAAGACCTCTTGTTCCTTTTAAAACATAACCAATATATAGTGACTTATATATATGTAAATAGCTGTTAAGAAACTGTGAAATATCTCATTCGTTATTGATTTTCTGGAGACGTGCCTTTGAGTTTTTGAAGAAAACGTGATTCCGGACAACTTTCGTGTTTTAACTTTTTCATGAAACGGACCAGAAATGCCTCTTTTTGCGTGTTTTAAGTTTCTGTAACAGAAAGTTTTGGCAGCTTTGACGCAAAGTTTTGGTAACTTCAAATGGTCATAACTTTTGACTCGTATACTCGTTTTAGGTGGTTCAAATTGCTATGGTTTCCTTGTTAGGTCCTCTACTATAATATGTAATGATCGAATATCATATTTTTACCATTTTGATCAGGTCTTACCAAGAAAGTCACTAGTTTACTTGTTTTAATAACTTATATTAACAATCAATTACAACAACTTGTTTTACTCATTTTTATACATCATGGACTTGCATACAAGACATAATATAGCAAGAATAATAGGTAAATAACATGAACATGATTATTTAACAAAAAGCATGTTAAGGTTTGGCTTACAACTTTTGGCTTTCAAATAAAGAAAGGAAGTAACTAGTAAGGATAGGACTTTGATAGACTTGCTTCAACCCACTTCACTTCATGCAATCTTTCTACTCTTGTAATCTTGAAAGATGGATGATGAAGGTTGAGGTGACTTGAGTGGATTCAAACTCAAGAGAAATCACCAAGTATATGAGGTTACGGAAGTGTTTTGATAACCTAAGATCAAACTAGGGTTTCTACCTTGAACTTGCTCTTGAATCTTGCTAGAATTTGGAAGAAATAAAGGTAAGTGTGTATGGTTTTGGTGTGTGATATGGACGGCAACACAAGGGGAGGGGGGGCTTTTATAGTGTCTTGAGGAGGTTACAAAATGGACTAGTCAAAGCTTACATGACAAGCTTAAACACATGGAACTCATCCAAGAGTACTTAGCCTAAGATCAAGCCACACCAAGGGATGACACCCCCCCCTATTGGCGGTTCACTCATGCTAAGGGGGTGAGGTGTGCTTGGCTTGGTATTATCCTATGTATTAGGATGAAACTTGACTCCGGGAAATGCCAACCGTAAATGATTAGGCCTCAAAACGTAAAACCGGGTGTCGTAAAATTATGGAACTTGAAAGTATTGATAAACATGTCCATATGTTCCATAATAAAATATAAAATGAGTGGTAGGTTCCATTTGGGTGGTAAAACCCTGCTAAAACTGGAAACACGGGTCTAAAAAGCGTAATACGTAAAATATACGAATATTGCGTAAAATTGAGAAAAGTAAAATGTTACTTTTCTAATAGGATATAAATGATTTAAAAAGACTTATAATGTCTAGACTGGGCTCAGTCTAGTGTCGGTTGGTATTAAATGTCTTTTAGACATAAAACCGTAAGCCTAAAAATCAAGGAATGACTTATAAAATCAAGGAATGATTTTTGGTCAAAGGAGGAGGGAAAAATATGTTGACTTATTATAATAAGTTGAAAACTAAAATCGTCTTAGAAACGCGGTGTAGGTATAGGCTAAGGTTACGGCTGAGTAAAAACGCTTAAAACTGAAAATTCCAGTTTTTCACGGCCGAGGTTTATTTTGGTCATGTTTTTTCTCAGTCATGATTTATTCTCAAATAAATCATGAGTGTGTCAAACATTTTTCTGATGCGGGGTCACCTGACGAGGTCGAATTTCGTTGTGCGTAGAATTTCTGAATGACGTTTTACCCTAAAACGTGTAATTCCTTAATAACTTTCATGAAAATGATCTGACGAGTGTCAAACATTTAATTTGCCATGGAAATGATTTATCACTCGAGAATATGAAATAAAAATCAACTTTCGGGAAAATTTCGGGAAAAATGAATAGTAAAAATGAATAGTAAAAGTGAATAGTAAATTTTCCGGGAATAGTAATTAACCTGAAAATGCGAATTGTTACAATAATCCTAAGTGTATAGTGCCTTTAACGTATCGGAAGATACGCTTAACCGCTTCTAGGTGAGAGGTTTTGGGATCCTCTTGAAAACGGGCACAAAGGCAGACACTAAACATGATGTCGGGTCTACTTGCCGTCAAGTATAGTAAACTACCTATCATTCCTCTATACTTGGTGTTATCTACGGACTCACCTTCATCATCCTTTGTGAGCTTTACCTCCGTAGACATGGGAGTTTTCATGAGTTTTGAGTCTTCTAGGCCAAACTTCTTAAGCATTTCCTTAATGTACTTAGATTGGTTAAAAAATATTCCATCTTCTAATTGTTTTATTTGTAATCTTAGGAAGAAGTTAAGTTCACCCATCATACTCATCTCAAACTCATCATGCATGATTTTGGAAAATTCATCACACATGTCTTGACAAGTCGATCCAAATATAATGTCATCAACATATATTTGGACAATGATGAGATTTGGGTCTTTCCTTTTAGTGAAAAGAGTGTTATCTACCATTCCCATGGAATAATCATGTTTAATAAGAAAAGCTTTTAATCGATCATACCAAGCTTTGGGAGCTTGTTTGAGTCCATACAAAGCTTTCTTTAACTTATAAACATAATCAGGTTTTGCGAAGTCAATGAATCCTGGAGGTTGTGCCACATATACCTCCTCGTTGATAAAACCGTTAAGGAATGCACTTTTCACATCCATTTGGAATAACTTAAAATCTAGGGCACAAGCATAGGCAAGTAATATCCTAATCGATTCTAGTCTAGCTACAGGGGCATAAGTTTCGTCATAATCAATTCCTTCTTGTTGATTATAACCTTGGGCAACTAACCTAGCTTTATTCCTAGTAACTATTCCATTCTCGTCTAACTTATTCCTATATACCCATTTGGTTCCTATGATGTTCATATCCTTTGGATTTGGGACTAATTCCCAAACATCATTCGCCTTAAATTGATTTAATTCTTCTTGCATAGCTATAACCCAACTTTCATCCTGTAAAGCCTCGCTAATATTCTTAGGTTCTATTGCCGAGAGGAAACAAAAGAAATTATTTTTATCTTGGGCTTGTGACCTAAGGGTTCTTTGGTTAAGATGTCATATTATATTGTCTAATGGATGAGATCTAGATTCTTTAATATTAACAGTTTCGTTATTTTCTAAGTGAATGTCTTCATTATCATTTCATATGGGTTTTGTTTTACTAACCTCAATAGCTTCATCTTCGATTAAATCATCATCTTCTAAAGGTAATGTTTTAGGAGGTGGTGGTGTTTCATCAAATGTTACATTTAGTGATTCCTCTACTTTCATGGAGTGTTTGTTAAGTATTATATATGTTTTGCTATTTTGTGAGTATCCTAAAAATATTCCTTCATATGATTTTGGATCAAACTTAGTGAGATAGTCCTTAGTGTTTAAAATATAGCATTTACTTCCAAATACCTTAAAGTAGCTTAAGTTTGGTTTTCTACCTCTTAATAACTCATAAGGAGTTTTTCCTAAAATTCTTCTAATTGATACCCTATTTAAAATATAAGTTGATGTATCTACGGCGTAACACCAAAATTTTTGTGGGATGGATTGTTCATTTAACATAGTTCTACTCATTTCTTGTAGTGACCTATTTTTTCTTTCTACTACGCCATTTGATTGAGGAGTACGAGGAGCGGAGAAATTATGAGATATTCCATTTAACTCGCAATATTTTCCGAATTGTACTTCGTTATCAAATTCCCTACCATGGTCTGTCCTAATGGCAACTATTGAGCATCCTAATTTATTTTGAATCATTCTACTAAATATTTTGAATTTTTCAAAGGCTTGGGTCTTGTCACTTAAAAACCTAGTCCACGTGTATCGTGAGTAATCATCTACTATCACTAAGGTATATTTGTTTCCTCCATAGCTCCACACAGCGGATGGACCAAAAAGATCCATATGTAATAATTCTAGGCATCTAGTAGTGGATACTATATTCTTGGCTTTGTGACTAGCATGAGCTTGTTTTCCAATTTTACATGCATCACAAAAATGCTTGTCATATTTTAGATTAGGCAAATTTCTAACTAATTCCTTAGAGGCCAAAGATTGTATTTGTTGCATATTAGCATGTCCTAATCTCCTATGCCATAGTGTAGGGTTTTCATCTAGGGTCGTTAGGCATATCCTATCCTCAGGTTTGTTTCCTAGTTTCATAACATATATGCCACCTTTTCTAATTCCTCTACCTATAATTTTTCCATCCTTAACTATTTCGCTATCATCTTCGGTAAATGTGACTCTACATTTATTATCACATATTTGTCCTACACTAAGCAAGTTATATGTTAATTTATCTACATGCTCTACATTTTCAATAGTAAGTGAGTCTTGAGAGATCGTACCTTTGCCAATGATTTTTCCACGTAAGTCACTACCGAAAATAACGTTACCTCCATTGTATGCCTTGTATGTAGAGAATAGATTGCGATTCCCCGTCATGTGCCTCGAACATCCGCTATCTTTGATCCATTCGTCAGGTTCCAAGTCAATTCCTAAACATATTTCGTCGGTTTCTTTTGCCATAAAACACTTTTCGTCTCTTGGCTTTTCAACTTCTTCTTTGTCACTATCACTCCATGTTCCACTAACAAAAGCACCTTGACTTTCATAACCCGGTGGCTTTAGACATTCGCTAATGAGATGATTTGGACTTCCACATCTAAAGCATTTTCTCTTCCCGTAGTTGTCACTTCTATTTCTTTGGAGTGCTTTTCTTTCGTCTCGTGATGATCTAGTGAATCTTCCTCGTCTCTTGAAGAACTTCTTGAATTCTCTTACGGCCATTGCATATTCTTCGTCTTCACTTTCGTCACTTGAATCATCATCATCACTAGGTTCCTTTTTGGCTTTTAGAGCAATTGATTTGGTTTGTTCTTTCTTGACTTTGACCGTTTCCGAATCTCTTCTTATGATTTCTTCATGAACTTTCAAGTTGCCAATTAGTTCATCTAGTGATAACGTCATCAAGTTCTTTGATTCTTCGATTGCCGTGACCTTAGCTCGCCATTTTGGATGCAATGCCCTAAGAAATTTCCTAACACAATTTTTACTAGAAAATGTCTCATCAAGTGCTTTTAAACTTGTGATGATAGTGTTAAACTTAGCAAAAACATTATCAATTGATTCCTCTTCCGGAATCGTAAATTGTTCATATTGTTGTACAAGAAGATCTATTTTATTATCTTTGACTTGGCTATTACCTTGGTGAGTAATTAGTAAAGAATCCCAAATTTCTTTGGCAGTTTTACACATAAAAATTCTTTCATATTCTTTGCGTGGTAGCGCATTATAAATTACCATTTTAGCCTCATTATTTTTTGCTAATTTATTTTTCAAATCATCATTTTGTTCTTCAGAAGATACAATTTCATTTATTTTAGTTTCAACATTATATTGAATAGGAGGAAAATCACCAAAGGTAATAATATGCCAAAGATCAAGATCTTTTGATTTCACATACGTTTCGAATATATTTTTCCAATATAAAAATCCATCACTTTCAAATAGTGGTGGTCTTTGCATAGATTGCCCTTCTAAATATTTTTCAGATTCCATAGATCGTTACAAGTTTTAAAATACAATATATTTTAAAAATCTGGCTAGACATGGCTCTTGATACTAATTGTGGAAAACTAGAAGGGGGGTTGAATAGTTTTACGTCTTTTTACTTCGTTATAAAAATTAGTTTTAGAGTTTTGCTTAGCTTTTAAAAACTTAGATTCGATAATATGTGATCTCAAGTCTTGTACAATATAAGCAATTAATACTACACAATATATTATAAAGGTAAGTAATGAAATAAGTAAGAGATGGAAAGATCGAACCGCGAGACAAGAGATTTATAGTGGTTCGGCTACAAGGACACCTTCCTTGCCCTACTCCACTCCCCGAGCACCTAACTCGAGAGTTTTCTTCACTATATCAACAAACTCCCTTATGGCGGAGAAAACCGTACACACCAATATACACACCAATATACACACCAATCTACACACCAATCTACACACCACTTTTCACACCACAACTTCGTCACACCTAGTCACAACTTCTACACAACTTCTTCAAATCAATCTACTTCACAACTAACTACTCCACACCTATCTTCTTCACACCTATCTAGTACCTAGCTTATCTTCTTCACACCAAGCTACTAACTAATCACACAATCTATATCTAACACAACTAACTACAATCAAATATTCACAACAATCTTCACAAAGAATAATGTAAATGATCTTTGATGATGCACCAACAACTTGGATGTGGAGATCACAACAAGTTGTAATACTTCTTGTCTTGAGGGATAGAAGTATTCTTCTTTTGCACTTGAGAGGATGAAGGTTGGATCACTTTGAAACAAAGAATTTATATACTTATGATCAAAGGATAAAAGAATGGAGATTTGGATCTAGATCAGAAAGTTTAGTAGTGCAAAAGGTGAGGAAAAAATCCAGGTTTAATGTGGTATTTATAGGCAACAGATTCTGACAGAGGAGCGTGGCCGGTCCCCTTAAATCATGGCCGGCCCCCTTAAAATTAAGGGGACCGCCCTTTGTAATTAAGGGGGCCGCCCAGCTGAAACGGCCAGATTCTTTGTCTTTTAGTGGGGAAAGTTTATTTGGTGAAAAACTAACTGATTTTGGTTAAAAATTTGAATTCATATATTTAGTATGAATGAAACATTTTTCTTTATTACCAAAAGTGTTTTTCAAAAATATATAATATGTTTATATAGTTAAATAAACTTTGTAATGCTTAATTAAACTTTCCTTTGATCATAAAATGCACTAAACACTTTGTTTATTCATACCTTAAGTGATTTGGATGTAAAGAGAAATATTAATCACTAAATACTTGTTTATGTCACAAGTTTTAGTTCTATAAGTTTATATTTTGTGATAATTAAAACATAGAGATATTGATAACATGTTAATAATGTTTTTAGGCATTATTTATGTCAACAAGATCTTTATACCTTTCTACACCTATCGGGTGACTTCTCCTGTTCTTCACTCCTTCGGGAATGAAGACATTATCTTTGACCCCGGCATCACCGCTTATAGTTTATACTATTTGAAGCTAGGGTCTGTATATCTCATCGGAGTGGAACTTTCACGTGCTTCAAATGTTTGTCCAAACATCTTGAATGAAAGTCCGATGGAGATTCCTTCTTCCACATCATGCTTCCCCAAGGACAAATGAACTCGGGGTCGAGTCAAGCTAGTGACTCGGTAAACAAAAACAGTAGCATGCTTATAGGGTTTTCACCCTAAGTGTGGGGGAGTCACCCATGCTGTGGTTACAAATGAAGAGAAAATACAAAACTGGTGTTTCCACGTTTAGCTTGTAATGTTGCCCTTTTACGTTCAAAGAGTCGGCATAATAGCCGGGACTTTGAATATTGAGGACAATATTCATGCTAAGTGTGGGGGGGGGATTCTAGTGATGAGGCGAAAAATGAACCACTTTTAGGGGGTCATTTAAGCCCGGAATTAAATTTATTTGATCAAATATTGCTCTAAATCGTTTCTTTTGTGATTTTAGGTACTTTGGGAGAGAAATCTGGAAAAGGAAGCAATTCGGACGTTTTTGGAGCATAAAAGTGAAGAAAACGCCAAAGTCTTAATTTTCCTTGCTGGGAACAGTAGGTGACGGCGTCAAGAGCAACACCCTGACGGCGTCAAGAGTAAATTGCATGACGGCCCAATGCAAACATGAAGGCGTCACAAGTAGAGCGTCAAGAGTAAAACACGTGACGGCCTGGAAGGACCTAACACATGACGGGGTCAGATGTAGATCTAGGCAGTCCGAGTATTATTTTGGCGGCGAGATGACGGCGTCACCTATTTGGTCTTGACGCCGTCAGCCTCAATTTCCTATATATAGTTTTCTAATTTTCATTCATAAGAAAAGAGAGAAGTTTGGAGAAACCCTAAGGCCGAACCTATTACGAATTTTACAGGGTTTTCAAGGGTTTTCAGCCCTTGAACCCTTTCATGTGTAATTGAGATAAGTGTTCTTCTAATTCAATCAATATGTCTATGTGTTGGTTGTCTATATCTTGTTCTTGTCTTAATTCCATCATGCTAGGCTAGATCTATCTTATGTTTGCTTAGATCTAATGAAACCTAGATGTTGATTACTTGTTTATGGTTGTATTGGATGAATGATTTCGATGTTAGGCTTAAGAAAACTGGCAGATCTCCAAATGGTAACATGCTTGAACGTCTTAGGAAACATGAACTGACGTGCACTAGGTTTTATTGGTTGTATTTAATGCATGAGTAAATTCTAATGATCCCATGTTAGGAGCTTCTTAGCCGGCTCGACATAGGAGTGAAGTAGGCACTCATAGGATTGGGGAATTAAGTGCGTCACCCCATGAATGGTATTAAGGAATACAATCCGTCATCCACGCAACTATAGCAAGTAATTAACGTGTAAAAGATATCTAGGGAGTAGTGAAATCTAAGTAAACACAATTTCTCCACTTATTGCTCACAACCTTAGTTAATTTAGTTTTATTTTCATTTCTAGTATTTTATTTGATTGCATCTTTAGTATTGGGTTAGTTGACTAGCAACTAATTCCGCCCAAATCCTTAAAACCCGAGATATTTACTTGCTTTCTAAAAAATATAAAAATACAAAAATAATCATCCCTCATCTCTAGAACTAATATTTAGGTTTTCTAATTCTAGCGACACTATTCTTAGCTGAATGATCAATCCCCCGGTACTTATCACTATACTATACTACAACGATCAGGTACACTGCCTGGTGGGGTTGTAAGCTTCTAAAGATCCCTTGAGAGGTAAAGCCTGGTGCAATCCCTACGCATCAAGTTTTTGGCGCCGCAGCCCGGGGAATAGTTATTGTCTAGGTTAGAATTTCTTTTTATTAGGTCTACTTGCCAGATTCCTTTCTAGTAAGATTTTATTTTTAATTTTTAGGTCTTCTTTAGTCTATCTTATTTCTTTGTGTTTTTGTTCGTAACTCTTCACCACCCGACATCATGGACGATGGGAACATCTTTGAACCCGTCATCCCACCACAACAAAACCCACCACTAGAACCACTTAGGCCCCGAACCTTAGGAGAGTATTCTCGACCTAGCCACCAAGGCTACCGAAACACCATTGAGCTCACCGGAGCCAATGTGACCCCCTTGCGATCCGACACCATACGGTTGGTGCAAAGCCGATGTGCATTCCATGGACTTCGTTCCGAAGATCCAAATTAACATCTTAAGGACTTCCTTAAAATCGTAGACTCCATAGACCTAGATGTTGAAACTAGAGAGACAACCCGATTACGCCTATTCCAATTCTCTCTACGGGATCAAGCTAGTCAATGGCTTGAGCGTTTACCCGCGGGATCCATCACCACATGGGATGATCTCACCACTCGTTTTCTTGCTCAATTTTTCCCACCAGGGAGAACTACTAAGCTTAGAAATGACATCTTGATGTTCCAACAACGTCAAAATGAATCTCTTTATGAAGCATGGACTCGTTTCAAGGACTTACTCCAAAAAGTCCCTCATCATGGCATAGATCTTTGGCTCCAAGTCCAAATCTTTTATGACCATATCGATCTCTCCACGAGGCGAGCCATTGACCAATCGGCCGGTGGTAAGCTATGTGATCTAAGTGCGGAACAATCATGGGAACTCATAGAAGATCTTGCTCTCTATGACAACGAAAGTTGGAATGATCCCCGTGATTTGAACAAAACGGTCAAGGCAATATCTTTGCCTTCGAACAACTCTAGCACTCCCGACCGTAGGATCATGGAACTTGAGGACCAAGTCAAGTTTCTCATGAAATCTTACGAAGCTCCTAAGCCTTCAAGCCAAGTGAACAAAATCACTTCTTCATGCGAATTATGTAGTGGTCCCCATGACACTCGTGATTGTGTGGAACTCCCCGGAACAGCTTTTGCGGACTACGCATCCACGCGTACCGACGAAGCGGGAGATAAGTGGTACACTTTCAAACCCGAGCCAAACCCTTACGGTGATTCATACAACCCCTCTTGGAAAAATCACCCAAACCTTAGGTGGAAACAAAATCAACCCAATTCTTCCAATCCGCCTAATCGTTACCAACCAAACGGTCCACCCTCCAACCGTACTTTCAACAACAATCCTTCTAACAACTATGGTAGTACCAACAATCTTGAAGGATTGATGTCAAAGTTCATGGCATCTCAAGAAGCTCGCATAGCTAGGTTTGAAACCGAATTCAACCAACAACAAACGGAGATGACCAACAAGATTGACAACTTGTTGAAAGCCCTCAACAACCAAGCGTTAACTACACCAAGGAAGGACACTAGGGACACCAATAACGGAATCCAAATTAAGGACCCCTCATCATCTAAACATGTCCACTTTGTCAATGTTGTCACCATTAAGCCAATAGATAAGGAGATAGAAGAAAGTGACAAGGATGAATTTGGAGTAGAAACCGAAACTAGGGATGAAAGTAGGGAAGTTGAGGTTAATAGGGGAGAGAAGTTAGAGGAAGTAGAGACTATAGAAGAGTACTTTGATAAGTTGCCCACCAAGGAAGAACGGGAATACCATAAGGATTTATTCGATAGTCCCGAGAGACCATATATCCTTGGCACACCCCTTATCAAAATGGGAGACCCCTCTAACATTAACATACCATGCAATATTGGGCACATGCATATATGGAACGCTTACGTCGATCCTAGATCTCCCGTAAACATCATGACTAGGACTTATTACAATTGGATGATGAAGAAACAACTTGATTTTAGGATGATGCCCAATAAGAATCTGATAAGTAATTTTGCGGGAAGAGTGAAGGGATTACATGTGATTATAGGCAATCTCACTTATGAGATCGATTTTATGATAGTAGAAGACACTCGTCCGATGATAGATGCTTGCCTAAGCCAAATAATATTTGGAAAACCATTTGTTGAGGCCACTAGGATGAGTTATGATCCGAATCTAGGGATAGTTAGATTCAAGGAAGAGAATGATGAGGTTGCCTACCAAATGCCCAACAAGATTGAGCAATACCGCCTCCTCTCTAATTTAGAAAAGGAACACAAGCAAGCGGCTTATTATAGGAATGATGAGGATAGACGTAGAGGAGTAGAGTATGTGAAGAATATGATGCTTGGTTTCTATAAAGAATGCATGCAACTAGGTCCGGAATACAAAACTGGTTTAGAAGACGACCTAGAGAGTGAAACCAACGATGAGGTCACGTAGTAACCCATGACCTTGAGTCTAGCTACAAGACTCGTAAGTAAAGAAAAGCGCTTATTGGGAGGCAACCCATGCTTTGTGTGATTTTATTTTGTTTGTTTGTTTGTTATTTGCTTCCGTATGCATGCTTTATTTTTATTGTTGGTAGATCATGTTTCTAAACTAAATAGTGGAAATACTTTACTTTGTTGTTTTGGCCTAGTCTTAACTCCACCTAAAAGTATTTTTGTAAAAGATAAGTGTAAGGGGAAACCTCAAATACGTTTTTAAGAAATAAACCGATCATGATTCTCCACAATATTAAGTGAACATGTATATTCTTATTTGTTAGAGTCAAATACTTGTATTGAGTCATAATGAAGTTTTGCAGGATTTTCCAGGAAGTAGGACCAAGTTTTTCCAGAAATTTTCCGAAAACTTAACACAAGAATTTCTGCAGGTCACTTCTGACGGCGTCACGAGATTACTCTTGACGGCGTCACGTGTAAAAAAACCTGGAAATTTTACCAGTTTTGTTTTTCTAACCGATTCTTAAGGTTTTTGTTGAATTATTAAGTTTTATAATCTCCAGGAAATCTGCAAACTTCATTCCACAAGCATTATATCTTACTTTATTTTTTAGGATTTAGTAACTTATATAGATTGCCGCCGATTTTATGCGAGGTTGCTTTGTTTGTTTTCTCAGGATTTACAGGTTATGTATGACAAGAAGATGATTTATATTCTGGAAGGGAAGCTTTGATTGTTCATTTTCTTGGATGAAGATTTAACCTGGCCACCTTATTATCCATACCGAGCGAATCAGGGGAGTATTTGATTTCATTCTTTTTACTTTTTCACTTTTACATTCTTTACTTGAACATTGGGGACAACGTTCATCTTAAGTGTAAGGGGAGGGTAAAACGATGATACCTTACATGTACACTTTCGCTTGAGTTTGTTTTGTTTAATGGTAGATGTGTAATAAAACTATGAGAAATACTTGTTAGTGCAATTTTAGCACCAAATTTAAATTTTTTTACAACATTTAGGAGTGAAACTTTAGCCATAGCAAGCGTGTCATGGATAGGAGATTGTATGACTAGCACATAACCGTACTATTCAGAAAAATTTTCCACCCAAATATGTGAGGTTCGCCTTTATATTTGATAGAAAAAGCATTTACTATTAGTGCTTATGAGTGTACCGGTAGCATTTAGATTCTAGAACTTGCGTTAGTGATGCATCCCGAGACCGCTAGTGAGACTACATTCGTGTAGTAGGATTTAATACATGATAAGAGGTATTAGGATCACCCTTGTGTTAAACCCGTATTATAATTACTTGACCATTTAAGTCATATTGCTTGGCTAGTTAAGTCAACTAATTTTTCCCACACCTTAGCGTTGTACTCATTTTTAGTACACGATACCCCAAGTACACCCCTCCGAGCCTATCTTTTCGTTTCTAACTTTAAGCATCTTACTTAAAGAAAGAATTTGTTACACCCCACTTAAATGTACAACCAAATCGCCTTAGCCTTCCGTGTATGCACTCATCTTTAGTGCATTATTGTTATTTGTTAAACCCTAAGTTAACTATCTAATTGATTACATGGTTGCTAAGTCGAGTCATATCTTTGTACATATTGTTTTGGGATGATTGGGACTCATGGGTAAAGTACTTATTTTATGGAGTAATGGGGAAGAACATCATATATTACCCCCATATGTACGTTAATCTTAAAAGTACTCCAAGTGTTTTGATTTTCTTAATTCGAGTCATTAGTTTAGTTTATTGTAAAGTATGTAAAAATTCAAGTGTAAGGGGAATTTTCATTCCCTATGATGTATTATTTTGGATGGTAGGGTAAGAGTGTATGCAAAAAAAAAAAAAAAAAAAAAAAAAAAAAAAAAAAAAAAAAAAACGAGAAAAAGAAAAGAGAAAAAATATACGGACTACCATCCCTTTTCATTCTATGTTCATTTTATGTTTTTGTTATTTTTCATTTATTAGCTTAAGTCGAGTCTAGTCTTGGCTTAGCAACGCCACATTGTACATGTAATTAACCAAGATTGTTAACTCGCCACCAGTAAAGACTGCCTTTATCCAACAAAACCGTGTATTTCATATCCCTACACCTAACGTTACAACCCTTTAAAAGACCTCTTTGATAGTTTATCCTAGGTGCTTACGCCATGTGGTGGAGGTTTGATCCTTTCCCAAGCCTATGGTAATCTATTTTGCTATGACAGGTAGTGAGAGATATCTTCCATTTCCATATTGTAATTTATACTTTGTTACACCCGAGAGATGTGAGTATCTAAACACTCTTTGTGAGGTGCTAGTATATGACCTCCGTGCTTGTCTTTGGTCTTTAGTGGAATGATTATTTGTTGTAATTACCTTTATATTAGTGTTAAATGACCCCTAACTTGTATTTTGACTAGAATAAAAGCGCATTTCCTTGAGGACAAGCAAATCTCAAGTGTAAGGGTATATGATGAGGCAAAAAATGAACCACTTTTAGGGGGTCATTTAAGCCCGGAATTGAATTTATTTAATCAAATATTGCCCTAAATCTTTTCTTTTGTGATTTTAGGTACTTTGGGAGAGAAATCTGGAAAATGAAGCAATTCGGACGTTTTTGGAGCATAAAAGTGAAGAAAACGCCAAAGTCTTAATTTTCCTTGCTGGGAACAGTAGGTGACGGCGTCAAGAGCAACACCCTGATGGCGTCAAGAGTAAATTGCATGGCGGCCCAGTGCAAACATGAAGGCGTCACAAGTAGAGCGTCAAGAGTAAAACACGTGACGGCCTGGAAGGACCTAATACATGACGGCGTCAGATGTAGATCTAGGCAGTCCGAGTATTATTTTGGCGGCGAGATGACGGCGTCACCTATTTGGTCTTGACGCCGTCAGCCTCAATTTCCTATATATAGTTTTCTAATTTTCATTCATAAGAAAAGAGAGAAGTTTGGAGAAACCCTAAGGCCGAACCTATTACGAATTTTACAGGGTTTTCAGCCCTTGAACCCTTTCATGTGTAATTGAGATAAGTGTTCTTCTAATTCAATCAATATGTCTATGTGTTGGTTGTCTATATCTTGTTCTTGTCTTAATTCCATCATGCTAGGCTAGATCTATCTTGTGTTTGCTTAGATCTAATGAAACCTAGATGTTGATTATGTGTTGATTACTTGTTTATGGTTGTATTGGATGAATGATTTCGATGTTAGGCTTAAGAAAACTGGCAGATCTCCAAATGGTAACATGCTTGAACGTCTTAGGAAACATGAACTGACATGCACTAGGTTTTATTGGTTGTATTTAATGCATGAGTAAATTCTAATGATCCCATGTTAGGAGCTTCTTAGCCGGCTCGACATAGGAGTGAAGTAGGCACTCATAGGATAGGGGAATTAAGTGCGCCACCCCATGAATGGTATTAAGGAATACAATCCGTCATCCACGCAACTATAGCAAGTAATTAACGTGTAAAAGATATCTAGGGAGTAGTGAAATCTAAGTAAACACAATTTCTCCACTTATTGCTCACAACCTTAGTTAATTTAGTTTTATTTTCATTTCTAGTATTTTATTTTGATTGCATCTTTAGTATTGGGTTAGTTGACTAGCAACTAATTCTGCCCAAATCCATAAAACCCGAGATATTTACTTGCTTTCTAAAAAATATAAAAATACAAAAATAATCATCCCTCATCTCTAGAACTAGTATTTAGGTTTTCTAATCCTAGCGACACTATTCCTAGCTGAACGATCAATCCCCCAGTACTTGTCACTATACTATACTACAACGATCAGGTACACTGCCTGGTGGGGGTTGTAAGCTTCTCAAGATCCCTTGAGAGGTAAAGCCTGGTGCAATCCCTACGCATCATCTAGCGAATTTAATCACATTTTACTATCTAGTACCCCCGTTTTTAGCCAAAATCTCAAAAATTTTAAAAAAAATTTCACTTGTGCTTCAAAATTTTTGTGGTTATCAGTCCGCCATGTCTAAACGACAAAAGGGATTGGCTAATCCAGGAGCAAACGGCTCTTGGTAAAGATATATCAAATCCGTTTATGGCTTGCAATTTGCCCAAAATTGTATGGTACCTCAACTCGCCATATCCTAAAAAGCGAATGAGTTGGCTAGCCCGCAAGATTATGGCTTGTGGTAAAGGCAGTGGAAAAACCATAATTGGTAATCAGCTCACCAAGATGTTGACTTTGTGCATCAAGAGTTGGCTAGTCCAGAAGCAAACGGCTTTTGGTAAAGACTAATCAAATCCGTTGACAGCTGGTGGTTTGCTCAAAATCACATGGTTATCAGGTGTACCACAGTTCTTACATCTGGCTACTACAGAAGTGATGGATTTTGGTAAAGAGTTTAAAATTCATCAAGTTTTCAAAACAGTTTATTGCTAGGGACTAGCAATATTTTAGTGTGGGGGATTGATGAGTGCTCAAACACTCATCATTTTTGGTCAAATCTGAACTGCAAAACATACAAAAACACTCAGAAATGCATCAAATTACTAAAAATATTTCAAAATTTTGTTTTATATGTTTTAGATGCAAAATGAGTAAAAACAGTTGAAAAACGTACAAAGTTTGCAAAATTGGCAGTTTCAGTCCCCCAACTTTCAAAAATCGGCAAAAATAGTCCCTGAGCACTTATTTGGAAAGAAAAGTCACCAAAGGTCCTTTTGAAATCACAAGTTGTCGTATTTAGTCCTTTGGTGAAAAATTGGAAAAGTTTTGGAAAATTACAAAATTAGTCCCTGGAGTTTCAAACTTTGGCAGATTTGGTCCCTGGTGGGATATTTTTGAATGAAAAATCAATTTTGGTCCTTGGGAAGTCACAAAAGTCATTTTTGGTCCTTGGGTAAAATGTTTGTAGAAATTACATGTTTGGTCCCTGTACTTTGCAAACTTGTCAAAATTGGTCCCCGGGTATTTTAAAATGAAAAATTATCATCATGGGTCCTTAGATAATTCAAATATGGCAATTTCAACCCTTGGAGCAATATTTTGGAAAGTGGCAGGTTCAGCCCCTCATGTTTCAGCCATTTACACTTATGGTCCTTGTAATTATAACAAACCAAATGGACCCTTTTATTTATTACTACCCAAACCAAACCCAAAACCAAAACAAAACCTGATCCAAACAAACTAAACCCCCCAAGCCCAAAATATAAACCGGCCCACTCCCTAACCCTTTAATATTACCTGGTCGTTTGACCAGGTCAAACTCCTTCACCCGTAACCTCCTTCCTTCCACCATTAACACCCTAATTACCAGGTCCTTGTCTCCCCCCTCCTCACCAACTATCTTTAATGCACTCACCTACACCCAACCAAACCCCCCTCCTCAATTAATTCCCACACCAAACTCCCCAACTGCCCAATCCCACTTTTCCCGCCAAAAGGAGTTTAAACGGCCAGGATCAAATATAAGCCATCCAACAGCCATAAATGAAGTGGGAAAGAAATTAAAGCACCTCAGGGCCAATTTAATTCAAAGAAGTAAGAAGATGGAAAGATATCTAGTGTAGAGTAGTTTTTAGAAAAATATTTTTAGTGTCGTTTTTATTTTTAAATGTAATCTTTAGTTTTAAATTGTTGTATTAAGTTTATTATTGTAATTTAAACTCTTGTTAACATCAATTTCAAGTTTCAATTCCATTTTTTAGTTTATGCAATTTTTCCCAAAAATCTGTATATCACTTAATATCAGTAAATGTTGTTGCTTAGAGTTCACATGAGCTTAATTATGTTTAAGTATAAGCTTTCCAAAGCTCAGAAAGCATTGGCATTCAGTTTGGATAAGGAAAGCAGAAACAATCACAAATCATAAAAAATAAAAAATAAAATGAGCTTAATTATGTTTAACTATAACAGTGCTTCTTTTGTGCTTATTGACTGCTTATTTGTGCTTATTAGGTACATTTAAATAAGTTTAGTGTTTACTATTAGGTGTTAGTCTATCAAAGTCCATTTGAGCTCTAAAGTTTAAGTTAACTGTCCTAATTAGTGGTATATAGAAATCAAGTGTATGTGGTGTTAGGTCATGTTTTCTATGCTTGCTTAGGAATACTTAACCTCAATTAGTTATTAGATATTTGTTTTATAGCCTCAATACACCCCTTTGCTTCCTAAAAATTCAAATCAGGTTCTTAAGGGGGTGTTTGGATCAGGCTTTAATTGTTAGTAGTTGTTGTTGTTAGTTGATAGGAACTTATTGGATAATGTTCTTAGGGTATTGGTAAGTCAAAATCAAACTTTGGTTGGTCCCTTTTACAGAAAAAGTCCAAATCACACTCCCAATCACCCAACAGCCTATCTGTTGGTGATTTGGGTTCCAAATCTTTGAAATTCAATTTAAAAATAGCTTAGGTTTCTTGATTTAGCTTCATTAGGGTCTAATAAACATCAATCAATCACCTGTGATCAACCAAAATTCAATATAGTCAAAGTTCAAGTGTTTATCAAAAAGTCAAAGGTGCCTTTCTCATATTTTTTCCAAAACTTGCATGATTTGTTTTGATTTTTATGCTCAGTACTAGGACTTGAAATTTGTTCCTAATCAAAGTCTACCAGCTCTATTTTAAGATCCCACTCTTCTTTGATTTTTGAGAATTTTTCCCTGGGCCCCACTTAGCTCCAAACTCACTTGCAGGGCAAGCATATGCCCTGCTGCCGCAGCACATCAGCCCAACACCACCACTTGGGTGGTGGTTTCTGACCTCCACAGTGGACTACAAGCCACCCATTTGGTTCCATTCAACCCCCCTCCTGGTAGGCTTAGGATTTTGACCATTTATTTGACCTTGGAACCCCTGGGACCCACTTGGAATTGCTCCTTTTGTTTGTCCCATTTCTGAGTGATAATTGGTTTTTGGAATTGCTTATTAAGTGCTTATTTGCTTATTCTGTGGTCCCCTTGTGCTTTTTCTTGCTTAATCAAGTCTCAATAACTTATTTATATCAGAATTAACAAGAGTGGGTCCCACTTAAGCTCATTTGAGCTCATTTTCCTTTTTGGTCAACAAAAGTCAACTGTTGAGCTAATAAGCTTCCACAGTGCTTATTATTAAGTTACAAAAAAGTTGTTTTCACAAAAAGTGTTTGTTTTTAGGTCTAAAATAGATTTGTAAAAGAAAAATCCAGAAAAAAACAATTTAATTTTAAGTGATAGTTTCTATTTAATGTAATTTAAATTTAAATTTTCATTTTTATATTTTTATTAAGTACTTGGCATTTTTATATTTTTATTAATTACCTTTTACAGTAAAGTAATTTTAGTAAATTTCTCAGATTTTTATTTTATCATTTGGTATTTATTATATTTAATATTAGTTTTATTTATAAATAATTAATAATTAAGTTTTAAATAGCATAATTAGTTTTTATTAAGTAAAACCTAGTTTTTATATTTTTCCTAGCTTTTATATGTTATAAAACATTTTTTGAAAATTTTCTAGAATTTTTACTGTTCATTTGCTATTTTTTATAATTTAAAATAGTTTAATTAGGTAATTAATAATTAATTAGTAATTAATTAATAGAAAAATCACAAAAAGACAATAATACATATTTTTAGTTTTAAAATTTGTTTTTAGTTATTTTATAATTTTAGAAATTAAATTTTCACTTTTCTAGTATTTAATTAATATTATATTGTATTTTAGTATTTTAAATATTAATAATTAGTAATAATTAGTAATTAATTAATAATAAATAATTAATTAGTTTAAAAATTTATTTTCTTTTTCTAAAAATTTTCTTTTATCTTTTAGTTTGTAAAAAAGTCATTTTCACCCCTGGGGGTTTTCAGATTTAAGTTTTTACATTTTATTTTGTACGTTTACGTAAATTTAAATATAAACGTACGCGTTTTAGGTTTTAAACGTTTCTGGTTTTTTTGATTGCACAGTCTTGTTCATATAGCTTATTTAAGCTATTTCCTTGTAGATTCCTTAGTTCAGATCAATCTCAAACCTTTTCCTGTCCAAATTCACCCGATCACAAATCCGTTTGTTAACCATCACACCTCGTCGGGACATAACGACCCGGGGAAACACTATACTTCCGCGGAGCATTGAGCCTAAGGAGTTTGACTATCTTGACCACATCCGTGGTTGACTTTAGTTGACTGCGTCTCCCTCAATCAACATACCTTGTACATTTGTACACACACTTCTCTACACACACTAGATTTTAAATTTACACACACTACTCACAACCATATCTTCGCTACACACACTTGCCAACTCACCAAGATTTCCATATCCAATCATATCCTAATCTCTTACACAATCCTTTACAACGTTACATCCCTTACACAATCCAACTCATCTCTTATATTCCTTACACACTCTACATCTCAACCATCCATTCCCTTACAACACATCTCAACCACATGCCAATTAATTTGAATTCCAAAGGAGGCTCCCTTTGATCTCAACCATTCAATTTAAACTAAAACCATCTCAACCATCCATCTTATTTCTTCCCCCCATGTTTTGGAATATTCCACTAGCATATTCTTTCTTTCTCTTCATTCCATCACATGGAAATAATCCTAGCCATCCAATTCAAACAAAACCATCTCAACCATCCATCACATTCTTTCCCCCCAAGCAAAGCATATTCCCTTTAGAATATTCCTTTCTAACTCAACCATGGTTCACTCACCAAACCATGGTTAGTTCTCAACACACAACCCTTTAACCTAACCATGGTCTATTCTCTATACATTTCTTTCTAAACCTAACCATGGTTACTTCTTAACTCAACCTCTCACATTCTTCCCTTTAGAGGAATATCCCATGGCATATTCTCTTCTCTATTATGCCATGTGAGGAATACCATTTCTACCCCTACCAAATTACCCTTTCTACTCTTCTACCCTTGGTATTTGGTTTTCTTATAAACACTTCACAAAACATTTTCCAAATTGGCTATTTGAGTTGGTAAACCTTAGATTGATTAATGTTAAGGTTTAGTGTGAAGTACAATTGGGGGTTTAGCAAGGATAGGTATTTACAAGGACCAACACCCAAGTTTTGGGAAAAACTTGAGACAGAGTCCTGGCGCGCTTCCCACGCGTCGACGCGTGGGTGACGCGCCGGCCTCTGTAAATTTTTCCCAAGTTTGGGTCTTGGCCTATAAATACCCCCTTGCCTCTTGTATTCCTCACCCTTTGCCATTATTCTTTCTCTATACATTCTTTCTCTCTAATCTCTCTAATCTCTCTATCTCTCTTGTGTTCTTAGTAAAACACACTTACATCTTTGAAAGAACACATCTCCTTGAAAGGGAAGAATCACAAGAATCTAATCCACTCTTGTGATTGTGTCGAGGGTCTTCTTATCTATACCCTTTCTACTATAATTGAGTCTCTAGGTTAGGTTAGGGCTTGGTTGAACAAACACTTATTCATTCATTCTAATTGTTTGTAAGGGAAGTGATGAGTGCTTATTCACACATCCTTTTTAGACCTTAATTCAGACCAAATACGTCAAATACTAACCAAATACGCCAAGAGAATGCATGTTTTTGTATTTGTGTATGTACAGGTACGAATATGTAAAAAATGAACAAAAACAAAGCAAAACCGACAAAAACGAGCACGAGATTGGAAAAAGGTAAAAAGCCGAAGCCGAGGAAGAAATTTATCCTAGAAAAGCCCAAAACGACAATTCAAATTCTTAAAGATTCAAAGAATGACAAAAGAGACCCTTAGTGGAAGCGTGAAGTTATTGACATGAAAAATACTCCAAGTATTCACAAGTTGTCAATTTTGATCCTTTGAAGAATTTAGGAAGAAAAGTCAACTCTAATCCTCCAAGTTACAAGGTCATTACGTTTAATATTAAGTGTATTAGTTACATTTTATAATGTTTAAGCTTGTATTTCATGATTTGTAAAGGTCTAGGGGCTAAATATGCAACAATGTAAAAGATTAGTGAAGCCCTAGCCCATAGCCTATAAATAGAGTTGTATGCCTCATTTTTGAGGTTGGCTAGTTTTATTGTAAGTTTTTAGTTTTATGTTAACTTCTTTGCATTATTTTGGTTTAATTTTTGTCAAGTCTTACTTTACTTTCTCTCTCTAAAAGCTTTATTTTTCTTAAAAATCTTTAATTTCTAGTTGTTAAATTCATGTTTTTATTGATGGGATTTAAAGTTTATGGTTAAACTAGTTTGATTAGTGAAAGATTTGGTGAAAAACATTAATTTTTAGGCTTTATTTTGGATCAAAATGGTGTTTTGTTATGTATTTTATCGAGTTAATTTTTATTTTATCGAGTTTGAAATTTGATAATAAGTTTTCGATTTAGATTTTAACAAAATTTTCGAGTTAGCATTTATAATAATTTTTATCGAGTTAAGTTTTGAATTTAGGGACTGTTTTGCAAATTCCATTTTCGAGTTAGGGAACAATCATATCGAGTTAGCAGTTAGCGAATATCGAGTTTGACATTTCATTTTAATATTTTTCGAGTTTGCATTTGTTTCATTTGTATTATCGAGTTAGGGTCACAAATAAGTTTATCGAGTTAGAGTCAAAAGCTTTATCGAGTTAGAGGTTCAATATTTTATATCGAGTTAGCAAAACAAATACATATCGAGTTAGCTTTTAATAGTGTTATCGAGATAGTGTTTTAATAAATAGTTTATCGAGTTTGAGTTTTTATATTTACCAAGTTTCATTTCTTTTGGCGAGTTAGCCAAGATTATCGAGTTAGATAATCGTTGCCTCATCGTTTATCGAGTGAGGTTTTCTTATGCTTAATATCTAAACGAAACTCTGCCGAATTTTTCTAAAATTTTATCAAGTTAGGATTTATATTATAACAAGTTAGTAGCTTTTATTTAGTCACGTTATCTAGAAAACATTTTTAGTGTAATAATAATTAGTTCTTTTTATTTCTTTTACGTATTTCTTTTTTTTTTATTAGCCTTTATTTCATTTTTATTTATTAAAACATTAAAAAGCCAAAAATATAATTTTCCTTTACGTTACTTTTCTTTTACATCTTTTTATTTAGAAAAACTCAATTTGCAATCGTAGGAATAGTTTCACTTTTATTTTTCTTTTAAAATTTGTCGTGTTAAGTTTTCTTTACGTTTTTATTTCTATTTCAATCTTTTTGATAATGTTTGTTTTATTTGCCAATTTGTTTTGCATTATTTGCTTGTTCTCTTTGTTTTAATTGCAATTTTTATTTTCAATTGTAGTATAATCAAAACCAAAATATCTCTTCTATCCTCATTCACTTCACAAGATTTACAAACCGTGTCGACAAGATCAATTCAACCCTCGTTGGGAGAACGACCCGGGGAACATACTTTCACCGGTATTTCTTCGGAAAACAAAACTATACACGCAAAAACACTTCTTATCAATGGCGCCGCTGCCGGGGAGGCGTTGTTAAGATTTCGTCGATCGTTTGTTTGATTTGTGTTTTGAAGAACCTTCCTTTGGAAGTTATCGCTTTAATTAAAATATATATAAAAAAAAAAAAAAAAAAAAAAAAAAAAAAAAAATTCTTTTCAAATTTGTTTTCCTTTTTCTTTCACTTTTCTTTCTTTTAAGTGTATGATCACACGTTCACAGTCGAGATTAATCGATAATTCTCCGACCATACCGAACCAACGTTATCGTAGACGTCGTAAACAAGCTTACGTACCCGAGTTACGTACTCTTGTTGAAGCACCCATCACCGAGATGGCCGATCAACGTACTATGCAAGAATTACTCCAGTGTCCCACCGAGGGATATGGGGACGCAATTGTTTTACCACCTATTCTTTCCGATAATTTTGAACTTAAAACTGGATTAATTCAACTTGTCACATCAAAACAATTTCAAGGTTTTGAAAGGGACGATCCTCACGCACATATCCGATGGTTCAATAAGTTAACTTCGATCATGAAATTTAAGGATGTCCCTCACGATGCTATCAAATTGATGTTGTTCCCATTTTCACTCGAGGGTTCAGCCCGGATTTGGCTTGAAAAAGAACCCCCTCGTTCAATTCACACATGGGAAGAACTCGTCTCGAAATTTGTTAATCATTTCTTTCCACCGTCCAAAACGACTAATCTGAAGAATGATATAACTAATTTTCAACAACGTTTTGATGAGAACTTTGGTGAGGCATGGGAACGTTTTAAGGATCTTCTTCGAAAATGTCCTCACCATGGTTTCTCCGAATTGCACCAAATCGACACGTTTTATAACGCTTTGACTCAAAACGATCAAGATTCTTTAAACGCAGCCGCCGGTGGCAATATCTTAAATCGTACGCCAATGGATATTTTAACGATCATCGAGAACAAATCTAAGGTTCCTACTTCTCGTAACAAACCGAATGTTTCGAAAGTGACTTCTTTTACTCCTTCTTCTTCGTCGGTCCAATCATCGGAATTGGCCGGACTTACCGATGCTATCTATTGTATGATAAAAGAGTTTAAGTCGCAGAACCAAAAACCCGAGCCCGTTAAAGCAGTTAATGAAAAATGTGTGATTTGTGGTGGACCCCATCCGTATTATGATTGTCAAGCCACCGATGGCCAAGTTTATAATGCTAACGTAGCAGCCGTAAACTACAATCAAAACCAAGATTTTCGTGCCAACCAAACAAGTCCACCTGGGTTTCCACCCGTGCAAACTAATCAAAACCGTTATCCTCAAAATAACCAAGGTTATCATAACCAAGGTTACAATCAAAACCGTGGAACCAATCTCAGCCAAGTTCAAAATCATCAAAATTATCAAGTCCCTCCACCCCAACAAGTTTATCAACCACCGCAACCTTCTCCTGAGCTTGCTAATTATATGAAAACAAATGATGTTAGCATTCGAGCAATGCAAAATCAAATCAACAACATGAGGGTTGAATTTAAAAAGGAGGTCGACACAACCATGACTCGACAAACGAGTGAGCTTAAGCAAATGATGAGCAGTTTTATGCAGATGAATCAAGCGTCGACGTCTGGCACTCTTCCAAGCAATACTATTCCAAACCCGAGGGGCGAGATTAAGGCGATCACGACTCGCAGTGGTGCTTTATATGAACCCACGGTTCCGACTACCTCTTCTTCTCTTCCACCAAAGGTAGTGGACCGTGAGACCGAGGTGACAAAGGACCCGGTACCTCCTACTAATAACGGAGGTGCTGAAAACGTCCAACCTCCGGTTGTTCAAGTTTCAAAAGATAAAGGAAAAGCCGTTTTTGAAAACAATGTGAAATACAAGTCAAAATTGCCATATCCATCAAGATTTAATGATGAAGAGCTCCGTGCAAAATCTAAAAAACAAATGGAAAAGTTTCTCGATATTTTTCAAAAATTGCACTTTGATATCAGTTTCATGGATGCTCTTGTTTACATGCCAAAATTTGCCTCAACGTTTAAAAATCTCATAAGTAATAAAGAGAAATTGCTCGAATTAGCCGAAACACCGATAAATGTTCAATGCTCCGCGATTCTTCTCAAAAAGCTTCCCGAGAAGCTTGGAGATTCGGGAAAGTTTCTCATTCCTTGTTCGTTGAAAGATCAAGAGGTTTGCAAAGCCCTGGCCGATTCAGGTGCAAGCATTAACCTTATGCCTTTGTCAATCTATAAACAACTTGGAATGGGAGAACTTAAACCGACACGAATGACTTTAGAACTTGCTAATCGTTCGATTACTCATCCGGTTGGAATTGCGGAAGATGTTTTTGTTCAAGTAAACTTGTGTACTTTTCCGGCCGACTTTGTCGTTGTTAATTTTGAACCCGATCCGAGGGTTCCTCTTATACTAGGGCGACCGTTTTTACGAACCGCAAAAGCCCTAGTAGATCATTTTGAGGACACTCTAACTTTACGACATGATGATGACATAATGATTTTTAAAGCCGATGCTCCGAAATCAAAGAAATTTTCTGTAAAAAGCATTGATGTTTGCGATTATTCCTTTGATGATTTTGTGAAAACGTGCGTCTCCGACTCTTCCCCGTCATTTCCTCCGGTTAAGGAATATGATTCTTTTTGGGAAGAGGTCGATGAATTTCTTGCTATTGAAACGATTCCGTTTTCTGAGATTGATGAATCTTACTTTGATTCGGAGGGAGATACTATTTTTCTTAAAAATTTGTTAAACGATGAACCATCAATCCCTCCGGATAAAGCTAAGAAAAAAATTGAGCTTATAATTGACGATCCTCTGGAGCCCGAGCTCGAGGAATTTTTACCCGACTTTGAGAGTTTTTCGTTCGATACGACTGAGGAGATGAGTGGCAATCCCACTTATCGTCTTGATTTTTCTGATCCGACATTTGAAGCTTTTCATTTCGATCACTCGGAAGAGACGAGTCGTGGCAGTACCACTTCTCATGCTTTTATCTCTCTTCCGGAGTTTGAGTCATTTCGTTTTGATGAATCTGAATGTGAAATTGAAAAGTTTTCTAATCCAGAATACGAAAGTTTCAGTTTTGATCTTGAAGTTGATCATGATCCGGGTGGTGTTCTTAAGAATGAAAGTTTTAATGAAAAGTTTTTCCCAACCCTCCCACCCGGGAAAGTTTTTAAAATGAGCTTGAATGATAAAATTCATAATTCCACAATTATGAAGTTTTCTTTTGATGAGGATGAATTTTACAAGATTGTTATCATGACTTTCTTGCCATTTGTAATGTTTGGTGTGGTTTCTCTTATCCTTCACTCCGTGGGGAGTGAGGATGTTGTTTTTGACCCTGGTATCGTTTTTAAAAGTTTTCACTATTTAAATACCATTGGTTATCTTATCGGGATGGAACTTTTTCATAATTCATATGTTTATTCAAATATTTTGAATCAAAGCCCGATGGAGATCATTTTCCATTTGCTCTCCTCAAGGACGAATTAATTCGGGGATCGAGTCAAGCTCATGTGACTCGGTGAACAAAAACAAGCGCTTCGTGGGAGGCACCCCATGCTTATCCATTTTCATTTTCTATATTTTCTATTTTCTTAAATAACGTGACGTGAGGGGGGCGACCCTTTCCAAACTCGTGTTTTCGTGGTTGTTTTTGAATGTTCAGGAATTTCCCCGAAGTTTGAGGACTCTCGTGCTCGTGGTTTGTCGTTCTCTCCACTCGAGTCTCATCCTTCGCTGCTTTTTCGGAAATTCACCATATCCAAAATCTTATTGACTAACGTTTATCTCTTGGCATACTTCATAAACGGCCTTAGATTTTCCGTAGGATTACCTTTACCCTTAAAACATTGAGGACAATGTTTCACTTTAGTCTGGGGGGGTGAATCTTCGATTCGATTTGACCTGTACCATCGTCTGAGCTGTTTAACTTACGCAACTCCGTTTTCCACCAAAAATTTTAATTTTTGTCACCGCTTTAAAAAAAAAAAAAAAAAAAAAAAGTGAAAAAAAAAATATATGATATGAATAATAAGTTTTGACACCTTGTTTTGACTTTCCTACCGGCGAGAGTAGAAATAAATGTTTCGACTTGACCGGGCGTGTTGAGCCCTAGCTCGTCTCCCTTAACCAAAATAATCATAAGATTATGGCTAAGCATCCGCGGATCTCATTATTTGGGATTTTAAATTTTCGGAGATCGAGGAATGATAGAGTTTATTTAGAAGTTTCGTGCTATACACGGATCTCAACCTTGGGATTTAAAAAACCCACGAGAGGTACTTGTGGCCTCCTTGTTCCCATCAGATACGTCACCAATATATATAATAGATGTTCTAGGTTAATTAGTGGTATTTAGGTTTGAATAATACTTAGTTATTTGTTTTCTTAAGAGAATTTTTGCTTTAGAAGTTGGGTACATATCAAGGAACACCAAAAGTAAGAGCCAAAAAGTGAAAAATCAAAAGTCAAAAGTTGATTATGCATGTGGTTTTGGAGCTACCCTATAAGCTTCCATTGATGTTGAGAAAAAAAGTCAAGAAAAAAAAAAGTGAAAAATATGAGAAAAGTGAAAAAAGTGAGAAATGAAAAATATGAAAGTTGTAGTATTGTTGAATAAGAGCTATGTATGTATCAATAAGTTGTTGGCGCGTGAGGTGCATGTGATACGTGATTAGTAATCAGTCACATGAGGTGCACGTGATCGTACTCCGCAACTTATATTTCTGATATTGTATGTACCCCAAATTCCTTGATGTGGACCGAATTTCTATTGCAGTGGTTCTTAAGAGAAAATGAGTAACTATTTATCGTTTTAACTTAGGTGTCACTATCGGACTAAAAATATTGAAACGAGAAAATATGAAGCGATTCATTTCTCAACAAATTAAAATCTTGAGATACAAAACTTAGGACCTGGGAACAAGAGGTAATACACAAGTAACTTTTGTGGGCAGTGTTAGCATCTAACTTCTAGTTAAACAATGATTTCGATTTTGCGCTTAGTTTGGGAGCTTGTGAAAAATCAAGGATGGCGATTTTTATCCATATGGTCTCTTCTCCTTGAAGTGTTTCTACTCGTTGACCCTGAAAATTATCAACAGATATGAATTGATAATGAAAGTCAAAGCAAACCGTCACATACATAAATGAAAAATACAAAAAGAGTAGCAGTAGTTGTTATTTATGAAAATCGGAAAACGGAGCGTTTTTGAGAATAAATGATTTTACTATCTCTTTTGAAAGTCATTGCTACTTTACAACGTCAGTAAAGAGAGGTTTTGAAATTATTTATCTCTTAAGCGTGAGGTGATGACATTGCGTGAGGGCACGGCAATACCTTAGTCTGGGGGATTTTGATGAGTGCTTATTCACACATCCTTTTTAGACCTTAATTCAGACCAAATACGTCAAATACTAACCAAATACGCCAAGAGAATGCATGTTTTTGTATTTGTGTATGTACAGGTACGAATATGTAAAAAATGAACAAAAACAAAGCAAAACCGACAAAAACGAGCACGAGATTGGAAAAAGGTAAAAAGCCGAAGCCGAGGAAGAAATTTATCCTAGAAAAGCCCAAAACGACAATTCAAATTCTTAAAGATTCAAAGAATGACAAAAGAGACCCTTAGTGGAAGCGTGAAGTTATTGACATGAAAAATACTCCAAGTATTCACAAGTTGTCAATTTTGATCCTTTGAAGAATTTAGGAAGAAAAGTCAACTCTAATCCTCTAAGTTACAAGGTCATTACGTTTAATATTAAGTGTATTAGTTACATTTTATAATGTTTAAGCTTGTATTTCATGATTTGTAAAGGTCTAGGGGCTAAATATGCAACAATGTAAAAGATTAGTGAAGCCCTAGCCCCTAGCCTATAAATAGAGTTGTATGCCTCATTTTTGAGGTTGGCTAGTTTTATTGTAAGTTTTTAGTTTTATGTTAACTTCTTTGCATTATTTTGGTTTAATTTTTGTCAAGTCTTACTTTACTTTCTCTCTCTAAAAGCTTTATTTTTCTTAAAAATCTTTAATTTCTAGTTGTTAAATTCATGTTTTTATTGATAGGATTTAAAGTTTATGGTTAAACTAGTTTGATTAGTGAAAGATTTGGTGAAAAACATTAATTTTTAGGCTTTATTTTGGATCAAAATGGTGTTTTGTTATGTATTTTATCGAGTTAATTTTTATTTTATCGAGTTTGAAATTTGATAATAAGTTTTCGATTTAGATTTTAACAAAATTTTCGAGTTAGCATTTATAATAATTTTTATCGAGTTAAGTTTTGAATTTAGGGACTGTTTTGCAAATTCCATTTTCGAGTTAGGGAACAATCATATCGAGTTAGCAGTTAGCGAATATCGAGTTTGACATTTCATTTTAATATTTTTCGAGTTTGCATTTGTTTCATTTGTATTATCGAGTTAGGGTCACAAATAAGTTTATCGAGTTAGAGTCAAAAGCTTTATCGAGTTAGAGGTTCAATATTTTATATCGAGTTAGCAAAACAAATACATATCGAGTTAGCTTTTAATAGTGTTATCGAGATAGTGTTTTAATAAATAGTTTATCGAGTTTGAGTTTTTATATTTACCAAGTTTCATTTCTTTTGGCGAGTTAGCCAAGATTATCGAGTTAGATAATCGTTGCCTCATCGTTTATCGAGTGAGGTTTTCTTATGCTTAATATCTAAACGAAACTCTGCCGAATTTTTCTAAAATTTTATCAAGTTAGGATTTATATTATAACAAGTTAGTAGCTTTTATTTAGTCACGTTATCTAGAAAACATTTTTAGTGTAATAATAATTAGTTCTTTTTATTTCTTTTACGTATTTCTTTTTTTATTATTAGCCTTTATTTCATTTTTATTTATTAAAACATTAAAAAGCCAAAAATATAATTTTCCTTTACGTTACTTTTCTTTTACATCTTTTTATTTAGAAAAACTCAATTTGCAATCGTAGGAATAGTTTCACTTTTATTTTTCTTTTAAAATTTGTCGTGTTAAGTTTTATTTACGTTTTTATTTCTATTTCAATCTTTTTGATAATGTTTGTTTTATTTGCCAATTTGTTTTGCATTATTTGCTTGTTCTCTTTGTTTTAATTGCAATTTTTATTTTCAATTGTAGTATAATCAAAACCAAAATATCTCTTCTATCCTCATTCACTTCACAAGATTTACAAACCGTGTCGACAAGATCAATTCAACCCTCGTTGGGAGAACGACCCGGGGAACATACTTTCACCGGTATTTCTTCGGAAAACAAAACTATACACGCAAAAACACTTCTTATCAGGAAGTCTTGTGTCTTGGTGACCAAGCCTAGATCATTGGGGATCTAGTTGGGGTTTGATACTTCCAGTGGGAAGTCTTGGTAGTGGTCTTGGTGACCCTTCGGTGAAGTCGAATCGTGAGATTCTTTTGGGGGTTTCCGAGGGCGAAATACCGTGGGAGTAACTCCTTCTTTGTGAGCATCAATATTGTTGAATATTGGTGGAGTGAATTGTAACGGTTTGTAGTCCACTGAAAGGATTATACTAGTGAATAGTATCAGAGTCGCGGATTCGCAACTGGACGTACGGATGGTATAAACCCCCCATCCCGAACCAGTATATATCGTTGTGTTCTTACTTGCTTTATATACTTTGGTTGTGTTAGTGGTTGTTAGATTATTGTACAACCACTTGATGTTCTCTTTGGCTTAAAGTTTTTAAACATCTAAAAAGCCGAAGAAACCGTATTCACCACCCCCCCTCTAGGGTTCTACACATATGTTTCTCACTGTGTTAATACTCCAATTAAAAATGCTTTTATAATTTCAATTATTAAGATTTACACTTCATTTAGTGACCACAAAAATACAATATTTATTGAGTTCTTATAACATGCATGAGCAGTTAAGAACAAATGAGAAATAAAATAAAAATAAGAAAAATGAGAAGAAACAAAAATCACGCATTTCAGATGCACTTATAAAAATAGATGCATATCCATTAAAATTTTTTCCTTTAATTTAAAATATGTGGTTAGAAATACTTATCCCTTTTTTTCATTTTTTTTTCTTATTGAATACCTTCTTCAAACACGGGTTCTAAACTAGTTAAACATGAAAAATTGAATTACTGCTTTTCTAAGGTAACGACATGAAAACCTCTATAAACCAACAAAACATGTTTCATTTTCACGAATTTCAAACATATCTTATTTAGGTAACACGTCTAATTTAGGTGAGTGGAAAATGATCAACGTACTTCACATCTTTGTTTTTGACTAAATCAACTTCTTAGGAATGTTGTTTTCTCTTTTCTTATTTTCTTTTGTTAAAAGTACGATTGGCTATCAATGAGCACAAATGTAAATTGATGACTTTATTTGTTGGTATCTTTTAGGTCATTCAATTCAAGCCTTTTATTGTCATGTTTTCACTTGTTTATGATAGAAATGTTACTTAAAAAATAAAATATTCATTTTCAGATATCACAAGAATGGTAGAAGACCTTAAAGCTGAAATACAGCTTGAGATCACCTCCGTCATCTCATATTAGTTGGTCACCTAAGTTCCTTCTGAAGCTTGGGGAGGGGTTTTACCCGGGTTTGAGTCTCGCAAGTGACAAAGAAATTCAGATCTTTCTCTTAGTGTGAAGCCGTGGATTCTAGGGGTTTTCCTTCACGGGTCTCTCCTAGTGGTTCGGTCCTGGGGCCTGCTCGTTTGGATGGTTTAACTCGGGGGGTCTTATTTCAAGTGTTCCGCCGTTCTTAAAAAAAAAAAAAAAAAAAAAAAAATCTGATCACGAATAAAAAAGGTTTCTTACCTTGGGTATAATATAAGGTGAAAGAGTAAATTACACCATTCGTCCCTATGGTTTGCTTCAAATCACTACCGTAGTCCTTGATATATTTTTTTTGCTTTTTTGCTTCTTATGGTTTACATATTGCACGCTGTTAGTCCTTATCGCTAACTGTCATTATTTTCTCCGTTAACTCCCAATCGTCAAGTGGCAACGTTAGTCCATTAACCAAACGATCATTTGCGACGTTAGTCCTTTATATTAACGACCGTTACTAATTAACTCAAATTTTGGTTTTCATAAAAAAAAATCTTTTCTACGCGGTTTTTATCATTTTCGCCCGTTTTCAAGCGTTTTCTTAGTTTTCGTCCATTTTTATACGTTTTCATCCGTTTTTATACGTTTTCGCTTGTTTTCACCCGTTTTCTTACGTTTCTATATTTTTTCTTACGTTTTTGTCCGTTTATATACGTTTTCGTCTGTTTTATACAATTTTCTTGTTTTTTCATACGTTTTTATCCATTTTTTACCCGTTTACATATGTTTTTGTACACTTTCTTTTGTAAGAAAACGTAATAAAATAAGCAAAAATGTTTAAAAGCATAAGATGAAAATAGATAGAAACGTATAAAAACGAACAAAAATGCTAGAAAATTATATAAAACAGACAAAAATGTATAAAAACGGATGAAAAGGTATAAAAACGGGTGAAAGCATAAGAAAACAAGCGAAAATGTATAAAAACAGAAGAAAATGTATAAAAACATATGAAAACAGATAACAACATATAAAGACGAATAAAACACAAGAAAAATGTATAAAAACAGACGAAAACGTATATAAACGGATGAAAACATATAAAACTAGATGAAAACGTATAAAAACAGATGAAAACGTAAGAAAAATGAACAAAAGTGTAAAAATAGGAGGAAAACGTATAAAAACAGATAAAACATATAAAAATGGATAAAACCATATGGAAATGTAAGAAAACGTATAAAAACGGATGACAGTATGAAAACGTAAGAAAAACAGACGAAAACGTATAAAGACGGATAAAACATATAAAAATGGATGAACGTATGAAAACGTAAGAAAAACAGACGAAAACGTATAAAGACGGACGAAAACGTATAAAGACGGACGAAAACGCATGAAACTGGCGAAAATGTAAGAAAACGGGCGAAAACAATAAAAACCAAAATTTGAGTTAATTAGAAAAGGCCGTTTGTATAAAGGACTAACGTTGCAAATGATCGTTTGGCTAGTGGACTAACGTTGCCACTTGACGATTGGGAGCTAACGGAGAAGATAACGACAGTTAGCGATAAGGACTAACAGCGTGCAATATATAAACCATAAAGAGCAAAAAAGCAAAAAAAAAAAAAAAAAAAAAAAAAAATAGATCAGGGACTACAGTAGTGATTTGGAGCAAACTACATGAACGAATGGTGTAATTTACTCAAGATGAAATGATAAAAGTAAATAGAAAGGCAAACTCACTCACCAATATCATCATCATCTCATTCATCAATCAATGAATCACATAAAACACAAATAATAATCACTGAGATTAACCATGGAAGAAATTAATAAAGTTTCAAAACCAGAAATCGAAGAAGAAACATTAAACTTCCTTGATTCACTGGATGATTATTTGGTATTAATCGATTCGTTATCCAACACTCTTCTTCGTCAGGTAATTCATCATTTATCATTTCTTTTTCATAAATGGGCTGTTTGTTTCGCCTTATATAGCTGCCTTATGGCTTATTTGGTTTTGGGCCTCTTCTTTTGTGCTTATTTTGCAACTTTTTGGTTTTGTTTAAGCTTATATGTGGCTTATGAGCTTATTTGTTTTCCGGCGCATATTTCTTAAGTCCCAATTTTTTTTTCGGCTTATTTTGAGACATGTGGGCAGTTTATTATATCAATAAACTTATATAAACCCCCATGTCTCAAAATAAGCCGGAAAATTAGGGGGCTTATGAAATATAAGCCGAAATCAAATAAGCTCATAAGCCCACATATAAGCTTAAACAAACACCCCTTTATATAAGCTTATTCTGACATAATTAATATATATAAGCTGGAAAGTTTCAAAATAAGCCACAAAAAGTGAGCTTATGAAACATAAGCCAAAAACCAGATAACTTATATGCCTGCTATATAAGCCGAAACAAACACCCCCTTAAGCTTATTTGCCCGGCTTATTCAACTTTTGAAAAACTCATAAGCCAAAAAGTTTGAGCTTATAAACAACAACACCCAATCCCGCTGTAGCGTAGTATTGGGGAGTTAGAATGTAGACAGATTATACCTCTAGTAAACCCAAAAGTTTGGAGATTGCTTCAAAAATTTAACAAGGCGGCGAAATAAGCTGAAACAAACACTGCCTTATTTATGCTTGCCCCGAAACAAACTTATTTATTTTCCAATTTTACTACTGGTTGTGATGTGCTTAGGATTGTTTTTGGCTGCGTTTTGGACAAAAAGAACTGGATTGTGTTTTGGGCTTTTAATAATCCTATGTAATTCAGGGATGCTTGGAATTAGCAGGTGCTCGCTATTCAATGGGCGCTTCACGTGTAAACACCGCATTGCTTAACCTTCAACCCCATTCTGCTGCTACCACTGTAGAGATTACTCACCACCAAGATGGTACCATCTTCTCTTTAACCTTAACCACACATATCTTCCATTTAATATTTTCCACAGCCATTCTTGCTCGATTAGTTTGTTCACATAAGGCACACCCTAAGTATTATTTCAGAATGTAGGATATATTCACGAATCACGAGAGATAACTATCGAGCCTTTTTGTGAAAATGTCATCTAGTTGTGTAATGTCCTGTATATTCACCTTCCATGGCAAAGGTTAAGAGGGTGTTTGTTTAAGCTTATACGTGGCTTATGAGCTTGTTTGTTTTTCAGCTTATATTTCACAAGCCTCAATTTTCCGGCTTATTTACTTATATAAGCCCATAAGTCTCAAAGTAAGCCGGAAATTTGGGGCTTATTAAATATAAGCCGAAATCAAATAAGCTCATAAGCACACGTATAAGCTTAAACAAACACCCACTAAAAAAGTTGACAGTAGTAATAAGCCAAAATGAAAGATGAAATTCCTATTCATCAATTTGGTTCGGTATATGCTTCATCTCTAATGGGTATGTGTAAAATCAAAATTGTAAAAAGTAAATGGGTCAAAGTGTATTTTCATCTTATTCAGAAATTTTGATTTTTATTGAAATAATATCGATTTTCTAATCGTATTTGGTACACTGATTTTATAGAAAATGTCTGTTGTGTAATCGACCTGATTCAATATTAATGAAGGATCTGCCCGTTGGACCTTAGTTTTGCAACTTTTTTGCTTATATAAGCTTATTACGACATAATAAATATGTATAAGCCGGAAAGTTTCGGAATAAGCCACATAAAGTGAGCTTATGAAACATAAGCCAAAAACCAAATAACTATATAAGCCGAAACAAACACCTCATTAAGCTTATTTGCCCGGCTTATTCAACTTTTGAAAATCCAGAAAGTTTGAGCTTATAAATAACAACTGTAGACAGATTATACCTGCCTCAAAATTTTAACAAGCCAGCCAATTAAGCTTAAACAAACACCCCATTCAGCTCCTACCACAGTAGAGATTGTGTTTTGTCTCTATATTTCGACAAAAAAAAGTGGATTGTGTTTTGGGTTTAATAATCCTATGTAATTCAGGGATGGTTGGAATCAGCTGGTGCTCGATATTTGATGGGTGGTTCACGTGTAAACACCGCATTGCTTTACCTTCAACCTCATTGTGCTGCTACCACAGTAGACATTACTCATGACCAAGATGGTACCATCTTCCCTTTAACCTTAACCACACTTATCTTGAATCATTTGCTCGATTAGTTTAGTATTACAACTTCAGAACGTATGATATGATATGTTTATATTCTCTATCGAGCCTTTTTGATAAAATGTCATGTATAAGTATAAGTTCACCTTCCATGGCAAAGGCTGAAAAAGTTGACACTAATAATAAGCCAAAATGAAAATGCCGGTTCGGTATATGTGTAAAATCAAAATTGTAAAAAGTAAATGGGTCAAGTGTATTTTCATCTTATTCAGAAATTTAGATTTTATATCGATTTACTAATCATATTTGCCTATTTGGTACACTGATAATATAGAAAATGTATGTTGTGTAATTGACCTGTTTCAACATGATACATGAATGAATGATCTGCCCGTTTGACTTATTGCCAACCCACCCGACCCCCTATTTTTTTCTATCTCTGCCTAAAATAGACGAAGTAATAGTTCTAGTTTCTTAAGTTTTAATGTAAACATCGAACTTCGATTCACACAGCCATAGAAATTGGATCTGACCTAGTTTTGCCCGGTAGTTTATGTCCTATTCTTTGGTTCACAAGCAATTGCCTTCTTTGAAGGTATAGACTAATTAAAAAACTTTCCTTTGTTAGTTTTGATGACAAGTGAATGGAGATCGGATTGTGAGAAACTTATCAGACACCCTTTTTTGTTTTCTGAGATATCTAAAGGAAATAACAGTTTAGCTCAACTATTTTGCTTAATTTAAAGAAAAGTTAAGTACTTTTTGTCACTAAAGGGTCGTTAGATCAGGTTGTAAAGTTTCGAGGGTCAAAATCTAAAGGTCATCATAAGCAAGTTTTAGCTAGTGCACATTGTATAACATGAAAATTTTAAAATCCTTAGTTACATACTTAGAGATGACGTGATATGTAAATATGAATTATACTGCACATTCTGTGTCCCAGACAATTCAACGTGTGACATAAGTTTTTAAGAATATGTGATTAGTCAAATGTCTATATTGAAATGGTCATCGTTATCAACCAAACTAAATTTTATCTGTAATTTGTGATGGTAGCCTAATAACTTTTATCTAATGTTTATGTCAATACGACAACCTTGTCATAGTCGCCCCCAAATGATGATTGATGCAACTTTCATGAGAAGCGGGTACTAAATGATCTTTCAATGTCACACTTATGTGTTATCTGGTGATTTAGGCTCAGAAATGTCATGCTAACAGGTGTAGAAAAGTGTTAATTAGTTTCACCTCTGTTTTAGGTAGCATCATGACAAAGTCGCCAAAGTTCAATTTGTGCAAATGGGCATCTCCTGACAATAAAGACCCCTCTTTGGAGAAGGAAAACATCGAGGAAGATGAGCAGTTAAAAGAAAATATTAGCAGCCAAAGCGATTCTGGTAAACATATGTAATTACCTATATTGCGCACGACAACGGTTTGATAATATTTTATAGGGCAGTGCTTATATTGCTTCATGCAAACTGGTTATCATAGTAAAACAACATATAGTAACACGTGTTCCTAATCAAAATCCATGATTTTTCCAAGCTAACTTCACTAATGAGAAATGTCTTTTGTTTCTCGTAAAGAAGTTCAGTTTGACATCGAAGACTATTTTAACCTCAAATCTTATTGAAAAGCTTGCATCTACAAGCAAGAATTCTCCTTTCATTCCAAATGAGAGATGTTTCAGCCTTTTGAAACCAAATGCGAACACATTTTTTCCATATACATAATTGATGTTGAGTTTGTTACTTATTTGTAATTTTTTATATCTGTAGATTTTTGCAAATTTTGATGATATTGCTAATTCATATTTCTTAAATCCATGATATTTTTTGAAGTCTAACTTCTTCGTTTATCATATGGAAGGATTAAACTCCAAGAAAAGTTTTAATTATTGCAACTTTATGCGAAGTTTTAATGGAAGGATCTGTTATATTTACTGACTACTTATAAAGGTTTCTTTGTTCATAAAGGAAACCAGGAGAGTTCACCGGAAAGCAGCATTGAATCTGTTACTAATGCATCACCAAGAGAAAGCAACGGATCTGAAATCAATGCATCACCATGTAAAATAGAGAATCCTGTGAGTGAATCAATACGGTTCTGAGTTTGTTTCAACTTTCTTTTCTGACAATAGTAGAAAATACATTTTTGCAAGAACAATCATTAGTTCTTTTTAACCAACAGTGGAAGTATTGATAATTTGACAAGTAACCACCAAGTTGCTATTTTCATTAAACGAAGAGAGTGTTTCTGCTCTTCAAGTATTTTATGATTGTGACTCCCTTGCTATCTTCTTTTTTATGTATGCAGCTTCAGAAAGAACGAGCAAAGGTACTATCAATGTTTGGGACTTTAGTTTCACCCAAGCTTCGGGCCTCTCAACTTACATTTGAGACAGGTGAATTCAGATAGCTATTTATAGAAATTGTCGAACTCTGAGCATAACGATATCTGTTCTTGTTCATCATTTTTCCTGACTTGTGTTAAAAATAAATCATTGTTTCCTTTGTTGTGCAGCGCTAGAAACACTTGTAGAAATAGCAAATGCTCGTTCATCTATTCTTAAATCTTATGAGGTGTTACATAGGGATATGAAAAGCACCAAGGAATTACAAGTGATAGGGGTCAACTGTTCAAAATAAACTAATTGAAGCAACAGCATTCACGTGTCGAGAACAAAAATCGATGCTAAACACTCCAGCTTACACTTCGGATTTTGTTTATCAGATAATGGATCTTGAAATTTTGTGTAATAGTTTATGAACAAAAGATCTTGGATCGTCTTTGTTTGCAGGAATTGTATTAATATCTGAAATACTAATTTATAACAGGAATTGTATTAATATCTGAAATACTAATTTATTCGACTTTAGACAGTTAAGAAATTCTCAAGACACCAATTTCCTTGACGTGTTACACACTTTTATGTCATATTGGTTTATTTCGGATACATACCAAAGTATCTTTCAGATATATAACCAGTTTAAGGACACGTGAAATATCCGTTCAAAGCAAATAAGCTACGTGTATGAATGATCTGGGTACAAAAAATTTTCTACATTGGATTTATGGGTCTTGTTATGGTTCAATGAAACTAATATTTGTTTTACCGAAGTATTCCTACGTGGCATTACGTGTCATCACTCCATTCCCTGAACATTTTAATTAATAACCTAAGCTCTGATATCAAAACAATCCATCTCCTCCACCCGCATCAAAACAATCGCCAAAATCCATCACCGCCTAATTAATTCAATTCTTAATGATGGGGTTCAGATTTTAAAACGCAACATATGATCACAATTTAGCTGTCAATAATGTGTTAGTGGATTTTTGTATTAGAGTTAGACTTATTTTAGTATTTGTATTAGATTAGGATTGATATAAGGACAAGTGTTTATAAGCTATATTAATTGGGTCATATGTATGGTGTCATGAGACTAAAACATTTGTGTTTGTTTGGGGTGAAGTTCTTTGGAGGACATTTTGGTTTATTGGTGGTTTTTCAATTTTGGGTTGAAATGTTTTGATCATGTACGTGACAAATGATAGCTCAATTTTCTATTATCGTAAAATGGAGGGACTGGAAGTGAAATTACAGTTGACTTGGAGTCAACCAACCACTTACCTTTACTCTTTCAAACTCAACTGGAACTTTCATTTTGATAGCATTCAAACATTCATTTCAAAGACTTCCATCCATCTTATAGTAACTCGTTGCCTTTTTTATTGTAAGTCATCTTGTATTCTCTTTCCAGTTAATTACGAGTACTTTTTATTGTTTCATTATTTTTGTATTTGCATATCTTATAAAAATTTTAATTATTATTCGATCTAATGCCCCATAACTAATAAACTTATCAAGTGTTGACAACCCGTCTTCCTACTTTTTACTGAGCGATTGACCTTCTGTGGTTATATGTATATTGGGTTCATATGACGGGTTTGGTCCTTTGATAGTTGGACTGTCGTATTTGTAATTTCGACGACCATTTAAGTTAGTTGTCCTTTTAGATTTGTGTGGCCCGAATTATATAATAATATCTTGTTTTCACTATCTATCTTTTGCTTGACATGTTTCTACATTCTTTCTTTTTTTAACAGCTAACATATATATAAACAATTAATTAGCATGTTTGTCTTGTCTACATGTTACATGGTATAACACAAAAGCACTCACATGTTTGATTGTTTTATGCTCGCTACTGACTCATGGATTCTTAATTGGTACTAATTCAGTGTTTCATCTGTATTTTCACTTTTTTCTGAAAACGTTTGCTGTACTTGAAAACGCAGAACAATCTCATTATTGACAATGGCTACTACTTCCATTCCTCATCGGTGGAAATATGACGTCTTTGTAAGTTTTAGAGGTGAAGATATCCGCAAAAACTTCATGGATCATATGTTCAACGATTTCAAGCAAAAAGGGATTCATGCTTTTAGAGATGATAGAGAGTTGCCTAAAGGAGAAGAGATATCTCCTCAACTATACAAAGCCATTGAAGAATCAAGGTTTCTGATAGTTATCTTCTCCAAGAATTACGCTTCTTCAACATGGTGTCTGAGGGAACTTGTCAAAATACTTCAATGCAAGCAGATTGAAGATCCCAAACATGAGGTTCGGATTATCTTTTATGATGCCAAGCCTGATGTTGTGAGGAAACAAAAAAGGAGTTACGCAAAAGCATTTGCCAAACATCATGTTTCAAATAGAACAGAGGTGGATAAATGGAGGGAAGCTTTATCCATGGCGGCTAACTTATCTGGATGGGATCTCCAGGACATGACAAATGGGTAAATTTCATTGTTTTTGTGTAACTAGTCTTGTAGCTCTACTAAAGCTTAACACTATGTAGTTTCTCTTACTTATTGTGTCTTTGTGGTTAACAGGTATGAGTATAAGTTCATCGATTGCATCTCCAAAGACATACTCAAAAAATTATGTGACGGGCCCCTGCATGTTGGTGAAAACCTTGTTGGCATAGATTTCCATTTTGACAAATTAAACTTGTCATGCTTCGTTGGGTCACATAAGGTTAATATGCTTGGTATTTGTGGTATAAGTGGAATAGGAAAGACAACCCTTGCCAAAGCTACTTATAACTTAATGCATATCCACTTTGAAGGAAGTTGCTTTTGTGAAGATGTCCGAAAACAACAAGACCTAACTCAAGTCCAAATTCAACTTATTGATAACATCATGAAAACAAGAGCTTTGAAGATATCGAGTGTCGGTCAAGGGATTATGGTGATAAAGAAGATGATGTCATTGAAGCCGATCCTGCTTGTTTTGGATGATGTAGATGATCATGAGCAATTAGAGGCGCTAGCAGGTTCAGCTAGTTGGTTTTGCCCAGGAAGTTTGATAATTTTCACAAGTAAAGATAAACAGTTGCTAAGATCTCATGGAGTGGATGAAATCCATGACATGAAATTTTTAGATGAGGATCTATCTCTTGAGCTCTTCTGTTCCTATGCCTTTAAAGAAAACGATCCTTCTATAAAATTCAAAGAAGTTTCTGAGAAAGTTGTGAAATATGTGCAAGGTCACCCTCTGGCCCTCAAAGTTTTGGGTCGTTTTTTATATGGCAAAACTGTGGGTGAGTGGGAAAGTGAACTGGAAAGGCTCAAAGTACATCCAAATGAAAAGATACAAAGTGTGCTTCGTTTAAGTTACGATGGGCTAAACCTCCAGCAGCAAAAGATCTTACTTGATATCGCATGTTTATTCATCGGAAAAGATAGTGAACTTGTAGCAAGCATACTAGATGGCTGTAACTTTTTTGCAGATACAAACATGAGAGTTCTAGTTGATAAGTCATTAATCACGATCTCTAGCGATATGTCACTTCAAATGCATGACTTGATTAAAGCAATGGCAAGAGAAATCATTCATGAAGAATCTATCATGAGTGGGAAACAGAGGAGATTGTGGATTTCATCTGAAGTTTACAATGTATGGAGTGAAAAGAAGGTAAGTAGTGGTATACAATTCTTTTTTCTCTACATTAAAGTATTAGCAAAATATCCTAATGAAGCTACCTGTTCTTGCTTTTCCAGGTGCCAATAACTGAAGCAGTTGAAGTTCTTGTCCTTTCATTAGAGAAATTTAGTCAAAAGGTTCACATAGATGCTAATGATTTTGCACATATGAAAAAGTTGCGGATCCTGAAAATCTATCAAGAGAAAGAAGTATTTGAGCAGAAACTTGAATTGAAAGACAACAATGTGATCTTCTCAGGAAATTTGTATTACTTGTCCAATGAGCTAAGCATGTTTTATTGGCATGGATGCCCTTTCAAGTACTTGCCTTCAGATTTCTATCCAGAAAACATTGTGGCCATTGACCTGTCTTACAGCAACATAAAAGATTTTTGGACAACACCAAAGGTATTTCCTTGTACACACATGTTTTCCTATTTGGTATCTAATGATCCGATAACTTATCTTCTTTTTTGTTCTATCGATGTCAGTGTTTTAGAAGGTTGAAAGTAATGAAGCTACGGTGCTGTCGTAACCTAACAACCACCCCTGACTTCTCAGAGATTACAAATCTCGAAGTGCTAAGTCTTGAAGGTTGTGTGAGTTTGGTTATCGTTCATCCCTCAATTGGAATGCTCAAGAAGCTTGTTGTGTTGAATTTGAGAGATTGCAAACAGCTTAGGATTTTTCCAAACAGAGTGGAAATGGATTCTCTTCAAGTCCTGAATCTCTCGGGGTGCTTAAAAGTCGACCAACTCCCTGAAGCATTGGGTCGGATCAAAAGCTTGACGGAGCTTCATGTTGACAGAACTGCCATTACAGAACTTCCTTCTTTGTCATATCTAGCAAACCTTGAATCATTGTCATTCGGTGGCCAACGGAGTATTCAACCTAGATGGTGGACTTCAATCACTGCTCCTTTTGGTTTACTACTAAGTAAACAACCACATCCCCAAAGATCAGTTTGGTCATCATTGGAAGGTTTACATATGTTAAAGAACCTGAATTTAAGCTACTGCAATTTAGAACAAGTGCCTGAGAGCATTGGAGGCTTATCATGTCTAGAATTTCTATACTTGAAAGGGAACAATTTTACTAGCTTGCCTGGAAGTTTGAGTCAACTTTCTCATCTTTGGATGCTTCAACTTGATGGTTGCAAGAAGCTGGAAGTGTTGCCCGAACTTCCACCTGGTCTAATAGAAGTGTGTGCATCTGATTGCACCTCCTTAAGAGAAGTGTCGGGATCATCTAACGACCCATTCAGGAATAGGATCAATTATTTCAGAAATTGTCCAAAGCTGTTAAAGAATGTTAGCATTGATAGCGAGGGGTCTATATCAAAGACTGAGTGTCTTGACTCATCTATAACTTCCCAAGGCTTTAGTCATCAGCTTTCTGCTTTCCTTGGGTATTTGGGTGTCCAGGCTAACAGATGTGAATTCTTCTTGCAAGGCACTCCCTATTCTTTTTTAAATATATTATATCATGGGAATAGCAATATTCCAGAGTGGTTTACAAATAGAAGTAGGGGAAATCAAGTAAAGGTAGAATTACCATCAGATTGGTGTTATGATAAGTTTAGGGGATTTGGAACTTGTGTTGTTTTCAAGTGCAAAAAGCCTTTCAAAGAATTTAAATTAGGATACTCTGTAAACAACTTTGATGGAGCTTCTTTGGATCGAGGTTACATTCCAGATGCAATACAAGATTCATATATGATATGGTTGCATTATACAAGGGATAGATGGGGATTGAGGGGATGGAAGAAAGCAAAGAATTTTGTTACATTTAGTTTCTTAGAAGAGAAAGAAGATGTTGAGGTGAAGGAGTGTGGTGTAAGACTAATTTCTCATGAAGATTTACAGAAAGACGACGTCACAATCTTAGGTATGTTCCAAGACCTCCCAATTCCATCACAACATGGTGGGGCCATCAACTTGGGAGGGCATATGAGAACGAGCTTCTGGTCTTGGTAGTCCAATAACAAATGGGTTTGTAACTTTGTAATTTTTAATAGCAACTATAAGTTTGATTTATTAATCGTGAATGTCAAATTTTACGAGTAGTTTTTTGTTAATAAATTTAAGTTAAAAATAATAAAAATTATTTACTTTATTTGTAGTAGACACCCACCCACTAGGTGTTCGATGAAATGCATAAAAGGTAAATTTATCAACCCAGATAATTGCTGCAAACAACCTAAACACTGCAACATGATTTTGCATTTACATATTCAATATAAGAGATAACCAAACATCCCATATCAAATGGAATTTGAGTACTGAACAGAAGGTATACTTCTGAAGATTGATTTCCCTACAAGTTACCTAGCTACAATTCATTCAAATATCACACTTTATCTCCCTTCCAGGATACCAATTATAAGTGCGCAATGATATACTAAAACCGAAAGAATCTTTCTTAAATTCTAGATGAAAGAGTGATAAAATAAACAGAGTAAATAAGTTACAGGTTTTCCGATTGATTAAGAAGCAGTGAGTAATGGAAGCTCAAGTTAGAATTCTACTCTCAAATCACAATTTAAGTAATACACGTGGGTTGACCCTAAATCAACTTCAAATACCACTTCTAATCCATGTAAGTGCATGTGTTCTGCTATGATATTAATACGTTTTCAAGTCATGCAATACCTATTGCTTGATGAATATCTCTGCGTCGACGTTATCATGTAATCATAAATTTTGGCGAACAATCTTTATCGATTATACGTTTCCCATGACAAAAACTTTACGGGTGGCAAGAATTTTTGGGAGCACTAATTGACTAAATGTAACTTGGACGATAACAATTGCACTCCAAAGTCCAAAATCAAGGAGACCGCAATGCTACTTTCATCACAAAAAGGCATTGATGCAGTGTGTGTGCATAAATAAAAAATAGGATCACCAGGAGGAAAGGTGAAATCCGGAGTGGAGGCATTGATGTAGGGGCATCAACAGTATCACCCCTGTTTGTATAACAAGTCCAACAATGCGCAAAATGCTTTCTCATGATAATTTTCTAAGACAAGCCAATCCATAGTTGGTGCAACGCACAATATCAAATTTGACTACACCTGATTCCAGCCTACCTCCTCTTGGCATATGACTAGTTAATTACCAATAAAATGTTTAAACTTTAGCGTACATTATTTTTACAATAAACATCTAACAATCAAAACCAAATATTTATAGTAACTGAAATCCAAAATTAGAATTTCTGGTCAGAGTTACACCAAAGAAATATTGTAAAGTTCCCATGCAATGGAATCAAAGACAAGCAAGTGATACAAACAGACTATCAAACCGGTAGGAAAAAAAATACATGGTAATCCCCATACCCATCCTTCATGAATACAAAAACCCTCTTCACAGTATAATAACACCACCAAACTCCAAACTAAAATGCCGATTTATCAGTTTCATTTTTTCCCGTTTGACTTTCTGACAACACCTTAAACTGTCCGCTCCCAAAGGGATCCAAGTCATCAAATGAGTATGTATGACCATGGTCAAAACCCGCAATGCTACTCATTGAATCAAACCTTGCGAAACTACGGTCTTGTGACGTGCTGCTCATTGAGTCGAATATCGAGAAGTTATTATCATGTGTGGAGCTGCTCATGGAATCAAATCTCGAGAAGGTTTCTTGTTTAGGAGAACCTCGGTCAGTGGCACTGAAAGAGTCGTATCTCAAGAAATTATCAAAGAAAGAATTCTCTGCTCCTCCCCACTGTATCGTGGTGAGGTGCCAGCTCGAGAAGCTGGTGAGCCAGGAACCGAATCATCAAACCTAAATGGACTCTTTTTCTGGAAGAAACTATTATTGCCTTGCGGAGAATCACTTTTCCTTGGACTTGCAGTGAAGCTATTGGAGTCAAAGAAATAACTCTCTCCATGCTTCTCATGTTCGGCATCCTGTATAAACGAAGTTATTTGCAAGGGCATAGGTTCTTTTAAACTCCAAGCAGCTTTGTTCTAGGTTTATATTTTTCAAATTATCACATGCATATCAAAACGGTTCGCAATTGATACAAAACCAGTTTTAGATTGGTTCAGTTTCCAGGTCCACTGTGTAACACCCCCAAAATCGGGTCCAGCGGAAGCATACATGTTACTGGGGTGCTACTCAATCGGTATCATAACACAAGTACAAAGAACGGTTTTTATCTCAACCATTTATAATAACTTTCATTATCAAAATATTCAATTTACATCGTTCAAAATATAGGCCCATAAAAGAGTTTAAGCGGTCCCAAACATATGTCAGAGTTGTCTATGACCAAGCCATGCCATGCCAAAGCCTTCAATAGTTAACTATCGCCTTAAACCTGAAAATACATGCTAAAAAGTGTCAACACGAGGTTGGTGAGTTCATAGGTTTATAATAAAACAGTAGTAGTGTGAGTTCAATAGAGTTTTGTAACCATTGTGTGGCTCACAATGTCAGGAAAAATAGTGTTTACCTTACAGTAAAATTATAATTGTGGACCATGAGTAGAGTGTGTGATCATTACAACGAATATAATGTCACATAGTAAAATAGTCTATTACGCTAGCACTAAGTTCATGCAACCGAAGCTATAACAGTGTGCATGCTCAAAGAGCATGGAAAAATATATAGGGCCCGGCAAGTGTTTATCCCAGACACTTGTGTTTCGACATGGTATACGTTCACGTTTGCCTATCCGGTCAAACCGAACGGGGAAGTTACCCCCAATAGATCTATTTATAACATTCGCGCTTCCCAGCAGGAATTAACGGTTCATGAGGTGGGCATAATTGGGACATAACAGGGCTTAGGCTAATCCGCGTAATAGTTTAGATAAAGCATAAGTTTTAGTGTGGTCCATAAAAGTGTTTGCATAAAAGCAATTGTCATTCAATAGAAGTGCTTGCGTAACAGCAATGATTTGTAAAGTGTTTTGCATATAAGCAATAGTTCATAGAGTGTGTAGCATAAAACAATAGTTCATAAAGTGTGTTGCATAAAAGCAATAGTTCATAAAGTGTGTTGCATAAAAGCAATAGTTCATAAAGTGTGTTGCATGTTTATAAAACACTTGTGTATGTGAGAAAATAATCAAGTATGTAACAAATATACACATAGGTGCATTTGAATAATCAATCAAGTATTCAGAGAAACAGTAGTGTTTAAGTAAACAATTGCGCATTCAAATAAAACAAGCATTGAGTTTAGTTAAAAACGAGCATGTATTCTCCCCCAAAACAGTTGTAAAAACAAGTAAAAGTAAGGGGTATGAACTCACCTCAATAGAGTATGTAGTAAACCAAGTGAGTCAAATAGAGTGTGGCACCAACACGCGACCTAGATTAGTAAGGCATGATTTAGTTTACAGTTTCAAGTTTTGAGACACGATGAAGTTTAATTAAACTTTAAGAGCTTTAGAGTGTTGCGTTATTGTTGCTTGTGTGGCAGTATTTAAGTTTAAAATAGTTTTCTAAATGTTCGTAAGTATTGGCTCTTGGAAGTGTATAAGTATGTAAGAACATGATACGAAAGTACCAAATACAATCTCCGGTTCGAAGATAACCGAAAGACGACATTCGAAAAATAACCACAAGTAATGATAGACGAAGTCGGATTATGAGAATGTCGTTTAAAAATATATATATTTATATATAATCCAATGTTAGTTGGAGATAAAAGTATGTAAGAATTATACTTTAAATAATGGTTTTATTAAAAGAGTATATTAAAATACACTTATAATTATAAAGGTAGGATTTTTAGAAAATCGGACATGACTCATGTATGTTTTAGTTTGTATACGGTGACTAAGTGTCACAAAAATGCATATCCTGTTGTTGTATTATCAAAATAAATTACGTTTAGTATAAATATTTCATTACATGAGATATGGATTAATGATTTAAAATTTAAGTCTTGATTATAGTTATAGCTTGTAATACATTTATAAAGTATGTTTAGTAAATTTAAGGCATGTCGTAAGTGAGTGAGTCGAGAGCGAGTCGTTGACGAGGCACGAGATAGACCGAGGAAAACAAGTAACAGTGACTCAATTCATATCACAAACCGAGCATACCTTAACATGGTGAAGTGGGCTGTGGCCCAGCTTTATAAAAACCAAATGCACACTTAGGCCTGATACAGTGGAGTGGGCTCAGGCCCGTGACTACCAACATAGCTCAACCCAATAAATTTTAACAAGCTTTTCTGCCTCGATCTTACATTCGTTTGACAAAACCAGGGAAAATATAAACTTAAACGCTCATTAGCTCATATATAGTTACAGTCTCAATCACCACTTTGGTGTTCGATATGCAAATGGACTAAGTAGTACTTGACGACCTTATCGAGACTCGTAAAGAATGACCCCAAGACTACCCTAGTAGCCTCGTTGTTAAACTGGTGAACAAAACAATGCAAAGCGACCACCAACATGGGTGCGGTCATGAACTGGTAACTCACACGATCAGGACACATTCAAAAGGGTCAACAACACTTACAATCCAGGTTCATCTTGTGGCCAAAGCGTGACCCAAATGGGTCTGACCTGTTTTAGACAAGGGTTTACCCATACCCATTTAGAAGTTAATACATGAGTTATAATTGTGACTTTAGTTCTTGAAACAAATGAAACAAACACACCTTACTGATGACCTTGGTGATCTCGACACACAACCGAACACAATTTCGACCCAATAAAACTTTAATCCCAGTAACACTAAGCTAGGAAAAATAAGCTAAAAGCAAAATGACACCTTCCACCACTAGAGCCAATCTTAAGTTTTAGTTTAGTTTATCAGTTTACAATATTAGTGCCACACAAGAGAACAATATCACCAATGAAGATAAAATCAATCGCATAAACAAAACCGTACATTGATCGATTCATTTAATTCAAAACCAGATTTATAACTCAAAATCCATAAAATCAACGAGACAACTAAAGAATTTGAATGGAAATAAAATCAAGGAAAACCCTTACAACAGTTTGAGTCGATTGATAAGGAGACCAACAGAACACGAAACAAAAGCTCCAAACTCTGATTCGGCAAGCAATTCCACACACCCCTTGGCTTCGGAACTCGATCCCTCCTAGTATACCGGTTACAACTTTCAAATCTTTGAGTGGGTATTTTTCTTTGATAGCTTGTTTGAGGGTGTGGAACCTTGTGAACCGAGTTGGGTTATAAAAAGTAAACAAGGAATGGTTTGATTCCTCCTTCTCTTGGTAAGGATTGATTTTGTAGCTAAAAGAGGTAATCGTTCCTCGTGCTTCAACCAACTTCGCTGACTTCCAAACAAGACAAGAGTCTGGGGCTTGTGGTGACCACCTTGTGGCTAAGCTGAGATGAAAAGAGGAGGTGGGGGGGGGGGGGGGGGTCCTCTTGAAGCGTAGCAGCTGGAGCTTGGAAAACTGATTTGGTCCTTGTTTTTGTTTTATCGCTGGAGGAGAGAGAGGGAGGGAGAGAGTAATGATAAAAAGGAGTGGGGATGAATGGGGGTCGGTTTGGTTAAACCTTATCACCAGGACGATTTGTAATTTTTTTTTTTTTTTTTTTTTTTTTTTTTTTTTTTTTTTTTTACTTTACTTTTAATATAAGGTGAAGGTATGCTAAAAGTAAAATGAGGTTAGTTGTGTAAATGTTTTGGATTTTGTAACACTCGCGGGGTTTGAGTGTACCCCGTGTTTCGTTGAGCTCCGGTGTAAATTGTGTTTTCAAGGTTAGCGGGAGTGCTAGAATGTTATTAATGAGGACGTTTCTATAACGTAATAGAATTTATTATTTCTGGATAACCCGTATTGAGTTCATGCCTTAACTAGGATTTGTGTCGGTACGCGTGTGGTGTTTTGTGCGAGATATCTCTCATAAATAATCAATAATAGTCAGTAAACGAAATATTCACATTTTCTGATAAGAAAAACAAGGAAATGAGTTACTGTAAGCTACAGTGTGCGGGTTTATTTCCCGAAATAGTTGTGTAAGCTGATGTATGCTTAGATAAATAGTTGGGTAATAATAAATTGACATTTATTATTTAAAATTAGTTTGGAAAAATTCCGGTTTGTTACAGTCACACCTCCTTAAACGGAATCGCGTCCTCGCGATTCAATTCAAGTTACCTATTTCGGTCGAAAAGAGATGAGTATATACGCACGATAATTCATCTTCATATTTCCCCTCGTGAAGTCAAGACCTTTTTGCGAGTTTCTAAAACTTTGTTGATAGGGATAGGTTTTGGTTCTTTGCTGAAAATTTACAGTTAGGTAAACTGATGCGACTTCAAACGACTCAAAATTTGAGTAAAACAGTCTTTAAACATGGTGTGGGTTAAATCCATGTCTCAAAAGTTAACATTTAGTTACCCCTTTAATATACAAAAGTCTCAATAAAGTTTGACCAGAGAAATTTTTGGCACATCAAAATGGGTATCTCGGGAAAAATACCATTACGAGTATTGTGGTTTCTATAAGCGCATTTCCAAAAGAAAAATCCTTAAAAAGCAAAGATGTCAAGGAAAAATGTGTAGTTAGGTATGTTCATTTCAACAAATTTCAGGTGCTTAATGACGGAGTCTAATTGTCAAGCCTGAGTGGGGTTCAATGTTTAACATCAAGCGAATTTCATAAACATGAGTATTCACTTTACTTTAACAGTACCAAGAGGTAGTATCATAAAGTGCCTTTCAATTGGGCAAATAGTTCACATGGTGATTGCAAAATAGTTTATAGAACGGGTTGTACAATAGTTTATAGAGTAATAGGAAAACAATTTATCATTTGTAAAATTGTAGCAAAATTGTAGTTTCGTTTTGGTGATTTAGTAGCAAAGCAGTTCATAGGGGAGTAAAATAGTTTGCAAAGTGTAGTAAGACTTGTAGGATAATTATGATATTGTTTACAAAATGCTAGCAAAACTGTTTGTTGTTTTATAGAATGGTAGTGAGGTAATGAATCAATTTATTAAATGACGATAAAATAGTTGTAAAGATGATTCGTAAAACAGTTTATAGGCCAGTAGGAAAACAATTTATTGTTTATAAAGTAGTAGCAGGGTCAAAATCTTGATTTCATGAAATAGCAGTAAGACATTTTGTAGGATGACTGCAAAATGGTCGGTAGAATAACCAAAAACAGTTCGTATGCTAATAGTGATACAGTTTATTATCTTATAAGAGGGTAACAAGGTAGACAACAGATATTTCCGAGGGATAAGTGAAGGACTATGTGTGCAGGGTTGGGTGTTCCAAAGATAGTGGTTTGGGTTACTACATAAAGTTTTTAAGGTTTCTATTGGGTATAGGATCTCTGGTAAATGTGGAGTTTGGCAAGTTTAGAGTTTGGCCCTGAAGGAGGGTGTTGATTGCTACTAGCAATCAGTTGGTTGTCTCAGTAGTGTACTTAGTACTTATCGCGGAAGGTACAACATCGATTGAGTGTAGGGTTTGAGGTGGAGGTGACTGTAACACAACCAAATTGTGATAAAAGAGTATTCCAACTAAGAAAAAAGTATTGTGATGCCAGTATGTTGTGTGTGGATGTGAATGCTCATGTTATGCAATGATTATGTACCCACATAGTAATTTTTGAAACTTCAGAAATCAAGTAAAAATCAATCTGGACATAATTCCATTGTAACTACTCTCAGTATCGCAAAATTCACCTCTGAGTCGAACATAGGTGATCAGGCTATGTTCCACTGTCCCTGGCCGAATATAGGTGATCAGTCTATATTCCACCGAGGTTCAATGAATTTTGAAATACTCAGCTCAGTTACACTAGTAATATATCCCTTACTTAAAAAGAAATTGTTTCATCATAGTAAGGCAGCAGGCTTGGCAGGCAGGCAGGCATGTGACGGTCATAGGGTCAAGTTTTCGTAAGAGTAGTTATAGTCTAGGTTGTTTTTTTTTTTTTTTTTTTTTTTTTTTTTTTTTTTTTTTTTTTAAAAACTTAGTTCTCTATAACCAAGGCTCTGATACCAATCTGTAACACCCCCAAAATCAGGTCCAGCGGAAGCATACATGTTACTGGGGTGCTACTCAATCGGTATCATAACACAAGTACAAAGAACGGTTTTTATCTCAACCATTTATAATAACTTTCATTATCAAAATATTCAATTTACATCGTTCAAAATATAGGCCCATAAAAGAGTTTAAGCGGTCCCAAACATATGTCAGAGTTGTCTATGACCAAGCCATGCCATGCCAAAGCCTTCAATAGTTAACTATCGCCTTAAACCTGAAAATACATGCTAAAAAGTGTCAACACGAGGTTGGTGAGTTCATAGGTTTATAATAAAACAGTAGTAGTGTGAGTTCAATAGAGTTTTGTGACCATTGTGTGGCTCACAATGTCAGGAAAAATAGTGTTTACCTTACAGTAAAATTATAATTGTGGACCATGAGTAGAGTGTGTGATCATTACAATGAATATAATGTCACATAGTAAAATAGTCTATTACGCTAGCACTAAGTTCATGCAACCGAAACTATAACAGTGTGCATGCTCAAAGAGCATGGAAAAATATATAGGGCCCGGCAAGTGTTTATCCCAGACACTTGTGTTTTGACATGGTATACGTTCACGTTTGCCTATCCGGTCAAACCGAACGGGGGAGTTACCCCCAATAGATCTATTTATAACATTCGCGCTTCCCAGCAGGAATTAACGGTTCATGAGGTGGGCATAATTGGGACATAACAGGGCTTAGGCTAATCCGCGTAATAGTTTAGATAAAGCATAAGTTTTAGTGTGGTCCATAAAAGTGTTTGCATAAAAGCAATTGTCATTCAATAGAAGTGCTTGCGTAACAGCAATGATTTGTAAAGTGTTTTGCATATAAGCAATAGTTCATAGAGTGTGTAGCATAAAACAATAGTTCATAAAGTGTGTTGCATAAAAGCAATAGTTCATAAAGTGTGTTGCATGTTTATAAAACACTTGTGTATGTGAGAAAATAATCAAGTATGTAACAAATATACACATAGGTGCATTTGAATAATCAATCAAGTATTCAGAGAAACAGTAGTGTTTAAGTAAACAATTGCGCATTCAAATAAAACAAGCATTGAGTTTAGTTAAAAACGAGCATGTATTCTCCCCCAAAACAGTTGTAAAAACAAGTAAAAGTAAGGGGTATGAACTCACCTCAATAGAGTATGTAGTAAACCAAGTGAGTCAAATAGAGTGTGGCACCAACACGCGACCTAGATTAGTAAGGCATGATTTAGTTTACAGTTTCAAGTTTTGAGACACGATGAAGTTTAATTAAACTTTAAGAGCTTTAGAGTGTTGCGTTATTGTTGCTTGTGTGGCAGTATTTAAGTTTAAAATAGTTTTCTAAATGTTCGTAAGTATTGGCTCTTGGAAGTGTATAAGTATGTAAGAACATGATACGAAAGTACCAAATACAATCTCCGGTTCGAAGATAACCGAAAGACGACATTCGAAAAATAACCACAAGTAATGATAGACGAAGTCGGATTATGAGAATGTTGGCCCCCAAGTAACATTCAATTGAGTTAAACTCATGATGAGACATTATTAATAGGCTTCTAAAATAAAGAGCTCATGGTTGAAAATTCGGGATAGAAGTAGAAGTCCAACTCTTTAAAATTTGACACTGGAATATGACAAGTAAAACCACACAGTCAGAAACGGCCCAAATGACACAAGTGTCGACCAAAGTTGGAAAAGTTGCCCATAGTAGAAAACTGAGGACTTTAAAGGGTAACTAAAGTTTTACTCAGTATTTGATGCTCAAAAGTAGTTACAACTTACAACTTTTTTTAATCGTCCACCACAGATTCCAGCCTAGACAAAATGAGTAATTTTGGAGCTATGGGTATATTGAGTAATAATTTTAGTTAACAAAATTCAGGGTGGGTGTAAGTAATAGCATACTAAATGGATCATAAACAATTGTACCGGATAAAAGTAAGCGTGATTTGACAAAAGGAGTTTTGGAACATAAAAGGAGCTCAATGGAACTAATCACTAGGTATATTATATAAATAAATTTAATTAGTAGTAGTAGTTGTATCCTAACAACAGATGAAAATTCAGTGTGATCCAAAATTATATTATATAAATATAAATAAATAAACCATAAGAGTACCTGAGCAAGGAAGGAAGGAAAAACGCAACGGCTTCAGCGCCGGTAATTCTTCCGTCTTTATCCAAATCAAAGCAATTGAAATACTCCTCTATGGGTTACAGTTGGGCTAAAACACAAGAAAATAAATGTTTCCAATTCCCGAGTAAGTAAACTTGTGATTGTGCACTTTATTCATTTCTTCATCTTGTAATATGATTATTACAACACCAAATTGTCACCACGGATGTTGTAAATATAGAAATATTACATCGACTTATCAGAGTTTAGAAAGTCATTTGATTTATGCTAACGGTTACTACATGCAGGTAGCTTGGGAGCATGAACAATTTTCGAGGTTGAGAGTTACTGCAGCAACACTTTTTGGATTTTCAGCTCCACGGGATTTATTGGAAAGTACTGGAGGTCTTTCCGATAACAGGTGAATTCTCAGAATCTATGCCATTTTTACCGTCTAGATAAATCATATGATTAGTGTTGAAGCATATTTCTGTCGGGTAGATCTTGACAGCTCTCACGTGCCTTCCGTCTTTGTCCCGAGCTTGAAAGCGTGCTACAAACATAAAAGAACCCGTTAGAAGGGGTCCCGAGGACCACCCTCCGACGGTCAAGTCAGTACCTCGTGTGTAGAGGATTTTAATATAATGTGTGAGTATATAATATGTGTGTGAGATGAGATGAGAGTAGTATATATAGAGAGAGAAAAAGGGGTAGGTACCAAATGCTACCTCGATACCTGTCGAATAATAGCCTGCTTGGATAATAACTTGTTCACATCTCGGGAAGGAACACGCCGACCTACACCTAGTCTAGGATCTAGATGTCAGTTCACGTGGGAGACACACTCCCGTAATATCCGGGTTAGGTGGCGTTGTCCGGTTCTTACATCGGACTGCTGGGTAAAAGGATGTGCCTGCATAAAGAGGAGTGTATACCTTTACGGTCCTTCGACACATGCCCCTCGGACAAGAGTAGTGTCCGCCTTCCGGTAATTCCCATCAGACTCATGGAGACTCTCCGGTCCGGCACGTGTCGTCCGGACACATACATTAACATGTCCCCCCCCAGTATTGTAGTATCGGTTGAAGACCGATGGTGCAATACTTAAGTAATGTCTTCATGCCTTTCAGCACACGTCGTTCGACGTGGGCCATCCGGCCATATACGTCAACATGTCCCCCAGTATTGTACTATTGGTTAAAGACCGATGGTGCAATACTTAAAGAATGTCTTTACGCCTTTCGACAAATGTTGTATCTGCCTCCCGGCACGTGTCCTTCGGACACATACGCCAACATGTCCCCCCAGTATTGCATTGTCAGTAAAAGACTGATGATGTAATACTTAAAAAGTACCGTATGGCATTTTGGCCTTTTATCATTCGGACATGTCTTGTCCATCATCCCTTTGTTTCCTGCAAAAATAAAACATAACTTTCCCCGTTTAAAAATTGGACTGGATGATTCAGCACGATCCGTTTAAAAATTTGGACGGGGTGATTTCATGACCCGTATGTTAAGGACGGTGTATTTTAAAGACCCGTTTGTTGACGGGAGTGTCATCACGATCCACCTTAGTGGAGTGTTTCACGATCCGTTAGCTGAGGACGGAGTGTTATCACGGTCCACCTTAGTGGAGTGTTTCACGATCCGTTTGCTTGAGGACGGAGTGTTATCATGATCCACCTTAGTGGAGTGTTTCACGATCCGTTTGATGAAGACTAAGTGTTTTCACGATCCACCTTAGTGGAGTGTTTCACGACCCGTTTGATGACGGTGTAAATTAGCGACCCGTATCATGACGGTGTAAGATAGCGAGCCGTTTGAAGACGGTATATATTAACGACCCGTTTGATGACGGTGTGAATTAACGACCCGTATCATGACGGTGTAAGATAGCGACCCGTTTGAAGACAGTGTATATTAACGACCCGTTTGATGACGGTGTAAATTAACGACCCGTATCATGACGGTGTAAGATAACGACCCGTTTGAAGACGGTGTATATTAACGACCCATTTGATGACGGTGTAAATTAACGACCCGTATCATGACGGTGTAAGATAACGACCCGTTTGAAGACGGTGTAAATTAACGACCCGTTTGATGACGGTGTAAATTAACGACCCGTATCATGACGGTGTAAGATAGCGACCCGTTTGAAGACGGTGTATATTAACAACCCGTTTGATGACGGTGTAAATTAACGACCCGTATCATGACGGTGTAAGATAGCGACCCGTTTGAAGACGGTGTATATTAACGACCCGTTTGATGACGGTGTAAATTAACAACCCGTATCATGACGGTGTAAGATAGCGACCCGTTTGAAGACGGTGTATATTAATGACCCGTTTGATGATGGTGTAAATTAACGACCCGCATCATGACGGTGTAAGATAACGACCCGTTTGAAAACGGTGTATATTAACGACCCGTATCATATTCTTGTAATTGTTATGCATGTGGAACCTCATGTCGTTTATTCCTGCGCAATAAGACATGAAAGCTCTTTGCCTTTTCCCGTTAGATATAACAAATAAAATATTTTCATTTATCAATAGAAAGATTGGGTTAAAGCCGAACCGTAACATAACCGATGGGGGTATCATACCACTATTATCCCCCAGTTTAACGGTGCTAATGTTTATTAGTATCGTTGAACTTAAATAAAAAAGGGTATTAGATCACATAATAAACGATTAATAACAATTGTTACCCATGCGTGTTAAATATCAAGCATGTGATGTTTATAACCCTCATTAACCACGCTTTACGAAATCATCGCCTTATGCTTGCTAGTCCTGTAGGATAAAACTTGAAAACTTTTTCGCTTTCTCCCGTTAAATATGACAAACAAAATATTTCACTTGTATCAATAAATAAATTGGTCACAACGGAATCGTAACAAAACTGAAGAAGGTATCATACCACTATTATCCTCCAGTTCAACGATACTAAATCTTTTTAATATCGTTGAACTTGCATACGCAATAAGCTTTTATCATAGTGAGAAAGTAGCATTAATGTTATTTGAACATTTTAATAATTAGTCATACACCATCTTAATGTATGATAAACAGATGCTAGCTATAGTGATCAAGATTCATATCGTCAAAGATCTATACCATACCGTCCAAATATAATATAAGTAACTTAAAGTGACATATTGAAGAAGGCACATTTATCTTATCTAAAGTGTTTCACAATATTCTAATAGCGCTGTAAAATGATGTGCCCGAAAATCATTCAAGTATGTGAGAGACACAAGCACTTAAAAAGCATTTCTTTTAAGAATATTTTTGAGTTTTGGTTGTACCAGTTCTCTATGAGTAAAAATATTTCTCTTTGAAAATTGAATTTTTGGGTGGCTTGTGAGAATAACTTAATGTCCAGTAGATCTCCTACTTAAGTGAAAATTGCAAATCCTTTTAAAATGGTCATATGGTCGTCATAAGTAAATGATACCACAAAGTGTCTTGACGTATATATTTTGCATGCGTGCTAATATGTGAAACATGTTTTAAAGCCTGTAACATATGCTATGAATAGTTTTGACGATATATGCATCTCAAAATATAAATAAAGTTACCTCCTTACGAGTTTACCTCAAAATATGTAAAATAGAGCTAATATTTTTAAGTCATTTATGGCCTGTCCCAATCACACGTGTATGCCCGTCTTGCTTGTTTAAAGACTCATGGGTTTCTTCTTTTAAGTTTAATAAAAGACTAAAAGCATGCATGAGCAAAAATATTATACCTCAAAGGTTTGAGAAAGTATACAGAGTGAGACATAATACTATAAATATTTGTATTTTTCCAATGGGCAATGGATATTCAATGTGACGTAAAGTCAAGTCTATTTCAATATTTCAACTATCAATGAGTTGCCTAGCTTTATAGGCATAATGTAAACCATCGGGCATTTTGCTACGACTCATTGTATATGAGATTTATGGCTTCCAAAAAGAGATATCTTAGATATGTTTATCCGTAAATATGCGTTTCTCACTTGTATAATATTTTGTCATATGTAGTTTGGACAATCCCATTTGTTATAGTTTATCAATTAAGCGACCAAAATGAGAGAGAATAGATGAAGAGATAATCATATCTGACACATAAAAGTATAGTTTTGCATGTTTTGGTAGTTTTTTATTTGTTTTGGTTTGTGAAGAAAACAAATGGTAAAAGTCTGGCCTTCGGCTGGGCCCGTATCCGTTTATTTTACTTTTATGCCCACCTTTAATATTTTGAATTTTTACATGGTGCCAACGAATACTTGATTAATTAAACCGGTTTCTCAAGGTTAAACATATTGAAACTAGTGCATAATGTCACTTTAGTTGTTTAAAATCGGTTTTTGTGACATTCAACGAAACGGGTTTGATTATTCAAAATCAAGCGTGAAGGTATAGCACCCAGTTTGTCAGTCCTTCTCTACGTGAACAGAATCCAAGAGACGTCAAACATGAGGTAACTTTTTATAATGCTAGGTAAACGAGTTGTAATTGTATTTCAATTGACCGTATATCTTAAAAGGGTTATAAGAAATAAATCACTTGATACTTCCAGGGGCGGAGGAGGTAGGGGGACTGGTGGGTGTTGAGCCTCCCCCAACCTGTCCAACTACCTTAGTTGTGTACAATGCTAAAGCTTATATTTCACGCATTTTTGTCTACAAGCCTCCCTTAACAGTTGGCCACAAATGAAAACAAACATCGTAAGATATAGGTTTATTTAGTTGGTTATGGTAATGTTTACATAATATTTCTAAACAATAACTAGCTTAAACTTTAGGTGTATTCATTTACACAAATTATATTCATTTTCAATAGACTAGCCTAGTAAAATACCATTGCTCAAAGCAAGCAAAGAAAACCAAAAGTTTTAAATATATTCAATAATCTTCAATCTCCATTTTTTTTATTTTGACCATATTTTAATAAAAGCTAGAATAATATAACTAATTTAGAAATTCACTTGTAAATTTGTAATATTGACGGTGTTTGTATGAATTAAAAAGATATTAGTATGATTAATGTTTGGTGCATAGAAAGATACTAGTATACAAGAGTGTCTTACTCTTACATGGCTTGCATATTAAATCATGAACAAGGTTAGAAAAACTATATATAATCTAGTTTTATAAGCAAAGAGACGAGTTATTCATAATCCAACAACACAATCACAACCACGATATGACCTATAAGTTATAGAATCTATATTCCAACTTCAAACTACGGGACATGGTGGTTCTGTTTGCATATAATATTTATCGCTATTCTATTTGAAGAAAGTCAGCACCCCCTAACTATAAATCCTAGCTCCGCCCCTGGATACTTCTATTTTCACTTTGTCATTGGATATTAGGTAAAGTACTAGGTGCATAAAGCAAACATGTGTGTACAAAACTAGTATTGAGTAATAGACCGAGTCCTTTTAATATTAGATCTAGCATCATTGCGTGTTTAAAAGATTATACATTTCCTAGTCGCTACATTGTAGATATACCTTCCACATATTATATTTTGTCTTTGTGTCAGTTAATATGAAAAGTGAGATAGCACCAGACTATACAAAAGTCCCCTAGAGCCTTAGGCATCACGTGCAATAATAATGTAGGGTAGTAAGTGTGCACCAATTAATGTCATTGACCATATATACCTACCCATCAATATGCATACATGAACATCTTGTCATACATACATACATGCCATGAAAGGTTTAAGATAGCAGTAAGTCATGCATAACAAGTTGTAAACAGTATAATACGTAGTAGTAAGGAATAATTAGAGATTTTGGCTTGTACCTTAGGCATCATAATAATATGCAAGTTGTTCCAACTAAAGCATTGACCACTTCAATTTTTTGCTACCAAGCGTTTTGAGGTAGCACCACTTTACCGATGAATACATTTTTTTTTCTTTTCTTTTGAGTCCTGAAGCAACGACGCTCAGCCAACATGGCAACATGGTATTGCCTGGACATTCGTACCAGGAGTTACTGACTCATATTATCGTCCAATTTTGCTTTTCGCGTCCAACGGATGGAACCCGCCACCAATATTTTGAACAAGGCATTACTCCAAGGAACACAGCTCATCTGAACGACATAGTATATCTAAACAACTTGACCGAAGAAAATCATACCGAAAGACCTTTAGTCGGTCCATACTTGATGTCAAAACTGAACGTCCATGCCGAACAAGAGAGTGTGCTTGAACGAAACAACACATCCGAACAGGGTAGTACATTCAAACAAAATGACCAAAGGAAGTCATATCGGACAGCCCTTAGTTGGTTCAAACTGTCCGTCGTCTATACCAAACGTTTATACCGAACGCCCGTACCGGACTAGAGGTGTGACTCGTCATTCTTAACTCTTGGTAGATTGAATAACGGGTCCCACGGATGGCGCCAATTTGTTGAAGCATATTTCTGTCGGGTAGATCTTGACAGCTCTCACGTGCCTTCCGTCTTTGTCCCGAGCTTGAAAGCGTGCTACAAACATAAAAGAACCCGTTAGAAGGGGTCCCGAGGCCGAAGCCCCGGGGACCACCCTCCGACGGTCAAGTCAGTACCTCGTGTGTAGAGGATTTTAATATAATGTGTGAGTATATAATATGTGTGTGAGATGAGATGAGAGTAGTATATATATAGAGAGAAAAAGGGGTAGGTACCAAATGCTACCTCGATACCTGTCGGATAATAGCTTGCTTGGATAATAACCTGTTCACATCTCGGGAAGGAACACGCCGACCTACACCTAGTCTAGGATCTAGATGTCAGTTCACGTGGGAGACACACTCCCGTAATATCCGGGTTAGGTGGCGTAGTCCGGTTCTTACATCGGACCGCTGGGTAAAAGGATTTGCCTGCATAAAGAGGAGTGTATACCTTTACGGTCCTTCGACACATGCCCCTCGGACAAGAGTAGTGTCCGCCTTCCGGTAATTCCCATCAGACTCATGGAGACTCTCCGGTCCGGCACGTGTCGTCCGGACACATACATTAACAATTAGGGAAATCAAAACATTATGTTTAATCTACAAATCGTCAAACTTTTATTATTTTTCGTTTATAATCCATAAACTTTTTTTATCAATAAAACTATCTGCCGCTATAAAATCCCATTGCTATGCACGGGTACTCGTTTAGTTATAAGTAATAAACAAATAATCCCCATAGTCGCAAGCCATATGAAATAATTAACCTCATAAAAATTATACGGTCCAAAACCAACTTAAAAGTTTCGGATTAGAATCTGTTAAGCCCAATAGATCCATAAGAATTTCGGCTAATCAGCCTCATAACATCCCATCATGGCATCATACGAAGATACCCTATTTTTGCTCAAACCCTAAATAATCAACCGGGCCACCACTTAACAAACAAAGCACATTATCCCTTTTACGTACTTTATTTCTTCTCAAAAGATAAAAGATCGAGCAAAAACAAATCGTTTAAAAGGATTATATCATCACAAGATCGAACCATAATCCAAACCCATTGTTTCTGCTTATGGCTTTTGATTTCTTTCAAAAGATCGAGCTCTTCTTGTCATGTGGAATAGACTACTTTCATAATAAATAAACACAGGTTACACATTCATTTTGTTTGTGATAATTTAATCTGATTGATCTATTAATTTTTATGCGTTGTTAGATATAAATTAGAGGTTAGGTGGATGTTAGTAGGAAAATACTGTAGTAACGAATAGGATGATTTAATCTGATTGATCTATTAATTTGGCACACAACATAAATATCTTGAGAAGTAAAACTAATAGAAATAATCTCAACAACAATATAGATAATTAAGCCATTATATAGGGATATAGCTTCATAAAAAGGTTAAAGTACAAAATATTGACACCAAACATTTTTACTAATAGACCAAATTTATAGTTCGCACCAATAAACACAAATTAGAAGCTTAAAAGGAAAACAGTTATACCTTTTCCTTTAAGTCGTTTCATCCAACACGTATTATGAAACACATAAATTAGCTAAAATTAAACATCCACTATCTTTTCAGTTAAAATTCTAGCTAATTTTTTAAGGTTTAATTTCATGAAAAATGCTTTTAAGTCATCTATGGTAGCTTAACTTCATCTGTTTTAGGTTTATGCACCCTAGCTTTTAGGTCTTATTAGCTTAATTTGCTCTCAAAGTAGGTAGGCTAGGACTGCACTCAAATAGGGTCAATTTAAGTTGTCTGACCCGACCCACCACCTTTTCAGCTAGTTTTATAAGCTCTTACAAGCTCTGTTTCATCTGAAATTTGGTATGCTCATTATTTCCAAGCTTGAGAACTTTATTTGCAAATTTATGCATAAGCTCAAACATAGCCCCTTTGATCTGTTTTGAATGCCTTTTGAACTCAAGTGCTTATTTGCTTTTTGCACTTTTCTGGCTTTTAAATTTAAAAACTTGTTTTCCCGTGTCATAATTTTCTTTTTTTCTTTCATTAGAAGACTATTATTAGGTGGGCGCATATATCACTCAGGATGGAATTGACTATTGGCTTTGTCAGAATTTCTGGGGCTTTAATTATAGAGAAGACGGGTATTTTGGAATCGAGAGGAATGCTCCTCATCCCCACGGCCGTGGGACAGCCGGTATAGCTAGTGTTACTTTCTGGTAATATATGGTCACGGTGCTAGTAACAGTAAGTAAGTTTACCTATTCAAGCCAAATGATTTGGTAATGTATCTGTTTATCATAACTAATATATGTTACCAAAAAATGTGGATGTTGCAGTGACGGAGCTGATATTGTAAAATGAAGAATCACATGAAGCATTTTCAAGTATGTGATTGTAGGTATGCTGTCTTTATGGCTAATAAACTTCCTGCTTTCTTTTTTCATAAAGTGTGATTAACTAACTAAAAATAGACTTTTAGAAGAAATTAGACATTGTTGAAAGTTGATGTGGCAGTCCAAATGAATATGATGATAATTGAATATAAACAAATCAGGGGCATTCAGTTAAGTAGACCTTAAAACTGTGTTTTCCTTATTGCGGCAGTAGGCAAGTTTTATATTTTATGATGATATTATTGTGGACATGTTTTCTTTTGTGCAAGTGGTTTACTTGTGTATCTTCTGCTCCGATACTAACACTTGCACTTCATAAATCACATCTTTTTTTAGTTAAATGTTGAATCAACTTACTTGTAGTTCATAAGTATTTCAATTTGGCACACAACATAAATGTCTTGAGAAGTAAAACTAATAGAAATAATCTCAACAACTGTATACATAATTAAGCCATAATATATGGATATAGCTTCTTAAAATGGTTAAAGTACAAAATATTGACACCACAACATTTTTACTAATAGGCCAAATTTTTAGTTTACACCGCCGGTTAAATTGTGACCCTGTGACTTGGGCGGGTCAATTAGAAAAGCTGGTTTTAAACATTGGTTAGGATTTAGCACATGGAGTATTTTGTGATGTATTTTGTTCCTAGGGACCCAATCTTTTTAATTGTCTTGTTATTGTATTGTGTTTTGGTTCCTTCTATATATGGCTTAAAAAAAATGATATGGCTTTTATCAAAGGAAATATTGTACCCTCATATAGACTTTTATTCATAAAGACACATCTAGTACTCTGACACATCCATATCTACTTAGATGACTTATCAAAGGAAATACCTCATAGAAGACGGATAGTAATTTATCATGTTACGTTTCCCTTTGACTGCATTCCTTGTATCAGCATACTTACTTCCAAGTTATCCTTTACTTTTATCCCCATTAGTTTGGTTGACATCCCATGGTTAATTTTTTTTTTCTAATCCAGACTTCTGCTTGGTGCTCTTTTGTATACAGGTAAAAACAGTCTCGAAGACTAAAGGTAGAGATGCTTCATATAAATATGTTTTGTCTTGACATTTTTACTAGAGAAGAGCACACACATCAAGTTAAAGTCAAAGGAGGAGAGTGTAGGTGTCCTTTTGTCTACGACACAGAATACGAGATCACAATGCTCCCTTTAGCCTAACGGCTGTGCTACCTCCAGCACATAAGAAGAATCCTCCTGAAGATCCTAAAGATCCAAGGTGTGATGATGATTGTGGTGATGATTGCCATGTAGTTTTCCTACCTCGGGTAAGTTATGCACTTTACTACTAAAATATTGTAATGTAGTTACTAACCAGATGCAAAACACATATTTTTATTGTGTTAAAAAACTCCTAGTTTGATAAATGGAAAAAGTATATACAATAGCTATCTTTTAAAATATTGTTATGATTATTGGGACACTAATGGAATCATAATATCCATTAGTATTCCTTAGCATTCTTTTAGTATTTCCCTTTCCTATTCCTAGTATGAACCAAGAATGCCCTTGCTTTTTAAATTTGACTACTACAAAATTAGGTTCTATACCATAGAAAAAATCACTTTCTCCTTTATGTTTTATTGATAATGTATTTGTGTGTGTGCAGTAGAGAGAGGTTTCGAAACGGGAAGTTGCTATATGCTCATGTAAAATTAGCGATGGGAACGGAAGAGGTGACTGGCATCTCGCAGTGGAAGTCCCGACCACGGCCCACGACCCCCCCAGATGGCACAACGATTGATTCGTTACCACGAAAGTGTAGTTTTGTTTACATCGACTTTATCTTCACTGTTGCAACTAAATTAAATGCATCAATATCTATTTAATTTGTTGTTCCATTGTAGACATATCTTAAGGATATAGTGAGAATTTGGAATTCTGTGAGCTGCTTTCCTTTTGGGTGCCTTTGGCTCTTTAAAGTGCCGGAGAATGTATTATGAATATTATGTCAGATTGTTACGAGGAACTGTCAGAATTCTGAATGCACAACCATTTAGACTGTTTGAAAAGTAAATCGTTATAGATGCCCAACTTTTTATATTCTTCAAGTTTACAATAACTTTTATTCATGCTTATAATTATTAGTGTTAATTTTGTTTCTAAAAGTTTTAGAAATGGGGTTATGGCAAAGTGGCCAAATACATGTTTAGTTGAGAAACAACTTTTGATTTCTATACAATGTAACAGAAAAGCAAGTATATGCCGAACTGCTTATTGGCTGTTCTTTGATTTATTTATTTATTTTTTCGTTCATTTGCAAATGCAGTTGTGCTTACTAGATTGAAGTTTTAGATTAATAGCATTTGGAGGTGCTGCAAAATGATGAATATCCTTATCCATGTTAGTTTATTATGGATATATGATCAGAGTGGTCTAAGTTAGGTCCATGAGCTAAACACCAAAAGCTAAGGAGATGCCTCTCCTTTACATCAAAAGCTTGTCATATTATACCGGTTTCATAAAACCGGTATGATATGACAAGCTTTTGATGTAACGAGAAATAATGGTGCACAAATATAGATAAAGTGTAAGCTGATATCAAGAGAAATGATAACAACTACTGACGGGATAGTATATGCTTACAATTAACTTCTTATTATTTTAAGTTAAGGATTAATCTAAAACCGTGGACCTCAAACGCAACATTAACTACTCCATCCCTTTGTATGTGCTTTTTTGTATTGTTCCTCAAACATGGAACATTTAAAATGGATATTTTTGTATTATAAACCTTGAAACTAAGTTTATATCTACAAAACTAGCCTTCCTATGGTAACAAGACGATTGTGTAGGCGTAGCTCCATTGTGTCTTTCACGCTCATAGAATGTGGATATACGTACATTATCAGGACTGCCCAATGAAATTTGGACCCCTTTGCTTATGACTGGGCTGATTTGGGTTGTGCTTTGTTTCAAATGGGTCACATAAGCTGAACAAGTTACTGTGGTCGAAAAGAAAGTTGGTGAAACACGTTGCTTGTATGTTAGAAAATGGACAAAAGAGTGTTTGCTGGGTGATTTCTGATATCAATTTAACTTTTCACAGGGATGGTTACCTGGATCTAAAGCTGATGGCGATTCAAACCAGCTTCCAACTATCGCCATTGTCGCATCATATGATACATTTGATGCAACTCCAGTAGTTTAACCATCTTACCCTTTCCGTTACTTCCTAAACGATGGACTTGTACTGAATTCTGTCTTTCATTCTCTCTTATAGGCATTATCAGTTGGAAGTGATAGCAATGGCAGTGGTGTTGTGGCACTTCTTGAAATCGATAGATTATTTTCTCTCTTATATTCCAACCCTAACACACGAGAAAGGTACAATATACTCTTTGGGTTAACTTCTGGAGGGCCTTATAACTACAATGGAACTCAGAAGGTGTGTTCCTCTTTAGACTTCATATCCACTCTTAACTCTTTTCTTTCTGAAGTTGGTCACTCAATATGCTTTATTTTTTCTGCAGTGGCTTAGAAGTTTTGATCGCCGTTTGCGAGAAAGTACTGATTATGCTATCTGCCTGAATAGTCTTGGCTCAGGGGATCACGGGTTATGGCTTCATGTTTCCAAACCTCCAGAGAATTCGTATGTAAAGCAAATCATTGAGGTAAGTTATTGAAACATGATAAGAAACAATAGAGGTGACCAAATGGGCAGATTGGGGATAACTTGTTTAGTTTTTACTATGATTCAAAATGGTCCGGGTCAGACTGGGTTCACCAACAAACACTTTTTGTCCAAGCTCCCGTTTTTAATATTAGTTAATTATCTGTCAATCAGGATTGCAGAAACAATGTCATTTCTGCAATAATTCTGAATATTTGAACCATTAATGCGTTAGGAGGTTTTATGCATAAAAAATAGATTTTGGGCGACTTGCAACCTGGTTGACCTGTTCCTCAACAGCCAATGTTGACCTGACCTATGCGAGATAAAACAACCCACATCATCTCATTTAAAAGCCACCTCTATGGGGTTACAGTTGGGCTAAAACACAAGAAAATAAATGTTTCCAATTCCCGAGTAAGTAAACTTGTGATTGTGCTAAAGGTTACTACATGCAGGTAGCTTGGGAGCATGAACAGTTTTCGTGGTTGAGAGTTACTGCAGCAACACTTTCTGGACTTTCAGCTCCACCGGATTTACTGGAAATTACTGGAGGTCTTTCCGATAACAGGTGAATTCTCAGAATCTATGCCATTTTTTACCGTCTAGATAAATCATATGATTAGGGAAATCATTTTGCTTTTTGTGTTACTTTTTGCCTTTGCATCAGAGAGTTTGTCAATGAAGCTGCATTTGTTAAGAGTGTAAAAGTGGTTGCTGAGAGTCTAGCGGTAAGATTGTTTTAAACCTTCTATTCAAAATCAAACTATTATGTTCTACACGTATGCATATTACATTAAGTACCTTTCACTTGTTCGCATGTAACGTGAACTCAATCATCTGAATTTTGTTGTGCAGAGTATCAATATTTTTGCTGATAACAGTAGTTTGGCAGTCAATCATGCCTTTACATCGACGTTTCATTTCTGCAACACGAAAGTAGTTCAAACAAATGTAAATCAACACACGTGTAACTAACTATGTCACTAGCAGTAAATGAAGCTTAGATAATCATATTTGAATGGAAAAACAAAATACGAAAAAAAAAAAAAAAAAAAAGACGCCAATAGAGTTAACTATGTCACTAGCAGTTAAAAAGGCCTGTATAAGTAGTTTCTATAGGCTCTTGAGCAATCGATTAATATCTGACATGATAAAAACCTTGTCAAAGGCAAGAAGGTAGGTCATAAGAGGGTTCGACAAATAGAGTGTCATTATTGCTTACTTAGTGTTAGTTATAGTTAATAAATCTACACCTCTACAGAGCGGAACCAAAAACCATGTTAACGAGTACCTCAAAATAAATTATGTTGAAGAACTGATCGAGATTTACACCATGAGAAACAAACAGTTCGACATATTATATTGGCCTATGTGTTCTGCTCCAATAAATAAATCTCCCAGGTTGTGAATGGAACTCTATACTATACATGTGACAGGTCATTTGACATTTACCTCGTGAGTGACCAACACTTGTTGATACCACATATTTATCTATTAAATTCGCGACGTCATAAACAGTGTATATACGCGAAAAGCTACACCAAACATGCTCACTATGTTGCCATTGACCTCTCTTTTCTTTAGTTACAGCTTGACCTAGTACACTTTATGATGAACGCTAGATATTAAAATGTTTGAATTTAGTTTGGACCTATATTTCAAAATAGACGGGTGGCATACATAGACAGTAATCTTTCCTGTAGATTTCGATGCTCAATGCCAGGAAAGTTTATATTCTGCTACTTTCAAGTTCAGTACAGCCCGACATGCAGCAGTACTCACTAGTGTGCCTATGTGTGTTTTTCCACTGAGAACCTCCATCAGTATACTCTAGAGAGGGCGGAGTGAAGGGGATGATGACACACCCTCGGTTTATATTTTCATTCTTCTATATATAGTTTCATATGTTCACTAGTGACACGTCGATGTTATTTATTGTTGGCTTGGTTTTTAACTAAATGTGTGAACACGAGTGACATCTTGCGTACGGGTCAAAAAGTAAAAAGTATTTTGATAGGAATAAGAGAAGCGAAAGATGATACCTCTTGCAGAAAGTTTATTGTTCTTGTCTGCAATTCCCTCCTCGTTATTCCATTCACCATCAATATTGCCCATCTCTTTTCTACCGCCATCTCCTACATCGCTTTCACTGGCAGTCTCCCATTCAGAATCATCACTCCCTTGCCCATAGGCATTACCATCTTCCGTCTCACAATCAATACCCCCATGTTTTATAGCAGCTTCCCTAAACAACCAAGCAGCACGCATCTGCGTCTTAACTAACCTCTCAGCATCATCAGACACTTTATTCTGCCTAGATGACTTTTAGCTCCGGAGATATTTTTCCCATTTCAACCTCTCCCTTGAATGCAATATTTCTTCCACGTCTTCTTTAGTTTGATTACTGACAGAATTACGACCGGTTCCATGTGACTGAATACATTCCCGGAGAACACTGAGAATGGAATCTCCAAGCTTTTTATGATCCCCGAGAGATAAGATTTCTACTAGGTCCAAAACTGCAGGTGCTGCCTTTGTCTATAATTACCTACGTAACAGAAAGTAGGCCCTTATGACATGTTTTCATTTGATGGCGGGTCAATTTTTTATTTGATGAAAGTCAATACTTTGACTAAAAAAGTCAAATGTTTTTGTTTTTGATGATTTTAACCCAAAGAGCATATATTAATACTTTTGTGTATGATCATACATCACTTGCAAAATCCTCATAGATTCATTTGTACATGATCTCCAACTTCATATCCAAGTCCCAGCATTTTCATCAAAAACACAGTTGACTTTCTAAAAAAGTCAATTACTTTGACTGTTTATTAATTAACTCATCTAACTTCTAATTATACATAATATTCAAAAAGTAAAACTTGTATTAACCTAAAGCAATCCTACTTTAGGCTCAAACTCACTTTTACCAATATGATATCCAATTATAACTGTAAGAGTTCTTAAGCTTCAAATTTTCATTTAGAAACACTAAATTCAGTTCTGAAATATGTTTATTAGTAAACAAACATTAATCACTTTAACAAATCAATCACCAAAATAAAATTTTACTTTTACCTTTATCATTATTATCAACCACCGAACCCGAATCCGAATGCGAACCCAAATACACATTACCCGAACCAGAACCCCCTATCCTCATCATCATCATTACCAGTAACAACTGTCTTCACACCAGCTTGTAACGCCCAGATTTTTTTTTTTTAATTTTTTTTTATAAATCTGTAAACTGTATACATTGATAAAACTAGCGGAAGCGTATTTTCTACATCATATGGGCTTATTCCAAACGTCCCGTTAAAATACTAAACTTTGCAAAATACATAATAATGACTCTTTAAATTTGGTAAAGAAGTTGGTCCTTGATTTAGGGGCATTCCAAACTGATAACAAATGATGGAAATGAGAAGCTCGTTACCTAATCCACGAGCTACACCATTTTAACCCATTATGCCCCATTTAGCATGTACATGGTCTCATCTTGCATACCTACAAAAATATAAACTGAGAACGGTAAGTCTATAAGACTTAGTGAGATAACGGAGCTGTATTAAATCATAAACTGAACATAAGCATGATGCTGAATAAGTACATATAGTACTATTCTGACTACATGAATCATAATATTGACTAAGTGCATAAGCACGACACTAACTGATTAAATACATGATACACCATGTTACTGACTGAGTACATAAGCATACTGAGTGTGTAAAACACATACTAACTGAGTGCATAAGCACATACTGGCTGAGTACTTATAGTACTATATTGGCTGAGTGCATAAGTACATACTGGCTGAGTACTTATAGTACTATACTGGCTGAGTGCATAAGCACATACTGACTGAATGCATAACTGACTGAATACATAGCTGACGAGCCATATAAACATGTTAATCATCCATACAGGATGTCTGAGTTCCGATTTTGGAACATTTACTATTCTAAGGCTCGATTCTCCACTAAGGAGGTCTAAGTTCCAACTTTGTCTGGAACACATGTGTGATCACATAACTGACTATATAATTATAGAATGACATGCATATATAAACGCATCGCATGCCAAAAGTGCATAAAGCACCTTGCACACATTACTAAACGCATATAACATTCATATATAAATTAAGATTAAGCTAAATACTTGTGCTTGACTACAACATGATACTGAGCTGGAGCTGAGACCAAGCTAAATATAGAAACTGAGCAATAATATGGTCATAAGGTTAAACTAAGACATGATACTAAAACCGAATTAATTACTAAAATTGTACTATAACATAAAACAACAAGGCTGAGATATAACTTAATATACTACAGCTGTACTATAATATAAAGCTGAACTACTATAAGTATAATGTTGAGATCGCTATCGCTATGGCATATACTGAGGTTGAGCCATGACATACTACTGAATAAGACCAATCAGGTCTACTTTATACTGAATATGGCCAAACAGGTCAACATGATAATGAATATGACCAAACAGGTCCACATGACAGTTAATATGACAAACAGATCAACATGACACTTGAATATGACCAAACGGATCAACATGACATTTAATATGACCAAACAGGTCAACTTGATGCTTAATATGACCAAATGGGTCAACTTGTGCTTAATATGACCAAACGGGTCAACTTGGGTCAACTTGATGCTTAATATGACCAAACATGTCAACATGATACTGAATATGACCCAACAGGTCAACTTGATACTAAATTTGACCAACAGGTCAACATGATAGTTAATATGACCCAACGGGGTCAACTTGATACTTTATATGACTAAAAAGGTCAACATGATACTAATATGACCTCACGGGTCGACATGATACTAAATATGACCACACAGGTCAATATGATACTAATATGACCTCACGGGTCAACATGATACTGAATATGACCTCACGGGTCAACATGATACTAATATGACCACACGGGTCAACATGATACTAATATGACCTCACGGGTCAACATGATACTGAATATGACCACACGGGTCAACATGATACTAATATGACCACACGGGTCAACATGATACTAATATGACCTCACGGGTCAACATGATACATAACTTACATAGTACTTGAGATATAGCAAGGCATATATATATATATACTAAACACGCTTAATCTACTAAACATATTAACTGAAAATCCGTTACTCACCTGGCCGTATAATGCAAGATGAATGATTCTGAATATGCCTCAAACACCTATATCATGATAGATGCACACGTATAATGTTAACACGTAACAACTAGGCATGAATATAACATGATATTCCAAATATAAGTGCAACTAAGCACACATAAACTAACTATAATGCATGAACTCATAAACTAGTTATGGCATAAATCTCGCCAAACATGAATTACTATGCTCGCGAACTCGAGCTAAGCTAACCAAGTCTTGTCATTTGGTTCTATAGTTTCATAACATGAATTATAATCATATTGGCTGAGAACATAAGCTATCATAGCCTATAATCACCCGGGACTTGCAAAAACATCATATCATGTCATAATCATCAAAACACTAAACAAGGTGTTTGCTGATTTTCTGCAATAGCCTACAAATACATTGTTCTAACTGACTTAACTATATAACCAGGTCATGAGACTAATTTTCCTTGAAAGTATATTGTTTCCCCTTTCCGAAAAGGTATGGAACGCTCCCAACGGAGCTACGGTCTATCCGGTATGAATTTTTAAAGTTCGGTTTGCTGCACATTTCAAGATCTGACTTTGCTGTACTAAATCGCGCATTTCACCTATTTAACCTCTAAATGAGCAAAAACTTAATACATAACAACTGAAGTATACTCATTAGGCTTTCCATAAAGTCTAGCCATGTTTCAATATGAGCTACTATTGATTTTATACGATTTTCCAAACACGACTAATCATTGCTGAAAATTTCAGCAACTTATCTAACATTATATATCTCAAAATCTCATCAAGGGGGTGTTTGTATTAGCTTCTAAATCATCATAAACACCTCCTAAATACCCTAACATGAGCATTATCATAATCCCATCATAAACCCTAATAATCATATGCATAACCCTTTAATCATAAACCATGAATTCATCAAATACATCATATACAACACTTAATAACCATATCCCCATAACTTGAAATCATAATTTAACACATAATCACTTACTTGTAGTTAAGGAAGAACATTATAAATAATTTGAAGCTCTTGATTCATCATAATCATATTAACTCTTGATTTCCCTTAATTAGTCCTTGCTTCTCTTGATGGAATTAGCTAAGAATTGGAGGATTCTTCAAAGTGAAGAAAGTTTCTCCTTTCCTGCTTCTTGTTAAATCTCGTATGAATGGAGGGATAAGGATAAAATGTTCATATTTATCTCCCAGGGACGTTTTTTATTTAATAAACCCAAGGGTATTTTGGTAATTCTCACTAACTTAAGCACTTGACATAATTAGTCCCTTGTAGTTAGGATGTCTTGCAAACGGGGTCGTATATTATTTACATATCAAGTCCTCGCTAACTATATTATTAATACCGTCAAAGTGTAATTTTCTATTCAATCCACTAAAATAATAGATATAGCCGTTACTACTTTATTTAAAAATCGGGATGTTACACAGTGAACAGATTCGATGAATTCGGATGTTTGGTAACAACTTCATTTGGGGGTTCGAAATCAAAATCAAAATCAAAATCAAACCATTCTTATTACTTTATGTGATTTGATTTACTTGATTTGGGTATTTGTTGAAATGAATTTCATTTTGTAATAGATAACAAAATTGGGTATTTATTTATTTATTTATTTTAGTATAATTGGGTATTTATTTTGAGGTGTAAACAAATGTTACAAATGTAAATGTAAAAATGGGTGCGAGTGTGAACCCAGATCATCATGTAACAAAAGAGATCATCACTCATTGAGGGTTCAAGAATCAATTGAGGGTTCGCAGAAGGGTTAAAAGCTTATCCATGAAGTTCGCAGATCAACCAAAGGAGTTGACGAAAGGGTTAAGATTCTATCCACGGGGTTCATATATAAGGTCCAAGGTTACATTTGTTTGATGTAATAAAAATTTAAACTTTCTAATTAAACAAGTTCCAGCGACAGACACTACTTTTTATAAACCTTGTGGCTAAAGTGCAAATAAATAAACCTTCCCCGCCTACTCGGGGCGACTTTGGCCATAGGGCATATTGAGGAATGAAAATTTGATGGGTCATATAAGGCAACAACACTTGTACCTTTGGGGCATTTGGGGAATTACCTCAATAAATAAACCTTTCATTATCAACCTTGTGGCCAAAATGCAAATAAATAAACCTTTTATAAAAAAAAACCTTGTGGCCAAAGTGTGAAAAACCAAAATTTAAACTAAACATCCACTTTTTACTGGGTTTTCATTCTGACCATCACCATTAATTTTTGAAAAAATTTAAACAAAACCACATTTTGGGGGGTTTTCGAAATCCTTGGGGTAGTGTCACAATTAATTAATCAATCCAATAGGATTCAGCAACTAAACAACATTAAAGTATCAGTTTTAGCTTATGAATAATTATTTTACCTTTTAAAATTGTTAATGAATTGAAGGCATCAGTGTATCACATATTTATTTCTTACGGAGTACTTTTTTTAACGCAATTGACTTTCTGAACAAGTCAACTCTGCTACATGAAAACAGTTCAATGTACTGTAATCGTTTAAGAAGCTGGGATATATCAAACTTGGTTGCTGCTAATTGTCCTCTTTGTGAGTCCCAACCAGACTCACATGAGCATCTATTCTTTGATTGCCCTTTCTCTACGCAGGTGTGGCTTCATATGAGGGATATGGCAGATTTGTCTCACCTTCCTCCATATTTTGATGAGATTCTTGAGTATATTGTTCTTATGGCAAAGAAAAGAACGTCTAAGAATGTTATTTCTAAACTGGTACTTGCTGCCTCAGCATACTTCACTTGGCAAGAGAGGAATGAACGCCTCTTTAAAGGAAATAAGCGTACATTCAGCCAAGTTAATGAATGTATCATGTCGGCCATTCGTCTCAAGCTAAAGTCTTGTCGCTTCAAGAAATCCAAGGTTGGTTTGGATCTCATGTGTAACATCCTGATTTTTAAATAAAGTAGTAACGGATATATCTATTATTTTAGTGGGTTGAATAGAAAAGTCCACTTTGATGGTATGAATAATATAGCAAGTGGGGACTTGATATGTAAACAAGATATGATCTATTTTGCAAGATATTCTACTACAACGGACTAATTGTGTTCAAGTGCCTAAGTTAGTGGGAATTACCAAAATACCCTTGGTCCTTATCCTTTTATTTCTTATACATGAGTCGGTTTAGAAAACAGATATATACTCCCTCCATACCCACGATATACACCAAAAAGAAAAAAAAAAAAAAAAAAAAAAAAAAAAAAGATCAGGAAGCATGGTTTCTTCAAAGTGAAGAATTCTTAAAATTCCTAGATTATTTTATCAAGAATCAAACAATGATTAACAAGAATTAAATGGGTTATGGAGCTTGAAGGATTTTATGTGATCTTCTTCAACTACTAGTAAGTGATTATGTGTTAAATTATGATTACAAGCTATGAGGTTATGATTAGCAAGTGTTATACATGATTATGTGATAAATTCAAGAATTCATGGTTTATGATTCAAGGGTTATGCATATGATTATTAGGGTTTATGATGGGATTATGTTAATGATCATGTTAGAGTGTTTAGGAGGTGTTTATGTTGATTATTGAGTTGAACCAAACACCCCTTTTATGTGATATATGATAAACAAGTTGCTGAAATTTTCAGCAAGGATTAGTCATGTTTGAAAAATCATATAAAATCGATAGTAGCTCTAATTGAATCATGGCTGGACTTTCTGGAAAGCCTAAGGTGTCTACTTCAGTTGTTATTCATGAAGTTTGTGCTCATTTAGAGGTTAAATGGGTCAAAAGTGCAACTTAGTACAGCAAGGGCTGATGTTGAAATATGCAGCAAACCGAACTTTAAAAATTCATACCGGATAGACCGTAGCTCCGTTCAGAGCGTGCCATACCTTTTCGGAAAGGGAAAATAGTATACTTTCAAGGAAAATTAGCCTCATGACCTAGTTATGTAGTTAAGTTGGTCAAAATGATGCATTTGCAGGCTGCTGCAGAAAATCAGCAAACACCTTGTTTAGTGTTTTGATGATTATGACGTGATATGATATTTTTGCAAGTCCCGGGTGATTATAGGCTATGATAGCTTATGTTCTCAGCTAATATGATTATAATTCATGTTATGAAACTATAGAACCAAATGACAAGACTTGGTTAGCTTAGCTCGAGTTCGCGAGCATAGTAGTGCATATTTGGCGAGATTTATGCCATAATGAGTTTATGAATTATAGTTAGTTTATTTGTGCTTAGTTGCACTTATATTTGGACTATCATGTTATATTCATGCCTAGTTGTTACGTGTCAACATTATACGTGTGCATCTATCATGATATAGGTGTTCGAGGCATATTCAGAATCATTCATCTTGCATTATACGACCCAGGTGAGTAACGGATTTTCAGTTAACATGTTTAATAGATTAAGCGTGTTTAGTATATATATACTTTGCTATATCTCAAGTACTATGCTAGTTATGTATTAAGTATCATGTTGACCCCTCTGGTCATATAAAGTATCAAGTTGACCCGTTGGGTCATATTAAGCATCATGTTGACATGTTTGGTCATATTAAGTATCATATTGACCCGTGTGGTCATATTAGTATCATGTTGACCCATGAGGTCATATTAGTATCATGTTGACCCGTGTGGTCATAATCAATATCATGTTGACCCGCGTGGTCTTTAAGTACCATGTTGACATGTGTGGTCATATTAAGCATCAAGTTGACCCGTTTGGTCATATTAACTGTCATGTTGATCTGTTTGGTCATATTGACATGTTTGGCCATATTCAATATTAAGTAGACCCGATTGGTCTTACTCAGTAATATGTCATGGCTCCACTTCAGTATTATTTATAGCGCAGACTTAGTTATATGCCATAGCGATCTAAGCATTATGTTATACTAGTTCAACTTTATATTATAATTCAGTTATAGTATCAAGTTATAGCTCAGCCTTGGTTTATGTTATAGTACAATTTCAGTAATTAATTCAATTTTAGTATCACGTCTTAGTTTAACATTGTAACCGTATTATTGCTTAGTTTCTATATTCAGCTTAGTCTAAGCTCCAGCTCAGCGTAGTATAATGGTGTAGTCAAGACCAAGTATTTAGCTTGAACTTAATTTATATATGAATGTTATAAGCGTTTAGTAATGTGTGCAAAGTGCTTTATGCACTTTTGGTTTGCGATGTGTTTATATATGCATGTCAGATTCTATTACGTATATGCTTATGCAGTTTATAAGGCGCGTCAAGTGCTTTATGCACTTAATTAGTCAGAATGGTACTTTATGCATTATTCAATGTACTTAGCACTATAAGTATACAGTCAGTTATGTGATCACATATAGTTGTTCCTGACAAAGTTGGAACCTATACCTCCTTAGTGGAGAATCGAGCCTTAGAATAGTAAAAGTTCCAAAATCAGAACTCAGACATCCTATATGGATGATTAACATGTTTATATGGCTCGTCAGTTATGTATTCAGTCAGTTATGCACTCAGCCAGTATAGTACTATAAGTACTCAGCCAGTATGTGCTTATGCACTCAGCCAGTATAGTATTATAAGTACTCAGTCAACATGTGCTTATGCACTCAGTCTGTATGTGTTTTACACACTCAGTATGCTTATGTACTCGGTCAGTAACATGGTGTATCATGTATTTAATTAGCCAGTGTCGTTCTTATGCAGTTAGTCAAATATTATGATTCATGTAGTCAGAATAGTACTATATATACTTATTCAGCATCATGCTTATGTTCAGTTTATGATTTAATACAATTCCGTTATCTCACTAAGTCTTATAGACTTACCGTTCTCAGTTTATATTTTTGTAGGTATGCAAGATGAGACCATGTACATGCTAAATGAGGCGTAATGGGTTAAAATGGTGTAGCTCGAGGGTTAGGTAACGAGCTTCTCATTTCCATCATTTGTTATCAGTTTGGAATGCCCCTAAATCAAGAACCAGCTTCTTTACCAAGTTTAAAGAGTCATTGTTATGTATTTTTGCAAAGTTTAGTATTTTAACGGGACGTTTGAAATAAGCCCGTATGATGTACATTATGCTTCCGCTAGTTTTATCAATGTATACAGTTTACAGATTTATATATATTAAAAGAAAAAAAAAAATCTGGGCGTTTCATCATGCAGCGTTGGAAGCTCCCGGAGGGGTTATTATTTTAGTTTCCTATGTTTGTTGGTGTTTGTTTATGCACCGTTAGGTGGTTTTTTCCGGTTGGTGTTATTGGTTATGTAATAGTTAGAGTTTAGACGGATGGCTTGTCATCTAGTCTCCTAGAAGTTCAAGCTTTTGCTTGAGGTTAATGTGGCATTTCAGCCGCATTCCATTGTACCTATTGGATTTTGGGTTCTGTATAATTTACCGGGGAAATTCCCCTTTACCTAAAAAAATAAAGCTGACTTTCACAATTCATCTTTTTAACATGTTATAAGCAACGTTCTGTGTTTGTTCAGTTTTAGCATAGTTTGACTCGAAAGTCAAATACTTTATTACGTTCACCGATTTAATCCACATTTAGAGCCTAATGTATATCAAAACTTGTATATGTTGTTACAACACTTTCCAATGTTTATTCTTAACATGATCATTTCCAGTGTCATGTGTTCAGGGTTTTATCAAGTACAGAGTTTGACTTTCTGACAAGTCAACTGTGTTTTATTGAACTCTATGAATTAACTTATCGGACATCAAATTCTATGTTAATTCATAGTGATTAGTAAAATATCCAAGTTGACGATTATAGTGATTAGTAACAATATCACTACACACCACCTATGTGGTCAATGGTGACATGGTTTGGTTTTAGTTTTAAGCAATGATTTGCATGTGATAGCTCTGTTTTACCATGTTAAACTTTTTACCAAATTTAACATTCTCTACGGTTTGTAGCTCAACCACGACAAAGACACATATGACTACACAATGGCAAAATGCAAACCGGTTAGGCTCTGGTAGTTTCTTATCACTGAAATATGTCATCCAGTACAATTCAATGGAAATCTCAGTAAAATTTGATGAAAGCCGGTAGTTTGACTCAAAAGTCAAATATTTGCATGATTAATGATTTCATCCAAATGTAGAGCTTATTTATGTATATAAAACTGTTTTATCATTTTACGTCCCTTATAACACTTTCTTAAGTTTATCTATATCATGATCATCTCCAACCTTTTATTATAGTACCACCATTTTCATCAGTTTGACTTTCTGAACAAGTCAACTGTGTTTATTCAGCTCCATGAACTAAAATAAAGCTCAAATTCTTTATTGATTTAAAGTAATAAGTATTAGTACAGCATCCAAGTAGGGATTATAGCTTGATCTAACAGTCTATACATTAAAAAGTACTAATACTGAAATGTAAAATGACAATCATACTTGGGAACACTTCTCTACAAGCAATCGTACTTTTGGGAGTGTACCGGAGAAAACTATCAATGACCGAAATGGATTGAGCAAAAATCACTTGACAATGATCAACGATCAACAATGCCTGGGGAAAAAATCATAAAAAAGTCATTTCAATGCACATGAGAATAGATGCAGAGAAATATGAGCTTTAGATCACCTTCTTAGCTGAGTGGTGATTGCTTCCTGCTCACAGGACCTTGAAAGATCAAGTTGAAACAAAATATTAGAAAAATGTAAAATCTGTATGATAAACCATACCCTACTGAGTCCATTCGAGTTGAGAAATTGCTTAATGATTTACCCGATCGGAGTTCACTTGGCTAACTGTTATGCGCTGATTAACGATAGCTTATCAGATCTCCTAATAGCAGAAAATGGTTAAATTGTTAGAATCATACTAAATAACATAAATTGCAGAAACAATGAATATTGCCATAATCAATTTAAAATTTCAAAATAAAGTACCTGTTAAAATAGTTCTTCATGTATCGGCTTCTTTGGCATATGTGTCATTAATGGTTATATGTAGCAGACTATTTCATCATCATCATCAGAGGTTCTTCGTCTCTTGAGTAATAAGCCATATGTATCAAGAAGCCGCATCGACCCAACAATACGCAGACCTCTCAACTGGAAAATGCTTTGTGGAAGACGGGTTATGCCTGTACCATTTATGTTTAACTCTTTCAAACCTTCTAAGCATCCAATATCCTCAGGCAATTCAACAACTCGAATACAACCGCGGAGATGTAACTTGTTTATACATTTCATCTCACAAATGCTGTCTGGAATATCTTGTAAAAATTTGCAGTTGGTTAAGATAAGCTTCTCTAAAGATTCTAATCTGCCAATATCATCAGGTAACTTCTCAAGAAGCCAACAAGATACAATCTCAAGCGATTTCAGTTGATTCAACATACAAATGCTATCTGGAAGGATTTTAAAATCTGTTGATGAAAATTTTAGCTCCTCTAGAAATACTAATCTGCCAATATCCTCGGGTAACTTCTCAAGAAACAAACATGATTTAAGTTCGAGCGATTTGAGATGTTTCAACTTACAAATGCTATCTGGAAGATTTCTGATGTTTGTAGATGTAAAAATTAGCTCCTCTAGACATTCTAATTGGTCAAAGTCCCGGGGTACCTCTGGAATACTGCCTCCAAGTGTAAGGTTTCTTAAACCTTGTAAACTACAAATACTTCTTGAAAAATCCTCAAGGTTTGTACAAGCACATAGACCCATCGAAATAAGCATTTCAAGATTTCCAAATGATGAAGCTGGATCTTCTTTATAATAACATTCAAACTGAAACTTTGGAGAATCATTGTCAGAGTGCAATGGGCAAACATCTGTGGGTTTTGCAATCAGACGTAACTCAGATAAAGAACCAGCCTCAGCTGGTTGAGACCATTTGTTAAACACAAAAGACTTAAACCTCCCACAACAACTTAAGTCTAAGAAGGCAAGCTTTTTCAGATATCCAACCGGAGCATTAATTTCTACCAAATCATAACAATTGTTAAGATTTAACCTTTTGAGATTTGGAGTCAGCCCAAGGTCAAGGGTCCTCAACTTTGAATGACTGAGGTTGATATCTTCGAGCTTTGGACTTTCAGCAGGCATCTGAAGTTCTACCAAATCATTACAGCGATTGAGTTTTAGCTTCTTAACATTCGGAGTGTTCCTGAGGTGAAGGGTCTTCAACTTTGAATGATTGAGGGTGAGATATTTGAGCTTTTGACTATCATCATCAGGTATTATAAGCTCTACCAAGTCGTTACAGCCTTCGAGTACTAGCGTCTCAAGATTCGGAGTACTCCCGAGGTGAATGGCGTTCAACTTTGGATGATTGAGGGTGAGATATTGGAGCTTCGGACTTTCAGCAGGCATTTGAAGTTCTACCAAATCATTACTCTCTTCCAGTGTAAGCCTCTCAAGATTCGGAGTACTCCCGAGGTGAAGGGTCTTCAACTTTGAATGACTGAGTTCGAAATATTGGAGCTTTAGACTATCATCAGGCACTTTAAGCTCTACCAAGTCATTACAGCCTTTGAGTATTAGCTTCTCAAGATTTGGAGTATTCCTGAGGTGAAGGTTTTTCAACTTTGAATCAGTGAGGTCAAGACATTTGAGCTTTAAACTTTCGGCAGGCAGTTGAAGCTCTACCAAATCATTACAACTTTGGAGTATTAGCGTCTCAAGATTTGGAGTATTCCCGAGGTGAAGGTTTGTCAACTTTGAACCAGTGAGGGTGAGATATTCGAGCTTTGAATGATGATCAGCAGGTATATGAAGCTCTACAAAATCACGACAATTGTGAATAGTCAACTGCTCAAGATTTGGAGCCAACCTAAGGTCAAAGGTCCTCAACTTTGAATACCTGATTCTGAGGAACCTAAGCTTATGAAGAACCTAAAAAAATAAAATAAAAATAAAAATAAAATAAATAAATAAATAAAAAGAAACCAATTAATAATGGTGCAATGACAAACCAATAGATATATAGGATCATAATGAATCATGAAAAACAACAAATTAACCATTATTCTACCTTTTCTTCTCCATCTTCACAAAGTTGAACAATATTGCTGTCATCCATTTCAATTTGAACAAGATATTTTCCTTGAAATGTATTCGGTAAACTCGAAAAAGGAAATCCATCCCAACTCATAAATTGTAAGGAATTTGGAAGGTATTCGCTAACTTTATCAAATTCAACAATATTGCTCCCAAAATAACCCTCCTCTTCGAGATCTATGTGAATAAATCTAAGATCCTTCATTTTTGTTAGACCTTTTACTGCAATTTCAGCACTGAAACCCGATGACTCTAAGTATAGACACTTTGTTGCTTGGGTACCCTGAAATAAAAAAAAATAAAACCCCTTAATTTTTGTTGGAACCCTAAATGTCAAAAAGCCCAAAATCACTAACAACATGATCAAATAAAGAGTGAATGATAATTCAATTCGAATTAATGACTATTTTTTTTTATTGATAATTCAAATTGAGAGTGAATTTGGGGAAAACTTTTAGAGAGACAAACAAAGTTAAAAACTTTTGGACCTAACTCGCAACGAATGTTTCAATTTAGACCAAACTCAAAACTTTTCAAACTATTGGACCAAAATGATATATTCAGCAAACCACTGGGAGAAAGAATGTAGTTAACTCTTAGTTTTATGAGTTAATTGCATTTTTGGTCCCCAGATTTGGTCCCAAAAACTTTGAAAATGCAGCGATAATCCGGATTTTGAAGTTTAGGTTGCATTTCTGGTCCCTGGATAAAGTTAAATGACTAAAATACCCTTTGTTTTATTCAAAAAAAGACGAGGATAATTTGGTCATTTCACACTGATAAGGACCAAAAATGCAACCCAAACTTCAAAATCGAGACTATTGATGCTTTTTCAAAGTTTTGGGGACCAAACCTGCAATTTGGCCAAACCACAAGGACCAAAAATGCAATTAACTCTAGTTTTATCAAATCATAACTTAATTCTTACTAGGTCATTAGTCAATATATACTCAATTTCCTCATTAACCCACAATCGGCTATGTCTTTGAGGTTCATCGGGGTGCGACCGACGAACAATATTCCTACCCATTTCTTCTAAATGATCATGCATCCCCAAGGACCCAAATTTAGAAATAGTTATAAGAGATTTCTGCTCAAGAACTCTTAAACCAACTTGAGCATGAAATCCACGGCTTTCAAGCACTCTAATTGCATCTTTTTTGTTCCGACCTTTTAGTACGCATGCAACATCTAAGAATATTTCTTTGTAATCATCCTCTAGACCATCAAAGCTTATTTCCAATCTTTCCATAGTTGCCTTTAATGGAATTTTTTTTAGTCTTTCTATAGCATCTACCCAGTAAGGTTCACTTTGACGACAAAGAAACGAACCCAAAACTTTGATCGTTAAGGGAAGACCATGAGCATATTGCACAACTTGTCTTGATAGCTTTTCGTACCCTCGAGTTGGAATCTCTCTTCCAAACGCATACCTGCTAAAGAGGCAAAGATGATTTAAGTTCAAGAGATTTGAGATGTTTCAACTTACAAATGCTATCTGGAAGATTTCTGATATTTGTAGATGAAAAAATTAGCTCCTCTAGACATTCTAACTGGTCAAGGTCCCGGGGTACCTCTGGAATACTGCCTTCAAGTGTAAGCTTTCTTAAACCTCGTAAACAACAAATACTTCTTGAAAAATTCTCGAGGTTTGTACAAGCACATAGACCCATCGAAATAAGCATTTCAAGATTTCCAAACCATGAAGCTGGATCTTCTCTATAATAACATTCAAATCGAAACTTTGGAAAACAATTGTCGGGGTGCAGTAGGCATACATCTATGGTCTCTCCAATCAGATGTAACTCACATGAAGAACCAACCTCACATGTATCAAGCAGGCTGTTAAACCGAAAAATTTTAAACCTCCCACAACCACTCAAGACTAATTGGAAAAGATTTTCCAGAAATCCAATGGGAGCATTAATTTTTACCAAATCATAACAGTTTTCAAGATTCAACCATTTGAGATTTGGAGTCAGGCCAAGGTCAAGGATCCTCAACTTTGAATGACTGAGGTTGAGCTCTTCGAGATTTGGATATTCAACGGGCATTTGAAGTTCTACAAAATCATTACACCCTTAAAGGAAAAGCCTCTCAAGATTCGGAGTATTCCCAAGGTGAATGGTCTTCAACCGTGAATGGCTTAGGTCGATATATTCAAGCTTTAGATTTTGAAGGGGCATTTGAAGTTCTACCAAATCATTACACCCTTCGAATACAAGCCTCTCAAGATTCGGAGCATTCCCGAGGTGAATAGTCTTCAACTGTGAATGACTCAGGTCAACATGTTCGAGCTTTAGATTTTAAACATCCATTTGAAGTTCTACCAAATCATTACACCCTTCGAATATAAGCGTCTCTAAATTCGGAGTATCCCCAAGGTGAATGGTCTTCAACCGTGAATGACTCAGGTCGAGATATTCGAGCTTTAGATTTTCAACGGGCATTTGAAGGTCTACCAAATCATTACATCCTTCGAGTACAAGGCTCTCAAGATTCGGAGAATTCCCGAGCTGAATAGTCTTCAACTTTGAATGAGTGATGTCGAGATATTTGAGCTTTAGATTTTCAACACGCATTTGAAGTTTTACCAAATCATTACATCCTTCGAGTATAAGCTCCTCAAGATTCGGAGTATTCCCGAGGTAAATGGTCTTCAACTTTGAATGACTCAGGTCGAGATATTCGAGCTTTAGATTTTCAACGGGGTTCCACCAAATTGTTTCACCCTTCGAGCAAAAGCCTTTCAAGATTCGGAGTATTCCCGAGGTGAATGGTCTTCAACTGTGAATGACACAGGTCAACATGTTCGAGTTTTAGATTTTCAACGGCCATTTCAAGTTCTACCAAATCATTACACCCATCGAGTATAAGGGTCTCTAAATTCGGAGTATCCCCGAGGTGAATGGTCTTCAACCGTGAATGACTCAGGTCGAGATATTCGAGCTTTAGATTTTCAACGGGAATTTGAAGGTCTACAAAATCATTACATCCTTCGAGTACAAGGCTCTCAAGATTCGGAGAATTCCCGAGGTGAACAGTCTTCAACTTTGAATGAGTGATGTCGAGATATTTGAGCTTTAGATTTTCAACAGGCATTTAAAGTTCTACCAAATCATTACATCCTTCGAGTATAAGCTTCTCAAGATTCGGAGTATTCCCGAGGTGAATGGTCTTCAACTTTGAAAGACTCAGGTCGAGATATTCGAGCTTTAGATTTTCAACGGGAATTTGAAGGTCTACAAAATCATTACATCCTTCGAGTACAAGGCTCTCAAGATTCGGAGAATTCCCGAGGTGAACAGTCTTCAACTTTGAATGAGTGATGTCGAGATATTTGAGCTTTAGATTTTCAACAGGCATTTAAAGTTCTACCAAATCATTACATCCTTCGAGTATAAGCTTCTCAAGATTCGGAGTATTCCCAAGGTGAATGGTCTTCAACTTTGAAAGACTCAGGTCGAGATATTCGAGCTTTAGATTTTCAACGGGCATTTGAAGTTCCACCAAATCGTTATACCCTTCGAGCATATATAAGCCTTTCAAGATTCGGAGTATTCCCGAGGTGAATGGTCTTCAACTGTGAATGACTCAGGTCAACATGTTCGAGCTTTAGATTTTCAAAGGGCATTTGAAGTTCTACCAAATCATTACACCCTTCAAGTATAAGCCTCTCAAGATTCGGAGCATTCCCGAGGTGAATGGTCATATCGGGTCGGATTATCGGGTTTGCTTTTAATTGCAAGTTACTTAGAAGAGGTGGATTTGGAAAGGTATACAAAGGTACCATCTTTAATGAATCTGCAACTGTTGTTTCTGCGATTAAAAAAGTGTAGAACTCATACGATACCTTCGCTTAAACTTCTCTTCCGGATACTTAGGTGGAGTGTCACCTTCGTCAAAATAGTCGTCGATTAAACATAATTCCGCCTCCTCTCGTTCACGTGGTATGTATTGCCTCGTCCTATTAATACCCGATTCCAATTAATGCAATTAGTATTTGTTTTAATTGATGAAATAGAAAGTATTGTATCTTTAAGAAAACATTATTGTACAATATATGTGAACTGTAATGTATCCAGAAAGAAAATCCTATGGTTAGCTCAAAGCAAGTATATACAAACTTTAATTTGTTTCAAATAGATTTATAGTACTCTTAACAAATGTTAGGTATAAGTTTTATGTTTGATTGTTACTAAAGATAATTAATAGCATTGTTATATATGTTATGGATATAGTAACAACTCGTTAAATGTTTTTAACATATATGATATACATGTTTAACACATACTTTTATGTATGGGAGGTGATTGGCACATTTTCAAATTTTATTGGGACACTCAATTGTACAAGCAGTTAAAGCAAACTATATCTAATGTACAACTATCTGTTTCACACAGTGGAGTGTCCCAATAAATTTTAAGAGTGTGCGAATCATTTTCCTTTATGTATTACCGTAACTTTATGTGATGAAGTAAAAGCTTATAAAAAAACAAAAGAGAAGAGGGGGGGTTGGGCAACTATACCTGGTCAACAGAGTAGGGAGGGAGGAATTAGTGAGAGATGAATCACCTAATGAAAGACTGACACGTCACCATAGGAACAGTGTACGAGGTTTATTAGGGTTTTTAGGGTGTTGGGTACGGAGGGAGTAAAACCATACTTCAAACACTGATCACTCTTCTGATTTTTAATGAATCATTGTCTTTTGATTTTTTCATTGTTCCCAAATATTTCTCTTTTGTTTCAATTAGTTAATACAATGTTTTATTAAACAGCAACTATAAGCTCGATCAAGATTAAGTTTTATAAACTTGTCGTATCGTTTATTTATGACGAGTTAGTTATTTAATCATTCGTGTAAGGGCATTGTGAACAATATGTCGAAATTGCTCAACACATTTACTCAATTTGTTGAAAATCTGGTATGCAACTGTAACGTATAACAACGCTATTATTATCTTTAGTAACAATCAAACTTAAAACTTATACAAAATCGAAAGGTAATCATTCTTTGTTTTTTGTTGCTTCATATTTAGAAAGATGTGTCTAGAATGTTTTGTTGGGGATAAACAAAATAAACGAACCCAACCGGATATTGTTTGAATCTCTGAAAGGCGTGTGAACACTTTCAGATCGAATCAATTCGGTGGTTCCCCCGAATTATTCAACCGGATACAATTCAGAGATTGAGAACGTTTTGAATGCTTGTGTTTGAGATTCATGAACCAGAGAAAAACATGACCAAAAGAAAAGCGTAACTTTTATAAATCAGGGATTAGGGCTCCTTTTATGCATGTTTCTCCAAGGTTTAAAAGTTGTCAAAATTAGTCCCTTAACTTCTGAAAATTGAATTTTCTAAGGAACTTTTACCATAACAACTTGGACTCTGCCAGGAACTGCCCCTGGACCCTGTCCCTCAGGGGATTCGCCCCTAAGATCATAATAAATTCAAATAGGTGTGCACTCCGCACCTCCAAACCTAAATGATGTCTTATTATGACTAAATTGGTCAAACAAGTTAATCCAATTACACTAAAATATCCAACATTCCTCCCCCATTTTAGTGCAATCCTTGATTAACTAAAACAAGTGATCTCAAACAATCAAACTTTTGCATAAATGAAATTTCGCGACGATTGAATTTCACATTAGTGCATTACACATTCCGAATATTCGAATACCAGGGTGTCGCTAAGGATTGAACCCTGGGAATTCATTTTGAATACACGAAGATAATGCACACAAAAGTTTACATACATAGTAGTTCTATCTTGACACATATTTTACTAGCCTATGTCCTTATCCTTCATAAGCATGTCAGAGCCAAGTCCCAGCTTCTTGAAGCGGTTAAACTTCATGCTCATATAGGTAGTTCCTTTCAATCATGCCCTGCTTGCACTTTTTCAAAAGAACTATTAAGAAGATAAACTTCAACCTCCTTATCTCGCAGGTCCAAACACATTCCTTGGGATAGTATATCATGTGTTCCAATCTCTAAGTGTGAGCTTTCCACATTGAATTCAGCTTCTAACATTGTATTAGAAGTGAATTGGGTGTCTCACCATTAGAGAATTTAAACAAACTTTTATTTCATCCCTATTCCGACTTTGTGCACTAAGTCTCTTGCAAACCTCTTTGTCAAGTGGTAAGCAATTGATAGTGTAGGTTCACTATCTTAACGCATTATATACACATGGTAACATTGACTTTAAACATAAAACATATGTTTACTAACAAGTCCCTTAACCATTATGCTTCTTTTGAACAAGAAAACAACGAATCATGATGCAATCGTTGAATACGTTGTACAACTTTTCCTTTGATCACAAGATACTACATTTTTTACCAAGTGTAAAATCCAACACTTAATTCCCTGTAATCTTTTTGATCAATTACCCAACTTGCATCAATTTATCCTTCTAGTACTCAAAGGATCTTGTTGTATTCTAAACCAAAATCCATGGTTTTCATCAAGTATTTTAATACTTGTTTATCAATTACAAGCATGTTTTCCAAATCGAAGATTTCGCAAATCGATCAAAACAATGTTCTTACATTCCACAAATACAACTTACCCCAGTGTATTTGTGAAATTAGTTTCTAATAAGTAACATTCAATTCGCAAGCACTTCATGCAAATAAGATATAAAATCATAATTATCATGCATGAATCTATGTTAATTATCATGCATGAATCTGTGTTAGTACAAAATATACATCACACACCAAACGAAATACATAATAATATTACTATCATTATTTTCATTGTAATTAACGCATGTATCCGAGATTGACATCGTTTTTGCTTTCAGCCAACATTGATAATCCTTCATCAATGTTATGATGTCTCACGACTGATATATTTTTTAAAACATAACTCAAAGAGTCATAATTTTCCGTTTTCTGGTATCCATCAATTTTTGCGGGAAAAACGAAACCGTCAAGTTACATTTACCGCCAAGATGGCTTCTACAAATCTTGTAACCACATAGAGATGCACATAACTTTATAAGAAAAGTTTTCCATTCACATCTTTATGTGTAACTTATAAGCCGGTCATTGATCAAAAGGATAAACCATTACTCAAAATATAATGTAACAAATAAATTTTCTAGAGAGAAGTTGCTAATGAGTCAATTAGTTAATATCTTAAAGAATATAATTTTAAATCACCAGTCATTAATATGGTCATGTCAACCAAAAAATATCACATACGACTCGCATGAAATCCATAACAAATGATACTATGTTACGGGGTATCATATATTTCATCACATGATTCTTAGCATCTCAATATAATTAATAACAAATTCCTAATTTTCAGAATTCAATTTTTGTAAGTTAACAAACAATCCATCGTTAAATACTTTAACGATAAAAAATCATTGTATGATTTACCCGTCAAAACTGTTATCATTTAATTTTGACGTCAAACACCCGGTTGTTCTTTGGGCCAACGCATCCAATCAAATATGATGACTGCCAAAATTCTTTAAGCAAGAAAGATAAACATCTAAGGATCGATATTTCATCAAAGAAATAACCGCCAAAATTATATATCTTTGATTAACGTAAGAGAATATCTATAGCCATATTCAAGTGAGTTTAATCCATCAAGTAAAGAGCATATTTACTTTCTTGTATAGAACATACATATATATCACATGCAATCAAACACACAATTTTACCATGTACGTTATACCATGCAATTAATATTTATTTGTGTCAATGTTAAATTAAGATGAATAGAAATTGTGTACCAGAGTACAAGAATGAACCGGTCGATCATGAGTCCATGATCGACCGTAATTTGTAACAACAAATTCCACTTAATGAACGTGGTTTGTAAGCATAATCCAAACCACATGTTGTTAATTCTTGGTATACAACTTTGTCCATCAAAACACCCATTATTCCGTATTCCAAGATTGCCTACAGCAATATCATATCCAATACACGTTCATGATCATCTCTTTGAAAATATTGTATCAGATTGTTATGATTAATCATATCCTTCACATAATCAGGGTTCGTCATCTTCAATAATTGATTCGATCTTTGTTGGGGATAAACAGAATAAACGAACCCAACCGGATATTTTTTGAATCTCTGAAAGGCGTGTGAACATTTTCAGATCGAATCAATTCGGTGATTCCCCCGAATTATTCAATCGGATACAATTCAGAGATTGAGAACGCTTTGAATGCTTGTGTTTGAGATTCATGAACCAGAGAAAAACATGACCAAAAGAAAAGCGTAACTTTTATAAATCAGGGATTAGGGCTCCTTTTATGCATGTTTTTCCAAGGTTTAAAAGTTGTCAAAATTAGTCCCTTAATTTCTGAAAATTGAATTTTCTAAGGAACTTTTACCATAACAACTTGGACCCTGCCAGGTACTGCCCCCAGACCCTGTCCCTTAGGGGATTCGCCCCTAAGACCATAATAAATTCAAATAGGTGTGCACTCCGCACCTCCAAACCTAAATGATGTCTTATTATGACTAAATTGGTCAAACAAGTTAATCCAATTACACAAAAATATCTAACATGTTTGGATATGTTTAATGTTTATTACAGGAAGAGAGAACTGCAAAATACATCCCTGTGGTTTTCACATTTTGGCATCTTACATCCCTGTCAGAAACTTTTGGCAATATACATCCCCCGTTAGGCAAACTTTTGCCATAATACATCCCTCGTTAACAATGAGGACTAACGGTGCAAATTTTTCTTCCGTTATCTCTTAACGAGACTGAAAATATTACACCGTTACCTATCGTTAGCCAAACATTTGCACCGTTAGTCCTCTTTTTTAGAAAAAAAAAATTAAAAAAATTAAAAATTAAAAAAAAAGGAAAAATTAAAAAAAAAAAAGGAAAAAAATTTTAAAAATTAATTTTTTTTAAAGTTAATATTTAAAAAAATCAAATTTAAAAAAAAAATAATATTTGCGAAAAAAAAAATTAATTTTTCTTTTTATAAATACGCATTTTTAAAAAATATTAAAAAAAAGGAAAAAATTTAAAAAATTAATTTTTTTAAGTTAATATTTAAAAAAAAAATCAAAATTTTTAAAAAAAATTAATATTTGCAAAAAAAAAAAATATTTTTTTTATAAATACGCATTTTTTAAAAAATTAAAAAAAGGGAAAACAAATTTTAAAAATAAATTTTTTTAAGTTAATATTTAAAAAAAATCAAAAATTTTTAAAAAAATTAATATTTGTGAAAAAAAGAATTAATTTTTTTTATAAATACGCATTTTTTTAAAATATTAAAAAAAGGGAAAAAAATTTTAAAAATTTAATTTTTTTTAAAGTTTATATTTTAAAAAAAATCAAAATTTTTTTTAAAAATTAATGTTTGCGAAAAAAAATTATTTTTTTTATATAAACATTAATTTTTTTAAAAAAATTAATTTTTATAAAAAAAATTAAATTTTTTTAAAAAATACGCATTTTTTATAAAAATTAATTTTTAAAAAAATACGCATTATAAAAAAAAATAATTATTATTTATAATTTTTTTTCCAAATATTATTTTTTTTAAATATTAACTTAAAAAAATTAATTTTTTAAAATTTTTTCCTTTTTTTTTAATTTTAATTTTTTTTTAATTTTAAATTTTTTTAACTTTTTTTTTTCTAAAAAGGAGGACTAACGGTGCGAATGTTTGGCTAACGAAGGCTAACGGTGTAATATTTTCAGTCTCGTTAAGAGATAACGGAGGAAAAATTTGCACCGTTAGTCCTCATTGTTAACGTGGGATGTATTGTGGCAAACGTTTGCCTAACGGGGGATGTATATTGCCAAAAGTTTCTGACAGGGATGTAAGATGCCAAAATGTGTAAATCACAAGGATGTATTTTGCAGTTCTCTCTTACAAGAATTTGAGGATGATTACAGATGTCTACAAAGGTTTTCCTTTAAGACAAGGTTTGTCAAACCCTTTTCAAGTTTATTTTATATTTGTATAAGTAAGATTTAACAAAATTCGCTAAAACCATGCATGCCCTCAGAAAATGCATTCTTGAATTAAAATAACATGCAAAAAACTTTTGCCAAAATTAAGAATTTTACAGAGTAAGAAATTTTATTATACCTACATATAATGCATTATGGGAAGTGAACGATTGAACTCTTAAGCATATTGGCCACTGAGTAAAAACTGTAACTAGCATTGTTACAAGTTCCTCGGCTTCCACTATAATTCTTTTTTGGGTAAAAGGTCAACGACCCGGTAAATATATTACTCCAAAAAACATTTAAGTACAACGGATATGAGTGAATCCCATATCTCAGCCCGTTACATAGGCGAAAAGCTTACATAACAAGATACTTCCTATTTTCTAGTCAAGAAAACAAAACCACTACCACATAATATTGAAAGACTCGGACAAACAAATAAACTACTTCCTACGACCTTGGAGATTAAAGCCATAAATGGCATTAAGAGCATCCAATTCCCCTGGAAGATCGTAAATTTGCTTCGAGTAATCATCATAGTCATCAAGCTCATCTTCACGTTCATGACCTCCACCAAAAAGATTTGCTGATTCGTCGAACGTGTCAAGAACCTCCTCCTCCTCACTATCAGAAACCACAACCTCACCCACCTTGGAAAAAGGGTTAGCCCTCTTAGTGACAGAGGCGGACGGAATAGGATGACCTTCATCATACACAAGAGTAGCTTTCCCATCGATAAGCAGCTTTTCAAGCTTACTAATTTTATCAACTATAGGAGTTGAACCAACTTCCTTAGTTCCCATTGAATCCCTCACAAGCGGTTCTTGTGATGTAGTACCAGTCTTAACCAACTCATCCTCATTAACTTCCCTTGTACATCCAGTATCCACATCATGGTAAATGTCATAAGTAGGAATGCAAAGCGCATCCGTATCATCCATATTAAGAGCATCAAATTGGTTAGATGTAGAAATCGTTGTTCCACTAGAACTAGCCACATCAGAAGTCTTCTTCTTAGTGCCACCAACATTCTTAGGTTCAGGAGGAGTCTTTTTTGGTTGATATTTTAACTGCTTACCAACAACAGGTTTAGTAAACCCTCCTTTACCCGGAATTGTAGGACCACCTTGTTTTCCTTTCTTCCTGTTATTGACAGTCTTGAAACTATCATTAACAGGTTTAGTAGGCTGAACAGGAGGTACAACAGCTTTAGGACAGTCAGACATAGTATGACCAAATATCTTACACTTGTCACAGCGAGGTGGTTGCCACTCGTATTCAACCCGTATCTTCTCAATAGTCGAACCCGAACCATCAAGTAATGGTATCTCAACAGTGAGGCTGTCCCGAAGCACCTCATCCGACTTCACTTCTATCATGCATCTAGCAAAACTGCTACGGCCCCACGATTCCTTGCACATTTGGCTTATAAATGCATCTAACCTTTTGGGCGTGCCAATCAGTGTGGCAAGAAGACTGAGGCCATCATCAGAAAACATTGCAAGGGGGACATCATGGAATTTAACCCACACCGGGATGTTAGTAAAATCCTCTTTAAGTAGATTAGTGTTCAAAGTCCATGGTTTAAGAATAATAGGAACATTTCTTATCAACCAAGGACCGTTTTCAAGCACATCATCAACACCTTTCTTCGAATTGAACTTAATAAAGAAGAATCCCTTTGCATTCATCATTACCTTTTGCACACCAATCTTAGCCCATGCATTGCGTACATAGTAATCAACAACAGGAAAAGCAAGGCGCTGGCCCAGGAAATAACCGTATAGAGTATTCTCAAACCTCGTGTTTACCTCTTCTACTACTTTCAATGGAACTGAAAGGTCAACATCATCCTTCTTTTTGCTACATTCCAACCTCCGAAAATTAGACACGTGTTTCTGAGGTTCATTAGAAGTAGCACCCGCGTAAGAAACCGACTTCACTCCACTAGTAGTATCATCCTTAGAAGCATTAGGACCAGAAACATTTGAATTAGAATTATGCCCAATACCACTTGAAGAGGAAGCCTTATTAGCAACAATTTCATGTTGAATATTAGTCATGGCTTCATCAAAATTCTTATGTGCATTAGAGAGCAAGTGCTTCACAGTTTCAGCACTTGTAACCTGCTCCAAGTCATCACCAAGTGATGTATCTTTCATAAGTGGAATCGGCTCCACTTTCTCATCATCACCTAAACCAACCTTTTCCACCTCAATCGAACCTCCTTGAGAATTACCCTCATCATGTGCAGAAATCGAATCCCCGACAACATCACTACCCTTAGAAGTAGCACCCATCAAGCTAGTAGAACCATCCGATGTGTTTATGCTCTTGTTATTCAGAAACCCTTGCTTACTCATCTCTCAAACCCACAACTCCACAACAAATAGTAATCGACCAGTAAACACCAAGAAACCCTAACTAAAAAGTTAGGGTTTAAACAAAATCGGACCAGTATCTAACCACCAACCATGATGAATCAATAAGTGCTAGTCGATTAGTAATAAAGAGGTAAATCGAATACTAGAATGATGAATGATAGACAATCGATGTACCCTAAGTAGCAGCACCACGATTCAAAGAAAAACCCTAATAGAACAATCAAACAAAGATCAAGAATCAATGATCGAAGAAGAATCAATGATGCAGGATCGAATGAATGAATGAAAAGTCGATTAAGGGATGTAAGGGTTTTTTTTTAAATCGCCATACAGAGAGTCGAAGTAAGGGTTTTTTTGTCGGTAGTTTGCTTATACCTAATAGTACGAATAAAAAAGACTTGAAATCTCAGCTTCCACTATAATTCCTTTTAGTAAAAACTGTAACTAGCATGGTTTACTCCCTCCGTACCCTACACCCTAAAAACCCTAATAGACCTCGTACACTGTTCCTATGGCGACGTGTCAGTCTTTCATTGGGTGACCTCTTCTCTTTTGTTTTTTATAAGTTTTATTTCATCACATATAGTTAGGGTAATACATCATAATAATATGTGTTAGACATGAATATCATATATATATGTTAAAAACAGTTAACGAGTTATACCATGCATTGATATTACTTTGTACACAATATTGTACTATATCGATAACATATGGTAAATTATACATGGCAAGTGGCAACTACATTCATGTTGTAAAAGGTATCGTTGATTGTGTACAAATAGCCTTCTATGATGCCATGATGGTATGGTTTAGAGGTTCTTTGAACCGCCGTGTTTATGTTATAATACGTACAACGTTGGAACGTTGTTTGATTTTGGGAAATTTGGTACTAAGTGCAGTGTTGGTTTTTTGTATTTGTTCGAACATGTTTATCTTTACATACTTTGTATGAGGTCCTAGTTAGTCCAGAGCATTATATATTGTATGTGGGAAATCACAAATAATATATGGTTTTGGTTTGTGGCATCTCCATTTTCATCTGTGAGTTTATTGTCAAGATAGCTTGTATTGTAAGATAAAAAATAGTAGGTAATTAAAAGGGTAAAGTTTATATATTAGCAATGTACTTTCATATTTTTTCAAATATAGGTAACAAATTTTTTTTATTACTAATCTAGTTATTGAAACCGGCTAATTTTTTATGATATACTAAATATTATCACCGGCTACCTGTTGAATATGGAAAATGAATGACACATCATTTTTTTTTTTAATTTTTTTTTTAATTCTTATCAGTTAGCGTATGTGGCATATTTTTTTCATCGTTAGTCCTTTATACTAACAGTCGTTGGTAAATATTAAATAACTTAAATTTTTTTTTTAAAAAATAAATTTTAATTTAAAAAAAAATTAAAAAAATATATCAGAAAATAAAATAAAAAATTAAAAAATAATTTTTTTTAAATTAAAAAAATATAGCAAAAAAATTCGAAAAAATTTAAAAATTTTAAAAAAAGTTCAAAATTTTTTTTCGAAAACATTTTTTAGAAAAACAAAAATTCAAAAATAAAAAAATTTCGAAAAAAAAATCAAAAAAAATATTGAAAATAATTTTTTTAAAAATAATTATCGTAATAATTATCGAAAAAATAATAATTTTTTTCTAAATTTGAAATTTTTTTCCAAATTTTTTTACGATAATTATTTAAAAAAGAATTATTTTTTGAAAAAAAAAAATTTGAAATTTTTTTATTTTCTAATTTATATTTTTCGAAAAAAAATTTTGAACTTTTTTTTATTTTCTTATTTTTTTTATTTTTTGGAAATTTTTTATTTTCTATATTTTTTTTAAATTAAAATTTTTCTAATCTTTTATTTATTTATTTTTTTTTTCAAATTTTTTTAAATTAAAAGTGGCTTTTGGGTGTATTAGCTAGCCATTTTTCTAAATTAAAGGTGAGATCATTTTTAGCTGCTTTACACAAAGTTTTCACGCGACTAACCTTTTTATCAGAGTTTACTTTTCGAAATTGTTAAATACATGAACTTTTTGTATGTGAAGACAGATAAAGTAATTATGTACTGTATTTTGCAATTAATACAATTAATATTTGTTTTAATTGATGAAATAGAGAGTATTGTATCTTTAAGAAAATATTATTGTACAATATATGTGAACTGTGATGTGTCCAGAAAGAAAATCCAATGGTTAGCTCAAAGCAAGTATAACAAACTTTAATTTGTGTCAAATAGATTTATAGTACTCTTAACAAATAAGGTATAAGTTTTAAGTTTGATTGTTACTAAAGATAATAATAGCATTGTTATACGTTAAAAGACCTTTTATTATTTATTAACATATAATAAAAAGCATACTATATATACTCAAACAAGTGATATATATTTTCATTAGCTTGAGAAAAACTAAAACATGTTGCATACAAGATTTTCAGCAAAATGAGTAGTACATGTGTTGAGCAATAAACGATACGACAAGTTTATAAAACTTAATCTTGATCGAGCTTATAGTTACTGTTTAACAAAACACTTGTAGTAACAAATTGAAACAAAAGAGAAATATATGGGAACAATGAAAAAATAAAAAGACAATGATTCATTAAATTCCAAGGTGATTGCTTGCAGTATGGTTTACTCCCTTTGTACCCAACACCTTAAAACCCTAATAGACCTCGTACACTGTTCCTATGTTGACGTGTCAGTCTTTCACTGGGTGACTGATCTCTCATCGATTCTTCCCTCCCTACTCTGCTAACCATGTATTGTCTCTTCACTCTGCAGTCTTCCTGCACCATATAGCTACCCCCTCTTTCATCAGCTTTTATTTCATCACATAAAGTTAGGGTAGGTAATACATAATAATATATTTGCTTTTTCAAAAAAAAAGATATCCGTCATTTTCACACATGATTTATATCTTATCATTGATTCATCTTTGCAGATACAGCCTTGGCCATGATTTATGTTTGTGGGACACGCATAACTTAACCATGACCTCCAACGATTTGGTGATTGAAATAAGAAAGGAATAAGCATGTGTGGCTTTATAGTAAAAAATGTCGACTCCCATTCCTATGGCCAAAGTCATAAAGTATAGTGGTTTTTTCATAAAATCGAATTCAACTCTAGTTCAAAAGCATTGTGGTTAGGTTATCACAAAAGCACTTAATTTGACTTACACATCTTAAAACACATAGTACTAACACAGATTGCGTGTTTCATGCTTGGTTGAATTTGAGAGAGCTTATAAGTTAGCATATATATAGGATGAGTAGTACATGTTTGTGCTTTTAAAATATACAAACCCTTGTTTAATAAACTTATAGTAAAAATCTTGCATGTAGTATCGATCTGTGTGCAAAAAACACAAAGGTGGCACATTGAATGTGATATATATAGATATGTGTACATATAAGCTAAAGGAAGAAAACGTAGCTCTCGTTGTCGTACAAGTCTCAGGTAATCGTGGGTCAAGTTATGTACATGACGAATCGACAAATTATAAACAAGTTTAATTTATGCTCATTACTAGTCACGTACATACAACCAACCCTCTATGAAATTTAAATGTGGTAATTACGTAAAACGAGACCTAAATACGCTCAATGATCAGTTGTAGGAAAAATATAATGCCAAAAGATGCAATGAGAAACCTACCTAACCAATCCTTCTTTTATAATCTCTCTTCTCTTTCCCTTTGTCTTTCACAACCATCTCACAAAACAACTACTACCATTTTCTCACTGACAAATCTTGATGGCAGTTACAAAGTTCAACAAGATCCATAACCATCTCATTAACAACAACAGCATTTATAGGGTTTTTGCCTGCAAAACGCAACCATCCCTTCATCATTCTCTCTTCCCATCTCAAACAACCTAAACATATCTAGGGTTCTTCCAAGTGCTGCTTAGCTTATGGCTTTTGATTTCTTTCAGTCGATCGAGCTCTTCTTGTCCTGTGGACTAGACTACATTCATAATATTAAACGCAGGTTAGACATTCGTTTTGTTTGTGATAAACACATATAAGTTGTTATTTTAAATTTAATCTGATTGATTTATTAATTTTTATGCGTTGTTAGATGTATATTACAGTTACGGTTTGGGTGATTATTATTATTATTATTTTGGATGTTAATAGGAAAATAGTAATGAATATGATGATTTATTATGTAGTTAAGAATTGAATCAGCTTACTTGTAGTTCATCAGTATTTCAGTTTGGCACACAACATAAAATATCTTGAGAAGTAAAACTAATAGAAATAATCTCAACAACCGTATATATAACTAGTTATAATACCCGCGCACGCGCGGAGCTTTTCTTAAAAATTTTAATTATGTATTTTTAGTTGACTTTTTTCGAGTGGTCATGTTGTGTTATACTGCTCGTTCTTTAAGCTTATGTTTTTATTCATTTAATGTATTTAGATAATGACTTTGGTTGAAATTTATAGTTCATTATTCAAATAAAATGCCATGCAGTAAATATTTTTCGGTTATGTGATAATTGTTATTTAGTTTAAATTCAAGCACGGGTATTTAATATGCTTCACATTTATACAAAATAATCATAGATAATGTAAGCACCACCTCTAATCAAAACTAACTCAATATAAATTCCTTATCTTACACTCACTTACAGGCTAAAATACATCCATATAACTCAATATAAATTCCTTATCAAAACTAACCCACGAGGCTCTAACCAGAAATAAATTGCATTCCACATAACTCCGATCCATTCTCACCTTTGGAGACAAATGCATGAGAATGACCCAGACCTCATAAATCACCGCAGTGATATGCAACAAAATCAGGAGAATTATGACCCATAATCATGCGGGGTTTTTTCTAATTTTTTGAATAATATATTTTGACCAATTGTAATTTAAATTTTATCATAAATTGGTTAATGAGGGTTATGTTTAAAGCATATTTGCTATAATGTGTCTACTTTCAAATAATCTAATATGAAACGTGATAAATGGTTTGAGTGTCTCAGACTATACAAAAGTAATCAAATATATTTTCTAAATGCATATATCTATTAGATTGTATTATTATTGTAATGTTTGTAACATTTAGTGTAATTATCTCCATCCTTGATTAAATAGACTTGGCTTTTTGTTGTGTCTTTGCATGTATTGTTTGATGTGGGATTTTTATTTCTCAAGGGGAATTTTTATCGTAGATATCTATATTGTTTTTGAAATGTTTTTTTTTTCTTCATCTAGTTGGCCTGTTTTTTATGAGTTTTTTGCTGGCTAGTTATAATCTTATAGAATCAATAAAATTTATGAATATAGCATGGCCATTATGTTATGGTTGTATTTTGGATTACCTTTCCGTCTTCTAAATCTTCGATTATTATGATTGTGTTTGCATTATACCCATGCGTTTTGCAGGTCTCTTTTGTCTGCATGTATGATTTTCTTCGGTTTATTATATTAGTGTATCTGAATTTTGTTTTGTTATTTAAAATAAAGTATACAAAGATTAGTAATTTTTTTAGTCGAACAACTCCTTCATCTCTTAGTATTCTCTCATATCAAGGTCATTTCATTACATAAAATGCGTAAATGTCCATTCTTCTTCCGATTTGACCCTTTTCTTTTTCGTGTTAATTTTCTTTATAGAACATCTTAAAGGGTAAACTTTGCATTTAAAGCTTATTTTTTTGATGTTGTTTTAAGAGCTATTTAAGTATGCACCTCATCTACGTGAGACGAGCTCTTTTGGCTCATCGCCTCGCGCTTTGCATTTTTGACCCTTACCGCAATGGAATGCTTCACGCTTTTAATGTCTCTCCTAACTAATCATATTGGCTCGATAGTCAATACCACAAATTAACTAAAAGCACAGTCACAAATCAATATTTATTACTTGATCATACACCCACAAGTGCAAACATGGTTTAAACATCACACAGTTTCATAACTTTTCTAGTATTAGTGGCCAAATGGACAAACTGAATCAGTGGTCAAAATGGATAAGCTAGAGTTTAATTTTAAATGGCTAATAAACGGATAATAACTCTAAAAATAATATTAACCACTAAAAGAATAAGAAAAATGGTTTTTACACTATGCAAAAATGGTTTTTACGTAATGGTTCCATTCCCTTACGTGTATATGCGAAGATGGTTTTTACACTATGCAACTATAACATCAGCGAATATCACTAAACAAAATATGAACTTATAACACCAAGGCTAATAATATCACATTTCCTAATTAAGGGGTCATTGCTAATGAGTTTAGGTACCATCATAACCTTTTTGTTACCAATAACAAATCTCATTTGCACCCAAATAGCACAATTTAGGAGCAAGCAAAGAGCTTATAGCATACCTTTAATAGTTTTCACATACATAAAAGTAACAAAAATAAAGTACATCATGAAATTTTGGTATATCTTATACCTTTATGCTTTACTTCCATCTCTCAGTTGGCCAATATTATCACTATATTGGCAAGATTTATATTAGCCAATACTTTCAAATAACTTATGTGCCAGTTTAAAATAAACCCAACAAAGTTGATCTACAATATAACCTTATTCAATTAAAACTGATACAGCATATACATTAAATAAAAATTAAACTTATTTAGCCACGTGGAAGTATAAGGTTTGGTAATGTTGATAAGTCATTAATACTTTTTAGCGAGGATCCAAAAAGATGATCGTACATGGCCTAACATACATATGGTGTTGGTTGATAGATAGCACACATTACACAAGATCTATAAAGTATATATTATACAAAGAACTTTATACAGTATGAGTAAGCATGCAGTAGTTATGATATTCAAGATTTCTTAATTAAAAAATTATCAACTTATTTCATTCATATTGGATATACATGGCAATACCAGGTACATCAAAGACTTTATAGGACATACAATAGCTGTCAAGCCCTCTTGACTATCAAGTTTTAAAATCTTAGCTCAAATCAATCAAGAACTAAGTACCATCTACAGTAGATGGGACAAATGTGCATCAGCGTGATTATACCTCGGGATTCTTTATAGTCTCTTCAGTGAGGGCTCCAACTGATCCTGGATGCAGCCTAACATCGTCATCTAGAAACAACACATACTTGTTGCCTTTATGCATATTTTCCACCCCAACCTGTCATTCAAACCGTAGTACAAAATAAGTTGTGTGATGGTGACATGGTGTCACTAAGCAGCAAGTAATAAACTTTGGCAATAAGATCTATTCTTATGGAAATTGAAAAAATGAAATGTCACCAAGAACATAAATAAAGTCTCTGAAGGAGAGAGCATACCAACAGATTATGAATTTTCAGGTTAAGCTAAAAGCTGGCTGAAGACTTTTGAGCTGTCAATGCCTGCTTGAAATTGCCGACGTCATATACAACAAAGTTTTCCTTATCACTTTGTTTGACAAAAAAAACTACAGCTCTAGCAATTACAAAATTCAAGCAAATATTTCAGTGTATCAAAATAACTAAAATGAATGATCAAGTTACTACAGAAGAGCCCAAAGAAAGAATGTTGGTAAAGCTTGGAAAAATTTCTGGAAAAACATTTTCATAGCATAGTAGCCAATCGAGTATACCACAGAGCAAAGCTTTTAACAAATTGAACTAAAACCAATTGAGTATTGGATACCTTTACATCAAGTAAGTATTACAGAGAAACTAAAGAAAAAGGTTAGCGGTACCTTATGTTGTATTGCCAACTATGTCACTTGTTGTGCTTTAGCGGTAACAATAGCATTTCTTTAGAAAAATAATTTTCCGCAACGGTCACAAATGTTGCACTAAGCAAAAATAATACAGTAAGTAACATGAGTATAAGTAAGATCAAGTGTAAACATTTACACCTTAAGAACATAACTTTTCCAACATATGAAGTAGCACACAATTTCTGTTTGTTGCTAAAAAAAAGTCATCATTACATACATCATAGGTCGTCGAAAATCCAAAACTGCTTCACAAATTCTCACAGGCTCTCAACTTGCAAAACGTGAGTTCTAGCTTGCTTATAGAATAGGCCACTACTTGCAAGTAAGCATATCATATCCTAGCATTATGTGGTGTACTATTTCAAAATAAATATATATCTCGACCTCCACTTTTTTCCACACTTCCAGCTTAACAAACTGCAAATCTAGGATTCATGTCCTCGAAAAATAATTACAATGACGAACTTTCCTTCTGTAAGTATAAAGATGAACCATGTAACATTATCCATTTAACCCTTATGTGAACTTCCTTTTTATTCAGTAAACCCTGCTTTATTCATCACTTTGCTCTCAAGCTTTTAAATGAACTCAATTGTATGCTCAAGGGATTGTTCATCTTTGAATTTTCTAAGGCATGTAAATTCTGTAGTAGGTAATAATCGTTTGAGCAATTGTATATCGAAAACATAAAAGAGCATACTGTAATGCACAGATTAAATCTAAATATTGTTAAGGGCTGTTTCTGAGAACATATTTTGACAACTTAGTGCACAATTAATAGATCACTTAGCTACCAAAAGATTATATGAAAACTTTATGAACATCCAAACACCCCTATTTATTTTTTCTATACATCAAAACTACCTCTATCCACTTTGCCCACACCACCAAAACTAACATAACAATGAACTACTCTCAATTGCATTTATCTTAACTCCCTTATTAAGTTACCTTTTGTCTCTTAGCGTCCTCATTAAGTTACCTTATTGTCTCTTAGTGTCCCTAATTGTTTTCGGTCTACAATTAATTGTAAAATAAATATTAGTTGATCATATACCTTAAACACGGATAATTATCGGTCTATAATGATCCTTGTGACTCCTCTTTTAAAGTTTGGGTTCCACGTAACTTATAAACTTTATCAGAAAAGTCACAGCCACAAGTAAGAAAATGATCACTCAATCTAAAGGGGGATTCGTCATACAAAAAGATTTTATATAACCATAATTCTAAATGCGTATAAACACGTAAAACACAAATTACACAAATATAACCTTGTATCAAAATTACGATGTTTATACCGCTGGATTGAATTTATAATCTCTATGTTTTTCTATGTTTATGCTTATTACGGGTAAATTACCTGTATCCCAAGAGCCCATTTCCTCTCAACTTGGCTTCTAAGATTAATTCCTAGATGGTCCATAAAAGTAGATGAATCCATCCTAAGATTACTTACATGTATCCCAAGAGCCCATATCCTCTCATTTTGGTTGAATCCATCCTACAATTCAGTAAAAGCAAAAAAATTGGATATGGATGCATATAATAGATGATTAAATGAAGTTTTCCCCCCAAAACTTACAAAAGTAAATGCGCTTAGAAAAACTATCAAACCATAGGTTTCTGGAATTCCGCTCCAAGATAGCCACTTGAGTTAGGATTCATGTTGTGCAATAGCAAGTAGTATGCCACAGTACTCTGGAAAATATGCAGGTATCAACATCATATTCATTGTCACATTATCAAACTTTGCAAGAAGAAAAAAAAAAGTTACCTCATTCTGCACTCGGTTGCGAAGCGGCTCAATGAGGGTATCCTTGTCAAACCCGATCTTAACCACCTCTAAGAGAATACCTTCATCGGTCTGTAGAAAGAGAATTGGTTTAATTACCGATAAATCAAATGTTACTTTTATATGTACACAACTTTAAATAGTCTAAAGAGGAAATTGCAAATTTGGTCCTTAAGGTTTGGCCACAGTACTCCGATTTTTTTGTCTTTTTTGTCCGAATTTTTTAAAAAAATATAAAAAGTCCAAAATTTTTGTCTGAATTTTTTGTGTCTGAATTTTATCTTTTATTTTATTTTATTTTATTTGTTTTTTTTAAATTTCGTCAAAAAAAATAAGACAAAAATTTGTAATTTTTTTATTATTTTTTATTTCGGACAAAAAAGAAAAAAATGGGACAAAATTTTTGAACTTTCTTTATTTTTTTAAAAATTTTTCGGAATAAATGGAAAAAAATGGACAAAATCAGGGAAAAAAACGTAAAAAATGGACGAAAACGGATAAAAAGAGAAAAAAAGGTAAGAAAAATGGACAAAAACGTAAGAAAAACGGATAAAAACGGACAAAAACGAAAAAAAGCAAGAAAAACGGACAAAAACGTAAGAATAACGGATAAAAACAGATAAAAACAGACAAAAATGAAAAAAAAAAACGTATGAAAAACGGACAAGAACGTAAGAATAACAGACGAAAACGTAAAAAACGTAAAAAAAAAACCGTAAGAAAAATGGACAAAATGGATAAAACGGACCAAAACTGAAAAAACTTAAGAAAAACGGACAAAAACATATGAAAACGGAAAAAACGTAAGAATAACGAACGAAACCGTAAAAAACATAAGAAAAACGGACAAAAACGTAAGAAAAACGGACAAAAACGTAAGAAAAACAGAAAAAACGTAAGAAAAACGGACAAAAACATATGAAAACGGAAAAAAAACATAAGATTAACGGACGAAAACGTCAAAAACGGTCAAAAAATCAGATAAAAACGGGAAAAACGTAAAAAAAAAACGGACGAAAATGTAAAAACCGGAAGAAAAACGGACTCAAGGACCATTTGTGTAAGCCTTGCGCAACACAAGGACGATTTGTGTAAGAAGGACCATTTGTGAAAAAAAAGGACTAAATTTGTAAAGCCTTGCGCAACACCAGGACCATTTGTGTTAAAAACTGAAAAGGAATATAAAAAAAGAAAAGGGCAGGGGTATTTATGTCATTTGATGGAGACCAGGGACCAAAATTGCACCAAAACCTTCAAAATGAGGACCACCGTTGCAATTTCCAAACCTTAGGGACCAAACCTGCAATTTGGCCAAACCTTAAGGACCAAATTTGCAATTTCCTCTAGTCTAAATCAGCAAAACAATAGCGTCAATATAAAGAGCAGGATCAGCATACCTAAATGTGTGTAATTTTTATTTTAAAAAGGGTAAAATGTTGATAACAAAATTTGCAAGCCAAGAAGATATCGTACTTTTGTGTTGCGACTTGCAAATATGATCTTCTATCTTCTATATGCTTTTCATTGTTAGTCCAACATCAAGCATACAGAACGTGTGTTAGCAAAACAAATAGCAGCCATGAGAATCCAATGGAAAGTATGCCAATAAGTATAATATAAAGGTGAAAAATTGAGCGGCCTAAGTAACATGTCAGAATGGGTCATTTTTTGATATGGGTTAGGTCGGGCTCACTCACGAACACTATGTTATCGATGTATAACTATTGTCCAGAACCTATATACACATTCAAAATGGTCTGGTTAGTCTTTATTTATCATAAGAAACTCAAGATTAATGAATTCGTATCAAACTCATGTTTCATTAAAAATTGTCACTTTTGACCCATTCTGACCTGTAAGATGCATATTGGACTCAAAACCATTTTTAATTGGTTTCTAACTTTTTATTTGAACATTGGGATATGAATACCACATTGTAATACATTGTATAACTATACATACAAAAATATTTGTAAGAATACCACATTGTAATACCTTATATCATATTTGACTTAAAGAACTGATAAGACATATTAGAGCCCTTTATTAACACAATGGGGCTGTTTGGGATTGCTTATTCATAATGTTTATTTAAGTGTAATCTTTCCCTAAAGTAGAAAAGTAAATAACCAATTTCGAACTTCATTTATGCTAACCTTTTCAAACAATTTCCAAACAGTAGTTAATGTTCAAACAATGTGACTGAGGCATCATAATGAAGTCCCTCACATAAGCCCATTAGCCACTCTTGAGTAACTTCACTGAGCATGACTAATACAATTAACTTAACTAATCATCCAAATCAGTACTCATGTATATATTCGAACAATAAAAGTCTATCTGGACAGATAACACAATCTAGATAGATTAACAATGGGGCAATGTACATTGTACAAATGCAATCAAACACAAACTGGAAGCTTAACCCGTTCGACGATACCAAAAAAAGCAAAAAAATTTCCCTGCTAGTAAACTCATCATAACCTATCATCAACAAAAACACAACATCCTTAACCAAACTCATCTTCTTCTCATCTAAACTCTTATAACTACACATCTCAATAACCGAAACCATTTCTACATGTGTTCATATAGATTTTTTCTACAAACCAAAAATGACCTTACCAGAGAAAATATAAAAACATCACTTTCATTTGAAACGTAAAAAATGGAACACGTTAACTCCAAGACCCAGGCATTGACTATATGTGCTATATTGATCCAGTGATCTATAGACTAAAAAAACCATTGTATTGCTGATTGCCACTTACCTCATGCACATGAATATATAAAATCAATCCACCTCTATCTACACATGATAATAATAACGTCAACCTTAAACATAACCACAATCACACAACAAAAAAGCATAAAACTTTTTAACATGAGTATTTTTAAAACCATTAGCAATTAAACTTTTAGAAACCTTACTATCAATCAAACAACTTCTAATCCTATTATGATCTTTTTCCGCTGTTTACTCTTGTCAAGTAACAACTATTGTACCACGTGATGAATAACATGTTTACTATCATGTTTCAAAGTTGAAAAAGAAAACGAATAAGATGTTTAATACATATAAATATGTTTCTACAGAGTTGAAAAATAAAACCTGCTGTTTTTTGAGTTTTATATGGATTAGATCATATATTCAGAGGATGGACATGCATATTAGTACTAATTTTGAAATAAAATCATACCAAAACGTGACCAAAAAAGTTTACATAACAATAGACTAAGATCCCATACTTATGACAAATATCGATTACTTAATGAATCGAAAAAAGCAAAGTATGCAACTAATTAAGTACAAACATCATCTTTATGAATACGTTATTCAAAAAAAAAAAAAAAAAAAAGAGCTAATTAGGTCAAAGAGATTATCATATAATGTACAAATTGTTAGCAATAGAAGTGACGATCATTATTGTATCAACGAGTCTTGTAATAATGTTGTAATAGTCTTGTAGTTTAGTTAAGGGTAAACGGGCTTGGTTTAATCTAACATTGTATTAGTTTATGTCTAGTCCATTACATAAGCCCAAGCCCGGCCCATCTCTTTATCCTAACTATATAAACCTCCAAATGCTACCATTTGGAGGTGGTGCTTCTAGGTTATTTTCTCTCATTTGTATCCTTCTCTCTTAATCTAATACATCTCACTTTCTCTCTCTAGAAGTTGCCATCTTTCTTATCTCTTCATCTCTCTATTTATCTTTCAATAATCTTCTTATTATGTGTGAAATGATATATGTTTTGGGATCCAACAAGTGGTATCAAGAGCCATAAGATGATTTAGAAGTGTTGTTTTTCTTAAAAAATCGAGTCTTTGAAATTTTTTTGCACTTTCAGTGCCGGTTTTACTTATTAAAAGATTATTTTCTACGTATCTCATGATCTATTAGTGCCTATTTTCGTCAGATTAAATGCTTATTCTGTTTTTATAGTGTCTTTTTATATTATTTAGTCCAAAATGTTTTTGTCCTCTTGTCTTATCTCTGTCCAAACAGTTTCAATACTTTAACATATATTGAGTATACAGTTATCTTGTCAACAACAGTCCAAATCTTTTAGTCCAAAGAGTTATTTTTTTTTACGCTTATTTTTTTTGCTTTTTCTCTCATTTCCAAAAATCCAAACATTTTCTTGTGCTTATTGGTATTATTTTGAGGTCGGAAAACTGGTCAAGAAACTGTCGGAAAAAGGCTTGATGGAAAAGTTGTCGGAAAAGGACGTTGGAATCTGGTCGGAAAAGTCAAAAACTCAGTTTACGCATAAACTTATGCAAAAAACCCTTTTCTTACGCATAACAAGCAAAGTCTACGCACAACACCTCATCCTACGCATAACTTCTAGCTTGGAAAGTTAGTAAGTTCGTTTACGCAAAAATCTTACGCGTAAAACCAAACTTTACGCAAAAAGTTTACGCTTAACATTTACGCAAGAGTTTACAATTAAACTTTATGCAAAACATTTACGCAAAAGATTTTTTACGCTTAAGATTTCCAAGTTTCTTTTAGGCATTAAAAAAAAAAAAAAAAAAAAAAAAAAAAAAAACAAACCTAGAATACGTGAACCAGATTCATACAACAACTTCATACAAACATCTATATCCTAATCCCATTTTCAGTCAACTAACTGCCATTCCAATTGTCCCACCCAATACAGAAACGTGAAAATAAAAATAACAAGAGGCAGCAAAATATAACAACATACAAACCCCACGTCACCCATCCCATTTGTTTTACTCACGATCTCAGTCCATCTCGGTTTATCATCAAAGATTCGTTCAAAGGAACTAAACCACAAGATATATACATCACAGATCGATCTTTAGAAAATAAACTTCCTTCTTAATATCCGAAAACTAAAAGGAAAAGAACAAAACAACTTTTTCGTTGAGAAAAACAATTGAACCTACCTGGGTTTCTTTTTCTTTTTCGTTGGCATACAGTTGCAAGTAGATATAAGGAGGGTGTTGTTCTTGTATTCGGATTTATAATTAGTAATAGAGACAAATGTTATTTGATCCGTTTGGAGTGTGAACTGAAGAGTTTGTGGCTGCGGGGTTATTAACAACAAGTAAGTTAGGTGTTGAGAAAGGGTGTGGCTGCGTATGTTCGTGTGTTAATCAGTTACACCAAGTATCAAAAGGGGTGAATTTTTTTTTTAGATCTGCGTTTGGTTCAGTGAAGAGAAAAGTAAGATAATTATTGTTGTGGCTGCGTTTTTTATGAATAAGTGATTAGGGTTAGTGTCTGTGTACTTACATCTCTTTTATAGCAAATCTTTAGGGTATTTTGAATTGATATTGGACTTGGGCTGATATGCTTTTGATTGAGCTGTTTAAATTATATTTGATCTGATTGAGATTGAATATTCACAAGGGACGAATTTGATTAGCAGTTGGGCTTCATCGTTTGGACTGGAACCCACTTGGGTTATTAATAAAAGGGACGAATTTTTGTATAAGAATTCTATTGTGAATTTACTTTGTTCAAAGTTTGTAGCGGTATATGGACTAAAATCTCGTGAAAATTTTTGAGTTGTAATTTTTGGACCGTGATTGTGATTAAGCTTCGATAATCCGAGATTGAAAATTAAATTGGGTTGAGATTATTCGGATTCATTGATATAACTACCGTGCTAGTTATTGGATAACTCGTTTCGAAAACAAAAATCACTTCTTTATCGTCTACAAGATCCGTATTCATTTCACACGTTCAAAATGTCTTTTCTCACAAATTTCTTTTCATCAATTGATATGGATTCTCTTGTTCAATTCTTCGCTCCATATCCTAAGACTGAGACTGAGGAAATATTGACTGAGACTAAGAAGTCGTTGACTGATAATGAACAAGACGTTGATGAAAATGAGCTACCTGATTACGTCAAATATCTTGACCTGAGATTTCCTTTCACACTCGTTGAGCATATGAAACGACCACCTTTGACTGAAAAGGCACAAAATGGTGAAGAATCATGTGAACATAAGTCAGAAGAACCTGAAAATGCAGAACCTTCCTATGACAGATATGCTACGAGTATACAGACAGGGATTCTGATAAGGGAATATGTTGGAGATCCGATGGGTCAGTTTGTGAGTCAGAATGTGGTTAATCAAAATGGGAATGATTGCTTTATGACTTCGATTCAGAAACCTACATCTGAAATTCACAACAGTGATATTGGTAGAAATTACAATGTCAATGCAATGACAAAGGTTGAAAAGATCCAGTTCTTGTTGATGCTAGCCAATAAAGAAAAATCGGGAATACAGTTAACTGCTGAGGAACATGAGTTTAGAGCTACAACAAGAATTAATGACAATTCAGCAGATCTTAATGAAACCTACAACTTTATGGCAAATCAGCAAGCAACAACAACAAGCAGTGATTTTGATCTTCCTCCTACTTATGATTCAGATCCATTCCATGAGGTATCAAATTATGGTAATGATGCTAATCCGTTTGCTCATGAGAAGCTACATTATGTGCCACCTGAACCTAATTATGATACATATGTGGAGGAACAAGTTAATAGCTATGTTAACTATGAAACTCCATACATGGATCCTAATGGAGTTCAAGTTGCACAAAATGGTGCTAATGATGAGGAAACACGTGCTTTGTTTGAATCATTATTCAATAATTGTCGTATTCAAATTGAGAATGTGAAAAAGGTCAATCGCGATGTTAAGGCCGCGAATGTTAAATTGACCGCTGAGCTTGAGAGTTACAAGGAAAACGTTAAAGCTTTTGAGTTTCACAACAAAAGATTGTCTGAATTAGAAACTGGTTATCAAAATTCCGTTTCAAGGGAAAAACAATTGCAACTCAAGTTTGATACACTTGATGTTAATTCTTTCAAGAAGATAAAATCTTTAAACGCGGAAGTTTCTGATTTGCAAAACCAACTTTCTAAACAAAAATCAGCTTATACCAATCTTGAAAAAGAAATGGATGAGTTGAAAAAGGACTTTGCAAAGAAAGAAGACAAACTTTTGGAAGAAATCGTAGAGTCAGAACACATGATTGCACATTTAGAAGAATTAGTGGTTAAGTCGGGTCAGTCAAGTCAAACAATGAATATGATTGCTAATCAAACTAATCCGATTTACCACACAAAACATAAAATGGCTCTAGGGAACACAACTCCTTGTAATCTCAAGAAAGCTCAGCAAGAACAGAATGTTTTGTATAATGGTAATGTGATTTACACCAAACATGATCCTCCCGTCGTTCGGGATTCTGTGCAAACGATGGAACTTGTCGAAGAGAGCATCACTAAAATGAAACAAAAGGATTTGAAACCCATTGATTACAACAAATTGAACAAACTTTCGGGAATTACTTTTGTTTCACAAACAGAACCATCTGTGTTTTCCATAAAACGACCATTCGCAAAATTCTTTTATAAAAAGAAAGTTGTTTCCAAATCTCTTTTAAAAATGGAACAAATGTCCTCTACCAACACTTTTAATACAAGTGAGGCTAGAGAAATTCTGGATGACGTTAAAAAGAGAATTAAAGAACTTCAAAATATAGTTGAATCTAAAACTACTATCAGTATTAACAACTGACATTCTAGTTTTCATATCGAACAGAAAAAGGTTTTTGAAAATGAAATTACTATCCCACTGTATAACATCAGTGCAAGGGTAATCCATTTTGAAAACGCTTTCTTAAAAGAAACGGCCGACTTTGTCAAGGACCACAAATCCCTGGTAAACGAAGCTAATGATACTCGTGAAAACATGAATGTTTTGGAAAGGTTAAATGATTCTCTCTTTGAAGCTGTTATGACTACTGATATCATGTCCATCATTTTACAAACATACTCTGTTGAGGACGATGAAAGACTGCGAGCTGAGACATCTGAAATTGTTTCAAAATATGAAAATGCTCTTGTAAAACTTGAAAAAGAAAACATGTCACTTTTCAAACAACTTGATCGAAAATCAGAGGAATGCAAGTATGACAAATTGTCGTATGAGCATGCCTACAAGGACATGAAAGAGCAAAATGATCTTTTGAGAGCTCAGCTTGTAAGTATAAAAGGGAAGGGTGTGGATACTAAGTTTGCAAAACCATCGACTTTAGAGAAACCAAATGTTTCAAAAACAGTTGAAAAAACCAAAAATGTCTATTTCAATGTTTGCTCCAAAAGTCGATGAGAATAAGAATTTGACAAAACCAGTCACTCCACAACCCTTGCCCAAGAAAAAGGAAATTGAAAAGATTGTTGAAAAACAAAGATTGTTTGTTGAACGAAACACAAATGTGAGTGCACCTGGCCCTTCTAGGAATAGCACACCGAATGTGACCACAAAATCTGTAAAGGAATCTGTTGGTTCAAATGACATGGTCCTAAATCACCATCTAGAAGAAGCTAGGGAAAAGGCACAACTTCGAAAAGACGGAATTTTAGGCGCAAAACCTAGTGTGACGAATTCTACAAGACTCCAAAGCGCTGCTAGTAGTAGTAAACCTTTACCTAGGAACAATCTACAAAATACTAGGGATTGGCTTGCATCTAAGAGTAGTGGCACACAAGATAATGCTAAGAACGTAGAATGCAACACAAAGAATTCCAAAGTCTCATCGAACAACAAACAATTTCCAAATGACTGTAGTGACAAAGTTAAGGTTGCAGTTTTAAACAAAAATGTTGAATTTGTCTGTCCTACATGTCAAAAATGTGTTTTTTCAGCTAATCATGATGCATGTGTTGCACATTATATCAAGAAAGAAAATGCACGTGCTAAGGTACAATCCACTAAGAAACCGAATAGAAACAAACCCGTTGATGAGAAGCAAAAGGCTAAGAAACCTAATAGGTGGATCTCTACAGGACGTAGTTTTTCTCTAAATGAGACTTCCGCTGCATCTGAAAAGAAAACAACTCCTAGATCTTGCCTTAGGTGGACTCCCACGGGAAAAGTTTTTAACACAGTTGGTCTTAGATGGATTCCCACAGGGAAGATTTTTGATGCTTACACCAAGACAAATAATAGTGAAAATCATCAGGATAAGGAAGTAGAAATCACTACAACCGTTGATAGTGAACACCCTCAATGTGAGGAAACATGTACTTCTAACACTGTTATTTGTGAGAATTCTCTGTGGATGCAGGTACTTATGAAAGTGTTGAGGGTTCATACACCCAATGTGGTAAAGAAGAACTTTACGCCAACATCGCTTGTGGAAATCCTTTTCTAATTCCACTCGTAACTCCACTTTTACTTGTCAAACCTTAATTTTTCTTTCTTTCTTCAAATCTTTTCTTTTTAAATATTTTTTGAAAAAAGCAAAATACAAAATTTGAAAAACCAACAAAAACAAAATACAAAAATATAAAAATTTCAAAAAAAATACAAAAACAATATAAAATAAAAAAATCCAAAAATATTCTTCTCATGACATGTCTCTTGTATAATCGATATTCTGTACGTTTCTAGAAATGTCATTCAACAATGATACGGATATGTACAGATGCTTGGGCGAGAGTTCTCTAAAATGTTTTTTCTAAAACATGCCGTTTCTCAAAACGTTTCTTCAAATGGCTTTCGTATACTTCAGTACGAAACCCGGACTTCAAAATAATGACTTCTTAGTATTTCAGCTAAGGACTCGTTCTTCAAAGAAAGGAAAGTGCTTAATCATTCAAAGGTTTTAAATATCTTTTGAGCACTTATCCTAAAAACATAAATGGCTTATGCACACATAACAGTGTATAACCCGCGATTTTCAAATAAAGGACCCTGTTGTACATTTATGTGCGACAATCCTAAATGATAAGAAGACTTCTCTCCAAAAAGCTTATCAAAGTCTTCTTAATTTTCTGAGCAAAATTTTTCAAAATATTTCAAAAGGTTTTCAAAACTTTTTAGCTCAAGATATTACTCCCTCATATCATTAAAAGCTTTAATTTAATCAAAATGTTCTATTTTTAAGGGGGAGTAATATAAAGTTGTTCCAAAAAGATCATGCTTAAAGGAAACAAATACGGAATTAACAAACATACGTTTCTCCCATAAGCTATCCAAAAAGAAAAGGTTTTAATCAATTGGTATAAAAAATACCATGGATATGCTATTTTTGAGGGGGAGAAGACGTGATTAAAATGTGATCACTTTGTTTAAGATTGTGGATGAATCTCAAAAGAGCTCGACTCAGAAATGACCCAAGAATTGACGAAACAACAAAAGTTAGTAATCGAAAAGACTTATCCTCGACGGGTAATAACATCAAGTTAGTTACTAGAGCTAGTTGTCACCTAAAAGCTGACAATGGAACTCTTTAACTAGCCACGTAAGCGTGTCTCGAAAAGGATTTGTCTTAGTAGAAATGTACCGTTTCGAGAAACTGTCTGTGGACTTGACCAGGCCGGGTAATAACTTCAAGCTAGTCTAACTAGTGATGTAAGCGTGTCTCGAATCGGTTGTGTTCATTGAAAGTGAATCAATTCAAAAGTGCAAACTCCTCACGAATGTGCAAATTTCTTAAAATTCCATGAGCACATGTGAAGGGGGAGTCTTTCATGAAATACAAAACTCTCGAAGTGTTAACAAAGTATGTTTTATTATCATAAACACTTTGAGAGATTTTCAAATGAATGGTTTTATGGCAACAATAGGATAGTCATGGAGTTATAAGGTGACTAAGGTTAGGAAAAACCGTCCTATGATCCGCCAGAGCCGGAGGGATCTACCCAAGGATAATTCCAATAGAATAGAATTAGAAGTCCTTAGGTATGATTGAAAAAAAGGAGAAAATGAGAAAGGAGAAAGAAGGGGATGAAGAATTAAAAGGAATAGCAAATGAAAAGGGTGAAAAGAAATAGCCCTCCATATGTTCAACCTTAGGGCAGAAACCGGGTTCAATTCATATGCTACTGGTTGTTACTAAGGTGACACCGGTATTGAAGACAAAGACGTCATGGACCCAGTGACGCACTGCACTAAACCTTCTTATCCACTCAAGTTCTCTTAAAAGAGCTTGTTTCATTCTCACGGGGAACCGATGTAATCTATCGATCTGTCTCTTAGAGATGATTGATATTGAAACAGGAGACCTCTCCCTAATCTCCGCATAGGAAACCAAATGTGCACTTATCAAGTCTAGAGCCCCGAGATTCATCAAAAAATCTCATAGGAACACATGATATTTCTACATGTAAACTTTAGAGTCCTACGCAGATCTTAGCAATCTGCCAGAACATTTATGAGAGAATTCACATAAGTGTTTCTCAATGATTGAATGGAAACTCCTGCCAGGGTCAACATCAAACAGCCCTGACAGCAGGTCACTTCGGTAATTCTTTATGGGTTACGCTTAGTGTTCGCGGTGGTTTCAAACAGTCTACAGTCGTGGAGTGATACCCAGCGACTCACCCAGTCATTGAGCAACTTAGTAGGTCTCGTAAGCTCTCTCGAGAGTATCTGACATGGGAACGGCCTTGGTAAGGGTTAGAAGGAGTCTTCACACTATGCTGTTGACGATCTCTAATTCCTTATCTGTAAGTACCGGTTGATTTATTACTAACTGTTTACCTGCAGCTATACATCATCTCCATGACGATAGATTCCACATGCTCATACTTACGTCACAAAGTCAATGAAAGCTCCCTCAAAGATCTAAGCAACACAAAGTTCAAAGAAAGATTCTACGCCAAAAAGAAGAATCTACAAAGTAAAGAGACAAAGATCAAAGTGATAGAAAGGGAACTGCTAATGTATGAATCTCAAAGTTCAAAGACGTATGAGCATGTTGGAATGGCAGACAACCACCACAGACACAGAAGTGACGAAAGGCAGATGACACCACATCACAATAGAACAAAGAACGACGAAAAGTCAGTTATCAAAGATCACAAAGCATGAAGGAACAAAGACTAAAGACTATTCTACAAAGACTCAAAGTTCAAGACAACAAGCTTCAAAGTTCAAAGATCAAGATCACAAAGAGAGATCTCAATGATCACCCCTTAGGGGGAGATTGTTAGCAATAGAAGTGTTGATCATCAATGGAATCAAAGAGAGATCTCAATGATCGCCCCTTAGGGGGAGATTGTTAGCAATAGAAGTGACGATCATTATTGTATCAACGAGTCTTGTAATAATGTTGTAATAGTCTTGTAGTTTAGTTAAGGGTAAACGGGCTTGGTTTAATCTAACATTGTATTAGTTTATGTCTAGTCCATTACATAAGCCCAAGCCCGGCCCATCTCTTTATCCTAACTATATAAACCTCCAAATGCTACCATTTGGAGGTGGTGCTTCTAGGTTATTTTCTCTCATTTGTATCATTCTCTCTTAATCTAATACATCTCACTTTCTCTCTCTAGAAGTTGCCATCTTTCTTATCTCTTCATCTCTCTATTTATCTTTCAATAATCTTCTTATTATGTGTGAAATGATATATGTTTTGGGATCCAACACAAATTAACCTAAAGATCAATAATTAATACAAAATTTGATGAAAGTAAATATATACCTGACAAAAACCGCCTACAATAGACTTCCAATGCTCAATGAGAGGATTAAAGTTCTGTTGTAGACTTGTAGTAACCGCACGAATTCTTTTCCGTAGCTACATATCACGCAGTACAAAGTTTATTTAGTTAGTAAGCAAAAAATTAGGTATTATTAAACGAACTACAAAAAACATAACAAAGTAAACAACACTTTAGAAACCTCATAACCAATGCTTTAAAATTAAATTAGGGTTATTTGATACCAGAATTGATGAAATTAGGGTTCATAAATTCAGACAATATAATCTAATTTGGGATTTTACATAAATTGATGATTATGATTAAGTTAATCAAGTAAATTTGTGTTTGATTATGATGAATTAAAAGGGGGAATATGGATGACAGTTTTGATCGGACGCAAATATGAAGAAGCAGGTGATGTGATGAAGAAGCATGTGCGATGTTTTTATGGTGATTAAGTTAATCTTCCGTTTTTTTTTTTTTTTTTTTTTTTTTTTTTTTTTTTTTTAATTTTACACTTTGTACCCAAAACTATAATGTATTAAATCTCAAGTACATGTGTATTTTCCTTTTTTTCAACATGTCTTTTGTTAAAAACGATTTTTTTTTTTTTTTTTTTTGCCATATCAGGAAATATTTAAGTTTTTTTTAACTAAATATAATTTTTTTTAAATAATAGTAATATAATAATTACTTAATAAAGTATGATTTGATTATTTTGAAATGGAAAAGTCCCCACTAGGGGTTTTATTTTATTAGGAAAAAGATTAAACCATAATATACGGGTATAGCTTCATAAAGTACAAAATTTTGACACCAAACAGTTTTACTAATAGACCAAATTTATAGTTTAAACCGCCGGTTAAACCGTGACCCGGTGACTCAGCCGCGTCAATTTAAAAACCGGGTTTAAAACATTGGTTAGGATTTAGCACATGGAGTATTTTGTGATGTATTTTGTTCCTAGGGACCCAATCTTTTTAAGGGCTCTTTTTAATTGTGTTGTTAAGAAGTTGGGTCGACTCGTATTGTATTGTGTTTTGGTTCTATATATGTTAGTGATGTTACCTTAGAAAAATAAAACTAAAAATTATATGGCTTTTATCAAAGGAAATACTGTACCCTCATAGACTTTTATTCATAAAGACACATCTAGTACTAACACATCCATAGCTACTTAGATGACTTTTATCAAAGGAAATACCTCATAGAATATTACAACACTTTTATCCAAAGACAACTTCTATTTCTAAGACAGATAGTGATTTATCATGCTACTTTGTTTCCCTTTGACTGCATTCCTTGTATCAGCATACTTACTTCCCAATTTGAATCCTTTACTTTTATCCCCATTAGTTTGGTGATTGTGCTGCCTCCATCACATAACTCCGAAGAGCCTAAAGATCCAAGGTGTGATGGAAGGTGTGATGGTGATTGTGGTGATGATTGCCATGTAGCTTTCCTACCTCAGGTAAGTTCTGCACTTTACTATTAAAATATTGTAATGTAGTTACTAACCAGATGCAAAACACATATTTTTATTGTGTTAAAAAACTTTAGTTTGATAAATGGAAAAAGTATATACAATAGCTATCTTATAAAATATTGTTATGATTATTGTAACAACCGGGCAACACTAATGGAATCATAATATCCATTAGTATTCTTTAGCATTCTTTTAGTATTTCCCTTTTCCTATTCCCTAGTATGAACCAAGAATTCCCTTGCTTTTAAAATTTGACTACTACAAAATTGGGTTCCATGCAATAGAAAAAGTCACTTTCATGTATGTTTTATTGACACTGTAATTTTTTTTTTATTGACACTGTATTTGTGTGTGTGCAGAATAGAGAGAGGTTTTAAAAACGGAAGTAGCTATATGCAAATGTCAAATTAGCTATGGGAAGGGAGCAGGTGATGCATCTCGCAGTGAAAGTCCTGACCACGGCCGCCTAGTTATTGATTCGTTAGCAACAAAAGTGTAGTTTGTGTACATTGACTTTATCTTCACTGTTGCAACTAAATTAAATGCATCAATATCTCTTTATTTTGTTGTTCCATCATAGACATATCTTAAGGAAGCTACAGTAAGAATTTGGAATTCTGTAAGCCTCTTTCCTTTTGGGTGTCTTTTGGTTCTTTAAAGTGCCAAAGAATGTATCACAACTCTGAATGCACAACCATTTAGACTGCTTGAAAAGTAAAGCGTTATAAATGCCTGACTTTTTATATTCTTCAAGTTTACAATAACTTTTATTCATGCTTATAATTATTAGTGTTAATTTTGTTTCTAAAAGTTTTAGAAATGGGGACAAAGTGGCCAAATACATGTTTAGTTGATAAACAACTTTTGATTTCTCTACAATGAAACCGAAAAGCAAGTATATGCTAAACTGCTTATGGGCTGTTCATTAAATTCGTGTTTTTTTTTTTTTTTTTTTTTTTTTTTTTTTTTTTTTTTTTTTTCATAAGCAATTGTGCTTACTAGATTGAAGTTTTAGATTAATAGCATTTGGAGGTGCTGCAAAATGATGAATATCCTTATCCATGTTAGTTTATTATGGAGATATGATCAGAGTGGTGAGCAATAAACTAAATTCACTTTCTGTAGAATTATCTATTATTCCAGTAAACTGGTTTAGTCTAAGTTAGGTCCATGATCTAAACACCAAATAGTAACTCACAAAGATTAGATGTAGTGTAAGTGATTATTGTTTGCCGTTTAAAAGAAAGTTTGGGTGTTACAATGCATACAAGTCGTCCACAATACTCCCAAGCCAAGGAGATGCCTCTCCTTTACATTAAAAGCTTGTCATATTATACCGGTTTTCGACCGTTATTTCATAAAATAATGGTGCGCAAATATAATAAACTATTATTACTCATTACTCCCTAGAGGGTGTATACACCAAAATTACATGAGGAAATGATAATGTACATCTCTTTGAAGTCAATTTTCTTTTCTAACTCTTGCAATCGCATTTTTAACATTAGGTACGGAATAGGAAAATAAACACACGAACAAAGCAACGGTCGTCTGCCTTTGCAGGAACCTGAAGGACGTCTTTCAATGGATCATCTTGGCACTCGTTTCTGTAATCTACTTATAGCAGTTGATACTGAGTGTAGTTCATGTATGATTTTAAGTACGAAACTGTGTCTAGATATGATGCTTAAAGAGCTCGCTAGCAGTTTTGATTCGTCACTAGTCATTATATGGTGCATATAAATTAGATAAGTTAATATTATTACAGTGTTCTATGTTGGAAAATTATGGTCAATAATGGTTTTGAATGACAATTGATGGTCATCAAATATACTAATGGGGCTTTAGAGCAAGATTAATGTTTGGTCATATGTAACGACCAATTTAATTATATGTTCATGAGCCATTAGTAGGATTGATTGTGATAATTAATTAGACCATTTTCCTTTCATCCTCCTCACATATATATTGAGAGCTCTTCTCTCATTTCATGACATAAAGAAATACACTACTCATCTCCTTTTTGTTATCAATCATATTTAATTTCTTGTATATCCGGTTTGTAATAGTGGGAAGACACGTTTTGGTTCGCCTACATAACTCGTTTGTGCTAACGGGGTTATCTGTTGTTGTTGTATCCTGGGAGATAGACGTCTATGATTTCTCAAGCACCGTGGAGAGGACGAATCTGTCTTAAGGAAAGTGTAATCATCACATGCCTCAACATTTTCCTTGCTTATGTTTTGAGTCTCCACCTCCAAAGATTTACGGTATCGTTTCTTTACAATTTATATTTATCTTGTTATTATCATGTTTGTCTCTAATAGCAATACACTATATATACAACAATCTTAAGACAGATTTTTTTTGCTACTAGAGACGATTAAGAGAAAAAATAAAACTTAAATAAACTAGCGATTCGGACACTTTTTAATATTGTTTTGTTCGGAAAAGTTGGTTGTTATAAAAGGTTGATTACTCATGGAAGAGCAATGATAGAAAGATAAATATTTTGATGACAATTTCGTTAATATGTCATTTTGTTTCTTTGGTCAGACTAGTTGTTATTTATTAAATTCTATTGTTCATGGTAACAACTATGATTAAATTACATTTAACCATATGAGTAATTACGTATTGAATGTTTTAACGGTCATGTTATTTGAACAGTCTTAATATTATGATGTTCATGCATTCGTAATTGAATATAGTATATAAACAACCACGTACTTCAATTCCATATTATGTTGCCTACTTTGCATAACCACTGTTATAGGTTAATGCAAAATTAAGATATTATTTGGGGTAAGTTTATGTTGTTCTATTTTTTGATTGCTATCTTTTAAGTAGGTCTATGTTGGTCATGTATATTGGTTTCAAATAAACTATGAGAATCATATTTGGCCTATTAAGGGTATGTTTGGCGAAAGTAACTGGTGCTGGTGCTGGTGCTGGTGCTGGTGCTGGTGCTGGTGCTGGTGCTGGTGCTGGTGCTGGAGATTATAAAAAGAGATTATTTTTATAAGCTACATGAAGTAACCTTTGGTTTTAAGAGATTATGAAAGATTATTTTTTTTAGAATCTTAAGTTATGTCTGCCAAACAAAGATTATTTTTTAAGTAGCTTATTTTTTGAAAAAATAAGCACAATCTCACAATAATCTTGTGTGCCAAACATAGCCTAAATAATTACGATACCATTGTTCCAGAAGGATCGAAGGAGCATATTTAAGTGGTCGCTTAAGTTTTCTTTGATTTGTCTTAAAGAAATGAATATGTAACTGCTAAAGGTGATACTAGTTTTGAAATATAGATTTTTTCTTTGGAACAAATGAAATCATGAAAACAAGGTTATAGTTTTGTTGAACAAGATCAAACGTTTCCTTTATTACTCAACTATTTATGAGTATTAATGCAATGAATATTACGAATAAATGACATGTTATTTATTGTTGAGAAGGAATCGAAATGAGAACCCAACCCACTTTTATGATAGTGTGCCCAATTATATCCATAAGTGTCATGGGTTATGTGATTAACTTTGCATTAACATGTTTCTATGGGAATAATATCGTAACTTTATGCGTTGTTTTGAAAGTAATAGACCAATTGAGTGGTACTGGTCATTGTTTCTTTATAAAACATACACGAAATTATCATGGTACCGGTCATTGTTTTGAATGTTCTTTGTCATAGAACAATTGAGTGTATTGAAGCATGTTGCTTAAAATTGTTTCATGGTACTGGTTTGTGTAACTAGTATTGGTTTCATGACCGGACATTTGGATATAACTCATTCTTGCAAAATGCGAATTTTGGTGTTAATTGGAATCCAAAATATTTGCTATCACAACTATGCACTCGTGGGAAAAAGTGTGTTGTTCGCATAGTAAACTAATGAGTTTTGATTCCAATTCCGTTATGCTGCACTCTAAGACTTTAAACTTGATTTTTTGGAAAGTTTGAGTCGAAATAGGTGAAGTGTTTGGTCACAAAGTATTTTGGTACAACAATTCATTTAGGAGAATTTGTTGTCAAAACTGCGCATTCATGAGAAATGCGTTGTTCACGTGGTAAACAAATGTATGAGCCCAATTTTTTTGAGCTCGTGTAAGACATTAAGCTTGATTTTTGGAAATTTTGAGCTTAAATGGGTGAACCATTTGGTCACATTATTTATTTTGGAACATCAATTTAGTTTGTACTTTTGTACTGGTATGTTGTCACAACCGCGATGTCATGAAAAAAATATGTTTTTCGCATGGTAACAAATGAGTTTTGCACCAATTTTTTTTCGTGATTAGCTAACAATGAAACATCTTAAACTTGATTTTGAAAATAAATAAATAAATAAATAAAATGTTGAGCTTAAACGGAAGGATCAGATGATCGTAGTTTGTATGTTAGCACAAAATTTCTTCAAGCAACTTATATATATATATATATATATATATATATATATATATATATATATATATATATATATATATATATATATATATATATATATATATATATATTGTGCTAATATTTGTGTTGATTGGATGTTGTTTGGTACAAACAATTTTTTGTTGTTATAATACAAAATTATGAAATTTTGTACAATGTTCAACTCAAAATTGTTTATTTCATTTGGTGCCAAATATTGTGGCAAAATAGTGCCTATTTAATGTTGTTTGGTGCGGTTTTGTGCAATTAGTTTTGTAACATGAGAATAAACAAATTGCTCGATTTTGTATCGAATATTGGAAGTTTGGATGTTTCAAATATTCTGTTGTGAATATTGATGCAAATAATCAAACTATTTGTTGTTCTAGAAAGATGAATAATCGTCAAGACTTGTTATAACTCATATGGATAGTAATCAAACAGTTTTGTCATATGTAAGAAATGACTACGTGTTAAATATAACCGTGTAGAACATTGTGAAATGTCAAAGAAGAACACACATATAGATGACAACGAATTACGTTGGTTTATGTAACTAACTTGAACGGTGTGATTGCCATCCAATGTGAGCTGTTGTCCATTCGCTAAGTTGGACATATTTTGATTGTGTAAAATGATTACACATTGTTTTTATGTGATTATAATCACATAATAAATTGTGATAATCATTTAATGATAAGAGATTAAATATGATTATATATGTGGAAAACTAGAACGGGGGGTTGAATAGTTTTACGTCTTTTTAATTTTATTATGAAAACTTAGTTTAGTTTTAAAACCTTGTTTGCTTTTAAAACTTTGATTCAATCTTATGTGAACTCAAATCTTGAACAATATGAACAAGTATATCTAAGTGTGAATAATAATAATAATGTAAGCTAAGTATGTGAAATCAACACATGCATAATATAAACAATTATAACTATATATAAGAGATAAGTACGTAATCGTTTATTTTATAATCCTTAGTTATATTTTGTATGAAAACTATACTTGATCGAAATGATCAATTATATATATGTAACCTTTTTAGTTTGATTGTAAAAACTTTGTTTTGTAAATGAAACTTTCGTTTGATCTTTAAGTAAAATCAATACTAGCACTATATGAGCAACTATATATATACGTCTACGTCTACAAAAGTAATAACGATATAAGCAAAATAATAAGTAAGATATGGAAAGATCTAACCGCGAGACAAAGAATTTATAGTGGTTCGGCTACAAGGACACCTTCCTTGCCCTACTCCACTCCTCGACTTACCTACTCGAGAGTTTTCTTCACTATGTCAACAAGCTCCTTATTGTAACACCCCCAAAATTTGGTACAGCGGAAGACTCAACAAGCTTTCGGGGTGCTACGGGGATTGGTGTCCATTCAAAGTCATGAAAGAACAAGATAAAGTAAACATAAGAAAAACACAACCAAAACGGGTTTTAAAGTTTATATTTATCCCAAGAATTATCCAAAGTAAGGCCCAAAAGAAATAAACATAGGTCCACAATAGTTATCAGAGTTTTAGAAATATAGATCCATAACCGGTGCCAATGCCAAGCCTCCATTCCCAAGCATCCATAGAGCATCACTTAATTACCTGAGAAAACGTGCTAAAAGTCAGCTTTCGCTGGTGAGATCATAGGTTTAAATTCATAATTCAATATAGTGGACATATACGCAAAACGCTTGCTAGCTAGACTAGGCCTCAATCATCCAACCAACATAATCCAACCAATATAATCCAACCAAATCAAATCATCCCTATAGGTGCACGCTATAGCTCAAATCAATCCAATCAATAGCTTACCTAGCTCAAGTCTAGGCCTCGCTCTATAATCAATCCAATAGCTTACCTAGTTCGGGACTAGGCCTTGCTCGACAACCAATCAATAACTTACCTAGTTCGGGACTAGGCCTCGCTCAACAACCAATCAATAGCTTACCTAGCTTATGTCTAGGCCTCGCTCAATAACCAAATCAATAGCTTACCTAGTTCGGGGCTAGGCCTCGCTTAATCCTACCTAGTTCTATAAGCATAGCAAGTTTTAAATAAACAAAGCGATAATAGTCCACATAAAACATTTGCACATTTCTCACCCCAAGTATTGAAAACAAAGTTCAAGAGTAAAAGTGGGGCTATGACTCACCTCAAGTCCAGAAAAATCCTCAAAAGAAATTGATAGAAGAAAGACGTAAGCAACTCACGTAACGGCAACTACAGACTCGGCACTTCCTAACAATATCAAACTCGTTCAGAAATCATTTCCTCAAAATCAAATATTCCCATTCCCGAATGTATTCCATTTTACTTTCCAAATATATCCATTTCTCGAATTAACTTCATATTAATTTGAAATTCGACGTTTGGTATCCATATGGGTGGAGGGTCGACACAACTCAAACCAAAAAGCCACAACAAGCAAAAATAATAAACCAACTATAGGTCTAATGTTAGCCCAACATATTATTTAAATAATTATCGAAGCTTATCAAATCCGTCGATTTGATAATCTCCCATATTTATTTACGTAATATATCGTTCCAAAATTATACCCAACCTAAAGCACATTGCACAAAGAATTCTATTTGGTATATATCGTAGTCCAATAAATTCCCTATATATATCGTCGAATCGGCCAAATTCCACGAGATACCTAGTAATTTATTACCCTAAAACATATACCACAACCTATGGGCGTCGTGGGATACGATGCCCATTAATATACTCATTTTATATCGTCAAATAACTCGATCTAATCCATCGATTAAATAAGTCACTTGATATATAAAATATTTATATTAATCGTCATATATCCGTGACAACACAAAAGTCACAATATAAAGCCCACATGGACTTTCAAGAACCACAACTCGTATAACTCGATAAGTTTCTATGTTTATAAAAATCACGTTTTTAATTATTATTCACCCGACTTATTAGTTTCGCCGTTATTTATAGTTATTATTTATAACAATAGTCCGACATTTATTACACTATTTGCATAGCATAATAACTATCGTTATATTATTATAACGTTTACTCGTGATCGTTTTATTATTAATATACGCATTCATATATATATATATATATATATATATATATATATATATATATATATATATATATATATATATATATATATATATATATATATACGTCTGTCACGTCTATATACTTATATAAACGATTATATTATCAATAATATTATTACGAGTATTATTTTTAATATTTGACTTTTAAATATTTATCGAGTCATAGAATTTGGTCACATGTCCGAGTCATCATTCTCGGCTCATAGTCCAAGTCCAATAATAATCAAGTCACAATAATAAATCAACTCCGTCCAAATCAATCCCATAACCACGTGCTACAACATGAGGGTCCGACTACGGCACCCAACTAACCTATCTCCGTCATCTAATCGACCGTCTCACAATCGGTCCCCAATTCCACACTCGACAACACATCTCCATATCAAAACACAAGTAACCCAAGTCTAAAAGCTTCGGTCCAAAGTATGCCACAACATAAAAAAATAATAACACAATATCAATCACAACAATATATACCATATATACGGGTCGACTTACCAAGTCAAACCCGGGTCAACAATGAGACCACAAAACACATGATATAGCCTCACCCGAGACCATTTGGTCTCGGCTAGCTCTAATTCGAGCCACTCGACCCAAAACAGCCCATGGGGGGTGTCGGCCGAGAACCAAGACAACAACAACAACAAGTCAAGAATAACAATCCGACCAAAACATCAAATAGCAATAACCAAACACCAAGAATCATAAATATTCGGACCAACACAACATCCAAGACTCCCAAACAAGTCAAGGAGTGGTCACCTCGAGACTTAAGGTCTCGGTCGAGCTCCAAACGAGCCGTCACAAAACCAAACGCGACCCAAGAGTCACGCAACGAGTACCAAACTCGCGTCACACCCAAACCCAAGATACCAAACGGACCATTATTATCAAAACTTCATTTCCCCATTATTCTTTTACAAAACCCATCAAGAAATAACAAGATACCCACGATTTGGGTATACATCGGGGCGCACGAAAACATGTCGTGGCCACTCACCTCCAAACAAGCTCCAAAAATCCGATTTCTTCAAAAACCCAAGAGAAAAGATGGTGTATGTGGTGATAACGTGGTGATTTTGATTCGTATGAGGTGTTAGGGTGGTCCAAATCGCGCGTGGTTAGTACCAAAAGATAGATCGTGAAAAGATGGTTAAGATTATGGTGTTATTTTTGATGTTGGAGTGGCGGTGGTGGTGCTATTGGGTGATTAGGGGGCGGCGATGGTTGTATTTCAAGGAAGAGAGAGAGAGTGGTGATGAGAGTGTTGATGTTGGTGTGTGTTGTGTTGCTATACGGTCCACAGGGACGATTTTTGGTAATATACTCAAAAAAAAAAAAAAAAAACTTTCTTTTTAATAATAATACTAATAAAAGTAATAAGAGGTGTAGGAGGTTTAAGTAGCCCGGTGTCAATACACGGACCAAACCCGAAACTTAAATAACCAAATGACTTTCTCAAACCGAACCCGTTCCAAAAATAATAAAATCCGAACCAATAATAAAATATAATTACAATTTGTTAGGTTAACCTAATGCCGGAGTCAAAGTAGTGCCAAAATAACGATCTCAAAATAAATCATCACGAATGAATCAGATCAAACCATAAATAAATAATCAAATCCTCATAATAAGAAATGTACGATCAAAAATCACGTACCATCGATCATAAAACATCTCGTCACAATAGACTTTTCAAAAAAATTTCCAAAATCATAATTTTAATGTAATGCGGGTTTTAAAACGGCTCCCTAATTTGCTAGTTGTCACACTTATGGCGGAGAAACCTTACACACCAATATACACACCACAACTTCGTCACAACTTATTCACACCTTCTACACAACTTCTTCACACCTAGTCACTACTTAATCACAACACTACTTCTTCACACCTATCTATCTTCACAACTATCTATTTCAAGCCTATCTTCTTCACACCAATTTACTTCACAACTAACAACTTCACACCTAGCTTCTTCACTATAATCTAATTCCTAACTTTTCTTTTTCACACCAAACAACTAACTAATCACACAATCAATATACCTAGCACAACTATCTACAATCACATATACACAACAATCTTCACAAAGAGTAATGTAAATGATCTTGATGATGCACCAACAACTTGTATGTGGAGGTCACAACAAGTTGTAATACTTCTTGTCTTGGGGGATAGAAGTATTCTTCTCTTGCACTTGAGAGGATGAAGTTTGAATCACTTTGAAACAAAGAATTATACACTTGTGATCAAAGGATTAAGAGAATAGGAATGTGGATCTAGAACAGAAAGTTTAGGAGTGCAAAAGGTGAGAAAATTCTGTGGGATGAACCAGTATTTATAGGGAGAAAAATACTGTTTGGGAGCGTGGCCGGTCCCCTTAATTGGGTGCCGGTCCCCTTAATAATTAAGGGGACCGCCTAGTATAATTAAGGGGGCCGCCTAAGAAAAAATATTTTTTCTTCAGATTTTTTGTCTTTTTGTGGGGGAGGTTTTTCCTGAAGAATGTAGCCGTTTTTTAGGTTGAAATTTGAATTCAAAATATTTATTTTGAATAAAACATTTCTTATAAATACAAAAATGTTTTGTATAAGTTTAAAAATGTTTGTCCCAGTTTAATAAAATGTAAGGTTTGTAAAAATAAAAATTCCTTTGATTATAAAATACATTAGACACTTTGTTTATTCATACCTTAAGTGATATGGATGCTAAAGCAAATATTTACGACTAAATACTTGTTTACGTCATAATTTGTAGTTCAATGAGTTTACGTTTTGTGATTATCAAAACATAGAGATATCGATATATGTTAATAATGTTTTTAGGCATTATTTATATCAACAATCTCCCCCTTTTTGATGATTACAAAACCTAAACTCATCAAGTCTAAAAATTAATTTTTAGACATGTATTTAGTGAGTTTATATTCACTTCTCCCCCTTTTTGTAGAATCAAAAAGGTTATGCCGACTAGCTTCATAAATGAAGATAGACGGGATGAAAGCTCTCCCTTGATGTGTGCTCCCCCTCGTTCGATGGCACCAAGGGATCGAGATGTGGAATGCTCGCAAAAAAAATATTAGAAGCACAAGCATATATAGAAGAATATGCAATATACAAATAACAAGCATAGCAAACAAATATTAAGGATACATAACAATTAATTCAAAGAGATTATGTTAAAGATCCTAATTTGCCAAAGAGAGCCATCGGACTTGCTTGTAACAAAAGGTTGGTTGATTCGTATTTGGAAGTGAAAATCATAAGCATATAGTATGCTTAGATGGTTGATGATGGAGTTTTTGGAATGAAGATGGTTTAGTTAGGGTGTGGTTGTTGGATTAATGGAGGTATATGTTTGGGTCATGAATATTGGAGAGTTTGGTTGTGGAGAGTTTGTAGCGGAAGAGGTTGATTAAGGTTTTGGATGTTTTTCAAGTGAGGGTATTGGATGTGATCTAGTGAGAAGATATTCAATCCTAGTGAAGTGTTCATTGAATGCAATGGTTTTTAGGAGAAAGATGCAACAAGGTCAATTGTTGACATGCTTCTCAAGTTGATTTATATTGTGTGGTGATGAGGGTGATCTAGATGAAGGTGGATCCAAATTGCGTTGAGCAAGACGTAAGGCTAAAAGAGCACTAAGCTCATGGGATTCTTTTAGCGCCTCAACGAACATTAAGTGTTCGGAGGAAGGTGATGGTGGTGGAGCATGATAGTTGTCTTGGGTGAGGGTTTGAACATGCAACATAGGAATGGCATGTGAAGTTGTAGGATGTGGTGGTGATACTCTTGGTGGTATAGACATGTATGAGCTTGGGTAATCATGAAAACATGATATGGGTGGAAGAGATGCTTCATGAGTGGATGGTGTTTTTGTTGAATGAGCAACAAGTAAAGTGTTGGTAATGAGGTTGGGATTATTGTTTTGGGATTGTGCATGCTCATCATAAGAAGGAGCATTAGTGGAAGCACGAATGGATGATTTGAATGGATCATTTGTGTGAGAGTGAGGTTTATGTGTTGGTTGATTATGAACAACATCGCTTGAGTTGTGAAAAGATTATGAGGTTTGAGTGCAATGTAGAAGGATATGGGTGAGTAAAGGTTTTTGATATGTAATGTTGGTGAGAAGGAGAGTGAGGTGTTAGGTATGTAATGTTGAAGACATAGGAGGAATTTGGTGTTGGATGTTTGACAACATCATTTGGTTTGACGGGCTTTTAATGGAAGTTAGGCTTTCTTCTCCAAACGGGTTATTTGGTGGTTTTGGTTTAATGGGAGAGGTCATGACGAGATGAGTATAGATTGAGAGGAATGAGAGTGTTTATAATGTAGGATTGGTGGGATTAAGGATGTATAAATTTTGATAGAGGGTTTAGGATAAAATAGGTTTATGAATTTTGGGAAGTGTAGGATGAAATGGGCTAAAAAGTAGAAAAAAGAAACAACACCTTCGACCATCAGATGGCCGGTCCCCTTAATTGGAGGCCGGTCACCTTAATAATTAAGGGGGCCACCTTATGATTTAAGGGGGCCGCCCATCTGGTGATTCCCAGATTGCCAGAAAAGGGTTTTTGGTAGTGAATTGCAGAATGGCTGTGTTTTTGGTTTCAAACAAGTCCAACTCTTTGAGGCAATTAAGCATATACTAATTATGTAGGCAATTATGTAGCCAAAGCATGTTAATCAAAGAGATTAAGTAAACAAGAAATTTCATCTAGCATGCAAACATACTCATCAAGCAAGCAAAATATAAGTGCTAGGAAACAATAAGCAACATCAAGTATTTCATAACTACATAACTAGGAGGATTAATCCTAATGTGTATCAATGTGCAATAAGTGGGTAGTTATGATAGCATGAATTTCTAGACTTGTTACAAACAAGGTCTTAATGAACAAACCATGGTCCTCTTGATTTGATTTAGTTCACTTATAAGTGTCATTTATATAAATATATATGACAAATATGAGATCACCATGCATGATTTTAAAAGAGACGTTTTTAGCATTATTCAACAATGTTTGAAAGTAAGTTTTCACTTAGATGTGAGAGTTATTAGAATAAAATAGATTGGGTTTTTACTTCAAAATGTGTGAATAAATGGTAAAGAATATTTTCCCAGTCTTTAGTTTTGATCAAAACAAAATTGTGGATATTGATAGTGAAAACATGTTATTTAAAAGTGGGATAGTTATTTGAAAAACTATTTTCCAAAATGTGAGGGTTTTTTTTTCATATTTTTAGAGATATTAGATTTTTGACAACAAATATCATAAATCAAATATTTTTTAAAAAATGTTTATTAAAGATCTCATGCTCAAGAGGATTGGTTAAGTATATTATTATCTCATGCTATCGTTTCTACATATCCTATGATCCTAAAGGAAATGAAGACGATAATCTATATGTTAGATGCGAGAGTGTTGAATGGGGTATAACCTAACATCTATAGTTCCTTAGTTTTCGCACGCTTATCTAACTTAATGCCATAGTCTACGAGAGCTTGTTTCATCCATAGTTTTCCTACGCGAGGGATCTAATCCTACTTCTATATTAACGATCGATCCACTTAACTCATTTCATTTCATCACCATGAGTTTGCTAATAGTGGATATAGAAGATTTCCATTTTCTATTTCGTTCGGCAATGAACAGTTTTATCTTATTCCTTGGAGAGTCAACCAATGATGTTTCTAGGTTATAAGAATATAAGCAATTATGTACTAAGCATTAATCTAACTAATCATTTATCTAAGCATGCAAATTATAGTGATGAACTTAAAAGAAACGCGTACCTTTTAGTCTTCAATGGAATATCTTCAAGCACTTCAAGTGACCATGTTGACTTATAGAAGTCATTTGTAGATGATATTCCAACTTCTTCCAAGATTGACAACTTAGCGACTTGGTCCCCATTGTCTCATTGGTCCAAAGTTGTTTGGTCCAAACATATTTAACATTTGGCTAGGATGCATGTATGGTGGTAATATTTCCCAAGGATTGTAACTTGGTTGATAATTCCACATTTGATTTCTAGTGTTATTTTAATATTGTCTATTTTGATTTCTTCTAGGTTGAGGTGTTTTAGATCTTGGATGATGATTGTTAGGTTTTCTTGGTGATGGAGTTTTAGATCTTAATTTAGGTTTAGAGGATCCTACTTCGGTCTTTAAGGATGGTTTATAAAAAGTTTTTACTTTTTCATCATTCGCAATGGGTATTTTTCTATCTTTTGTAAGTATATACTTAGGATTTGATTCTAATGATTTTTGTTTACTAGATTCACATTCAAACTTTATACTTTTATTTTCACTAGTTGAAGTTAATCCTAGACCGGTTTTATCTCCCGAAGTTTCTTGAACACTTATTATTTTCTTAAGTGGGTTACTACAATTTTTAAACTTGTCAAGTTTGAAAATTTTATTTTTAAGTTTTTCGTTTTCATTTTTAACCTCTAAGCATGTTTTACATTTTATAAAAACTTCTTTTCCTTTTTCCAAATGTTGTAGTTTAATTTTTAATTCAGGTACTTCATTTTCTAATAGATTATTAATATGTTTTAGTGACTTATTTTTAGCTATAACCTTTTTACCTAATATGCATAACCTATTATATTCACTATCTAGGTCTTTTTCGTCTAATGATAAATTTTCGTCACTAAAGTATTCGGTTTCGGAACGTACCTCGCTTGATATCTTAGCCATAAGACACTTTTCTTCATTTGTGGTTTCTTTCTTGTCCTCATCGCTATCACTCCAAGCACCTCCGATAAACGCCTTTTGATTTTGATCTCTTGACATCATTGGACACTTTCTGATGAGATGATTTGGATTGTCACATTTAAAACACTTCCTTTCATTATATGGTTGCCTAACATATCTTCCTCGTCTTTTGAAGAATTTCTTGAAGTCTCGTACGGCCATAGCATACTCTTCATCGTCACTTTTGGAGGTTGAGCATTCTTCGTCACTAGAGTCCTTTTTAGCTCTCAACGCAATTGATTTGCTTTGCTCCCTTTTTCCTTTGACCATCTCGGAGTCTTTCTTTATTATTTCTTCGTAGACCTTTAAGTTGCCGATCAATTCGTCAAGTTGTAGAGTTGACAGATTCCTTGATTCTTCAATAGCCGTGACTTTAGCTCGCCATTTTTGATGAAGAGCCCTAAGAAATTTCCTAACAAAATTATTACTAGAAGAATTCTCATCAAGTGCTTTTAAACTTGTGATAATAGTGTTAAATCTAGCAAAAACATTATCTATTGATTCCTCCTCCGGAATCGTAAATTGTTCATATTGTTGAACAAGAAGATCTATTTTGTTATCTTTAACTTGACTATTACCTTGGTGAGTGACTAGTAAAGAATCCCAAATTTCTTTTGCGGTTTTACACATAAAATTTCTTTCGTATTCTTTACGTGGTAACGCATTGTAAATAACCATTTTTGCTTCATTTTATTTTAGAAAGTCTTCCTTTTAAATTATCATTTTGTTTTTCAAAAGGTACTATTTCATCTTTATTTGTTTCGGGATTATTTTGAGTAGGTAAAAAATCACCATTAGTAATAACATGCCAAAGATCTAAATCCTTTGATTTCACATAAGTTTCGAATCGATTTTTCCAATATAAAAATCCATCACTTTCAAATAGTGGTGGTCTTTGCATAGATTGCCCTTCTAAATATTTTTCAGATTCCATAGATCGTTACACGTTTTAAAATACAATATATTTTAAAAATCTTGCTAGACGTGGCTCCTGATACCAATTGTGGAAAACTAGAAGGGGGGGTTGAATAGTTTTACGTCTTTTTAATTTTATTATGAAAACTTAGTTTAGTTTTAAAACCTTGTTTGCTTTTAAAACTTTCATTCAATCTTATGTGAACTCAAATCTTGAACAATATGAACAAGTATATCTAAGTATGAACAATAATAAGCTAAGTATGTGAAATCAACACATGCATAATATAAACAATTATAACTATATATAAGAGATAAGTACGTAATCGTTTATTTTATAATCCTTAGTTATATTTTGTATGCAACTATACTTGATCGAAATGATCAATTATATGTATGTAACCTTTTTAGTTTGATTGTAAAAACTTTGTTTTGTAAATGAAACTTTCGTTTGATCTTTAAGTAAAATCAATACTAGCACTATATGAGCAGCTATATATATACGTCTACGTCTACAAAAGTAATAACGATATAAGCAAGATAATAAGTAAGATATGGAAAGATCTAACCGCGAGACAAAGGATTTATAGTGGTTCGGCTACAAGGACACCTTCCTTGCCCTACTCCACTCCTCGAGTCACCTACTCGAGAGTTTTCTTCACTATGTCAACAAGCTCCTTATGGTGGAGAAACCTTACACACCAATATACACACCACAACTTCGTCACAACTTATTCACACCTTCTACACAACTTCTTCACACCTAGTCACTACTTAATTACAACACTACTTCTTCACACCTATCTATCTTCACAACTATCTATTTCAAGCCTATCTTCTTCACACCAATTTACTTCACAACTAACAACTTCACACCTAGCTTCTTCACTATAATCTAATTCCTAACTTTTCTTCTTCACACCAAACAACTAACTAATCACACAATCAATATACCTAGCACAACTATCTACAATCACATATACACAACAATCTTTACAAAGAGTAATGTAAATGATCATGATGATGCACCAACAACTTGTATGTGGAGGTCACAACAAGTTGTAATACTTCTTGTCTTGGGGGATAGAAGTATTCTTCTCTTGCACTTGAGAGGATGAAGTTTGAATCACTTTGAAACAAAGAATTATACACTTGTGATCAAAGGATTAAGAGAATAGGAATGTGGATCTAGAACAGAAAGTTTAGGAGTGCAAAAGGTGAGAAAATTCTGTGGGATGAACCAGTATTTATAGGGAGAAAAATACTGTTTGGGAGCGTGGCCGGTCCCCTTAATTGGGTGCCGGTCCCCTTAATAATTAAGGTGACCACCTAGTATAATTATGGGGGCCGCCTAAGAAAAAATATTTTTTCTTCAGATTTTTTGTCTTTTTGTGGGGGAGGTTTTTCCTGAAGAATGTAGCCATTTTTTGGGTTGAAATTTGAATTCAAAATATTTATTTTGAATAAAACATTTCTTATAAATACAAAAATGTTTTGTATAAGTTTAAAAATGTTTGTCCCACTTTAATAAAATGTAAGGTTTGTAAAAATAAAAATTCTTTTGATCATAAAATGCTTTAGACACTTTGTTTATTTATACCTTAAGTGATATGGATGCTAAAGCAAATATTTACGACTAAATACTTGTTTACGTCATAATTTGTAGTTCAATGAGTTTAATTACGTTTTGTGATTATCAAAACATAGAGATATCGATATATGTTAATAATGTTTTTAGGCATTATTTATATCAACAATATATATAATCACAAGTGAATTGGAATGACATGTTATAAGTGTAGGACTTACATATATAACTTATGGGATCCTCCTAAAACATGTGTGGTTTAAGGTAGTGATTTGTCTAAAAGAAGAATGTTAGTAGATGAAGTTATGAGTAATCAGAATGATGCATCTTCTGTCATACGCTTGATTCCTTGGTCTATAGCATGCTAGATTTGGAATCTGTTAATTATGATATGGAAAATAATTAACATAAGACATTCAAAAAGTGTGCATACATTAGTATGATACTTGTGAGGTGACAAATTACTAATGATCTTGGTGTCATATCCATGTAAGAAAAAATCTTATAAACAAGATTAATATATTGAAATGGAGAACCTTTCTACAAAATTCTTGATATAAATTCCATGTGGGGGATTCCAACCTAGCTAGAGTTCAAAAGGACATCAACAAACATGAAGTTCTTGCCTATTTGTAATACTCAAGAATTACTTGGAGCATGATATTGTTAAAGAGTTGAATGACACTCGAATTTGTACAGACATATTATGTCGATACGACAACTACTCTCAGGATGAGTTATCCCTATTAACAATGTGAAGTCATAGAATAACATTGTGGATCCACTTGCGAAATGCTAAATGTGAGAGTTAGTTATAAAGTCGTGAAAAGGAATGAGACTAAAGCCCTTGAAAAGTTTATATGAAGGAAAACCTAACCCAACTGACTGAAGATCCCAAGATCTGGGTTCAATAGGACAACCTACTTGTATAAACTGAGGTCACTGTGGGGGAGTAATAAACTCCACATTTATTTAAGGGAGTTGGTAAACTTCCTAGTCCATTCCTTATAACAGTGACAATATGAGGTTAAGCATATGGCTTTTAATGATTAATCGAGAATCACCTATGTGAGAGAGAAGTGGGGTCGCTTCTAAGGGAATTGTGGGGGCGCAATTCTTAACAGCTCTCGCAGAACCAGCCTAATGTTCATGACCATAACGAACATAACTATGAGAACCAAAAAGTGTCAAGGAGATATTTGTGTGAATATATATTGTCGTCTAAACAAACAGCAAACAGTTCAAAGACATCGAGTTCTACTGGCTGCTAGGAGTCTAAGTATATTTCACAAGTGAAGGTTCAAAGGGTAACACCTACCTATCCTTTGCAAATATCAACTGCAAAACTCTATTACATCATCGAGTCATTGAAATTTGTTCCCGTTATCAATTTCATTCATGTGGGGGATTGTTGGAAAATTATGGTCAATAATGGGTTTGAATGACAATTGATGGTCATCAAATATACTAATGGGGCTTTAGAGCAAGATTAATGTTTGGTCATATGTAACGACCAATTTAATTATATGTTCATGAGCCATTAGTAGGATTGATTGTGATAATCAATAGGACCATTTTTCTTTCATCCTCCTCACATATATATTGAGAGCTCTTCTCTCATTTCATGACACAAAGAAATACACTACTCATCTCCTTTTTGTTATCAATCATATTTCTTGTATATCCGGTTTGTAATAGAGGGAAGGCACGTTTTGGTTCGCCTAGATAACTCGTTTGTGCTAACGGGGTTATCTGTTATTGTATCCTGGGAGATAGACGTCTATGATTTCTCAAGCACCGTGGAGAGGACGAATCTGTCTTAAGGAAAGTGTGATCATCACATGCCTCAACATTTTCCTTGCTTGTGTTTTGAGTCTCCACCTCCAAAGATTTACGGTATCATTTCTTTACACTTTATATTTATCTTGTTATTATCATGTTTGTCTCTAATAGCAATACACTATATATACAACATTCTATTCTATTTATATCTTGTTTTTAATTCATTTTCTGTTTTACAGTATCCAGTGTATTTTGCTTTTGAAGATAGATAAAGTGTAAGCTGATATCAAGAGAAATGATGTAGCTGATCAACCAGCAACAACAACTATTGGCAGGTTAGTATATGCTTACAATTAACTTTTTATTATTGTTAAGTTAAGGATTAATCTAAAACCGCGGACCTCAAACGCAACATTAACTACTCCATCCCTTTGTATGTGCTTTTTTGTATTTTCCTCAAACATGGAACATTTAAAATGGATATTTTTGTATTATAAACCTTGAAAGTAAGTTTATATCTACAAAACTAGCCTTCCTATGGTAACAAGACGATTGTGTAGGTGTAGCTCCATTGTGTCTTTCACGCTCATAGAATGTGGATATACGTACATTATCAGGACTGCCCAATGAAATTTCGACCCCTTTGCTTATGATTGGGCTGATTTGGGTTGTGCTTTGTTTCAAATGGGTCACATAAGCTGAACAAGTTACTGTGGTCGAAAAGAAAGTTGGTGAAACACGTTGCTTGTATGTTAGAAAATGGACAAAAGAGTGTTTGCTGGGTGATTTCTGATATCAATTTAACTTTTCACAAGGATGGTTGCCTGGATCTAAAGCTGATGGCGATTCAAACCAGCTTCCAACTATCGCCATTGTCGCATCATATGATACATTTGATGCAACTCCGGTAGTTTAACCATCTTACCCTTTTCGTTACTTCCTAAACAATGGACTTGTACTGAATTCTGTCTTTCATTCTCTCTTATAGGCATTATCAGTTGGAAGTGAGCAATGGCAGTGGTGTTGTGGCACTTATTGAAATCGATAGATTATTTTCTCTCTTATATTCCAACCCTAACATACGAGAAAGGTACAATATACTCTTTGGGTTGACTTCTGGAGGGCCTTATAACCACAATGGAACTCAGAAGGTGAGTTCCTCTTTAGACTTCATATCCACCCTTTTTTGAGCAGTTGGTCACTCAATATGCTTCATTTTTTCTGCAGTGGCTTAGAAGTTTTGATCGCCGTTTGCGAGAAAGTACTGATTATGCTATCTGCCTGAATAGTCTTGGCTCAGGGGATCACGGGTTATGGCTTCATGTTTCCAAACCTCCAGAGAATGCGTATGTAAATCAAATCTTTGAGGTAAGTTATTGAAACATGATAAGAAACAATAGAGGTAAGTGATTGAAAATGGGAGCATTGGGGGTCACTTGTTTAGTTTTTAGTATGATTCAAAATGGTCCAGGTCGGACTGGGTTCACCAACAAACACTTTTTGTCCAGGCTCCCGTTTTTAACATTAGTTAATTATCTGTCAATCAGAATTGCAGAAACAATGTCATTTCTGCTATAATTCTGAATATTTGAACCATTAATGCGTTAGGAGGTTTTATGCATAAAAAATAGATTTTGGGCGACTTTCAACCTGGTTGACCTGTTCCTCAACAGCCAATGTTGACCTGACCTATGCGAGATAAAACAACCCATATCATCTCATTTAAAAGCCAATAGGCGAACAGTATTTTCGACCATATAAAGCTTCGAATGGTGCAGCTTTAAGACTTGTGTGGTAGCTATTGTTATAGGAGAATTCCGCAAGGGGTAGATATTTCTCCCAGCCTTTACCAAAGTCTATTATACATGCACGAAGCATATCCTCCAAAGTCTGAATTGTCCTCTCACTTTGACCGTCGGTTTGGGGATGATATGCAGTACTCATATCATGTCTCGTCCCCAAAGCGGTTTGAAGTGATCGCCACAAAGCTGACGTGAAGCAGCTATCGCGATCAAAAATAATCGATATCGGAACTCGATGATGAGAAATAATTTCCTTCACATACAACCTCGCAAGTTTGTCGACACTATCATCTTCACTAATGTAACACCCCCAATTCATGGTTGCAGCGGAATTCGAACTGGGTGTTACTTGACAGCACAATAGTCACAATAATAGAAAACGAACTCCAATTGAGTCGTTTAAAAGATTTATCATTCAAATTATATAAATATCAGAGGTTACAAAATGAGGTCCCAATTGGTTCCATGTTTACAAATCACATTAAGTGAGTTTTTGAATGATAAGTAAATTTATAGCCCTCTTGAGTATCCGTGCGCTTCCGTGCCATCCTTGATCGTCATGAACCTGAAATACATGCTTGAGAGGTCAACACAAAGGTTGAGTGATATTCATAGAGTTTGTTAAATCGTTTGAACACAATGTGTTGGTAGTTAAATCGTTTGAACACAATGTGTTGGTAGTTAAATCGTTTGAACACCATAATCGTAGTGTTTGTAGGTAAATCGTTTGAACACCATAATCGTAGTGTTTGTAGGTAAATCGTTTGAACACCATAATCGTAGTGTTTGTAGGTAAATCGTTTGAACACCATAATCGTAGTGTGAGCTGTAGACTCACACCAATGTTTGGAAAACAAAACAGGTAGGCTACGTTATTATACGTCCATAAAATGTATTATACACTAAGCTTATGAAACCAAAACGTTAACGTGTACCAATATCGATTGGCAGATTTATCCCGGTAGGTACTTTGCCGTCATACCTAATGTCTCAAATATTAATGCATTTGTTTGAACTAATCAAAACAAATGGGATTCGTCAATCCCAATAGGCCTATTCACAATATTCGCGCTCACTTGCAAGTAACCCTCGCAAGTGATTAAATGGTTCATACTAAGGGATCTTGGTTTGGCAAGGATGTTACTTAGTGATAATAAAACATAGTCGAATAACATACAGTGGAAAGCATTGTGTTCGAGTAGAAAAATAATAGCATGTATTCACCCCAAGGGTTTGTAAAACATTGAAGTAATGTAAAGTGGGGCTATGAACTCACCTTAAGTAAGATAGCAAGTAATGAATGTAATGGTTGTATCGTGAAGGTTTCTACGAGCAACCTATAATCGAATGTTGCGACTTAGGTTCGGAGTAAAGAATATGAAGTAGTGCCTATATATATATCTTGCATTAGTCCATGATGTGGTATGATGTATATTGTAAGTCTTTGAAAGAAAGATTCATGAAACATGTATGTTTTGGTATATCGTTCACTACCGTTCGGGCCGACATAATTCAGAAGTCATGTTAGTAAGTGTTCGAGGAGCCAGGACACTTTAATTCGTAAATCCACAACTCAACTCGACGGCCTACATAATGAACTCCTCACATGAGGCTCCCTACTATTGTAGTAGTTGATGAAATATATAGATATAAGTTTTGATCCGAAAAGTTACATGTCCGATATTTGAATAAACTTAGGAAAGTTTATTAGTACATGAAGATTGTTATTAGGGGTAGTTTCATAAGTCTTGAATGACCATTTTCTCTTGGTAATATCTCATGGTTTCCTTTTAGGTGAAGTAGATCCAAATTGCTTGTTCATGTTATCGCCTAATTCATTGTTTCATGTTTACGCCTATGTAAATTGTTATGGTCATTTCGTCATGGCCTAGCCATGACCTTTAGTCCTTGTTTCAAGGTCATGAGACACAACCTTGGCTCTAGCCATGGTGGTGGTCTTGATTATAGGTCATAAGACCTCTTGTTCCATTTAAAGTATAACCATAATCTAGTGACTTTCGCCTAAAAATGGGCTGTTTAGAATTTGAAGAATTTTATCACTCGGAAAGCGTTTTTAGGTCTCGAGCTTCTTTGTTCCTGAACGAAAACGGCGTTCCGGACAACTTTCGTGTTTTAACTTTTTGATGAATCGGACCAGAAGTAGGACTTTCAAAACCCAAATTTGATCAGGAAGCTATTTGGCAGTTTTGCCGGAAATCTTTGGTAATTTCAAATCGCCATAACTTTTGACTCGTATACTCGTTTTGGGTGGTTCAAATTGCTATGGTTTCCTTGTTAAGTCCTCTACTGTAATATGTAATGATCCAACATCATATTTTTACCATTTTGATCAGGTCTTACCAAGAAAGCCACTAGTTTACTTGTTTTAGTAACTTGTTGTAACAATCAATAACAATAACTTGTTTTGCTCACTTTTATACATCATGGACATAACTACAAGACATAATATAGCACAAATAATATGTAAATAACATGAACATGATTATTTAACAAGAATCAAGTTAGGGTTTGGCTCACAACTTTTGGCTTTCAAAGATGAAAGGAAGTTAACATGTAAGGATAGGACTTTGATAGACTTGCTTCAACCCTTTTTCACTTCATGCAATCTTTCTACCCTTGGTATTCTTGAAAGAGATGTAATGAAAGTTGAGGTGAATTGAGTGGATTTAAACTCAAGAGAAATCACCAAGTATATGAGGTTATGGAAGTGTTTGATGAATGATAACCTATCTAGGGTTTCTACCTTGAACTAGCACTTGAATCATGCATGAAACTTGGAAGAGAATTAGCAAATGGAATGGTGTTGGTGTGTATGGAAGTGGACGGCAACAAGGGAGGGATGGGGGCTTTTATAGGGTCTTAAGGAGGTTACTTGTGTTGACTTGTCAACCCTTGGAGGCCAAGTTCAACACATGTAAGCATCCAAGAGTACAATGCATGAGATCTTTCCACCTAGTGTGAATCCCCCCCCCCTATGGCGGTTTGCCAACCTTGGGGAGCAAGGGTGTGGACTTTTCTTGGTATTATCCAAGATACTTGGTTAGTTTTGACTCCGGGAAATGCCAATCGTAAATGATTAAGCCTCAAAACGTAAAACCGGGTGTCGTAAAATTATGGAACTTGAAAGTATTGATAAACATGTCAATAAGTTCCATAATAAAATATAAAATGAGTGGTAGGTTCCATTTGGGTGGTAAACCCTGCTAAAAACTGGAAACACGGGTCTAAAACGCGTAATACGTAAATCGTACGAATATTGCGTAAAATTGAGAAAAGTAAAATGTTACTTTTCTAATGTGATAAAAATGATTTAAAATGACTTATAATGTCTAGACTGGGCTCAGTCTAGTGTCGGTTGGTATTAAATGTCTTTTAGACATCAAACCGTAAGCCTAAAAATCACGAAATGACTTATAACATCAAGGGATGATTTTTGGTCAATGGAGGAGGGAAAATTATGTTGACTTTTTCTAATAATTTTGAAAACTCAAAATGTCTTAGAAACTCGTTTTGTGGTCTAACGGTTAATCGCTCATTCGGTTAAGCGTGCTCATGTGAGATTAGTACCGACATGGGTGACCTGCTGGGAAGTTTTTTTTGGTCATGTTTTTCTCAGTCACGATTAATTCTCAAATAAATCACGAGTGTGTCAAACATTTTTCTGATGCGGGGTCACTTAACGCGGTCGAGTTTCGTTGTACGTAGAATTTCTGAATGACGTTTTACCCTAAAACGTGTAATTCCTTAATAACTTTCACGAAAATGATCTGACGAATGTCAAACATTTAATTTGCCATGGAAATGATTTATCACTCGAGAATATCAAATAAAAATCATCTTTCGGGAAAGTTTCGGGAAAAATGAATAGTAAAAGTGAATAGTGAAATTTTCCGGAAATGGTAATTAACCTAAAATTGCGAATTGTTACAACTAATCGCCAGGAAGTGAGCAGACTTGGTTAATCGATCCACAATTACCCAGATAGCGTCACAACCGCTAGCTGTCTTCGGTAATTTTGTAATAAAGTCCATCGTAATCCGCTCCCATTTCTAAACCGGAAGTTCTGGCTGCGGCAATAATCCTGACGGTCTTTGATGTTCGGCCTTAACCTTCGAACATGTCAAGCACTTGCTAACGTACAAGGCTATATCTGCCTTCCTGTTTGGCCACCAATATAACTTCTTAAGATCCTGGTACATTTTATCAGACCCAGGATGAATAGAGTACATTGACTTATGCGATTCATGCATAATCAACTCTCGAAGTCTTCCATACAATATTCCATCAGAACGCTTAACAAATCCCTTCTCATTTTCTGCCATTCCAAATATATTCTCAGCAGGTCGGTTTTCTGCTTTCAACGCTTCCGTTTGAGCTTCTAATATTTGAGACGGTAACGGCGATATGATAGTCATTCCTAATGACCTAACTCGTAACGGTGGTATTCTCTCCTTTCGACTAAGAGCATCAGCAACATGTCATTCAAACGATGCTCATAATTAAGGTTGAAGGAGAACAAAAAACGTTTCTTAGCCATATGTCGTAAGGAAAAGCCAAGATATTTTATGAAAATGTTAATTAAAAGAGGGGCTAAAAACTCTATAATATAGATACTATATATCGATAGATAGATATGTAAACTTTTTAGACGAACCAAGTCATGAACTTATTAAGACCTCAATTTACAAGTCCTTTGATCCGGTAACAATAAACATGAACTATTAATGGGATTTCTGTAAATCAAGTTAGGGAAATATTTGCTCTACCAAAACCAGTTACTTGATTTATCACGAACGTACATACCTTTCACTCTTGTTCCAGCTATGACTTAAATTTCGCAACAAATTAATTGATGAGTTATATAACACAGGCTAGGCAAACTTATATCTGTTGGAAAATTTAGTGCACTTGTGGGATTAATTCACACCTGGTAATGGGTTTGGAGGTACGGAGTGTACACCCATTTGGTCACTGAATCTCCTGACTCAATAGTGGTTATGCTAGTGTGAATCTGTTTCTGCTGATCTGATTCTGTTGCTAGTATTGATTCTGTTGTTAGTATGAATCTGTTGCTGGCATCGGCTGCTCGTTTTTAACTACTGATTCCTACTATTATGGAAAGTATTATGGTATAATTAATAGGCCGTTAATTATACATAATTCCATGGGCTAGCGTTTGAGTATTCTCTATTATAAATAGAGTTCATAACATTCTGCATGGATACAATACAACACACAAACACTAAACACTTGAATACGATTCTGTTCTTGATTTGTGCCTAAAACAAGAACATCATTTGGTCTTATCCCATAGAGATATTCGTGTAACCCAGGCATAGGGTCGAATAGTTTTTATTGGAAAGTGATAACACAATTTCAAGTGAATATCCGGTGCTATTGATTATCTTAATCCTAATCTGGGAACACTTACAAATCCTACATAACCAACAATATCTACATGGAAAACCAAAAGTGATAGCTTTAGAAAAGTAAAATTCAAGTTCAAATTCATAAACATACATAAGCAATTCTAATTAAGTTGGGCTAAAAAAAAACTCTTTAGACATTATGCTTAAATTGAATAAAAAATTGAATGCATGAAATAAGTTCCACGGAAAAAATAGATTAAAAATGTCATTGTCAATGCAATGAAGAAACTTAGACGATGGAATAAATGTCAAGAAAGTTGATTGGGATAAAAATGTTTGTGACCAACAATTTTTGAAGTATGGGAGGGTTTAAGAAGAATTCCAATTGGAGATAAGAGTTTAGTGTTTGATGTTGTTGTCTACAGTGTATAAATTCCAAGTAAACTTGTCTTGGTGTACAACTCATTAGTCTCTCCTTTCATCTGGCGGTCCTTATACATTTTAGGCATATACATGTGAATATCGTGTAACATCAGCTATTTGATTAGAAACATAAATATTTGTTGTTACTTTTTTGTAATACCGGATCTAAACAGGACTTCACCACAACTTGCAACATGAGCAAAATCACAACTGACAACACATTCCGGCCTTCCATCAGTAGGTGGCGCTTCACAGACAAAATATCTTGTAACATAAACAAATGGTTCATAAACATATTATCCCTTCATAAATTCAACGTAGAAGTATATGTGTAATTACAATTGTCTCAAATTGTGACCATAGACCCACGACCAATATCTCATCCTTAATTTGAAGATATGAGACACAAAACTACAGTTCTAAAAAATATTACTTTGTCCAGGAAAACAAATTGTAGACATTAACCATGTATGTGGCTAATTTATTGAATTTCTCAAAGTAGTACTGTTAGAAACAACGGGGCTAGAGAAGCGAAAGAATACACTACTACTTTTGAATCGAAAAAGGAAAAAGAACAGAACATTCATTGATTTCTTTTATTATGATTTGCGTTCATAGAGCCAATGATGTACCAAACTGGAGCTTCCAAAACAAGTTGGTCTCATAATCAACTCATTAAGCAGGCGGTGGGCAGATTAAAAATGCTATATGGCAAAGAATGTTACTTGAAAACCTACAACCATCTGATTTGCTGCTTTACCAACAAAAAAATTACTGAATTACCATTATGGTCAAAAACATCAATATACAACAACACGCTAATATTACATACAACATAATTCAAAGAGACAAAACGAAAACATCATAATTGAGAAGCTGATATCCCACTGCATAATTCTAAAGTACTCAGCCTAGCTCCTCTAACTGGTCTACATGCATCAACCAAGAAAATTTATAGAGTCAGGCATTTTGCACAATTTGATGAAATAAGATAACATGTGAAAAATCATACCTTTCGTTATCAAATGTCATTTTCCCATATATATGTGTCTTCTCTTCTTCATCTTCTTCAAGACCAAACTCTCTGTTGCATCAGTAATTGCATTAAACCACTTGACTTTTCTTGTTGACAACATGAGATATCCCATCACGAATCCGACTAATGTTCCACATCCATAACCCAACATCACCACATTCCATGTAAATCCACTCTCATCCACCACCTCCTCATCTACGTCATCATAAACGCGTGGGGAACTCAGCTGCTCACACTTATTGGACAACGGAAACCCACAAAGCCCCAAATTCCCTCCATATGAGTTCTCATCAAATGTGTTGAATTGCTTTCCTTGCGGAATACATCCCACGAGATGATTTTGTGATAGATTTAAAACTGCAAGAGCAGTTATGTCTGCAAGGCTTTGAGGGATCTGTCCGATCAGTTGGTTCCACGATAGGTCTAGCGATTCAATCCCCAACATATTTCCCAATGCATTTGGGATCTCACCATTGAGGTTGTTGTGGGATAAGTTGAGCACTTTCAATGACTTGAGACTACCAATGACGTTTGGAACTTCCCCTTCAAATCTGTTGTTGGATAGATCAACAATTGTGTAGTCAACCAAAAGTTGAGTGAATGTCATTTGCACATCTTTCACCACGACACTGACAGAGTAATAGTAGCTACCCACGATCAAATATTCTGGGTGGGTGCTATTGCTTACCATCTTGTGCATGGCCTTGAAATTTTGAAAATATTTTACAGGTAGTTTGCCAACAAACCAATTATTGGATAAGTCAAGGACTTGTAAACGAGAAAATGCATGTTCTATTGCAGTGGATGTTCCAATGGGACCATGGAAATTGTTTGATTTGAGTACAAGAACCTGCAGATTTGGAAGACCTCCTAACCATTTAGGGAATGTGCCATTTAATTTGTTGTTTCCAAGATCAAGTGCTTTCAAGGACCGACATTTGGACAAGGAATGTGGCACCTCCCCTTCTAACTGGTTTCCATTCAATATAAGCCCCTCTAAATATCCAGATCCAAAGATTACACATTCTGGAATGATTCCACCAATGCTATTATTGGATATATCCAGATAAGATAGATAGCTCATATTGCAAATTGCTGGAGGAAAGACCTTTAGCTTGCAAGAGGCCAGTCCTAAGTTTCTAAAACCAGGGTTGACATAATGATTGACATTCTTTGCTGTAACAGATAAACCGCTGTAAGAGAGATCTAGATATTCAAGTTTTGTGAGGGTTATCAACAGTGTATCCAACTCCCATTCACCACTAAAATTATTATAGGAGAGGCGTAGATCAGTGAGGTTTGTGAGTTTTAGAAATGTTTGCATTTCGGTATGTCCAACTAAATGATTGTGACTGAGGTATAACTGTTTTAATGATGGAAAAGCAAATGACTCGAAAGGTACATTTCCACTCAACATGTTATGACTTAGACGGAGAATTTCTAAAGAGGGGGAAGTAAACAGCCAAGACGGTAAAGTCCCATTAAGTTTGTTTCTTGCTAAATTCAGATAAGTAAGGTGTGTAATGTCAACTGAGATTTCCGAAGGGATATTTCCTATGAAATTGTTAGCTGTCAGGTCGAGTGTTTCCAAAGAATGAAGATTGAAAAAGTAATGAGGTAATTTCCCTTGCAAACCAGTGTCGTGAAGATCTAGTAATTTCAAAGAAGAAGAGATATTAAGACTAGTAGGTAAAACCGAAGAGATATTAACATCTTGGAGTGAAAGTTCTTCCCAGTTAGTAGAATTATGAATCAAATTGATGAAAACATGTGGTATAAGCTTCAAATCAGAGTTTGCAGAGAGACCAAGCGACACCAATTTATGTAGGAGTGTGATATCCGGTGGGACTTGGCCAGTAAATGAACAACCAGAGAGGTTTAGATGTGTGAGACTATTTGAAAACCTTCTAATTTCACTTGGAATTTGGGAACCACCAATATCATTGAAAGCAAGGTTTAGTTTTTGGAGATGAGGAAGGTTGAAGAGGGAGCTGTTAGGATGAATGCTACCTTTTAGCATTCCACAACTGAGATCGATACCGATAACGTCACCAGTGTAGCGATCACAAGTAACACCATTCCAATTACAACAATCTGTACTTGCGTTCCAGTTGAATTTTATTGGATGATAATCAGAACCAAGCCACCAATGACATAGCTCATCTACCCAACCTTCTTTTTCGTGATCATCTAGGTAATCGTCTGTGTAATTGATGGATGAAAGGTTTTGTTTGAAGAGAAGCAAAGCTTCACTATCTTCTTTTGAGCATTTATGAATATTATTTAAATTGGAAGATGCAAAAGTGGTGAGAAATAAGAAAAGAAAAAGGATGAAAAACAATTTTGAGTTACTCATTGTGTTTTGAATTTTAAGTGCTATAAACATTCACAATTGCTACAAATATAAATACCAACACTGCTATACAACTAACAAGAATATGTGTAGTTGCTTTCACAATAATATGATCAAAAAATATGTGTGGTCTATATTTTCTTTGATAAACGTATCACTTGGGTTATGTCAGTCTATTAATTGAAAGGCAATAAACAGTCATTCTTGGTCGAATTATGTAAATTTTTAACGTTCTATTGTTGCGATAGTACTTCTCATCAGCGAAAAAGCTTCATAGAGATTTGTGTTATGTGTTAAATTTTTGGGTTCTCAGCCAAAGATAGCCAACTTGCGTTTATGATCCTAAATGTCAGATTGTACGAATGTTTGATTTAATAATCCCATAATGTTCATTTCATTTTTCATTGGGAAAATTTTATAAACTTCTAATTGACATAAGGGAAATAATGTTCTTTCATTGGAACTTTGTTTTGGTTAATTATTCGTTCGGGATTTTAAAATTTCATTTAGAAATTATTAAAACTTTACAAACGAATGCTTGCATAGTGGTTTTTTTAATTTGGGGTTTACTAGTTTATTGTGTCCCCTGTAGAAGTTGTGAATTTACATGATAAGGAATAAGAAACCAAAAAAATACTAAAACGTTTATCAACTAAAAGAAACAATACGTGTATTAAATCATAGAAGAAAAATCAACAAAGGGAAACTGAATCAAACTTGAATATTTGTGAAACATTCTGATTACTCTATAAAACCGCGTACCTTAAACTCCTGAACAAAGATAATAAGAACTAATTTTAGCACATGTGATAGAGGTGAACCACTTGAAAGAAATGAAATGCCCTATATTAACAAAACATGAAGAATTGAAGATTGAAGATGCAGTGGTTGGAGAAAAATCATAATCGTAATCATATGACTATATTGTCTCTCGAAAATCATTAGTTTTTAAAATATGGAGATACCAATACCATGAGTGTTGCAGCTCAAGTCAAGACAATATTCAATTTACACATATCACATGCTATCACATATGGTGATATGAAAGCTTACATGTGTATTAAAAGGTTACCACTTTTCACTCTGTCAATGGTTTAGATAAATACACATTCAAATGATGCTCATAATTAAGGTTGAAGGAGAACTGAACGTGTCGTAAGGAAAAGCCAAGATATTTTAGGAAAAAACAAATTAAAAGAGGGGTTAAAAACTTTATTATTTTAGATACTCCCTCCGTCCCATATTAAATGTCCACTTTTGATATTTCGAGTCTTTTTTCTTTAACTTTGACCTTAAATATTTTTGTTTGTATTATATGATACTTGATAAAAATTATGTCAATGAAAAGTATATTTAAAACTCAATTCATTCATATATTTGGCATCATATATTATATATCATAAATTAAAATATTTAAGGTCAAAGTTGATAAAACAAGACTTTGAAAATTCAAAGTGGACATTTAATATGGGACGGAGGTAGTACTATATATCGATAGAAAGATACGTAGACTTTTTAGACGAACCAAGTCATGAACTTATTAAGACCTCGATTTACAAGTCCTTTGATCCAGTAACAATAAACATGAACGTACACACCTTTCACTCTTGTTCAAGCTGCAACTAATTCGCAACAAATTACTTGATGAGTTATATATCACAGGCTAGGCAATCTTATATCTACACGGAAAACCAAAAGCGAGATAGCTTAAGAAAAGTAGAATTAAAGTTCAACTTCATACACATAAATAAGCGATTCTAATTAAGTTGGGCTACAAAAAAGGAGAAAAAAAATAAAACTTTTTAGACGTTATGCCTTAATTGAATAAAAATTTAATGCATGAAATAAGTTCCATGGAAATAGATTATAACTGTCATTGTCAATGCAATGAAGAAACTTAGACGATGGAATAAATGTCAAGAAAGTTGATTGGGATAAAAAAAATTTGTGACCACCAATTTTTGAAGTATGGGAGGGTTTAACAAGACTTCCAATATTGGAGATAAGGTTTAGAGTATGATGTTGTTGTCTACAAGTGTAGACATTTAAAGTAATCTTGTCTTGGTGTACAACTCATTAGTCACTCCTTTTATATGGTGGCCCTTCTATGATTTAGGCATATACATTTGAAAACCGTGTAACATAAGCTATTTGATTCTGAAACATAAATAGCTTCATAAATTTAACTCATAAGTACATTAACAATTTTAAAAAGTATAACCATTGATCCACATCTCATATTCTGAGGATATGAGGTACAACAACACTTCTCAGGGTCTCTACTCTGTCCGGAAAGAATAATATGGACTTTTTAGTTCCATAGTCATTCGAATATTTTACATGTAGCTTGGCCAAAATTTTGCCTTTCCCAGACTATGGGCTAGAAACAAGGGGCTTGAAGCCAAAGAATGCACTACTTTTGAAGGAAAAACCAATAAGGATTATACAATAGCTATCTTTTAAAATATTGTTATGATTATTGGAACAACCGGGCAACACTAATGGAATCATAATATCCGTTAGTATTCCTTAGCATTCTTTTAGTATTTCCCTTTCGTATTCCCTGGTATGAACCAGGGATGCCCTTGCTTTTTAAATTTGACTACTACAAAATTAGGTTCTATGCAATAGAAAAAATCACTTTCATTTATGTTTTATTGATAATGTATTTGTGTGTGTGCAGTATAGAGAGAGGTTTCGAAACGGGAAGTTGCTATATGCTCATGTAAAATTAGCGATGGGAACGGAAGAGGTGACCGGCATCTCGCAGTGGAAGTCCCGACCACGGCCCACGACCGCCAAGATGGCACAAAGATTGATTCGTTACCACGAAAGTGTAGTTGTGCTTACTAGATTGAAGTTTTAGATTAATAGCATTTGGAGGTGCTGCAAAATGATGAATATCCTTATCCATGTTAGTTTATTATGGATATATGATCAGAGTGGTCTAAGTTAGGTCCATGATCTAAACACCAAATAGTAACTCACAAGGATTCAAATAGTCTAAGTGAGTATTATTTGCCGTTTAACAGAAATTTTGGGTGTTACAATGCATACAAGTTGTTCACAATACTCCCAATGCCAAGGAGATGCCTCTCCTTTACATCAAAAGCTTGGCATATTATACCGGTTTCATAAAACCGGTATGATATGACAAGCTTTTGATGTAAAGAGAAATAATGCTGCACAAATATAGATAAAGTGTAAGCTGATATCAAGCGAAATGATAACAACTACTCACGGGTTAGTATATGCTTACAATTAACTTCTTATTATTTTAAGTTAAAGATTAATCTAAAACCGTGGACCTCAAACGCAACATTAACTACTCCATCCCTTTGTATGTGCTTTTTTGTATTGTTCCTCAAAAATGGAACATTTAAAATGGATATTTTTGTATTATAAACCTTGAAACTAAGTTTATATCTACAAAACTAGCCTTCCTATGGTAACAAGACGATTGTGTAGGCGTAGCTCCATTGTGTCTTTCACTCTCATAGAATGTGGATATACGTACATTATCAGGACTGCCCAATGAAATTTCGACCCCTTTGCTTATGACTGGGCTGATTTGGGTTGTGCTTTGTTTCAACTGGGTCACATAAGCTGAACAAGTTACTGTGGTCGAAAAGAAAGTTGGTGAAACACGTTGCTTGTATGTTAGAAAATGGACAAAAGAGTGTTTGCTGGGTGATTTCTGATATCAATTTAACTTTTCACAGGGATGGTTGCCTGGATCTAAAGCTGATGGCGATTCAAACCAGCTTCCAACTATCGCCATTGTCGCATCATATGATACATTTGATGCAACTCCGGTAGTTTAACCATCTTACCCTTTCCGTTACTTCCTAAACGATGGACTTGTACTGAATTCTGTCTTTCATTCTCTCTTATAGGCATTATCAGTTGGAAGTGATAGCAATGGCAGTGGTGTTGTGGCGCTTCTTGAAATCGATAGATTATTTTCTCTCTTATATTCCAACCCTAACACACGAGGAAGGTACAATATACTCTTTGGGTTGACTTCTGGAGGGCCTTATAACTACAATGGAACTCAGTAGGTGTGTGCCTCTTTAGACTTCATATCCACCCTTTTTTGAGCAGTTGGTCACTTAATATGCTTTATTTTTTCTGCAGTGGCTTAGAAGTTTTGATCGCCGTTTGCGAGAAAGTACTGATTATGCTATCTGCCTGAATAGTCTTGGCTCAGGGGATCACGGGTTATGGCTTCATGTTTCCAAACCTCCAGAGAATGCGTATGTAAAGCAAATCTTTGAGGTAAGTTATTGAAACATGATAAGAAACAATAGAGGTGACCAAATGGGCAGATTGGGGATAACTTGTTTAGTTTTTACTATGATTCAAAATGGTCCGGGTACCAACAAACACTTTTTGTCCAAGCTCCCGTTTTTAATATTAGTTAATTATCTGTCAATCAGGATTGCAGAAACAATGTAATTTCTACAATAATTCTGAATATTTGAACCATTAATGCGTTAGGAGGTTTTATGCATAAAAAATAGATTTTGGGCGACTTTCAACCTGGTTGACCTGTTCCTCAACAGCCAATGTTGACCTGACCTATGCGAGATAAAACAACCCACATCATCTCATTTAAAAGCCACCTCTATGGGGTTACAGTTGGGCTAAAACACAAATCTTAATCAACACACGTGTAACTAACTAACCATCTGCGTCAATCATATTTGAATGGAAAAACAAAATACGGAAAAAAAAAAAAAAAAAAAAAGACACCAATAGAGTTAACTATGTCACAAGCAGTTAAAAAGGCCTGTATAAGTAGTTTCTATAGGCTCTTGAGCAATCGATTAATATCTGACATGATAAAAACCTTGTCAAAGGCAAGAAGGTAGGTCATAAGAGGGTTCGACAAATAGAGTGTCATTATTGCTTAGTTAGTGTTAGTTATAGTTAATAAATCTACAGAGCGGAACCAAAAACCATGTTAACGAGTACCTCAAAATAAATTATGTTGAAGAACTGATCGAGATTTACACCATGAGAAACAAACAGTTCGACATATTATATTGGCCTATGTGTTCTGCTCCAATAAATAAATCTCCCAGGTTGTGAATGGAACTCTATACTATACATGTTGATACCACATATTTATCTATTAAATTCGCGACGTCATAAACAGTGTATATACGCGAAAAGCTACACCAAACATGCTCACTATGTCGCCATTGACCTCTCTTTTCTTTAGTTACAGCTTGACCTAGTACACTTTATGATGAACACTAGATATTAAAATGTTTGAATTTAGTTTGGACCTATATTTCAAAATAGACGGGTGGCGTAGCCCAAGTGGCATACATAGACAGTAATCTTTCCTGTAGATTTCGATGCTCAATGCCAGGAAAGTTTATATTCTGCTACTTTCAAGTTCAGTACAGCCCGACATGCAGCAGTACTCAGTAGTGTGCCTATGTGTGTTTTTCCACTGAGAACCTCCATCAGTATACTCTAGAGAGGGCTGAGTGAAGGGGATGATGACACACCCTCGGTTTATATTTTCATTCTTCTATATATAGTTTCATATGTTCACTAGTGACACGTCGATGTTATTTATTGTTGGCTTGGTTTTTAACTAAATGTGTGAACACGAGTGACATCTTGCGTACGGGTCAAATTATAGGAATAAGACAAGCGAAAGATGATACCTCTTGCAGAAAGTTTATTGTTCTTGTCTGCAATTCCCTCCTCGTTATTCCATTCACCATCAATATTGCACATCTCTTTTCTACCGCCATCTCCTACATCGCTTTCACTGGCAGTCCCCCATTCAGAATCATCATTCCCTTGCCCATAGGCATTACCATCTTCCACCTCACAATCAATACCCCCATGTTTTATAGCAGCTTCCCTAAACAACCAAGCAGCACGCATCTGCTTCTTAACCAACCTCTCAGCATAATCAGGCACTTTATTCTGCCTAGATGACAGATTGGGATCTGTTGACTGAGAACACTCGTTTATAAACAAAATAGCATCCAACAAGCTCTCTTTAGCCAAACCGAACATATCATAAGTCTGTGCTCTCCTCCATAGACTTTTAGCATGTCGATTGAAAGAATTATTGCACCCAATGGTTGTTGCAGCAAAAGATAACACTGGGCACGGTTGCTGTACAGTACAACTCTTTCTTTCTTAGATCTTACTGGACACAACGCAAGTGCTTCAGAGTACTTTGATGCAGCTCCGGAGATATTTCCTGACGAAAAAAGGGAGTTACCTTCTAACTTTACCACCAATGCTGCAGCTTGTTTTATATGGAGATCCTCTTTAGGCATACTTTTTTCCCATTTCAACCTCTCCCTTGAATGCAATATTTCTTCCACGTCTTCTTTAGTTCGATTACTGACAGAATTACGACCGGTTCCATGTGACTGAATACATTCCTGAAGACCACTGAGAATGGAATCTCCAAGCTTTTTATGATCCCCGAGAGATGAGATTTCTACTAGGTCCAAAACTGCAGGTGCTGCCATGTCTATAACCTACGTAACAGAATATTACACTTTGCATTAAAACTTTTTTTTAAAAGGCGTTCATTTTTTATCATATTACTGCAGAAAAACACAAAATTCCAAATCTGTTACGTTTTTCTCAAGCCTTTTTAATAGCAGACATACTCTTGCAAATTAGTATGTTGCTTTCATTTTCTATATCAGTTTATCATTAAATTTCGTCATTTTCTATATTAGATATTACTTTATGGAAGGCATTGGGATCTTGGAGCAACCATAAAAGACAATCAATCGCCATATATTTCCAGTCATCTGACGATCATGTGATATTACATATTTCCTCAATTACACCAGGGCAGCTGCTAACAGGACCTCTTCCATGTTTATGATGACAGATAGTTCTTAGCAATCCTATAGTCACTGGTGAAGTTTCATTACCGAGTCCACCCCACATAAGAGGAAGTTTTACTAGAAATTCGCTTACATATTGTTGGCAGAAACTCGGGCTTAAAGGCAAAACAATTTATAAGTTGAAGAGAACAACACTGTAATTGACTAGCCCATTCCACGGCTTTCCTCGACTCCATCTCTACACCGCCCATGCCCCGCGTAAGAAGATCACAATGGTAGCTGAAAGTGAGAGTAAACAATCTCAAGAGAACTCATCGCTAACTGGATGCAAAGTTCAAGGATCTCGCCATGACTTGCTAGAGCCGGAAAAGTGCTTGCATATGTAGCCAAGTGTCCTAAAGCTCGTACAGCGACTCTTTGTCAACCCAAGTCAACCTGCCCCTCAAAAGCTCAACCAAAGGTGGGATTACACCAGCATTGACTGCAGTTTCAGCAAAATCTTCCATGTTCATGGTGTAAGATCCGATTATATGAGCAGCATAATAAGGAATAGATATTTTGATCATGAGACAGCCAACGGCGATTCTTTATACCCTTCCAAATAAGCGCTGCTATGCACTCAAATATACCCAACTCAATAAACTCCGGATCATTAGTATGTACCATAGCCGTATTCCAAAGGCCACTTATCGGGAGAGCTTGACCATCATCATCTTGCGAAGGAAGCTCTCAAAAAAAAATTCATGATGCTTGCTCTCCGCTTGTTTGGATTCCCTTCTTTCATGACACAGAAGAAACATCCAGGGTAAGGGCAGTTGGGTATCAGTTTGTCCATGCTCATATAACTTATTACTCTGAATTACAAAACCATGAAGCTAAATATTTATAAACCTCCGAGCATACACTGCATTAGGAATGATACATCAATACAGATCTGCAATAACTTAATTTAGCAGAGAAGCAAAACAAAAGGTGTACAAATGTTTAAACACAAAGAGGGTTGACAGCTCATACAAAATCACTAGCACAATGTGAACAGCTTAAAAGATTATACACGATAAACAATGAACTCAACCGTCAAAGTTACTACTTATTATTGATGTTACTCTTTGTCGAGCCTGAAACTAATTCCAACCAAAAGAGTTGATCCCATCTTAGAATTGGAAAAGAGGGAAGGACCATCTTGTGAAGTGATACCTAAGGCCCTAAGATAAGTTTAGACTCGAGTAGACCCATAGGGCACTTCGGAATTTGGAAGCGTGTCAAACAAAAGGCATTGAGTGAATTAACCTCAAATATAATTACAGCACATATAGATGGGCAGTCTGGCTCTAGAAACCACATTTCATTTCCATTCCAAATCTCCTTAAACCTAGAAAACACCTAAGGAGTTCATCTATTCAATTCGTAGGCATAAAGTCATCAAAAAATTTATACCTAGAACAGAGTCTTATAGATACAACATAAACAAGTCCTATGTAATGTATGACTTAATAATCAAAACTAAGAACAAAACAAAACCACATAAAATGAGATAAGGGTTTTTCGACTATTCAAACTAAAACAACTTCTAAATACCCAATTAAGATAATATAAGCCATTCAGCTAAAACTATGCCTCGTTCGCAAAGTCGAAAAGAACCTAAATTTAAACAAAATTCCAACTTGGGTATCCCTAATCAAGTAACAAGAAAAATAGCCATTATCAAAATTTGCAAAAAGTAACTAACTTTACATAACAAGAACCTTAATTTGCACAAAATGTGTATATGAAAACATGCATAAATTTTAAAGATATTTAGAAGAAGAAAAATTATAAGAAAACCAATTTTATTTTTTAATTAAAAAAAATAAATGAATAAAAAAAATACAATTTTTTTGTTAAGTTTAAACGGTTGTTAGTATAAAGGACTAATGGTGCAAATGTTTGTTGCAAACGGTCGTTAAAGGACTAATGGTGCAAATGTTAGTATAAAAGATTAACGGAAAAAACTAACGACAGTTAGTCTCAGGGACCAAACCCGTTACGGGTCGCAACCATAGGGACTATACACGTTAAATCCAACAGACCACAGGGAACATTTATGAAATTAACTCTATCTTTTACTACTATTTATTCAAAAGCCGAACCAGGTCAGGCTCACTTGATGCTATACAACAAGGAGTTGAGATCCATACAAAACAACTAGTATCTAAAGAACAAATAATAAAATCCCAACCATCCATTCACCTTCTATCTAATGGCTTAGATGAAGCCAAAAAATACAAAGAAGGGCAAGATAGTAAAATCAATTATCTCAATAAAAACAATAAAAAAATCTAGATCCATCTCATTTGCTACCTAACTTTCTCTCTCATCAAAATCAAAACCCTAGATCTATGCATCTTATCTCGTCGGAATCTTCAAACGTCGCCGGAATCACCATGAATCCGACGGATTCATCAAAAAAACAACCGGATTCTTCATCAAACTCGCCGGATTCGTCATCAAATCTGCCGGAATCATCAAACGTCGCCGGAATCACCATCTTTCTGACGGATTCATCATCAAACCAAGCGGATTCTTCATCAAATCCGCCGGCATCGACGTCAAAACCATCGGAACTCGCCGGATTCATCATCAAATCCGCCGGAATCATCAACAAATCCGATTGACATAGATGATGTGGTTACAGATGATGTAGATGATGTGGTTACAGATGATGATGATGTAGATGAATTACTCACAGAAGTTGCTATGAAGGATAATGATGGCAAAATCCCTTGGGAATCTGATTTTGTTGATTATTTTAGGGAATCCGATTGACATCCATGAATCCCATGGGATTCATGTATGAATCCAATGGGACTCATTGATGAATCCCTTGGATTCTAATTTTGTTGTTTAATTTGAGATACCATTGAATTCATACATGAATAATCCAATGGGATTCATTGATGAATACCTTGGATTCTAATTTTGTTGTTCAATTTGAGATACCATGGGATTCATAATAAATCCATGGAATTGTAAGATCAAATACCATTTAACTAATTGCTGATCAAATACCATTTAACTGTGATTTGGACATAATGTGAAACTAAATCCACCTTTAATCTCAGTGTTGTATGCATAAGCGTGATTAACTGTTAATTCCTTGTTTTATTTTCTTGTGATACTTCTTTAAGTGTGAGCATGTTTAGGATCCCATGGGATTCATACACAATCCCATGGGATTCACAGTTAATCCCATGGGATTTACATTTAAGCCCATGGGATTAACTGTGAATCCCATGGGATTAAATACACAATCCCATGGGATTAACTGTTAATTCCTTGTTTTATTTTCTTGTGATACTTCTTTATGTGTGAGCATGTTTAGGATCCCATGGGATTCATACACAATCCCATGGGATTCACAGTTAATCCCATGGGATTCACATTTAAGCCCATGGGATTAATTGTGAATCCCATGGGATTAAATACACAATCCCATGGGATTAACTGTTAATTCCTTGTTTTATTTTCTTGTGATACTTCTTTATGTGTGAGCATGTTTAGGATCCCATGGGATTCATACACAATCCCATGGGATTCACAGTTAATCCAATGGGATTCACAGTTAATCCCATGGGATTCACATTTAAGCCAATGGGATTAACTGTGAATCCCATGGGATTAAATACACAATCCCATGGGATTAACTGTTAATTCCTTGTTTTATTTTCTTGTGATACTTCTTTATGTGTGAGCATGTTTAGGATCCTATGGGATTCATACACAATCCCATGGGATTCACAGTTAATCCCATGGGATTCACAGTTAATCCCATGGGATTAAATACACAATCCCATGGGATTAACTTTTAATTCATTGTTTTATTTTCTTGTGATACTTCTTTATGTGTGAGCATGTTTAGGATCTCATGGGATTCATACACAATCCCATGGGATTCACAGTTAACCCCATGGGATTCACAGTTAATCCCATGGGATTCATACACAATCCCATGGGATTCACAGTTAATCCCATGGGATTTACATTTAAGCCCATAGGATTCACAGTTAATCCCATGGGATTTACATTTAAGCCCATGGGATTAACTGTGAATCCCATGGGATTAAATACACAATCCCATGGGATTAACTGTTAATTCCTTGTTTTATTTTCTTGTGATACTTCTTTATGTGTGAGCATGTTTAGGATCCCATGGGATTCATACACAATCCCATGGGATTCACAGTTAATCCCATGGGATTCATAATTAATCCCATGGGATTCATACACAATCCCATGGGATTCATACACAATCCCATGGGATTCACAGTTAATCCCATGGGATTCATACACAATCTAAATTTCATAAGATTATGTCTCACACGGGTCAGATGTCTAGTGTTTCCATAAGATTATGAAAGATTAACATTAAATTTCAAACTTCTTACACTTTACACAAAATGAATCTCACTAGTGACTAATAATTACATATTGTTTGTCATGACTTGACTTTGCATCTTTTTAACATGTTATGTTGTACCAGTTAAAGTAATAGTAGAACATGCCTCACAACATCTAAATTAATCTCCCCCTTCAACCCAGCACACATACCCATCGTGTTTGTAAAGAGAGTGAGAAAGTTGATCTTAAAAAGGAAGTCAACTTCCTTGGACGCAATCAACTTCAATGCAATATCATTCACCCTAACATCCTTAAAAGCCTTATCAAACTGTCGTTTCCAAACAGCCTCAAAATCATCTCCAACAGGCCTCGTCTCTAAAGCTAACAAAGGCACACCTCCAATCGGAATACCAAACAATTCATGAACCTTCGAAACCGTGGCCTCAATCCATTTTTCACCTTCCAAATTCAAACGGAAAGTATCTCCATCAAAATTACTAACCACATACCTTCCTAACCTCGAAGGTATGTAGTCTATGGCCAACTTGAAGAAAGAACTAAAACCTATATCTCCCAAAAACTTATTAAGATCAATCTGTTTGATGCGAGAGATAGCGGTGTAAAGAGCTGTAGGCGCTGTCCTAGCTTGAAGAATAGGCAATCGTGAAAGATACTCCTGATGTCGTATGTCGTCATCAGTCAAAATTTTTTCTTTCTTACCTTTATTCTTCGGCACCACCTGCTTCTCCTCATATTCTTCTTTCACAAGTTCCTTAACAAATTCTTTCTTCATCTTCTTCAACACCTGCTTCATAACAGCATCAGGTATGTCACCTTCAGAAGAATCATCCTTCTGAATATTCATTGGAGCCTTCCCCTTTAACTTCTTCTTGCCCATATCATCAGCATCTTTGATATTTGCATCGCTCATCTTCCTCTTCGAAACAGAAGTACTCTTTGATATATTCTTTTCATCTGCATCTACAATTAAAAAAAAAAGAAAAACCACTTAAGAACAACAGTATATAAAACACTTGACAACAAGAAGATTCATTATAAATCCCATGGGATTCACTATGAATCCCATGGGATTCACATAGAATCCAATGGGTTTCATTGTGATACATGTGAATCCCATGGGATTGAAAGTGAATCCCATGGGATTGAATTTGAATCCCATGGGATTGACAGTGAATCCCATGGGATGGACTATCAAAAAAAATAAAAAGCCAGATTTATACCTTTTTCAACCACATCTTCTTCAGCAACATTCTTCATCTTCTTCTTTTCACCAGCATCTAAATTAAAAAAAACACACAATATAAACAACCTAACATTGAAATTTAACAAAGAGATACATGTGAATCCCATGGGATTCTATGTGAATCCCATGGGATTAATAATGAATCCCATGGGATTGACTGCAAAATCCAATGAGATTGACTAACAACCTAACCTAGGAAATCAATCAAACAAATAAAGACATATTTATACCTTTTTCAACCTTGTCCTTCGACGGTTTAGGAGCTTCAGATAATCGTAAACTCCGTTTAGGAGCTTCAGATAATGTTTTATTCTGTTCTCCTTTTTCCGGCGCAGCCTTTTTCTTTACAACAGCATCTACATAAGGAAATAAACATAATATAAACAACTTGAAAAAAAAATTCATTATCAAATCCCATGGGAATTATACACAATCCAATGGGATTCAAATTGAATTCCATAGGATTCATAATGGCATTATGTATTCATCACAAAATAAATAAATAAATAAAAATATAAATAAAAAATAAACAGACCAATACCTTTTGCTTTCGGCGCAGCCTGCTTCTCCTTCGAGGGTCCCTTGACATTCAACGTCAAATTTTTCACAGCAACATCAGTGTCAACAAGCCTTGCCTTCTTAACCTTCTTAGGCATAACATTCTCAACTAAACCCGTATCCTTATCAACATCAGAGGAACCCTTAACCTTAGCCTGCTCATCTGATTTATGCTTTTCAGCAGCATCTACATAAAGATAAAAACATAACATAAACAGCTTGATTTAAAAAGAAAAATCATTATGAATCCCATGGGATTCACAGTGAATCCTATGGGATTCAATGTGAATCCCATGGGATTCATAATAGCATTCTGCATTCATAACAAAAATAAATAAATAAACAGATCAATACCTTTTCCTTTCCGCTTCTCATAAACAATACCACTCGACTTAACCACATCCTTCTCACTCACCACATCCTTAGAAACATCCTTCTCACTCGCCACAACCTTAGCAGCATCTTTCTCAGCAACAACATCGCCCTCCTTCTCACTTGCTAAATCGGAAACTACACCAGCAATCAGTTTCCCAACATCTATGATTTTAGTAACATCAGGCGCATCAGATGCTTTGTTTATCATAGAAGCAGCCGCCGCCGCCGCCTTTGCTGCTCTCTTTTTTTCCTTCTCCTCATAAGGATTGAATCGAGGCATCTTCGAAGGACTAGTAGCATCATAAGGATTATATTGAGAAACCGGAGTTGGATTCAAAATAACACCTACATCAATAACATAGCACAGGCGTCACGTTAAATCAAACAAGCAAAATCAACTCAAAGACGCAAAATCAACAAACACCTTACAAAATATATCTATAAGCATCAAAATTAACAACTATCTTCAACTAACTTAATCTCATACTAACATCAGTTCTTCTACTAAAATCTAACAGATGTAATTAACAGATCTAATAACACTAAACCTACAACATATGATAACTAAAACTAATCTGATAACACTTCATCCACATCAATTAAAATGTCATAAGGATTGAACCTAGCCAACGGTGTCGGGTTCAATATGTTACCTACATCAATTTAGTAACAAAATAAGCTAATAAATTCAAAATAAGCTAACAAACAGCTGAATAATGACAGACCCAAACACTCCCTTATACCACAATTTGTTCTATTAATCACAACTCAAAAATATTCAACTCCACAACTATGATCCAATAGATGCACTAACACTACTAACAGCAATCAACAACAATAAACATAATCCAAATAGACATTCACATAAGCCCATGGGATTATTTATGAATCCCATCGGATTCATAAATAGCCTAACACTCAAACAGTCATTCAATCACAAAAAATAGCCTAATCCTAAAACATAATCTACTCGCTAATATAACATCATCCAAATATTCTATCAGTAACAAAAATAAGAAAAATAAGCCAATACAACCAAAAAAAAAAATGTAATCGATCACAAAAATAAGCAAAATAAGCCAATACATTCACAAAATAATGTAATCGATCAATAAAATTCAAAATAAAAACTGATTTAACAAAAATATACCACAATCTACATTAGGAAGCTTATTTTGATCGGATTCCGCCGCCGAAGGTTGTTTAGATTGAGATATTTCAGATCGTAGGTCCATTTTTATGGAATGAACGGTGGTTTCGCTGTGGAATGAACGGATTTAGGGGCGGTTAGGGTTTATGAAATGGAATTGGGGGAGAAAACGTTTTAGTGTGTGTTTTTGGTGTGTGAAATGGAATCGGTGGAATGACAGTTTTTTGTTTTTTTTTTTTTTTTTTTGATTTATTTGTTTTAACTTGAGATGACTAAAATGCCCCTTAGACAATTTTAATTTTAAAAGGATAATTATTATACACCGTTGGATGGAAGGGGGATGGATGGTTAAGATCGTCCGGTTAGTTCTTTAGATAAAAGGTGTTTCGTATAGAACTTTTCTCATAATACAAGTGCCCTTTGTTTGGTTTAGTTGAGCAGAGAGAAATCAAAAGAAGAAACCCTCCTTATCATCATCATCATGATCCTTTTCCGGAGAAAAGAGACTTATTATTTTGCTGCAACTACGGGGCTCATCCAGTATGTTTTTTTTTTTTTTTTTTAATATATATGTATGGTTTTTGCTAATATTTGTATTATGTATATGATGATAGGACGCCTGTGTACGGGGTTGTACACGATATCTTGACACATACTTTGATTCATTTACGCGGTGTCGAAAAGAATCTTAAATACTGGCAGTCTGTCAAAGATAAGGTATATGTATGTATGTTCATGCTTCTGTTTTTATTTCATAAGTATTGGTTTGGTGACTCCTTTTTTTTTTTTTTTTTTTTTTTTTTTTTTTTTTTTTTTTTTTGTATCAGGGAGATGATTCTGAAGGAGTGGTAAAATACTTATATGAATTAAGACGTTCCTTGGCTACCTTTTTATCAAAGGTGACTCAGCCTGCTTGCTTCTTCTTACACTATTAACAATATGATTTTATAAAATATCTTGAATAATCGAGAACCCATTAATAATATAATATTAAGCATTGGTCACCACTACGCCTGTTTGGTGGGGTGTGCTTAATGATGATGTGGCACTGACGTGGAGGTCGTTGGTTTGATGACCATTACGTAAAAAATGAACAAAAATAAAACAATAATTGTTCCTGTTAATGGTATGATTTATAAGTAAATTGATCAATTCATTTGTATGTGCCAATGCAAAAACAAGGACATCCGGTCTTACTTGCTTACCTCTCTTTCTCCTTTTCTCTTCTTTTACTCTTGAAGCAACATTGAATCATTTCTCATCTATTGTTACTCATTAGGTCTATGCTGAGAATGATACATTCAGGGAGTGTATGCACAATGGGAGAAGTCAAAGTCGTTGGCTTTATATATAGATAATATAAATGCTCATTTTTTAGAATTGGAAGAATCAGTTGAAGAATTATGTCCGGTAAGTACCCTTTATATCACACCCCTACACATTCAACTTATAAATAGATGAAAGAAAATCTAATAATACAAGTTAGTTTGGGTGTTTTACTCGCACTTGAATCTGCAGACTCGGTCTTTATCGTTTAAGAAACCGGGAAATGAAAACGAGGATCTTGTATCAAGTTGGTGGTCAGATGATAACTTTAGAAATGCAGTCGACTTGGTATCTTCAAATTTAAACAAACTGGATGACTATGTATATATCTTTCTTGGTAAGTGTTTTCTTATCAGCTGTTTAAATACCTATCAGTATAATATCCCTTTTGCCAAAATACTGAATTCTACGAGCTATTATTCATCTATTTGCATGCTAGAGGATCTATTAAAATCGTGTCATATTGTATGTTGCCAAGCCAAAAGTTAGTAATACTTATGTTTTACAGAATATTTGTGGTCATTTGGGAGATGTTTATTGTTTAGTAACAGTTGATTAGTAACCATACATGCACAACTGCACAAGTGCTGTAAATGGCAAAAAGATAAATTGATCATGTTGTTTGGGAGGCAATCTTTGCCCAGGCTTCCAAAATGGGTGTTTATGGGCTGTAAAAGAATTGGTTTTGGGTTGATATGGACTCAACCTTTCTACAAAACAATTGGTTTTGGTTTTTGAATAAACTGCCTGTTTAGAGCTGCACCCATCTAGGCCCGAGCCCGTTTGACCCGAATTCTAATTTAGCCTGTTATGACCCGATCCTAACCCGCCTGACTTGCAGGTTTTGCCACCTATAAGAAACATTGGTCATCGATTGTGTTGCCCTTTAGTCTTATAATGAACGTGCGAGGGGTCAAATAATCAAACAGAGAAATGCTAAGTACATTAGTTATAAGAAAACTAGCATCGTGTCTTATGTTATGTTGCTTTGCTACTGTTGCTATCTCGGTGGTTTAATTAGCTGCTACTATACCACTGTTTTGCTAACTTGCCACTTTTTTTGATACTGTTGTTTTGTCTTAGGTTGCCAAATACCGTAAGCCAAGTAAAACGTCTCGATACTGGATTTACTATACTTTTGGTGCTATAGGAGTTTCAGTATTTTCACTGTGGCTTCTACGTCATAGTAGACTATCAGGCGACGTCTACAATTTGGTTCTTGAGTCAAAAGAATCAGTAACTGGGTTATTTATTGACCAAGTAAAGCAACTGGTAAGACTTCAGATGCTACCTGCTTTAGCACCACACAGAATCGGTACTATTTTCCACCGATGTCTAATCTTTTTAAATGTTTTTATTTTGTATTAAACCATTTCAAACACATATTTTTTGAGAGAGGTTTTCTGTATAAGAAATAAAACTATGCCATTGGATGAATATAACTTATCTTCTGAAGTCATTCCTTTGGAGTAAAATGTGCAGATACGCATGCATGCACATCCTTCTTATTCTCATTCCTTTTTTATGCATAACTCGTTGATAATGTCATATCAATCCATCTCAAATTATAACTATTAGAGATTATCATTTGCAGACATTGGTAAATAGGCACAAGGAATTGATGAAACTTAAAGAAGTGAAATCGACTCGTGATTTCAGGTTAGTTGGTATATTGGAACTGATAATGGACATTATTTTTTCTTTTCTTTTCTGATGTACAATCTGTCAAATAATTGTAGTCATTAAGTTGCTATTTTATAGGCTATCATTTTTATATAATATTGTTTATGTATTAATGAAAAGGGAGGGCTTTACCTAGTTTGAGTCTATGTGGCGGTGGGTTCAAACCCAAAAAAAACAAATGATGCTTTATAAAATTTAAAGGGTGTTTGGGATTGCTTGCTTCTTCTGCTAAAAAATAAGTACTAAAAGTAGGTGTTGTTATGCATAGTCAATGTGTATCAAGAGTTTGCGGATGCCATGAGTCATGGAAAGATATCTGGCTTGTAAAAGGAACTAAATGAACTCTAATAATAGTGACTGAATCAAATCAAGTAACCCAAAATCACACATGATATCTAACACTTCGTCTTATATGTGAAGCAAAAATATTAATCATGGCCATCTTGTTACAGACAACATCTATTTGTTTACTCGTAATGACTATGTGTGAATATGTGCTTGTTGGTACTCAGTGTCGAGGTACACATAATAATCATACAAGATGTTCAATGTGGGTATACCTAACATAATAAGTGGTAGCTTATAAACCATACGTTATTATTTTTTGTAATCAGAATGATTTTATTCAATTGATATTGACGTAGTTTTGAGAAGGAGCTTAAGTATCCAACCCAAAATCTTAGCGGCGAAGATTCTGCTCGACCAATGCTTAGCCAAGTAACACACTACCAATCTCACTCTCGCTTGCTGGTTGATATATTTTATCTAGGCTAATTTCAATAACGAGCAGCGCACTTTTGGTCTATAGTTATTATTGTTATGGCAAATGTCACTAAAAAGCAATGTACTTTAAGTCTTTAGTCGGTTTTGGTAATTATAATTTTTCGAATATCCATTGTGGTTATTAACGTGTTCTTTGAAACACTTGTGTACTTGAAAAGAACCAAGGCTACGAAATCGGATAAAAATAAATTATGATTACTCCAAGGAACCAAAGCATAAAGTACATTGATATGTTGTGAAATTCGCCTTAATAACGGTACCTCTATAAAAGAAAACAAAAAATGCAGTTTCAGCTATTCTATCGACTCATCCAGTTAGAAATATGAAAATTTAATAAAACGAAATTGGGTCAAAAAATGTATTATTATGAAAACTGATCAAAAGCCAAAGTAACGTTGCTGTGTAGTGAAATTTGCCCGTCATACCATGTCACATGTGAATATTAATTTGTTTTAATTCTTTTTCCAATGACAGATTCAGAAGCTTAAACTTGGCGTTGACACGTGAGTTAAAATAAGCATTTCATTAGTTAACTCATTTTCTAAAATGATGCTGTTACTAATAGGGCAACCTTGCCAATACATTCTTTCAACAGGGCAAGGGAAGTGCTTGAGCTGAACCACCAGAGATATTGATGGCCAGTGAGAGAATCTTTGTCACCCTTGCTGCTATACCAGCTATTATTTTCTCCCTTGGTGGGCTCATGATATCATGTGCATTGGTCAAACAGGTAGGAAGTTTACATCTTTCAGCTTGCTAGTGTGACTGAACAATGGTGATATGTCAAATTTTCTAAATTTAGCCTTGATTCTTAAATGCTAGCAGTTTTAATGCTCACTTCTAGATTCTAGTTTAACCACTATATTTTGAGTTTGAGATCAGTGAAAACTGATTTTGATTTCCATGGGACTGCTGGGTTCACCAAGCTCTTGTTCCTTGAAAGGCTAACATTTCACATTAAAGAGAATTTCAAGTTACTTAGTAAGGGTCTATATATATTTTACTTTTTTTTACATGAAATAAAAGGTTGCCAATCGGTATGTCTTTCGGCTACACTTGGGAAGCAGAAACAAGTTCTTTCTTTAATGCGACCGAGTTTCTTAAAAGTAAATGCATAACTGTATCCAAACTAGTATAATTAGTTATACAAGATGTATTTTTTTGTGATAGTTCTTATCTTGAGGTAAACTGATAGTAGCTTCCTGATTATCATATGGTTCCTGTGTCTCAGGTACTAGGCGAAGGGAGAAGTGCTCGAGCTCAAAGAAGACTTTTAGTAAAGGAGGTCGAGGAAAGATTTTTAGAATTCCAGAAGCAGTGCTCGCCGGTAACATTTACTATTCATTAATCATTTACTAATAGATTAAAAGTAGGCCCTTATGACATGTTTTCATTTGATGGCGGGCCTTGTCGCTTTGGGCTTATTAAATAGCCACACCAAACCATGGTTACCAAAATAATAATAATAATAATAATAATAATAATAATAATAATAATAATAATAATCACAAATTGGATTTTCTTGTGAGCTCGTCGAAGTGTGTAAATGGCCAGGTTCCTTCAACCCATTGGCCATTTTACCCAAGTACCTATTATTAAACCGACTAAAATAAAATAAAAAAGATGCTCTGCTTGCTATTGGACTTCATAGTTTGGAGTCAGGGTATTAGTCAAGTAATAGATACTTATGTATATGGTTTATATTAGAGGGTATTAGAGTGTAATTATGTAATCTATTTATATCCTTGTAATCTCTCATTCACAATTACAATACATAACATCTTTTACTGTTTGTCTTGGTATCAGAGCCAGGTTCTGCCCAGTGATGATGTGGATGGTGTTCCCTTGATTTGACCCTGGTTCGACGGTATTGGCAGACCAATGTTTTTCTGTTGGAGAATGCATAAATTGACAAACCTTATTCACAGCAAAGGCAATGTCCGGGCGAGTCAAGGTGAGATACTGAAGAGCCCCGACGACTTGTCTATACCGAACCGGGTTACCAAAAAATGGGCTGTCACCAAGTGTTAAGGGAGCCGATGTTGAGCATGGAGAGGAGACCGGTTTGGACTGCGAAAGGCCAGCTTTGGTTAAGATTTCCAAGATGTACTTCTTCTGAGAGAGGATAACATCCGAACCATTTGATTTGACTTCAATACCCAAGAAATAAGAAAGAGGACACATATCTTGTAGTGCAAACGTAGAACTTAAGCTTTTAACAACATGGTCAATGGTTGTATCATTGTTGCCTGTTAAAATGATATCATCAACGTAAACGAGCATGTAAAAAAAGGTGCCTGCAGAGGAGTAAATAAAAAGTGAAGGATCAGTTGTGGATCCTTTAAATCCCAAAAGATGCAGAGCCTTGGACAAACGTTGAAACCATGCTCTAGGGGCTTGTTTCAAACCATATAATGACTTAAGTAGTAGACAGAGATGATGCGGCTTTGCAGGGTCCACAAAACCTGGAGGTTGTCTCAAATAAACAGTTTCTTTTAAATCACCATGTAAAAACGCATTTTGTACATCCAACTGACGAAGTGACCAGCCATGGCTGACTGCCAAAGAAAGAACTACCCGAATAGTAGTCGGTTTGACAACTGGACTGAAAGTTTCATGATAATCAATACCAGCTTGCTGATTAAAACCTTTAGCAACTAAGCGCGCCTTGTATCGTGTGATAGCCCCATGTTGATCCCTTTTAAGTTTGTACACCCATTTACAATCAACCACATTAGCATTCAAGACGGGTGGAACCAAAGTCCACGTGCCATTTTTCATCAAAGCCATGTATTCCTCAGATATGGCTTGTTGCCATTGAGGATCCTTGTTAGCAACAGAGAAAGTCGTGGGTTCAGTGACAATAGGTTCAGTTGTTGTGTGAAAGGCCGAGGGATCATAACGTTTGGTTTTAGGAGGGTTTTGGCGAAGATGGGCTGGTCGGGTTAAGGTAATAGGTGGTATAGAGGCCGATGGTGTTGGGTGATTTGGGAGGGGCTGAAGTGATTCGGTGGGATGTGGTTGCGCCACATTTGGGTTGGGAACGAGCTGGGGTGATTGGGTTGATTGTGGGTCAGTAGAGGGTTGGTGTGTTTGGGCCGATTGTGGGTCAGTAGCGGGCTGGTGTGGTTGGGCTGATTGTGGGGTAGAAACGGGTCCTGTTGCAGATTGTGTTGGAGAGCAACATGAGATAGGAAAGGAGGAGAAATAAGGATCTGGTTGAGACTGTGTAGGTGTAGCAGAAGACTGATGAAGAAAAGGAAAATAGTGTTCATGAAAATGAACATGACGAGCAATGTATAATCGATTTGTATTGAGATCAAGACAACGATAACCATGATGAGCTGGACTGTAACCAAGGAAAAGACAGGGTAAGGAACGAAAATCCATTTTGTGAGGATTGTAAGGACGGAGATGAGGATAACACTGGCAACCGAAAACCCGTAAAAAGGAATAATCAGGTTTTCTTTTAAAAAGGTGTTCAAAAGGTGATATTTTGGAAGCAACGCGAGATGGCATTCTGTTAATGAGGTAAACGGCTGTGTCAAAAGCAAAGTTCCAAAACCGTTTAGGAGCACCTGACTGAGCAAGAAGAGTAAGACCTGTTTCCACCACATGTCGGTGGCGTCTCTCAACAAAACCATTTTGTTCACTGGTGTGAGGGCATGAGAGCCGATGAATAATGCCCAAAGAAGTGAGGAAGGGAGAGAGGGGTCGAAATTCCCCTCCCCAATCTGTTTGAATAGATTTAAGCTTGGTGTTAAATTGTCTTTCAACCATAGCATGAAAATTTTTGAAGGTAGCACAAACATCAGACTTGTGTTTTAACGGAAAAATTCACATATAACGTGTAAAATGATCAACACATAATAAAAAATATGAATCACCGTTAAAGGATTTAATGGGAGCAGGACCCCAGACATCACAAAATATTAAATCCAAGACATTAGTACTGTTGAACGATGAGGGTAATAAATGTAGTTTTGAGGATTTCCCCATGTGACAAGAATTACAAGAGGCACTCAAACTTTTATTGCTAACAGGAAGAGAAAAATTAAATAACATAGACTTCAAAAGATCTGGATGTGGATGTCCAAGTCTTCGATGCCATGTGTCAGAGGATGCACGAACAGCAGAAAAGGCAACACGGTGAACAGGATGTGAAAGTGGAAAGCGGAGAGAGTAAAGCCCGTTGTCACTTGGACCCGTGAGGAGGGTTTTTCGTGTAAACGTGTCCTTCACAGCAAAAAAAGTAGAGTGAAATTCAAAAAACACATTATTATCATGGCAAAATTTTTGAACCGAAAGGAGGTTCCGTTTTAATTGAGGGACATGGAGGATGTTTGAAAGGGTAAAGGTTTTGTGTGGGGAGTAAATTTTGGTTGAACCAATATGTAAAATAGGGAGACTTTCACCATTACCAACATAAAGAGAATCCTTACCATAGTATGGTTCTGAGTGATCAAGGCTGTGTTGATCCATGGCAGAGTGTCCATTGCAACCAGTGTCTGGAAGCCAATTAGTGAATGTTTGTGAACGATGATCAGCAAAGTTGGCTGAAGGTGGTGGAGACCTCATTGTATTGGGATCTCGGTTAGGACATTGAGATGGAATATGTCCAATTCCGCACCTGTTACAAGTACCAAAAACAGTGTTTTGATTAGATGCCCATGAAAATTGACTTCGATTACCACCATTAGAATTGTTGAAGCTGTGATTGTTGTTGTAGTTCCTAGAGTTGCTGCGGGCCCCACGACCACAATTGTGCGAGCCACGTCCACGGCCCCGAGAGGCATAGTGTGCCTGAGGTTGCTGAGAAGAGGGCTGTGAAAGTGAGGCTTGCGGCTGAACCTGAAGACCAAGTTGTGACAAAACCTGCTGAAGAGCATGAACCGTGTCAGGAGGCAAGGAAGAGATTGCGGCTGAAACGGTAGGAGCTGATGGGGCCGCTGCTGCAAAAGCCTGCACAGAGGCTGATGGAGGCTTCCTGATCATGTAATCATGATCAGAGAGAAGGGCGTGTAAATCAGAAAAGGCAGTGGGAAATTGTCTACCCACAATCTGTGACCTGAATCCATTATACTCATCACGAAGACCAGTAACAACCAACATAACAAGGTCTTTTTCTTTGAATAGTTCACCAAGATTGGCCAAGGCATCAGCATATTGACGAGCACGAAGGAGATAGGCAGAACTAGTCTCATCAGGTTCCATCTTTAGCCTGAGAAGTTGTGATTTAAGGGTGTATTCACGGGAGATAGTGTGAGGGGCAAAAGCGCGTTCAAGAGCAATCCATAATTCTTTGGATGTATCACCCTGAACATGCTGGAAAGCACTTTCAGAGATGGTAGATAGGAGTAACATGCGAATGTGAGCATCATTAGACACCCATGTTGCATGGTTTGGGTTCTGTTGGCTGGCCGGTGGCTGATCTTTGTCAGTGGATGGGACAGTGATGAACGGATCTGGGCAAGTGATGGTGCCATCAACATAGGGGAAAAGCTTGTTTGTAACAAGGAACGACTGGATCATTGTTTTCCAGTGGCCATAATTGGTTGTGGAGAGTGTGAAACCGAATTTGTGGGAATTATGACTTTGTTTTTCGGCTGTGGTGAAAGGGGCAAGGAGAGCCATGGTGATAATGAAGGGCGGCAGAGGGTGGTTTCTCTGTTGCTAACAAGGATCCTCAATGGCAACAAGCCATGTCTGAGGAATACAGGGCTTTGATGAAAAATGGCACGTGGACTTTGGTTCCACCCGTCTTGAATGCAAATGTGGTTGATTGTAAATGGGTGTACAAACTTAAAAGGGATCAACATGGGGCTATCACACGATACAAGGCGCGCTTAGTTGCTAAAGGTTTTAATCAGCAAGCTGGTATTGATTATCATGAAACTTTCAGTCCAGTTGTCAAACCAACTACTATTCGGGTAGTTCTTTCTTTGGCAGTCAGCCATGGCTGGTCACTTCGTCAGTTGGATGTACAAAATGCGTTTTTACATGGTGATTTAAAAGAAACTGTTTATTTGCGACAACCTCCAGGTTTTGTGGACCCTGCAAAGCCGCATCATCTCTGTCTACTACATAAGTCTTTATACGGTTTGAAACAAGCCCCTAGAGCATGGTTTCAACGTTTGTCCAAGGCTCTGCATCTTTTGGGATTTAAAGGATCCACAACTGATCCTTCACTTTTTATTTACTCCTCTGCAGGCACCTTTTTGTACATGCTCGTTTACGTTGATGATATCATTTTAACAGGCAACAATGATACAGCCATTGACCATGTTGTTAAAAGCTTAAGTTCTACGTTTGCACTACAAGATATGGGTCCTCTTTCTTATTTCTTGGGTATTGAAGTTAAATCAAACGGTTCGGATGTTATCCTCTCTCAGAAGAAGTACATCTTGGAAATCTTAACCAAAGCTGGCCTTTCGCAGTCCAAACCGGTCTCCTCTCCATGCTCAACATCGGCTCCCTTAACACTTGGTGACAGCCCATTTTTTGGTAACCCGGTTCGGTGTAGACAAGTCGTCGGGGCTCTTCAGTATCTCACCTTGACTCGCCCGGACATTGCCTTTGCTGTGAATAAGGTTTGTCAATTTATGCATTCTCCAACAGAAAAACACTGGTCTGCTGTCAAGCGGATTCTTCGATACCTGCGAGGCACCTTGAATCATGGTCTTCTTTTCAAACGGGCATCTGGATGTAGTCTGCACGCTTATACAGATGCGGACTGGGCTGGTTGCCCTGATGACCGTCGATCCACGGGGGGATTTGCTATCTATCTTGGCTCTAATCTTGTTTCTTGGTCAGCTCGGAAACAACGGACTGTCTCTCGGTCGTCCACTGAGTCTGAATATAAAGCCTTAGCTGACACAGTGGCTGAACTTACTTGGCTTGAGTCTCTACTACGAGAACTTCGTGTTCCTGTCAAATCTACTCCGATATTATGGTGTGACAATCTGGGGGCTACATATTTGTCTGCAAATCCGATCTTCCATGCTCGTATGAAACATGTTGAGGTTGATTTTCATTTTGTGCGAGAAAAGGTTGCACAAGGACGACTTTCTGTTCAATTCATCTCTACACATGATCAGATTGCAGATGTCTTTACAAAGCCGTTGCCAACTGACAGATTTGTGACTCTACGGGACAAGCTACAGCTTCTTTCCCACGCTTAGCTTGAGGGGGATATTAGTCAAGTAATAGATACTTATGTATATGGTTTATATTAGAGGGTATTAGAGTGTAATTATGTAATCTATTTATATCCTTGTAATCTCTCATTCACAATTACAATACATAACATCTTTTACTGTTTGTCTCAGGGTCTTCAACAATTGAATGAATTGTGTATATATACCAAAGTAAATCATCTGTTTAGTAGATTTCATAAGAAGTTCCAAATAGATTAATCAAATACTGACTAGAATAATCGCATCCTAACTTTAAGCTAGTGTGATCAAGAACCTACCAAACTTAGAAAGAACTTATAGATACACAAAAATCTAAATCATTCTAATTTAAACACCAACATTTGGAATTACACTCCTTTAACCAGGGAATATTTACATACATTATTATAACTCTCTCCTTGCTCCTCATACTTAAGAATGCATATTGGCAGGGAATGATCAACCGCGTATGTGGGTTCAAATTGCATCCCCTCTAGCTTAAAATCTAACTACACGCTAAAGTTGTTGACTTTTGATATTATAGTTCAAAATGCATCCCCTCTCAGTAGATATTTGCTTTCTCTCTGCAGAGTGATCGTCATTATAATCATGGACTGATTATGTGTACATTGGACCGACTTTACAGAGCAGCGGAGAGCAGTGCAAAGAAAACTGGTGAATGGCAGAGGTTGGTTGCTTCTTTTGTAGCTTTAATTTATTACTTAACCAGATTTTTTTTTTATTACCTTATTGTGTGTTCTTAAACCCAAAGCTTTTGCCTCTTGCTATCTGTTCATGTATATATCGGAAATATTTTAGAGATGTCAATTTGCAACCAATTGCATATGAATGAGTTGTTTTGCAAGGAAACCGGTCAGTTGAGTGGGTTGGAATGCACCCAAAGTTCACTTAATGTAGCATAATACCTCCTGAATCACATTATTAAAGAAATTAAACTATTAAATTCTTGTAATTGTAATCTGACATTTCTAACGGCTTTGTACAATATGTGTTTTGATTAACTTAACCTACCTATTTGCTACCTCTAGGGTTCAGGACTTTAATGTTTAATTTTAAAAGCCGAAATTTGACACATGAGCATCAACACGTATAACATGACATTCATACCAAAGGGACACTAGGACACACTACATACACAAACCACTTATAAGTACATATATATGTTTATGTATTTGTGTGTGTATATATATCTATCACATATACTTGTTTATTCGCATGTGCACGCACACACACATGCTTATTGTTTATAGATGCATTTATATTTATATGTATACAAACATTGGGAGCTAACTATTTTTGGGTCAATTATGAATAGTTTGAGACAGGGTGTAATTGCTTTGGGGAAGCTAAATTATTCGGATACGGATAAGCTCATGGTCATATCTCATTATAAAGAGTATGTGTGCTTGTTTCCTCCTCCACGTTCAGGTGTGTTGGGTAGGTGGGCATGGTAGAGCATGGTGATAATGGAAATGGAAAGAGATGAAATGGGCATTTGGCTCCTGGAAAATGTAAGTAACTCCTTTTAATTTGTGGTACGATCATGAAATCTCCGTATAGAAGTGTACTTCTCACATGATTTCATGCTTAGCTTTGTTTATGTGAAGGAATGAAACTGAAAAGACTTGCATGATTCCATGAAATCTCAGTATATCAGTTTGTTCTTTTTTAATATACTAGACGATGATTACCTGCGCATGGCAGCGACTTTGTAAAATAATATTGCCTTTTATTAAGTAGGGGTATTTTAAGCAAATGTGTTTTCTGTTTTATATGTGGTACTAGGTAATATTTTTGACCGTGCTAAGCACGGCCCAAGATGGTTTCATATTCGGTTTTAATGTTGGGCTAGTGTTTAAAAAATGGGACTTTTGAGTCTTATGGTATCGATAGTGTATTTATTTAAGTTATCTCACTCAATAAGTGAAGGTATATAGTCGTGAACATCCTGTTAAGTAGCATGTATGTGTTAGCTTTAAAGAAAATGAGCATAATGTTAATAGGTGATTTAATAGTATACATGCTTGATTATATGAAAAAAGTAGATTAATGTATGGTCTTATTGTCTATGTTTAGCACAACATCCATAACAGTCTTTTATAAATTATAGTATTAATGTATGGTCTTAACTCTTAACTCTAAGAGCTTTGGGTAAGGTAACTCACTGTCAAAAGTTAATACATTGCCACGTCAGCACCACATCAGCTTTTACCTTTTAACTTAACTCATGACTTTCCACCCCGGTAACATAACTTACATTTAACTCATCTTAACTCACTTTCACCCCAATTATTTTCAATTTCAACCCCAAATTTTAACAAACACTTCATTTATTTTAAACATAATATAAATTCTTAAATGCTCCATGTCCGGTTCCTCATCATATGCTCTTGTTGTTGTTCCAATTGTTGATGCTTCTTGTTGTTCCAATTGTGCTTCTTGTTGTTCCTGTTGTTGATGATATTCAAATGCGGCTATCATATGCTCCATGTCTAGTTCATCATCTATATCGGAAAAACTTCGTTCTTCTTGGTTATTTTCATTCAGATCCATTGTGAGCAAGAAAGTTTTGGGTGATTTTTTTTTTTTTTTTTTTAGAGAGGAAGTGTATAGATTGAATTTGAGTTTTGTAAGCGTGAAAATAAAATGTGTATGAGGTGGGTATTTTTAGTGGTAAGAAATTGGGTTGGAATTTTTTTTTATTATTTTTTTTTTAGTATATAGCCGTTATTAACGGTTATAAAGTATAGGGGTGTTAATGAATTTTTTTTTTTTGAACTAAATAGCCGTTTGAGAGGGCTCGGTGTTTTTTTTTTTTTTTTTTTTTTTTTTTTTTGCTTTGCCTGACTTTAACGTGTGTTAAGGGGTTAACGCACCCTTTTAACGTGCAAGTTAACGCGGGGCACGGTAAGGTAACGCACCCCGTTTTGGAGCTGCGTTAAAAGATACTTGGGTTGTGCGTTACCTTATCAAGTGCTCTAAAGAAACAATTAGAATAATATGAAGAAATACAAGCGTAACTTATTTTTCTTTTGGTTCAAATTGCATACCATTTGACTATTTGAGATAACTTAAAAGTTTATTTATGGTATGATGTGATCTTTTAATTAAAAAAAAAAAAAAAAAAAAAGTAGTTCAAATTGTATACCATTCTCTTGACCTACCACTCCAATACTTCGGCATAGCCTATGCATTTCCTCCCGTCCCCTGCTATATAGTTTACAAACATACGGCCATACACACTATGATTCTTTTTCTTGTTACTATTCTACTCTGTAACATATCTTTGCCAAAACAAGACACATAGTGACATGGGAGTATGGGACTTAATAGTATGGCACTATTCACTTTTTGAAAATCTAGCACCTACCCTAGCTCAATACTCTGTTCACCATTCTATGGCAAGTCTAAAATATACAGTAACACATATCTGCCATCAGCACCTACCCTTCATACTCTTTTCACCATTCTACAAGCTAAAGAAAAATGTTGACCTTCTCTCACCATTCTACACGTAATAGTGTGTGTTTTTTTTAATATACTATTTTACTCCATCATTTGTTGCCTCCATTTTTTTTTCCTTTTGTGGAAGTTTCATTCACCAGTATATTTTTAACTTGCTGCTCACTATTATTGAAAAGTTTTGATCTTTATACAAAAATACATGACCTGTTACGAATGGATACATTTTCATTCCACAGGTATTGTCTGATAAAAAACGAATGTGTTCCATAATCGATACAAAAAATACATTAACATTACTAACAACTTACATGATATAGTAGTATAATTACATACAGCGTGACATGGGCTCCGTCTATAAACCCATATGACCTCTTTCTATCAACTCTTTATCCACACATTTCGTCACCTCTTTTCTCTTTCTACTACAAGATGTTATTATGGGTTTATTAAATAATTTTCCTTGTGAATAGATTCATCCCATTTTTTTATACCTGAAATATGCAATTAACATAATATACAAAATAGAATATGACATAATATAAAAAAATAAAATATGTGACTTGTATACACTACTATACTGTAAAAATGATGACACATGACTATAATTTTACAATTGAGATTTATATTATTGGAGTTTAAAATAAATTTCTAAAAAGTTTAAAACGATGTTTTTTTTTTTTGAAAGGCAACATGAATTAAAAGAACCAAAAACTAAGAGAAGATACAAAAGAAATGGCCGCCCACCTTCTTAACAAGATAGTTAAAAAGGAAGAGCCCCAAGAAGAAAACAACACTAACAAAAGCAAACTTACAAGCAAAAGCAAAAATAATAAAACTATCACAAGGACTATACTCTGAGGTCACATGTCCCACTGTATCATTAATTATGTTCTTGAAGAAGCTTATAACCAACATCTTTTTTACTTTCACCACCACTCCTGATCAACAACATTAAGTCGGTTCATATCTAATGAAAAAAAAAAAAAAAAAAAAAAAAAAAAAAAAGAGGAAACGTAAATCAAAGCATATAATGAAACATAATATAAAAGAAGATATAATCCAAATATAATTTAAAACAAAATGGTGCTAAATGATAACCCACTTCACAAGAACCTCGTGAGAAAACCTGTAAAATTTAAAGATGATAAAGATAATGGCGTTATCATACGTAATGGGAAATCGTTGGAGACCTTTTAGTTTCAAAAAAAAAAAAAAAAAAAAAAAAAGAAAAAAAGAAAAGGCCTTCTAGTCATATTTTATGAAGAAAATAGAAGTGTCATGTAAAGAGATGTAAAGTTATTACTTTTAGAGATGAAGAAAAAAAAACTTGATCAACTTACATTGACAAATTTTTTATATTTTTGATTTGAAAAGAGTTACCTTCATTTTCTTCCTTGAAATACGCATTACCTCCACCAGTCTAGTCTAACACTCCATCATTCTGGATAAATATGAAACAAATAATCAGCAAATTCAACACTTTACATCTATCATCAAAGCCATAAAACGACACAAGAATATGTAAGGGCAGGAACATACCAAAATAGCATGAGAGATTTAAGGCTAGCTTGGAGTAATGCTTGGAAGTAATGAATGAATCAATGCTAGCTTTAGAGATTTCACAGTTATAGAGAGAGAGTGAGAGTGAGATTGAGAGACCGTGGAAGATGTTTACTTGGTTGTTGAGTAATGAAGTAAAAAAGAAGTACTCGGTATATATTTTTTTTAAAGCTCAAATAGTGTATTGGTTGCTTAAGAGCATGAACACACGTAACGCTAAGGGCTGCGTTAAGGCCTTTTTAACGCACGTTAACGTGCGTTATTGATGTGGAGGAGCGCGTTAAGGCCACGTTAACATGGCAAGTTAAGCCACTAACGTGGCGTTAAGGCACATTTGCTTTAAAAAAATAAAAAAATAATAAAAAAAAAATTACACTTCTGGTCCCTGTATTTATGTTTGTGTGTTGACAATTTTGGCCCTTGTAATTCTTAAACGATACTAATTTATTTAAAGACACACGATACGGAAATACAATTACAAACGATACGAGAAACAAATACAACAGATACGATTTATATAGCTTTGTAACTGTCGATTAGATTTGACTTCTCCTCCCATACTTGCAATACTTGTTCCCTAACCATTTTTAAGGCGACATGAAGTTGCAAATCTGTTTCATCATTTCTTAATAGAGTTTCTAACCCGACGCTGATGATTGGATGGTCTTGAGGCATATCACGTAACCTTTCGACCTCAGGAGCACGAGTATGCATCTGCCTTATACAACGAGTTATCTCACCAAGCAAGCTGTTAACCAACCTGAGTTCCTTCTCTTGTTCGCTGCGTAAACGGGAAAGAATAGATTTTTGCACCTCAGCTAGGTTGTTTGACATTTTTTGTGTGTGTTAATAGTATTGATATTTATGTGAGAAAATATAGTTCTGTTAAACTAGTTTTTATAGGGGAAAAGTAGCCGTTAAACAAATAGCCGTTAGAAAAGTAGCCGTTAAGCGTTTTATTCAAATTAAAAGTTAAACAAACACAAGATACAGCACAAACGAAACAGAAAACACAAACGATACATCACATCTTCATGGAATACAAAAGCCATTAACCCATAAACCTGCACCAAGTGTGGTTGAACCTCAAAAGCGACCAAACGTGAAAATATTTGAATGCTTTCCCATCATTGCGTTCTTTGAAAACATTCATTGCATCTTCAACACGAACCCAGGGGTCACGTGTAGGCTGCAAATTGTCATGAATTGCATGAAATTGTTGGCATTCAGAGTTCATCCGTGCCCACTTGCTCGTTATCTGGGATTTGCTCCGATGAGGACCGACTGCTTGTTCATTAAACCTTTCTGTAACGACTTGCCAAAAAGGTCCTTCGCCGGCATGAAATTCATGAACCACTTGCCACATATCGGCTAGCAAGGTTTCTTCTTCAATATCCCAACGATTTGCCATTGTGTAGAAATTGAAGTGTGTGTATAATTATAAAATAATGTATAGTATATATAGGAAAGGTTAAACGTTTAAAATTTGAATTTCAAAATCTGAGCGGGATATTCAAATTTCAAAATTCAATTTTAAACGTGTTTAAATTTGAATATTCAAATTAAAAAGCGGGATTATTTTTAAATGTTTAAAATTCAAATTTTGAAATGTATGTTTAAATTTTAAGTATTGATATAAGTTGTTTTTATTAGTTATTAAATGAAAGAATAGTTTTAGTTGAGGGTAGAATTTGAAAATATTTGAGTTAAAGCTGAGTTAAGGCTGAGTTATTGTTGTGGGTGTTTTTTTCTGAGTTAAAGTTAAAGTGTAAAAGCTGATGTGGCGCTGACGTGGCACTGCGTTAAGTTTTAACCCAGGTTACGTATGGGCATGCTCTAAGTGTCTTTTATTTGGCTGCTGACGTGTCATATCCTTGGGGTTTTACTGCTCTGATGTATCATCTCCTAAGTAAAATGCCCCTTTTTATATAAAAGGTAGATATATAGGTATGTTAGAGCACTAGGTGTAGATGGGGAGGCTTGCCTCCCCATTCGGGTCCCACCCCTGCCACATCAACAAACATCTCAACTTCAACTATCTACAACAAACCCTCCTCACCAAACAACAAACCTCAACTTCCCCATTAGGGCCCCACCTCTTACACATTTATTTTTTTATTCATTTCATTAAAAAAATTAAATTCTTTTCACAAATACTAAAAAATAACAAAACATACTAATTTTATTTCATCAAATAAAAAAGTTACAATACGGAAAAAAAAATACGATACAAGGAAAAAAAACACGCATACAATATGGAAAAGAAAATACGATACGAAAAAAAAACATACGATACTAATACGAAAATTAAACATTTTATGCGTCATCTTCGCGGTCGAGACTTTGGTATTTCTGAGTTATTCTTGCTTGTCTCTTGCGAATTACTTCGGCTCTAACCGGGTCAGTAACCGTGTTTGGATCGAGCATTAGCATCTGCATATCCTGCCACTCCAACGCCGCAGCTTCTGCCACTCCAACGCCTTTTCCTCCCTCTTCCTCCGCGCCTCGTAACAAGCCGTTTGAGCGTCTTTTGCTTGATTATACTTTTCGGATAATTGTCCCGAAAAAGTACTCGTTTGACTCCCCCGGAACTCACCGCACTCGACGTTTCCGTCGACTTTTGTTTCTTTCCGGGTCGCCTGTTGTTTCTTTCGGGACGAGGTCGTTTGTCCGGCCCTAATATATCCTCAAGACATGTAATGTCTAGAGGTTCTTCAGCATCCCATTACGGGTAGCGTTTCAGGATCTCCCAAACGTGAACCAAAGTGAAACCCCTCTGTCCAAAACGTTGTGAGAAGTTCGTTTTGGCATTCTCGACATGATCATGATCATTTTCACCATTGCGACGCTCTAAATGTTTATAAATAGCGTTGAATTTTTGGCAGTCGGTATTGATCCTTGACCATTTACCGGATAGCATGTTTTTGGTTCGTGGGGCTTCAGTACTCAGCTCGTTGAAAAGTGCATGAATTTCGTTCCAAAAGAATTCATTCTCTTTGTCATTTCCCAGATCTTCGTCTTGGGAAACTTCTATCCACACTTCCGCAAGAATCGTTTCTTCTTCTTTGGACCACAACTTTCGCGCACGCGTATGAGCAGCTTCTTCCAAGTCATCGTCATCGTCCGCGTCCAAATTTGCGACGTTTTTTCCTCTTTGGGCTTTGGTTTTTTTTCCTCGGCCTTTGGGCGGTGATCTTGCCTTAGGTACTTTAAACGTACCTTGAGATGGTTGTGACGGTTGTGGTGGTTGTATGGAGGAAAAGTGGATGGTTGATTCGGGTTATAAAATTGTGGCGACGAATTGAATTGTTGTTGACTTGCGAATCCTTGTTGAAACGCATATTGTTGGTTACGGTAAATGTCATTCGGATTTAATGGTTGCGAACCATATGGCGGTGAAGGGTTTGGACTTTGAGACGAGGGACTAGAAGAGTTTGAGGCTCCCCCGTATTGACGTTGGTTTGAAGTTAGGAGGTTCGTGAAATAACCTCCTTCATTCGGGTTTTGAGACATTTTGTTTTGCTTAGGAGAAGAGGTATAGAAATTTTTACTTTAGATTATTGAATGTAGTGAAGAGAAGTGAAAAGGAGGTTAGTATTTATAGTGTTATGTAAAAGAGGGTAGAAAAAAAAAAAAAAAAAAAAAAAAAAAAAAAAAAAAAAAACGTTGTAAAAATGGTAATTTTTCCCACTTTCTCCTTTTTCTCAAACGTAAACCTGCAAAGTTGTCAGCGTTTTGGTTCTCTGTGGCCATGGGGAGGTGACCAACAACGAGCAACGGCGAAGGGCATTTGGTGTAGCGGCAAGCTACGGCTCGCCGTTGATGGAGCCAGGTCAGACGACGAAGCCAACGACGAGCCCTACACCTAGTGCTCTTATAATTAACATAATTGTGTCCTACCAGAAATTGTTTATAACCACAGAGGAGCATGAACATTGGCTAACAATGAATATTCAAAATGCTAATTGTTTTTCTTTCTGTTTAAGATTAGTTGAATCTGTATTTGATCATTGACAGATCATGTGTTCCTCTTATTACTTCTGAATGGTAAATTTAATATATTGCAAAACTCATAGAATTATAGTAGAAATGCATAATGAATGTTTGCATGCCAATATACTATTCAACTAAGATCCTTCTCATTTTGAGCTGCACCTGTATAAATAAAAGTATAAAACCATTAAATACACATAACAATTAAATATGTTCAGCTAAGATTGTTTTGTGTTGCATCAGTATGAATGTCTACAATGCCTAAAACCACACTGGCATGCGTCCCTTTGAGCTAAACAAAGAGTCAGCATTTGATGACCAACGAAGTTCCTCCTTGAAAATTGCTTAGATGAATTTGTTAAGTAGACACGTTCCCGTGCAGTCATTTGCTTTTGTCTCCTAACATTTGGTACTTTTTTGTTTTCTTTCTTTTTTCCACCTTTGCAAGATAGTTTGTAGAGTGATTCTCGCAAGTGCAGCTTTTGAAAGATCCCCGAGTCCACACAATCGGTAACAAACCTGTGATTTCAGTCCACTAATCTTCTAACAGACCTCCATTTTCATCTAGACGACACAAACTTCAAATTAACAATATGTTCTCAATTTGAGTGAAAGTGAAGTGAAATTAAAAGCAAAATACCCCATTTACTTTTACTTTCATTCCTAGATAACACAATTGATGCATGGGAATCGCACCTTGCTTTACCTCTCGAGGGATCTCGCGAGGCTTACAACCCCCACCAGGCAGTGTACCTGATCGTTGTAGTATAGTATAGTGACAAGTACCGGGGGATTGATCGTTCAGCTTAGGAATAGTGTCGCTAGGATTAGAAAGCCTAATTAATAGTTCTAAAGATGAAAGATGATTATTTTTGTGTTTTTATATTTTATGAAAGCAAGTAAAATCTCGGGTTTTGGAAGAGTGGGCGGAATTAGTTGCTATTCAACTAACCCAAAACTAAGATGCAATCAAAATAAAATAATAAAAATGAAAATAAACTAAATTATACTAAAGTTGTGAGCAGTAATTGGAGAAATTGTGTTTACTTAGACTTCATTACTCCCTAGATATCTTTTACATGTCAATTACTTGTTACACTTGTATGGATGACGGATTGTATTCCTTAATACCATTCGTGGGGTGGCATACATAACTCCCCAACTCTATGAGCTCTTATCTCCTCCTACACCATGACCCAGCACAACTATAGGGATTGTAAACAGTGGCTCATGCATTAAATACTACCAATAAAGACCTAGTACGCCTCGGTTCATGTTTCTTAAGACGTTCAAGCATGTTACCATTTGGAGATCTGCCAGTTTTCTTAAGCCTAACATATAATATCATTCATCCAAGAACAAGAATAGACAAGTAATTAACACATAATCAACATCTAGGTTTCATTAGATCTAAGCAAACACAAAGTAAATCTAGCCTAGCATAGTGGAATTAAGATAAGAACAAAAGATAAACAACCAACACATAGACATATTGATTGAATTAAGAGTATACTTATCTCAATTACAATGCAAGGTATCAAGGGTTTGGAACCCTTGAAAAACCTGTAAAAGAGGCACCAAAATCGTCTTTAGGGTTTCACCAAAACTTCTCCTCTTTTAATGAAAAAACTAGAAAACTATATATAGAAAAATCGTCCTGACGGCGTCAAGAGTAAATTCTGACGCCGTCAACCAGCCGCCAATAACTTCCTCGGACGCCCTAGATCCATTTGTGACGGCCTTGGTGACGCCGTCACCACCTACGGTAAATTAATCTTGGCAACTTTGACGCCGTCATCTCTCCATCTGACGCCGTCACCAGCTACGGTAAAATATTCATCCTTTCTGACGCCGTCAAGAGTAAATCCTTGACGCCGTCACCTTGTAATTCCAGCTTGGATTTGGTACTTTGTCGTTTTCTTCACTTTATGCTCCAAAAACGTCCAAAATAGCCTCTTTTCCAGAATTCACTCTCCAAACACCTAAAATCACAAAAGGAACGATTTAGGGCAATATTTGATCAAATAAAGTCGGATTCGGGCTTAAATGACCCCCTAAAAACGGATCATTTTTCGCCTCATCATATACCCTTACACTTGAGATTTGCTTGTCCTCAAGCAAATGAGCTTTTATTCTATTCAAAAGACAAGTTAGGGGTCATTTAACACTAATATAAAAGTAATTACAACAAATAATCGTTCCACTAAAGACCAATAGACAAGCACGGAGGTCATACACAAGCACCTCACAAATAGTGTTTAGATACTCACATCTCTCGGGTGTAATAAAGTAATATAACATTATGGAAATGGAAGATATCTCTCACTACCTGTCATAGCAAAATAGATTACCATAGGCTTGGGAAAGGATCAAACCTCCACCACATGGCGTAAGCACCTAGGATAAACTATCAAAGAGGTCTTTTAAAGGGTTATAACGTTAGGTGTAGGGATATGAATTACACGGTTTTGTTGGATAAAGGGAATTTTACTGGTGGCGAGTTAACAATCTTAGTAAATTACATGTACAAGATGGCGTTGCTAAGCCAAGACTAGACTCGACTTAAGCTAATAAATGAAAAATAATAAAAAACATAAAATGAACATAGAATGAAAACGGGATGGTAGTCCGTATTTTTTTTTTTTTTTTTTTTTTTTTTTTTTTTTTTTTTTTTTTGCATACACTCTTACCCTACCATCCAAAATAATACATCATAGGGGTATGAGCAATCCCCTTACACTTGAATCTTTACATACTTTACAATTAACTAATCTAATAACTCGAATCAAGAAAATCAAAACACTTGGAGCACTTTTAAGATTAACGCACATATGGGGGTAATAATATTATGTTCTTCCCCATTACTCCATAAAATAAGTACTTACCCATGAGTCCCAATCGTCCCAAAACAATATGTACAAGGATATGACTCGACTTAGCAACCATGTAATCAATTAGAAAGTTAACTTAGGGTTTAACAAATAACAATAATGCACTAAAAATGAGCGTATACACGGAAGGCTAAGGCGATTTGGTTGTACATTTAAGTGGGGTGTAACAAATTCTTCCTTTAAGTAAAATGCTTAAAGTTAGAAACGAAAAGATAGGCTCGGAGGGGTGTACTAGGGGTATCGTGTACTAAAAATGAGTACAACGCAAAGGGTGTGGGAAAAATTAGTTGACTTAACTAGCCAAGTAATATGACTTAAATGGTCAAGTAATTGTAATACGGGTTTAACACAAGGGTGATCCTAATGCCTCTTATCATGTAGTAAATCCTACTACACGAATGTAGTCTCACTAGCGGTCTCGGGATGCATCACTAACGCAAGTTCTAGAATCTAAATGCTACCGGTACACTCATAAGCACCAATAATAAATGATTTTCCTATCAAAACTAAAGGCGAACCTCACATTTTTGGGTGGAAAATTTTTCTGAATATACGGTTATGTGCCAGTCATACAACCTCCTATCCATGAGACGCTTGCTATGGCTAGAGTTTCACTCCTAAATGTTGTAAAAAATTTTAAATTTGGCGCTAAAATTACACTAACAAGTATTTCTCATAGTTTTATTACTCATCTACTATCAAACAAAACAAACTCAAGCGAAAGTGCATATGTAAGGTATCATCTTTTTACCCTCCCCTTACACTTAGGATGAACATTGTCCCCAATGTTCAAGTAAAGAATGTAAAAGTAAAAAGTAAAGAGAATGAAATCAAATACTCCCCTGATTCGCTCGGTATGGATTTTAGGTTGGCTAGGTTAAATCTTCCTCCAAGAAAATGAGCAATCAAAGCTTCCCTTCCAGAATATAAATCATCTTCTTGTCATAAATAACCTGTAAATCCTGACAAAAGTGGACAAGGCAACCTCGCGTAAAATCGGCGGCATCCTATATAAGTTACTAAATCCTAGAAAACAAAGTAAGATATAATGCTTGTGTAATGAAGTTTGCAGATTTCCTGGAGATTATAAAACTTAATAATTCACAAAAACCATAAGACTCCGTTAGAAAAACAAAACCGGTAAAATTTCCAGATTTTTACTCCTGACGCCGTCAAGAGCAATTGCCTGACGCCGTCAGAATGGACCTGCAGAAATTCTTATGTTAAGTTTCCGGAAAATTTCTGGAAAAACCTCGTCCTACTTCCTGGAAAATCCTGCAAAACTTCATTATGACTCGATACAAGCATTTGACTCTAACAAATACGAATATACATGTTCATTAAATATTGTGGAGAATCATGATCGGTTTGTTTCTTAAAAACATATTTGGGGTTTCCCCTTACACTTATTTTTTTGCAAAAATACCTTTAGGTTGAAGTTAAGACTAGGCTAAACAACATAATAAAGTATTTCACATTTTAATTGAGAAACATGATTAACCAACAATAAAAATAAAACATGTATACGGAAGCAAATAACAATCAAACAATTAAAATCACACAAAACATGGGTTGCCTCCCAAGAAGCGCTTTTCTTTATTTACGAGTCTTGTAGCTAGACTCAAAGTCGTGGGTTACTACGTGATTCCATCATTGGAAATGATGTACCCCATATAATTTCGATCATTACTGTTATGGTGATAGTGCCTCAATCTATCAATACTCGCAATCACCTTCCCACCTAATTTGCTCCTCAAGTTAGCTACCCCATCTTGGCTCAATCCTTCGATGGTGAATGGCCCATATCACCAAGGACTCGGTTTATCGGGTGGTATTGTGGTTTCCAAGTGTCTTAAGAGTACTAAGTTCCCTTCCTCAAACGGTGTATGACTGCTTGTGTGTTGGGTGTGTTTGAGTTCTATCGAATCCTTATTGCTCTTTCTCCTTTCATCCTTAGCTTTCTTATAGCTCTTGATTCTTGCTTCCCATGCAAGAATTTTATTCTGAACACAAATGGGTGTTGCGCCAATGTTGTTTTTAATTATTCTCCAACTCATATTCTCATGTCCACTTCGCGGAGTCATGTGGAAGCTAATCTTTCTCTTTCCGGACTTAAGCTCAATCTTCCTATCTTCATACTTAATGACAGCCCTAGCGGTGGTGAGGAATGGTGCCCCAAGGATTATTGGCATACACCCATCCCCTTTATCATCAATGATCATAAAATCAACGGGGTACATGAACCCTGCCACATTGATTAATACGTCTTCTGCGATTCCTAGGGGGTATACGTATGAATGTCCAACAAGAGATAGCTTAACACGAGGAGGTGCTGGCATTTTCGACGTCAGTTGGATGTAAATAGTTAGGGGCATAAGATTTACTTCCGATCCTTGGTCAGCGAAAGCACTAAGATTTTTCAAGTCCCCGATGCTTGTTGGTATCTCAAAGTTTCCACTTGCTACCTGCTTAGTAGCCACTTTCTGTACCAATAACCTCTCGACCACTGGTCCCCCAATAAGCGTATCATACTCATCTTCCTCTTCTTTCTCTTTCTCGGGAACCTGTTCGGAGGATTGGTTACGCCTATCACCCTTAATCCAATTTGTTATGGTGTTTTTGTTTACGTCGTGTTTCAAGTAGTAGCTCAAAGGTTGAGATTCAGGTGATTTTTCTAAGGTCTGCTTAGCAGGAGTTTTAATCTTCTCATTATCTTTATGGACAATGGTGATGGAGTTAACAAATTGGGTGGTGGGAGTGGCACTTTCTTTCCTTAGCAATATTCGTTCGGGGGTTTTCTGACTAGCATACTCCTCCAATAAACTCAACATCTCATTCATTTTCCCTTGCATCTCCTCCCTTTGCTTATAAACTGCTTCTTCGAATCTAGCAAGCCGATCAGAGTGGGTCGCCATATATTCTCTCATCCTAGCCTCAAATTCCGAGCTAAGTTCCTTGGGAGGGGAACAAGGTGAAGTGCACCTCTGAAAAGTTTCGACATGTTCTCTAGAGGGTGATTCAGATAATGGTATCGAGGTTGATCTTGAGATAGAATTGACCTTGGCTTGTTTAGGACTTAAGGGTCTCCTTTGCCTTCCCTCAAAATAGTCAACTTTTGCCTCAATTTTGCATAAGAGTTCCTCGGGGATTTCGGTGGTCCCTCCAGATGCCGAGACTGCATTGATAGCTGCTTCCACCGTATGTTTAAATTCCCAAATCTCATTGTTATCGACAGCTAGCTCTTCTATAATCGCCCATGACTCCCCGGCATCCTTATCACGCAATTTTCCTCCCGCGGCCCTGTCGATAATGCGCTTAGTGTGATAATCAACATGGTCGTAGAAAATCTGAACCAATAACCAAGTGTTTATGCCATGATGAGGGATCTTGTGGAGGAGATCCTTAAAACGGGCCCAAGCCTCGTAGAAAGGTTCACCCCGCTGTTGCTCAAACATCAAAATGTCCCTTCTAAGCATTGCAGTCTTTTCCGGCGGAAAGAATTGGGTAAGGAAACGATTGGCGAGATTTTCCCATGTGGTGATGGATCCCGCGGGGAAACGCTCAAGCCATTGACTAGCTTGATCTCGTAGAGAGAATTGGAATAGGCGTAAACGGGTAGTCTCTCTAGTTTCAACACCTAGGTCTATGGAATCTACGATTTTGAGGAAGTCCTTAAGGTGTTGGTTTGGATCTTCGGAACGAAGTCCATGGAATGCACATCCGCTTTGCACCAACCGGATGGTGTCGGATCGCAAGGGGGTCACATTGGCTCCGGTGAGCTCAATGGTGTTTCGGTAGCCTTGGTGGCTAGGTCGGGAATACTCTCCTAAGGTTCGGGGCCTAAGGGGTTCTAATGGTGGGTTTTGTTGTGGTGGGATGACGGGTTCAAAGATGTTACCACCTTCCATGATGTCGGATGGTAAGGAGTTACGAACAAAGGCACGAAGAAATAAGATAGACTAAAGAAGACCTAAAAAAAATAAAAATAAAATCTTACTAGAAAGGAATCTAGCAAGTAGACCTAATAAAAAGAAATCCTAACCTAGACAATAACTATTCCCCAGGCTGCGGCGCCAAAAACTTGATGCGTGGGAATCGCACCTTGCTTTACCTCTCGAGGGATCTCGCGAGGCTTACAACCCCCACCAGGCAGTGTACCTGATCGTTGTAGTATAGTATAGTGACAAGTACCGGGGGATTGATCGTTCAGCTTAGGAATAGTGTCGCTAGGATTAGAAAGCCTAATTAATAGTTCTAAAGATGAAAGATGATTATTTTTGTGTTTTTATATTTTATGAAAGCAAGTAAAATCTCGGGTTTTGGAAGAGTGGGCAGAATTAGTTGCTATTCAACTAACCCAAAACTAAGATGCAATCAAAATAAAATAATAAAAATGAAAATAAACTAAATTATACTAAAGTTGTGAGCAGTAATTGGAGAAATTGTGTTTACTTAGACTTCATTACTCCCTAGATATCTTTTACATGTCAATTACTTGTTACACTTGTATGGATGACGGATTGTATTCCTTAATACCATTCGTGGGGTGGCATACATAACTCCCCAACTCTATGAGCTCTTATCTCCTCCTACACCATGACCCAGCACAACTATAGGGATTGTAAACAGTGGCTCATGCATTAAATACAACCAATAAAGACCTAGTACGCCTCGGTTCATGTTTCTTAAGACGTTCAAGCATGTTACCATTTGGAGATCTGCCAGTTTTCTTAAGCCTAACATATAATATCATTCATCCAAGAACAAGAATAGACAAGTAATTAACACATAATCAACATCTAGGTTTCATTAGATCTAAGCAAACACAAAGTAAATCTAGCCTAGCATAGTGGAATTAAGATAAGAACAAAAGATAAACAACCAACACATAGACATATTGATTGAATTAAGAGTATACTTATCTCAATTACAATGCAAGGTATCAAGGGTTTGGAACCCTTGAAAAACCTGTAAAAGAGGCACCAAAATCGTCTTTAGGGTTTCACCAAAACTTCTCCTCTTTTAATGAAAAAACTAGAAAACTATATATAGAAAAATCGTCCTGACGGCGTCAAGAGTAAATTCTGACGCCGTCAACCAGCCGCCAATAACTTCCTCGGACGCCCTAGATCCATTTGTGACGGCCTTGGTGACGCCGTCACCACCTACGGTAAATTAATCTTGGCAACTTTGACGCCGTCATCTCTCCATCTGACGCCGTCACCAGCTACGGTAAAATATTCATCCTTTCTGACGCCGTCAAGAGTAAATCCTTGACGCCGTCACCTTGTAATTCCAGCTTGGATTTGGTACTTTGTCGTTTTCTTCACTTTATGCTCCAAAAACGTCCAAAATAGCCTCTTTTCCAGAATTCACTCTCCAAACACCTAAAATCACAAAAGGAACGATTTAGGGCAATATTTGATCAAATAAAGTCGGATTCGGGCTTAAATGACCCCCTAAAAACGGATCATTTTTCGCCTCATCAACAATTTTTATCACTTTCATTCTCTTTCCTCCCTTTTACTCTCTTCGTGAAGAAATTAAATACTACTGTAGTATGTTTTTACTTGCTTCTAATAAATTTTCACATCGGCGCAAACTTAGCTTTCTTTCTCTCCAAGACTACACCCCAATCACAATTTGCTAATGGTGACCGCAATGGCTATTGCAACTATCTTTTTAAAACTAAAATTTCATTCATAATTAAATCAACATTACAATAATAATTCAAATAAAATAAAAAACATTACGATAAAAATTAAAGCGCTTCTTGATTTGTTTGACTCCAAACGTGTTCCACTAAATCAGCTTTAAGATGAAGATGAGTTTGCTTGTTGTGTATTTCTCTAATAAGTTCTAACGTACTTTCTTCCGATCATACGGGTTCATCATCACGGATGTAACTATAAGCAAAAATGATAAAATAAATAAATATAAACTTTAAGTTGGAACAATGATATATGGATCTAATGGTCGGCCTAAACTGAGGTGTTATCATCTGATTGGTGACATTAGAAGTGGGCCCCTCTGATGTCACCAATCACAGGATGACACCTCAGTTTAGGTCTACAGTTATGCCTCCATATTATTTTTGTTTTATAAAATGAAAAAAAAAAAAAAAAAAAAAAAAAAAAAAAAAAAAAACATTTTCTTTTTCTTCATTTCCTGCAAACACCTCCCCCCCCCCCCCCCCCCCACCCCCCAAGCTGAAAAAAAAAAAAAAAAAAAAAAAAAAATTCCTTTTCTTTTTTTTCATTTGTTACTAAACTGACCCAAGAAATAAAAAATAAAAAGAGTAAACTGTAAAAATGTCCCTACACTTTCTGAAAAATGCAATATATGTCCGCAAAAAAAGTGCAAGAAATGTCCCTAACGTTTCATTTTTCTGCAAGTTATATCCGCGAAAAGTTAATGTAGTTGCAAATTCTTGTTTTTGGCTAACACTCGTTAGTTTTGGCCGTGTGAAATGACTATTTACCCTCGCCTACAACAAGGACATTTTTTGCAAAAACATTTGTTGCAGTTTACTATTCATTTTATTTTGGCTTCCCATCCCCACCACCAAAGACGGAGACAATGGGGGAGCCAGGGGTGCTCGGCCCCCTCCAACACGTCCAATTGCTTTGCTATTTACCTTATGAAATTTATGCATATAACGCAACTATATGCAAATGACCCCCTAACCTTTAGTTAAATTACTTTGTTAGCTTGAGAAAAAAAATTCGGCCCCCCTTATTCTTAATTTCTGGCTCCGTCCCTGCCCACCACCCTCTACCACCACACAACCATCACCACCACCACCACCACACACTTAATGAACTTTTACTGCAGCATTATGAAATTTACAATGAAGAAAAAGAAGTTTAAGCTTATTTATGTGCTTATGTCATAACAAACTTATATAAGCCCAATTTCGAACTAAGCCGAAAAATTGAATTTATGAAATTTATGCCAAAAACAGATAAGCTTGTTAGCCCTTAAATAAGCTTAACAAACACCCCTTTAGTCTTGTTTTTTTATATGGAATTAAACATTTTTTTTAGATTAAGCATGTGGTTGAGTAACTAGTGATTTAAGCTTGAATTAGTATAAGCTTCCTGATTTTGATATAAAAGTTAGATATGCAATTTCTTTTGCTGTGTAATGATGTTAGTGACTTAAGGATCTAGAGATGCGTATATTGTTGTCATATGATATGCTCTGTAAATGTTGTCTGCAATTAAGAATATTGACGATGTGTGCAGCCTAAAGTTGATATTATTGGTGGACTAGTATAGTTTGTATTGGGCCAAGCCCGTCTAGCCTTTTAGTATGATGTATATGTATTTATATTGTAAGAGACGCTCATTGTTCAGTCATGAAATAAACCCCACTTACATATATTAGAGCAACTTGTTTGATTGTTTTTTGGTTCATGGTTAGGAATCCAATGCCGCACAATATTCATTATTCTCATTAATGCTATGTTATCACCAGATATGTAAACTATACTTCTAATATCATCTTCATCTCACCGCTACTTACATTTCGACCAACCAACCATCATCTTCTCCCTCGCACTTCACACAACCAACCATCATCTTCTCCCTCACACTGCTAGCCTTCAACGTCGCCACCGTTGACGGCTATCTCCTCCATTGTCACCGGATCAAGCTTTGTCGTCATCTCCACTCACACCTCCAACCACCATAATCAGTACGTGGTAAACTATCAATCCATCTCTCTTTTTTTCTTTTTTCTTTTTTAATTTCATTAATAAAGAACACATTACATTAACTAGCACGGTAGTTATATCAACAAACCAACATTAACTAAAAGGCTAGTGATATTTACACATATATATTTACTTCATGCACATAAAATTTATTTGTATGAGCCTATTGGTCCCACACTCCTCCCACTATATTTTATTTGTATGAAGTAAATATATATATGTGTAGATATCACTAGCTTAACTAAATTTGACCCAACAACAATAACTATTTTGACCACATCTACACCAAAATTTGACCCAACAAAATTCGTCCCCTTTAGGATTTTAGTAGCCCAACAACAAAGTCCAAATAATACTAAACAATACGCTATATAAGACTCTTTTATCACTCCACAACCCTAAATCTCCACACCATTTTGCAGTCACCAAATATAAAACGAAACCACACCTTTTTCCATCTGCCGCTTAGCTTATAATGGCTTTTGATTTCTTTCAAAAGATCGAGCTCTTCTTGTCCTGCATGTGGACTAGTCAACTTTCATAATAATACGTAAGTTGATTAAGCCATTATATACGGATAAGTAATCAACCAGTGGTCGCAGTGGCAGTTCCCAATCTGTAGATCAAGCACCAACGTACCACGTTGCATCAGTAGAGTCGTCGTTTTCCGAGGTTCTTGCGCACCTTGGACCACAATGCTACTGCAGCTGGTGCGTTTTTGCTGCCAGGGCATGAGCAGCAGCTCTATTATATAGAAAACGTTGATCTGGATGCTTATAAGGACCCATGGCCACAAAATTAATGATCTAAGTTCATTTCCTCTTTAAGCCCCTCAGATGGTATTACTTGCTTATGTGATTTGATGATAAAAGATTTAAATTATGTTGGTATATTGTTAGAATGCGATTAAGAGCTGAAATTGATACGTTGATTAGTTTAATAAGCTTGATTAGAAATTTCTAGCAATTTTTGCATAATATGATAAAATGAGTTCATGAGATCATTTGGCTAGATAGTGAGCTAGGTTATGATGATGCTAGGAACTTGTAATATTGGTTTTGTTGGATCAAGATGTATGGTTAGATTGAAAAATGGACTAAATGAGTTCAGTAGTATTAAAAAGGCATGAATTGAGTTGTAAACGAGTAGATGAATTAAATAAACCATTTGGCATGTATTAAAATTATCCGTTTGGTGAATGGGCTAAGTTTGACCCAAACGGGCCAAACAAGTCATAATGTGCAAATTGACCTCAACATACTTCATGAACGTCTAATTGAGTTGGCCCTAATGAAAATGTATGCATTTTTCGTTGAAAAGATAGATAATATGTGGAATTTGGCATTTTGGCTAGTAAGTGACTAAAATGGCTAATAATTGGCTAAAATGGCCTAAAGCGTAGGATGGATAGTTGATCTTAGAATGAGCTGGTTAAGTTGTAAACAAGTTAATATGAGTTGTTGGAACATTGTATACAACTCTGTTACAGTAAGTGAGTTCAGTGAGTGAGGCTTGAGGTTGCAGTAAGGATTCAAAGATCACAGTAAGGTGGCAGTCAACTGTGTCCGGTTAGCTCAATGTGTTTTTTGTTCTTGCTTTTTTCTCTTGTTATATCTTGGTTCTCAAATCTCTTTGGGCCTGGGGTATAGTTCGTTACATGTGTTAAATGGTTACTGACTTTTGTCTACAAGCTAGGTCAACTAAAGGTTTAAAAAGTTATGCAAGTGGTAGTCTAAGAATTGTGGATAAGTGACTGTCTGATATTGCTGTTAAAGTGTTCATGGCTTCTTGAAAAATTTTCCCTCCTGTTAGTCAAATAATTATGTGCTGTGATTGGTTTTAGAGATTTGTTTGGTAATATGTTTTAAGTTTACATCATGTATCTGTTTAGTGTAGACTATTGGGGTATTTGGATCAGTTTTGGTCTTGTGTGTATTTTTATTTGTTCTGTATTTTTATTTGAACCCTAGGGTCTCTCCTCCTTTTGTAAACTGACTTGTGCCTGGTGATTTTTTGTATACAGGTTACCAAAGTTAAAAACACATGAATATAATACATAAAAATTTCTATTATAGATAGCACAACCATTCCAACATAGTAGAGTCATACTTGATACATTTGTTTGTTACAACAACCAAAAGACAACAAGTTCTTTGAACTATGTTCCACACCCCGCGACTAGGATAATAGTAAAAGCTAATATAATATAAGTAAATGTGGCATCTCCGGGTGCTCCACCAGTTCCACCTCTAAGACGGCGGATCTCCCTGTCCATCATGACAATAATCACCTCCAGGTGCTCAACTCGGAGTTGGAGAACAGCCTTCCTGTTCTCCACAACTGTCAACCTATCCTGAGCTAAAGCTAACTGATGTGCCTGTTGTCCCTGTGCCTCCTGGGTCATCTGTGCTCTATCACGTATCTCTGGCAACTCATCCCTCAACTGCTCAATCTGCTCATTATGCTTCATCTGTCGTGTCTCTAGCCCATGATAAGACACATCAATACCAACTCTACCTAAGACTAATCACTCAACATCCTCCTCGACCACCTCAAGTCAGGGTCTCATCTACCTGATATCTCAACCTATCGATCTGCCCCTGCTGATCTCCTAACTGGGCATCCAAAGTGAGAGCAGTAGGCCCTCTCGCGGCAGCTACTCGAGAGCTCTCACCTATGTGATATAGTGGGGGTGGTGGAATGTATGAGGTCTCAGTAATGGGTGATGCTGGAGTAGTGGACCACGCACGCTTCTTGAGCGGCAAATGTAGAGTAGGTGTAGGAGCAGTGGTAGGTGTAGCTGATGGTGGAGGTGATGTATGAACGGCAGGAATCCTAGGAGTAGGGGTAATAAGGCGTACACTCTTCCTAGCGCCTATGATCGTCTTGCGACGGGGAAACATGAGAGTCAATTCTGGGTGAACAGAAGTAGTAGGTGATGATGGATCTGAAGGTGCAAGTGTAACTACCGGTGGTGCAATAGGAGAAATCTTGGGAGTAGGAGCAATATTGTCCTCCTCGAAGGGCTCAGTGTCCCACCTGATGCCAAAAGTGGTGACTGGGGTGCTTGATGAATGGGTGGTATAATAGCAGTGGAAGACATAACATCCTCAACGTCAGTGTCTGAGGAAAGTATGATAAAGCTCGAGTCTTAAGACATGTCTATGTGACAATCAATGTGGAATGAAATGAATAACCCGCATAATGAAATCACCTAAGGTAATAAATATACACTTAAGAAAAAAGAAAAGGTATCTTTACATTTCATGCCGTTAACATTTTTAACGGGGAAACTTGTACACATAGGGCGAAAGATGGTGAATATTGTGAGGTATGTAATCATGTTTCTATCAACTATCATGTTGGAGTAGGTTATTTCGGTTTTCTTTTGTGACTCAAATAGTTTCTTTATTGCAGTGTCCATTTATTCATGATACCGTATATGAGATAACAGATGTCTCTGAAGATGGGCATGTATGTTTTTATTTTTTATTTTTGCTCGAGTAGACCATTTAATTAATTATGATATGTTAAGTATTATGTTTTTACTTCTTATTTCTGCTCTAGTAGGACCAATTAATTGATTCTGATATGTTTTAAGTATTTTTTTCAGTTGAGTTTAGGGACTAAAAGTGGTGTCGATGGGCCTTCCCTCCCCCTGCCACCTTCACATCTGTTGCCTCCACCACATGCGTCAAACTGTCCGACTTTTATTACCGACTGTGGATGTGCTTGCCATCTCGATTACCGATCTCGGGTAAATTACGCACTACACTATTAATCATTAAATTTCATACTTAGGGGATACTTGGTTGGGGGTTATGAGGTTTAAGTAATGGCAAAGAAAATGAATAATGGCGCTTGGTTAAGCATTATATAATCAGTGATTCCCCAATACTGGCGAATACACATTTACCTACAATTTTGGGGGTATTGGAATATTCATTACCCACATCCATCTATTTCTATTTTATTATTTACATAATATTTCATTTATACGATGAAAATAAAGATTCGATTTTGTTTGTTTGTCAAAATGCTTGTTAAATTCTAAATACTTTTCTGATCGACACCATCTTTGGTATATATTTTTTCGTCATTTCTCCTTTCTACAACTTGATGATTATGTATGTAGAAGAACCCATTATGCAATTTTTTTTTCTTCTTCACAAACTATTATTTAGAATTCTTAACAACAAAATTAATCTACATGTGATATTTTTTATTACGAAAAAGAATATTGTAATGTAGTTACTAACCAGATGCATTATATAAAATCATGGTTATAAAACACATATTTTTATTGTGTTAAATCTATAGTTTGATAAATGGAAAAAGTCTATACAATAACTATCTTATTAAATATTGTTATGATTATTGGAACAACCATGCAACACTAATGGAATCATAATATCCATTAGTATTTCTTAGCATTTATTTAGTATTTCCCACTACTACATAATTGGGTTCCATGCAATAGAAAAAATCACTTCCATTTATGTTTTTATTGATAATGTATTTGTGTGTGTGCAGCTTATAAGCCGAGTTGGAAGATCGCAAAACATTTTTGCTCTAGTGAAATGTTCTATGAGGATGGAGCACGTCACCAGTTTCATGCGGTGGGAGTACGAACCATCGGACCCCCCACCGGAATAAATTTAGTCACCGAATTTCTTGTCTGTATAAATACATTATGCATATAGTATTTGAAAACTTGTTAAATAGTACAGTAGTAAATATCCTCATTGAAAATAACATTTTGGAATTTTAGAAACAAGTTTGTTACCGACTCATTTCTCAATCCGATACCTAGTTGCTCATGTTATTGTTTCTTATCCTTTTTCATGTTGGATTATTTGGCATTTTTGTTTCTAGTGGTTTTCGTACTTACGATAAGTCATACTTTCTGTTATGTTTTGTGTCGAATGTTTGAATTTACTTTAATAAATGAATTTTGTTTGATGTTAGTTTGGTTGCACAATTGGAAATGTATTAAATATATCAACTTTGTAAGGGGAAAATCCCGATTCCCCATTGGGGATCCCCGTTCCCCATCGGGGATGGGGATGGGGACTTAACTGTGACCCCCGACGGGATGGGGACGGGGATGAGAATAGTTATTGAACTTCGGGGATGGGGACAGTTTTGACCATTCCCCGCAAACCCGGCCCTGTTGCCATCTCTAATTATAGATGTAAGTAGGATTTTGTGCATCACATTAGGAAATTTAGGATTGGAGTAATGAGGTGATAACCAATAAAATCATCTCGTGGTCTTTTCAGGCTTAAAATGATCCATTTTCCCATAGTCTATCAGGCTCGCTAATTGCTCCAAGTCAATAATATACAATTTTATTCCTAACTTGCAATTAGGAATGTCAAGGCAAAGCACCCTCAGCTGCTATACAAGTCAACGCGGAATTTTACGAGGAAGTAAGTAGCTGTAATATGATGTTTCTCTCAATAGGTCCCTTAACCATAATCCCAAGACTCATTTGATCGGACCCAGTCTCGAGAAATTATCCAGTTTCTGTAGTAGGAAATTTTCTTTAGGAACAATTCTTATGCTTGTTGATCAAATGGTAAATATTACCAGTTTATATCTTTGTGCCTCAACTTTTAAAATATAGTTTCTTATTGATGATGGGGATTGTTTCAGATCAACCAAATTGAGTTTGTTCAATCTAAGTCGTTTCTACATGCATCATAACATCAAGCCGGATAATTTTCTTATGGGTTAGGACGTAGAGCTAATCAAGTAATGCAGCTGACCATTCATTTTAGTTTCCAATTTGGAGCCTTAGGACTGCCTTGTAATATATGTCGTTCACCTCGTTACAGGTCTACATCAATAGCGGTGCTGCATTATGAAACCAATTAAAGACCAAGACCGCATATATTTGGTTCTAGTCCCGTTTTTCGGTCTAAATTCTCCCACCCTGAGTGCAATTTGCATCGCATACCTAATAAAAAACAATCACATGATATATCATTTAGAAAGTCTAAATAGATATTTATAACATGAATAAAATCTAAGTATGACTCAAAGATTTTTCATGAACATCATGTTTTGTTGTATCATGCTTGATTACAAGATGATTTGGCAATATTAATATCTAACTAAAAGGTTATTAAATAACTTGTGTAATATTCTAAAAAGAATATGTTTGATTATAGAATCACATCCAAAATTTGGAACAGCTTCCAAATTCTATAAATGAACAATTGGTCAATTGTTGTGCAAATTGTTATAGTCAACAAACTTGAAAGTTTGAAGGGCATCAAACATTACAAAATAGATATTAATGTTTACGGAAGGTTTTAAGAGTATATTGTTGTTTGTATACAATGATGCTAATGAAATTGAGACGACACTCAATACTAGTTATGGTAAGGATTTCATCCTTGGCTATTACTAGTTATGCTTAATTAGAGCATAGTTGCATTATACATTAAGAGAATAAGAATACTTAAACTTTAAAATGTTTGGAAGTTTGATTATCATAAATTGTTGGTTAAGGATGTCACACATTTATGAAACATTATATGGCATTATCAAAATAGTTGAGTATGCACATATAAGAACTTCAATAGTTGAATTCATGAAATAAGTATTCTTAAAATTCCAATAGATCAAAGTTGGATGATTTATGTCTTGTCAACAAGTATGAATGCCATTACTTGAGACATAATTCATCAACAAGAGTCATCATGCATTGATCTAATTAGTATTTGGATAAGGGATGTTAAACAATTATTATAATAAATTTAAATACATGGTATGTTTAATTTATAATATATTGTATCCTGTTTTTGTATGTTTAATCCATGAATAAATGTTATTCTAAATTGTCTGTTGTTAGTTAATAATATGGGAATATTATTATATCAAGACAAATCTGAAGGTTGGTATAATATACTTAAAGTATATTGATGCGTAGTCATGCCATTTCAGATGATATTCAATGATACCGAATATAAGACTTATCCCAACTACATGATGTTACTTTATGGATTTTGTTATTAAGTAAATCATGAGAAGTTATCCTCAGACTTGAGATGCAAGATAACAGTCAAGAATGTAGTGCATTTCTGTGAAACAACTTAACGCTATACGTAACTGGTAGTCATAATGGTTGTTTTCGGAAGTGTTACAAAGTTTGTGAGTTTTGCTTGTATTCAAGATAGAATTTGTTCCTTCAAATTAATTTTTGGAGTTTAATACTGCTGGGCCCCTCGTAGGGTTGGTAAGATGCATGTGCGGCCGCACCCAAGATCTCCCCTGAATATGTTCAGAAGATTTGGTAATCTTAATCAATCATAAACAACAAGAAACAGAATGGTTAATTAAGGAATGACTTTAATCCATATCCTTATTAACATGGTATTAGAAACAAAAGGATAATAATAATGAGAAATCATTAAAAGGTTTGTCCAGGAGCCTTACTCGAGATCGTACTAGAGGCATCGGCGTGTTGCAAGACGCTAACCGATGTGATCACACTATTAAGATATGTCCAAGTGGGAGCTGTTAGTTTATGAACATAAATTAATAGTTGTGTGTTAGGATCGAACTCGAGATCGTGGGATTGCACACTTTACGTATGAAGAGTAAATGAATAATTATTTATAAATGTTATATATAATTATTAATAAACACAAAACTAGTAACGACTGTTAGTATTTAACGGAGAATGGCTAACGACCGTTAGACGAAGATTAGGAAAGTAATACTTATGAATAATTAGTAACAAGAGAAGGTTCTGGAATCCCTCTTGGGGATGTGTGACCGATCGGCCAAGGAGGGAATTCCACCTCCTTTGTACCTTGAGCTCCAAGTATTCACTAGTATATAAACACCTCATGGGTTATTGTTTTCTCATAACTTGTACACACATAATAGGTGTTTTTCTCTCCTTCTCTTGTCCCTAAATTGATCCACTCCTCAAACCCATAAGGGTTTTCGATTTTCATAAGCTAAAAGGTTTTGTGTTTAATTTACTTGCATAAACTTTTACTTGAATTAGTACGTGTGTACAAGAACGCGATTCAAACACACTATTGTTTGATTCTTGGATTGAATTACAAAAGAGGTAAGGGGTAATTCTTATAATCCACATAAACCCTAATTAGGGTTCTTAATTTGAAGATTGCATTTGATTCTTGTTCGGGCTAGAATCACAAAGGTATGTTTACTTTTATGTTTGATTAATTAATTACATATTATATGATCTTGTAATTGCTTCCGCTATGCTCATTTGATGTGTTTGGTTTATTTTATATGATTGTCATAATATTATAATTCCAACACTTATAATCTTAATTGTCTAAACCTTTTCTTCTTAATGACAATTAGATTACTTCTTAATCTTCTCTTAATTTCATTTTTACAAAAGACAAATACCACCAAATCTCCCACAATCCTTCCCAAATATTCCTTCCCAACATTCTCTAAATATTTTCTTACACCACTTACGCAATGTGTACCTCTTGTCCCCTATACTCCCACACACAATACTCCCTCTCCGCGAATCGCATCTCCCGAGAGTCATCAAATGCAGCTTGCCGCACCCTTTCTCGAGGAGCCCTTTGCGGGACTTCGCCAACCTCCTGGGCTGGCCCGTCTGTACAAATCAACACAGAATTGTCCGAAGGAGCTCATCATTTTTGGTCAAATCTGAACTGCAAAACATACAAAAACACTCAGAAATGCATCAAATTACTAAAAATATTTCAAAATTGTGTTTTATATGTTTTAGAGGCAAAATGAGTAAAAACAGGTGAAAAACGTACAAAGTTTGCAAAATCGGCAGTTTCAGTCCCCAAACTTTCAAAAATTGGCAAAAATAGTCCCTGAGCACTTATTTGGAAAGAAAAGTCACCAAAGGTCCTTTTGAAATCACAAGTTGTCATATTTAGTCCTTTGGTGAAAAATTGGAAAAGTTTTGGAAAATTACAAAATTAGTCCCTGGAGTTTCAAACTTTGGCAGATTTGGTCCCTGGCGGGATATTTTTGAATGAAAAATCAATTTTGGTCCTTGAGAAGTCACAAAAGTCATTTTTGGTCCTTGGGTAAAATGTTTGTGGAAATTACATGTTTGGTCCCTGTACTTTGCAAACTTGTCAAAATTGGTCCCCGGGTATTTTAAAATGAAAAATTATCATCATGGGTCCTTAGATAATTCAAATATGTCAATTTCAACCCTTGGAGCAATATTTTGGAAAGTGGCAGGTTCAGCCCCTCATGTTTCAGCCATTTACACTTATGGTCCTTGTAATTATAGCAAACCAAATGGACCCTTTTATTTATTACTACCCAAACCAAACCCAAAACCAAAACAAAACCTGATCCAAACAAACTAAACCCCCCAAGCCCAAAATATAAACCGGCCCACTCCCTAACCCTTTAATATTACCTGGTCGTTTGACCAGGTCAAACTCCTTCATCCCTAACCTCCTTCCTTCCACCATTAACACCCTAATTACGAGGTCCTTGTCTTCCCCCTCCTCACCAACTATCATTAATGCACTCACCTACACCCAACCAAACCCCCTCCTCAATTAATTCCCACACCAAACTGCCCAATCCCACTTTTCCCGCCAAAAGGAGTTTAAACGGCCAGGATCAAATATAAGCCATCCAACGGCCATAAATGAAGTGGGAAAGAAATTGAAGCACCTCAGGGCCTATTGAAGTCAAAGAAGTAAGAAGATGGAAAGATATCTAGTGTAGAGTAGTTTTTAGAAAAATATTTTTAGTGTCGTTTTTATTTTTAAATGTAATCTTTAGTTTTAAATTGTTGTATTAAGTTTATTATTGTAATTTAAACTCTTGTTAACATCAATTTCAAGTTTCAATTCCATTTTTTAGTTTATGCAATTTTTCTCAAAAATCTCTATATCACTTAATATCAGTAAATGTTGTTGCTTAGAGTTTACATGAGCTTAATTATGTTTAAGTATAAGCTTTCCAAAGCTCAGAAAGCATTGGCATTCAGTTTGGATAAGGAAAGCAGAAACAATCACAAATCATAGAAAAATAAAAAACAAAATGAGAATTAGTGTGTATGTGTGAATGAAGGAAGAAGCAAGGTGAAATGTGGATTCCGGTGGGTATTAGAGCTTAGTGGGAGCATTAGGAGATGTTTATGGTCATTGGTTTATAATATCAGTTGATTATCATCTTGTAAGCTTTTCTTTTAAGATTTTTGCTTTTAACTATAACAGTGCTTCTTTTGTGCTTATTGACTGTTTATTTGTGCTTATTAGGTACATTTAAATCAGTTTAGTGTTTACTATTAGGTGTTAGTCTATCAAAGTCCATTTGAGCTCTAAAGTTTAAGTTAACTGTCCTAATTAGTGGTATATAGAAATCAAGTGTCTGTGGTGTTAGGTCATGTTTTCTATGCTTGCTTAGGAATACTTAACCTCAATTAGTTATTAGATATCTGTTTTATAGCCTCAGTACACCCCTTTGCTTCCTAAAAATTCAAATCAGGTTCTTAAGGGGGTGTTTGGATCAGGCTTTAATTGTTAGTAGTTGTTGTTGTTAGTTGATAGGAACTTATTGGATAATGTTCTTAGGGTATTGGTAAGTCAAAATCAAACTTTGGTTGGTCCCTTTTACAGAAAAAGTCCAAATCACACTCCCAATCACCCAACAGTCTATCTGTTGGTGATTTGGGTTCCAAATCTTTGAAATTCAATTAAAAAATAGCTTAGGTTTCTTGATTTAGCTTCATTAGGGTCTAATAAACATCAATCAATCACCTGTGATCAACCAAAATTCAATATAGTCAAAGTTCAAGTGTTTATCAAAAAGTCAAAGGTGCCTTTCTCATATTTTTTCCAAAACTTGCATGATTTGTTTTGATTTTTATGCTCAGTACTAGGACTTGAAATTTGTTCCTAATCAAAGTCTACCAGCTCTATTTTAAGATCCCACTCTTCTTTGATTTTTGAGAATTTTTCCATGGGCCCCACTTAGCTCCAAACTCACTTGCAGGGCAAGCATATGCCCTACTGCAGCAGCACATCAGCCCAACACCACCACTTGGGTGGTGGTTTCTGACCTCCACAGTGGACTACAAGCCACCCATTTGATTCCATTCAACCCCCCTCCTGGTAGGCTTGGGATTTTGACCATTTATTTGACCTTGGAACCCCTGGGACCCACTTGGAATTGCTCCTTTTGTTTGTCCAATTTCTGAGTGATAATTGGTTTTTGGAATTGTTTATTAAGTGCTTATTTGCTTATTCTGTGGTCCCCTTGTGCTTTTTCTTGCTTAATCAAGTTTCATAAATTATTTAGATCAGAATTAACAAGAGTGGGTCCTACTTAAGCTCATTTGAGCTCATTTTCCTTTTTGGTAAACAAAAGTCAACTGTGGAGCTAATAAGCTTCCACAGTGCTTATTATTAAGTTAAAAAAAAGTTGTTTTCACAAAAAGTATTTGGTTTTAGGTCTAAAATAGATTTGTAAAAGAAAAATCCAGAAAAAAAACAATTTAATTTTAAGTGATAGTTTCTATTTAATGTAATTTACATTTTAATTTTCATTTTTATATTTTTATTAAGTACTTGGCATTTTTATATTTTTATTAATTACTTTTTATAGTAAAGTAATTTTAGTAAATTTCTCAGATTTTTATTTTATCATTTGGTATTTATTAGATTTAATATTAATTTTATTTATACTTAATTAATAATTAAGTTTTAAATAGCATAATTAGTTTTTATTAAGTAGTACCTAGTTTTTATATTTTTCATAGCTTTTATATGTTATAAAACATTTTTTGAAATTTTTCTAGAATTTTTGCTATTCATTTGGTATTTTTTATAATTTAAAATAGTTTAATTAGGTAATTAATAATTAATTAGTAATTAATTAATAGAAAAATCACAAAAGAGAAAAATACATATTTTTAGTTTTAAAATTTTTTTTTAGTTATTTTATAATTTTAGAAATTAAATTTTCACTTTTCTAGTATTTAATTAATATTATATTGTATTTAAGTATTTTAAATATTAATAATTAGTAATTAATTAATAATAAATAATTAATTAGTGAAAAAATTTATTTTCTTTTTCTAAAAATTTTCTTTTATCTTTTAGTTTGTAAAAAAGTCATTTTCACCCCCTGGGGGTTTTCAGATTTCAGTTTTTACGTTTTATTTTGTACATTTACGTAAATTTAAATATAAACGTACGCGTTTTAGGTTTTAAACGTTTCTGGCTTTTCTGATTCCACAGTCTTGTTCATATAGCTTATTTAAGCTATTTCCTTGTAGATTCCTTAGTTCAGATCAATCTCAAACCTTTTCCTGTCCAAATTCACCCGATCACAAATCCGTTTGTTAACCATCACACCTCGTCGGGACATAACGACCCGGGGAAACACTATACTTCCGCGGAACATTGAGCCTAAGGAGTTTGACTATCTTGACCACATCCGTGGTTGACTTTAGTTGACTGCTTCTCCCTCAATCAAATTTTTGGCGCCGCTGCCGGGGATGTTGTGCGCGTTTTTCTAAAAAACGGTTTGCTGATTAGTGTTTTTGGAATTCAATCCTTTGTAAATTTCCCATCCTTGTTCATATTATCTTATTATTATCATATAAAAACAAAACTGTTCTCGAAAACATTTTAAATCAAGTTTTCAACGAACACAAAAACACAAAAACATTTTCTTTCCTATTTGTACCAAATGTTTATCCAAAAATCCAAAAATAATCACCTTTACCCTCTCACCTTTTTGATTCTTTATCCCTACCCCTCTATACACATTTGATTCTTTCTATGTCTCATCCACACTTTCTGGTTTGCCAGTGGTGTGGTAGTTCTTATAATGGTGGTAATTGCCCTGGTTGTGGCATGGTAGAGTCAGGAAACGAGTCTGTCTATAACCAAGATCCCTATTCCTATCATGACACCACTGATTCATTCCACCAGCTACCACACCATCAGTCACATCAGTTTTACTGTTGTGAGTACTGTGGTGGTTCATACTACAGTTATGATTGTCAATCAGGAAACACGCTTGTCTATGAGCAGTTTCCTGATAACGATTATAACTTTAGCACATACGACTCACAGCCACATCAGTTTTACTGTTGTGATTAGTGTGGAGGTTCACACTTCAGCTCAGATTGTCAAACGGGGAATCCATTTCCTTGTAACACTTTTGACACATCGTATTATGACGAACCTCCATCTCCACCAATTCCTCAAAGTCTTCTCCTTGATCTTTTGGATTTAGTGAAAGATTTGAAAGGAATTACACATACCCCAGATAATCCAAACCAAAAATCGATGGAAGAATTGTTAGCTGAAGAACAGGCTGCTAAAATAAATTCCCAAGATGCTTATGAAAGATCTATTAGGGAATCAATTGAAAAAGAAAAAGCAGCCAGATCTAGCTCTCGATTCCGTTTCATTCCTGATGACGGTGATGATGAGGATATCCTTGATATTCTTCAATTTTATAAAGATTCATCAGATGAGACACCATCAGTTGAGATTCCATCTCAACCCACTCTTATCACACCCAAGGTTCCCACTCACTCTCTGAGCATGGGGGACGAGCATTTTGACACTGTTCCTAATAAGGAATCGGACGGTTTCATAAAGTCTAGTGTCGAGGACCTTGTTCCAATCCCAAGAGAGTCACAGGGAATTCTTGATCGTATGTGTGATATCCCTCCTCCTCTTGTCTTCCCGAATGATGATGTTCAGATGTTCTCCGATTCTACTGATGACGATTCGTTATCTTGTGGAGACATCGTTTTTATGGAAGAATTACCTTCTAAGCTAGTTAGCTTAGAAGAAGAGAATGTTGAGATTGACACTGAAATCAAGGATGAAGCACTTCGTGCAACATTATTGAATGTCTATCTCCTCATTTCTAAGATCGAGGCTTTCAATATGAAACCTATTTCATCTCCTATCCCCATAAAGGATAGTGACATTTTCTCCGATGATCATATTCCGGAGTTTGAAGCCTTTACTTTTGATCATATGGGAGAGAAGATTAGTGGCAGTACCACTTCTCATTCTCAAATTTCTCTCCCCGAATATGATTCTTTCACCTTTTAGGAGTTCTCCCATGAACTCACTCATATCATATCTCCACCGGAGTATGATAACTTCTACTTTGATCTAGACAAAGATGAGTTTTATGTTCCGGAGGGAAATATTCTCAACCTTGAGAATTTGATTGATATCAAAATCCCAACCCTCCCACCCATATGTCTAGATCATCCGAGCTTAAGTGATGAGATTCATGATACACCAATTATGGATTCTCTTTTTGATGATGATGACTTTATCTTGATTGTCATCAAGATCTTTATACCTTTCTACACCTATCGGGTGACTTCTCCTGTTCTTCACTCCTTCGGGAATGAAGACATTATCTTTGACCCCGGCATCACCGCTTATAGTTTATACTATTTTAAGCTAGGGTCTGTATATCTCATCGGAGTGGAACTTTCACGTGCTTCAAATGTTTGTCCAAACATCTTGAATGAAAGTCCGATGGAGATTCCTTCTTCCACATCATGCTTCCCCAAGGACAAATGAACTCGGGGTCGAGTCAAGCTAGCGACTCGGTAAACAAAAACAGTAGCATGCTTATAGGGTTTTCACCCTAAGTGTGGGGGAGTCACCCATGCTGTGGTTACAAATGAAGTGAAAATACAAAACTGGTGTTTCCACGTTTAGCTTGTAATGTTGCCCTTTTACGTTCAAAGAGTCGCCATAATAGCCGGGACTTTGAATATTGAGGACAATATTCATGCTAAGTGTGGGGGGTATTCTAGTGATGAGGCGAAAAATGAACCACTTTTAGGGGGTCATTTAAGCCCGGAATTGAATTTATTTGATCAAATATTGCCCTAAATCGTTTCTTTTATGATTTTAGGTACTTTGGGAGAGAAATCTAGAAAAGGAAGCAATTCGGACGTTTTTGGAGCATAAAAGTGAAGAAAACACCAAAGTCTTAATTTTCCTTACTGGGAACAGTAGGTGACGGTGTCAAGAGCAACACCCTGATGGCGTCAAGAGTAAATTGCATGACGGCCCAGTGCAAACATGAAGGCGTCACAAGTAGAGCGTCAAGAGTAAAACACGTGACGGCCTGGAAGGACCTAACACATGACGGCGTCAGATGTAGATCTAGGCAGTCCGAGTATTATTTTGGCGGCGAGATGACGGCGTCACCTATTTTGTCTTGCCGCTGTCAGCCTCAATTTCCTATATATAGTTTTCTAATTTTCATTCATAAGAAAAGAGAGAAGTTTGGAGAAACCCTAAGGCCGAACCAATTACGAATTTTACAGGGTTTCCAAGGGTTTTCAGCCCTTGAACCCTTTCATGTGTAATTGAGATAAGTGTTTTTCAAATTCAATCAATATGTCTATGTGTTGGTTGTCTATATCATGTTCTTGTCTTAATTCCATCATGCTAGGCTAGATCTATCTTGTGTTTGCTTAGATCTAATGAAACCTAGATGTTGATTATGTGTTGATTACTTGTTTATGGTTGTATTGGATGAATGATTTCGATGTTAGGCTTAAGAAAGCTGGCAGATCTCCAAATGGTAACATGCTTGAACGTCTTAGGAAACATGAACTGACGTGCACTAGGTTTTATTGGTTGTATTTAATGCATGAGTAAATTCTAATGATCCCATGTTAGGAGCTTCTTAGCCGACTAGACATAGGAGTGAAGTAGGCACTCATAGGATTGGGGAATTAAGTGCGCCACCCCATGAATGGTATTAAGGAATACAATCCGTCATCCACGCAACTATAGCAAGTAATTAACGTGTAAAAGATATTTAGGGAGTAGTGAAATCTAAGTAAACACAATTTCTCCACTTATTGCTCACAACCTTAGTTAATTTAGTTTTATTTTCATTTCTAGTATTTTATTTTGATTGCATCTTTAGTATTGGGTTAGTTGACTAGCAACTAATTCCGCCCAAATCCTTAAAACCCGAGATATTTACTTGCTTTCTAAAAAATATAAAAATACAAAAATAATCATCCCTCATCTCTAGAACTAGTATTTAGGTTTTCTAATTCTAGCGACACTATTCCTAGCTGAACGATCAATCCCCCGGTACTTGTCACTATACTACACTACAATGATCAGGTACACTGCCTTGTGGGGTTGTAAGCTTCTCAAGATCCCTTGAGATGTAAAGCCTAGTGCAATCCCTACGCATCAAGTTTTTGGCGCCGCAGCCCGGGGAATAGTTATTGTCTAGGTTAGAATTTCTTTTTATTAGGTCTACTTGCTAGATTCCTTTCTAGTAAGATTTTATTTTTAATTTTTAGGTCTTCTTTAGTCTATCTTATTTCTTTGTGTTTTTGTTCGTAACTCTTCACCACCCGACATCATGGACGATGGGAACATCTTTGAACCCGTCATCCCACCACAACAAAACCCACCACTAGAACCTCTTAGGCCCCGAACCTTAGGAGAGTATTCCCGACCTAGCCACCAAGGCTACCGAAACACCATTGAGCTCACCGGAGCCAATGTGACCCCCTTGCGATCCGACACCATCTGGTTGGTGCAAAGCGGATGTGCATTCCATGGACTTCGTTCCGAAGATCCAAGTCAACATCTTAAGGACTTCCTTAAAATCGTAGACTCCATAGACCTAGATGTTGAAACTAGAGAGACAACCCGATTACGCCTATTCCAATTCTCTCTACGGGATCAAGCTAGTCAATGGCTTGAGCGTTTACCCGCGGGATCCATCACCACATGGGATGATCTCACCACTCGTTTTCTTGCTCAATTTTTCCCACCAGGGAGAACTACTAAGCTTAGAAATGACATCTTGATGTTCCAACAACGTCAAAATGAATCTCTTTATGAAGCATGGACTCGTTTCAAGGACTTACTCCAAAAAGTCCCTCATCATGGCATAGATCTTTGGCTCCAAGTCCAAATCTTTTATGACCATATCAATCTCTCCACGAGGCGAGCCATTGACCAATCGGGAGGTGGTAAGCTATGTGATCTAAGTGCGGAACAATCATGGGAACTCATAGAAGATCTTTCTCTCTATGACAACGAAAGTTGGAATGATCCCCGTGATTTGAACAAAACGGTCAAGGCAATATCTTTGCCTTCAAACAACTCTAGCACTCCCGACCGTAGGATCATGGAACTTGAGGACCAAGTCAAGTTTCTCATGAAATCTTACGAAGCTCTTAAGCCTTCAATCCAAGTGAACAAAATCACTTTTCATGCGAATTATGTAGTGGTCTCCATGACACTCGTGATTGTGTGGAACTCCCCGGAACAGCTTTTGCGGACTACGCATCCACGCGTACCGACGAAGCGGGAGATAAGTGGTACACTTTCAAACCCGAGCCAAACCCTTACGGTGATTCATACAACCCCTCTTGGAAAAATCACCCAAACCTTAGGTGGAAACCAAATCAACCCAATTCTTTCAATCCGCCTAATCGTTACCAACCAAACGGTCCACCCTCCAACCGTACTTTCAACAACAATCCTTCTAACAACTATGGTAGTACCAACAATCTTGAAGGATTGATGTCAAAGTTCATGGCATCTCAAGAAGCTCGCATAGCTAGGTTTGAAACCGAATTCAACCAATAACAAACGAAGATGACTGATGCGTGGGAATCGCAACAGGCTTTACCTCTCGAGGGATCTCGAGAAGCTTACAACCCCCACCAGGCAGTGTACCTGATCGTTGTAGTATAGTATAGTGACAAGTACTGGGGGATTGATCGTTCAGCTTAGGAATAGTGTCGCTAGGATTAGAAAGCCTAAATACTAGTTCTAAAGGTGAGGGATGATTATTTTTGTGTTTTTATATTTTATGGAAAGCAAGTAAAAATCTCGGGTTTTGGAAGAGTGGGCGGAATTAGTTGCTAATCAACTAACCCAATACTAAGATGCAATCAAAATAAAATACTAGAAATGAAAGTAAACTAATTTATACTAAGGTTGTGAGCAGTAATTGGAGAAAATGTGTTTACTTAGATTTCACTACTCCCTAGATATCTTTTACACGTTAATTACTTGTTATAATTGCATGGATGACGGATCGTATTCCTTAATACCATTCATGGGGTGGCACACATAACTCCCCAATTCTATGAGCTCTTATCTCCTCCTACACCATGCCCAGCACAACTATAGGGATTGTAAACAGTGGCTCATGCATTAAATACAACCAATAAAGACCTAGTGCGCGTTGGTTCATGTTTTTTAAGACGTTCAAGCATGTTACCAATTGGAGATCTGCCAGTTTTCTTAAGCCTAACATATAAATCATTCATCCAAGACAAGAATAAACAAGTAATCAACACATAATCAACATCTAGGTTTCATTAGATCTAAGCAAACACAAAAGAGATCTAGCCTAGCATGATAGAATTAAGACAAGAACATGATATAGACAACCAACACATAGACATATTGATTGAATTAGAAGAACACTTATCTTGATTAATCATGCAAGGTATCAAGGGGTTGGAACCCTTGAAAAACCTGTAAAGTTACACCAAAATCGTACTTAGGGTTTCTCCCAAAACTTCTCTTTTTAAATGTGAAAAATTAGAAAACTATATATAGAAAAATAGGTTTGAAGGCGTCAAGAGTAATCTTGTGACGCCGTCACCTCGCCGCCAAAACTCTTCTCGGACTGCCTAGATCTACTTCTGACGCCGTCAAGAGTTATATGTTTCCAGGCCGTCACGACTCTTTTACTCTTGACGCCCTTCCTACGTGACGCCGTCAAGACTCCTCTGGGTCGTCATGGATTTTCATGAAATTTGCTCTTGACGCCGTCAAGGTGTTGCTCTTGACGCCGTCACCTACTGTTCCGAGCATGGAAAATTGAGACTTTGGCGTTTTCTTCACTTTTATGCTCCAAAAACGTCCGAATTGCTTCCTTTTCCAGATTTCTCACCCAAAGTACCTAAAATCACAAAAGGAACGATTTAGGGCAATATTTGATCAAATAAATTCGAATTCGGGCTTAAATGACCCCCTAAAAACGGATCATTTTTCGCCTCATCATATACCCTTACACTTGAGATTTGCTTGTCCTCAAGCAAATGCGCTTTTATTCTAATCAAAATACAAGTTAGGGGTCATTTAACACTAATATAAAAGTAATTACAACAAATAATCGTTCCACTAAAGACCAATAGACAAGCACGGAGGTCATACACAAGCACCTCACAAATAGTGTTTAGATACTCACATCTCTCGGGTGTAAAAAAAATGTAAATTACAATATGGAAATGGAAGATATCTCTCACTACCTGTCATAGCAAAATAGATTACCATAGGCTTGGGAAAGGATCAAACCTCCACCACATGGCGTAAGCACCTAGGATAAACTATCTAAGAGGTCTTTTAAAGGGTTGTAACGTTAGGTGTAGGGATATGAAATACACGGTTTTGTTGGATAAAGGAACTTTTACTGGTGGCGAGTTAACAATCTTGGTTAATTACATGTACAATGTGGCATTGCTAAGCCAAGACTGGACTCGACTTAAGCTAATAAATGAAAAATAACAAAAACATAAAATGAACATAGAATGAAAAGGGATGGTAGTCCGTATGTTTTTTCTCTTTTCTATTTTTTTTTTTTCGATTTTTTTTTTTTTGCATACACTCTTACCCTACCATCCAAAATAATACATCATAGGGGATGAGAATTCCCCTTACACTTGAATCTTTACATACTTTACAATTAACTATTCTAATGATTCGAATTAAGATAATCAAAACACTTGGAGCACTTTTAAGATAAACGTACATATGGGGGTAATAATATTATGTTCTTCCCCATTACTCCATAAATAAGTACTTACCCATGAGTCCCAATCGTCCCAAAACAATATGTACAAGGATATGACTCGACTTAGCAACCATGTAATCAATTAGATAGTTAACTTAGGGTTTAACAAATAACAATAATGCACTAAAAATGAGCGCATACACGGAAGGCTATGGCGATTTGGTTGTACATTTAAGTGGGGTGTAACAAATTCTTCCTTTAAGTAAGATGCTTAAAGTTAGAAACGAAAAGATAGGCTCGGAGGGGTGTACTAGGGGTTTCGTGTACTAAAAATGAGTACAACGCTAAGGGTGTGGGAAAAATTAGTTGACTTAACTAGCCAAGTAATATGACTTAAATGGTCAAGTAATTATGATACGGGTTTAACACAAGGGTGATCCTAATGCCTCTTATCATGTAGTAAATCCTACCACACGAATGTAGTCTCACTAGCGGTCTCAGGATGCATCACTAACGCAAGTTCTAGAATCTAAATGCTACCGGTACACTCATAAGCACTAATAATAAATGCTTTTCCTATCAAATCTAAAGGCGAACCTCACATTTTTTGGTGGAAAATTTTTCTGAATATACGGTTATGTGCTAGTCATACAATCTCCTATCCATGAGACGCTTGCTATGGCTAAAGTTTCACTCCTAAATGTTGTAAAAAATTTTAAATTTGGCGCTAAAATTGCACTAACAAGTATTTCTCATTGTTTTATTACACATCAACCATCAAACAAAACAAACTCAAGCGAAAGTGCATATGTAAGGTATCATCTTTTTACCCTCCCCTTACACTTAAGATGAACATTGTCCCCAATGTTCAAGTAAAGAATGTAAAAGTGAAAAAGTAAAAAGAATGAAATCAAATACTCCCCTGATTCGCTCGGTATGGATAATAGGATGGCCAGGTTAAATCTTCCTCCAAGAAAATGAACAATCAAAGCTTCCCTTCCAGAATATAAATCATCTCCTTGTCATACATAACCTGTAAAACCTGACAAAATAGACAAGACAACCTCGCGTAAAATCGGCGGCATCCTATATAAGTTTCTAAATCCTAGAAAACATGATAAGATATAATGCTTGTGGAATGAAGTTTGCAGATCTCCTGGAGATTATAAAACTTAATAATTTACAAAAACCATAAGACTCCGTTAGAAAAACAAAACCGGTAAAATTTCCAGATTTTAACTCCTGACGCCGTCAAGAGTAAAACCCTGAAGCCGTCAGAATGGACCTGCAGAAATTCTTATGTTAAGTTTCCGGAAAATTTCTGGAAAAACTTGGTCCTGCTTCCTGGAAAATCCTGCAAAACTTCATTATGACTCAATACAAGCATTTGACTCTAACAAATACGAATATACATGTTCATTTAATATTGTGGAGAATCATGATCGGTTTGTTTCTTAAAAACATATTTGGGGTTTCCCCTTACACTTATCTTTTGCAAAAATACTTCTAGGTGGAGTTAAGACTAGGCCAAAACAACAAAGTAAAGTATTTCCACATTTTAGTTTAGAAACATGATCAACCGACAATAAAAACAAAGCATGCATACGGAAGCAAATAACAATCAAACAAAAAAAATCACACAAAACATGGGTTGCCTCCCAAGAAGCGCTTTTCTTTATTTACGAGTCTTGTAGCTAGACTCAAGGTCATGGGTTACTACGTGATTTCATCATTGGTTCCATTCTCTAGGTCGTCTTCTAAACCAGTTTTGTATTCCGGACCTAGATGTAAGCATTCTTTATAGAAACCAAGCATCCTATTCTTTACATATTCTACTCCTCTACGTCTATCCTCCTCATTCCTATAATAAGCCGCTTGCTTGTGTTCTTTTTCGAAATTAGAGAGAAGGCGGTATTGTTCAATCTTGTAGGGCATTTGATAGGCAACCTCATCGTTCTCTTCCTTAAATCTAACTATCCCTAAAGTCGGATCATAACTCATCCTAGTGGCTTCAACAAATGGTTTTCCGGATACTATTTGGCTTAGGCAAGCATCTATCACCGGACGAATGTCTTCCACTATCATAAAATCGATTTCATAGGTGAGATTCCCTATAATCACATGTAATCCCTTCACTCTTCCTGCAAAATTACTTATCAGATTCTTACCGGGCATCATCCTAAAATTAAGTTGCTTCTTTATCACCCAATTGTAATAAGTCCTAGTCATGATGTTCACTGGGGATCTAAGGTCGATGTAAGCTTTTCATATATGCATGTGCCCGATATTGCATGGGATGTTAATGTTAGAGGGGTCTCCCATTTTGATAAGGGGTGTGCCGAAGATATATGGTCTCTCGGGACTATCGAATAGATCCTTATGGTACTCCCGTTCTTCTTCGGCGGGCAACTTATCAAAGTATTTTTCTATAGGTTCTACCTCCTCTAACTCCTCTTCCTTGTTAACCTTAACCTCGGCTTCTATTCTAACTTCATCCTGGTCACTCATCTCTATCTCCTTATCTATTGGTTTAATGGTGACAACATTGACAAAGTGGACATGTTTGGATGATGAAGGATCCTTAATTTGGGTTCCACTATTGGTGTCCCTAGTGTCCTTCCTAGGTGTGATTAACGCTTGGTTGTTAAGGGCCTTCAACAAGTTGTCAATCTTATTGGTCATCTCCGTTTGTTGTTGGTTGAATTCGGTTTCAAACCTAGCTATGCGGGCTTCTTGAGATGCCATGAACTTTGACATCAATCCTTCAAGATTGTTGGTACTACCATAGTTTTTAGAAGGATTGTTGTTGAAAGTACGGTTGGATGGTGGACCGTTTGGTTGGTAACGATTAGGCGGATTGGAAGAATTGGGTTGATTTTGTTTCCACCTAAGGTTTGGGTGATTTTTCCAAGAGGGGTTGTATGAATCACCGTAAGTGTTTGGCTCGGGCTTGAAAGTGTACCACTTATCTCCCGCTTCGTCGGTACGCGTGGATGCGTAGTCCGCAAAAGCTGTTCCGGGGAGTTCCACACAATCACGAGTGTCATGGGGACCACTACATAATTCGCATGAAGAAGTGATTTTGTTCACTTGACTTGAAGGCTTAGGAGCTTCGTAAGATTTCATGAGAAACTTAACTTGGTCCTCAAGTTCCATGATCCTACGGTCGGGAGTGCTAGAATCGTTCGAGGGCAAAGATATTGCCTTGACAGTTTTGTTCAAGTCACGGGGATCGTTCCAACTTTCGTTGTCATAGAGAGCAAGATCTTCTATGAGTTCCCATGATTGTTCAGCACTAAGATCACGTAGCTTACCACCGGCCGATTGGTCAGTGGCTCGCCTCGTGGAGATGTCGATATGGTCATAAAAAATTTGGACTTGGAGCCAAAGATCTATGCCATGATGAGGGACTTTTTGGAGTAAGTCCTTGAAACGAGTCCATGCTTCATAAAGAGATTCATTTTGACGTTGTTGGAACATCAAGATGTCATTTCTAAGCTTAGTAGTTCTCCCCGGTGGGAAAAATTGAGCAAGGAAACGAGTGGTGAGATCATCCCATGTGGTGATGGATCCCGCGGGTAAACGCTCAAGCCATTGACTAGCTTGATCCCGTAGAGAGAATTGGAATAGGCGTAAACGGGTGGTCTCTCTAGTTTCAACACCCAGGTCTATGGAATCTACGATTTTGAGAAAGTCCTTAAGATGTTGGTTTGGATCTTCGGAACGAAGTCCATGGAATGCACATCCGCTTTGCACCAACCGGATGGTGTCGGATCGCAAGGGGGTCACATTGGCTCCGGTGAGCTCAATGGTGTTTCGGTAGCCTTGGTGGCTAGGTCGGGAATATTCTCCTAAGGTTCGGGGCCTAAGGGGTTCTAATGGTGGGTTTTGTTGTGGTGGGATGACGGGTTCAAAGATGTTACCACCTTCCATGATGTCGGATGGTAAAGAGTTACGAACAAAGGCACGAAGAAATAAGATAGACTAAAGAAAACCTAAAAATAAAAATAAAATCTTACTAGAAAGGAATCTAGCAAGTAGACCTAATAAAAAGAAATTCTAACCTAGACAATAACTATTCCCCGGCAACGGCGCCAAAAACTTGATGCGTGGGAATCGCAACAGGCTTTACCTCTCGAGGGATCTCGAGAAGCTTACAACCCCCACCAGGCAGTGTACCTGATCGTTGTAGTATAGTATAGTGACAAGTACCGGGGGATTGATCGTTCAGCTTAGGAATAGTGTCGCTAGGATTAGAAAGCCTAAATACTAGTTCTAAAGGTGAGGGATGATTATTTTTGTGTTTTTATATTTTATGGAAAGCAAGTAAAAATCTCGGGTTTTGGAAGAGTGGGCGGAATTAGTTGCTAATCAACTAACCCAATACTAAGATGCAATCAAAATAAAATACTAGAAATGAAAGTAAACTAATGTATACTAAGGTTGTGAGCAGTAATTGGAGAAAATGTGTTTACTTAGATTTCACTACTCCCTAGATATCTTTTACACGTTAATTACTTGTTATAATTGCATGGATGACGGATCGTATTCCTTAATACCATTCATGGGGTGGCACACATAACTCCCCAATTCTATGAGCTCTTATCTCCTCCTACACCATGCCCAGCACAACTATAGGGATTGTAAACAGTGGCTCATGCATTAAATACAACCAATAAAGACCTAGTGCGCGTTGGTTCATGTTTTTTAAGACGTTCAAGCATGTTACCAATTGGAGATCTGCCAGTTTTCTTAAGCCTAACATATAAATCATTCATCCAAGACAAGAATAAACAAGTAATCAACACATAATCAACATCTAGGTTTCATTAGATCTAAGCAAACACAAAAGAGATCTAGCCTAGCATGATAGAATTAAGACAAGAACATGATATAGACAACCAACACATAGACATATTGATTGAATTAGAAGAACACTTATCTTGATTAATCATGCAAGGTATCAAGGGGTTGGAACCCTTGAAAAACCTGTAAAGTTACACCAAAATCGTACTTAGGGTTTCTCCCAAAACTTCTCTTTTTAAATGTGAAAAATTAGAAAACTATATATAGAAAAATAGGTTTGACGGCGTCAAGAGTAATCTTGTGACGCCGTCACCTCACCGCCAAAACTCTTCTCGGACTGCCTAGATCTACTTCTGACGCCGTCAAGACTTATATGTTTCCAGGCCGTCACGACTCTTTCACTCTTGACGCCCTTCCTACGTGACACCGTCAAAACTTCTCTGGGTCGTCATGGATTTTCATGAAATTTGCTCTTGACGCCGTCAAGGTGTTGCTCTTGACGCCGTCACCTACTGTTCCCAGCATGGAAAATTGAGACTTTGGCGTTTTCTTCACTTTTATGCTCCAAAAACGTCCGAATTGCTTCCTTTTCCAGATTTCTCTCCCAAAGTACCTAAAATCACAAAAGGAACGATTTAGGGCAATATTTGATCAAATAAATTCGAATTCGGGCTTAAATGACCCCCTAAAAACGGATCATTTTTCGCCTCATCAATGACCAACAAGATTGACAACTTGTTGAAAGCCCTCAACAACCAAGCGTTAACTACACCTAGGAAGGACACTAGGGACACCAATAATGGAATCCAAATTAAGGACCCCTCACCATCTAAACATGTCCACTTTGTCAATGTTGTCACCATTAAGCCAATAGATAAGGAGATAGAAGAAAGTGACAAGGATGAAGTTGGAGTAGAAACCGAAACTAGGGATGAAAGTAGGGAAGTTGAGGTTAATAGGGGAGAGAAGTTAGAGGAAGTAGAGACTATAGAATAGTACTTTGATAAGTTGCCCACCAAGGAAGAACGGGAATACCATAAGGATTTATCCGATAGTCCCGAGAGACCATATATCCTTGGTACACCCCTTATCAAAATGGGAGACCCCTCTAACATTAACATACCATGCAATATCGGGCACATGCATATATGGAAAGCTTACATCGATCCTAGATCTCCCGTAAACATCATGACTAGGACTTATTACAATTGGGTGATGAAGAAACAACTTGATTTTAGGATGATGCCCAATAAGAATCTGATAAGTAATTTTGCAGGAAGAGTGAAGGGATTACATGTGATTATAGGCAATCTCACTTATGAGATCGATTTTATGATAGTAGAAGACACTCATCCGGTGATAGATGCTTGCCTAAGCCAAATAATATTTGGAAAACCATTTGTTGAGGCCACTAGGATGAGTTATGATCCGAATCTAGGGATAGTTAGATTTAAGGAAGAGAATGATTAGGTTGCCTACCAAATGCCCTACAAGATTGAGTAATACCACCTCCTCTCTAATTTAGAAAAGGAACACAAGCAAGCGGCTTATTATAGGAATGATGAGGATAGACGTAGAGGAGTAGAGTATGTGAAGAATAGGATGCTTGGTTTCTATAAAGAATGCATGCAACTAGGTCCGGAATACAAAACTAGTTTAGAAGACGACCTAGAGAGTGAAACCAACGATGAGGTCACGTAGTAACCCATGACCTTGAGTCTAGCTACAAGACTCGTAAATAAAGAAAAGCGCTTCTTGGGAGGCAACCCATGCTTTGTGTGATTTTATTTTGTTTGTTTGTTTGTTATTTGCTTCCGTATGCATGCTTTATTTTTATTGTTGGTAGATCATGTTTCTAAACTAAATAGTGGAAATACTTTACTTTGCTGTTTTGGCCTAGTCTTAACTCCACCTAAAAGTATTTTTGCAAAAGATAAGTGTAAGGGGAAACCCCAAATATGTTTTTAAGAAACAAACCGATCATGTTTCTCCACAATATTAAGTGAACATGTATATTCGTATTTGTTAGAGTCAAATGCTTATATTGAGTCATAATGAAGTTTTGTAGGATTTTCCAGGAAGTAGGACCAAGTTTTTCCAGAAATTTTCCGGAAACTTAACACAAGAATTTCTGCAGGTCACTTCTGACGGCGTCACGAGATTACTCTTGACGGCGTCACGTGTAAAAAAACCTGGAAATTTTACCAGTTTTGTTTTTCTAACGGATTCTTAAGGTTTTTGTTGAATTATTAAGTTTTATAATCTCCAGGAAATCTGCAAACTTCATTCCACAAGCATTATATCTTACTTTGTTTGTTTTCTCAGGATTTACAGGTTAGTTATGAAAAGAAGATGATTTATATTCTGGAAGGGAAGCTTTGATTGTTCATTTTCTTGGAGGAAGATTTAACCTGGCCACCTTATTACCCATACCGAGCGAATCAGGGGAGTATTTGATTTCATTCTTTTTACTTTTTCACTTTTACATTCTTTACTTGAACATTGGGGACAATGTTCATCTTAAGTGTAAGGGAAGGGTAAAACGATGATACCTTACATGTACACTTTCGCTTGAGTTTGTTTTGTTTAATGGTAGATGTGTAATAAAACTATGAGAAATACTTGTTAGTGCAATTTTAGCGCCAAATTTAAAATTTTTTACAACATTTAGGAGTGAAACTTTAGCCATAGCAAGCGTCTCATGGATAGGAGATTGTATGACTAGCACATAACCGTACTATTCAGAAAAATTTTCCACCCAAATATGTGAGGTTCGCCTTTATATTTGATAGGAAAAGCATTTACTATTAGTGCTTATGAGTGTACCGGTAGCATTTAGATTCTAGAACTTGCGTTAGTGATGCATCCCGAGACCGCTAGTGAGACTACATTCGTGTAGTAGGATTTACTACATGATAAGAGGCATTAGGATCACCCTTGTGTTAAACCCGTATTATAATTACTTGACCATTTAAGTCATATTACTTGGCTAGTTAAGTCAACTAATTTTTCCCACACCTTAGCGTTGTACTCATTTTTAGTACACGATACCCCTAGTACACCCCTCCTTTCCTATATTTTCGTTTCTAACTTTAAGCATCTTACTTAAAGAAAGAATTTGTTACACCCCACTTAAATGTACAACCAAATCGCCTTAGCCTTCCGTGCATGCACTCATCTTTAGTGCATTATTGTTATTTGTTAAACCCTAAGTTAACTATCTAATTGATTACACGATTGCTAAGTCGAGTCATATCTTTGTACATATTGTTATGGGACGATTGGGTCTCATGGGTAAAGTACTAATTTTATGGAGTAATGGGGAAGAACATCATATATTACCCCCATATGTACGTTAATCTTAAAAGTACTCCAAGTGTTTTGATTTTCTTAATTCGAGTCATTAGTTTAGTTTATTGTAAAGTATGTAAAAATTCAAGTGTAAGGGGAATTTTCATTCCCTATGATGTATTATTTTAGATGGTAGGGTAAGAGTGTATGCAAAAAAAAAATAATAAAAAAAATAAAAAAATAAAAAAAAAATCAAGAAAAAGAAAAGAAAAAATAGAAAAAGAAAAGAGAAAAAACATACGGACTACCATCCCTTTTCATTCTATGTTCATTTTATGTTTTTGTTATTTTTCATTTATTAGCTTAAGTCGAGTCTAGTCTTGGCTTAGCAACGCCACATTGTACATGTAATTAACCAAGATTGTTAACTCGCCACCAGTAAAGACTGCCTTTTTCCAACAAAACCGTGTATTTCATATCCCTACACCTAACGTTAGAACCCTTTAAAAGACCTCTTTGATAGTTTATCCTAGGTGCTTACGTCATGTGGTGGAGGTTTGATCCTTTCCCAAGCCTATGGTAATCTATTTTGCTATGACAGGTAGTGAGAGATATCTTCCATTTCCATATTATAATTTATACTTTGTTACACCCGAGAGATGTGAGTATCTAAACACTATTTGTGAGGTGCTAGTATATGACCTCCGTGCTTGTCTTTGGTCTTTAGTGGAACGATTATTTGTTGTAATTACCTTTATATTGATGTTAAATGACCCCTAACTTGTATTTTGACTAGAATAAAAGCGCATTTGCTTGAGAACAAGCAAATCTCAAGTGTAAGGGTATATGATGAGGCGAAAAATGAACCACTTTTAGGGGGTCATTTAAGCCCGGAATTGAATTTATTTGATCAAATATTGCCCTAAATCGTTTCTTTTGTGATTTTAGGTACTTTGGGAGAGAAATCTGGAAAAGGAAGCAATTCGGACGTTTTTGGAGCATAAAAGTGAAGAAAACGCCAAAGTCTTAATTTTCCTTGCTGGGAACAGTAGGTGACGGCGTCAAGAGCAACACTCTGACGGCGTCAAGAGTAAATTGCATGACGGCCCAGTGCAAACATGAAGGCGTCACAAGTAGAGCGTCAAGAGTAAAACACGTGACGGCCTGGAAGGACCTAACACATGACGACGTCAGATGTAGATTTAGGCAGTCCGAATATTATTCTGGCGGCGAGATAACGGCGTCACCTATTTGGTCTTGACGCCGTCAGCCTCAATTTCCTATATATAGTTTTCTAATTTTCATTCATAAGAAAAGAGAGAAGTTTGGAGAAACCTAAGGCCGAACCTATTACGAATTTTACAGGGTTTTCAAGGGTTTTCAGCCCTTGAACCCTTTCATGTGTAATTGAGATAAGTGTTCTTCTAATTCAATCAATATGTCTATGTGTTGGTTGTCTATATCATGTTCTTGTCTTAATTCCATCATGCTAGGCTAGATCTATCTTGTGTTTGCTTAGATCTAATGAAACCTAGATGTTGATTATGTGTTGATTACTTGTTTATGGTTGTATTGGATGAATGATTTCGATGTTAGGCTTAAGAAAATTGGCAGATCTCCAAATGGTAACATGCTTGAACGTCTTAGGAAACATGAACTGACGTGCACTAGGTTTTATTGGTTGTATTTAATGCATGAGTAAATTCTAGTGATCCCATGTTAGGAGCTTTTTAGCCGGCTCAACATAGGAGTGAAGTAGGCACTCATAGGATTGGGGAATTAAGTGCGTCACCCCATGAATGGTATTAAGGAATACAATCCGTCATCCACGCAACTATAGCAAGTAATTAACGTGTAAAAGATATCTAGGGAGTAGTGAAATCTAAGTAAACACAATTTCTCCACTTATTGCTCACAACCTTAGTTAATTTAGTTTTATTTTCATTTCTAGTATTTTATTTTGATTGCATCTTTAGTATTGAGTTAGTTGACTAGCAACTAATTCCGCCCAAATCCTTAAAACCCCGAGATATTTACTTGCTTTCTAAAAAATATAAAAATACAAAAATAATCATCCCTCATCTCTAGAACTAGTATTTAGGTTTTCTAATCCTAACGACATTATTCCTAGCTGAACGATCAATCCACCGGTACTTGTCACTATACTATACTACAACGATCAGGTACACTGCCTGGTGGGGGTTGTAAGCTTCTCAAGATCCCTTGAGAGGTAAAGCCTGGTGCAATCCCTACGCATCATCTAGCGGATTTTTTCACATTTTACTATCTAGTACCCCCGTTTTTAGCCAAAATATCAAAAATTTTAAATTTTTTTTTCACTTGTGCTTCAAAATTTTTGTGGTTATCAGTCCGCCATGTCTAAACGACAAAAGGGATTGGCAAATCCAGGAGCAAACGGCTCTTGGTAAAGATATATCAAATCCGTTTATGGCTTGCAATTTGCCCAAAATTGTATGGTACCTCAACTCGCCATATCCTAAAAAGCGAATGAGTTGGCTAGCCCGCAAGATTATGGCTTGTGGTAAAGGCAGTGGAAAAACCATAATTGGTAATCAGCTCACCAAGATGTTGACTTTGTCCATCAAGAGTTGGCTAGTCCAGAAACAAACGGCTTTTGGTAAAGACTAATCAAATCCGTTGACAGCTGGTGGTTTGCTCAAAATCGCATGGTTATCAGGTGTACCACAGTTCTTACATTTGGCTACTACAGAAGTGATGGATTTTGGTAAAGAGTTTAAAATCCATCAAGTTTTCAAAACAGTTTATTGCTAGGGACTAGCAATATTTTAGTGTGGGGGATTGATGAGTGCTCAAACACTCATCATTTTTGGTCAAATCTGAATTGCAAAACATACAAAAACACTCAAAAATGCATCAAATTACTAAAAATATTTCAAAATTGTGTTTTATATGTTTTAGATGCAAAATGAGTAAAAACAGATGAAAAACGTACAAAGTTTGCAAAATTGGCAGTTTCAGTCCCCCAACTTTCAAAAATTGGCAAAAATAGTCCCTGAGCACTTATTTGGAAAGAAAAGTCACCAAAGGTCCTTTTGAAATCACAAGTTGTCATATTTAGTCCTTTGGTGAAAAATTGGAAAAGTTTTGGAAAATTACAAAATTAGTCCCTGGAGATTCAAACTTTGGCAGATTTGGTCCCTGGTGGGATATTTTTGAATGAAAAATCAATTTTGGTCCTTGGGAAGTCACAAAAGTCATTTTTGGTCCTTGGGTAAAATGTTTGTGGAAATTACATGTTTGGTCCCTGTACTTTGCAAACTTGTCAAAATTGGTCCCCGGGTATTTTAAAATGAAAAATTATCATCATGGGTCCTTAGATAATTCAAATATGGCAATTTCAACCCTTGGAGCAATATTTTGGAAAGTGGCAGGTTCAGCCCCTCATGTTTCAGCCATTTACACTTATGGTCCTTGTAATTATAACAAACCAAATTGACCCTTTTATTTATTACTACCCAAACCAAACCCAAAACCAAAACAAAACCTGATCCAAACAAACTAAACCCCCCAAGCCCAAAATATAAACCGGCCCACTCCCTAACTGATGAGGCAAAAAATGATCTGTTTTTAGGGGGTCATTTAAGCCCGAATTCGAATTTATTTGATCAAATATTGCCCTAAATCGTTCCTTTTGTGATTTTAGGTACTTTGGGAGTGAAATCTGGAAAAGGAAGCAATTCGGACATTTTTGGAGCATAAAAGTGAAGAAAACGCCAAAGTCTTAATTTTCCATGCTGGGAACAGTAGGTGACGGCGTCAAGAGTAATTTCCTGATGGCGTCAAGAGCAAAATTCCATGACGGTCCAGAAGAGATTTGACGGCGTCATGAAGGTAGGGCGTCAAGAGTAAAAGTCATGACGGCCTGGAAATGATTAATACTTGACGGCGTCAAATGTAGATCTAGGCAGTCCGAGATTAGTTTTGGCGGCGAGGTGACGGCGTCACCTAATTGGTCTTGACGCCGTCAGACCCCTTTTCCTATATATAGTTTTCTAATTTTTCACATTAAAGCAGAGAAGTTTTGGGAGAAACCCTAAGTACGATTTTGGTGTAACTTTACAGGTTTTTCAAGGGTTCCAACCCCTTGATACCTTGCATGTGTAATCAAGATAAGTGTTCTTTTAATTCAATCAATATGTCTATGTGTTGGTTGTCTATATCTTGTTCTTATCTTAATTCCATCATGCTAGGCTAGATCTATCTTGTGTTTGCTTAGATCTAATGAAACCTAGATGTTGATTATGTGTTGATTACTTGTTTATTCTTGTCTTGGATGAATGATTTATATGTTAGGCTTAAGAAAACTGGCAGATCTCCAATTGGTAACATGCTTGAACGTCTTAAGAAACATGAACCGACGCGCACTAGGTCTTTATTGGTTGTATTTAATGCATGAGCCACTGTTTACAATCCCTATAGTTGTGCTGGGCATGGTGTAGGAGGAGATAAGAGCTCATAGAATTGGGGAGTTAAGTGTGCCACCCCATGAATGGTATTAAGGAATACGATCCGTCATCCATGCAATTATAACAAGTAATTAACGTGTAAAAGATGTCTAGGGAGTAGTGAAATCTAAGTAAACACATTTTCTCCAATTACTGCTCACAACTTTAGTATAAATTAGTTTATTTTCATTTCTAGTATTTTATTTTGATTGCATCTTAGTATTGGGTTAGTTGATTAGCAACTAATTCCGCCCGAATCCTTCAACCCCGAGATTTTAAATTGCTTTCTAAAAAATATAAAAACACAAAAATAATCTTGCCTCACCTTTAGAACTAGTATTTAGGTTTTCTAATCCTAGCGACACTATTCCTAGCTGAACGATCAATCCCCCGGTACTTGTCACTATACTATACTACAACGATCAGGTACACTGCCTGGTGGGGGTTGTAAGCTTCTCAAGATCCTTTGAGAGGTAAAGCCTGGTGCGATTCCCACGCATCAAGTTTTTGGCGCCGCAACCCGGGGAATAGTTATTGTCTAGGTTAAAAATTCTTTTTATTAGGTCTATTTGCTAGATTCCTTTCTAGTAAGATTTTATTTTTATTTTTAGGTTTTCTTTAGTCTATCTATTTCTTTGTGCCTTTGTTCGTAACCACCCAACATCATGGACAACGGGAAAATCTTTGAACCCGTCATCCCACCACAACAAAACCCACCATTAGAACCCCTTAGGCCCCGAACCTTAGGAGAGTACTCCCGACCTAGCCACCAAGGCTACCGAAACACCATTGAGCTCATCGGAGCCAATGTGACTCCCTTGCGATCCAACACCATCCGGTTGGTGCAAAGCGGATGTGCATTCCATGGACTTCGTTCCGAAGATCCAAACCAACATCTTAAGGACTTCCTCAAAATCGTAGATTCCATAGACCTAGATGTTGCAACTAAAGAGACAACCCGATTACGCCTATTCCAATTCTCTCTACGGGATCAAGCTAGTCAATGGCTTGAGCGTTTACCCGCGGGATCCATCACCACATGGGATGATCTCACCACTCGTTTCCTTGCTCAATTTTTCCCACCGGGGAGAACTACTAAGCTTAGAAATGACATCTTGATGTTCCAACAACGTCAAAATGAATCTCTTTATGAAGCATGGACTCGTTTCAAGGACTTACTCCAAAAAGTCCCTCATCATGGCATAGATCTTTGGCTCCAAGTCCAAATTTTTTATGACCATATCGACATCTCCACGAGGCGAGCCATTGACCAATCGGCCGGTGGTAAGCTACATGATCTTAGTGCGGAACAATCATGGGAACTCATAGAAGATCTTGCTCTCTATGACAACGAAAGTTGGAATGATCCCCGTGATTTGAACAAAACGGTCAAGGCAATATCTTTGCCTTCGAACAATTCTAGCACTCCCGACCGTAGGATCATGGAACTTGAGGACCAAGTCAAGTTTCTCATGAAATCTTACGAAGCTCCTAAGCCTTCAAGCCAAGTGAACAAAATCACTTCTTCATGCGAATTTTGTAGTGGTCCCCATAACACTCGTGATTGTGTAGAACTCCCCGGAACAGCTTTTGCGGCCTACGCATCCACGCGTACCGACAAAGCGGGAGATAAGTGGTACACTTTCAAGCCCGAGCCAAACACTTACGGTGATTCATACAACCCCTCTTGGAAAAATCACCCAAACCTTAGGTGGAAACAAAATCAACCCAATTCTTCCAATCCGCCTAATCGTTACCAACCAAACGGTCCACCATCCAACCGTACTTTCAACAACAATCCTTCTAACAACTATGGTAGTACCAACAATCTTGAAGGATTGATGTCAAAGTTCATGGCATCTCAAGAAGCTCGCATATCTAAGTTTGAAGCCGATTTCAAACAAAAGCAAAGCGAGATGACCACTAGAATTGATGCATTGTTGAAAGTTCTCAATGACCGAGAAATGGGAGCACTCCCAAGCGACACGGTCAAGAATCCGAAACTAACCGTTAATTCCATATCCTCAGTTTCGTCACCCACTTCGTGTCCACAATACTACTCGGTTAAATCAACGAGCACGTGTTTCAAACAAAATCAAGTTCTCCAAAAGGACCAATCAAATAAAACACCCACTATAGAGCCGGTCAAAAGCATAGTTGAAACACCTCCTACGCAAGACCTTGACGATGAATTCAAAGAACTTCACCTTGAACGCCCCGTCATTGATGTCTTAGCGCGTGCTCCTTACTATAGTGCCCTCCTAGAAAAATATGAGAAGTGTAAGCTAGGTAAAAATGGGACCGCCTTCGTTCAAAACAAGTTGCCTAAAAAGCTTGATGATCCGGGTATATTTGTTTTGCCTTGTAAGATAGGAAAATCCGAAGCTTTCGACACACTAGCCGATTTAGGGTCAAGCCTCAACTTGATTCCCTTATCATTATTCACCGCTCTTAAGCTAGGAAAGTTAGAGGAAACGGAGGTATTGATAGGGCTAGCGGATGGGAGTATTGCCCACCCGGTTGGAATGATTAAGGATGTAGTTGTTCACGTAGGAAAGTTAACTATACTAGCGGATTTTCACATCCTAGACATGGTTAGTGACACTAGATGCCCATTATTGGTAGGAAGAGGATTTTTAGCAACCGCTAGTGCCATGATAGATTGCAAGGAATCCAAGATAACGGTAGGTGAAGGCGATACTTGGTCGGTGTATGATGTTAAGAAGCATAGTTATGATTGTGATGATGAACCAACACCGCATTGGGTAGAGATGAATAGGAGACCGTCTAGATATGGACCTTGGATAGAAAGGAACTTTATAGGACCTCAATGCCCATTCTCTCTAGAAAAAGATTTTGTTGAAAAGACACATTCGGTAGAATAACTCATAGCTAGAGATGAAGAGCTTGACCCCTTTGAGGACCCCTTAGTCTTTAGGAAGATGATTGAGTTCTTAAGCGTAATGCCCATCAACATAGAAAGGAATAAATGGAAAAGAGAGGGAGACAAGTGTAAATGGAGGTGGGACAAGCCACCTAAAGAAGGTGACGGATCATGGCATATGAGAATGACTTTGTATGATCCGGCTGGAGAAAAGTTTGAAAGGTCATACCATACTAAGGAAACCGATAGGAAGTTGAAACCTAAGTTTGATCCCAAAGATGTCCTCAACGAGGAACTCACCCGTATCACGTAGTAACCCATGACCTTGAGTCTAGCTACAAGACTCGTAAATAAAGAAAAGCGCTTCTTGGGAGGCAACCCATGTTTTGTGTGATTTTATTTTTGTTTGTTTGTTATTTGTTTCCGTATGCATGCTTTATTTTTATTGTTGGTAGATCATGTTTCTAAACTAAATAGTGAAAATACTTTACTTTGTTGTTTTGGCCTAGTCTTAACTCCACCTAAGGGTATTTTTGCAAAAGATAAGTGTAAGGGGAAACCCCAAATATGTTTTCAAGAAACAAACCGATCATGATTCTCCACAATATTAAATGAACATGTATATTCGTATTTGTTAGAGTCAAATGCTTGTATTGAGTCATAATGAAGTTTTGCAGGATTTTTCAGGAAGTAGGACCAAGTTTTTCCAGAAATTTTCCGGAAACTTAACATAAGAATTTCTGTAGGTCAATTCTGACGGCGTCAGGAGTTTACTCTTGACGGCGTCAGGTGTAAAAATCTGGAAATTTTACCGGTTTTGTTTTTCTAACGGAGTCTTATGGTTTTTGTGAATTATTAAGTTTTGTAATCTCCAGGAGATCTGCAAACTTCATTCCACAAGCATTATATCTTATTTTGTTTTCTAGGATTTAGTAACTTATATAGGATGCCACCGATTTTACGCGAGGTTGTCTTGTCTATTTTGTCAGGTTTTACAGGTTATGTATGACAAGAAGATGATTTATATTCTGGAAGGGAAGCTTTGATTGTTCATTTTCTTGGAGGAAGATTTAACCTGGCCACCTCATTATCCATACCGAGCGAATCAGGGGAGTATTTGATTTCATTCTCTTTACTTTTTCACTTTTACATTCTTTACTTGAACATTGGGGACAATGTTCATCTTAAGTGTAAGGGGAGGGTAAAAAGATGATACCTTACATATGCACTTTCGCTTGAGTTTGTTTTGTTTAATGGTAGATGTGTAATAAAACTATGAGAAATACTTGGTAGTGCAATTTTAGCACCAAATTTAAAATTTTTTACAACATTTAGGAGTGAAACTTTAGCCATAGCAAGCGTCTCATGGATAGGAGATTGTATGACTAGCACATAACCGTATATTCAGAAAAATTTTCCACCCAAATATGTGAGGTTCGCCTTTAGATTTGATAGGAAAAGCATTTACTATTAGTGCTTATGAGTGTACCGGTAGCATTTAGATTCTAGAACTTGCGTTAGTGATACATCCCGAGACCGCTAGTGAGACTACATTCGTGTGGTAGGATTTACTACATGATAAGAGGCATTAGGATCACCCTAGTGTTAAACCCGTATTATAATTACTTAACCATTTAAGTCATATTATTTGGCTAGTTAAGTCAACTAATTTTTCCCACACCTTTAGCGTTGTACTCATTTTTAGTACACGAAACCCCTAGTACACCCCTCCGAGCCTATCTTTTAGTTTCTAACTTTAAGCATCCTACTTAAAGGAAGAATTTGTTACACCCCACTTAAATGTACAACCAAATCGCCTTAGCCTTCCGTGTATGCGCTCATTTTTAGTGCATTATTGTTATTTGTTAAACCCTAAGTTAACTATCTAATTGATTACATGGTTGCTAAGTCGAGTCATATCCTTGTACATATTGTTTTGGGACGATTGGGACTCATGGGTAAAGTACTTGTTTTATGGAGTAATGGGGAAGAACATCATATATTACCCCCATATGTGCGTTAATCTTAAAAGTGCTCCAAGTGTTTTGATTTTCTTAATTCGAGTCATTAGATTAGTTTGATATAAAGTATGTAAAGATTCAAGTGTAAGGGGAATATTCATTCCCTATGATGTATTATTTTGGATGGTAGGGTAAGAGTGTATGCAAAAAAAAAATAATAAAAAATAAAAAAAAGAGAAAAAACATACGGACTACCATCCCTTTTCATTCTATGTTCATTTTATGTTTTTGTTATTTTTCATTTATTAGCTTAAGTCGAGTCTAGTCTTGGCTTAGCAACACCACATTGTACATGTAATTAACTAAGATTGTTAACTCGCCACCAGTAAAACTTCCTTTATCCAACAAAACCGTGTATTTCATATCCCTACACCTAACGTTACAACCCTTTAAAAGACCTCTTTGATAGTTTATTGTAGGTGCTTACGCCGTGTGGTGGAGGTTTGATCCTTTCCCAAGCCTATGGTAATCTATTTTGCTATGACTGGTAGTGAGAGATATCTTCCGTTTCCATATTGTAATTTACACTTTATTACACCCGAGAGATGTGAGTATCTAAACACTATTTGTGAGGTGCTTGTGTATGACCTCCGTGCTTGTCTATTGGTCTTTAGTGGAACAATTATTTGTTGTAATTACTTTTATATTAGTGTTAAATGACCCCTAACTTGTATTTTGAGTAGAATAAAAGCACATTTGCTTGAGGACAAGCAAATCTCAAGTGTAAGGGTATATGATGAGGTGAAAAATGATCCGTTTTTAGGGGGTCATTTAAGCCCGAATTCAAATTTATTTGATCAAATATTGCCCTAAATCGTTCCTTTTGTGATTTTAGGTACTTTGGGAGTGAAATCTGGAAAAGGAAGCAATTCGGACGTTTTTGGAGCATAAAAGTGAAGAAAACGCCAAAGTCTTAATTTTCCATGCTGGGAACAGTAGGTGACGGCGTCAAGTGTAATTTCCTGACGGCGTCAAGAGCAAAATTCCATGACGGTCCAGAAGAGATTTGACGGAGAGTAAAAGTCATGACAGCCTGAAAATGATTAATACTTGACGGCGTCAAATGTAGATCTAGGCAGTTCGAGATTAGTTTTGGCGGCGAGGTGACGGCGTCACCTAATTGGTCTTGACGCCGTCAGACCCCTTTTCCTATATATAGTTTTCTAATTTTTCACATTAAAGGAGAGAAGTTTTGGGAGAAACCCTAAGTACGATTTTGGTGTAACTTTACAGGTTTTTCAAGGGTTCCAACCCCTTGATACCTTGCATGTGTAATCAAGATAAGTGTTCTTTTAATTCAATCAATATGTCTATGTGTTGGTTGTCTATATCTTGTTCTTATCTTAATTCCATCATGCTAGGCTAGATCTATCTTGTGTTTGCTTAGATCTAATGAAACCTAGATGTTGATTATGTGTTGATTACTTGTTTATTCTTGTCTTGGATGAATGATTTATATATTAGGCTTAAGAAAACTGGCAGATCTCCAATTGGTAACATGCTTGAACGTCTTAAGAAACATGAACCGATGCGCACTAGGTCTTTATTGGTTGTATTTAATGCATGAGCCACTGTTTACAATCCCTATAGTTGTGCTGGGCATGGTGTAGGAGGAGATAAGAGCTCATAGAATTGGGGAGTTAAGTGTGCCACCCCATGAATTGTATTAAGGAATACGATCCGTCATCCATGCAATTATAACAAGTAATTAACGTGTAAAAGATGTCTAGGGAGTAGTGAAATCTAAGTAAACACATTTTCTCCAATTACTGCTCACAACTTTAGTATAAATTAGTTTATTTTCATTTCTAGTATTTTATTTTGATTGCATCTTAGTATTGGGTTAGTTGATTAGCAACTAATTCCGCCCGAATCCTTCAACCCCGAGATTTTAAATTGCTTTCTAAAAAATATAAAAACCCAAAAATAATCTTCCCTCACCTTTAGAACTAGTATTTAGGTTTTCTAATCCTAGCGACACTATTCCTAGCTGAACGATCAATCCCCCGGTACTTGTCACTATACTATACTACAACGATCAGGTACACTGCCTGGTGGGGGTTGTAAGCTTCTCAAGATCCTTTGAGAGGTAAAGCCTGGTGCGATTCCCACGCACTAACCCTTTAATATTACCTGGTCGTTTGACCAGGTCAAACTCCTTCACCCGTAACCTCCTTCCTTCCACCATTAACACCCTAATTACCAGGTCCTTGTCTCCCCCCTCCTCACCAACTATCATTAATGCACTCACCTACACCCAACCAAACCCCCCTCCTCAATTAATTCCCACACCAAACTCCCCAATTGCCCAATCCCACTTTTCCCGCCAAAAGGAGTTTAAACGGCCAGGATCAAATATAAGCCATCCAACGGCCATAAATGAAGTGGGAAAGAAATTGAAGCACCTCAGGGCCTATTTAAGTCAAAGAAGTAAGACGATGGAAAGATATCTAGTGTAGAGTAGTTTTTAGAAAAATATTTTTAGTGTCGTTTTTATTTTTAAATGTAATCTTTAGTTTTAAATTGTTGTATTAAGTTTATTATTGTAACTTAAACTCTTGTTAACATCAATTTCAAGTTTCAATTCCATTTTTTAGTTTATGCAATTTTTCTCAAAAATCTCTATATCACTTAATATCAGTAAATGTTGTTGCTTAGAGTTCACATGAGCTTAATTATGTTTAAGTATAAGCTTTCCAAAGCTCAGAAAGCATTGGCATTCAGTTTGGATAAGGAAAGCAGAAACAATCACAAATCATAGAAAAATAAAAAATAAAATGAGAATTAGTGTGTATGTGTGAATGAAGGAAGAAGCAAGGTGAAATGCGGATTGCGGTGGGTATTAGAGCTCAGTGGGAGCATTAGGAGATGTTTATGGTCATTGGTTTATAATATCAGTTGATAATCATCTTGTAAGCTTTTCTTTTCATATTTTTGCTTTTAACTATAACAGTGCTTCTTTTGTGCTTATTGACTACTTATTTGTGCTTATTAGGTACATTTAAATAAGTTTAGTGTTTACTATTAGGTGTTAGTCTATCAAAGTCCATTTGAGCTCTAAAGTTTAAGTTAACTGTCCTAATTAGTGGTATATAGAAATCAAGTGTTTGGGGTGTTAGGTCATGTTTTCTATGCTTGCTTAGGAATACTTAACCTCAATTAGTTATTAGATATCTGTTTTATAGCCTCAGTACACCCTTTTGCTTCCTAAAAATTCAAATCGGGTTCTTAAGGGGGTGTTTGGATCAGGCTTTAATTGTTAGTAGTTGTTGTTGTTAGTTGATAGGAACTTATTGGATAATGTTCTTAGGGTATTGGTAAGTCAAAATCAAACTTTGGTTGGTCCCTTTTACAGAAAAAGTCCAAATCACACTCCCAATCACCCAACAGCCTATCTGTTGGTGATTTGGGTTCCAAATCTTTGAAATTCAATTCAAAAATAGCTTAGGTTTCTTGATTTAGCTTCATTAGGGTCTAATAAACATCAATCAATCACCTGTGATCAACCAAAATTCAATATAGTCAAAGTTCAAGTGTTTATCAAAAAGTCAAAGGTGCCTTTCTCATATTTTTTCCAAAACTTGCATGATTTGTTTTGATTTTTATGCTCGGTACTAGGACTTGAAATTTGTTCCTAATCAAAGTCTACCAGCTCTATTTTAAGATCCCGCTCTTCTTTGATTTTTGAGAATTTTTCCCTGGGCCCCACTTAGCTCCAAACTCACTTGCAGGGCATGCATATGCCCTGCTGCAGCAGCACATCAGCCCAACACCACCACTTGGGTGGTGGTTTCTGACCTCCATAGTGGACTACAAGCCACCCATTTGGTTCCATTCAACCCCCCTCCTGGTAGGCTTGGGATTTTGACCATTTATTTGACCTTGGAACCCCTGGGACCCACTTGGAATTGCTCCTTTTGTTTGTCCCATTTCTGAGTGATAATTGGTTTTTGGAATTGCTTATTAAGTGCTTATTCGCTTATTCTGTGGTCCCCTTGTGCTTTTTCTTGCTTAATCAAGTTTCAATAACTTATTTAGATCAGAATTAACAATAGTGGGTCCCACTTAAGCTCATTTGAGCTCATTTTCCTTTTTGGTCAATAATAAGCTTCCACAGTGCTTATTATTAAGTTACAAAAAAGTTGTTTTCACAAAAAATGTTTGTTTTTAGGTCTAAAATAGATTTGTAAAAGAAAAATCTAGAAAAAAATAATTTAATTTTAAGTGATAGTTTCTATTTAATGTAATTTAAATTTAAATTTTCATTTTTATATTTTTATTAAGTACTTGGCATTTTTATATTTTTATTAATTACCTTTTACAGTAAAGTAATTTTAGTAAATTTCTCAGATTTTTATTTTATCATTTGGTATTTATTAGATTTAATATTAGTTTTATTTATACTTAATTAATAATTAAGTTTTAAATAGCATAATTAGTTTTTATTAAGTAAGACCTAGTTTTTATATTTTTCCTATCTTTTATATGTTATAAAACATTTTTTGAAATTTTTCTAGAATTTTTAATGTTCATTTGCTATTTTTTAAAATTTAAAATAGTTTAATTAGGTAATTAATAATTAATTAGTAATTAATTATTAGAAAAATCACAAAAAGACAAAAATACATATTTTTAGTTTTAAAATCTGTTTTTAGTTATTTTATAATTTTAGAAATTAAATTTTCACTTTTCTAGTATTTAATTAATATTATATTGTATTTAAGTATTTTAAATATTAATAATTAGTAATAATTAGTAATTAATTAATAATAAATAATTAATTAGTGTAAAAATTTATTTTCTTTTTCTAAAAATTTTCTTTTATCTTTTAGTTTGTAAAAAAGTCATTTTCACCCCCTGGGGGTTTTCAGATTTAAGTTTTTTCATTTTATTTTGTACGTTTACGTAAATTTAAATATAAACGTACGCGTTTTAGGTTTTAAACGTTTCTGGTTTTTCTGATTGCACAGTCTTGTTCATATAGCTTATTTAAGCTATTTCCTTGTAGATTCCTTAGTTCAGATCAATCTCAAACCTTTTCCTGTCCAAATTCACCCGATCACAAATCCGTTTGTTAACCATCACACCTCGTCGGGACATAACGACCCGGGGAAACACTATACTTCCGCGGAGCATTGAGCCTAAGGAGTTTGACTATCTTGACCACATCCGTGGTTGACTTTAGTTGACTGCTTCTCCCTCAATCAACATACCTTGTACATTTGTACATACACTTCTCTACACACACTAGATTTCAAATTTACACACACTACTCACAACCATATCTTCTCTACACACACTTGCCAACTCACCAAGATTTCCATATCCAATCATATCCTAATCTCTTACATAATCCTTTACAACATTACATCCCTTACACAATCCAACTCATCTCTTATATTCCTTACACACTCTACATCTCAACCACCCATTCCCTTACAACACATCTCAACCACATGCCAATTAATTTGAATTCCAAAGGAGGCTCCCTTTGATCTCAACCATTCAATTTAAACTAAAACCATCTCAACCATCCATCTTATTTCTTCCCCCCATGTTTTGGAATATTCCACTAGCATATTCTTTCTTTTTCTTCATTCCATCACATGGAAATAATCCTAGCCATCCAATTCAAACAAAACCATCTCAACCATCCATCACATTCTTTCCCCCCAAGCAAAGCATATTCCCTTTGGAATATTCCTTTCTAACTCAACCATGGTTCACTCACCAAACCATGGTTAGTTCTCAACACACAACCCTTTAACCTAACCGTGGTCTATTCTCTATACATTTCTTTCTAAACCTAACCATGGTTACTTCTTAACTCAACCTCTCACATTCTTCCCTTTAGAGGAATATCCCATGGCATATTCTCTTCTCTATTATGCCATGTGAGGAATACCATTTCTACCCCTACCAAATTACCCTTTCTACTCTTCTACCCTTGGTATTTGGTTTTCTTATAAACACTTCACAAAACATTTTCCAAATTGGCTATTTGAGTTGGTAAACCTTAGATTGATTAATGTTAAGGTTTAGTGTGAAGTACAATTGGGGGTTTAGCAAGGATAGGTATTTACAAGGACCAACACCCAAGTTTTGGGAAAAACTTGAGACAGAGTCCTGACGCGCTTCCCACGCGTCGACGTGTGGGTGACGCGCCGGCCTCGGTAAATTTTTCCCAAGTTTGGGTCTTGGCCTATAAATACCCTCTTGCCTCTTGTATTCCTCACCCTTTGCCATTATTCTTTCTCTGTACATTCTTTCTCTCTAATCTCTCTATCTCTCTTGTGTTCTTAGTAAAACACACTTACATCTTTGAAAGAACACATCTCCTTGCAAGAGAAGAATCACAAGAATCTAATCCACTCTTGTGATTGTGTCGAGGGTCTTCTTATCTATACCCTTTCTACTATAATTGAGTCTCTAGGTTAGGTTAGGGCTTGGTTGAACAAACACTTATTCATTCATTCTAATTGTTTGTAAGGGAAGTCTTGTGTCTTGGTGACCAAGCCTAGATCATTGGGGATCTAGTTGGGGTTTGATACTTCCAGTGGGAAGTCTTGGTAGTGGTCTTGGTGACCCTTCGGTGAAGTCGAATCGTGAGATTCTTTTGGGTGGTTTCCGAGGGCGAAATACCGTGGGAGTAACTCCTTCTTTGTGAGCATCAATATTGTTGAATATTGGTGGAGTGAATTGTAACGGTTTGTAGTCCACCGAAAGGATTATACTAGTGAATAGTATCAGAGTCGCGGATTCGCAACTGGACGTACGGATGGTATAAACCCCCTATCCTGAACCAGTATATATCGTTGTGTTCTTACTTGCTTTATATACTTTGGTTGTGTTAGTGGTTGTTGGATTATTGTACAACCACTTGATGTTCTCTTTGGCTTAAAGTTTAAACATCTAAAAAGCCGAAGAAACCGTATTCACCACCCCCTCCTCTACGGTTCTACACATATGTTTCTCACTGTGTTAATACTCCAATTAAAAATGCTTTTATAATTTCAATTATTAAGATTTACACTTCATTTAGTGACCACAAAAATACAATATTTATTGAGTTCTTATAACATGCATGAGCAGTTAAGAACAAATGAGAAATAAAATAAAAATAAGAAAAATGAGAAGAAACAAAAATCACGCATTTCAGATGCACTTATAAAAATAGATGCATATCCATTAAATTTTTTTCCTTTAATTTAAAATATGTGGTTAGAAATACTTATCCCTTTTTTTCATTTTTTTTTCTTATTGAATACCTTCTTCAAACACGGGTTCTAAACTAGTTAAACATGAAAAATTGAATTACTGCTTTTCTAAGGTAACGACATGAAAACCTCTATAAACCAACAAAACATGTTTCATTTTCACGAATTTCAAACATATCTTATTTAGGTAACACGTCTAATTTAGGTGAGTGGAAAATGATCAACGTACTTCACATCTTTGTTTTTGACTAAATCAACTTCTTAGGAATGTTGTTTTCTCTTTTCTTATTTTCTTTTGTTAAAAGTATGATTGGCTATCAATGAGCACAAATGTAAATTGATGACTTTATTTGTTGGTATCTTTTAGGTCATTCAATTCAAGCCTTTTATTGTCATGTTTTCACTTGTTTATGATAGAAATGTTACTTAAAAAATAAAATATTCATTTTCAGATATCACAAGAATGGTAGAAGACCTTAAAGCTGAAATACAGCTTGAGATCACCTCCGTCATCTCATATTAGTTGGTCACCTAAGTTCCTTCTGAAGCTTGGGGAGGGGTTTTACCCGGGTTTGAGTCTCGCAAGTGACAAAGAAATTCAGATCTTTCTCTTAGTGTGAAGCCGTGGATTCTAGGGGTTTTCCTTCACGGGTCTCTCCTAGTGGTTCGGTCCTGGGGCCTGCTCGTTTGGATGGTTTAACTCGGGGGGTCTTATTTCAAGTGTTCCGCCGTTCTTAAAAAAAAAAAAAAAAAAAAAAAAAAAAAAAAAAAAAAAAAAAAAGAATCTGATCACGAATAAAAAAGGTTTCTTACCTTGGGTATAATATAAGGTGAAAGAGTAAATTACACCATTCGTCCCTATGGTTTGCTTCTGTCACACCCCCAAAATCGGGTCCAGCGGAAACATACGTGTAGCTGGGGTGTAACTCAATCGGTAACACAACACAAGTATAAAAATGGTTTTCACTTTAATTATTTAGAATAAAATAGTTTAATCAAAATGTTGAATTTACATCGTTAAAAGTAGTGCGGAAGTAGGCCCTTAAAATGGTTTAAAACAGTCCCCAAATGTATATCAGAGTCTTCTATGACCATGCCATGCCCTGCCAAAACCTCCTGTAGCGTGTCATAGGTTAAAACCTGAAAATACATGCTAAAGAGTGTCAACACGAGGTTGGTGAGTTCATAGAGTTGTTTAACAAATAAAGTTTATGCATATGTATGAAGGTTTCCCAGCAAAGGCATCGTAAATCCACTCAGTTACAAGTCCCGCCATAAGAGCCTTGTAACCTGTGTGTTTACAACCCACTGCTACAATATATAGTTTACACAAAGCACCAGATTATATTCACCCAAGGTCAAGAATAGACACAAGGGCGGGGGCCTCTCCCCAAATAGTACTACGACATCCAAGGTCAAGTATAGACACAAGGGTAGGGGGCATCTTCCCATGAGTACTACCAATACCTCTCCGACAGTATAGAGTATTATGTATGCACGTAAATACGAATCTGGTATTTAAGTTAAGCAAGTATAGTGTAACAAGTATGTATAACGCAATCAAGTATAATGCCAATCAAGTATAACACAATCAAATATAAATGTTTCAAGTATCAAGAAAATATGTTTTGAGTATTTGTATAAGTAAGTAAGTAGTTGAGCATGTATCTTCCCCCAAAACAGTTGTAAAACAAGTAAAAGTAGGGGTTATGAACTCACCTGGAACAATTGATATGATAATCAAAAAGGAAAAACGCACGAAAATCGAGGCACAAACGCTCTAACCGCAACCTAAATGATTCATATGTCTTAGGTTCGAAAACGAGGTCAAGCATGCAAGTCATACACTATACTATCACTTGTACATGTCGTCGTAGTATTCGTCATCAAAAATGTATTTAATCAAAGTGATCTCGAGTTTAAGTCATCCACCATTTTAGAAAACGTAGCTTGTAAATCTCACAACCAAATATTAGTCGTCTTGTAAATATATATTTTGAAAAATCTCTAACGTACCTAATAAGTATACGTAATGTTCTACCATTTTTTTATTTACGTCATTTTAGCCAGTTTACACTCTAAAATGTCCAAAAACTCATTTTAGTACTTTCCATCAGCTTTTATTATAACACAAAAGCTGTCAAAATTTACATGTTTCGTCACAACTTTCCTAGTCCATAACTTTTGCGTCGTAGCTCCGTTTTTCAAGTTCTTTATATTCCCGCGAAGGTATTCAAGTATACTTTAGGTTTTTCAAGGTCTCGGCTAGTCTAGATGTCATTTAACCTCAGTTTTTCTTAACTCAAAAATCTGGACAGAAACATTTTTCAGAAATTGTAGTTTTCGTCGTAAATTTTGAAAATAGCATAACTTTTTTGTTATAAGGCCGTTTCAACCCATTCAAGCGGCTATGTTTTCATTATTAAGTCTATTTTCTATATTTCATGTCCAATATGGCCAACCAAGTACTGATTTTCCACAGGGGGTCGAAAAGGGACAGATTCATCATAATAATGTCAAGTTATTCTTCCTAGTATTTTCTTGGCTACAATATTTTACCAACAACTCCAATTCTTGTCCTAGGTCATCCCTCAACTAGAAAAATAGTGATCTAAACATAAACTTAACAATGTTCAAAGTCCATGTACAAGATCATCCAAGTATTTAAAACTTCAAATCTACTAACATATATGTATATATAAAGTTTTCATCATCTTCTTGTAAAGATTTTTACTAGTAATTTTCTTGTGATCAAAACTTGTTCAAAACATATTTTCTTGTTAAGAGATCAAGGTGGATGTAAAGTTTTATCAACATGTACCAAGTGATACTAAGTATATATACTAGACAAGCACTAAAATCATGAAAATCATGAAGTATTAGTAGTGTAAAAGAAAAGATTACTTACAAAGGTGATTAGTGAGATGAGGGTTGAAAAACACTAATGTAACCCCAAGATTAGTACTCCAAACCCTTGTTAATCTACCCTAAGTACTCTAGATAGTAACCAACAAACCCTTTTTCTTCCTTGCTCCTTGTGGATGTCGAATTGTGTGTAAGAGTGGGAGGTGAGTGTGTTTTCTTTTTAACCAAAATGAAGAACTAGTTTTTAGGTATACACATATATATAGCAATGTGGTCAAAGTGGTCAAAAATATCACAAGGACTTGGTCCTTGTGATGGCCGGTTTTCATGGGAAAGGAGGGGGGCAAAAAGTTGCCTTAGCCACCCTCATTAATTGCATGTCTCTAATGATAATAAGGTTGAAATTTGATTAGATTTTGTAGTGCTAGTTTTATACATTGTAGGGGGGGGGGGGCGGCTCATATGTCTAGGATAGGAAGAAAATGGTTTTTATTTGTATAAAATGTATATATTGAATGTATTGGGTAGTAAAAATATGTATTGGGTATTAGTTTGGTAGTTAACGGAAGTTATACGTAATTAAACGTAAGATATAAAGAATTTATCTTGGACATCGAAAAATATTTTTAGGACTTTTGTAATAGTTTTGGAAGTATAAAAATACCCTAAAAATAATTGTTGAGAAAGTCGGGTATGTCGAGTGTTACATTCTTGAATAAAAATTGACGTTATGTAGGATTTAAAAACCGTAAGTATTTAAAGAGTAGAAATTTGTTTTATAGTATAAAATTGTGAACTGGAGAAGGAGCAAGGTACCGGAGCGTTGTGGACTAAAATTAGCCTAAGTCCTAGAGTTCTTAGAATTTATTCAAAAATTCGCGTTGATTCAAGTAAAAGAGTTCATGTAAATTGTTTTAAATGAAACGTCAAGAATTTAAATTCGAGTTTAGAAAATAGTATTGACATGGGAAATAGCGGGTTGTGACAGTCTCTACCCCTTAAGGGAACTTCGTCCCGAAGTTTAGTTAACGTTGGTCTCCGAAGTGTTATAAAGGTGAAGATTCAATCCAGACAGAATTTTATTATAACCATTCTCAGTATTGCAAAATTCATTTCTGAGTCAGACATAGGTGGTCAGCCTATATCTCACTATCCCGGGTTGAATATAGATGACCAGTCTATATTCCACCGAGGTTCCACGAATTTTGAAATACTCAGCTCAGTTATACTAAGACTATGTCCTTCACGAATACAAAGAGGTCAAATGCTGAACTATGCAAGGAAAAACATAACGCGGTGACATATATGATACGTGAACATGCTTAAATGAAAGACAATGATAGAAATCAATTAGAATAAATGAACATAATATACCAGATAATGAGACACAAATCTCATCACCTAAGTCAGCAACAAACCACAAGTGAGGCATCATCTTGGCAGGCAGGCATGTGACGGTCATAGGGTTAAGTTTTTCGTAAAAGTAGCTATAGTCTAGGTTTTAAAAACACTTAGTTCGCTATAGCCAAAGCTCTGATACCAATCTGTCACACCCCCAAAATCGGGTCCAGCGGAAACATACGTGTAGCTGGGGTGTAACTCAATCGGTAACACAACACAAGTATAAAAATGGTTTTCACTTTAATTATTTAGAATAAAATAGTTTAATCAAAATGTTGAATTTACATCGTTAAAAGTAGTGCGGAAGTAGGCCCTTAAAATGGTTTAAAACAGTCCCCAAATGTATATCAGAGTCTTCTATGACCATGCCATGCCCTGCCAAAACCTCCTGTAGCGTGTCATAGGTTAAAACCTGAAAATACATGCTAAAGAGTGTCAACACGAGGTTGGTGAGTTCATAGAGTTGTTTAACAAATAAAGTTTATGCATATGTATGAAGGTTTCCCAGCAAAGGCATCGTAAATCCACTCAGTTACAAGTCCCGCCATAAGAGCCTTGTAACCTGTGTGTTTACAACCCACTGCTACAATATATAGTTTACACAAAGCACCAGATTATATTCACCCAAGGTCAAGAATAGACACAAGGGCGGGGGCCTCTCCCCAAATAGTACTACGACATCCAAGGTCAAGTATAGACACAAGGGTAGGGGGCATCTTCCCATGAGTACTACCAATACCTCTCCGACAGTATAGAGTATTATGTATGCACGTAAATACGAATCTGGTATTTAAGTTAAGCAAGTATAGTGTAACAAGTATGTATAACGCAATCAAGTATAATGCCAATCAAGTATAACACAATCAAATATAAATGTTTCAAGTATCAAGAAAATATGTTTTGAACAAGTTTTGATCACAAGAAAATTACTAGTAAAAATCTTTACAAGAAGATGATGAAAACTTTATATATACATATATGTTAGTAGATTTGAAGTTTTAAATACTTGGATGATCTTGTACATGGACTTTGAACATTGTTAAGTTTATGTTTAGATCACTATTTTTCTAGTTGAGGGATGACCTAGGACAAGAATTGGAGTTGTTGGTAAAATATTGTAGCCAAGAAAATACTAGGAAGAATAACTTGACATTATTATGATGAATCTGTCCCTTTTCGACCCCCTGTGGAAAATCAGTACTTGGTTGGCCATATTGGACATGAAATATAGAAAATAGACTTAATAATGAAAACATAGCCGCTTGAATGGGTTGAAACGGCCTTATAACAAAAAAGTTATGCTATTTTCAAAATTTACGACGAAAACTACAATTTCTGAAAAATGTTTCTGTCCAGATTTTTGAGTTAAGAAAAACTGAGGTTAAATGACATCTAGACTAGCCGAGACCTTGAAAAACCTAAAGTATACTTGAATACCTTCGCGGGAATATAAAGAACTTGAAAAACGGAGCTACGACGCAAAAGTTATGGACTAGGAAAGTTGTGACGAAACATGTAAATTTTGACAGCTTTTGTGTTATAATAAAAGCTGATGGAAAGTACTAAAATGAGTTTTTGGACATTTTAGAGTGTAAACTGGCTAAAATGACGTAAATAAAAAAATGGTAGAACATTACGTATACTTATTAGGTACGTTAGAGATTTTTCAAAATATATATTTACAAGACGACTAATATTTGGTTGTGAGATTTACAAGCTACGTTTTCTAAAATGGTGGATGACTTAAACTCGAGATCACTTTGATTAAATACATTTTTGATGACGAATACTACGACGACATGTACAAGTGATAGTATAGTGTATGACTTGCATGCTTGACCTCGTTTTCGAACCTAAGACATATGAATCATTTAGGTTGCGGTTAGAGCGTTTGTGCCTCGATTTTCGTGCGTTTTTCCTTTTTGATTATCATATCAATTGTTCCAGGTGAGTTCATAACCCCTACTTTTACTTGTTTTACAACTGTTTTGGGGGAAGATACATGCTCAACTACTTACTTACTTATACAAATACTCAAAACATATTTTCTTGATACTTGAAACATTTATATTTGATTGTGTTATACTTGATTGGCATTATACTTGATTGCGTTATACATACTTGTTACACTATACTTGCTTAACTTAAATACCAGATTCGTATTTACGTGCATACATAATACTCTATACTGTCGGAGAGGTATTGGTAGTACTCATGGGAAGATGCCCCCTACCCTTGTGTCTATACTTGACCTTGGATGTCGTAGTACTATTTGGGGAGAGGCCCCCGCCCTTGTGTCTATTCTTGACCTTGGGTGAATATAATCTGGTGCTTTGTGTAAACTATATATTGTAGCAGTGGGTTGTAAACACACAGGTTACAAGGCTCTTATGGCGGGACTTGTAACTGAGTGGATTTACGATGCCTTTGCTGGGAAACCTTCATACATATGCATAAACTTTATTTGTTAAACAACTCTATGAACTCACCAACCTCGTGTTGACACTCTTTAGCATGTATTTTCAGGTTTTAACCTATGACACGCTACAGGAGGTTTTGGCAGGGCATGGCATGGTCATAGAAGACTCTGATATACATTTGGGGACTGTTTTAAACCATTTTAAGGGCCTACTTCCGCACTACTTTTAACGATGTAAATTCAACATTTTGATTAAACTATTTTATTCTAAATAATTAAAGTGAAAACCATTTTTATACTTGTGTTGTGTTACCGATTGAGTTACACCCCAGCTACACGTATGTTTCCGCTGGACCCGATTTTGGGGGTGTGACAGATTGGTATCAGAGCCAGGTTATAGCGAACTAAGTGTTTTTAAAACCTAGACTATAGCTACTTTTACGAAAAACTTAACCCTATGACCGTCACATGCCTGCCTGCCAAGATGATGCCTCACTTGTGGTTTGTTGCTGACTTAGGTGATGAGATTTGTGTCTCATTATCTGGTATATTATGTTCATTTATTCTAATTGATTTCTATCATTGTCTTTCATTTAAGCATGTTCACGTATCATATATGTCACCGCGTTATGTTTTTCCTTGCATAGTTCAGCATTTGACCTCTTTGTATTCGTGAAGGACATAGTCTTAGTATAACTGAGCTGAGTATTTCAAAATTCGTGGAACCTCGGTGGAATATAGACTGGTCATCTATATTCAACCCGGGATAGTGAGATATAGGCTGACCACCTATGTCTGACTCAGAAATGAATTTTGCAATACTGAGAATGGTTATAATAAAATTCTGTCTGGATTGAATCTTCACCTTTATAACACTTCGGAGACCAACGTTAACTAAACTTCGGGACGAAGTTCCCTTAAGGGGTAGAGACTGTCACAACCCGCTATTTCCCATGTCAATACTATTTTCTAAACTCGAATTTAAATTCTTGACGTTTCATTTAAAACAATTTACATGAACTCTTTTACTTGAATCAACGCGAATTTTTGAATAAATTCTAAGAACTCTAGGACTTAGGCTAATTTTAGTCCACAACGCTCCGGTACCTTGCTCCTTCTCCAGTTCACAATTTTATACTATAAAACAAATTTCTACTCTTTAAATACTTACGGTTTTTAAATCCTACATAACGTCAATTTTTATTCAAGAATGTAACACTCGACATACCCGACTTTCTCAACAATTATTTTTAGGGTATTTTTATACTTCCAAAACTATTACAAAAGTCCTAAAAATATTTTTCGATGTCCAAGATAAATTCTTTATATCTTACGTTTAATTACGTATAACTTCCGTTAACTACCAAACTAATACCCAATACATATTTTTACTACCCAATACATTCAATATATACATTTTATACAAATAAAAACCATTTTCTTCCTATCCTAGACATATGAGCCGCCCCCCCCCCCCTACAATGTATAAAACTAGCACTACAAAATCTAATCAAATTTCAACCTTATTATCATTAGAGACATGCAATTAATGAGGGTGGCTAAGGCAACTTTTTGCCCCCCTCCTTTCCCATGAAAACCGGCCATCACAAGGACCAAGCGGCTATGTTTTCATTATTAAGTCTATTTTCTATATTTCATGTCCAATATGGCCAACCAAGTACTGATTTTCCACAGGGGGTCGAAAAGGGACAGATTCATCATAATAATGTCAAGTTATTCTTCCTAGTATTTTCTTGGCTACAATATTTTACCAACAACTCCAATTCTTGTCCTAGGTCATCCCTCAACTAGAAAAATAGTGATCTAAACATAAACTTAACAATGTTCAAAGTCCATGTACAAGATCATCCAAGTATTTAAAACTTCAAATCTACTAACATATATGTATATATAAAGTTTTCATCATCTTCTTGTAAAGATTTTTACTAGTAATTTTCTTGTGATCAAAACTTGTTCAAAACATATTTTCTTGTTAAGAGATCAAGGTGGATGTAAAGTTTTATCAACATGTACCAAGTGATACTAAGTATATATACTAGACAAGCACTAAAATCATGAAAATCATGAAGTATTAGTAGTGTAAAAGAAAAGATTACTTACAAAGGTGATTAGTGAGATGAGGGTTGAAAAACACTAATGTAACCCCAAGATTAGTACTCCAAACCCTTGTTAATCTACCCTAAGTACTCTAGATAGTAACCAACAAACCCTTTTTCTTCCTTGCTCCTTGTGGATGTCGAATTGTGTGTAAGAGTGGGAGGTGAGTGTGTTTTCTTTTTAACCAAAATGAAGAACTAGTTTTTAGGTATACACATATATATAGCAATGTGGTCAAAGTGGTCAAAAATATCACAAGGACTTGGTCCTTGTGATGGCCGGTTTTCATGGGAAAGGAGGGGGGCAAAAAGTTGCCTTAGCCACCCTCATTAATTGCATGTCTCTAATGATAATAAGGTTGAAATTTGATTAGATTTTGTAGTGCTAGTTTTATACATTGTAGGGGGGGGGGGGCGGCTCATATGTCTAGGATAGGAAGAAAATGGTTTTTATTTGTATAAAATGTATATATTGAATGTATTGGGTAGTAAAAATATGTATTGGGTATTAGTTTGGTAGTTAACGGAAGTTATACGTAATTAAACGTAAGATATAAAGAATTTATCTTGGACATCGAAAAATATTTTTAGGACTTTTGTAATAGTTTTGGAAGTATAAAAATACCCTAAAAATAATTGTTGAGAAAGTCGGGTATGTCGAGTGTTACATTCTTGAATAAAAATTGACGTTATGTAGGATTTAAAAACCGTAAGTATTTAAAGAGTAGAAATTTGTTTTATAGTATAAAATTGTGAACTGGAGAAGGAGCAAGGTACCGGAGCGTTGTGGACTAAAATTAGCCTAAGTCCTAGAGTTCTTAGAATTTATTCAAAAATTCGCGTTGATTCAAGTAAAAGAGTTCATGTAAATTGTTTTAAATGAAACGTCAAGAATTTAAATTCGAGTTTAGAAAATAGTATTGACATGGGAAATAGCGGGTTGTGACAGCTTCAAATCACTACCGTAGTCCTTGATATATTTTTTTTGCTTTTTTGCTTCTTATGGTTTACATATTGCACGCTGTTAGTCCTTATCGCTAACTGTCATTATTTTCTCCGTTAACTCCCAATCGTCAAGTGGCAACGTTAGTCCATTAACCAAACGATCATTTGCGACGTTAGTCCTTTATATTAACGACCGTTACTAATTAACTCAAATTTTGGTTTTCATAAAAAAAATCTTTTCTACGCGGTTTTTATCATTTTCGCCTGTTTTCGCCCGTTTTCATGCGTTTTCTTAGTTTTCGTCCATTTTTATACGTTTTCGTCCGTTTTTATACGTATTTATCCGTTTTTATACGTTTTCGTCCGTTTTTATACGTTTTCGCTTGTTTTCACCCGTTTTCTTACGTTTCTATATTTTTTCTTACGTTTTTGTCCGTTTATATACGTTTTCGTCTGTTTTATACAATTTTCTTGTTTTTTCATACGTTTTTATCCATTTTTTACCCGTTTACATATGTTTTTGTACACTTTCTTTTGTAAGAAAACGTAATAAAATAAGCAAAAATGTTTAAAGCATAAGATGAAAATAGATAGAAATGTATAAAAACGAACAAAAATGCTAGAAAATTATATAAAACAGACAAAAATGTATAAAAACGGATGAAAAGATATAAAAACGGGTGAAAGCATAAGAAAACAAGCGAAAATGTATAAAAACATAAGAAAATGTATAAAAACATATGAAAACAGATAACAACATATAAAGACGAATAAAACACAAGAAAAATGTATAAAAACAGACGAAAACGTATATAAACGGATGAAAACATATAAAACTAGATGAAAACGTATAAAAACAGATGAAAACGTAAGAAAAATGAACAACAGTGTAAAAATAGGAGGAAAACGTATAAAAACAGATAAAACATATAAAAATGGATAAAACCATATGGAAATGTAAGAAAACGTATAAAAACGAATGAATGTATGAAAACGTAAGAAAAACAGACGAAAACGTATAAAGACGGACGAAAACGTATAAAGACGGACGAAACTTATAAGAACGGACGAAAACGCATGAAACTGGCGAAAATGTAAGAAAACGGGCGAAAACAATAAAACCAAAATTTGAGTTAATTAGAAAATGCCGTTTGTATAAAGGACTAACGTTGCAAATGATCGTTTGGCTAATGGACTAACATTGCCACTTGACGATTGGGAGCTAACGGAGAAGATAACGACAGTTAGCGATAAGGACTGACAGCGTGCAATATATAAACCATAAAGAGCAAAAAAGCAAAAAAAAAAAAAAAAAAAAAAAAAAAAGATCAGGGACTACAGTAGTGATTTGGAGCAAACCACATGAACGAATGGTGTAATTTACTCAAGGTGAAATGATAAAAGTAAAAGATAGAAAATGTGAAAAGAGATTAAATAGAAAGGGTAAAATTTAGCAAGAGAGGCAAACTCACTCACCAATATCATCATCTCAGTTGAAAGTTGTTAACCATGGAAGAACAAGTAGCAGCAGTACATCATCAAAACCAAGAAGAAGAAATCAATAAAGATATAAAATCAGAAATTGAAGAAGAAACATTAATAAATTTCCTTGATTCATTATTTGGTATTAATCGATTCGTTATCCAACACTCTTCTTCGTCAAGTAATTCATCATTTATCATTTCTTTTTCATAAATGGGCTGTTTGTTTCGCCTTATATAGCTGCCTTATGGCTTATTTGGTTTTGGGCCTCTTCTTTTGTGCTTATTTTGCAACTTTTTGGTTTTGTTTAAGCTTATATGTGGCTTATGAGCTTATTTGTTTTCCGGCGCATATTTCTTAAGTCCCAATTTTTTTTTGGCTTATTTTGAGACATGTGGGCAGTTTATTATATCAATAAACTTATATAAACCCACATGTCTCAAAATAAGCCGGAAAATTAGGGGGCTTATGAAATATAAGCCGAAATCAAATAAGCTCATAAGCCCACATATAAGCTTAAACAAACAACCCCTTTATATAAGCTTATTCTGACATAATTAATATATATAAGCTGGAAAGTTTCAAAATAAGCCACAAAAAGTGAGCTTATGAAACATAAGCCAAAAACCAGATAACTTATAAGCCTGCTATATAAGCCGAAACAAACACCCCCTTAAGCTTATTTGCCCGGCTTATTCAACTTTTGAAAAACTCATAAGCCAAAAAGTTTGAGCTTATAAACAACAGCACCCAATCCCGCTGTAGCCTAGTATTGGGGAGTTAGAATGTAGACAGATTATACCTCTAGTAAACCCAAAAGTTTGGAGATTGCTTCAAAAATTTAACAAGGCGGCGAAATAAGCTGAAACAAACACTGCCTTATTTATGCTTGCCCCGAAACAAACTTATTTATTTTCCAATTTTACTACTGGTTGTGATGTGCTTAGGATTGTTTTTGGCTGCGTTTTGGACAAAAAGAACTGGATTGTGTTTTGGGCTTTTAATAATCCTATGTAATTCAGGGATGCTTGGAATTAGCAGGTGCTCGCTATTCAATGGGCGCTTCACGTGTAAACACCGCATTGCTTAACCTTCAACCCCATTCTGCTGCTACCACTGTAGAGATTACTCACCACCAAGATGGTACCATCTTCTCTTTAACCTTAACCACACATATCTTCCATTTAATATTTTCCACAGCCATTCTTGCTCGATTAGTTTGTTCACATAAGGCACACCCTAAGTATTATTTCAGAATGTAGGATATATTCACGAATCACGAGAGATAACTATCGAGCCTTTTTGTGAAAATGTCATCTAGTTGTGTAATGTCCTGTATATTCACCTTCCATGGCAAAGGTTAAGAGGGTGTTTGTTTAAGCTTATACGTGGCTTATGAGCTTGTTTGTTTTTCAGCTTATATTTCACAAGCCTCAATTTTCCGGCTTATTTACTTATATAAGCCCATAAGTCTCAAAGTAAGCCGGAAAATTGGGGCTTATTAAATATAAGCCGAAATCAAATAAGCTCATAAGCACACGTATAAGCTTAAACAAACACCCACTAAAAAAGTTGACAGTAGTAATAAGCCAAAATGAAAGATGAAATTCCTATTCATCAATTTGGTTCGGTATATGTTTCATCTCTAATGGGTATGTGTAAAATCAAAATTGTAAAAAGTAAATGGGTCAAAGTGTATTTTCATCTTATTCAGAAATTTTGATTTTTATTGAAATAATATCGATTTTCTAATCGTATTTGGTACACTGATTTTATAGAAAATGTCTGTTGTGTAATCGACCTGATTCAATATTAATGAAGGATCTGCCCGTTGGACCTTAGTTTTGCAACTTTTTTATATAAGCTTATTCCGACATAATAAATATGTATAAGCCGGAAAGTTTCGGAATAGGCCACATAAAGTGAGCTTATGAAACATAAGCCAAAAACCAAATAACTATATAAGCCGAAACAAACACCTCATTAAGCTTATTTGCCCGGCTTATTCAACTTTTGAAAATCCAGAAAGTTTGAGCTTATAAATAACAACTGTAGACAGATTATACCTGCCTCAAAATTTTAACAAGCCAGCCAATTAAGCTTAAACAAACACCCCATTCAGCTCCTACCACAGTAGAGATTGTGTTTTGTCTCTATATTTCGACAAAAAAAAGTGGATTGTGTTTTGGGTTTAATAATCCTATGTAATTCAGGGATGGTTGGAATCAGCTGGTGCTCGATATTTGACGGGTGGTTCACGTGTAAACACCGCATTGCTTTACCTTCAACCTCATTGTGCTGCTACCACAGTAGACATTACTCATGACCAAGATGGTACCATCTTCCCTTTAACCTTAACCACACTTATCTTGAATCATTTGCTCGATTAGTTTAGTATTACAACTTCAGAACGTATGATATGATATGTTTATATTCTCTATCGAGCCTTTTTGATAAAATGTCATGTATAAGTATAAGTTCACCTTCCATGGCAAAGGCTGAAAAAGTTGACACTAATAATAAGCCAAAATGAAAATGCCGGTTCGGTATATGTGTAAAATCAAAATTGTAAAAAGTAAATGGGTCAAGTGTATTTTCATCTTATTCAGAAATTTAGATTTGTATTGAAATTATATCGATTTTCTAATCATATTTGCCTATTTGGTACACTGATAATATAGAAAATGTATGTTGTGTAATCGACCTGTTTCAACATGATACATGAATGAATGATCTGCCCGTTTGACTTATTGCCAACCCACCCGACCCCCTATTTTTTTCTATCTCTGCCTAAAAGAGACGAAGTAATAGTTCTAGTTTCTTAAGTTTTAATGTAAACATCGAACTTCGATTCACACAGCCATAGAAATTGGATCTGACCTAGTTTTGCCCGGTAGTTTATGTCCTATTCTTTGGTTCACAAGCAATTGCCTTCTTTGAAGGTATAGACTAATTAAAAAACTTTCCTTTGTTAGTTTTGATGACAAGTGAATGGAGATCGGATTGTGAGAAACTTATCAGACACCCTTTTTTGTTTTCTGAGATATCTAAAGGAAATAACAGTTTAGCTCAACTATTTTGCTTAATTTAAAGAAAAGTTAAGTACTTTTTGTCACTAAAGGGTCGTTAGATCAGGTTGTAAAGTTTCGGGGGTCAAAATCTAAAGGTCATCATAAGCAAGTTTTAGCTAGTGCACATTGTATAACATGAAAATTTTAAAATCCTTAGTTACATACTTAGAGATGACGTGATATGTAAATATGAATTATACTGCACATTCTGTGTCCCAGACAATTCAACATGTGACATAATTTTTTAAGAATATGTGATTAGTCAAATGTCTATATTGAAATGGTCATCGTTATCAACCAAACTAAATTTTATCTGTAATTTGTGATGGTAGCCTAATAACTTTTATCTAATGTTTATGTCAATACGACAACCTTGTCATAGTCGCCCCCAAATGATGATTGATGCAACTTTCATGAGAAGCGGGTACTAAATGATCTTTCAATGTCACACTTATGTGTTATCTGGTGATTTAGGCTCAGAAATGTCATGCTAACAGGTGTAGAAAAGTGTTAATTAGTTTCACCTCTGTTTTAGGTAGCATCATGACAAAGTCGCCAAAGTTCAATTTGTGCAAATGGGCATCTCCTGACAATAAAGACCCCTCTTTGGAGAAGGAAAACATCGAGGAAGATGAGCAGTTAAAAGAAAATATTAGCAGCCAAAGCGATTCTGGTAAACATATGTAATTACCTATATTGCGCACGACAACGGTTTGATAATATTTTATAGGGCAGTGCTTATATTGCTTCATGCAAACTGGTTATCATAGTAAAACAACACATAGTAACACGTGTTCCTAATCAAAATCCATGATTTTTCCAAGCTAACTTCACTAATGAGAAATGTCTTTTGTTTCTCGTAAAGAAGTTCAGTTTGACATCGAAGACTATTTTAACCTCAAATCTTATTGAAAAGCTTGCATCTACAAGCAAGAATTCTCCTTTCATTCCAAATAAGAGATGTTTCAGCCTTTTGAAACCAAATGCGAACACATTTTTTCCATATACATAATTGATGTTGAGTTTGTTACTTATTTGTAATTTTTTATATCTGTAGATTTTTGCAAATTTTGATGATATTGCTAATTCATATTTCTTAAATCCATGATATTTTTTGAAGTCTAACTTCTTCGTTTATCATATGGAAGGATTAAACTCCAAGAAAAGTTTTAATTATCGCAACTTTATGCGAAGTTTTAATGGAAGGATCTGTTATATTTACTGACTACTTATAAAGGTTTCTTTGTTCATAAAGGAAACCAGGAGAGTTCACCGGAAAGCAGCATTGAATCTGTTACTAATGCATCACCAAGAGAAAGCAACGGATCTGAAATCAATGCATCACCATGTAAAATAGAGAATCCTGTGAGTGAATCAATACGGTTCTGAGTTTGTTTCAACTTTCTTTTCTGACAATAGTAGAAAATACATTTTTGCAAGAACAATCATTAGTTCTTTTTAACCAACAGTGGAAGTATTGATAATTTGACAAGTAACAACCAAGTTGCTATTTTCATTAAACGAAGAGAGTGTTTCTGCTCTTCAAGTATTTTATGATTGTGACTCCCTTGCTATCTTCTTTTTTATGTATGCAGCTTCAGAAAGAACGAGCAAAGGTACTATCAATGTTTGGGACTTTAGTTTCACCCAAGCTTCGGGCCTCTCAACTTACATTTGAGACAGGTGAATTCAGATAGCTATTTATAGAAATTGTCGAACTCTGAGCATAACGATATCTGTTCTTGTTCATCATTTTTCCTGACTTGTGTTAAAAATAAATCATTGTTTCCTTTGTTGTGCAGCGCTAGAAACACTTGTAGAAATAGCAAATGCTCGTTCATCTATTCTTAAATCTTATGAGGTGTTACATAGGGATATGAAAAGCACCAAGGAATTACAAGTGATAGGGGTCAACTGTTCAAAATAAACTAATTGAAGCAACGGCATTCACGTGTCGAGAACAAAAATCGATGCTAAACACTCCAGCTTACACTTCGGATTTTGTTTATCAGATAATGGATCTTGAAATTTTGTGTAATAGTTTATGAACAAAAGATCGTGGATCGTCTTTGTTTGCAGGAATTGTATTAATATCTGAAATACTAATTTATTCGACTTTAGACAGTTAAGAAATTCTCAAGACACCAATTTCCTTGACGTGTTACACACTTTTATGTCATATTGGTTTATTTCGGATACATACCAAAGTATCTTTCAGATATATAACCAGTTTAAGGACACGTGAAATATCCGTTCAAAGCAAATAAGTTACGTGTATGAATGATCTGGGTACAAAAAATTTTCTACATTGGATTTATGGGTCTTGTTATGGTTCAATGAAACTAATATTTGTTTTACCGAAGTATTCCTACGTGGCATTACGTGTCATCACTCCATTCTCTGAACATTTTAATTAATAACCTAAGCTCTGATATCAAAACAATCCATCTCCTCCACCCGCATCAAAACAATCGCCAAAATCCATCACCGCCTAATTAATTCAATTCTTAATGATGGGGTTCAGATTTTAAAACGCAACATATGATCACAATTTAGCTGTCAATAATGTGTTAGTGGATTTTTGTATTAGAGTTAGACTTATTTTAGTATTTGTATTAGATTAGGATTGATATAAAGACAAGTGTTTATAAGCTATATTAATTGGGTCATATGTATGGTGTCATGAGACTAAAACATTTGTGTTTGTTTGGGGTGAAGTTCTTTGGAGGACATTTTGGTTTATTGCTGGTTTTTCAATTTTGGGTTGAAATGTTTTGATCATGTACGTGACAAATGATAGCTCAATTTTCTATTATCGTAAAATGGAGGGACTGGAAGTGAAATTACAGTTGACTTGGAGTCAACCAACCACTTACCTTTACTCTTTCAAACTCAACTGGAACTTTCATTTTGATAGCATTCAAACATTCATTTCAAAGACTTCCATCCATCTTTTAGTAACTCGTTGCCTTTTTTATTGTAAGTCATCTTGTATTCTCTTTCCAGTTAATTACGAGTACTTTTTATTGTTTCATTAGTTTTGTATTTGCATATCTTATAAAAATTTTAATTATTATTCGATCTAATGCCCCATAACTAATAAACTTATCAAGTGTTGACAACCCGTCTTCCTACTTTTTACTGAGCGATTGACCTTCTGTGGTTATATGTATATTGGGTTCATATGACGGGTTTGGTCCTTTGATAGTTGGACTGTCGTATTTGTAATTTCGACGACCATTTAAGTTAGTTGTCCTTTTAGATTTGTGTGGCCCGAATTATATAATAATATCTTGTTTTCACTATCTATCTTTTGCTTGACATGTTTCTACATTCTTTCTTTTTTTAACAGCTAACATATATATAAACAATTAATTAGCATGTTTGTCTTGTCTACATGTTACATGGTATAACACAAAAGCACTCACATGTTTGATTGTTTTATGCTCGCTACTGACTCATGGATTCTTAATTGGTACTAATTCAGTGTTTCATCTGTATTTTCACTTTTTTCTGAAAACGTTTGCTGTACTTGAAAACGCAGAACAATCTCATTATTGACAATGGCTACTACTTCCATTCCTCATCGGTGGAAATATGACGTCTTTGTAAGTTTTAGAGGTGAAGATATCCGCAAAAACTTCATGGATCATATGTTCAACGATTTCAAGCAAAAAGGGATTCATGCTTTTAGAGATGATAGAGAGTTGCCTAAAGGAGAAGAGATATCTCCTCAACTATACAAAGCCATTGAAGAATCAAGGTTTCTGATAGTTATCTTCTCCAAGAATTACGCTTCTTCAACATGGTGTCTGAGGGAACTTGTCAAAATACTTCAATGCAAGCAGATTGAAGATCCCAAACATGAGGTTCGGATTATCTTTTATGATGCCAAGCCTGATGTTGTGAGGAAACAAAAAAGGAGTTACGCAAAAGCATTTGCCAAACATCATGTTTCAAATAGAACAGAGGTGGATAAATGGAGGGAAGCTTTATCCGTGGCGGCTAACTTATCTGGATGGGATCTCCAGGACATGACAAATGGGTAAATTTCATTGTTTTTGTGTAACTAGTCTTGTAGCTCTACTAAAGCTTAACACTATGTAGTTTCTCTTACTTATTGTGTCTTTGTGGTTAACAGGTATGAGTATAAGTTCATCGATTGCATCTCCAAAGACATACTCAAAAAATTATGTGATGGGCCCCTGCATGTTGGTGAAAACCTTGTTGGCATAGATTTCCATTTTGACAAATTAAACTTGTCATGCTTCGTTGGGTCACATAAGGTTAATATGCTTGGTATTTGTGGTATAAGTGGAATAGGAAAGACAACCCTTGCCAAAGCTACTTATAACTTAATGCATATCCACTTTGAAGGAAGTTGCTTTTGTGAAGATGTCCGAAAACAACAAGACCTAACTCAAGTCCAAATTCAACTTATTGATAACATCATGAAAACAAGAGCTTTGAAGATATCGAGTGTCGGTCAAGGGATTATGGTGATAAAGAAGATGATGTCATCGAAGCCGATCCTGCTTGTTTTGGATGATGTAGATGATCATGAGCAATTAGAGGCGCTAGCAGGTTCAGCTAGTTGGTTTTGCCCAGGAAGTTTGATAATTTTCACAAGTAAAGATAAACAGTTGCTAAGATCTCATGGAGTGGATGAAATCCATGACATGAAATTTTTAGATGAGGATCTATCTCTTGAGCTCTTCTGTTCCTATGCCTTTAAAGAAAACGATTCTTCTATAAAATTCAAAGAAGTTTCTGAGAAAGTTGTGAAATATGTGCAAGGTCACCCTCTGGCCCTCAAAGTTTTGGGTCGTTTTTTATATGGCAAAACTGTGGGTGAGTGGGAAAGTGAACTGGAAAGGCTCAAAGTACATCCAAATGAAAAGATACAAAGTGTGCTTCGTTTAAGTTACGATGGGCTAAACCTCCAGCAGCAAAAGATCTTACTTGATATCGCATGTTTATTCATCGGAAAAGATAGTGAACTTGTAGCAAGCATACTAGATGGCTGTAACTTTTTTGCAGATACAAACATGAGAGTTCTAGTTGATAAGTCATTAATCACGATCTCTAGCGATATGTCACTTCAAATGCATGACTTGATTAAAGCAATGGCAAGAGAAATCATTCATGAAGAATCTATCATGAGTGGGAAACAGAGGAGATTGTGGATTTCATCTGAAGTTTACAATGTATGGAGTGAAAAGAAGGTAAGTAGTGGTATACAATTCTTTTTTCTCTACATTAAAGTATTAGCAAAATATCCTAATGAAGCTACCTGTTCTTGCTTTTCCAGGTGCCAATAACTGAAGCAGTTGAAGTTCTTGTGCTTTCATTAGAGAAATTTAGTCAAAAGGTTCACATAGATGCTAATGATTTTGCACATATGAAAAAGTTGCGGATCCTGAAAATCTATCAAGAGAAAGAAGTATTTGAGCAGAAACTTGAATTGAAAGACAACAATGTGATCTTCTCAGGAAATTTGTATTACTTGTCCAATGAGCTAAGCATGTTTTATTGGCATGGATGCCCTTTCAAGTACTTGCCTTCAGATTTCTATCCAGAAAACATTGTGGTCATTGACCTGTCTTACAGCAACATAAAAGATTTTTGGACAACACCAAAGGTATTTCCTTGTACACACATGTTTTCCTATTTGATATCTAATGATCCGATAACTTATCTTCTTTTTTGTTCTATCGATGTCAGTGTTTTAGAAGGTTGAAAGTAATGAAGCTACGGTGCTGTCGTAACCTAACAACCACCCCTGACTTCTCGGAGATTACAAATCTCGAAGTGCTAAGTCTTGAAGGTTGTGTGAATTTGGTTAGCGTTCATCCCTCAATTGGAATGCTCAAGAAGCTTGTTGTGTTGAATTTGAGAGATTGCAAACAGCTTAGGATTTTTCCAAACAGAGTGGAAATGGATTCTCTTCAAGTCCTGAATCTCTCGGGGTGCTTAAAAGTCGACCAACTCCCTGAAGCATTGGGTCGGATCAAAAGCTTGACGGAGCTTCATGTTGACAGAACTGCCATTACAGAACTTCCTTCTTTGTCATATCTAGCAAACCTTGAATCATTGTCATTTGGTGGCCAACGGAGTATTCAACCTAGATGGTGGACTTCAATCACTGCTCCTTTTGGTTTACTACTAAGTAAACAACCACATCCCCAAAGATCAGTTTGGTCATCATTGGAAGGTTTACATATGTTAAAGATACTGAATTTAAGCTACTGCAATTTAGAACAAGTGCCTAAGAGCATTGGAGGCTCATCATATCTAGAACTTCTATACTTGTCAGGGAACAATTTTACTAGCTTGCCTGGAAGTTTGAGTCAACTTTCTCATCTTTGGACGCTTCAACTTGATGGTTGCAAGAAGCTGGAAGTGTTGCCCGAACTTCCACCTAGTCTAATAGAAGTGTGTGCATCTGATTGCACCTCCTTAAGAGAAGTGTCGGGATCATCTAAAGGCCCATTTGGGTTTATTCATGATTTCAGAAATTGTCCGAAGCTGTTTAAGAATGTTACCATAGATAGCGAGGGGTCTATATCATCGAAGACTGAGTGTCTTGACTCATCTATAACTTCCCAAGGCTCTATTCACCAGCTTTCTGGTTTCCTTGGGTATTTTGGTGTCCAGACTAACAGATGTGAATTCTTCAGGCAAGACACTGACTATTCTTATTTAGATATAGGATATCATGGGAATAGCATGCCAGAGTGGTTTACAAATAGAAGTAGGGGAAATGATGTAAAGGTAGAATTACCATCAGATTGGTGTTATGATAAGTTTAGGGGATATGGAACTTGTTTTGTTTTCAAGTGCAAAAAGCCTTTCAAAGGATTTAAATTAGGATACTCTGTAAACAACTTTGATGGAGCTTCTCTGATGACACAAGCCATTCCACTTTCAATTAGGGATTATTTTAAGAAAGAGGTGATAGGAGGAATCCAAGATTCATATATGATATGGTTGCATTATACGAAGAGGGATACATGGGGATTGAGATGGGAATGGAACAGATGGAAGGAAGCACAGAATTTTGTTAAATTTAGTTTCTTAGAAGATGTTGTTGAGGTGAAGGAGTGTGGTGTAAGACTAATTTCTCATGAAGATTTACAGAAAGACGACGTCACAATCTTAGGTATGTTCCAAGACCTCCTAATTCCATCACAACATGGTGGGGCCATCAACTTGGGAGGGTATATAACAACGAGCTTCTGGTCTTGGTAGTCCAATAACAAATGGGTTTGTAACTTTGTAATTTTTAATAGCAACTATAAGTTTGATTTATTAATCGTGAATGTCAAATTTTACGAGTAGTTTTTTGTTAATAAATTTAAGTTAAAAATAATAAAAATTATTTACTTTATTTGTAGTAGACACCCACCCACTAGGTGTTCGATGAAATGCATAAAAGGTAAATTTATCAACCCAGATAATTGCTGCAAACAACCTAAACACTGCAACATGATTTTGCATTTACATATTCAATATAAGAGATAACCAAACATCCCATATGAAATGGAATTTGAGTACTGAACAGAAGGTATACTTCTGAAGATTGATTTCCCTACAAGTTACCTAGCTACAATTCATTCAAATATCACACTTTATCTCCCTTCCAGGATACCAATTATAAGTGTGCAATGATATACTAAAACCGAAAGAATCTTTCTTAAATTCTAGATGAAAGAGTGATAAAATAAACAGAGTAAATAAGTTACAGGTTTTCCGATTGATTAAGAAGCAGTGAGTAATGGAAGCTCAAGTTAGAATTCTACTCTCAAATCACAATTTAAGTAATACACGTGGGTTGACCCTAAATCAACTTCAAATACCACTTCTAATCCATGTAAGTGCATGTGTTCTGCTATGATATAAATACGTTTTCAAGTCATGCAATACCTATTGCTTGATGAATATCTCTGCGTCGACGTTATCATGTAATCATAAATTTTGGCGAACAATCTTTATCGATTATACGTTTCCCATGACAAAAACTTTACGGGTGGCAAGAATTTTTGGGAGCACTAATTGACCAAATGTAACTTGGACGATACCAATTGCACTCCAAAGTCCAAAATCAAGGAGACCGCAATGCTACTTTCATCACAAAAAGGCATTGATGCAGTGTGTGTGCATAAATAAAAAATAGGATCACCAGGAGGAAAGGTGAAATCCGGAGTGGAGGCATTGATGTAGGGGCATCAACAGTATCACCCCTGTTTGTATAACAAGTCCAACAATGCGCAAAATGCTTTCTCATGATAATTTTCTAAGACAAGCCAATCCATAGTTGGTGCAACGCACAATATCAAATTTGACTACACCTAATTCCAGCCTACCTCCTCTTGGCATATGACTTGTTAATTACCAATAAAATGTTTAAACTTTAGCGTACATTATTTTTACAATAAACATCTAACAATCAAAACCAAATATTTATAGTAACTGAAATCCAAAATTAGAATTTCTGGTCAGAGTTACACCAAAGAAATATCGTAAAGTTCCCATGCAATGGAATCAAAGACAAGCAAGTGATACAAACAGACTATCAAACCGGTAGGAAAAAAAAATACATGGTAATCCCCATACCCATCCTTCCTGAATACAAAAACCCTCTTCACAGTATAATAACACCACCAAACTCCAAACTAAAATGCCCATTTATCAGTTTCATTTTTCCCCGTTTGACTTTCTGACAACACCTTAAACTGTCCGCTCCCAAAGGGATCCAAGTCATCAAATGAGTATGTATGACCATGGTCAAAACCCGCAATGCTACTCATTGAATCAAACCTTGCGAAATTACGGTCTTGTGACGTGCTGCTCATCGAGTCGAATATCGAGAAGTTATTATCATGTGTGGAGCTGCTCATGGAATCAAATCTCGAGAAGGTTTCTTGTTTAGGAGAACCTCGGTCAGTGGCACTGAAAGAGTCGTATCTCGAGAAATTATCAAAGAAAGAATTCTCTGCTCCTCCCCACTGTATCGTGGTGAGGTGCCAGCTCGAGAAGCTGGTGAGCCAGGAACCGAATCATCAAACCTAAATGGACTCTTTTTCTGGAAGAAACTATTATTGCCTTGCGGAGAATCACTTTTCCTTGGATTTGCAGTGAAGCTATTGGAGTCAAAGAAATAACTCTCTCCATGCTTCTCATGTTCGGCATCCTGTATAAACGAAGTTATTTGCAAGGGCATAGGTTCTTTTAAACTCCAAGCAGCTTTGTTCTAGGTTTATATTTTTCAAATTATGACATGCATATCAAAACGGTTCGCAATTGATACAAAACCAGTTTTAGATTGGTTCAGTTTCCAGGTCCACTGACTCTAGAGTGGTACATTGAAATGTACTGTATTAATTTTCACTCTTGAGCGTTTATTTATCATTTCATTTAGTAGCACATATGTAGCATTTTTCCACCTTTACGTTGTAATACTCCTGATGCTTTATATCACTTCTATAACCTTATATATCATCCATTGAATGCAATGTTAAAACTGAAAAAGAAAATGAACTCACCTTAGCTGTATCACTATTGAATCCCCACACCGAATCTACATCATCATTGTTGTCAAAGGTACCCCATCCTTGCTCATCAAAACCCCTAACAGAAGAAGATCGAACTCAATAAACAAGAGCAATAGACTAGTGCATGTTTAGATCTTTCCAGCCAACAAGGTATAGGTACACGTTTTGTTGTATTTAGACAATGAAAGATCAGACCATAAACTGAATCCAACTGGTACCTTTCTGTGTCTGCATCAAAGCTCTTTCCAAAATGGTTAAACGAATCCTCCTTGGTTGGACTTTCAAATATTTTTTGCGCTGTGGGACTTCCAGCTGGACTTTTAGCAGACTCATCTTCGCTATGTACATATGCTAATTTGGTCTCGAAAGGCTTCTCTGACTTCCTGTCAGCATTTGAAAATGAATCCTCAGAAACATCATCCATCGGAGCCGAGTTTTCTGAGATGAAAGACGATACCCTTTGGAAGTCAATAACTGCAGTTGACTTGACATCAATTCCATGTTTTTTGCAACGTTCAGTTAAAGCCTTCAGCAGTTCCTCAAGATCGGATTGGATACGATCAGCACGAACCTGGGTCAGCCGAATATATGTTTAATGATTTATTATTTCATATTTATTTGATTAAAGGTGAAAAAAAATGATGGGTCAGTCAAGCAGTCCTTAAAATTTACTAAAATCTGTTACCCAGGATCATATAGAAGTAACTGAACATACTTGAAGGATACCATCAGCGCTGCCACCAGCGCTGCCACCTTGATCCATTTTCACAAGTGCCTGATTCAACTCCATCTTCCTCTCCTAAAAGTCAACCGAAAATTAATTCATTTTGCTATTTCTTAATAACGCAATGCTATTTCTTAGGTCATTTAGCAATTTTAAAGTAGAGGGAGCAATTCAACGCAATGCTATTTCTTAGGTCATATAGAAGTAACTGAACACGTGTCTTCCCATATATAGTGTATAACGCAGTAAATTTATAAGCAGGCATTGATCCATATATTGAGAAGAATGGCTACTCACGAGATCTTGCATTTTGTTCCTGTAGAAAGCCATCTTTTCTCTAGAATCCAGAATTTCCTTCTTATCTTCAACCTTTCTCTAGAATGCTATTTCTTGATGTGCATGAGAGTTATCCATGGAGGGCATCAGTCCTTTCGGCTGATTATATTGTATTGGTTGGGCACCAGGCATGGGAGGCCTCATATTAGCATGCAACATTTGCTGGGCACCAGGCATCCTTGGCTGCTGGGGTGCAGAACCTGAAGACAAAAAGGTTCGATAACATTCAGAAGAGGTTGTCTTCATCAATTTTTATTTTATCAACTGAGGGACCCTTACTAAAATTAACATGTTTCTACCCAGCCCGTTTTGACACGTCTCAAGCCACCGACTCCCCATTTTGCAACTCTAAATATATGTCTATAAGAAGGATTGGGTGGGCCCGTGAGAGACAGCAGAGCTTCATCAAGCAAGACATTACTAGGAAGTGTTGGTGGAAGATTCTGGCCTTCTCTGTATTCTCCATCAGATAGAGAGCGACACAGAACTCCCTCACGGAAAGCATGCTGTCATTATCTTGATCAGACAAGTCCCACACCTGTTTCAGAATTTCTGTAGAAGAACAATAAGAACATTACGGCTTGGCGTGTTTATAGGAAATCTATTATGGAAAGACATTTCACTAGAGAGTAAATCATTTTACAAGAAAGAGCTGAATAAGGCCTTAATGATCTATTAAATTAAGCTACGAGTATTTACCTCTTGGTAGTCTCCAACTTAAAAATAAGCTGCAAGCCTGATCACCAGTGATTTTCCCATCTCTGTCAGAGTCGACTTCCATGAACACTTTCATATACTTGTTAATACCAGCCCGCGTCATTTTTGGCCATTGAGGCAACGATGGCCCACCTGACTGTAGTGGAGCATTTTGAGTCGGGGCCTGTTGATTTGGTCTTGGTAGAGATGGCCCCGCTGACTGTACTGGAGCACCTGTGGGTTGCCTTGTAAAAGCATTCAATGCACCAAGTGTGTCTATCTTAGCTGGAGTCTGGGGCTCAGAAGTTATAGGAGCAATTGCAGAAGAAACGGGTGGAATGCTTGCAGTTTGTGCATTGAGGATGATGACGGTTTAGATATAGATTGGGAAGCAGAAAACAAGTCACCTCCAAACATAGCGGCAGAAGTAATTGCATTTCCTCCAACAGATGGTCTAGGAGCTGTGAAAGATGAGGATGATAGTGGCTCTTGGGGTTTTGGTACAGTAGCCCCAACACCTCTGCCCCCAAGCCAATCACCCGAGACATTAGAGTTTGATAGACCAGTACCGGCCAGACAACCACCTGCCGGAAAACTAGGACCACCAACACTCTGTGATGGAAGAGGCCCGCTCTGAGGTGGTGGCAGGATCATTGACTGATTTCCGTGAGGTGCAAAATACTGTGCAGAAGGTGGATCAACTGAAGGAGGAGCCATTGAATTAGGATACCCCTGTGATCTTATGCCGAAAATTTGAGTTTGCATTGAATTAACAACCCCGGGCTGTTGCGTGGGAGGGCGTGGGGCCATTGAATTGACAATCCCAGGCTGCTGTGTAGGAGCAGGGATTTTAGATGAAGCAGGTCCATATAATGCCGCCTTTACTATATCTGGTGTTAGTTCTCTTTTACTTTGTGCAACAGTTACAAGCTTTAGAGCGTTACAGAATTCCTGACGGCCAAGGAAGCCAGTGCGGTTCTGATCAGCGTGTTGCCATATCTGCAATCAAATACAGTAATATATCATCATAAGAAACATGACCCAGATGCATGGTTAAACTGTTCATTTTTGTCAAAGTATAGTCCTATAATCTTCTTAGGATTCCATCAGAGATCAAAGACATAACAAGAAGAATGAGAGACTGTTCACGTCTATGTACAAAGTAATTTTGTATACATAGTAAGCGGCGTTATTTTGTATACAGTCTAGATGCAACAGTTTTGACTCAAGACTCATCTAACATAGGTCGACTAGGGTTGCATTATCTCCAAGTCGAATGGGTCAAACAGGTCAGAAGTGGCTCAAGCACATTCAAATCTACAACCTCCCAAAATCATTTCATCGAACTACTGAACTAGTAATCATATTTAATATATTTGTTATTCATAATATTATAGGAGAGCGGCCAAGCCTGTTAACCCTTCTTACATGACGCAAAAATAAATAAAAAAATATCCACAACGGCATGTAAATTACTAGAATGTGAATAACATTTAGATATGCAGCTAAACGCTCGCCTAAATATAGATTTCATGTCTAGCTTAACCTCGAAAGTGAGATCGTACCTGGTCAACTGTTCATGGGTAGAGACTAGAGAGCACTAACCAGTGTAAAACTCTTTAGGTTGGTATCATTATCACTTGTTATCGAAGGATTACTCTAAGGAACTATCAGACGGTTTGGATCAAATTGAAAGTTGGAAGACCTTTACACTTAAAAAATTGGAAAAACATTGGACCAGTAATCGTTATCAAGGCATTGTCTCCCCATCATGCATCCTCGTTTTCATACAGGAAACAAATTCAACAGTTACATTAAAACTATTACTAGCCTCATCCAGCACGTGCCAAGAGCAATATTACATTTACATTTGCCGGTCCATTAGCAATCTTCTATAGGCTCATTTATAACTTCTTAGCAGAATTGCGTAGTTTTCACTTCAAGTTACTTTACGAACATTGCAACATTTCACAAAATCTTATAAAAATGGTTTGGGATAAAGGTAGCTAGTTGATTGTGATTGCTGCAATTCATTGATAAAATTGGGTATGTTTTAAAAAGGTCACCGATGTTGTCATCATATAAGTGTTAGTTTGACGGATGATAAATTAATATATCATGACCGAACTCGAACTCGAGACTTCGGGATTGCACACTTTACGTATGAGTTTCAATTAATTAATAATTATTGTTTTAGTGACGAATAATTATTAAATTCACGAAATGAGCATTTAACGGTATCTAACGACCGTTAGACGAAAGATGAAGGACTAGATTTGGAAAAGAGTAAAAGTTCGGTTCGGGTTGGGCTTTTTGTACCCAAGGCCGGCCACCCTCCCTTCCTTAGGGTTTGGGATAGCTTTTGCTCCAAGTTGCTTGAATACTATATAATGAGACCTCCTCTCATTCATTCATTCATCCCTTGGTTCACTTGCAAACCAAATCTCCTTCTCTTTCTCCTCTTGAGTTAGAAATCGAACTACACCCTTATAGGGTTCCTACTAGATTTCTAAGCTCAAAACCATTCTTGTTTAGTTGATCAACTACACCCTTCTAGGGTTCCTACGCGATCTTCTAAACATTATGTTTGGATTGCTTGTGAATTAAGAACCTAGCTTTTCTTATTGAAACGCTACTAATACGTGTGTTCAAGAACGAAGTGTTGGCATACTTTTGCTAACAAGGTGATTTGCCCTATTCGACTAACCCTAGTCGATCCACCATTAAACCCAATTAGGGTTTATAGTTCTTGTTCCATTGGTTTCTTGTTCTTGCTAGAAATCACAAAGAGGTATGCATCCATTTATATTCGGTTAATTTATTATTTGTATTTGATCTATTCCGCTGCGTACTCTTTGATGTTTATATGTTTATTGTTTTATATTATTCATATATTCCAACAGTGGCATCAAGAGCCGTTAATACATTATAATGAATTACCGAAACACATAAAAATTGAATCGTTTGATTAATCACATGCTTGGTGTTCTTATGTTTTTATATTTTTCATAAACCCTAGATTTTATTTTTTTTAAATTTTCGAAATTTGTTTATTTTTTTATAAATGTCGAATTTTTTTTTATTTAAAAAAGGAAATTAGGGTTTGATGAATTATGTGATAAAAACTTGTAGAAACCCTAGGTTGCATGTAATTTATGTGTGTATAAATGGATATTAGTGATATGCCGTTTGGTTGCGTTCCTTGATTGACATGATTATTTGTTATAATATGTGCAAAATGGGCGTCCATGACAAACCATGCATGTGTTGTCTTGGATTATGATGATTTGGTTTTAAGATTTCATGCTTATTATGCGATTATATTATAATTGATAAATTGTTTAGTAAATATTATGAATAAAGATTACTAAAATTTGATTAATTATAATATTAGGGAAGACCCTATTAATCGTGTATTAAATCAATAGTGTGTTTTAATATTGATTTTAATTTGCATGACCATTATTGTTGTTGTTTGTTTATTTTATTTTATTACTTTTGTTTTATATGTTTTTAACATGATATTAACAAAGGGTAATTTCAATAAATAAAATATTAAACGGACTTAATAATGGTAAAATCTTGTTTTGAGCTTACTTAATAAATCTTGGACTTTTGGTTGATTGATCGCGACTGTATTAAGTGGTTGAAAGGTGGAACTAATTATGACAAACTATTAAAGTAGGTATAAGGATGGCTACGCATTAAATTGCGGCCTTAGTGAGCCTCCATTCTGGCTTACCGCTCGCCTGTGAGTCATATGTTAGTCTTTACCTAACATCCATGATAACTACGAAGCACTTAAGGCAAAGTTGTAAGTTTCTCAACGCCTCAATCAAAAGTTTGGAGATTTAAGCTCGTAAAGAAACTAATGAGTAAAAGTTTTTTTACATGAAACATATGCTACAAGATGAATGCATGACATCTTTGTACATATATTTGATTACACACATCAAATTTACTACCCTTAAATTTAAGTTATATGCCATCCAATGAAACGGAAACACCTAAAATTGGATCTACGTCAGGGCGTAACCTGGCTAGATTGCAATGGAGGGGCAAATTACATGATTTCATCACTAGCAGATCAACTGGTGTGGTGTCATTATGTAAGTTTGTTGTTTCTTAAATTGGTTAACTTAATTGAGTTGATAGTGGGAACTGATCACTCAAGGCATAAGAAGATGGGGATAAAACATGCTTACATTGCAACTGCGGTTGGCAATTAATGTAAATCCCATCGATTCTAGGAATTGCAATTGAATATTGGCAATTGGGACACGTCTCGTACCTTATTGAATAACGTCATCACTAGCAGATCAACTGATGTGATGAACTTATGTCAATTTGGATCCTAGTTTTTCAATGTAAAATTAAAATGGTTATATGTTTATGAACCATGGGTATTTAATTTTCTTGAAAATTTAATTATCGAAAATACTAAAATTGAATTTTGTAATTCTTTTTAACGTATTAATGCAATATTAAAGCCGTAAACATGGTTTGGTCTTAAATTGGTAAATTGATATAATTCTGCTTTCAAACATAATGTTTGATTGAGAAAATTTTACCGAAATGTAAGAAAGTCTATTTTCCATGAGAGAAGAATAAGACTCAATCCTATTCCTTTTCATGATTGAGAAAGGTATGATAGGAACATAAGAATAAGACTCAATCCTAAGTCTATTTTCTATGAGAAAAGAATAAGACCCAATCCTATTCCTTTTCATGATTGAGAAAGGTATGATAGGAACATTAGAATTGTCTACATTCTAATATATAACTCATAGCAATCTTTAATATTTAAGGATATAGCACATCTTATTTTCCATAGAAATTTCATTACTCTTATTTGGTGAATGAATTCTTCTATAACAAAAAAGGCATTTGGTTAAATGGAAAATATGAGTTATTAGAAGCTGGACAGATTACCGCAAAATTGGTAAATGGCAAAGCTAGTATTTTATCTAGTTGTTGTGCTTTAAAGGTGCTACATACCATTATGGGGATGGTAGGCCTATTAAGGAAGAAGCTGCATGCTCAAATTCTTCAAGTTAATATCATTGATGGATAATCCATCATAAACATAGTAGAATACACATTTTAGAACCTGAGTAATTATTACGTATTGGTTTTTCTAAATGTGTAGGAAAGTAAAAACAAGCAAATTGTTTTCACTGGTTATGAAACACGTACAATGTTGTCAAATCCAGTGGGAGCTTTGTGTTGTTTACTGAATATAGAGTTATTGTTATGTTATCAAATTCAGTGGGAGCTACAAGATTTAATTTCTGTGTAGTAGCCCAAATTATCTTCAAGATAATTACTTTCAAATTGTAGACACTCATGTTCTTAGGATAGCCATTTGCGTTTCCTGATAAGACAAAGTAGTCCTACATCTACTTATGACACAAATCATATTGAATCACATAAACAAACGTTTGTTGTGTTATACTACATGATATTGTTCAATGCACAAGTGGGAGAATTGTTTATTGTGTGCAAAGGAACAATACATAGAAATATGATTATAGGATTCTCTTAATTGCAAGGTAAGAGATCAATGTTCTAATAGGACTTATACATTTAATGTGTAAGATTATCTTATGTAGAACATGTGTCATGATTATAAGACTACTTTTATGTCTGATGATATTCAAATTAAAAGAAACACTTGAATTTACAATTTACGTCAGGGTGTAACCTGCCTAGATTGCAATAGAAAGGTAAACTACATGATTTCATTACTAGTAGATCAACTGATGTAATGGAATTATGTGAGTTTGCAGTTTCTTAAATTGGATAATTCATAAAATGACATAAGCAAATGAAGTAGTAAATTAACTTGAAATTACTATTGAAACCAAGTGGTGGTGTTCACAAATACTTAAGTTATTTATGTTTATATCTTCTTATAAACATGAAGTCTTTTAACTATTACAAGACTTATAATAAAGTAAGACGTTAAACTTGTTATGTTTCAAACAAGAAATCATTGAGTTCAATGATGTACAACGTAAAGTGGGAATATAACAGTTTATGTCTTCTTAAGACATGAACATGAAGTAACTTGTTCAAAAGATACTTATGTTATATAGCATGCAATTGGCTTGGAAATTCTATTGTACCATTAAGTTGACTTAGTTGGTAAATAGGTAAGCCAAAGGGAATAAGTTTATCTTACATATTGTTAGTTTGTCTCACAATATTAATTCTAATGAAACATCACAAGTTGGTGGTGTGTTCAGTTAGGAAAAATCAAACTCTTGTTATATTGTTTGATTAAAAGATAAATATGACTTCTTTTCTTCCGAAAGTTATCAAGGTTAGAAAATTGAGTATGGATTGAATATACTCAATAAGACTCCAACCTAGAAGATTAAATAAGACATTATGGAATGTGATAAATCACATTAAAGTCTTAAAATGAAGTTCTGATTTTGTTAATAAGTAGTTTTAACAAACAAGAGTCAGGAACTGTAAAATATTTTTTTGTAATATCCCAAATGAGAACGATTTAGTGTTGCTCATCTTGCTAAAGTATTTATAAAATACAAAAGGCAAGTGGGAGTTTTGTTTAGATCTTGAAAGATCAAAAAATTACAAAATATATAATCTTCTAAAACCACACTAGTGAAAATCATGATGAGGTTTGAAATGTAAAGGTTAAATCTCAACATGATGAAACTCTTATTCATAGATCCGTAGGGATGTCTCAGATATTTAATTAATATGTTGAGAATTATGAATTACAGGATCAAAGTAAGCCTGTTAATCATAATGACGCATTTACTAATTATGGTAAATTGCTCATACTATGAATGTTAAGATGCTGTCCATAAAGATAAGTCAACTTTGAAAACTTGGTTTATCTTAATGAAGATGAGTTTCTGCAAGAAAAACCCTAGAGGTTTTAATCTTTGCATAAAGAATCATATGGACAAAATTGTATACATATTTTAATGTATGTCTTATGACAAGATTATTAATCATACTTAAGTAATTAACTATGATTGAATACTCTTTCCTAAGCACATTAAAAATACAAAGATGGTAATTGTCATACTCATTTTTATGAATATGAAATTTGACAATAGATTATAAACCTCTTTCTTATATAATTACTTAAGCGAGGACGATGAGTAATTAAGAGTTTTATGAATTCATTTAATCTTTGAAAGTATACAAAATGCAAGAATCCAAGTATGGATAGATGCATGCATCAAGGAGATAAATCTTATGTTTAAATATTAAATCTATGATTTGATTTATATTTTAAAATAAGATAACTCCTAAGTAATTCTGAAAGCTAGTGGGAGTATTATGTTTACTTATTTAAATCATATATGTTGTATAACATATAGGAAGTAACATTCTATATAAGTTAAATGGTAAGTCATAACTTGGAATGAAACTTTACTTGAAAGATTTAATAAGTAAAACATACAACCTTGAATATATGTTTATTCATGTAAACATGTGCGGTAAATGGATCTAATAGAACATGATATATCATTTAGAAAGTTTAAATGGATATGTAGTACATGAATGAAATTTAAGTTGGACACAAGAATTTTTCATGTACATCATGTTGTTGTTATATCATGCTTTGATAAAAGATGATTTGACAACATTGATATCTAATGAAAGATATTAGATAAGTTGTGTAATGAATATTCTAAAGGAATATATTTGGATATAGAATCACATCCTCAGCCTGGAACAATTTCTAGATTCTATAAATGAACAATTGTAAAATTGTCATAGCCAACAAACTTGAAAGTTTGGAAGGAATAAAACATTACACATTGAAGTTTACGGAAAAGAGCATATTGTTGTTTGCATACAATGATGCTAATATAAATTGAGATGACACTCAATACTAGTCATGGAAGGATTTCATCCTTGTTAATAGCCATGTGTACTAGTTATGCTTAACGGAAAGCATAGTTGCATTATACGTTAAAGAATAAGAATACTTTAAACTTTAAAGGTTTGGAAGTTTAATTATCATAAATTGTATGTTGAGGATGTCATACACATTTTATGATGTATTATGTGGTTATATCAATTTATTTGAATGCACATATACAAGAATTTCATTATTGAAATAAGTATTCTCAAAATTCCGATAGATCAAAGTTAGTTGAATAATGCCTTGTCAACAAGTATGATTACTTGAGGCATAATTGTCAACAAGTATGATTGGTATTACTTGAGACAAAATTCATTAACGAGAATTTTCATGCATTGATCTATTTAGTATTTGGATAAAGGATTGTAAACAATAATTATTTGAATGAAATGAAGTATTGTGTTATGTTTATTTCTATTCATAAATATTGTATCCTATATTTGCATGTTTAATCCATGAATAACTTAAGTTATTCTAAATAGTCCGTTGTCAATTAATGATATGGGAGTATCATTGAACTAAGACAAATGTGAGGTTTGGTATAATATATATAAATATATTGATGCGTGGACGAGCCAAATTCACATGATATTCAATACTGGATAAATTGAATATAGGACAAAATCCCAATTACATGATTGTACTTATGGATGTTGTCATTAGAGTAAATCATGAATATTTATCCTCAGACTTGAGATACCAGGTAACTACTGTGGATGTAGCTCATTTTCTGTGAGATAATCTAACGCTATCCGTAACTGGTAGTTATAAGGATTATTTTCAGAGGTGATGCGAAGTTCATAGGTTATGCTTGTAGTCAATACAGGATTTGGTTCCTTCAAATTTGTTTTGAAGTATAATACTGTTTGGCCGCTCGTAGGATTAACAAGATGTTTGCATGGCCATGCCCAAGGTCTATCTAGAATACGTTCAGAAGAGTTGGTAATCTTGCTTAATCATAAATAACGAGAAACACTAGTTAATTATGGAATGACTTCAATCCATATCCATATTAACATAGTATTAGAATCAAAAGGATAAGTATGATGATGAATCATCAAAGGTGGTTTTTTCCAGGAAACCATACTCGAGATCGTTCTGGGGACATTGGCGTGTTATGCTAGACTAACCATTGTCATTGTTACATTAATCTATATCCGAGTGGGAGCTGTTAGTTTGACGGATGATAAATTAATATATCATGACCGGACTCGAACTCGAGACTTCGGGATTGCACACTTTACGTATGAGTTTCAATTAATTAATAATTATTGTTTTAGTGACGAATAATTATTAAATTCACGAAATGAGCATTTAACGGTATCTAACGACCGTTAGACGAAAGATGAAGGACTAGATTTGGAAAAGAGTAAAAGTTCGGTTCGGGTTGGGCTTTTTGTACCCAAGGCCGGCCACCCTCCCTTCCTTAGGGTTTGGGATAGCTTTTGCTCCAAGTTGCTTGAATACTATATAATGAGACCTCCTCTCATTCATTCATTCATCCCTTGGTTCACTTGCAAACCAAATCTCCTTCTCTTTCTCCTCTTGAGTTAGAAATCGAACTACACCCTTATAGGGTTCCTACTAGATTTCTAAGCTCAAAACCATTCTTGTTTAGTTGATCAACTACACCCTTCTAGGGTTCCTACGCGATCTTCTAAACATTATGTTTGGATTGCTTGTGAATTAAGAACCTAGCTTTTCTTATTGAAACGCTACTAATACGTGTGTTCAAGAACGAAGTGTTGGCATACTTTTGCTAACAAGGTGATTTGCCCTATTCGACTAACCCTAGTCGATCCACCATTAAACCCAATTAGGGTTTATAGTTCTTGTTCCATTGGTTTCTTGTTCTTGCTAGAAATCACAAAGAGGTATGCATCCATTTATATTCGGTTAATTTATTATTTGTATTTGATCTATTCCGCTGCGTACTCTTTGATGTTTATATGTTTATTGTTTTATATTATTCATATATTCCAACAATAAGATATCATCGACAAACATTTCTAGAACAACATGTAACTGCATAGAGTATGTACTCGAAATTTTCATTTCATGGGACACAGTGAGTATTAATCATTTCATTTCAGTTTGCAATATGCAAAACTGGAAATCAAAATCTTGACCAACGTGAAAATGATGAAACTCACTTTTTTCCTGGGGTTACTATAAGTATTAACTTGACCATGGGCAGAAGTCAAATCATCCAAAAAAAATCAAATAACTCAATACACGGAACTATAAGAGGCAAATGCGTGTAACCCTTACAGCCAAAGCAACAAGTTGGCCCCCAAGTAACATTCAATTGAGTTAAACTCATGATGAGACATTATTAATAGGCTTCTAAAATAAAGAGCTCATGGTTGAAAATTCGGGATAGAAGTAGAAGTCCAACTCTTTAAAATTAGACACTGGAATATGACAAGTAAAAACACACAGTCAGAAACGGCCCAAATGACACAAGTGTCGACCAAAGTTGGAAAAGTTGCCCATAGTAGAAAACTGAGGACTTTAAAGGGTAACTAAAGTTTTCCTCAGTATTTGATGCTCAAAAGTAGTTACAACTTACAACTTTTTTTAATCGTCCACCACAGATTCCAGCCTAGACAAAATGAGTAATTTTGGAGCTATGGGTATATTGAGTAATAATTTTAGTTAACAAAATTCAGGGTGGATGTAAGTAATAGCATACTAAATGGATCATAAACAATTGTACCGGATAAAAGTAAGCGTGATTTGACAAAAGGAGTTTTGGAACATAAAAGGAGCTCAATGGAACTAATCACTAGGTATATTATATAAATAAATTTAATTAGTAGTAGTAGTTGTATCCTAACGACAGATGAAAATTCAGTGTGATACAAAATTATATTATATAAATATAAATAAATAAACCATAAGAGTACGTGAGCAAGGAAGGAAGGAAAAAGGCAACGGCTTCAGCGCCGGTAATTCTTCCGTCTTTATCCAAATCAAAGCAATTGAAATACTCCTCTATGGGTTACAGTTGGGCTAAAACACAAGAAAATAAATGTTTCCAATTCCCGAGTAAGTAAACTTGTGATTGTGCTAAAGGTTACTGGAGGCCTTTCCTCCAGTAACTTAATATTTATAAACCTCCGAGCATACACTGCATTAGGAATGATACATCAATAATACAGATCTACAATAACTTAATTTAGCAGAGAAGCAAAACAAAAGGTGTACAAATGTTTAAACACAAAGAGGGTTGACAGCTCATACAAAATCACTAGCACAATGTGAACAGATTAAAAGATTATACACGATAAACAATGAACTCAACCGTCAAAGTTACTACTTATTATTGATGTTACTCTTTGTTGAGCCTGAAACAAATTCCAACCAAAAGAGTTGATCCTATTGGAAAAGAGGGAAGGACCATCTCGTGAATTAGTCCATGTAAAGTAATAACGCTGAAGTGATTCTGATACCTGAGGTCCTAGGATATGTTTACAATGCATGTGAATGACTTGGTTTTAAACGTTTACATTCATGTTTTACAATATAAAAAACATATTATAATAGATATAAACAACGACTATACGTGATTAAATTTATACATACGTGGTACACATATTTTTCCTTTAAGACAACATATGTCACTACACCAATTCAGGGATCTCGCTACCAAGACTTCTAGGGACTACAGAGTGTAGTCGCTAAAAACCCGCTTATAGGGACTACATGTAGTCACTATAAAAGTGGAGACGAAATTTTCAACTAAATCTCCCCGACCTTTGACCAGAGTTTCTAGGGACTACATGTAAACATATAGGGACTACATGTAGTCACTATAATTCCGCTACACGACAAAAAATTAAATCAGTGAAAAAGTGTAACTTTGACCCAAACTTATAGGGACTACATGTAGTCCCTAAATGTTAAGTGACGAACAAAAAAGTCAAGGAAAAAAGTCTAACTTTGACCCGAACTTCTAGCGATTACATGTAGTCCCTAGAAGTAAGGTGACTATGAAATTTTTTTTGTCTATTACAAATTTTTACATTTTTGTTGGCGGAAAGGTTTAGCGCCAAACTTATAGGGACTACATGTAGTTGCTAAATGTTTGATGACGAAACAAAAAATACTAAGGAAAAAGTCTAACTTTGACCCAAATTTCTAGTGACTACATGTTGTCCCTAGAAGTAAGGGGACTACGAAAAAATTTCGTTTATTAAAAATTTTTGCATTTTTGTTGGCGGGAAGATTTGGTGCCAAACCTTTAGGGACTACATGTAGACGCTAAATGCCACATGTAGTCCCTAAAGGTAAACAGAAATTTAAATTATTTTTAATTTATTAAGAATGATCTAAATTAATTAAAAATCTTTTATTAAGATTTAATTATAAAAAAAAACATAAGTGAACCGAATGGGCTTAAACCACAACAACGTTCATTAAAAACGTTAGCGCGTTTCGTTCTATTAGCACTTTTCGTTATGTTAGCGCATTCGTTATGTTTGCATTCTAAATTGATAAATGTTTAAACATTAATTAACACATGTAAGTTGTGTTAAACGAATGAATCGAGCTAATATTGATATATACGTTATGGGTCGGACGCTTTCACCTTCACGCTAATGTCGTTCGTTTTGAACAGCCGAGTAAAAACCCTAAACCAGCGGGCTATACTCAGCCTTTTTTACTGTCCGCAGCGGCTGCTTCTCGTTGGATGAAGGATCTTGTGCGCTTCATTAGTTCATCAAAGGTTTGGGGAACCTTATCATTTAATTTCCTACTGAGTTATGGGTTATTAATCCCGTTCATGAACCCTGAAAATTTTAGCACTTCAGGACACGCCTTGATGTGTATACATTCATCCTTGAAGCGCTCCACGTAAGCACTGGTTGATTCCCCTTAGCGCTGTTTTACTCTGGCCAGTTCAACAGGGTTCTTAGTGCACTTCCTTCTCTGGGTGAAGTTCAAGCGGAATGCTTTTCGCAACTCTTCAAACCCGTCTATGCTCCTTCGTGGAAGCTTGCTAAACCAAGTTCGCGCATTCCCCATTAATGTGGAGTTAAACATATGACACCACACAGGTTGTGGTCAATTTTCGATAGTAGCAGCGGATTCGAAAATTTTTAGGTGGTCATCAGGATCACCTGTTCCATCATATGTTTTGATATTGGTGGGCATGCGCCTTTTCTTGTGATCAGAGTAGTCGTTGATGCGTCGTGTGAATGCATCAACTTTTTGACGACGCTAAGGAAGAGATATGTCTTCGTCCTCTTCCTTGCGACGTCTCCCTCTGGACTTCCAGTGTCCTGTCTCTTTGTTCTCGTTGTCCGAGGAGTCACTTGAGGAGAAGTTATCCCTTTTGCGGCGCTTGCGCCGTTTTTCCTCAAAGGAAGAACTTGAGGGGCTTTCACTTGGGGAAGTTCGCCTTCCCAACCTGTCGTGAATTCTTCTGCTCCCAGACCTTGAGGAGCCCTCGCTCGGTGAGTGTTGACGTCCAAGTCTATCTTGTATCTTGCGGCTACCATGTCTGGAGTGAACATTAGTACGCCTCTCACCGTCTTCATATTCTTCCGAGTATTGTGAATCGGATGCTGTACCAAGTCTATCATGGACATTGGTACGTCTTTCATTATTTTCGCCCCCCCCTGGTAGTGCGGTGGGGATGTTTCTGGGTTAAAGTTAAGCCAGGCTTGTAGGCTCTGGCTTGATCTTCTCCTTGCCTCCTCTTGCATGAGGCTAGTTAAAGCTTCGTAATTTTGTGACACAAAATTACTTAGCGTTAATTCAGGCGCGTCCTCTTCCAGTGCGACAATATCTGCTTCTGGGTTACGTCCCCTATCTCGATTAGGCGCGCCTGGCGGCACAGTGTTGTCCACAATGGGTGCCGTTTGATGAGGAGTATTGAAGAGAGTGCACTGAAGTTCTTTCAGTGCTTAGGACCATCATGGTGGTCTGGGCAGCCCCTGTGGGCAATTCTACCGCTGGGAGGGGTAGGGTTGTTCCCGTTTCTTGGTGACCAGGCGCATTGGTTGTCCCAGATTACTTACTCTCACGCCAGAGGCTTATCGTGGGATTGTCTCCCACGATTATCCTCTGGCGTGAGAGTAAGTAATCGGTTTAGGGTTATGTATATGAATTAGGGTTGTAAAGTCATACTTTAACGGGAGTTATGATATTGTTTATATAGGCACGGAATCCTCATTGGATATGTGTGCCTCACTCTTCGGTGTATATCCGGTTTGGATATATATTCCTTAAATAAGAGATATCCATATCATAACCATAAATATCTTTGGGCTTGGGCTTTTGTGAGCCCAAGCCGTTTTCATACTAGCTCAAATCACTGTTATGTGGTCCCCCTGATGATGATCGTCCGTGGCAGCCTCCCCCCACCACATAAGTAAGTTAAAATATTTAATTTGAATTTCATTACTTATAATTTGACTTTATTCATTTGAATACGATTACTTGTATTGTTTATTTGTTCATTTAACCTGTTTGTTGTTTATATTACATTTTAGGCTTAATATTTGGTTGAAAACTTGAAAAATCTTGTCATCTTTTTTGTTAGTTTAACTTTCTATTTGGACTAAAAAGTCTTGCTAGCTTTCATACTTCTTTTTCATGCTTACTGTTACCGAAGTCTGTATACTGATCTATTTGGTTGAGATGTGAACCAGTGAATTTCTTTATTTGTACACACTGCTCTACTTTTTCATGCTTACTTGAATGCATTTTATAATGATGAAATGGTGATCTATTTTTTATACATACCGATCTTATATCAGTTAGCATGTTATAATGGTGAATTGGTGAAATGCTTACTGAAATAGTGAAATACATACTGATCTTAGATCAGTTAGCATATTATAGTAGTAGTAGACAAAAGTAGTGAAAACTAGAATATTCACTTATCTATAGGGTCGGGTTGCAGGTTAAGCATGTACTAATAAATAAGTTTGTAGTTAATATTACACACGTTTCACCCATGTTAGCCCAAAATGTACGAATAAGTAGCTTTGTCGTTTATGTGAGTCATTACACCCATTTTGACTAATTTAACCCATTTTAGCCCAAACATTTACACGTTTAGGCTAGAACGGGTGAAATGGGTTAAAACAGGTGAAATATGTGTAATATAAATGACAAAGTTACTTATTTGTACACGTTTGGGTTAAAATGGGTCAACTAAGTCGTTTTTCATTTCTATGAAATTAATGAACTTGTTTTGTGACTTTACAGAACGATATGATTGCGACTAGGGAGGCGCAAGAGGGCCAAGAAGGGCCCTGCTTGACTGACAAAGAGATAATGACCCGGGTCTTGGGAGAGAGCCGGAGCTTTCTTCCGGGACGGGGTAGGAAGCTGCCTCGTAGGTCATCATCTGGGTGCAGCTCATCTTCTGTTCATTCACACGCCTCTGGACCACCAGTCTCTCGAGAGGCGTGGGCTAGAGCGTTTGCGGCGAGTCAAGATCAGTTATCCGGTCTCTACCAACAGTTGATCGCTGCAAACATCCCGGTGACCCAGCCAGCCCCACTCGATCCACATCAGTTTGAAGTTGATGAAGTTGTTGATGACCGTGAAGATGCCCCCGAAAATGATTAGCTAGGCGGGGATGTACTTGTGATTTCTGGTTTGTTAGACACTCTGCTTTTGAACATCTTATGTTTTATGTCGTTGAACATATTTAAGTTATTGTTAGACACTATGCTTTTGAACATCTATGCTTGTAATGAACCCGAATTTGCTTGTTGAACACTTGTAGTGAATGGGATTTGTATGTTTAAATTATCGTTTGCGTTGAATTGGTTTGTGTTGAGTCTGGAAAAACTGGAAATCTAGAAAAACAGGTTGTGGAAATGGGTTGGAAAGACCTGGGAAAGCATGCAAAAGTAGCCTGTTGTGGAAACAGGTGCAGTCCTTTTAGGGACTACATGTAGTCCCTAAACGTTACAACACCCTTTGGTCAAAGATACCTATAGCGACTACCCGTGGTTGCTATAGGTCATGATTTAGTCGCTATAGGTAAATCTATAGTGACTACTTGTGGTCGCTAAAGATGAGGCTCACATATTTTGGTCAAATAGTCAACATACTATTAGGGACCACTTGTAGTCACTAAAACGTAGCGCCACTAAAATTAGTCATTGGTCAAAAAGTCAACAAGTCAAAAAGTCAAGTCAACTAAAGTAGTCGCTATAAGTGAAAAAATGTGGTCCCTAAAAGATGTAGCAACCGAGTAAAACCCACCATTGATACAAGGACTACGCGTAGTCCCTAAAGCTTCTAGCGACTACACTCTGGACTTATAGGGACGACAAATGTAGTCCCTATAACCACTTTCTGGTGTAGTGTGTGTTTGGTAAGGTATTCTTCCACCATACACAATGTATAGATCAAAGTGTGCCCAAACACATTTGTTATTACAAACAAATAATTACATATTGACCAACTTAATGCAAAAACAAAAACACATGCCAAGAGCCTATACAGGTAAGGACAAAACATACAAAATTGCATATAGACACAACAATAAATTAAATAAATAAATAAATGAGACCATTTGCGAGACAACAAACTTGGAACACAGCCTAAGTAACTACACGAAAGGTGAAAGTATTAAAGAAACCAAATGAAGAATTCAATGTCATATGATATCAAGAAGTGAGAAAAAGTTGTTGAATGCATTAAATGAATAAACAGGCAAGCATTAGAAAGTTTCATAGGTTTTTTATGACTCGATATGTAACTATAGTTACAATGAAATAGCAGGTAAATTAGAGTATCTTTCTATATGTTTATACAAAACTTATTTTTTCGCCTGTAAAGAAAAAGGATAAGTGGAAGTAATTTGAAGAACAAAAAACTGTTTTTAACTTAAAATAAGCGGATAAGTAAGAAAAGACAAGGAAAAAAAGCAATCTCAAAGCTTATATTTGTTAGATAGGTAAGGTTATGAAGTATTGTAATATACCTCTCTACGATAAACTATAATGAAACATTTAAATTAAAGAAATGCTCTCTTTTTTTTTTTTTCTTACGAGAAGATTATAAATTAAATTTACTCTTAATAACTGTGAGAAGGTCAAATACCATAAAAAAACACTATACTTGCTAAGAAAGTCATTTTTGGGTGTCGAACAATTTTTTTTCCTCTTTTGGGTATTGAACTTTCATTTTTTGGCATCTTTGAGACATTTTGTGACATTTTTGCCCCTGGATTTTTAATAATTTGAGGGGCAAAATCGTCACGGAGTGACTCAAAGAATCCAAAAAATGAAAGTTCAGTACCCAAAAAAGGAAAAAAAAATTGTTCGATACCCAAAAGTGTATTTTATGACAAGTATGATGCTTTTTTTATGGTATTACCCTTTGTGAGAATACTCGAAACAAACATAATATATCAAAAGAAGGTCTTGTCTAAATAAACAAATACATTCGGCTTGCTAAAGAATGTTATAATTTGAACACATCGGTAGCCTTTTCTCTCAAAAATACGAAGCAAACAATAGTAAGTCTTAACAAAAAACGACTCGATTTCTAGTCTAAATGGACAAAATAGAAGCTAGAGGCTTGTGACATGAAAAATATAGATTATATGCTGCTTAACAGAGCAAGGTTGATAAGAAAATGGCTTTTGGGTGTATTAGCCATTTTTCTAAATTAAAGGTGAGATCATTTTTTTTTAGCTGCTTTACACAAAGTTTTCACGCGACTAACCTTTTATCAGAGTTTATTTTTCGAAATTGTTAAATACATGAACTTTTTGTATCTAAAGATAGATAAAGTAATTATGTGCTGTATTTTCCAATTAATGCAATTAATATTTGTTTTAATTGATGAAATTGAGCAGCATTATATCTTTAAGAAAATATTATTGTACAATATATGTGAACTGTGATGTGTCCAGAAAGAAAATCCTATGGTTAACTCAAAGCAAGTATATCAAACTTTATTTTGTGTCAAATAGATTTATAGTACTCTTAACAAATGTTAGGTATAAATTTTAAGTTTGATTGTTACTAATATAAAGATAATTATAGCATTGTTATACGTTAAAAGACCTATTAAAACTACAACATGTTGCATACCAGATTTTCAACAAATTGTGTTATATTATAGTATCCATATTAGCAAGTGTTTCTAAGTGTAGGGGGTCTTAGTGTTAATTAGCTAATGTATTTTGTCAAATAGGATGGGTAGTCGGTCACAATGCATAACCGACTATATATGTTATATATAGGGTGATTTACAATGCATTCGTGAGTCTCTCTTATCCTCCTTGTTACAGCCGATTTAAACTTTCTTTAGGTTCGGTATACCTGAAATATAGCCTTAGGAAAAAAAAATTAGATCCCGACCCCCCACTTAAAAATTCCAAGCTTCGCCACTGCACGTGAGCGTCATGTCACATCACAATTCAACACATCATCAAACACACTATCAAATAAGTGTAATGGTTCGTTAAAAAAAAAATGTAATGGTAACTAGTAAACCAAAGACATAAAAATACTCTACTTTATAAAAATATACCTTACAAACACATACAAACAACAAAGAGTGCACCACCTACTACAAAAACTAGTTGAATTCTCCACATTTTAAAAGCCAAATGACCACATTTAAAAATGTGTAAAATTATTGACTCCGCAGTTTCTCAAGTGTGGTAATAATGGGTGTGACGAATTTTGCTATACATATAAGTGTGAAAATATTATCAAATGTCTATAGTTAAAAGTATAAAAACATTTCTTTGAATGTCCACACCTAAAAATTGGCAAAATTGCAAAAAATGTTCAAAATTAAAAATATGGAGACACTTGCAACACTTATAAGTGTAGCTTTATTATAATTGTACACACTTATAGTCTAAATACACCAAAATGATTATACCAATCATTGACTTGTTTTTTTATTTAATTGGTTTTTATATTTTACTACACAAACTTTCATGTAACATTATATTTAAAAGCATCTTAATAAATTAATATAAAAACATTTATTACTTTTCTTTAGACATGTGTTCATATTACAACGTCAATTTACATTTGTTACTTTTCTTTCAATAAACGACTTAGGTTAAAAATTTTGTTGATTAATATAATTAGAACGTCACTTTACATTTGGCGCTAAAGTTTCATATTAATTATTATCATTAATATATTTTCTCAATTTAGACTTGTTTTCAGCTAACAAATAGAAGCCATCCGAAAACGAACTAGAGAGGACCCGTTGAAACAGATACGAACTGGTGAATCAGGCCTCATCGAGATCTATTTCTCTTGTTAATCGTCAAAGAGTACCCGAAGGAAAAACTGAAAAGTGAAAAGTTGAAACTAAAAAAAAGAAATGTTGAAAACATATATTTCAAAAGGAAATTATTAATACAAATCTAAAACCGGGTTAACCCGTGATGCTTCAAACCCGGCGGGTTGACCCAGTTTCATTTGACCCGTTTACGACCCAACCCGGCAAGTTCACACGGTTTAAATTGACCCGTTTTTCTATCGGAACGGTTCAATCGGTTGAACCACCCTGGTCAAACCGGATTTCAAAATATTATGTTTAATCCCCAAATTTTCAAACTTTTATTATTTTTCGTTTATAACCTATAAACTTTTTTTATCAATAAACAATGTGTTGCTATAAAATCCCGTTGCAATGCACGGGTGTCCGTCTAGTTTGATTAATGTATTAACCTTATAATATTTTTTTATTAAAAATGGTAACAATTAGGGGTGGAAACGAGCCGAGCCGAGCCCGAGCTTTAGGGGTGAAAATGAGCCGAGCTGAGCCCGAGCGTTAAGCATGCAATAGAAATAAATTGCGGATAAAAGTTAACGTGTACTCATGTAGAAGTAAAAAAAATACTACAAGCAATAACTAAAAGGAAAGACAAAAATATTTATGATGAGCCCCAACTTTAGGCTTTGACCATATTAGGGTCTACCTTAATTAATTCGCTGCTCAAAATTCGAGAAAGGAAAAATAGCACGACTACCAACTTTTAGATTTTTTTTGTTGTATATAGTAGAACCCTTTTAAATATATGTCACACCTATAAATATAGCAAAATTATTATGCATATATAAAAAATCCGACAGTTGACCATACCGTTGCAAAATAAGTGTGGAGAATAGCACTATTTTTTGTAACGACCAAACAATTCAAATTCCATTACTAGAGGCTTTGTTCCAAAGATTTTTATGCTTCATGTCTTGAGGAGCATAAATATTAAACAACCCAACGAAAAACCATCTTTACCTTTCGCAAAAAAAAAAAAAAAAAAAAAAAAAAAAAAAAAATCTTTACCTTTCCATTTCCCTATTCCCACATGTTACACCACGCCATCAAAATTTTGTCCGAACTACCTATAGCATCAACTTTAGAATTTGAAAACTAATTAAGTTCTCATCTATTTAGTTCATTTTTGTTTCATGAAGCCTACTACAGTATTAATTAAGTTCTCATCTAACATAGATATTCGGGTAACCCCCGCAATACCAATAAATACTCGGATAACCTCCGAAGTATTAATAACCTATAGGTGCACACTACAGTATCTAAATAAGCCAACCTTGAATAGTACACACGAAACCGTGTGATTAAAGCTGACAATACGAATAACCCAACCTTAAATAGTACACACAAAAACTATGTGACTAAAGCTGACAATATATATCCTAGTCCATATGCATAGCAAGTTTTAGAAAGAATATAGAAGCGATAATAGTCCACATAAATAATTTGCACGTTTCTCACCCCAAGTATTGAAAACATAGTTCAAGAGTAAAAATGGGGCTATGACTCACCTCAAGTCCAGAAAATAGCAAGAAAAGTCGGTAGAAATAAGAGGTATAGTAACTCACGAAACAGCAACTACGGACTCGGCACGACCTAACAATATTAACTCGTTCAGAAATCATTTCCTCAAATTCAAATATTCCCAAACCCGGACGAGAATCCGTTTTATTTCCGAAAATCCATTTCGTATTAGTTTGGTGTATTTACGTTTGGTATCCATACGGGTGGTGGGTCGACTCAAAACAAACCAAAAGGTCACACAAAGAATAATAAAATAACTATGGGTCTAATATTAGCCCAATATATCATTTAAATAAATCGCCGAAGTTTATCAAATCCGTCGATTTGATAATCCTCATATTTATTTACGTAACATACCGTTCCAAGATTACACCCCATCCTAAAGCACATAGCACATAAATACTATATGGTAGATATCATAGTTTAATAAATTCCTCATATATATCGTTAAATTGGCCAGATTTCCCGATATATATATTCGCAATTTACTACACTTTACATATACCACAACCTATGGGCGTCGTAGGATACGATGCCCATTAATATATTCATTTCATATAGCCAAATAACCCGATTCAACCCTACGGTTAAGTGGTTATTTAGTTATAGAAAACGTTTATATTAATCGTCATATATCCGTGACAACACGAAAGTCACAAATAAAACTTACCCGAACTCGAGTGACAACGACTCCACATAACTCGATAAGTTTATTTAGTATGTATACAAAATGACATTTTTATTCAATATTTGAGAATTGTCGAGGATTCCTCGTTTTATAATAATTTCTTTATAATAATAATACGTTCAATAATATTACGCCACTTTCGTAGCCTAATATATATTTAGTCGTATTATTTGTAATATGACTCGTGATTATTATTATTATTAATATACGCGCTTATATAATTATATATCCGTTATTCACGTCTATATATTCATATAAACGTTTATATTATCAATAACTATTATTACGAGTTTTATTATTTACGTTTTAATTGTAAATAGTTATCGAGTCATACGAAATGGTCACATGTCCGAGTCATGACTCTCGGCTCATTGTCCAAGTCCAAAGTAATATAAAATTCATAACAATCAATACATCTCCGTCCAATCAATCCCAATCCACGTGCTACAATAATAGGGTCCGACTACGGCACCCGACTAACCTATCTCCGTCAATCTAAGTGACCGTCTCACAATCGGTCCCCAATATCCCAATTCGTCAACAACTCCTCAATATCACAAAAAATCCATTGTCGAGACCACAAAAGGTCTCGACTCAACAAAAGCATTCGGCCGACAAATAAAGTGCCACAACAATAACAAGTTAAGTTCACAAACATTAAAAGAAATAAACATCAACAAGGTTAATGTTCGGGTCGGTTTACCAAGCCAAACCCGAGCCCTCGACTCACTTGAGTCACGACTCAAAACCACGAGTCACAAGGACTCGAACCAACAACCACGGGTCGCAAAAATAAGCTCCAAAGAGCACCCTCAAAACTGCCCATTCGACCACTAGGGTCGCGGCATCAATAACCATATACGGCCTCAAGGCCTCGACTCCATCGAGACAAACCAAGAATCCAACGCAAGCAAATCATGAAACCATGAACACGAGGCCACAAGTAGCAACAATAACGAGCCATAGGCTCGAGACCCACATCGAGCCATGAGTCCACGACTCACGGTTCGAGTCGAACCATCCAAGAAAACACCAACCCGGATACCAAACAAGATTTTAACATCAAAATCATTAATTTCCAACCATTTCATTCGAATCCCATAAAAACCTTCCGTGTAGCCACGGAATTAACACTATGTCGAGGCATCCAAGGTACCAAAAACGAGCTTGCTCACCTTCTTGAACCTCCAAATGTATAGATCTAGTAAAAACAACAAAGTTGGGTTGGATTTGATTGAATCACGAGGTGTTAGGGTGTGTTATACGGCGCGTATGATACACCAAAAGAAAGAGGAAGGAAAAAGGAACAAGATGGTAGTGTTTGTTTTGTGGTGAGGGCGGCGAGATGGTGGTGGTGGCCGGATTTGTAGTCGGTGGCGGCTAGGGTTATTCAAAAGAAAGAAATGAGAAAGAAAGAAGTGTGGGGGTGAAGGTGTTGGTGTTGCTTATGAACCGAACCCACAAGGACCAAATTTTGTAGTGTTTTTTTTTTTTTTTTTTTTTTTTTTTTTTTTTTATAATAATGCTAATAATAATAATAATAATAATAATAATAATAATAATAATAATAATAATAATAATAATAATAATAATAATAATAATAATAATAATAATAATAATAATAATGATAGTAATAATGATATTACTAATGGTGTGGAGCGGGTAACGTGGGTGAATGTAAAACATGTGGCCCGAACCCGAACTCATTTCAAACTTTAATATCTCCCGAAAAACATCTCGTAAAATAATTATATATAGTCGGACTCGTAAAACGAATCATAAAATCTTTCGTTAGGTAAACCTAGTGCCAGAGTCAACGTAGTACCAGTGAGAATTTAAGAATACATCACCGAGCATAATATCAAGAATGAATTATGAAAATAATTCACGAATTCCATAACATCATAAACACATAATTATCCATAAAATAGGTCGTACAAGTTCGTTGTGAAATAAAATTTCAAATAAAAATTATAAACGAACTTTAACGTAATGCGGGTTTTCAAAATAACTCCCTAAACTGCCGGTTGTCACATCCTCCCAGTCTCAGAAGAAACCCGTCCCGGGTTTCACTCAGAAAAATTCATCAACGAAGTGAAAAGCTTCGGATATCTCTTCCGGAACTCGTCCTCAAGTTCCCACGTAAATTCTGGTCCATGTCGGGAATTCCAACGAACCTTGACGAGCGGAATGCGACTTCGCTTGAGTCTTTTAACTTCACGATCTAAAATCTCAATTGGCTCTTCCACGAAATTCAATTTCTCATCGACACGAATATCCTTCATTGGAATGACAGGCATCTCATCAGAAAGACATTTCTTCAAATTACTGACGTGAAACACGTCGTGAACTTTACTCAGTTCATGTGGTAATTCCAACCTATAAGCCACGGGCCCAATTCTTTCTAAGATCAGAAATTGTCCAATGTAGTGTGGGTTGAGTTTACCACGTTTCCCGAAACGTATCACACCTTTCCAAGGCGAGACTTTCAGCATCACTCTGTCTCCAACCTGGAACTCTAAGGGTTTACGTCTCTGATCGGCGTAACTTTTCTGCCTATCTCTGGCTGCTTGCAACCGATCACGAATCCGAGCTACTTTCTCAGTAGTTTCCAAAATCAGTTCAGGGCCTGTGAGTTGGCTATCTCCAACTTCCGCCCAACCAATAGGCGAACGACACTTTCTGCCATACAAAGCTTCAAATGGTGCAGCCTTAAGACTTGTGTGGTAGCTATTATTATAGGAGAATTCCGCAAGGGGTAAGTACCTCTCCTAGCCCTTACCAAAGTCTATGATGCATGCACGAAGCATATCCTCTAACGTCTGAATGGTCCTCTCACTTTGACCATCGGTTTGGGGATGATATGCAGTACTCATATCAAGTCTCGTCCCCAAAGCCGTTTGAAGTGATCGCCACAAAGCTGACGTAAAACGGCTATCGCGATCCGAAATAATAGATATCGGGACTCCATGACGCGCAATAATTTCCTTCACATATAACCTCACAAGTTTATCCACACTATCATCTTCACTAATTGCTAGGAAATGAGCAGACTTTGTCAGACGATCCATAATTACCCAGATAGCGTCACAACCGCTAGCTGTCCTCGGTAATTTGGTAATGAAGTCCATAGTAATCCGCTCCCATTTCCAGACTGGAAGTTCTGGTTGCGTTAATAATCCTGACGGTCTCTGGTGTTCAGCTTTAACCTTAGCACATGTCAAGCATTTACTAACGTACAATGCTATATCTGCCTTCATATTTGGCCACCAATAGAACTTCTTAAGATCCTGGTACATCTTGTCGGACCCAGGATGAATAGAGTACCTTGACTTATGCGACTCATGCATAATTAACTCTCTAATTTCTCCATATAAAGGTACCCAAATCCGATCTCCAAAACATAGCAATCCATCAGAACGCTTAACGAATCCTTTCTCATTCTCAGCCATCCCAAATATATTCTCGGCAGATCTGTTTTCTGCTTTCAACGCTTCCGTTTGAGCTTCAAGTATTTGAGATGGTAACGGCGATACGATAGTCATTCCCAATGACCTAACTCGTAACGGTGGTATTCTTTCCTTTCGACTAAGAGCATCAGCGACAACGTTTACTTTACCAGGATGGTAGCGAATTTCACAATCATAATCGCTTAGCAACTCAATCCAACGTCGCTGTCTCATATTGAGCTCTTTTTGATTCAAGATGTGTTGTAGACTTTTGTGGTCAGTAAATACAACACACTTGGTTCCGTACAAGTAATGTCTCCATATTCTTAAAGCGAAAACCACAGCACCTAGTTCCAAATCATGGGTAGTGTAGTTTTTCTCATGCTTTTTGAGATGTCGGGAAGCATAAGCTATCACCTTCTCTCGTTGCATTAATACGGCTCCCAATCCTTTATGTGAGGCATCACAATAGACGACGAAATCCTCGTTACCTTCTGGTAACGCTAAGATAGGAGCACTACACAATATCTTCTTAAGCAATTGAAATGCTTCCTCTTCTTTATCTCCCCATTCATACGTAATACTCTTTTGAGTCAATTTGGTCAGTGGTTTAGCTATCTTCGAAAATCCCTCAATGAATCTTCGGTAATAACCATCTAAACCCAAAAATTGACGAACTTCGGTTGGGGTTGTAGGTGCAGCCCAATCTTTTATCGCCTCAATCTTAGCAGGATTCACATGGACTCCTTGTCTATCAATCACATGACCCAAAAATTGTACCGTCGGAATCCAGAATTCGCATTTCGAAAACTTGGCATAGAGTTTCTCCTTCCTGAGCAATTCTAAGATGAGTCTTAGATGCTCCTCATGCTCCTTCTCACTCTTTGAATAAATCAGAATATCATCGATGAATACAATCACGAACTTATCTAAGTAAGGCTTACACACTCGATTCATGAGATCCATGAATATTGCCGGTGCATTAGTCAACCCAAACGGCATCACCTGAAACTCGTAATGCCCGTACCGGGTTCTGAAAGCCGTTTTCGGAATATCTTCCTCGCGAACTCGAAGTTGATGATATCCCGATCTCAAATCGATCTTCGAGTACACACTCGATCCTTGGAGTTGATCGAACAAGTCGTCGATCCTAGGTAACGGGTATCTATTCTTCACCGTTAACTTATTCAACTCTCGGTAATCAATGCACATACGGAACGATCCATCCTTCTTCTTTACAAATAAGACTGGGGCTCCCCAAGGTGAAGAACTTGGTCTTATGAATCCTTTTTCGGCTAACTCCGCCAATTGTTTTGACAACTCTTCTAGCTCGGTAGGTGCAAGACGATAAGGCGCTCGTGCTACAGGTGCAGCACCAGGTATCAACTCAATCTGGAACTCCACTTGTCTAGTCGGCGGGATTCCCGGCAAATCATCGGGAAACACATCAGGAAAATCACGAACTATAGGCACATCTCCAATGCACCTTTCCTTCTTCTTCGTCCCTCCTTTCTCAGAAATTTGAGCTAAGAAAAGGTAACATCCCTTCTCCATTAGCTTTGGTAACTTCGTGCAAGGAATAACTGCTAATCGGGATGGGCTCCTAGAATCCTTTCGATCTCCTAATATATTTAGGATCTCCTTTCCGTAAGGTACATGCACAATCTTTTCGTCGCAGAGTATATGAGCACGATACTTCGACAACCAATCCATACCAATGATGACATCAAAACTTCCTAACGTGACGGGTAGAAGATCTATGTTGAAAGGGTGGTTCAAGAAATTCAGCGTGCAACGGCGAATGATGGTATTAATCCTTTCTATATTCCCATTAGCTAACTCAATATCATAGCCAATTCCTAAGGCCATCGGGGGTTTCTCTAGTAAGGGTGCAAACGTAGTGGACACAAAACTCCTATTGGCACCAGTATCAAATAGTATGGAAGCATAACGATTATTGAGAAGGAACGTACCAGTAACGACGTTCGGATCTTCTCCTCTCTCGTTCCCGAGTGCATACACTCTTCCCTGAGCAGCTCCAGCTTCCACACGTTGGTCCCCATTATCTTGTCGTCCACGGTTTCCTCCAGCTCCACGATTTCCATGATTGTACCCATTTCCACCCGAGCCTTGATTTCCACGGTTCCACGATTCTCTACACTCATTCCTATAGTGTCCCTTCTTTCCACACCAATAACAAGTAACATCTGCCTTATTTCTCATCTCAGGAGCAGCTTGAACCATAGCAAGAGGTCGAGCTCTACAGTCCCTAGCTGTGTGTCCTTTCTTTGAGCAGTTCTGGCATTTCACACTACACCATCCAGTATGATGCTGGTGGCAACGACCTAACAATATTTCACGAAACAGCAACTACGGACTCAGCACGACCTAACAATATTAACTCGTTCAGAAATCATTTCCTCAAATTCAAATATTCCCAAACCCGGACGAGAATCCGTTTTATTTCTGAAAATCCATTTCGTATTAGTTTGGTGTATTTATGTTTGGTATCCATACGGGTGGTGGGTCGACTCAAAACAAACCAAAAGGTCACACAAAGAATAATAAAATAACTATGGGTCTAATATTAGCCCAATATATCATTTAAATAAATCGCCGTAGTTTATCAAATCCGTCGATTTGATAATCCTCATATTTATTTACGTAACATACCGTTCCAAGATTACACCCCATCCTAAAGCACATAGCACATAAATACTATATGGTAGATATCATAGTTTAATAAATTCCTCATATATATCGTTAAATTGGCCAGATTTCCCGATATATATATTCGCAATTTACTACACTTTACATATACCACAACCTATGGGCGTCGTAGGATACGATGCCCATTAATATATTCATTTCATATAGCCAAATAACCCGATTCAACCCTACGGTTAAGTGGTTATTTAGTTATAGAAAACGTTTATATTAATCGTCATATATCCGTGACAACACGAAAGTCACAAATAAAACTTACCCGAACTCGAGTGACAACGACTCCATAACTCGATAAGTTTATTTAGTATGTATACAAAATGACATTTTTATTCAATATTTGAGAATTGTCGAGGATTCCTCGTTTTATAACAATTTCTTTATAATAATAATACGTTCAATAATATTACGCCACTTTCGTAGCCTAATATATATTTAGTCGTATTATTTATAATATGACTCGTGATTATTATTATTATTAATATACGCGCTTATATAATTATATATCCGTTATTCACGTCTATATATTCATATAAACGTTTATATTATCAATAACTATTATTACGAGTTTTATTATTTACGTTTTAATTGTAAATAGTTATCGAGTCATACGAAATGGTCACATGTCCGAGTCATGACTCTCGGCTCATTGTCCAAGTCCAAAGTAATATAAAAGTCATAACAATCAATACATCTCCGTCCAATCAATCTCAATCCACGTGCTACAACAATAGGGTCCGACTACGGCACCCGACTAACCTATCTCCGTCAATCTAAGTGACCGTCTCACAATCGGTCCCCAATATCCCAATTCGTCAACAACTCCTCAATATCACAAAAAATCCATTGTCGAGACCACAAAAGGTCTCGACTCAACAAAAGCATTCGGCCGACAAATAAAGTGCCACAACAATAACAAGTTAAGTTCACAAACTTTACAAGAAATAAACATCAACAAGGTTAATGTTCGGGTCGGTTTACCAAGCCAAACCCGAGCCCTCGACTCACTTGAGTCACGGCTCAAAACCACGAGTCACAAGGACTCGAACCAACAACCACGGGTCGCAAAAATAAGCTCCAAAGAGCAGCCTCAAAACTGCCCATTCGACCACTAGGGTCGCGGCATCAATAACCATATACGGCCTCAAGGCCTCGACTCCATCGAGTCAATCCAAGCATCCAACGCAAGCAAATCATGAAACCATGAACACGAGGCCACAAGTAGCAACAATAACGAGCCATAGGCTCGAGACCCACATCGAGCCATGAGTCCACGACTCACGGTTCGAGTCGAACCATCCAAGAAAACACCAACCCGGATACCAAACAAGATTTTAACATCAAAATCATTAATTTCCAACCATTTCATTCGAATCCCATAAAAACCTTCCGTGTAGCCACGGAATTAACACTATGTCGAGGCATCCAAGGTACCAAAAACGAGCTTGCTCACCTTCTTGAACCTCCAAATGTATAGATCTAGTAAAAACAACAAAGTTGGGTCGGATTTGATTGAATCACGAGGTGTTAGGGTGTGTTATACGGCGCGTATGATACACCAAAAGAAAGAGGAAGGAAAAAGGAACAAGATGGTGGTGTTTGTTTTGTGGTGAGGGCGGCGAGATGGTGGTGGTGGCCGGATTTGTAGTCGGTGGCGGCTAGGGTTATTCAAAAGAAAGAAATGAGAGAGAAAGAAGTGTGGGGGTGAAGGTGTTGGTGTTGCTTATGAACCGAACCCACAAGGACCAAATTTTGTAGTGTTTTTTTTTTTTTTATAATAATGCTAATAATAATAATAATAATAATAATAATAATAATAATAATAATAATAATAATAATAATAATAATAATAATAATAATAATAATAATGGTGTGGAGCGGGTAACGTGGGTGAATGTAAAACATGTGGCCCGAACCCGAACTCATTTCAAACTTTAATATCTCCCGAAAAACATCTCGTAAAATAATTATATATAGTCGGACTCGTAAAACGAATCATAAAATCTTTCGTTAGGTAAACCTAGTGCCAGAGTCAACGTAGTACCAGTGAGAATTTAAGAATACATCACCGAGCATAATATCAAGAATGAATTATGAAAATAATTCACGAATTCCATAACATCATAAACACATAATTATCCATAAAATAGGTCGTACAAGTTCGTTGTGAAATAAAATTTCAAATAAAAATTATAAACGAACTTTAACGTAATGCGGGTTTTCAAAATAACTCCCTAAACTGCCGGTTGTCACATCCTCCCAGTCTCAGAAGAAACCCGTCCCGGGTTTCACTCAGAAAAATTCATCAACGAAGTGAAAAGCTTCGGATATCTCTTCCGGAACTCGTCCTCACGTTCCCACGTAAATTCTGGTCCATGTCGGGAATTCCAACGAACCTTGACGAGCGGAATGCGACTTCGCTTGAGTCTTTTAACTTCACGATCTAAAATCTCAATTGGCTCTTCCACGAAATTCAATTTCTCATCGACACGAATATCCTTCATTGGAATGACAGGCATCTCATCAGAAAGACATTTCTTCAAATTACTGACGTGAAACACGTCGTGAACTTTACTCAGTTCATGTGGTAATTCCAACCTATAAGCCACGGGCCTAATTCTTTCTAAGATCAGAAATGGTCCAATGTAGCGTGGGTTGAGTTTACCACGTTTCCTGAAACGTATCACACCTTTCCAAGGCGAGACTTTCAGCATCACTCTGTCTCCAACCTGAAACTCTAAGGGTTTACGTCTCTGATCGGCGTAACTTTTCTGCCTATCTCTGGCTGCTTGCAACCGATCACGAATCCGAGCTACTTTCTCAGTAGTTTCCAAAATCAGTTCAGGGCCAGTGAGTTGGCTATCTCCAACTTTCGCCCAACCAATAGGCGAACGACACTTTCTGCCATACAAAGCTTCAAATGGTGCAGCCTTAAGACTTGTGTGGTAGCTATTATTATAGGAGAATTCCGCAAGGGGTAAGTACCTCTCCTAGCCCTTACCAAAGTCTATGATGCATGCACGAAGCATATCCTCTAACGTCTGAATGGTCCTCTCACTTTGACCATCGGTTTGGGGATGATATGCAGTACTCATATCAAGTCTCGTCCCCAAAGCCGTTTGAAGTGATCGCCACAAAGCTGACGTAAAACGGCTATCGCGATCCGAAATAATAGATATCGGGACTCCATGACGCGCAATAATTTCCTTCACATATAACCTCGCAAGTTTATCCACACTATCATCTTCACTAATTGCTAGGAAATGAGCAGACTTTGTCAGACGATCCACAATTACCCAGATAGCGTCACAACCGCTAGCTGTCCTCGGTAATTTGGTAATGAAGTCCATAGTAATCCGCTCCCATTTCCAGACTGGAAGTTCTGGTTGCGTTAGTAATCCTGACGGTCTCTGGTGTTCAGCTTTAACCTTAGCACATGTCAAGCATTTACTAACGTACGATGCTATATCTGCCTTCATATTTGGCCACCAATAGAACTTCTTAAGATCCTGGTACATCTTGTCGGACCCAGGATGAATAGAGTACCTTGACTTATGCGACTCATGCATAATTAACTCTCTAATTTCTCCATATAAAGGTACCCAAATCCGATCTCCAAAACATAGCAATCCATCAGAACGCTTAACGAATCCTTTCTCATTCTTAGCCATCCCAAATATATTCTCGGCAGATCTGTTTTCTGCTTTCAACGCTTCCGTTTGAGCTTCAAGTATTTGAGATGGTAACGGCGATACGATAGTCATTCCCAATGACCTAACTCGTAACGGTGGTATTCTTTCCTTTCGACTAAGAGCATCAGCGACAACGTTTACTTTACCAGGATGGTAGCGAATTTCACAATCATAATCGCTTAGCAACTCAATCCAACGTCGCTGTCTCATATTGAGCTCTTTTTGATTCAAGATGTGTTGTAGACTTTTGTGGTCAGTAAATACAACACACTTGGTTCCGTACAAGTAATGTCTCCATATTCTTAAAGCGAAAACCACAGCACCTAGTTCCAAATCATGGGTAGTGTAGTTTTTCTCATGCTTTTTGAGCTGTCGGGAAGCATAAGCTATCACCTTCTTTTTAAATTTTGTATGTGCTTTAAGTGTAAAGAGTTTGGTAGTGAAAATTGAGAATGAGAACTTGATGAGGAGCCTGTTGATATATTGCTTGTTGCCACTGTTGAATACGCTCAAGGTGGTGTGGTGATGATTGCCATATCCTTTTCCTACCTCGGGTAAGTTATGCACTTTACTATTAAAATATTGTAATGTAGTTACTAACCAGATGCAAAACACATATTTTTATTGTGTTAAAAAAACTCTAGTTTGGTAAATGGAAAAAGTATATACAATAGCTATCTTATAAAGTATTGTTATGATTATTGGAACAACCGGGCAACACTAATGGAATCATAATATCCATTAGTATTTTTTTTTTTTTTTTTTTTTTTTGGGTAAAAGGGTTATTTACCCCGGTAAAATATATTATCCAAAAAAACGTTGAAGTACAAAGGACGAGGGTGACTTCCCTCGCCTCAATCCTTAGGACACTTTTCCCTTTCCTATCCCCTAGTATGAACCAAGAATTCCCTTGCTTTTTAAATTTGACTACTACAAAATTGGGTTCCATGCAATAGAAAAAGTCACTTTCATTTATGTTTTATTGACACTGTATTTGTGTGTGTGCAGTATAGAGAGAGGTTTTGAAACGGGAAGTTGCTATATGCACATGTCAAATTAGCTATGGGAAGGGAGCAGGTGATGCATCTCGTAGTGAAAGTCCCGACCACGACCGCCTAGTTATTGATCCGTTAGCAACAAAAGTGTAGTTTTGTGTACATTGACTTTATCTATTCATCAATATCTCTTTATTTTTTTGTTCCATCATAGACATATCTTAAGGATATAGTGAGAATTTGGAATTCTGTGAGCTTCTTTCCTTTTGGGTGCCTTTGGCTCTTTAAAGTGCCAAAGAATGTATTATGAATATTATGTCACATTGTTACGAGGAACTGTCAGAACTTTGAATGCACAACCATTTAGACTGTTTGAAAAGTAAAGCGTTATAAATATGCCCGACTTTTTATATTCTTCAAGTTTACAATAACTTTTATTCATGCTTATAATTATTCGTGTTAATTTTGTTTCTAAAAGTTTTAGAAATGGGGTTATGGCAAAGTGGCCAAATACATGTTTAGTTGAGAAACAACTTTTGATTTCTATACAATGTAACAGAAAAGCAAGTATATGCCGAACTGCTTATTGGGTGTTCTTTGATTTTTTTATTTATTTATTTATTTTTTTTTTCATTCATTTGCATATGCAGTTGTGCTTACTAGATTGAAGTTTTAGATTAATAGCATTTGGAGGTGCTGCAAAATGATGAATATCCTTATCCATGTTAGTTTATTATGGATATATGATCAGAGTCGTCTAAGTTAGGTCCATGATCTAAACATCAAATAGTAACTCACAAGGATTCAAATAGTCTAAGTGAGTATTATTTGCCGTTTAACAGAAATTTTGGGTGTTACAATGCATACAAGTTGTTCACAATACTCCCAATGCCAAGGAGATGCCTCTCCTTTACATCAAAAGTTTGTCATATTATACCGGTTTCATAAAACCGGTATGATATGACAAGCTTTTGATGTAAAGAGAAATAATGGTGCACAAATATAGATAAAGTGTAAGCTGATATTAAGAGAAATGATGCAGCTGGTCAACCAACAACAACTACTGACGGGTTAGTATATGCTTACAATTAACTTCTTATTATTGTTAAGTTAAGGATTAATCTAAAACCGTGGACCTCAAACGCAACATTAACTACTCCATCCCTTTGTATGTGCTTTTTTGTATTGTTCCTCAAACATGGAACATTTAAAATGGATATTTTTGTATTATAAACCTTGAAACTAAGTTTATATCTACAAAACTAGCCTTCCTATGGTAACAAGACGATTGTGTAGGCGTAGCTCCATTGTGTCTTTCACGCTCATAGAATGTGGATATACGTACATTATCAGGACTGCCCAATGAAATTTCGACCCGTTTGCTTATGACTGGGCTGATTTGGGTTGTGCTTTGTTTCAAATGGGTCACATAAGCTGAACAAGTTACTGTGGTCGAAAAGAAAGTTGGTGAAACACGTTGCTTGTATGTTAGAAAATGGACAAAAGAGTGTTTGCTGGGTGATTTCTGATATCAATTTAACTTTTCACAGGGATGGTTGCCTGGATCTAAAGCTGATGGCGATTCAAACCAGCTTCCAACTATCGCCATTGTCGCATCATATGATACATTTGATGCAACTCCGGTTGTTTAACCATCTTACCCTTTCCGTTACTTCCTAAACGATGGACTTGTACTGAATTCTGTCTTTCATTCTCTCTTATAGGCATTATCAGTTGGAAGTGATAGCAATGGCAGTGGTGTTGTGGCACTTCTTGAAAATCGATAGATTATTTTCTCTCTTATATTCCAACCCTAACACACGAGGAAGGTACAATATACTCTTTGGGTTGACTTCTGGAGGGCCTTATAACTACAATGGAACTCAGTAGGTGTGTGCCTCTTTAGACTTCATATCCACCCTTTTTTGAGCAGTTGGTCACTCAATATGCTTTATTTTTTCTGCAGTGGCTTAGAAGTTTTGATCGCCGTTTGCGAGAAAGTACTGATTATGCTATCTGCCTGAATAGTCTTGGCTCAGGGGATCACGGGTTATGGCTTCATGTTTCCAAACCTCCAGAGAATGCGTATGTAAAGCAAATCTTTGAGGTAAGTTATTGAAACATGATAAGAAACAATAGAGGTGACCAAATGGGCAGATTGGGGATAACTATGATTCAAAATGGTCCGGGTCAGACTGGGTTCACCAACAAACACTTTTTGTCCAAGCTCCCGTTTTTAATATTAGTTAATTATCTGTCAATCAGGATTGCAGAAACAATGTAATTTCTACAATAATTCTGAATATTTGAACCATTAATGCGTTAGGAGGTTTTATGCATAAAAAATAGATTTTGGGCGACTTTCAACCTGGTTGACCTGTTCCTCAACAGCCAATGTTGACCTGACCTATGCGAGATAAAACAACCCACATCATCTCATTTAAAAGCCACCTCTATGGGGTTACAGTTGGGCTAAAACACAAGAAAATAATGTTTCCAATTCCCGAGTAAGTAAAAATGCCTGTATATGTAGTCTCTATAGGCTCTTGAGCAATCGATTAATATCTGACCTGATAAAAACCTTGTCAAAGGCAAGAAGGTAGGTCATAAGAGGGTTCGACAAATAGAGTGTCATTATTGCTTAGTTAGTGTTAGTTATAGTTAATAAATCTACACCTCTACAGAGCGGAACCAAAAACCATGTTAACGAGTACCTCAAAATAAATTATGTTGAAGAACTGATCGAGATTTACACCATGAGAAACAAACAGTTCGACATATTATATTGGCCTATGTGTTCTGCTCCAATAAATAAATCTCCCAGGTTGTGAATGGAACTCTATACTATACATGTGACAGGTCATTTGACATTTACCCTGTGAGTGACCAACACTTGTTGATAACACATATTTATCTATTAAATTCGCGACGTCATAAACAGTGTATATACTCGAAGGGGATGATGACACACCCTCGGTTTATATTTTCATTCTTATATATATAGTTTCATATGTTCACTAGTGACACGTCGATGTTATTTATTGTTGGCTAGGTTTTTAACTAAATGTGTGAACACGAGTGACATCTTGCGTACGGGTCAAAAAGTAAAAAGTATTTTGATAGGAATAAGACAAGCGAAAGATGATACCTCTTGCAGAAAGTTTCTTGTTCTTGTCTGCAATCCCCTCCTCGTTATTCCATTCACCATCAATATTGCCCATCTCTTTTCTACCGCCATCTCCTACATCGCTTTCACTGGCTGTCTCCCATTCAGAATCATCACTCCCTTGCCCATAGGCATTACCATCTTCCGCCTCACAATCAATACCCCCATGTTTTATAGCAGCTTCCCTAAACAACCAAGCAGCACGCATCTGCTTCTTGACCAACCTCTCAGCATAATCAGGCACTTTATTCTGCCTAGACGACAGATCGGGATCTGTTGACTGATAACACTCGTTTATAAACAAAATAGCATCCAACAAGCTCTCTTTAGCCAAACCCAACATATCATAAGCCTGTGCTCTCCTCCATAGACAGAGAGCACGAGTAGCATCACCTATTGCACCCAATATTACTTTGATGCAGCAAAAGATAACATTGGGCACGGTTGCTGTACAGTACAACTCTTTCTTTCGTAGATCTTACTGGACACAACGCTAGTGCTTCATATTACTTTGATGCAGCTCCAGAGATATTTCCTGATGAAAAAAGGGAGTGGCCTTCTAACTTTACCACCAATGCGGCAGCTTGTTTTATATATTGCCAGTCATCTGACGATCGTGCGATATTACATAATTCCTCAATTACACCAGGGCAGCTGCTAACAGGTCCTCTTCCATGTTTATGATGACAGATAGTTCTTAGCAAGCCTATAACCGCTGGTGAATTTTCATTAACGAGTCCACCCCACATAAGAGGAAGTTTTACGAGAAATTCTGGCTTACATATTGTTGAAGAGACCAACACTGTAATTGACTAGCCCATTCCTCGGCTTTCCTCGACTCCATCTCTACACAACCTATGCCCCGCGTAAGAAGATCACAATGGTAGCTAAGCCTTCTGTCAGCGTACTGATAAAAGTGAGAGTAAACAATCTCAAGAGAACTCATCGCTAACTAGATGCAAAGCTCAAGGATCTCGCCATGACTTGCTACAGCAGGGAAAGTGCTTGCATATGTAGCCAAGTGTCCTGAAGCTCGTACAGCGACTCTTTGTCAACCCAAGTCAACCTGCCCCTCAAAAGCTCAACCAAAGGTGGGATTACACCAGCATTGACCGCAATTTCAGAAAAATCTTCCATGTTCATGGTGTAAGATCCGATTATATGAGCGGCATAATAAGGGATATAGATATTCTGATCATGAGATAGCCAACGGCGATTCTTTATACCCTTCCAAATAAGCGCTGCCATGCACTCAAATATACCCAACTCAATAAACTCCGGATCATTAGGATGTGCCATAGCCGTATTCCAAAGGCCACTTATCGAGAGAGCTTGACCGTCATCATCTTGCAAAGGAAGCTCTCAAAAAAATATCATGATGCTTGCTCTCCGCTTGTTTGGATTCCCTTCTTTCATGACACAGAAGAAACATCCAGGGTAAGGGCAGTCGGGTATCAGTTTGTCCATGCTCATATAACTTATTACTCCGAATTACAAAAACATGAAGCTAAATATTCATAAACCTCCGAGCATACACTGCAATAGGAATTATACACCAATAATCAGATTGACAGACCCACAATAACTTAATTCAGCAGAGCAGCAAAACAAAAGGTGTACAAATGTTTAACACAAAAAGGGTTGATAGCTCATACAAAATCACTGGCACAATGTTATACTCTTTGAGTCTTTGTCGAGCCTGAAACTAATTCCAACCAAAAGAGTTGATCCCATCTTAGAATTGGAAAAGAGGGAAGGGCCATCTTGTGAAGTAGTCGATGTAATTAATAATGCTGAAGTGATACCTAAGGTCCTAAGATATGTTTAGAGTCGAGTAGACCCGCAGGGCACTTACGAATTTGGAAGCATGTCAAACAAAAGGCATTGATTGAATTAACCTCAAATATAATTATAGCACATATAGATGGGGCAGTGTCTGGCTCTAGAAACCACATTTCATTTCCATTCCAAATCTCCTTAAACCTAGAAAACACCTAAGGAGTTCATCTATTCGTAGGCATAAAGTCATCAAAAAATTTATACCTAGAACACAGTCTTATAGATACAACATAAACAAGTCCTATGTAATGTATGACTTAATAATCAAAACTAAGAACAAAACAAAACCACATAAAATGAGATAAGGGTTTTTCGACTACTCAAAAGAGGCTACCAGTCATAATTTTCAAACTAAAACAACTTCTAAATACCCAATTAAGATAATATAAGCCATTTCGGCTAAAACTATGCCTCATTCGCAAAGTCGAAAAGAACCTAAATTTAAACAAAATTCCAACTTGGGTATCCCTAATCAAGTAACAAGAGAAATACCCTTTATCAAAATGATGCACTTATTTCATGTTATTATTTGGTCAACTTGTAACTTTTTTTAAAATATTTTCGAGTCGAGTTCGAGCTTCAAATTAGTTGACTCGTGAAGCTCGAGTACTTTATTGAGTTTCGATTAGATTACACTTTTATAATTTCAATTACTAAATTTTCATAAAAGTCGTGTATGAAAACGTTTGTATAAAAACATGTGTATAATGTGTGTATAAAAACATGTGTATAAAAATGTGTGTATAAAAACATGTGTATAAAAATGTCCGTATAAAAACATGGGTATAAAAACGTGTCTAAAAATATGTATAAAAATGAGAAAAACGTGTATATAAAAAACGTGTAATAAAATGTGTGTATAAAAATGTGTATATGAAAACGTGTATAAATTTTAAAAATATTTAGAAGAAAAAAAAATTATATGAAAACAAATTTTATTTTTTAATTAAAAAAAATAAATAAATAAAAAAATAAAAAAAAAAAAAAAAAAAAAAAGAGAAAAAAAACTGTTTTTTTGTTAAGTCTAAACGGTCATTAGTATAAAGGACTAATGGTGCAAATGTTAGTATAAAATATTAACGGAAAAAAACTAACAACAGTTAGTCTCAGGGACCAAACCTGTTACGGGTCGCAACCATAGGGACTATACACGTTAAATCCGACAGACCACAGGGACCATTTATGAAATTAACTCTATCTTTTACTATGCCATTGGATGAATATAACTTATCTTCTGAAGTCATTCCTTTGTAGTAACACGTGCAGATAAGCATGCATGCACATCCTTCTTATTCTCATTCCTTTTTTAGGCATAACTAGTTGATAATGTCATATCAATCCATCTCAACTTATAACTATTAGAGATTATCATTTGCAGACATTCGTAAATAGGCACAAGGAATTGATGAAACTTAAAGAAGTGAAATCGACTCGTGATTTCAGGTTAGTTGGTATATTTGAACTGATAATGGACATTATTTTTTCTTTTCTTTTCTGACGTACAATCTGTCAAATAATTGTAGTCATTAAGTTGCTATTTTATAGGCTATCATTTTTATATAATATTGTTTATGTATTAATGAAAAGGGAGGGCTTTACCTGGTTTGAATCTGTGTGGCGGTGGGTTCAAACCCCGTGGATTAGTCGGCCAAAAGGTCGGAAACCATGGTTACCCAAAAAAAACAAATGATGCTTTATAAAATTTAAAGGGTGTTTGGGATTGCTTGCTTCTTCTGCTTAAAAATAAGTACTAAAAGTATGTGTTGTTCTGCATAGTCAATGTGTATCAAGAGTTTGCGGATGCCATGAGGCATGGAAAGATATCTGGCTTGTAAAAGGAACTAAATGAACTCTAATAATAGTGACTGAATCAAATCAAGTAACCCAAAATCACACACGATATCTAACACTTCGTCTTATATGTGAAGTAAAAATATTAATCATGGCCATCTTGTTACAGACAACATCTATTTGTTTACTCGTAATGACTATGTGTGAATATGTGCTTGTTGGTACTCAGTGTCGACGTACACATAATATTCATACAAGATGTTCAATGTGGGTATACCTAACATAATAAGTGGTAGCTTATAAACCATACGTTATTATTTTTTGTAATCAGAATGATTTTATTCAATTGATATTGATGTAGTTTTGAGAAGGAGCTTAAGTATCCAACCCAAAATCTTAGCGGCGAAGATTCTGCTCGACCAATGCTTAGCCAAGTAACACACTACCAATCTCACTCTCGTTTGCTGGTTGATATATTTTATCTAGGCTAATTTCAATAACGAGCAGCGCACTTTTGGTCTATAGTTATTATTGTTATGGCAAATGTCACTAAAAAGCAATGTACTTTAAGTCTTTAGTCGGTTTTGGTGATTATAATTTTTCGAATATCCATTGTGGTTATTAACGTGTTCTTTGAAACACTTGTGTACTTGAAAAGAACCAAGGCTACCAAATCGGATAAAAATAAATTATAATTACTCCAAGGAACCAAAAGCATAAAGTACATTGCTATGTAGTGAAGATCGCCTTAATAACGGTACCTCTATAAAAGAAAACAAAAAATGCAGTTTCAGCTATTCTATCGGCTCATCCAGTTAGAAAATATGAAAATTTAATAAAACGAAATTGGGTCAAAAAATGTATTATTATGAAAACTGATCAAAAGCCAAAGTAACGTTGCTGTGTAGTGAAATTTGCCCGTCATACCATGTCACATGTGAATATTAATTTGTTTTAATTTTTTTTCCAATGACAGATTCAGAAGCTTAAACTTGGCGTTGAAACGTGAGTTAAAATAAGCATTTCATTAGTTAACTCATTTTCTAAAATGATGCTATTACTAATAGGGCAACCTTGCCAATACATTCTTTCAACAGGGCAAGGGAAGTGCTTGAGCTGAACCACCAGATAATGATGGCCAGTGAGAGAATCATTGTCACCCTTGCTGCTATACCAGCTATTATTTTCTCCCTTGGTGGGCTCATGATATCATGTGCATTGGTCAAACAGGTAGGTTCAGTTTACATCTTTCAGCTTGCTAGTGTGACTGAACAATGGTGATATGTCAAATTTTTTAAATTTAGCCTTGATTCTTAAATGCAAGCAGTTTAATGCTCACTTCTGGATTCTAGTTTAACCACTATATTTTGAGTTTGTGATCAGTGAAAACTGATTTTGATTTCCATGGGACTACGTACTGGGTTCACCAAGCTCTTGTTCCTTGAAAGGCTAACATTTCACATTAAAGAGAATTTCAAGTTACTTAGTAAGGGTCTATATATATTTTACTTTTTTTTTTACATGAAATAAAAGGTTGCCAATCGGTATGTCTTTCGGCTACACTTGGGAAGCAGAAATAAGTTCTTTCTTTAATGCGACCGAGTTTCTTAAAAGTAAATGCATAACTGTATCCAAACTTGTATAATTAGTTATACAAGATGTATTTTTTTGTGATAATTCTTATCTTGAGGTAAACTGATAGTAGCTTCCTGATTATCATATGGTTCCTGTGTCTCAGGTACTAGGTGAAGGGAGAAGTGCTCGAGCTCAAAGAAGACTTTTACTAAAGGAGGTCGAGCAAAGATTTTTAGAATTCCAGAAGCAGTGCTCGCCAGTAACATTTACGTTTCATTAATCATTTACTAATAGATTAAAAGTAGGCCCTTATGACATGTTTTCATTTAATGGCGGGCCTTATCGCTTTGGGCTTAAGGTGGCCACACCAAGCTCCTGAAAAGAGAGGGCTCTAAGCGGTATGAGTCTATCTGGCGGTGGCCCAAGGTCAGAAACCATGGTTACCAAAAAAAAATAATCACAAATTGGATTTTCTGGTGAGCTCGTCGAAGTGTGTAAATGGCCCAGGTTCCTTCAACCCATTGGCCATTTCACCCAATTACCTAATATTAAACCGACTAAAATAAAATAAAAAAGATGCTCTGCTTGCTATTGGACTTCATAGTTTGGAGTCAGGGTCTTCAACAATTGAATGAATTGTGTATATATACCAAAGTAAATCATCTGTTTAGATAGATTTTGTAAGAAGTTCCAAATAGATTAATCAAATACTGATTAGAATAATCGCATCCTAACTTTAAGCTAGTGTGATCAAGAAGCTACCAAACTTAGAAAGAACTGATAGATACACAAAAATCTAAATCATTCGAATTTAAACACCAACATTTGGAATTATACTCTTTTAACCAGGGAATATTTACATACATTATTATAACTCTCCCCTTGCTCCTCATACTTAAGAATGCATATTGGCAGGGAATGATCAACCGCGTATGTGGGTTCAAATTGCATCCCCTCTAGCTTAAAATCTAACTACACACTAAAGTTGTTGACTTTTGATATTATAGTTCAAAATGCATCCCCTCTCAGTAGATATTTGCTTTCTCTCTGCAGAGTGATCATCATTATAATCATGGACTGATTATGTGTACATTGGACCGGCTTTACAGAGCAGCAGAGAGCAGTGCAAAGAAAACTGGTGAATGGCAGAGGTTGGTTGCTTCTTTTGTAGCTTAATTTATTACTTAACCAGATTTTTTTGTTATTACCTTATTGTGTGTTCTTAAACCCAAAGCTTTTGCCTCTTGCTATCTGTTCATGTATATATCGGAAAAATTTAGAGATGTCAATTTTCAAGCATTTGCATATGAATGAGTTGTTTTGCAAGGAAACCGGTCAGTTGGGTGGGTTGGAATGCACCCAAAGTTCACTTAATGTAGCATAATACCTCCTGAATCGCATTATTAAAGAAATTAGAAAATTAAATTCTTGTAATTGTAATCTGACATTTCTAACGGCTTTGTACAAGGTGTGTTTTGATTAACTTAACCTACCTATTTGCTACCTCTAGGGTTCAGGACTTTAATGTTTAATTTTAAAAGCCGAAATTTGACACATGAGCATCAACACGTATAACATGACATTCATACCAAAGGGACACTAGGACACACTACATACACAAACCACATATAAGTACATATATATGTTTATGTATTTGTGTGTGTATATATATCTATCACATATACTTGTTTATTCGCATGTGCACGCACACACACACGCTTATTGTTTATAGATGCATTTATATTTATATGTATACAAACATTGGGAGCTAACTATTTTTTGGTCAATTATGAATAGTTTGAGACAGGGTGTAATTGCTTTGGGGAAGCTAAATTATTCGGATACGGATAAGCTCATGGTCATATCTCATTTTAAAGAGTATGTGTGCTTGTTTCCTCCTCCACGTTCAGGTGTGTTGGGTAGGTGGGTGTTACACCCTAGGCAAATCCCACATCGGCTGTGGCCTGGAGTGATGCTGGGTATATAAGATAACATTCGCCTTACAATGACACAACGCGTTTTGTGGTCTACTGCGTGTGGGGTTCTTAGGAACTGGCAGTTAAGCGTGCTCATGTGAGGGTAGAACTGGCCTGGGTGACCTGCCGGGAAGTCTTCAAATGAGGCCACAAAAACAAAGCTGTGAGCCTGCGGGCAAAGCGGACAATATTGTGGTTTGCGTAAGGCGGGGTGTTACAAGTGGTATCAGAGCCACTTCTGAGCCGTTCGGGATGGTGGGGCAAACCTCATCGAGGACGATGAGTCCCTAAGGGGGGGTGATTGTTACACCCTAGGAAAATCCCACATCGGCTGTGGCCTGGAGTGATGCTGGGTATATAAGATAACATTCGCCTTACAATGACACAACGCGTTTTGTGGTCTACTGCGTGTGGGGTTCTTAGGAACTGGCAGTTAAGCGTGCTCATGTGAGGGTAGAACTGGCCTGGGTGACCTGCCGGGAAGTCTTCAAATGAGGCCACAAAAACAAAGTCGTGAGCCTGCGGGCAAAGCGGACAATATTGTGGTTTGCGTAAGGCGGGGTGTTACAGTGGGCATGGTAGAGCATGGTGATAATGGAAATGGAAAGAGATGAAATGGGCATTTGGCTCCTGGAAAATGTAAGTAACTCCTTTTAATTTGTGGTACGATCATGAAATCTCCGTATAGAAGTGTACTTCTCACATGATTTCATGCTTAGCTTTGTTTATGTGAAGGAATGAAACTGAAAAGACTTGCATGATTCCATGAAATCTCAGTATATCAGTTTGTTCTTTTTTAATATACTAGACGATGATTACCTGCGCATGGCAGCAACTTTGTAAAATAATATTGCCTTTTTATAAGTAGGGGTATTTTAAGCAAATGTGTTTTCTGTTTTATATGTGGTACTAGGTAATATTTTTGACCGTGCTAAGCACGGCCCAAGATGGTTTCATATTCGGTTTTAATGTTGGGCTAGTGTTTAAAAGATGGGACTTTTGAGTCTTATGGTATCGATAGTGTATTTATTTAAGTTATCTCACTCAATAAGTGAAGGTATATAGTCGTGAACATCCTGTTAAGTAGCATGTATGTGTTAGCTTTAAAGAAAATGAGCATAATGTTAGTAGGTGATTTAATAGTATACATGCTTGATTATATGAAAAAAGTAGATTAATGTATGGTCTTATTGTCTATGTTTAGCACAACATCCATAACAGTCTTTTATAAATTATAGTATTAATGTATGGTCTTAACTCTTAACTCTAAGAGCTTTGGGTAAGGTAACTCACTGTCAAAAGTTAATACATTGTCACGTCAGCACCACATAAGCTTTTACCATTTAACTTAACTCATGACTTTCCACCCCGGTAACATAACTTACATTTAACTCATCTTAACTCACTTTCACCCCAATTATTTTCAATTTCAACCCCAAATTTTAACAAACACTTCATTTATTTTAAACATAACATAAATTCTTAAATGCTCCATGTCCGGTTCGTCATCATATGCTCTTGTTGTTGTTCCAATTGTTGATGCTTCTTGTTGTTCCAATTGTGCTTCTTGTTGTTCCAGTTGTTGATGATATTCAAATGCGGCTATCATATGCTCCATGTCTAGTTCATCATCTATATCGGAAAAACTTCGTTCTTCTTGGTTATTTTCATTCAGATCCATTGTGAGCAAGAAAGTTTTGGGTTCAAATTGCATACCATTTGACTATTTGAGATAACTTAAAAGTTTATTTATGGTATGATGTGATCTTTTAATTAAAAAATAAATAAATAAATAAATAAAATAAAATAAAAAAAAGTAGTTCAAATTGTATACCATTCTCTTGACCTACCACTCCAATACTTCAGCATAGCCTATGCATTTCCTCTCGTCCCCTGCTATATAGTTTACAAACATACGGCCATACACACTATGATTCTTTTTCTTGTTACTATTCTACTTTGTAACATATCTTTGCCAAAACAAGACACATAGTGACATGGGAGTATGGGACTTAATAGTATGGCACTATTCACTTTTTGAAAATCTAGCACCTACCCTAGCTCAATACTATGTTCACCATTTTAGAGCAAGTCTAAAATATACAGTAACACATATCTGCCATCAGCACCTACCCTCCATACTCTTTTCACCATTCTACAAGCTAAAGAAAAATGTTGACCTTCTCTCACCATTCTACACGTAATAGTGTGTGTTTTTTTTAATATACTATTCTACTCATCATTTGTTGCCTCCATTTTTTTTTCCTTTTGTGGAAGTTTCATTCACCAGTATATTTTTAACTTGTTACTCACTATTATTGAAAAGTTTTGATCTTTATACAAAAATACATGACCTGTTACGAATGGATACATTTTCATTCCACAGGTATTGTCTGATAAAAAACGAATGTGTTCCATAATCGATACAAAAAATACATTAACATTACTAACAACTTACATGATATAGTAGTATAATTACATACAGCGTGACATGGGCTCCGTCTATAAACCCATATGACCTCTTTCTATCAACTCTTTATCCACACATTTCGTCACCTCTTTTCTCTTTCTACTACAAGATTTTATTATGGGTTTATTAAATAATTTTCCTTGTGAATAGATTCATCCCATTTTTTTATACCTGAAATATGCAATTAACATAATATACAAAATAGAATATGACATAATATAAAAAAATAAAATATGTGACTTGTATACACTACTATACTGTAAAAATGATGACACATGACTATAATTTTACAATTGAGATTTATATTATTGGAGTTTAAAATAAATTTCTAAAAAGTTTAAAACGATATTTGAAAGGCAACATGAATTAAAAGAGCCAAAAACTAAGAGAAGATACAAAAGAAATGGCCGCCTACCTTCTTAACAAGATAGTTAAAAAGGAAGAGCCCCAAGAAGAAAACAACACTAACAAAAGCAAACTTACAAGCAAAAGCAAAAATAATAAAACTATCACAAGGACTATACTCTGAGGTCACATGTCCCACTGTATCATTAATTATGTTCTTGAAGAAGCTTATAACCAACATCTTTTTTACTTTCACCACCACTCCTGATCAACAACATTAAGTCGGTTCATATCTAATGAAAAAAAAAAAAAAGGAAACGTAAATCAAAGCATATAATGAAACATAATATAAAAGAAGATATAATCCAAATATAATTTAAAACAAAATGGTGCTAAATGATAACCCACTTCACAAGAACCTCGTGAGAAAACCTGTAAAATTTAAAGATGATAAAGATAATGGCGTTATCATACGTAATGGGAAATCGTTGGAGACCTTTTAGTTTCAAAAAAAAAAAAAAAAAAAAAAAGGCCTTCTAGTCATATTTTATGAAGAAAATAGAAGTGTCATGTAAAGAGATGTAAAGTTATTACTCTTAGAGATGAAGAAAAAAAACTTGATCAACTTACATTGACAAATTTTTTATATTTTTGATTTGAAAAGAGTTACCTTCATTTTCTTCCTTGAAATACGCATTACCTCCACCAGTCTAGTCTAACACTCCATCATTCTGGATAAATATGAAACAAATAATCAGCAAATTCAACACTTTACATCTATCATCAAAGCCATAAAACGACACAAGAATATGTAAGGGCAGGAACATACAAAAATAGCATGAGAGATTTAGCTTGGAGTAATGCTTGGAAGTAATGAATGAATCAATGCTAGCTTTAGAGATTTCACAGTTATAGAGAGAGAGTGAGAGTGAGATTGAGAGACCGTGGAAGATGTTTACTTGGTTGTTGAGTAATGAAGTAAAAAAGAAGTACTCGGTATATATTTTTTTTAAAGCTCAAATAGCGTATTGGTTGCTTAAGAGCATGAACACACGTAACGCTAAGGGCTGCGTTAATGCCTTTTTAACGCACGTTAACGTGCGTTATTGATGTGGAGGAGCGCGTTAAGGCCACGTTAACATGGCAAGTTAAGCCACTAACGTGGCGTTAAGGCACATTTGCTTAAAAAAAAAAAATAATAAAAAAAAAAAAAAAAAAAAAAAATACACTTCTGGTCCCTGTATTTATGTTTGTGTGTTGACAATTTTGGCCCTTGTAATTCTTAAACAATACTAATTTATTTAAAGACACACGATACGGAAATACAATTACAAACGATACGAGAAACAAATACAACAGATACGATTTATATAGCTTTGTAACTGTCGATTGGATTTGACTTCTCCTCCCACACTTGCAATACTTGTTCCCTAACCATTTTTAAGGCGACATGAAGTTGCAAATCTGTTTCATCATTTCTTAATAGAGTTTCTAACCCGACGCTGATGATTGGATGGTCTTGAGGCATATCACGTAACCTTTCGACCTCAGGAGCACGAGTATGCATCTGCCTTATACAACGAGTTATCTCACCAAGCAAACTGTTAACCAACCTGAGTTCCTTCTCTTGTTCGCTGCGTAAACGGGAAAGAATAGATTTTTGCACCTCAGCTAGGTTGTTTGCCATTTTTTGTGTGTGTTAATAGTATTGATATTTGTGTGAGAAAATATAGTTCTGTTAAACTAGTTTTTATAGGGGAAAAGTAGCCGTTAAACAAATAGCCGTTGGAAAAGTAGCCGTTAAGCGTTTTATTCAAATTAAAAGTTAAACAAACATAAGATACAGCACAAACGAAACAGAAAACACAAACGATACATCACATCTTCATGGAATACAAAAGTCATTAACCCATAAACCTGCACCAAGTGTGGTTGAACCTCAAAAGCGACCAAACGTGAAAATATTTGAATGCTTTCCCATCATTGCGTTCTTTAAAAACATTCATTGCATCTTCAACACGAACCCAGGGGTCATGTGTAGGCTGCAAATTGTCATGAATTGCATGAAATTGTTGGCATTCAGAGTTCATCCGTGCCCACTTGCTCGTTATCTGGGATTTGCTCCGATGAGGACCGACTGCTTGTTCATTAAACCTTTCTGTAACGACTTGCCAAAAAGGTCCTTCGCCGGCATGGAATTCATGAACCACTTGCCACATATCGGCTAGCAAGGTTTCTTCTTCAATATCCCACCGATTTGCCATTGTGTAGAAATTGAAGTGTGTGTATAATTATAAGATAATGTATAGTATATATAGGAAAGGTTAAACGTTTAAAATTTGAATTTCAAAATCTGAGCGGGATATTCTAATTTCAAAATTCAATTTTAAACGTGTTTAAATTTGAATATTCAAATTAAAAAGCGGGATTATTTTTAAATGTTTAAAATTCAAATTTTGAAATGTATGTTTAAATTTTAAGTATTGATATAAGTTGTTTTTATTAGTTATTAAATGAAAGAATAGTTTTAGTTGAGGGTAGAATTTGAAAATATTTGAGTTAAAGCTGAGTTAAGGCTGAGTTATTGTTGTGGGTGTTTTTTTCTGAGTTAAAGTTAAAGTGTAAAAGCTGATGTGGCGCTGACGTGGCACTGCGTTAAGTTTTAACCCAGGTTACGTATGGGCATGCTCTAAGTGTCTTTTATTTTGGCTGCTGACGTGTCATATCCTTGGGGTTTTACTGCTCTGATGTGTCATCTCCTAAGTAAAATGCCCCTTTTTATATAAAAGGTAGATATATAGGTATGTTAGAGCACTAGGTGTAGATGGGGAGGCTTGCCTCCCCATTCGGGTCCCACCCCTGCCACATCAACAAACATCTCAACTTCAACTATCTACAACAAACCCTCCTCACCAAACAACAAACCTCAACTTCCCCATTAGGGTCCCACCTCTTACACATTTATTTTTTTCATTTCATTAAAAAAATTAAATTCTTTTCACAAATACTAAAAAATAACAAAACATACTAATTTTATTTCATCAAATAAAAAAGTTACAATACGGAAAAAAAATACGATACAAGAAAAAAAAACACGTATACAATATGGAAAAGAAAATACGATACGAAAAAAAAAACATACGATACTAATACGAAAATTAAACATTTTATGCGTCATCTTCGCGGTCAAGACTTTGGTATTTCTGAGTTATTCTTGCTTGTCTCTTGCGAATTACTTCGGCTCTAACCGGGTCAGTAACCGTGTTTGGATTGAGCATTAGCATCTGCATATCCTGCCACTCCAACGCCGCAGCTTCTGCCACTCCAACGCCTTTTCCTCCCTCTTCCTCTGCGCCTCGTAACAAGCCGTTTGAGCGTCTTTTGCTTGATTATACTTTTCGGATAATTGTCCCGAAAAAGTACTCGTTTGACTCCCCTCGGAACTCGCCGCACTCGACGTTTCCGTCGACTTTTGTTTCTTTCCGGGTCGCCTGTTGTTTCTTTCGGGGCGAGGTCGTTTGTCCGGCCCTAATATATCCTCAAGACATGTAATGTCTAGAGGTTCTTCAGCATCCCATTACGGGTAGCGTTTCAGGATCTCCCAAACGTGAACCAAAGTGAAACCCCTCTGTCCAAAACGTTGTGAGAAGTTCGTTTTGGCATTCTCGACATGATCATGATCATTTTCACCATTGCGACGCTCTAAATGTTTATAAATAGCGTTGAATTTTTGGCAGTCGGCATTGATCCTTGACCATTTACCGGATAGCATGTTTTTGGTTCGTGGGGCTTCAGTACTCCGCTCGTTGAAAAGTGCATGAATTTCGTTCCAAAAGAATTCATTCTCTTTGTCATTTCCCAGATCTTCGTCTTGGGAAACTTCTATCCACGCTTCCGCAAGAATCGTTTCTTCTTCTTTGGACCACAACTTTCGCGCACGCGTATGAGCAGCTTCTTCCAAGTCATCGTCATCGTCCGCGTTCAAATTTACGATGTTTTTTCCTCTTTGGGCTTTGGTTTTTTTTTTCCTCGGCCTTTGGGTGGTGATCTTGCCTTAGGTACTTTAAACGTACCTTGAGATGGTTGTGACGGTTGTGGTGGTTGTATGGAGGAAAAGTGGATGGTTGATTCGGGTTATAAAATTGAGGCGACGAATTGAATTGTTATTGACTTGCGAATCCTTGTTGAAACGCATATTGTTGGTTACGGTAAATGTCATTCGGATTTAATAGTTGCGAACCGTATGGCGGTGAAGGGTTTGGACTTTGAGACGAGGGACTAGAAGAGTTTGAGGCTCCCCCGTATTGACGTTGGTTTGACGTTAGGAGGTTCGTGAAATAACCCCCTTCGTTCGGGTTTTGAGACATTTTGTTTTGCTTAGGAGAAGAGGTATAGAAATTTTTAGTTTAGATTGTTGAATGTAGTGATGAGAAGTGAAAAGGAGGTTAGTATTTATAGTGTTATGTAAAAGAGGTAGGAGGAAAAAAAAAAGAAAAGAAAAAAAAAAGAAAAAAAAAAACCGTTGTAAAAAATGGTAATGTTTCCCACTTTCTCCTTTTTCTCAAACGTAAACCTGCAAAGTTGCCAGCGTTTTGGTTCGCCGTAGCCACGGGGAGGTGACCAACAACGAGCAACGGCGAAGGGCATTTGGTGTAGCGGCGAGCTACGGCTCGCCGTTGATGGAGCCAGGTCAGACGACGAAGCCAACGAAGAGCCCTACACCTAGTGCTCTTATAATTACCATAATTGTGTCCTACCAGAAATTGTTTATAACCACAGAGGAGCATGAACATTGGCTAACAATGAATATTCAAAATGCTAATTGTTTTTCTTTCTGTTTAAGATTAATTGAATCTGTATTTGATCATTGACAGATCATGTGTTCCTCTTATTACTTCTGAATGGTAAATTTAATATATTGCAAAACTCATAGAATTGAATGTTTGCATGCCAATATACTATTCAACTAAGATCCTTCTCATTTTGAGCTGCACCTGTATAAATAAAAGTATAAAACCATTAAATACACATAACAATTAAATATGTTCAGCTAAGATTGTTTTGTGTTGCATCAGTATGAATGTCTACAATGCCTAAAACCACACTGGCATGCGTCCCTTTGAGCTAAACAAAGAGTCAGCATTTGATGACCAACGAAGTTCCTCCTTGAAAATCGCTTAGATGAATTTGTTAAGTAGACACGTTCCCCGTGCAGTCATTTGCTTTTGTCTCCTAACATTTGGTACTTTTTTGTTTTCTTTCTTTTTTCCACCTTTGCAAGATAGTTTGTAGAGTGATTCTCGCAAGTGCAGCTTTTGAAAGATCCCTGAGCCCACACAATTGGTAACAAACCTGTGATTTCAGTCCACTAATCTTCTAACAGACCTCCATTTTCATCTAGACGACACAAACTTCAAATTAACAATATGTTCTCAATTTGAGTGAAAGTGAAGTGAAATTAAAAGCAAAATACCCCATTTACTTTTACTTTCATTCCTAGAGAACACAATTTTTATCACTTTCATTCTCTTTCCTCCCTTTTACTTTCTTCGTGAAGAAATTAAATACTACTGTAGTATGTTTTTACTTGCCTCTAATAAATTTTCACATCGGCGCAAACTTAGCTTTCTTTCTCTCCAAGACTACACCCCAATCGCAATTTGCTAATGGTGACCGCAATGGCTATTGCAACTATCTTTTTAAAACTAAAATTTCATTCATAATTAAATCAACATTACAATAATAATTCAAATAAAATAAAAAACATTACGATAAAAACTAAAGCGCTTCTTGATTTGTTTGTCTCCAAACGTGTTCCACTAAATCAGCTTTAAGATGAAGATGAGTTTGCTTGTTGTGTATTTCTCTAATAAGTTCTAACATACTTTCTTCCGATCATACGGGTTCATCATCACGGATGTAACTATAAGCAAAAATGATAAAATAAATAAATAAATATAAACTTTAAGTTGGAACAATGATATATGGATCTAATGGTCGGCCTAAACTGAGGTGTTATCATCTGATTGGTGACATTAGAAGTGGGCCCCTCTGATGTCACCAATCACAGCATGACACCTCAGTTTAGGTCTACAGTTATGCCTCCATATTATTTTTGTTTTATAAAATGAAAAAAAAAAAAAAAAAAAAAAAAAACATTTTCTTTTTCTTCATTTCCTGCAAACACCTCCCCCCCCAAGCTGGAAAAAAAACATTTCCTTTTCTTTTTTTTCATTTGTTACTAAACTGACCCAAGAAATAAAAAATAAAAAGAGTAAACTGCAAAAATGTCCCTACACTTTCTGAAAAATGCAATATATGTCCGCAAAAAAAGTGCAAGAAATATCCCTAACGTTTCATTTTTCTGCAAGTTATATCCGCGAAAAGTTAATGTAGTTGCAAATTCTTGTTTTTGGCTAACACTCGTTAGTTTTGGCCGTGTGAAATGACTATTTACCCTCGCCTACAACAAGGACATTTTTTGCAAAAACATTTGTTGCAGTTTATTATTCATTTTATTTTGGCTTCCCATCCCCACCACCAAAGACGGAGACAATGGGGGAGCCAGGGGGTGCTCGGCCCCCTCCAACACGTCCAATTGCTTTGCTATTTACCTTCTGAAATTTATGCATATAACGCAACTATATGCAAATGACCCCCTAACCTTTAGTTAAATTACTTTGTTAGCTTGAGAAAAAAATTTCGGCCCCCCTTATTCTTAATTTCTGGCCCCGTCCCTGCCCACCACCCTCTACCACCACACAACCATCACCACCACCACCACCACACACTTAATGAACTTAAACTGCAGCATTATGAAATTTACAATGAAGAAAAAGAAGTTTAAGCTTATTTATGTGCTTATGTCATAACAAACTTATATAAGCCCAATTTCGAACTAAGCCGAAAAATTGAATTTATGAAATTTATGCCAAAAACAGATAAGCTTGTTAGCCCTTAAATAAGCTTAACAAACACCCCTTTAGTCTTGTTTTTTATATGGAATTAAACATTTTTTTTTAGATTAAGCATGTGGTTGAGTAACTAGTGATTTAAGCTTGAATTAGTATAAGCTTCCTGATTTTGATATAAAAGTTAGATATGCAATTTCTTTTGCTGTGTAATGATGTTAGTGACTTAAGGATCTAGAGATGCGTATATTGTTGTCATATGATATGCTCTGTAAATGTTGTCTGCAATTAAGAATATTGACGATGTGTGCAGCCTAAAGTTGATATTATTGGTGGACTAGTATAGTTTGTATTGGGCCAAGCCCGTTTAGCCTTTTAGTATGATGTATATGTATTTATATTGTAAGAGACGCTCATTATTCAGTCATGAAATAAACCCCACTTACATATATTAGAGCAACTTGTTTGATTGTTTTTTGGTTCATGGTTAGGAATCCAATGCCGCACAATATTCATTGTTCTCATTAATGCTATGTTATCACCAGATATGTAAACTATACTTCTAATATCATCTTCATCTCACCGCTACTTACATTTCGACCAACCAACCATCATCTTCTCCCTCGCACTTCACACAACCAATCATCATCTTCTCCCTCACACTGCTAGCCTTCAACGTCGCCACCGGTGGCAGCTATCTCCTCCATTGTCACCGGATCAAGCTTTGTCGTCATCTCCACTCACACCTCCAACCACCATTATCAGTACGTGGTAAACTATCAATCCATCTCTCGTTTTTTCTTTTTTCTTTTTAATTTCACATTACATTAACTAGCACGGTAACATGTTAACATAAAAAAAGTGTCGCCACGTCAGCGCCACATCCTTTCAACACAAAAATATTTAACCCCAAAAAATCACGCCTTATCACAAAATAATATCGCCTTTTTGGGACTCACTTTTTAAAAAATTACAATTTACAAATTAACTCCTCTAACAATTTCATTTATTAAACATGATAATACTTTATTCATGACATTAAGGTGGTGGTGTTTGTTTTTTAAAAAATGTCTCTTAACAGCCTTTTAATCTGACTCGTTCAGACGCGGTCAGACAATTGTGTCATTAGGTGTGTTTGTTTTTTTTCTTCTCGTTCAGAGGCAGTTAGAGGCTCAAACCTTTAACCAACAAGATGTGTAGGGTTTGTCTTGTTGCCTCTTAATGTCTTTTAATGTTTATGTGTCGTAAGAATAAAATTGCATCATATTTATATCATTCAGATATTTTTTTTACAAAAAAAAAAAAAAAAAAATTATTTCATTCAGATTTAGACATTTACGTCTCAAATCAAATCAGATTCAGAGCATTTTATTAAATAAACAGCACCTGAATATTGCATCATATTGATAATAAAACTTTCGGATCCAATAAGCCCAGTTACCCTAAAGACCAAAGTCCAAATGCTATCCTAAACTTTTGGTTTTAAAGACACCCTTTATCACTTGTTACCCTAAAGACTTACACACACTAACCTAATCTTAGAAAAACGCAGTCACCTAAACTTTTCTCTCAAATAAAATCACAAATCTAAGATTAAAAAAATTCGTCACCCCTTTTTCTTGTAATACCTTTTCTTGGTTTCTTTCTTATACGAAACCCAGTCACCAAAGACGCACCCTTTAAAATTTTCTTAACTTTTCGGCTACACGCTCTTAGCTTATAATGGCTTTTGATTTCTTTCAAAAGATGGAGCTCTTCTTGTCCTGCATGTGGACTAGACTACTTTCATAATAATACGTAAGTTGTTATTTTAAATTTAATCTGATTGATCTATTAATTTTGGGTGATTATTTTTTTGGATGTTAGTAGGAAAATAGTAATATTGGTTTTGTTTGATCAAGATGTATGTTTAGATAAGCTTGATTAGAAATTTCTAGCAATTTTAGCATGATATGATAAAATGAGTTCATGAGATCATTTGTCTAGATAATGAGCTAGGTTATGATGATGCTAGGAGCTTGTAATATTGGTTTTGTTGTATCAAGATGTATGTTTAGATTGAAAAATGGACTAAATGAGTTCAGTAGTATTAAAAAGGCATGAATTGAGTTGTAAACGAGTAGATGAATTAATTAAACCATTTGGCATGTATTAAAATTATCCGTTTGGTGAATGGGCTAAGTTTGACCCAAACGGGCCAAACAAGTCATAATGTGCAAATTGACCTCAACATAATTGAGTTGGCCCTAATGAAAATGTATGCATTTTTGGTTGAAAAGATAGATAATACGTGGAATTTGGCATTTTGGCTAGTAAGTGACTAGAATGGCTAATAATTGGCTAAAATGGCCTAAAGCGTAGGATGGATAGTTGATCTTAGAATGAGCTGGTTAAGTTGTAAACAAGTTAATATGAGTTGTTGGAACATTGTATACAACTCTGTTACAGTAAGTGAGTTCAGTGAGTGAGGCTTGAGGTTGCAGTAAGGATAGGATTCAAAGATCACAAGTAAGTGAGTTGAGTGAGTGAGGCTTGAGGTTGCAGTAAGGATTCAAAGATCACAATAAGGTGGCAGTTGGCTGTGTCCGGTTACCTCACTGTGTTTTTTGTTCTTGCTTTTTTCTCTTGTTATATCTTGGTTGTCAAATCTCTATGGGCCTGGGGTATAGTTTGTTACATGTGTTAAATGGTTACTGAGTTTTGTCTACAAGCTAGGTCAGCTGAAGGTTTAAAAAGTAATGCAAGTGATAGTCTAAGAATTGTGGATAAGTGATTATGTCTGATATTGCTGTTAAAGTGTTCATTGCTTCTTGAAAGATTTTACCTCCTGTGGGTCAAATAATTATGTGCTGTGATTGGTTCTAGAGATTTGTTTGGTAATAGTGTAGACTATTGGGGTGTTTGATTTAGTTTTGGTCTTGTGTGTATTTTTATTTGTTCTGTATTTTTATTTGAACCCTATGGTCTCTCCTCCTTTTGTAAACTGACTTGTGCCTGATGCTTTTTTATATACAGGTTATCAGAATTACCGAAAAAAATTATTTCTTGACATTTCGTGCCGTTAACATTTTTAACGGAGAACTTTGTACACATACGTCGCATGTTGGTAAGTATTGTGAGGTATGTAATCATTTTATATCAACTGTCATGATTTTATTTCGGTTTTCTTTTGTGAATTAACTAGTTTCTTTATTGCAGTGTCCCATAATTCGCGATACCGAATACAAGATAAGTCATGTCTCTAATGATGGGCGTGTAAGTATTTTTTCTTCTTATTTTTGCTCGAGTAGATAGACCACTTAATTGATTCTGATGTGTTAAGTATTTTTTTCAGTTGATTTTAATGAGTCAAACAGATGAGGATAGGCCTTCCCTCCCCCTGCCATGCCACCTTCACATCTGCTTCCTCCACCACATGCTTAAGATTGTCCGACTTATTTGACTGATTGTGACCGTGCTTGTCATCGTGATTACCAATCACGGGTAAATTACGCACTAAACTATTAATCATTAAATTTCATACTTAGGGATGCTTGGTTGGGGGTTATGAGGTATAAGTAATGGCAAAGAAAATGAATAATGGCGCTTGGTTAAGCATTATATAATCAGTGATTCCCCAATCCTGGCGAATACACCGTTACCTACAATTTTGGGGGTATTGGAAAATTCATTACCCACATCCGTCTATTTCTATGGATAAGTGATTATGTCTTTTATTGCTGTTAAAGTGTTCATGGCTTCTTGAAAAATTTTACCTCCTGTTAGTCAAATAATTATGTGATGTGATTGGTTCTAGAGATTTGTTTGGTAATATGTTTTAAGTTTACATCATGTATCTGTTTAGTGTAGTCTATTTGGGTGTTTGGATCAGTTTTGGTCTTGTGTGTATTTTTATTTGTTCTGTATTTTTATTTGAACCCTGGGGTCTCTCCTCCTTTTGTAAACTGACTTGTGCCTGGTGCTTTTTTGTATACAGGTTACCAAAGTTAAAAAAAGAAAAGGTATCTTTACATTTCATGCCGTTAACATTTTTAACGGGGAAACTTGTACACATAGGGCGAAAGATGGTGAATATTGTGAGGTATGTAATCATGTTTCTATAAACTATCATGTTGGAGTAGGTTATTTCGGTTTTCTTTTGTGACTCAAATAGTTTCTTTATTGCAGTGTCCATTTATTCATGATACCGTATACGAGATAATACGAGATAACACATGTCTCTGAAGATGGGCATGTATGTTTTTATTTCTTATTTTTGCTCGAGTAGACCATTTAATTAATTATGATATGTTAAGTATTATGTTTTTATTTCTTATTTCTGCTCTAGTAGGACCAATTAATTGATTATGATATGTTTAAGTATTTTTTTCAGTTGAGTTTAGCGACTAAAACTGGTGTCGATGGGCCTTCCCTCCCCTCTGTTGCCTCCACCACATGCGTCAAACTGTCCGACTTTTATTACCAACTGCGGATGTGCTTGTCATCTCGATTACCGATCTCGGGTAAATTACGCACTACACTATTAATCTTTAAATTTCATACTTAGGGATACTTGGTTGGGGGTTATGAGGTTTAAGTAATGGCAAAGAAAATGAATAATGGTGCTTGGTTAAGCATTATATAATCAGTGATTCCCCAATACTGGCGAATACACATTTACCTACAAGCTTGGGGGTATTGGAATATTCATTACCCACATCCTCTATTTCTATTTTATTATTTACATAATATTTCATTTATATGATGACAATAAAGATTCAATTTTGTTTGTTTGTCAAATTGCTTGTTAAATTCTGAATACTTTTTTGATCGACGCCATCTTTGGTATATATGTTTTCGTCATTTCTCCTTTCTACAATTTGATGATTATGTATGTAGAAGAACCCATTATGCAATTTTTTTTCTTCTTCACAAACTATTATTTAGAATTCTTAACAAAATTAATCTACGTGTGATATTTTTTATTACGAAAAAGAATATTGTAATGTAGTTACTAACCAGATGCATTATATAAAATCATGGTTATAAAACACAATTTTTATTGTGTTAAATCTATAGTTTGATAAATGGAAAAAGTCTATACAATAACTACCTTATAAAATATTGTTATGATTATTGGAACAACCATGCAACACTAATGGAATCATAATATCCATTAGTATTTCTTAGCATTCCTTTAGTATTTCCCACTAGTACATAATTGGGTTCCATGCAATAGAAAAAATCACTTCCATTTATGTTTTTATTGATAATGTATTTGTGTGTGTGCAGCTTATAAGCCGACTTGGAAGATCGCAAAACATTTTTTCTCTAGTGAAATGTTCTATGGGGATGGAGCAGGTCACCAGTTTCATGCGGTGGTAGTACGAACCATCGGACCCCCCACCGGAATAAATTTAGTCCCCGAATTTCTTGTCTGTATAAATACATTATGTATATAAATACATTATGTATATAAATACATTATGTATATAGTATTTGAAAACTTGTTAAATAGTACAGTAGTAAATATCCTCTTTGAAAACAACATTTTGGAATTTTAGAAACAAGTTTGTAACCGACTCATTTCTCAATCCGATACGTAGTTGCTCATGTTATTGTTTCTTATCCTTTTTCATGTTGGATTATTTGGCATTTTTGTTTCTAGTGGTAGTCATACTTTGGTTTTCGTGCTTACGATAAGTCATACTTTCTTATGTTTTGTGTTGAATGTTTGAATTTACTCTAATAAATATGAATTTTGTTTGATGTTAGTTTGGTTGCACAATTGGAAATGTATTAAATATATCAACCTTGTAAGGGGAAAAATCCCGATTCCCCATTGGGGATCCCCGTTCCCCATCGGGGACGGGGATGGGGACTTAACTGTGAAACCCGACGGGGATGGGGACGCGTATGAGAATAGTTATTGAACTTCGGGGATGGGGACGGTATCAACCATTCCCCGCAAACCCGGCCCTGTTCCCATCTCTAATTATAGACTTAAGTAGGATTTTGTGCAACACATTAGGAAATTTAGGATCGGAGTAATGAGGTGATAACCAATAAAATCCTCTCGGCTTAAGATGGTCCCTTTTCCCATAGTCTATCAGGCTCGCTAATTGCTCCAAGTCAATAATATACAATTTTATTCCTAACTTACAATTAGGAAATGTCTTTACCCTGTGTTTGTTTGACTATGAAGATGGTATGTTCAGGAAAATGTCAAGGCAAAGCACCCTCAGCTGCTATACGAGTCAACGCGGAATTTTACGAGGAAGTAAGTAGCTGTAATAAGATGTTTCTCTCAATAGGTCCCTTAACCATAATCCCAAGACTCATTTGATTGGACCCAGTCTCGAGAAATTATTCAGTTTCTGTAGTAGGAAATTTTCTTTAGGAACAGTTCTTATGCTTGTTGATCAAATGGTAAATATTACCAGTTTATATCTTTGTGCCTCAACTTTTAAAATATAGTTTCTTATTGATGATGATGGGGATTGTTTCAGATCAACCAAATTGAGTTTGTTCAATCTAAGTCGTTTCTACATGCATCATAACATCAAGCCGGATAATTTTCTTATGGGTTAGGACGTAGAGCTAATCAGGTAATGCAGATGACCATTCATTTTAGTTTCCAATTTGGAGCCTTAGGACTACCTTGTAATATATGTCGTTCACCTCGTTGCAGGTCTACATAAATAGAGGTGCTGCATTATGAAACCAATTAAAGACCAAGACCGCATATATTCGGTTCTAGTCCTGTTTTTTCGGTCTAAATTTTCCCACCCTGAGTAATTTGCATTGCATACCTAATAAAAAACAATCAATCTACGACATGACAAGACATGACCAAAACCCAACAGATAGAACCCTCAACTAACACATATCCATCAACATACCCATACCGTTTGCTCATTTCAATTACATTTGCACCAACCCAAATCCCCCAATGTGTTTTTTCTTGCATTCTACATTAACATAGAAAAAAACACATGGGGTATAAAATAATTATGTTAACCTCTGTATATAATGAATACTACGTAATAATTGGGGTTGATCAAATTACACAACAATTATAAAGGTATAAATCTTTTATTTTTGACACTAAAAGCATCTCGCTAAAACTCAAATTTAATCAATCCACTTACATCTCAAGCTCTCAAAGCATATCATGCACGTACATTGCTTTTGACCTTGATCCCCGACTTCATCCCAGGACAACTCCATGCTTATACATTACTTTTATCCTTGATCTACGACTTCATGACCCGCCCGATGAGCGGGTGAGCTTCATGTGAAATCTTGGTTATACTTGTATGTTGTTAGCATGATTAGTTTTAGAACAAAGAGGTAGCATGATCCACATGATTATAATGCAATGTTGAAAAATCAAAGAGAGACTATCAATCAGACAAAAATGATATATTGCAACAATAATGATCGTTGATTTGTTAGGAGAATAGTTAGTTTAGTGTAAAAGTATCATTGCTCAGGGTTAATACAAAATCATTACGATTCAGTCCAATTATTCCTAAATCAAGTTCAACATTCCTCGCCATATACCCTCAAACAGTAACACCAACCGCAACTATGTATGCATAAAACTCGTGAGACATATTTTTGGGTGAAATAATGTTAATCACCCTGTCCCAAAACTATAGTTTGACATATGGGTGACCAATAACATTCGACATCAAAAATCAAAATGTTACACCCCTTGGACAGAGGAGTATTAGCATCAAGTAACGAAATCAGACACAATAAGTAACTAAAGATAGAGAAGTTCAAATATTAGAGGATTACATTTTCAGTGTCAGCTAATGCAACCAAGTTTAGAGCTAAACATTCAACATTTTTTTTTTCATTTTTCACAAAGTTTTCCATACTAAAGCAGTAAAACTTCTGTGGCTCGCTTTTTGTCTGCCTTCGCTTTCTCGAGCAGAAGTATCTGTTTTTGATGTGGGACCAATGGGTACTGATCTTCGATGCACTTGATCTCGGCCTTATAGTGCACTCTCACTCACATCATTCTAAAATTAGATGTAAAAACAAGAAGCACTAATCATGAATTTATTCAGAAATAGTTGAATTATAATTTATATGTAACAGATCAAATAACTAAACCTATAGACTTGGTTCATTATGAAACATGCCAAACCAGTTGAGCGGGTCGCAGTGAGCCGAAGTGTAATACTTGGTTTACTTTTAAACTTACTTTTCAAACAAATAGACTTGTCCCAACTACCTTAAAACAATTACAGTTTTCAATCATGATATATTAATTATTTATAATAAAGAAAACAAATGTTAGCAGGTCAACTCAGCCTGGTTTGAGCATTGACCCCTTTTTAAAATTAGCCGTTTTGATCCGTTAAACAACCCTCTCAGTTTGCCACTTCTAGCATGCATGCATCGAATTGATCATAAATTATAAGAATGTTCCAAAGCCTACAACCAATGTATTCAACCACTAATGACAAGGTCACCCGATCCTTAACTTGTAGAATAATGAATCAGACCATCAAGTGACCTCCTGAGGCCTAATTAGCGATGTGAGTTATGCACGTTAATTAATTAGACCATTTAACAGAATTGTTCTTGTATCTTCAAAAATATTTGAAGTTAATTACTTGAGTTACTTTAAGGGGGTGTTTTTTTATCTTTTTTTATGGGGCTTTATATAGCCTAAAAAGATCCATTGAACTGTTTGGATGAGCTTATAAAGTAGCCGAATGTGTCAAGTAAATGACACTCATTGACTATCAACAGATTGTCTAAATATACAAGTACTGAGAATTCATTAGACAAAATAACTTGATTGATGATTACCTTTGTATAACACCTATGGCTATTTTGGTAAGGCAATCCTTCCACCATACACAACGTATAGATCAAAGTGTGCCCAAACACATTTGTTATTACAAACAAATAATTACACAATGAACAACTTAATGCAAAAACAAAAACAGAGGCCAAGAGCCTACAAGTACAAAATTGCATATAGACCCAACCAAAAAAAAAAAAAAAAAAAAAAAAAAAAACCATTTTCGAGACTACAAACTTACATGACATCAGGTGAGGGACGGAGCCATATTGGGCTTAGGATGGCCATGACCAACCCCAATCTTTATAGAAGTACTACTTGTCTTTATGTTTTGTATACAATTTTTTTTTATCAGCCCACCCAAAAATAAGAAAAGCTCACGTATTCAAATGTGTATCAAAAAATTGTGACATCCAATTTAATAACTGAAAATTGAAACTTTGGTTTTGGCCTACCCGAGCGGACAATCCTGGCTCCGTCACTGCATCATGTCCTACCATGCACTAAAATAACATATTTGTATGTAATCCATATTATATTTTCATTGAATGTTTGAAAATAAAAAATCCATGCATATATTTTTTCACACTTGGAAAATAACAAACTCGTCCATCGAATGATAGACTCCTCTATTCTTAACAATTAGATGCAACAATTGCCAATGAACCAAAATTAAATAAAAATTCTCTTGTACATGGCTATTAAAATGCAATGTGTGGTTCTTGGTTTTCTACCAAGTTGAAGTGATACCCACCTCCAATGAAACAAATATTTTCGAATACACATAATAACAAGTTCTGTCTCACAAATAGATTGCACTCCTTATAAAGTGTAGGAAAATTGAAACAATATCCAAAATCACATCAATATTTGATTTATTCAATCGAAGAGTTGTTAAGATCATGTAATTAATATATTTCATGGCATGTCATCCAAAGTCCAAACAACAAACCGTATCATATAATCATGAATGTTCAAAAAAAAATGTACAAGGTAGATACATTTTTTTATTTATTATTAGACCTTTACACCTATGCTAAAATACATAACATGCATGATTATTAATTTAATTCATAATCAAGTTGATACTACGTACATCCAATTACATTCATCATGCAAGTAACGTACATCCAATTACATTCATCGTGCAAGTAACTTACATTAATTCATAATCAAGTTGATACTACGTACATCCAATTGCATTCATCATGCATGAAAAATGTATCTGCCTTGAAATTAATAATCATGCACGTTATGTATGCACTTTCTTGGGCGATTCTTATACTAGAGTATTTACTTGAAAAGTTCTAGTGTATGTACTTGAAAAGTAACTTATATTAACTAGTGTATATACTTGAAAAGTACTAGTGTAGGACACGTGTCACCAATTTATAATAGTCGCCCAAGCATTCTGGGGCGATTTTCGCCCCTAGGGCATTTTGAGAAATGAAATTATTTTGGGCATTTGGGGTAAGTACATGTCTACTTTTGGGGTATTTGAGAAATTACCTCTACATTGTATTCTTTTGTAGTGGACTATATACGATTCAAGAATTATCCAAGCAATCATTTAATTATCGAGACCTGAAAACATACATGTTATCCCCCTACAACATCAACTTTAATTAGAATATCCAAACTAACTAAGGACTCGTCTATTTGATTCATTTTCTTTTCATGAAGCCCTACTATTAATGGCTTTTCAATATCAACAAGCTCTAACGTACGTGAAAGTCTTTATTAAAGTAGTACAATAACTATCCCACCCAACTATCATCAAAAGACACATATATACACATTAAATCAAAACATCAAACTCTCCATCCACTTCCAAAACCTACATGCATGTTCATAAATAATGTCACAACATGTGTTCTTGTATCATTCTGCATCCACATATAAAATGGACTAATAAAATTAAAGTCATATTGAATGTTAAGATTTTAAAAGAGGTCAAGTTTACGTGCATTACTTTGTCACGTCTCATGCCAGTTGCCATTGGTGTAGCATGTATCTATGCATGTGTTTTCCATGTCTGCATGTATGTGGGTGGGTAGTGATTAGTGAATGGTCACTGTCATGCTTTTAAGGAAAGAAAAAAAATTGTTCATGATGAACATATATATGTGTACTAAGATTTCTACATCTAACCAATTTGATGTGGCACTAAGAAGATGACTTCTGATGTGGCTAGTTCTAGTGGTACTAAGATTTCTACATCTAACCAATTTGATGCTCTTAATATGGATGATACGAATGCGTTTGGTATTCTTACTTATGACACCAACAAGGATGTGGATGCTGGCCGTACAATGGAAGTTAATGAGGATGAGTCAGTTAAGACTGGTACTACACCACAAGAACCGCTTGTGAGTGATTCAATGGGAACTAAGGAAGTTGGTTCTACTTCTATAGTTGAGAAAATTAGTAAGCTTGAAAAGCTACTTATCGATGGGAAAACTACTCTTGTGGATGATGAAGGTCATCCTATTCCGTCTACCTCTGTCACTAATAGGGCTAACCCATTTTCTAAGGTGGGTGAGGTTGTGGTTTCTGATAGTGATGAGGATGAGGTTCTTAACACGTTCGACGAATCTGCAAATCTTTTTGGTGGAGGTCATGAGCGTGAAGATGAGTTTGATGACTATGATGATTACTCGAAGCAAATTTATGATCTTCCTGGGAATTTGGATGCTCTTAATGCCATTTATGGCTTTAATCTCCAAGGTCGTAGGAAGTAGTTTATATTTTTGTCCGAGTCTTTCAATATTATGTGGTAGTGGTTTTGTTTTCTTGTCTAGAAATAGGAAGTATCTTGTTATGTAAGTTTTTCGCCTATGTAACGGGCTAAGATATGGGATTCACCCATATCCGTTGTACTTAAATGTTTTTTGGAGTAATATATTTACCGGGTCGTTGACCTTTTACCAAAAAAAAAACATATATATGTGTATATGCCACCTCTAGCATTTGGCTTTCACTGTTGAAAGGGCATGACGAAGTACCAAAACAATGGAATACTTTAGACTTGTTTGTGTGAAAAGTATTTACTTTTAACAAAAATGAGGTACAAACAAAAGCCAACAACGATGAATTTATCCAGTTTCGTGGTCACATTTTTTCCAAATCACTTTTTTATTAGTACAAAAAATAAAACGAATAAGATGATAAACGAACGACAAAATTGTTGGCAAGTAAAACGTGTTTATCGTATTCATGGCTTATGATCAACTACATGTTATTAGTTGCTACTTCTGGCAATAATTAGACATACGCGATTATACTGCCTTGTTATGTCAAATACAATGTTATGGATACCACACTAACTTATGGGATAAGTGGATATTTAAAATGTTATAGATTAGGCTTTTTTTTTTTTTTTTTTTTTTTTTTTTTTTTTTTTGAAAAGCAAAGATAAATATATTAAAGCACTAAAGAAACAACTATCCCACATGGGCTCTAAGACGGAGCACCAAGCAAAAACAAAAAATCTAAAAGGTAACCAAATTAATAACCAAAAAACTACACTACCATATCTGGACACATCTACAGCTCCATGAGGATTCAAAACCCATCCGCACCACTTCAGGTTGGAACGAGAACATATATTGGAAATCCAAAGAAGAGAAAGTCTTTGTATAAATGGGAAAATGTCTTCTTGTCTGACACTATCCGCATCATGTAGGGAAGCATGCAACATCCGATTTCTCCAATGCCATATAGACCACAGAGCAACATAATAAACCCATGTAGAGACTTTGAAACCAATTTACTCTCAATAGAATCGATTTTTCCTAGAATTATATCTCGAAGAGAAGCATCTGTCGTTGAGCGAATCCTCCACCAACTCCATATTTTTGACCAAACATAAAAAAAATAGTTTTGATGTGCTTATGAAGCAAGATTCTATTTTGGAATGTGTGATTGATTCTACATGTGCTACTAAAATCGCCCAAGGCAATATTACTCTCAGGAGCACATGTAGGATCAATCAAACTTTCCAAAATAAAACCTTGCTCCATAAGCACATCAAAACTATTTTTCAAATAAAAAAGGTTAGTTCTGGTAATATTCCTAGTTCTTCTAATGTGGAAGAAAAAGGAAAAAGGGTAGGTAATCCATTTTCTAAAGTTGGCGATGTGGTAGTCTCTGATAGTGAGGATGATGATGAGGTGTTGGATTATGCCAACGTAACTAATTATTCTAGTCGTGAAGGGAACCCGAAGAGTCTTGTGGAGCAATGGAGAGATGATACATACGGCTACAATACTTATGACGATTGTTACTTTGACGATTGTGGTCTCTCTACAACCGAACTAAAGGCTGCTGGGCATCCCTGACATCAGACTTGGATATGTTCTTCTTCTTTTGATTTGCATAGATTTTGATGTGTCTTAGTTTATGCTAGTTCATGTTTGGTAGTTTAGTTGTTTGTAGCTAGTTAATTGTTTGTGTCCTGTCATAAATGATCTAGTCATAAATGATCTATTGGTTGCTCAAACAATTGCTTGAGGTTAATGTGGTACTTCAACCATATTTCATTGTACTTAACAGTTAGTTTTTTTTTGTTTTTTTGTTTTTTTTTTGTTTTTTTTTTTTTTTTTTTTTTTTTTGTGTGTAATATATTTCACCAGGTGGAGACCCTTTAGCAAAAAAAAAAAAAAAAGTTTAGATCATCACAATGTTATGCATAAACACTTTTACTTCGTACATATATAAGTACGTTTATACATCCTAGTTCCTAACGTTCATACCTTTGCAAAAATGCCAAACAATAATTAAAAGACTTTTGACCAATGTTATAAAAGGCGTGAGGCGTGGCGTGGTGGCATGACCGCGCCTCAATCTTTACGCGCCATGGCGGAGCCTTTGCGTTTTTTAAGACGTTACTAAAGCGGCAAAAATATTTATAGATTTATGTATTTATAATTTTAGATCACATTACTCGTACTATATTAGATATTTACACTACTACTTACTATATCAAATAGCCCAAATTCAAAATACTAGTTCAAAGAAAAAAGAATAAAAATAATAATAATAATAAATTTAAAAAAAAAAAAAAAAATGAACCGGTTCAAAAAGTGGCGCCACGCTTTACCAAAAGGCGCGTCTTTTCTTGCCTTATTTCACGCCGTTTTGCGCCACGTATAGATCAGCCGCCAAGTTCCAATTCATGACGGCGATCACGCTTTGGCGCGCCTTTTAGAACACTGCTTTTGACACAACTTTAACCCGAGGATATAGTGATATACAAATAATGATGGAAGAGGTACAGTGGCAGTGTGGCACTGTTGCTCGTACAGTGGCCCATGTTAATGCTTTTAGGCCACTAGGCAAGGAAGTGATACTATCACCTATTGGGCCCACATCATCAATTCACTCCTTGCCCCTCACTACAACTCACGCGCTAAGCACAGAAATCAAAACTATATTCGGTGAACACTTCACCAAATGGAAAAGCAAAAAACTTGGGCCCCATGTGTACCTTTTTTATTTAAATTATTTTGTGTGTAAGTGTGTGTGTGGGGGGGGGGGGTATTTAGTGGGGTATATTTTCATAAAATGGGTATTTAATTAAATGTGAAGTTAAATGTGATGATAGTTTCCCTTGCCCTCCAAAAGGTGAAGAGTGATGTAGGGAAGTGAGAGGAGAGAGAAAACTGATGTGGCGCTCATGTGTATGATGAAGGTGTAGTCCCCTTGCCTACTAGCCTTACTTTCTTGTACATCGGGTGAAAGTGGGGACACGTTAACAATACACCTCCTCTTTTACAACTAATACACCCCCTAGCGTATATGTACGAAGTGTCACTTTCAACAAAGTGTCGCTTTTACCATCCATTTTCTCGCTTTCAGCCTTTTATTTATTTATTTATTTATTTATTTTGTATTTTGTTTATTTTGTGTTGCCGTGTTTTCTTTTTTCGTATTTTGTGTATTTTGTGTTATTGACAATTTTTTTTATAACTAACATATTCTAATTTACTTTACGACATAAAAATGTTTCTATTAATAAAACGGTAACATGTAACAAGTGCAATAACTTTATAAAATACGGATTTATCTATTTTTGTAATTGTTTTTCTAAATACGTTCTAAAAGTAATTAGTGATAATAATTAAAATGAAGATAGAATGTAAAACAATTACTTCAAAATACGAGTTCTAAAAAGTAATTAGTGATAGTAATTAGGGATATGGGGTGTAATTTTGTCTTTTAGTAAGTGATAGAGGGTGTTTTGACATAACATATTGGTCCTCTACATCTAAGGGTATCCCCAACATGACCCGTGAAAGTGTGAAACATAGTACGGAGTAATAATAATACAGTATAATATTTGCGGATGTCTACTTCGTCTTTTACCCTTTTGCACAATAGACAAATACACCATATGGAAAACACGAAGATTGAAGGTTGACAAGTCCCTTTTAGCTGCAAAAGTTTCTTTTAATACGAGTAATACCATATCAATGTTCCAAATCTTATTATTTAATACTTTTTAAATACACATAGTTATACTTTATTATTTTTCTTGGTATAAAAGTCAAAAATTGGTCACATAATACAAGCAAAAATAAATAATGCATTATCTAATACTACCTCCGTTCCAAAATTATTGTCCCTTATTGACTTTTTCGGTCTTTACTTTTCAACTTTAACCTTAAATATTTTTGTTTATATTACATAATACTTGATACAAAATATATGAACGAATTGAGTTTTAAATGTATTTTCATTTGATATAATTTTTATAAAAAATTGTATAACACAAACAAAAATATTTATAGTCAAAGTTGAGAAAGAAAGACCGAAAAAGTCAATATGAGACAATAATTTTGGGACGGAGGGAGTATCATCTTTGAATGTATGTATTTTCTTGTCGGATACAATAATAAGGGGGGGGGGGTAGTGGACTCGGTATAGGGTTCAGTTTGGCCTATACCGAGCGGCATCACCAATGCCGCACCATCGGCATGGTTGAATCGGCAAGACAATCGGTGTGTGATACCGACGAAGCATGGCATGGAGGTTTAAAAATGTAGCCATTATTCCCTTTAATGATTTGACCGTTTGGTATTAAAACCCAAAAAAAAAAAAAAAAAAAAAAAAATCCTTTAAAAATCAATTAAACTTTCAAAGATCATAGCTAGCACTTCTAAACTTTCAACACTAATGTAAAAGATCAAGTAAAAATTAAACTATGGTTGGTGTTCTTGGTGTTAATGCGTACGGAAAGAGAGGGAGACAAAAGAGATACGAAAGTTGTTATTTCTTTTTGCATGTACAAAGAATGATAAGCAACTTAGCTAGGTGTATAAAAAGGATAGAGTTACACTTATCTAAATCAAGTGATTAGTGTGTTTGATGTATAAAATGTGGCATCATGAGGTATAATAGAATATTTTGTGTCTATCTTGCATAGATATTTGTAGTGTAATGATAGTTTAGTGATTAGATGGTATAGTTTCATCCTAGTAATTAAAAACGTAATGCTCTTAAGTCATGAAATTTAAAATCGAGTAACGTAAAAATATAAAACTTATAAAAATGTTAAAACTTATCAATATACTCTATACTAGTATATTAGATAAGTGATAAGTTTAACGGAGAGTGTAAACGTTGTTAAAACCTAGAAACATTGGTTAAACACCGTTACCATACATCGATAACTAGTGATTTCCTGTTTTTTTTCTAAGTATTATGTAATTTTCTTTGAATTATTAATGAAATATAATGTTTTTATTAAATTGTTTAATATAATTATTAATATAAAAAATAAAAAATAAAATTAGTTAAGACATGGAATCATGGTTGCCACTTAAAAAGTATGGTGAGGCATGGTTGAATCATGAAATGAGGTGACAGGATATTATTGGTGTAGCAACCTATAAATTTTCATATGACAAAATGACTATTTTGCCCTTTGACTTTGACTTTTGACTATTTGACTTTTATCGTAACATAAAAGCAACTATTGTAACCGGTAGTTAACCGGTAAATATTTCCAAGTTAAATAATTCATTCTACTTTGAATTATTACTCTCTAAACGTTTTCATTCATCTCTGTCTATTTGACGAGAAGATATCTCGCAAAACGTGAAAATAGCTCACAACGCGTACCGACTCAAAAATAAACTCAACAAGCAAATTGATTTGATTATTATTATTATTTTTATATTTAAATTACTTTTATAGTAATCACGAAAGTTTAACCGTGTAAACTTTCCTCACGACCAACACAAGACTATGATAAGTCTATGTGTTCAAAATACTCAAATCTCACTAATAATCATATTTTATATGAGCTATTCTCATTATGTCATCTTTACGTGAGCATTCTACTTCTTACATAATACGCGTGCTGAAACCTACATTATTAGGTTTCAACAACGTATACACACTCTGTTAAACTTATTACACTCTTAATATACTTAGTTGAGTATATTGATAAGTTTTAATATTTTTGTAAGTATTACATTTTTAGGTTGCTTGGTTTTAAGTTTCGTGACTTAAAGACTTTGTGTTAGCAATTACCGGAATCAAACTACACATTATTGCTAAATTATACAAGGATAAGATCTAATCATTTTGGTCCACTACCTAACTGGAGCTCATAATATGTATATGGGCGTGCATGTTTTAGTGAAATGTTACTATATTAGAGTTAACTAAGAAATAATGTGCAAGTATAAAATATCTTGATTTCTTACCACGTGGCTTGACGTTAGTAATGCATGTGGTAGCCTTAAACTAAATAATACAACATACTCCTATTAGTGCCACGTCAAGCAGTAGTTAGGCTTTGTTGTAAAGTCTTAGATGCTAGCATTAGTGACTAATTGACTCAATGTCAAGACAAGTGTATCTAAGCTAAAATAGATGAATGACTCGTACACTTATCCTTAGATTCTAAGTATGCTCGATAGTATCAAAAGCAGTTAGTCTCATTAACCTTGGTTGGCTCATCTAGTCTACAAACAAAAGAAAGATGAAGACCTAGGTGATCTCTACATAGCTCAAGAGTTGTTTTGGTGATTACAAGGTTAATATAAGAGATACACAAGACTAAGAGCTGAAGTAGAAGATTAAGTACAAGATTTCATAAGGCTACAACAACTTGGGTAAAAGATTGGAAGACTAGTTGGTGATACAAAGACTTAGGCTAGTGGTTCTTGGGTTTTTGGTGATTTTCATCCAAGAAAGTTGTAAGACTATATTTAGTTTTCATGTTTTTCATTCACTTTGATGTAATTCATATCTTGTACAAGTTTAATATGTAATAAGACTTGATTGATGTTGTACATAACTTAAAAGATGGATAAAACTTGTTAGAAATTCTTTTTGGTATAACTAGTTGAAACTAGTTATTGGTATTAAGTTTTAGTATGAAATCATGAACCTTGGACTTAGAAAAACTTAAGAAACAGATGGAGGAAGTAAAAACTAGAACTTGAGCTTTTGAAGCACTTAAAAAGGACTTGTGGTTAAAAAGTTATGCTTGGGTAAAGATTACTAGAAGAAATATAGTGCGGAAACAACTGATCTGATTAATAAATGGCGATTTCGACCCTTTTCTGCTCCGAATCAGCAAAAATGTAAAACACAAACGTTGCTCAGAATGATGTTTTATACAAAAACTCGCGAGCACGTAACCTGAAAGTGAATAACTAAGGCTAGAAACTCCAGAAATCAACTGGACCTGCAGTCATGGCTAAAGAGCTTTTGTGGCGTTTTAATTAACTGTTTACTACGGTGAGTTCATAGCCCCAAATTTTAATTAACTGTTTTATAAACTCCTTGGGGGAGATACATGCCAAAACTTTTATTATGGACAATTACTTGAAATTTGAATGCTAGCCTTGATTGTATTATTGCATGCATGTCTAAGTTGTTTATGCCAAAAGTCCCCTTATCATGGACCACTAATCACTTGTTGTTGCGAGTGAGCGCAAATATTGTGGATAGGCCTATCGGGAGTGACGAAACCCGTTTGTGTTAATCATACAGTGGATATCACAAACGCACTATATTTGAATTCCTAGGTATACGGCATAGTACCTACACGGGGCAAATTGTTTAATATATATATCGTACGGTGATATATATATATATATATACAGTCAGTCGTGCGTGCATGAGCTTAGAGCAATAATAATTATCAGGATGATAATTGCGCACATTGCAATTATACTATGAACTTTATTGTCTATTACTGTAGTACAAACCTATGAATTCACTAAAACCTTTGTGTTGATTTTTTAGCATGTATTCTCAGGTACGAAAGGAATTAGCTGGCATGTGAAGGCGCACGGAAAACATTTTGAAGACGATGCATATTATCATTCGAAAAACTTTGCAACTTTAATGTTGTACATTTTGTAAACTTGTGGGATCTCTTTGTAAACTCTGATATTTTAATCGAATGATAATTTATTTCAAAACATCTCTTTTAGAGTCGTTTTCTGTAACTTGTACTTTGAATTATGAAGTAATACCCCGGTGACATAATCTTCCGCTGCGATAATTTTGGGGGTGTTACAATTGGTTAGTGATGAATTTTGGGGGAGGCATCGTATCATGACTGACACCCACCTAAAAAGGGTTTTTTTAATTTGTGCCATAGGGGCACAAGTTAAGCACACCAAAAGGACAGAAGGTCTCACGAAAAAATAAAAAAAAAAAAATTCTCAAGGACCCATAAATTTTGTAGGTCCCCTGAGTACTTTTTTGTACTTTTTTATGGGTCCCTAAGTACTTCTTGTACTTTTTTTATGTGTTTAACGTGTGCCTCAGGACACAAGTTAGAAAAACCCTAATAAAAATAGCACCATGCTCTAAATCGTATATACGTAGTGAAGCTCAGTTTTGGGTTTGAGGTTGGATAGACTTAATTTGTTTCCATCGTTTCTTCGTTTGTTTGTCCCAAATATGTGCTAAACATTGTACATTATAATAAAAGATATCCATCATTTTCACACATGATTTATGTCTTATCATTGATTCATCTTTGCAAATACAGCCTTGGCCACGATTTACGTTTGTGGGAGACGCATAACTTAACCATAACCTCGAACGATTTGGTGATTGAAATAAGAAAGGAATAAGCATGTGTGGCTTTATAGTAAAAAATGTGGACTCCCATTCCTATGGCCAAAGTCATGAAGTATAGTGGTTTAATTTTTTCATAAAATCGAATACAACTCTAGTTCAAAAGCATTGTGGTTAGGTTATCACAAAAGCACTTAATTTGACTTACACATCTTAAAACACATAGTACTAAGACACATTGCGTTTCATTCTTGGTTCAGAATTTGAGAGAGCTTATAAGTTAGTATAGTATAATATAGGATGAGTAGGACATGTTTGTGGTTTTAAAATATACAAACCCTTGTTTGGTAAACTTATATTAAAAATCTTGCGTACATAAACCAATCCTCTACGAAATTAAAATGTAACGAGACCTAAATATGCTCAGTGATCAGTTGAATGAAAATTTTATATGTGCCAAAAGATGCAATCAGAAACCTACCTACCTAACCAAACCTTTTATAATCATCCTCACTTTGTCTTTCACAACCATCTCACAAAACAACTACTAACATTTTCTTTTTCACAAATCTTGAAACCAGTTACAAAGTTCAACAAGATCCATAAGACCATAACCATCTCATTAACAACAACAACAACAACAACATTTATAGGGCTTTTGATCATTCTCTCATCCCATCTCAAACAACATAAACATATCTAGGGTTCTTCCAAGTGCTGCTTAGCTTATGGCTTTTGATTTCTTTCAGTTGATCCAGCTCTTCTTCTTGTCCTGTGGACTAGACTATTTTCATAATAATAAACACAGGTTAGACATTCATTTTGTTTGTGATAAACACATCTACGTTGTTATTTTTTTGATGTTAATAGGAAAATAGTAATTAATATGATGATTTATTATCTAGTTAAGAATTGAATCAGCTTACTTGTAGTTCATCAGTATTTTAGTTTGGCACACAACATAAAATATCTTGAGAAGTAAAACTAATAGAAATAATCTCAACAACCGTTTATATATAATTAAACCATAATATACGGATATAGCTTCATAAAGTACAAAATATTGACACAAAACATTTTTACTAATAGACCAAATTTATAGTTTAAACCGCCGGTTAAACCGTGACCCGGTGACTCAGCCGCGTCAATTTAAAAACCGGGTTTAAAACATTGGTTAGGATTTAGCACATGGAGTATTTTGTGATGTATTTTGTTCCTAGGGACCCAATCTTTTTAAGGGCTCTTTTTAATTGTGTTGTTAAGAAGTTGGGTCGACCCGTATTGTATTGTGTTTTGGTTCTATATATGTTAGTGATGTTACCTTAGAAAAATAAAAATAAAAATTATATGGCTTTTATCAAAGGAAATACTGTACCCTCATAGACTTTTATTCATAAAGACACATCTAGTACTAACACATCCATAGCTACTTAGATGACTTTTATCAAAGGAAATACCTCATAGAATATTACAACACTTTTATCCAAAGACAACTTCTATTTCTAAGACAGATAGTGATTTATCATGCTACTTTGTTTCCCTTTGACTGCATTCCTTGTATCAGCATACTTACTTCCCAATTTGAATCCTTTACTTTTATCCCCATTAGTTTGGTGATTGTGCTGCCTCCATCACATAACTCCTGAAGAGCCTAAAGATCCAAGGTGTGATGGAAGGTGTGATGGTGAATGTGGTGATGATTGCCATGTAGCTTTCCTACCTCAGGTAAGTTCTGCACTTTACTATTAAAATATTGTAATGTAGTTACTAACCAGATGCAAAACACATATTTTTATTGTGTTAAAAAAACTTTAGTTTGGTAAATGGAAAAAGTATATACAATAGCTATCTTATAAAGTATTGTTATGATTATTGGAGCAACCGGGCAATACTAATGGAATCATAATATCCATTAGTATTTCTTAGCATTCTTTTAGTATTTCCCTTTCCTATTCCCTAGTATGAACCAAGAATTCCCTTGCTTTTTAAATCTGACTACTACAAAATTGGGTTCCATGCAATAGAAAAAGTCACTTTCATTTATGTTTTATTGACACTGTATTTGTGTGTGTGCAGTATAGAGAGAGGTTTTGAAACCGGAAGTTGCTATATGCACATGTCAAATTAGCTATGGGAAAGGAGCAGGTGATGCATCTCGCAGTGAAAGTCCCGACCATGGCCGCCCAATTATTGATTCGTTAGCAACAAAAGTGTAGTTTTGTGTACATTGACTTTATCTAGTCATCAATATCTCTTTATTTTTTTGTTCCATCATAGACATATCTTAAGGATATAGCGAGAATTTGGAATTCTGTGAGCTTCTTTCCTTTTGGGTGCCTTTGGCTCTTTAAAGTGCCAAAGAATGTATTATGAATATTATGTCACATTGTTACGAGGAACTGTCAGAACTTTGAATGCACAACCATTTAGAGCACAAGGTGCAAAGTTGAGCAAGAGGCTCCCCATTCGGGCCTCACCATGCCACATCACCAAAACACCTCAACATATTGATAAATAATTCCTTAAAAACTTAGGGTTGAAACGTAAGAGTAGATTCACGAGAGGAACGTTAAAAAAGGCGGGTTGAGCTCATTATAATGTTATTCCCTACTTGTTATCAACTGTTATATTTAAATGTAAAGCTCCTTGTGATATTTGAATTGTATTATATTTATGTTGAGTTGTTCACACGTGATCAAATTTTCTGAATGTATGTCAAATGCTAAAGATTAATTCTAATAAGTAAATGTAGAGAAAAAGTTGAAGTGTTAAGTACCTATTCTTGCAATACATGAAGTTAAAATTTTAAAATCGAATTGTTCAAATGCATTGTAATTGTATCAGATAAATTATAGTTGAAGTACTTACACAAAAGGTGAAAGAATTAAAGAAACCAAATGAAGAACTTAATGGCATATGATACCAACAAGTGAAAAAAAGTAGTTAAATGCATTGAATGAATAAGCTGACAAGCAAAATGAATGAACATAAGTATTAATGTTTAATATATGTAATAAAGGAAATATAATAGAAAGTAGTGGTAGTAAAGAATTAAAAAGTTTTACATGTTATTTTTAAGGTTCAATATGTAATTTTGGTTACAATGAAAAAGCAGGTAAACTAGAGTATCTTTCCCTCTATTCGTACAAAACTTATTTTTTCGCCTGTAAAGAAAAACGATAAGCGAAAGCATTTTAAGAACAAAAAGCTGTTCCTCTTTGGCAATAAGTGTATAAGCAAAAAAATGCAATCTCAAAGCTTATATTGATATACGAGTAAATAAAACAAACTTTCATAAACTCATCTAATATGTACATTTTGATGTATTGTCATACCATAAAATCTAACACATGTTACCATTTTTAATGTGACAACACATTAAAATGTCAATATTAGAACACTTTATGAAAGTTCATCACATTTACTTATATTTTATATAGTTTAAAAACAGGAATTTCATAAAAATTCGTTACTACTTTTACGGCATAAACTCAATTTATTAGAAGTTAGCGTAGAATTTTTGCTGTAAATTTTTAAAAACTTTACACGATACACATAAACTGATTCAAAAAGCATTGAGATTTGAAAATAACATAAACAATACCACCAATTGACCAATATAAAAGCTCCCACCAACTTCACTCCAATATTAAAACTTGCATTTAAGGCCACATCCACCCATTGCTCCATATATATAATCTTTCATCCTTTTACATATCTTCTTAAAACTATGAAACCCAACCATTCCAAATTCATGTGGTGATGATGAACAACATTGTTGGAATGTGTTGGTAGCTTATTTTCAGTACTATGAATACCAATATAAAGTGTCACGGCGCATTAGTGGTAGCTTATATTGCCCATTCGCTGATCATTTTACATATCTTGTTTCTCAGTCATAGCGTAAAGGTAGATTAGCATGGAGACGTTTATTACAGCAGATTGAGGGGAGGCTTAATGAGTAACCCTTACAACGCAAGGTATAGTTTACTTTTACCTATACAATATAGGTAAAAGTAAACTATACCTTGCGTTGTAAGGATAACTCATTAAGCCTCCCCTGAATTTGTTGTAATAAACGTCTGCTTGCTAATCTACCTTTACGCTCAGACCGAGAAACAAGAGATGTAAATTGATCAGGGACTGGGCAAGATAAGCTACCACTAATGCGCCGTGAGGCTATACTTATTGGTAACTGCCAGATTATAGCAGTGAATACCAACTACATAATGCTCTCATCCTAAGTTTAGGCCATGTAAATAACACCCTATATATAACTGGAAACTAGTCATACACATGGTCTTAACAATGTTTTCCGTGCCACTTTGTAATTTGGAATATTCTTCATCAGCTTTAAGTAGAAATTGCCTTCTGTTTGCTTGCAGGGCTAGGGTGCTCATAAGGAATATTGGCATGGATTGCTATTTTACACATTGGATCAATTGTACAAAGCAACTGAGAGCCCAACAAAAGCAACTCATGAATGGGAGAGGTAATTGGATTTTTTTTTTTTTTTTTTTTTTTTTTTTTTTTATGTCAAGTTATTATTTTTTATTTTCTCCGTGTTTCTCCTAATAAAAAGGCTTTGACGGAACCCAACCCTATTAATATTCAGGTTAGTCGGTTAGGGTCTATTCAGGGTGGGTTCATTTAGGTTTGTGGCGACCCGAATATGAGTAATATGATTAAAAAAAATCTGACTAATACTTTTGTTAGAGAAAAATTTTCTTAGTTTTCTACTTTTAGGTTTGTAAACAAAAGGAAGGGGATCCATTTTCCACAAAACATGGAAAACGCGTTAATTTTTTTCTATTCTCAAGAAAACAAGGGGTTTAAAAGGGAAACAAAACAAATGTGTTTTGTAGTTTCCCTTGTTATAGCAGGAAATGCATGTTTTGAGTTTTCTTGAGAATTTGATGGAAACATATAATTTGAACGAAATCTCTATTTTCCTTGTTTTGTCCAAATATTTTGTGGTAAACAAGGGTGCTTTCCTCTAACTAAAAGTAACCTATAAGTTTGCAGGGATAAGTTACAAAAATTATATAAAAAAACCCTTATTTAGGTTAATCAGGTTGACCCGAACCCAAATTATCCAAACGTATTTAACTTAAGCCTATTAACATTCTGGTTAAGCATGTCAACCCGAATAATATTACTAACCCAGCAACCCGAACCAAATAGGTTTAATCGGATTGGACTTGGGGTCAGGCCCGGCTTATGGTTTTTTGGCACTTGTATGGGTGTTAAATACGGTCAAGTTGTTCGGGTTCAGGTCTGCTTGGATTGATGCTAAAAGCCACACCTGAAACCCGACCCTATTAGAATTTGGGTTGGTCGGTTCAGATTAATCCGGGCCCGATCCTATTAGTTTGCATGGACAAGTTACAAAATTTATATATAGAAAAAAAACCTTAAGATTAGTCAGGTTCACCCGAACCCAAATTATATATACGTGTCATTCAGGTTAGGCAGGTTAACCCAAATAAGATTACTAACCCGAATAATTCGACCCGAATAATCCTTATCGGGTTCGGGTCGGGTTGTCTCTTTTGCTACCCGTACGAGTGTTAATACGGTTGAGTTGGTCGGGTTCCGGTTTATTCAGGTTGAGTGTTAAGGTCTAATTGGGTCGGGTTTATTTGGGTCTCACCAACCCGAATACGAATAATATGACAAAAAGAATTGGCTAATACTATAAATTTACATCGACAAGTTTTAAAAATTATATAAAAAAGCTTTATTCGGGTTAATCGTGTTTGAAAGTATTTAGCCCAACACCTAGCATTTGGGTAATATGGTCAGCCCAAATAAGATTGCTAATCCTAATTACTTTTTTGTTAATAGTGTGACAGATGAGATTACCAATTTGGGGTAGAAGCATGAGCAAGTAGCTGACTGGAAGCGTGAGGCAAATGGGATACTTCTCCAATTAAAAGAAAATTATGCCTGCCTGCTCCTAAGGACTCACAAGTAGCTCACTGAGAGCATATTCATATTGCAAGTTTAACAAGCATGGGCAAAACTTATATTTTGATTACGTTAGTCACCCATTGCAATTTTGTCATATTGTGTTGTGGAATTGTATATCTTTTTGAAATCAAGCGGTCAATATGTCAGATTTTGTACTGATAGATAAAACCTCAGAGTAATTCGGGAGAAGACCCTAAACGAGGCGATGCTTGTGTGTAGTTTTCCCTTTATTTTGTTCCTCGTATCTAGATCGTACAACATCTTACTAATTATTAAGTGTTATATTTGCATATAAAGCTATTACATATAAGTTGACTGTGGGATGGTGAATTGGGTTTTTACAACCTCAAAGGTACGAGTTTGAGTCATGTTGATAGCGTTAAAAGGAATACTTTGTCATATTCGTTTTGTATTTTTACGTTATCATCTCTATATAACTTAACATGCAGTAAATTCACACCAAACCATGATCAAACCGCTTAAAACGAAATGATTCACCTATAAATTTTACCTTTTTCCGGTTTTCCCATGCTCCCATAAATTTTACCAGTCATATATCTACCCACTGCTCTTGTAATTAATCCCCCATGCCAAATGCTACCATATAGTACAGTAAATAGGAAACGACTAAACAAAACAAATATACTCCTAGTAAACGAAGTTGGTATATTGCTATACTAAACCATTAATTACTCGTACATTTTTTATTTAGTGTATTCATTTTTCTTAACATATAAATTAACACAAAGCCTAGCGATTTATGATTTAAGACTCAACTATATAACGCCTAAGCTTTTAAAAAATAACCACAACTGTATCTTTGTACGATTATGCATTCCTCTTTGATTTTCTGACACTATGTCATGAATTAAATGTCTGTTTTTCGATTTTATTTTGTTTCAAAAGAACTTTTTATACTTCAACCTATCAAAAATTCTTTAAAAAAGTGAAGATAACATTGTACTGGCGAATGTGGATATTTAATTTGAGACTAAAGATATTTTTGCCAAGACTAGCTAGTTGGATAAAACTTACGTGAAATAACATAAGAGGACGTTCAAAGACAATATTAATATTATTTAAAAATGCATTAACATAAATGAACACATCAAAATACACTCTACAAAAGCTACCTATAGTGGCTTGTAAAGAAGAGCTTTTAGATTCTACAAGCCTTCATAAATTTTGCTATCATAATTAAACTTTGTCCAAAGTTCTGTTTAGATACATAAACTTCAAAAAATACAAGTAAATAAAACAAACTTTCATAAACTGTTCTAATTTCATCACATTTACTTATATTTTATATAGTTCAAAAAACAGGAATTTCATAAAAATTCGTTACTATTCTATGGCATAATCTCAATTTATTAGAAGTTAGCCTAGAATTCTTGCTGTAAATTTTTAAAAACTTTACACGATACATACAAACTGATTTAAAAAGCATTGAGATTTGAAAATCACATAAACAGTACCACCAATTGACCAATATAAATGCTCCCACCAACTTCACTCAAATATTAAAACTTGCATGTAAGGCCACATCTACCCATTGCTCCATATATATATAC